>CM076584.1:806869254-808361910 GCA_034641835.2 Pinus albicaulis
ATGGAGATGATGATGGCATTGAGTTCCTATTTTTGAGAGGACCAAAATCGACCTAAAGATCGCTCCCTTTGTTCAAGCAGGAGTTGATTTTTGAATTTATGTACCCACACATGCACATTTGGCAGGTCAGCCTCAACATCAAATGGACATTGTTAGACACCCCTGGAAGCCTACAAATACAAGTGACCTAGAGCTCATTTGGACATCACATCATCCAAGCATCTTCTTCTCTTCTATCTAATTTGGTTCGCACATGATCGATGAAGGAAAGCTCACACAAGAGTCTGAAGTTTCAGGTCAGAGGCTCACATGAGTTAGGGCTTTTATTTCTTGGTCGCACACATGACACTAGGATATTTTGACCACAGTTGTACACTTTATAAGGTGAAAGGAGTGATTTGGAGTTAAATTCGCACACATGTCAACCTGAAGGGAGCGACTAGGAGCTAAAGTCGCACACATGTCAACCTGAAGGGATCAACTGGGGGTTTGAATGAAGTTGACCATCGACCGAATTTTTTTGCAGTTGACAGAAGACTAAAAGAAGTTGTCTCTGATATATTCTCACACTAAAAAATTGTTTATCAATTTTATTGGGTTTTATTATTGGATGATATTGTATTGGGCTCATTGTACTCTCACTTGAACATTTCATGACAATGTAATGGAAGAAGAATTTCAAAGGGGTTTCCCCCTAGTGGGGTTTTCCCCTGGTCTTTGACAAAATTTAGTCTCTCTTGTTAATGTGTTGATTGTCTCCTTTGTCATTGCATTTATTGTTTTATCTTCAATTACTATTGATGAATGGAAAGACTAGTTATAATTGAAAATACTGTTAATTGAAGTATTGAATTGGGCTTAAGTAATTGATACAAAATAGAAAAATATGAAAATTTAACATGGTATTGGAGCTAAGGTGAAGGAGAAGCCTAAAAGGAGACAAGGATTGAAGCAATCATCTTTGGAAAAGTTGAAAGAGACAATCTAGTCAAGTCAAGATGTCTCCCACCTTCAAGGAAAATGAGAAGTTGGGTGACTCATCCAATTTTGTTGCATAAAAAGTCAAGTTGGAAATGATAGTTGACAATAATGATGTTTTGGATTTTATTCATGGAAAATTACTTAAGCCTTCGGAAAATGATTTCTTCGCCATCAAGAGTAAGAATAATAAAGGTGAGAATAAAGCAAAGGAAATAATAGCTGATGGTTTACAAGACAATTTACTTGCATATGTTGGAAACTTGAGAAGGTCCAAGGAAATGTATGATAAGATAGCAGACATGTATGGGATCAAAAATTTGAATTAAGTCATCTCCTTGAAATATCAACTCAAAGAAACAAAGATGAACAAAGGAGAGTCTGTGCAATCCTAAATAATGAGGATATCTCATCTTAGAGATCAATTTCAAAGAGTTGGGGAAGTTTTTCATGATAGGAAATTGGTGATCATAACTCTAAGAGGTCTCCCTCCTCTTTGGGAAACCTTCATCACTACTATAAGAAACAAAAATTACCTCTCGTCACTTGATGAAATTGTTGGAAAGCTCACTCAAGAAGAATCAGTGATGATATAAAGAGGAATGATTCAAAAGCATTAAGAAGGAGAGCTCATTGCATTCATCACCCATGATAAGAAGAAAAAGAAAGGGAAAGGAGGTCCATCAAATTCAAGAAAGCCTCCGCCTCGAAATCCAAGTAGAAGAAAGGAATATGTGAACATTGAATGTTACAATTTTCATAAGAAAGGCCACAATGCTCGAGATTTCCGTGAGAAGAACAATGAACCACGTTATAATTCTATAAGCAACAAAAATAGGTTCAATGATCAAAGAAGGAGATATGATCGAAGGAATGACCACAATGGAAGAGATGAAAGAAGAAGAAGAGATGGTCCAAGTGATAATGAAGAAGTTCGTCGTCCACAAAATAAGTCAAGGTTCTCTAGGTATGAAAGTAATGTTGTGAATCAATTTGAATATATTATTATTTCCACTCTTACTAATTCATCTCCTCTAGATTCATGGGATAGTTGGTTGGTTGATAGTGGGCCCATTGATCACTTCTTTGGTTATAAGGAAGTTCTCTCTAATTTGGTAGAGAGGGATTCAAACTTAAAAATCATTCTTGGAGATAACTCCACTCGTTCCATTAAAGGTTTTGGGTTTGTAAAATTTCATTTGAATTATGGGGAATCTATTTTGCTGCATGATGTAATGTATGTGCTTGGGTTGAAGAATAATTTGGTATCAATCTCCGCTTTAGAAACAAAGGGATGAGGGTTTCCTTTGTCGAGGGAAAGTTTCTTACTTGGCCTGTTGGATCACATATGAGAGATGAATTCACATTTGGATCGAGATACGAAGGAATCTATAGGGTTAATGGAAGGCCACTCCTAGCATTGGTCCATGACACTAATCATTTAGGTGAGCTATAGCATTGAAGATTGGCCCATCTACATTATGATTCTCTTTTGAAATTGGAGAAACTGGTCTCAGGGATTTCGAAGGTTCAAGCTCAACATGATGGAGTATTTCTAGGATGTGTTAGTGGGAAAAAAAAGGTGGCCATTCCCTTCAATCGAGAACAAGAAAAATGACACCCTCTATCTCATTCAATTCGACTAGAGTGGTCTGATGTCTATACATTCTCTTGGTAATCATCTCTATTACATCACCTTTATCGATGAATTTTCAAGAAAGACATGGATATATTATCTGAAGAACAAGGATGACGCACAAGGAGTTCAAAGCTTTGATAAAAAATTAAACAACTAATAAAATTGAGATATTCAGGAGATCAGGTGCTCAAAATTATGCTAAAAAATGAAAGTTGTTGGAATGGTGCGGAACCTAAATGACCACATGGATCTCTTCGTTCTAAAATTGGTGCAACTCATTTTGTGGACGTATGCTCCCATAAACATGTTATGTCAAATTTGTCAAATAGGCAAAATTAAAAAAAAAAAAGTTCAAGGACATTCCAGTCAGTAGCCTGCACTGTTGACTGGGCATGCCCATGTGGCAAGTTGACAGGTCAAATGACATATTTCCCAACAAATGAGATTGTGTTGAGTGGCACTGTGTTGTTGGTTTGAAATGGCGAATTTTGATGAGGCCAATCATAGACTACCACGTGGCGGCCCAAGGGTCACCAAAATTTTGGTCGAGGTCCGAGCGAAGTAAGCGGGGGTCAAAGTCGTGACCTCACAGTCCATATTGTCGAGCATTACGACTGATACACACATGTTATTGATTATGTATACGTTTAAAAATTTATGTTAAAGTAATTATGTGGTGGAGTTGGGGGTGGAGGGAGCTAGCCCACACGTTGTTTGTATGCAGATGACCACATCCAAGGACCGGGACGCAGAGCTAGCTACCCAAACCACTAGGTTAACCACCACAGTAACGACACCTTGTGACAAGTTTTCCGAGACTGCGGGTTGTAAGCCATCGAATAACTGCCACGTTAACCGCTTACTAAACCATTTCATGTGACCACCACGACCTTAACCGTCGGAGGTTAGCTAACCGTTCGAGGCGGGGGGTTTTTTTTTTTTTTTAATATATATATTTGCACCAAAACGGTATTGTTGGATTTCCAGACTTTAGGCGTTATTGGGAAAATTAATGCACTGACAATTTCACCCAGAAATTAGGCAATTTGGCGCTCGATTAGCAGATTTGGAGGCGAAATTGTAGGATGGTGTCGGATTTGGTGGAGTTTGTGGTGTGGTTAGTGAAAAAACTTGGGGAAGCCATAACTAAGTCATTTTTTGGCCAAATTCGAAGCAGAAAGAGGCTAGTTAGGCATTTTTGGGAATTTTGGAGCCATTGGAGTAGGTTTCAGAGCTGTTTGAACATTGCAAATGTATGTATTCATAATTTTGAGCATAATATAAGAGGTATAAGCCATTGGAAGCTGGACCAAGGAGACATAGGCTAGGAGGGGTGAACTCCTTCATCATGTGTTGTTGCGTTACCGTTTATGGTGATGTTAATGTTTGTTAGATGTTGTTGCTTAGTGTTTTGTTTATGTTAATTTGCTTAAGAAATTCACATAAAAACACAAAAAAACTCATGGTTAACTTGCAATTTACCTCATAATCCTCAAGCACTTTGTTTATATTATGAATTGAAATTTAGCAGAAAAAACACTAATTTTCCAATTCATATCAAGTTGGTATCAGAGCACTAGGTATGCTTGTGCAAGGAGGATTTAATTTTTTTGCAAGTGTTTAAATTCTTACAAGGTTGAAGCTCAAAAGAGGAGAATGAAATATTGTGGGGTTGGGATCTCAAGTTGGGACAAAGCAAAGGAGAGCAATATTTCCACAATCTCCACCACAAACTCCACCTCCAGTTGCAGTAGAAGCTTTAGTAAGCATGTCTCATGAAGGAGGAAATGATAACATGACAAAGGAGGAGAAGGCTTTTAGGAAGTATTTTTTTGACATGATAGAGATGGTGAAGGTCCTCTATGAAGAGAGGAACACAAGGTTGCAATGTGAAAGCTCCAAGCCTCCAAGAGGAGAGGGTTCTCCAGGAGGAGGTAATGAAAATGGTGATAATCCACCAGCTACTCCACCATCATCCTCACCACCATATTCACCTTCACCTTCGTCCTCTTCCACTACTACAACCCTAATGGTGAAGTGAATGCAAAGAATCTTGACAATTGGGTTCGTGAATTGGAGGTTTACTGCAGGATTCAAAACCTTCAAGATGACGATACAAAGATTCATCTAGCTTCCTTGAGACTGGAGGGTTAAACACTAGTATGGTGGGAAGCCAAGATATAAGATGGAAAAAAAAAAAAACCATGGTAAGATCTCAATCTCTTGGTCTAATTTAATTTATGCAATTAAAAGACAAATTTACCCTCTAGCATATATGCATAAATCCATCATGAATTGGCAGAACTCTAGACAAATTAAAGGTCAAAATGTGCAAGATTACACCCAATAATTTAGAAGAAGATCTCTTATGTTAGGTGTTGATTTGCAATCACAAGACACATTGCTAAAGTATATAGGGGGTTTACATAGCTACCTAAGGCATACTATCCTTATGTTCAATTCCGTTATTCTAGATGATGTTTATGAGCAAGCCACTCACCTTGAGGCAAGAGGGAAAAATATTCTAGATGTTATCACTAAGCTAGAACCAGTTGGGTTGTTCAACTGTCAACCTAGCACAACTATTTCAAACCACTTTGGATTGGAAGTTAGCCCTTCCAATCAAAGAGGGATCTCGCAAAAGAAAAATGAAATTCTCAAGGTAAAATTTATATTGCAGATGGCTAAATATTTTTTTGTTTTAAGTGATTTTGCGGGTGGAAGAGTGTATGAAGGCTGCCATTGGGCATGGAGTCAGCTAAGGGACTTCAATTACAAGCAAATGTAATCCATGGAAACTGAGGCAATTAAGATTGAAAGATGATTTTTTACAAAAAAAGCATAATACATGAAGGAAATTGGAGTATAAATATATGAATTCCAAGTAATCATGATAATATGAGGCTGATGACAATATGGAAAATGAAAATACACAAATACATACTCTCAAAAGAAATCTCAGGTCTGAAAGAAAACTGCTGCAACTGTATATTAGATTCATAGAACTAAATTACATAATAGCCTTCTCATTGCATTCATCCACTCCTTCAAACTCAAAAAATCCCTCATTTATAGAGTGAGGCATCATACAATGGTCTGCCATCTTGGCCAACCTCGAATTCCTAATTAAGAGTCCTATTTCTATTAGAATTACATCACTTGGAGACTTTCTAGGGATATTTTTTGTTTGGGAGAGTTTGAATACAAAAAGGACTCTTCTTTCATTAAATAACTCAACAAATTCTTTTAATAACCATTATCAAATGAAACCAACTGTTTTTCTGAATGTGTTGGACTGCTAATGTGTCATCATGCCACGTGGATGCTGAGTTGGACCTCCACCAAGTCAAATTTTGAAATTTTTACACAAATCTGGCTAGTAAAAATTCTGAAAAAATGTGCCTAAAAGATGATTGCATATTTTCCAAACCCTGATGCTTGTGCAGAAACTGAGAAATTTTTTTGTAGATGGGCTCGTGATGAAGAAAAACCTCAATCAGATTTCCAAAATTCCTTTCCATTTTGTTATAAAGTGAGCTTGAATTTGACTGCTATAACAATCATTTCTAGAACTTTCGTAGCAAACCCCAAAATCCACTTTTTGCATAATATTTAAGCTTTTTGACTGTTAGAGGGTCTTCCTTGAGTCTAATGAGGTAAACACATACCTTAAGCCATCCTTGTTCTGAAATTTTTGCTAATGTTTACCCTCATGGAAATCTATAACAACTTTCGTAGCAAATTTATGCCTTCAAGCCCGGGAGTTGCTACGAAAGTGCCTATTTTTATGAGATTTTGCACTTTCTTCCCACTGTCACCTCCAAAACACTTGTATCACCTCAAAAACATTTATAAAAGCCTACATAAGCTGGAGTTAAGACTTCGTGAGCTTGAGTTGAAATGGTGAGTTGTATTGATGAATTAGCATGCTTTGTTGACTTGATGAGTTGCGAGCCACATGGAGTTTGACTTCTGAGTTGTGTTCTTGAACAAGTGGCATAATAATATGCATGTTTTTATTATGTAATTCATCCACCTTTTCACTGCATTGACTGCTCAAAAACATCAAAAACACCTAACGCTGGAAGAAAAACAGAGTACAGGAACTTTCATAGAAAATTCTAACCTGTTTACACTGAATTTGTTTTGGAAGTTGGTAAAAGTGTCAAATTCACTACAATGACTATATTAACTCATGCATAAAATATTTTTTGGATTTTCCTTTAACAATGACACCTATCACATTAATGATGACATTTTGACTCACCAAAACACCTTCATACATGCAATTTTTTTTGAAAATCTCATTTAAAAAAAAAATCCTATTCAATCCTAAGAAAATTACCCTAATCAACTCGAAACCAACCTAATGGTTATCATGGATAACTCGTAAAACACGTGCCTATTCATTGGGCAGTTTCCAACTCAAAGGCTGCAACTTGCAAACTGAATTCTGCTCTCAAACTGCCATTCAAACTGAAACTACACAAACTGATAATCACAACTACAATTGAAAACCATGCTGCAAACTGAAGATACTACTACGGAAAAGTAGATGCTCAAACCTGTGAGCTTATTTATTTATATACCAATCTACCCTGTGCCTAAAATCAGATTTTTTTTTCAAGCAATATGAAAATTCCAGTATAACCAGTCAAAGAGTTGATCCAACATCCGGGCTTCTTGACTATTCATAAGTTGACCATCTATTGGCAACTCAAAATAAAAACTGAATCCCTAATCTCGAATTATAAATGAAAGAAACTCCACCTTCACTGATGACAACAATAAGCTTACCAAAGGATCTTGATAATCATGAAAAAACTCCTCTTTTGATGAAAGTCGACATATCAACAAAAGGATCGTTGAAAACACTGAAAAGTATCATGTCTTGATGATCCAAAGGATAATCTTCATTCATAACTACAAGTTGTCTCTGTTTTATGCCTTTTTCAACATCATTCTTAAGACAAGACTCTAATTGTTTGTGAAAATATTCAATGGGAGCAACCATATCATGTGCTACATGGATGTTAAAAATTGAATTTTCATTCATTGTAATGAGAATTTCATGTATATCATCATGCAAAAACATAAAATTTTGATCATTTAAATTTGTAACAAGACATTTTGGGACAACAAATTGTGGACCAAAAAGTTGTTGATTATTGTCTATAAGTGCTTCCTTATGATAGTCTTCAAGCATACTCAAGGAATCAACCTCCTCCTCATGATGAAAAGAAACATGTTTCACATAAAATTCTCCTCGCTCCTGCCCATTTTCATGTTGCTCAACATTAAACTCTTTGTTATCAATATGCTCAGAAACTTTTTCATATGCTTGGGGATTATCTAAAAGTGAACTTTCATCACATGTTACCTCATTGTTCAGAACTTTCATGCATGTATTTTCAACAACCTGATCTTGAGGAGTTTCTTCTTGAAATAAAATCTCAGAAAAGGAATGGGCTGAAAAACAATTTGAATGATTTGGCTCATACCTCTGACTGCATATAAATTGACAAGGCTGAAAATCCTCATAAATTTCATGTAATATGACTTGACTGTCAAATTGCTGATCCATTTCATCTTCAATTAAAGAAGAGACATCTACTTGTTTGAAAATTTCCTGATCATGACAACTAGCTTGTGAAGAAAATTCATAAAGTGCCTCTAACATATACTCATACAAGCACTCTCCATTATCACCAAGCTGTTTAAGATATGGAATAAAAACCTCACAAAAATCACAACAGCCTTGTAATAGTGATAAAGAATAATGGTTTTTCTCATAATGTTTGAAGAACGTGCTATGGAAATATTTAAGAGAGAACAAGCTTCCTGGCTGCAACCCTTCATACCATGTTCTAGCTTCATCCTCTAGGGTGGCCATAAACATTTTCATGAGACAATCCTCAGGAAAATCGACTTGAAACTTATGTACATGCAAATGGAATCTAACCAAGTGAAGAGAAACATTATCTTTCTTTTCATCTTTAAATATAGGAAGATAAGTTAACCAATCAACTCCAGGCATAGGATTTGGAAAACCAGGGATATGAGACCGATTCATAGGGGCATACCTGATATTATTTATTGCAATAGAAATCATCTTGGAACTTCTTTAGGCTATTGATCTTCAAGCAATGGAGTCACCATGAAGCTATGAATTCTTCAAGAATGGAGTCGCCAAGGTAGAAGTACAACCTCAAATATTTTTTTATCTTCTGCTACCTTCAAGAGATCAGTTACTTTGATTGAAAGCAATTACCTAGTATAATGTAGCTTCGAACTCCCGACAAACGCAATTACCTAGTATCACTAATCTGGAACCAGTTGGGTTGTTCAACTGTCAACCTAGCACAACTATTTCAAACCACTTTGGATTGGAAGCTAGCCCTTCCAATCGGATTGGGCTCTCTCAAAATAAAAATGAAATTATTAAGGTAAAACTTATATTGCAGATGGCTAAATATTTTTGTGTTTTAAGTGATTTTGTGGGTGGAAGAGTGTATGAAGGCTACCATTGGGCATGGAGTCAGCTAAGGGAATTCAATTACAAGCAAATGTAATCCATGGAAACTAAGGCAACTAAGCTTAAAATATAACTTTTTACATAAAAAAACATAGTACATGAAGAAAATCGGAGCATAAAACTATGAATTCCAAGTAATCATGATATTATGAAGCTGATGACAATATGGAATATGGAAAGACACAAATACATAAGCTCAAAAGAAATCTCAAATCTGAAAGACAACTGTTGCAATTGTATATTAGCTTGATAGAAAGAAATTACATAATAGCCTTCTCATTACATTCACCCACCCCTTCAAACTCAAAATCTCCCTCATTTATTGAGTGAGGTCTCATACAATGGTTTTCCACGTGGGTCAGCCTTGAATTCCTACTTAAGAGACCTATTTCTAATAGAATTACATCACTTGGAGCATTTCTAGGGATATTTTCTGTTTGGCAGAGTTTGAATACTAAAATGACTCTTCTTTCATCAAATAACTAAATAAATTCTTTTAATAACCCTTATCAAATGTAACCAACTGATTTTCTGAATGTGTTGTACTATTGATGTGTCACAATGTCACATGGATGCTAAGATGGACCTCCACCAAGTCGAATTTTAAAATTTCTAAACAATTCTGGCTAGTAAAAATTCTGAAAATTAGGCCTCAAAGATGACTACATATTTCCAAACCCTGATGGTTGTACAAAAACTAAGAGAGTTTTTTGTGTATGGGCTCATGCTGAAGAAAAAACTCATTCATATTTTCAAAATTCCTTTCCATTTGGTCAGAAAGTGAGCTTGGAGTTGACTGCTAAAACAATAATTTCTAGAACTTTCGTAGGAAACTTTAAAATCCAATTTTTGCATAACCTTTAAGCTTTCTGACTGTTGGAGGGCTTCCTATAGGCTAATGAGGTAAACACGTGCCTTAATTACTCTAAAATTTTTGTTGGTGTTTACCCTCATGGAAAGCTACAACAACTTTTATAGCAAAATTCTTCCTTCAAGCCTGGGAGTTGCTTCGAAAGTGCCTAGTTTTCTGAGATTTTGCACTTTCTTCCTATTATTACCCCCAAAACACTTGTATCACCTCCAAAAAATTTATGAAAGCCTACATATGTTGGAGTTAATACTTTGTGAGCTTGAGTTGAAATGGTGAGCTGTATTGATGAGTTGGCATGCTTTGTTGACTTGATGAGTTGTCAACCACATGGAGGTTGATTGCTGAGTTGTCTTCTCGAACAAGTGGCATAATAGTATGCATGCTTTTATTATGTAATTCATCCACCTTTTCACTGCATTTATTGCTCAAAAACATCAAAAACACCTAACGATGGAAGAAAAACAGAGTACGAGAACTTTTGTAGCAAATTCTAACTTGTTTACATTGAATTTGTTGTGGAAGTTGGTAAAAGTGTCAAATTCACTACAATGACCATGCTAACTCATGCATAAAATATTTTTTGGATTTTCCTTTTACAATGACACCTATCACATTAATCATGACATTTAAAACTCACCAAAAGACCTTCATACATGCAATTTTTTTGAAAATCTCAAATTAAAAAAAAAATTGATATTCAAACCTAAGTGAATTACCCTAATCAACTCAAAACCAACCTAATTGTTATCATGGATAACACCAAAAGAGGGTAAAAAGAAGCCATTAAAGGGTGGAGATAAAGGAAAGGGTTTCAAAGGAAAAGGGAAGAAAAATGCATCCGTTAAAAAGGAAGGAGAGAAAATGACATGCAAACATAGTTCCAAAGATGGCCACGGTTAAGACCATTGTTGGAAGCTTCATCCAAAGACGAGGCCCAAGAAATTCAACGACAAGGGGAAAAAATAGGTACAACTACTCAACAGGATTTGGGATCCGATTCAGGAAATGAAATTAAAATTACAGCCATGGGTATGAAAGGAAAAGAATCCATTGCTAGCACTAGTTCATCAAATTGTCACACTAGTACTCTAAATGAAGAAACACGGATTTAATTATTTCATTTGAGGGTTATTTCAAAACATACAAAAATCGACACACTATTTGATAGTGGGTCTCAAGCCAATTTGATATAAGAAGACTTAGTCAAGAACCTTAATCTTGAAATCATTCCACATCCCAAACCATATCCATTGGGTTGGATATGTAAGAACACAAATTTACAGGTTACAAGAAAGTGTATTCTTCGATTTGCAATCACAACAAACTCCATTGACGAAGTTGAATTAGATGGTGTAACGCTTGATATTTCAAGAATTGTTTTGGTTATTCCTTACCTATATGATAGAAAATCCATCTTCTATCGCCATGAAAACAAGTACCACTTGTTCAAAGATGGTGTGGATTATATTGTGAGAGCTCATCGCAAGAAACAAAACATTTCATTAGTTAAGGAAGGACAAATGAAAAGACTAGTGAATTCAAGCAAGATTTTTGTGCTTCGTATGATTAAACCAAAGAATGATGTTGATTATGAAGCATTTAAAGGTTGTGATCCAAAGTTGTAATCTTATTTTATTGAAGTGGTTAATCAAAATAATGAGATGTTTCAGGTACCAAAGGGATTACCTCCTGTTATCACTTGACTAGGACAGGTTGGGCTATGTCAACCTCCAACCAAGAGTAACTATTTCAAACCAACTTTTAGCTGGAAGTTAGCCCTTCCAATTTGAGAGGGATCTCTCAAGGATAACAATATAATGTTCTAAATAAAACTCAATTTACAGATGGCTAACTCTGGATTTTTTATGTTATTTTGCAGGTGAAAGAGAGTGTGATGACTGCCACCATTGGGCATGGAGTCGTTTAAGAGAAAATTTAGTTACAAACAACACTGCTTCATGGAATCTAAGGCATTTTTGGCTTTAAACTGGTGTGAAGTGAACATTTACAGTTAAACACAACAAATTGAAGGAAGTTGGATCAATATGACATGAATTCCAAGTAATCTATAAACTATGAAAACTAATAACATAAAAGCATGAACATATAACATAGAAGCCAAAACTAAATCTCAGGTGAACAAACAAAGTATGTTGCAAATGTATATTAACTGAATAAAAGTTTACAAAAGAGTGGCCTTCTCAAATTATCGATTAACCCCTATAGAGTAAAAAAACTACAAATATATAGAGAGAGATCTCCATCTTTCATAAATTACAAAAACTGCCACCAAGGGCCAGCTTCAAATAATGCTAAGAGACCTAATCCTATTTGATTTACAAAACGTTGAGTCTTCGTAGGGATTTTTATGTTTTAAAAGAATTTGAATACAAATGGGAGTCTATTCATTTATGAGCTCAACCAAAATTCTCTTGACCTTATCGAATCCAACCAACTGTTGAATGTGTTGGACTGTTGATATGCTCTTGCCATGAGGATGCTGACTTGGTTGACTTGCTGGTTTGTCTTCCTGAAAAATAGGAATCCTTTTTTTGATGATGTGGACATTCTTATGACTCGTAGCTCATCTAGTTGCCTTTTTGTCTGATGCCCAATCAAAACTTTATAATGCATAAAAACAATTTGACAGTTTCGTAGCAAAAAGTGGTAGCAAGTCACAAAAAACACCCCTCTGCTACCTTTATGATCTTTCTGCAAGTTTTGAGGTCTTCACTTATGTATTTAAGCTAAACTCATGCCATTATAAATCCTCAAACTGGGATTTTTACCTGCATTCTTCTCCATGATAAGCTACAACAATTCCATAGCAAATATTCAGCTTAACTATGGGGAGCTACTACGAAATTGTAAAATTTATGAGTTTTTTCTTTTTCATGATTTCTTCATCCTCCTTGTCAGTCCTTATAGCCTGTCTAACCTTGTATATTGTTGAAACTATTAGTTTAACATAGTATAGGAAAAAATTGAAGAATTTACCATACTCAAGGAGTGCTGGTATTTCAGCTATGAGCTTGAGATCTCTTTTCGCAAGTTCAACTTTGGTCATTTCTATTTGAGTTTCTAATGCTTTGACTTGTCTCTGCAACTTGTTCTTGTATGCCTGTAGCCAAATTTTCCTTTTCTACACATGTTTTAGAATTCTATGTAAAAGTAGAGTCCTCTTCACCATTTTTTTTGGATTCTTCTCCAACCCTTTCAAAGAAATCTAGCTGCTTTGACACATCCTCTTTTAACTCCTCAAACAGTAGTTTAGAATCAATTAATTATTGTCTATCTTCTCTCAATTGTTCTTGTAAAACCTATATTTGAATTTTTTCTCGCACAAGCTCTTTCCCTTTCCTTTTCTTGTCTAGCTCTATTTTTTCTAAAGGCGTTTCTAGCATCTTTTCAGCTTGTTGCATTGATCTTATAACATGTTTCCTTGGTTTGAAGATAAAACCTGATTCCTCTTGTGTAAAATCGAGTTTCTTGGCTCTCTTGCTCTTTTTTTGAGTTTCTGTCTTTGTCACTTCTACAGGCTATAAATACGGGCTTTCTTAAATCTCAATGGCTTCTAAAATATTAGTTAACTTTCCCTTCCCTTTACTTTGTTTTCTAGTCATCCTTCTCTCAGTGCTTGCGGAAGTCTTCACTATAGGTTCTGCCTCTGTTTGCTTCTCTTCCCTAGGGGTTACTGATTGAGATTTTGGGATTTTTCTAGAAGGGGTGGCAGCATCTAGCTCATATCCACAAAAAAAAAAGGTAAGTCAATCTCTGTTTAACCTATTTAGCTCTTTCACACCCAAAAATTTGATGAGGCCATGATGAAAAACATCAATATTGCTAGCATCAGGCTTAGCCTGGACCTTGTTAGCCATCTTCCCCAAACTCATATTAAGATAAAAATGAATGTCTAGAGGTTTTTTACCTATGAAATGAAATATCAATATGAAGTGATACTGGTAAACCATGTTGAAATTGCCTTCACATCTAAATTACTTCTGGATGACCATTAGAAGTTTGGAAAAATGATCTTTGAGGTAAGACTTGGAGATATCAGCAGTCATATCAATCCATTTATGTCCTTCCTTGAGAAATTCATCACAATTTAGTAGCTGAAACTTATGACCCTTGAACCACATCTAACCAGACCTAAGGATCTCCGTGGCACAGGAAATTGTATCAGGGAATACTACAAAATTCAACATGCCCACCTTTGATTATGTCTCCGTGAAATTGATGGCAAAATATTTGGCAATCTGCCCATGGTAACCTTGCAACTTTTGGAAAAAACGCAGGAATCCCACGTTGGAAAATGATTGAATGAAAATAGGGTCTTCTTCCAATAGCCTCATGTCCATGGGTGCATAGCGTACATCTGAGCCTCCTTTGTACTGATTTTTCTGTGCCATGGATGCAACACGTAGAGAGCTCCTTGCCACCTAAAATTCTTCCTAAACACAATTAAACCAACTATGATAGCAATAAACTCTTTCCTATGACAGCAAGATCAAGCTAAAGTGAAAAGGAAACGAGGTAAGAATGAACCTATACGGTGTGAACGTTTTAGGGATAATGGAAAAAGGTAAACTCTAACACATGTTCATGACCCATCGTGACTCTGACCCACAAAATTTTAAAAAAATGTGACGTTACCACACCGTTACCAACAACAACACAGTTCCGTAGCGAAACAAGTGTTTAAAGAGACAAATTTGCTACAGAAGTTTCAGGAACTTCTGTAGCAAACCCTCAGTTTCCCTAACTGGAACTACTACGAATTTCTGCAAAAATGTCTAAAAGCTAATCATGACCAAATAAGCCCAACACACATGGAATATTGGATTCTAACTCAAACTCAAATTGACTCTAAAAACTAACTATATGACCAAATAACACTTTGTACATGTACTTCTATTTTTAGAAAATTCAAAACCCTAACTAATTTGACCAGTTGACTCAAAAACTATTTCTACCTGTTATCATGGATAACAGTGGCTCCAATGGGGATGTTGCACCCCTATAGTGCAGCAAAGAACCAACAAACCAGGTGCATTATTCAAACATAAAAAATTGAAAACTGATGACATCATCTCCAAGTTCTTATGGCCTTCACTTCGAGCTCAAACTTATTAAAGAGATCATTCACACCTGCAATTTGAAAATAAAAAATGGGATATATACAATGGTGTTTCTTCGAGCTGATTGAATCAAGAGGAATAATGGTTGAGAAACCTGCCACTGACAGGTCATCCTTTACACAGCTGGCCATGTATCTCTTGTGTAGAAATTTGCTGAATAATGATTAATTATCCACCGAGACTATCTTGGTCACATACTATTTGAACTTCATACACAACACATAATCTCTTCCACTCAACTCAGATCATCACACATGCGGAAATAAAATCAAGCGATAACACATCAAATCATCATACACATTAACACAGTATGTATGGGGAAAGCTTATAGCTGAAAACCCTGCAGCTATTGTGTATATTATAATGGAGAAATCAAGTAACTAACTCAGTACAATACTCCTCACAAGTACTCAATACTTTCTCATGAATTTACACACAAACTAGCTTGGTTTTGAACATGTTACTGGTTCAAAACTCACCACTAGTTGCCTTGCCTCTATTGCGTGTTTCAATGCTATGGGATGGCCTCTTTATATATATAAACCACCAGCCTAAACTGCGCAATCCTCATGGGCTTACTCCACTTATCTGTGTGTTGCAAATAGCAATAGTATAGTCACAACTGATAGCTAACTCCACCCTTTCATCTACCTCTTTCACTGGTCTCCACTGAACTGATCATACACTGTAGTGAACTGATGTGTTCTTGAGTTGAATAATGAGTTACTAATTAATGAATTAAATAATATTTAATTCAATCCACTCATAACTAATTGATTAGCTAGTTAAACTAATCTCAACTAGTTCAACTAAAAATAAACAGAACACAACTCCACTATCTATCTCATTAACTCCACCAAACTTCTGCCACTGAAGTCCTAACTGAAGTCAACCATGCATGATGCCATCAAACCCTTGGGAACCACGTGATTCCTTCCGTTTCGATGCATGAGCCACTTTGTAGCTCTGAACTGATGCTCCAAGAGTAACCTATTGCTTATAGTCCAACATATTATGTAAAGTATGAGCTGACTTCCCTGTTTTAAGGAGAGGAAGTCTAAAAATAGACTTCGACCTCTTTGACCTCAAAAATAGAGTCTCATCTATTTTTACCAACATGACACATACTTCAATAATCTCAAACTGGAATCCCCTAACCATGCTCCATATGTCTAAAAATAGACATAGTCTAAAAATAGATTTTGCGCCAGAATTTGCCTGCGGGCCCACTTAGTGAAGGCGACTTCATTTCACTAAGCTCCATCATCTTGCCGCATTTTCAACACTCCCTCTCAGCAAGATATGGATTATCTGCAACCCCTATCCTGCCTCTGTGGAATTCGAACTTGCTCCTGGTGAGCGCCTTCGTCAGGATGTCGGCATCCCGATCCTCCGTGGGAACATATGAAAGCATCATGATTCTCCGCTGAACACAATCTCTGATATGATGGTACCTGATGTCGATGTGTTTGGATTTATCATGAAATATTGGATTAGTCATGAGTTTAATGCAACTCTGGTTATCACAGTAGATCACCGTAGGCTCCAAATGCAACCTCAACTCACAGGATCTTCTCATCCAAATAGCCTCGGCATAGCCCAAGCTAGTTGCCATGTATTCGCCCGTCGAATCAGGTGCTACGGATCTCGTCCCATTGCAGTATCCTCTCGTGGAAATTGCCGTCGACTCCAATGCCGAAACTCCTCCTGTATGTTTTTCCATCTATGGACTCTCCATTTAATTTCTTGCATCAATGAAGCCAGAAAGCTTCGCTCCATCCTCCTGTCTGTACCATAGACCATATCCCGATGTGTCTCTAATATAGCGCAATACATGCTTGCCTGCCTTCCAAAAGAGCTTGGTAGGCTTAACCATAGCTTGCGAAAGCTGGTTAATAGCATAGCATATATCGGGTCGTGTATTGACCAGATACATAAGCGACCCCACCAACTGTCGATAGACAGTGGCATCCACTACCTCCGCTGAAGTAGCATCATCCTTCCTCCAACCACCAGGAAGAGGAGTGTCAACAGGCTTGCAGCCTTGCATGTTGAACCTCTCCAGAATCTCCCGGGCATACTTGCCCTGAGAAACAAACAGTCCTCCGCTGCGCTGCCAAATCTCCAATCCCAGGAAATAATGAAGGATGCCCAAGTCCTTCATCTCAAACTCGCGTGCAAGATCCTCCTTGCATGAAAGTATCAACTGCTCATCGCCAGTCAAAATCAGATCATCTACATACAGTACGATGATCAACAGCTTCCCCTCCACCACAATCTGGTACAGGTTAGGATCCGCCTCACTCTTGGAGAATCCAAGCCCGGTGAAGTAGCTGTCTATCCGAGTGTACCAAGCACGAGTTGCTTGCTTCAGCCCGTACAGTGCTCTCTTGAGTCGGCACACATGCGACTCACTGCTGAAGATCTCAAAACCTTCAGGCTGCTCTATGTACACCTCCTCCTCAATAACTCCATTGAGGAACGCAGTCTTCACATCCATCCGATGAATGTGCCACCCCATCTGCGCTGAGAGAGCAAGGATCGTCCGTATGGAAGAGTACCTTGCGACAGGTGCAAAAGTCTCCTCATAGTCAATCCCCCCGATCTGTGAGAAGCCACGGGCGACAAATCTCGCCTTGTACTTCTCCACACTCCCGTCAGCCGCCTGCTTCACCTTGTAGATCCATCGCGAACCTACAACTGATTTCCCAACCGGTCTTGGGACAATCTCCCATGCACTGCTCCTGATGATCGAATCATATTCTTCGATCATGGCATCAACCCATGCGGGTTCCTCCACAGCTTCCTCAAAAGAGGATGGCTCTGTCACAACACATTGACTCATAAGAGCCATGTATCCAGCGTACCGATCCGGTGACTGTCTCTGTCTGCGCTGTGCTGTAGGTGGTCCTACAACCTTCTCTGCATCCCGAGCCAGTCGCTCAGCTTCTGTAGTGCGCATGCGCCCTCTGATGGTTGGCGCTGCCTGGGTGGTTTCTTCCACCTCCTGAACCTCCTCTCGTGGCTGATCCACATCCGGAAGCTCCTCCTTAGGAACTAACAGCTCCTCATCTGCATGCAAGTGTAGCTCCCTCTCAAGCGAACACTGCATGGCTTTCTCCTCCTGAAATTTTATATCCCGTCGCACAACAGTCTTGCGACTGTCTGGCACATACACCCGATAGTTATGAGGTGTATCAGTGTACCCCACAAATATTCCAACCTCGGCATTTGGATCCAGTTTCCTTCTCGCATCCTTCGTCACATGCATGTAGACAGGAGAACCAAAAATCCGCAAATGGGAAATATCAGGCCTCTTGCCAGAATAAGCCTCCTCCGGTGTACTCATGCCAAGAACCTTGTGAGGACAACGGTTCTGCACATACACTGCTGTATTGCATGCCTCAGCCCACAAGTGAAGGGGTAGGCCCTGATTATGCAACATCGCCCGTGCAGCACCCACGATCGTTCTGTTCTTCCGCTCAGCCACCCCGTTCTGCTGTGGGTTATGGGGTGCGATGAGCTCTCTCCGAATCCCTTCTGCGCTGCAGAACTCCTTGAATTCAGCCGAGATGAATTCACCATCGTTATCACTCCTTAGAGCAATCACCTTCTTCCTTGACTCCTTCTCAACCAATGCTTTAAACTCACAGAACTTCGCGAATGTATCGCTCTTCTTCCGCATGAAGAAGATCCAGCACTTTCGAGAGAAATCATCAACAAAGATCACATAATACTTGTGCTTTGCTGTCGAAGCAACTGAGAAAGGACCACACACGTCTGTGTGAACTCTCTCAAGGATCGCCGTGGCGCGACTATCCTTCTCGTGAAAGGTGGCTTTCACATACTTCCCTAAAGTACACCCCTTGCACTGATCTGACTGCGCAAGGGTGCCCTTAGGAAGTCCAGTAGAAATCTGCTGCAGAATCTTCAAAGCTCCATGGTGAAGATGGCCCAATCTCCTGTGCCATAGTTCGCCCTCATCATCCCGGATCACCACTTCTCCCGCCTTGCATGCCATAGCTGCGCAGTCATCTACCTGCAACTGATAAAGGTTCTGAGTTCGAACCCCTATCTTCCGGGTCTCTCCAGTAGTCTTACTGCGCAGGAAAGCTTTTCCTTCGCTGAAGACCACATCATAACCCCTATCCTCCAACATCGCTACTGAAATCAGGTTCTTCTTCAATCCAGGTACATGCATGACATCCTTTAAGACAAAGGGTTTACCAGACTCCCTCTGAAAGGATACGGTACCGATACCAGTCGCACTGTATCTACCGTCATCGCCCATCTCGATGTGCATACCCAAATCCTTGTCCTCCAGATCTGAGAACAACTCCCGATCTCCCGTTATATGAAATGACGCACCGCTGTCCAAGAACCACACTGATCCCATCACACTTGAAACCAAGCATGCAATCAGTGAAAAGTCAAGCTCGAACTGTGAAGCCAAAGCTTCTCCATCTGCAGATCTTCCCGCTTGCTTGTTCTTCTTCTTCTTTGGACAATTGGTAGCATAATGTCCGTGATCATGGCAGTGAAAACACTTCACTTTCGCCATATCCTGCTTCTTGCCCTTAGCTCCAGAATGAGAGGTTTTCTTACCCTTCCCCTTCTTTGCTTTGGACACCAAAGCGCAGTTTTCTTCATCAGTTCCCTTTGATGAAGATCCATCTCGAGTAGTCCTCCTTATCTCCTCCTGCATGAGATCCGCCCAAAGGCGCTCCCATCCCGGCAGCTTCTCCCGACCATTGACACTATCTCGATATGAGTGCCAAGCCTTCGGAAGACCAAGGAGAGCCAGGTCGACCATGTCCTCGTCTTCGACAGTCACCCCCACACTTCCCAGCTCATCTCTGCACTGAGTGAACTTCGTGAGGTATTTGGCGATACTGTCGGCTTTCTCCGTCTTGATGTTCCTGGTGCTTATCTTTGAGTGCCGCCTTACTTCTGGTCATCTACCTGGAATAGATCCACTAAGATTTACATTAAATATGGAGTGGTTTCTTTTCCATGGGTCGTGATACAATCCGATCTGACGCCCTCCAACAGATCCTTCACACACTGCCATCTTCTTTTGCCATGTACCGACTTCTGCTCGCATCATAAGCTTTATATCCAGACTATGAACTCCCACCATTATCTTCCAATACTACCTAGCAGTATCCTTCCCAGTAACATAATTCGAATCCGCTTTCAAGAGCATATTCGAGTCGCAAACCGTTGAAAGACATTTTCAACACGGGCACCAAGAAAACAAAACTGCTGCAAAATTTCGAATTCCACCTCAAAGCTCAACCGCTCTAGATCTGTGAGAACAAATTATTTCTAGCACAGAGATCGACTGCAAGGGGCATTTACCAGACCTTTCACTTTCCTAAGAAAGATGAATCCGGAGGCTACCTAGCCCGCATGCAGACTCTGTCTACCGAAATAAGTTTGTAATCACTGTGATGATCAATCTCTGCTTCAATAGCTCCGATACCATGTAGAAATTTGCTGAATAATGATTAATTATCCACCGAGACTATCCTGGTCACATACTATTTTAACTTCATACACAACACATAATCTCTTCCACTCAGATCAACTCAGATCATCACACATGCGGAAATAAAAATCAAGCGATAACACATCAAATCATCATACACATTAACACAGTATGTATGGGGAAAGATTATAGCTGAAAACCCCGCAGCTATTGTGTATATTATAATGGAGAAATCAAGTAACTAACTCAGTACAATACTCCTCACAAGTACTCAGTACTTTCTCATACAGTTACTCACAATCTAGCTCAGTTTTGAACAGGTTCCTGGTTCAAAACTCACCGCCAATTGCCTTGCCTCTATTGCGTGTTTCAATGCTATGGGATGGCCTCTTTATATAGATAAACCACCAGCCTGAACTGCGCAATCCTCATGGGCTTACTCCACCTATCTGTGTGTTGCAAATAGCAACAGTATAGTCACAACCGATAGCTAACTCCACCCTTTCATCTACCTCTTTCACTGGTCTCCACTGAACTGATCATGCACTGTAGTGAACTGATGTGTTCTTGAGTTGAATAATGAGTTACTAATTATTGAATTAAATAATATTTAATTCACTCCACTCATAACTAATTGATTAGCTAGTTAAACTAATCTCAACTAGTTCAACTAAAATAAACAGAACACAACTCCACTAGCTGCCTCATTAACTCCTCCAAACTTCTGCCACTGAAGTCCAACTGAAGTCAACCATGCATGATGCCATCAAACCCTTGGGAACCACGTGATTCCTCTGTCAGATGCATGAGCCACTTCTGTAGCTCAAACTGAAGTGCTCCAAGAGAGTAAACCGCTGTTTATAGTCTAAATATTATTAAGGGTAAATAATATTTGACTTCCCTATTTTTAGGAGATCAGTCTAAAAATAGCCTGGGTCCTAAAAATTAGGGTCTCATCTATTTTTACCGACATGTCGCATACTCCAAGAATCTCCAAGTAGAATTCCCAAATTATGCTCCGTATGTCTAAAAATAGACATAGTTTAAAAATAGACTTTGCGCCAGAATTTGCCTGCGGGCCCACTTAGTGAAGGCGACTTCATTTCACTAAGCTCCATCATCTTGCTGCATTCTCAACATCTTGCAGTATAAATGTGACCAGGTGCATTATTCAAACATAACAAATTGAAAAATGATGACATCATCTCCAAGTTCTTATGGCCTTCACTTCAGGCTCAAACTTATCGAATAAATCATCCACACTTGCAATTTGAAAATAAAAAATTTGATATATACGATGGTGTTTCTTCGAGCTGACTGAATCAAGAGGAATAATGCTTGAGAAACCTGCCATTGACAGGACCTCCTTTACATAGTTGGCCATCCATCTCTTGCAGTATAAATGTATTATTCCCATGGTAAGGTTAGATCTTATATGGCCCTTTCCAGAGGTTCTCAAACTTGCCATGCTTTCCTTTGTATTCAATCTTAGCTTCCCACTTCAAAACCACATCATGAATATTAAAATTTTCTTCCTTTGCCTTTTTGTCAAATGTCCTTTTAAATCTATTTTGAGATTGTTGATAGTTGTTGTAGACTTCTTCTCTTTTTTCCTCCAAAGCAATCAATTGATTGATCCTCCTTTGAATTGCATTTGGTTCTTCCTCCAGTCCCTGCAACAATCTCATCGCTAGAAATCCAAGAGAGCTAGAAGACACAACTTTAGTCCCATAAACCAACTCATGAGGAGAAGCCCCTATGGATATTTTATGCAAATTCTGTCAACCTATAAAGAAAATACAAGTTTCAAATGCCATGGTCTCCTATTATCCTGCAAGATTTTCTTGATAATTCTGACTAGGCTTTTGTTTGATGACTCAACCAAGCCATTACCTCGAGGGTAATAAGTTGTAGAGTGACCAAGGGTGATATTATACTTATTACAGAAATTCACCTACTTCTTTGATTTAAAATCCTGAGCATTGTCAGTGATGATTTTCATTGGACAACCAAATCTAGACAAAATGCGACTTTCCAGAAATAGTATGATTACTGAATCTATGGCTTGTCTTGTAGGAATTGCTTCAATCCACTTTGTAAAATAATCAGTGGAAGTTAGATCCACCGATGCTGGCCATAAGATGTTGGAGGTATCTCCCTAATAAAATCCAACCCCCATTGCTGGAAAGGAGCTTCCACAAAAATGGGTTTCAAAGGTAATGGAATCAACTTTCTTTTTCCATCAAAGATTTGAAATTCATGACAAACAACAATCTTCTTATACACATATTTGAACATTGAGGGTCAATAAAATCTTGTTCTAAGTATTTTATTTGTTGTTTCTTTCTAGTAATGATGACCCCCACAATCACCCTTACGAAATTCTTTAGTCACATTCTTGGCTTCATCTTCTAGTAGGTAGTTCAGAAGTATTCTCCATGTATCTTTCCAGTACAAACATCTGTTCAAGATATAATACCTCACTGATTTTAGCTTGACATATCTGGATTTTCATTTTGTTAATTCAGGAGGAGCTCAATGATGCCGCAGAACAAAGATAACATATTTATACTAGTCTGACATTGTAATTTTTTCTTCCACATGTGCTAGAAAATTCTATATTACAGAGCAATGGAATACATAAAATATGCGGAAATAAAAACACATAAAACATATAAAACAAGAGAGACACAGATATATGTGGTTCACCCAACTTGGGCTACATCCACGGAAACAGCTTGTCCTTCCTTGATATTATCCAGCAAAATTAAGAGACACAACCTACAACAGATCCGTTGTAATATCCTCTACTCTCTCACACAACCCCCCTTTCTATTTCTTGCTCAAAATATATAGACGATACACAATTGAAATAAAATTCCCTCACACAATAGAGGGGTTTCCTTCTAGGGAAAAAAAAACCCCTAAATTAAACATAACTTCTACCGTCAGATCATCCACCTAATGAACGACCCAAATTGACTACGAAATTACAATATTTTACAAGGAAATTTTACATCTATTTTTAGCTTCGAGGTCAATGCCCCCGAAACCCCTCGCTAGGGGGGCGATGGAGATTAAACGATGGGTAGCTTATCTGCCCTATTAAGAACAAGGGTCCAATGCGGTGATACATCTAAATAAAGAAGATATTCAGGTTCCACACCCAACAATTTCGCACTTGGAGGCTGGTTGTAGCAACTCCACTGCTACTTCATTTGCTGGATAATGGCTCCACTTTGGACCTGATTATTTCTCATCTTCATCATCATACTTGAAGACTAATTGAAACTGAGCATAATCTCAGTTTATCCCTTGTTACAACTTTTGTTAACATATCTTTTTAATTCTAGCCAGTGTGTATCTTTTCCAACTTCAACTCTCCATCTTCCAACACTGATCGTATGAAATGGTACTTGAGTTGTATGTGTTTAGTCCTCGAATGAAATGCTGAGTTATTTACAAGATGAATGACACTCTGGAAGTCACTGTATAACCTTCCCATATGCTACTTATTACCCAATTCATCCATAAACCTTTGTAACCAAATCATTTATTTACTAACCTCTATAGCAGCAACATACTCTGCTTCTGTTGTTGAAAGTGCAACAACACTTTACATTTTTGAAACCCAACTGACAGTTGTTCCACCTACAGTAAATACATACCCTGTAGTGCTCCTCTCGTTATCCTTATCACTTGCCAGATCTGCATCAACATATCCCTGTAGAGAAATGTTTGAACCACCAAAGCATAATCCTTGATTTGTGGTACCTCTCAAATATATTAGAATCCATTTCATTGCCATCTAATGTTATTTTCCTGGATTGTTCATGTACCTGCTTACAACTCCCACTGCATGTGAAATATCAGGCCTTTTTCATACCATTGCATACATTAAGCTTCCAACTACTGATGCATATGGAACTTTAGACATATAATCCATTTATTCTTGGGTCTTGAAGCACATCTCCTTACTAAGTTTGAAATGGATAGCCAAAGGTGTACTAACTGGTTTTGAATTCTGCATATTAAATCTTTTCAACACCTTGTGTATGTACTCATTTTGAGACAATTCTAATTTGATATTTTTCCTGTCTCTAGTTATTCTCATACCAAATATTTGTTTTTCAGCTCCCAAATCCTTCATTGTAAATGAATTTTCCAATTTTCCCTTAAGCACATTTATTTCTTGCATGTTAGACCCTACAACAAGCATGTCATCTACATACAATAACAATATATTATAATTGCCATCATTTTTCTTTTTTAGATAAAGACAATAATCAAAGTGACATCTAGTATAACCTTGTTCAGACATAAACCTGTCAAAATTTAGATACCACTGCCTCAGAATTTTAAGCCATACATGCTCTTCTTCAACTTGCACACTAATTTTTCTTTCCCTTTGACCTCATATCGTTGTGTTTGCTACATATAGATCTCTTCCTCTAAATCTCCATGGAGAAAAGTTGTTTTTACATCTAAATGTTGAAGATACAAATCTTCCGCTGCTACAAGACTTCAAATAGTTATGATTGAAGTCATTTTAACAACAGTAGAAAATATTTCATCAAAGTCAATACCTTTCTTCTGTGCAAACCCCTTCACCACAAGTCTAACTTTGTACCTTTGTTTTCTTCCATCCTCTTCCTTCAACTTATAAACCCATTTATTCTACAATGTTATTTTACCTACAAGCAACCTGACTAAGTCCCAAGTCTGGTATTGTATTAAGGATTCCATCTCTTCTTTCACGGTTAGCTCCCACTTCTTCCCGGTTTCTACCTGCATTGCTTTTTTATTACTTTTTGGTTCACCAGAATTAGTCAACAATACATAATATAATGAAGGAGAGTATCATTCAGGGGGTCTACTTATCCTAGTAGACCTTTTGAGATCACTTTCAGGTGTTTGAGGTGATTGTTACAGTTGAGGTGGTTGTTTTTGTTGTGGTTGTTGATTGTTATTATTTTCAGGCACCTTTACTTTTATTGTGATCTCATCAAGAACTGTGTATTCTTTGTTTTCTTTTTCCTGTTTCTTTTCTAGCAACTGATCCTTATACAAAACCTTTTCATTGAATATTACATCTCTGCTCCTAATTATTTTGTGATTTTCATAGTCATATAAGCGATAACGAAAATCATTAACACCATATCCAATAAAGGTAAATTTCTGTGATTTTGCCTCAAGCTTTGCTCTATTTTCTTTATTAATACAGAAAAAGGCCTCGCAACCAAAAGGCTTTTTAAAAGAGTAGTTTACCATTTTACCTATCCATGCCTCCTATGGAATACCACCATCCAAGGAACTCGAAGGCCCTCTGTTTATTAGATAAACAATAGTATCCACAACATTTGCCCAAAATTGTAAAGGAAATACCGCATGCAATCTCATGCACCTTGCACGTTGCATGATTGTCCTGTTCATCCTTTCTGACACACCATTTTCCTGTGGTGTTCTTGCAATTGTCTTCTCTCTGAAATTCATTCTTTGAACAGTACCTATCAAACTCTTCGCTGAAATATTCACCTCCATTATCTGATATGAGATACTTCAACTTATTTCCTGTCTCAATCTCAACCAAATATTTCCATTTCTTGAAAGTATCAAATACATTAGATTTATTCTGAATACAATAAATCCAATTTTTTCTAGTTGCATCATTAATAAAAGTAACATAATAATGAGAGCCACCGAGAGATGATACCTGAGCAGGTCCCCATACATCTGTATGCACAAGCTCTAATTTTTTTTCTATTCTTTTATTTTCCAACTCTAAGAAATTTGACTCTCTTCTGTTTTCCATAAACACAATTATGATATAAATCCAAATCAATATTCTTCAAACCCGACAAAAATTTTCTTGAGTGAATAATCTTCAACCCCTTCTCACTCATGTGTCCGAGCCTATAATGCCATAATGTTGCATATGCTCCCGTGGAGGTTAAATAATTAACACAATTAGAAATTCCATTGCATAAATACAATGTACCAACCTTTTCTCCTTTTGCTATTACTAGGGCTCCTTTATTGACCTTCCAGGTTTTATCTGTAAAATTTGTCACACAACCTTCACCGCCTAACTACCCTGTTGAAATCCTTTTTATTATTATTATTTAATTTGAGATTTTTCCTGTCTCTTGTTATTCTCAAGGATTTGTTTTTCAGCTCCCAAATCCTTTATTGCAAATGAATTTTCCAATTTTCCTTTGAACACATTTATTTCCTGCATGTTAGACCCTGCAACAAGCATGTCATCTACATACAATAACAATATACTATAATTGTCATCATTTTGCTTTTTTAGATAGATACAATAATCAAAGTGACATCTAGTATAACCTTGTTCAAACATAAACCTGTCAAAATTTAGATACCACTGCCTCAGAGCTTGTTTTAAGCCATACATGCTCTTCTTCAACTTGCACACTAATTTTTCTTTCCCTTTGACCTCATATCCTTGTGGTTGCTGCATATATATCTATTCCTCCAAATATCCATGGAGAAAAGTTGTCTTTACATCTAACTGTTCAAGATGCAAATCTTCCACTGCTACAAGACTTAAAATAGTTCTGATTGAAGTCATTTTAGAAATAAGAGAAAATATTTCATCAAAGTCAATACCTTTCTTCTGTGCAAACCCCTTTACCACAAGTCTAGTTTTGTACCTTTGTTTTCTTCCATCTTCTTCCTTAAACCTAAAATCATTAACACCATATCCAATAAAGGTACATTTCTTTGATTTTGCCTCAAGCTTTGTTCTATTTTCTTTATTAATACGGACAAAGGCCTTACAACCAAAAGGCTTTAAAAAAAAGTAGTTAACCATTTTACTTGTCCATACCTCCTATGGAATACCACCATCCAAGGAACTTGAAGGCCCTCTGTTTATTAGATAAACAACAATATCCACAACATTTTCCCAAAATTTTAAAGGCAATACCGCATGCAATATCGTGCACCTTGCACATTACATGATTGTCCCATTCATCCTTTCTTACATGCCATTTTCCTGTGGTGTTCTTGGAATTGTATTCTCTCTGCAAATTCCATTCTCTGAATAGTACCTATCAAACTCTTTGCTGCAATATTCACCTCCATTATCTGATATGAGATACTGCAACTTCTTTCCTGTCTCAATCTCAACCAAAGCTTTCCATTTCTTAAAAGTATCAAATACATTAGATTTATTCTGAATACAATAAATCCAATTTTTTCTAGTTGCATCATTAATAAAAATAAAATAATAATGAGAGCCACCAAGAGATGATACCTGAGCAGGTCCCCATACATCTGTATGCACTAGCTCTATTTTTTTCGCTCTCCTTTTCTTTCCCAACTCTAAGAAATCTGAAACTCTTCTGTTTTCCATAAACACAATTCTCACAGAAATCCAAATCAATATTCTTCAAACGCGACAACAAATTTCTTGAGTGAATAATCCTCAACCCCTTCTCACTCATGTGTCTGAGCCTATAATGCCATAATGTTGCATCTGCTCCTGTGGAGGTTAAAGAATTAACATAATTAGAAATGTCGTTGCATAAATACAATGTACCAACCTTTTCTCCTTTTGCTATTACTAGGGCTCCTTTAGTCACCTTCCAGGTTTTATCTGTAAAAGTTGTCACACAACCTTCACCGACTAACTGCCCTGTTGAAATCATTTTATTTTATTTTAATTTTAATTTTTAATTAATTAATTAATTTTATTTTATTTTTATTATATATATATATATATATATATATATATATATATATATATATATATATCCAGATCTGGAACATGTCTTACCTCCTTTAATGACCATTGGTTTCCATTTTGATGTTTTACAATAACTTTACCCATTCCAATGATTTTACAGGGTTTATCATCACCCAGACGAACCTGTCCAAAATCTCCTTGAACATAGTCATGAAAATGTTTCTTATAAGGTTTGGCATGGAATGAGGCCCCTGAATCTACCACCCAGTCATCAAAAACATTTTTTAAAGAAAGAATCAAAGCATCTTGTAACAAATCACCTCTCACATTTGCTTCATGATTGTTTTATTGATGTGCGTCTCCTTCTTTTCCCTTTCGAGACTTACAGTCTTTCTTCAGGTGTCCTTTTTTCTTGCATTTCCAGCACACTATCCCCGATCTGGACTTGGATATGTCTTTCCTTTATTTACTCCAATATCCTGAGCTCTTTCCTCTTTCCATTTTTCTTCCCCTAGTCTATGCACTCAAAGCATTACCCGATGTCATTCCAGAGCTATTCCATCACATTTCCTCGCTAAGGATAACACTGACAACATCATCAAACTTTAAAGTACTAGTTCCAGAGACAGAGTTACTAATGGTCATAACTAAACCATTCCAACTTTCTGGCAATGAGCATAGAAATAATAGAGCCCTAACTTCATCATCAAAGTTTACCCATACAGAACTTAACGGACTGGTAACGATATTAAATTCATTTAAATGGTCAACACCTTCCGACATCTTCATATTAAATAAAATTTTCATAAGAAATACCTTATTTAAGGCCGAGGGGTTTTCATATAGTTTCGACAATGTCATCATTAAACCCTATGTTGTCATTTCCTTCGAAATATTAAAGGCTACCGACGCCGCTAGGCACAACCGTATTGTTTCAAGTGCCTTTCTGTCGAGAATATCCCATTCTTCTTCTGTCATACTTGACGAATCCTTTGTTTTTCCGCTTAATGGTAGGTATAGATCTTTCTGATACAGATAATCTTCCATCTGTATCTTCCACAGTGGGTAGTTTTGGCCGTTAAATTTTCGACCCTAAACCTACCATTTTCTGCCATTGCTCCCACTCAAACCAGGAACCCTTCTTTCCTGCTAGTTTATCATCCAAATAGACCTTCGGCTCTAATACTAGTTGTTAGAAAATCATATATTACAGAGAAATGGAACACATAAAATATGTGGAAACAAAAACATATAAAACAAGAGAGACACAGATATATTTCATTCACCCAACTTGGGCTACGTCCATGGAAACAACCGATCCTTCCTTTATATTATCCAAAAAAAATGAAGAGACATAACCTACAACAAATCTGTTGTAATATCCTCTACTCTCTCACATAGTTCCCCTTTCTATATCTCGCTCAGAATATACACACTATACACAGTGGCAATACAATTCCCTCATACAATAGAGGGGTTGCCTTCTAGGGAAAAAAAAAACCCCTAAATTAAACATAACTTCTACCGTCAGATCATCCACCTGATGAACGACCTAGATTGATTACCAAATTGCAATATTTTACAAGGAAACTTTACATATTTTTTTTTAGCTTTGGGGGCGCTGCCCCCGAAACCCCCCGCCAGGCTGTGGTGGGGGGCGCTCCAAAAGGTATCACTGTCGCCCCCCTGGACCCCCCTAACGACGATCAAACGATAGGCAGCGTTGCCACCTGGTTAAGAAAATGGGTCCAACGCACCGACACATCTAAATAAAGAAGATAATCAAGCTCCACACCCAACAATAGGGAACAACTCTTCATCTGCAATCACATCTGAATTTTCTGCTATAAAATTAATGCCTAGACAGTCAAAATTTGATTAAGTCATAAGCTTTGTCAATCCTTTTGCTTTCACCAATTTGTTAGGTTTGATCTCCAAATCATATTCCAATAAAGTGGCAATCCACCTACTCCTCTAACCATTTGGATCAACTTGGGTTAATAGATCTTTATTACAGCACTAGGTACAAAAGCAACAATGTGTGAATGGATGACATATAACCTGAAATATTTAAGTGCCTTCACCAAAGCATAAGATTGTTCCTCCATAATTCTATACTTCAATTCAGAATTCCCAAGTGTCCTACTGAAAAATGAGATAGGTTGTTCATTACCTTGATGTTTTCTCTTTAACAATACTCCTACAATGGCGTGTTCTGAAGCAAAGGTAAAAACTAGAAAATTTCTTGAAAAATCAGGGTTCATGAGTACTGGAGCTTGAGTAAGAGCCTTCTTGATCTCTTCAAATGAATGTTTAACCTCTCCTGTCCACTTATTATCACAATATTTCTGAAGCATCTTTGTAACATGTTTCACAATTTCTGCAAAGTTAGGACTGAATTTTCTTACAAAGTTCACCTTGCCTAAAAAAAATTGAATTTATTTTCTGTTTTTGGGCAGATCTGTCTTCTGAATAGCAACAAATCTACTTGGATCAATCTTAATCCCCTCCATTGATATTATATGACCCAATGATTTTCCTATTGTCAAAGCAAAAACACTTTTGGTAGGGCTTAGAGAAATATCAAATTTCTGCATTTTTGAAGAATCTTTTCCAAGTGCTTGAGATGTTCTTCTTCTTTATTTGAGAACATAGTGATTTCATTCAAATATACAACCACAAATTTTCCCTTTTATTCTGAAAATTCAATGTTCATGGCCCTTTGAAAGGTTGCCCCTGCATTCATGAGTCCACAGGGCATCTTTGCATACATAATTGTTCCCTAGGGCATGGTAAAAATTGTCTTCTCTTGGTCATCTAGATGTATTAATATCTGATTATACCCTAAGAAGTGATCTAACATTGACATCCTTTATGATCCTACTATGTTCTACAGTATGTGATCCATCTTGGGAAGAGGATAGTTGTCTTTTAGTGAGGCTTTATTCAAGTTTCTGAAATCAATGCATATCCTAATCTCCCTGTTTTTATTCCTAACATGTACCAAATTGGCCAACCACCTAGAAAACATCAATGGTACTATGATCTTGGCTTCAAACAACTTTTTAATCTCCTTTTCAATCAATGGCAGAATTAGTGTATTAATTCTCCTCAGCTTTTGTTTGAAAGGCTTTTCATTTTCCTTTATTGGTATTGTATGTTGAATGATACTAGGATCATATTTTTTCAAATCTGCATAACTCCATGCAAAGACATATATGCATTTCTTCATCAAATCAACATATCTCTATTTTACCTCAGAAGAAAGTAGTTTGGACAACTTGAAAAACTTAGGATTTTATGCAGTACCAAGATTACAATTTTCAACCTCTTCATGATCAGTGTTCATCTTAGGATTCTTGGCTACATCATTTTAATGAAATAATTTTTCAAGAGGAATTAGTCCTTTAGGAATACCATTGTTTTTTAGTTGGATGACTTCTATACTGGATTTGGTTTCAACAAACATATTTTGCTGGTCAACTTGAATAGTCTCTAACTCTTCTTTCAATTCCATAAATATTTTGACTTGTTGATCAATGTCAAATACCTGCAAATTTTAAATGTTATCAGGAATGGTTGGCCTATGTCTGGCCTCAATCTCATATTTATTGCTGAAAGAAATGGGCATTACAAATAGACTCGCTGAAACAACCAAGGAATCTGCAATACCATTATGCTCTCTAGGCCTTATTGTAAAATTGCGTTCTTCAAATTTTTCCAGCAATTCAATAATTAAATTTATGTATGCTCTCATTCTAACATATTTGGTCTGATAGGTGCCATTCACTTGTTTGATGACTAACTTAGAATCACCAAAAATTGAAATATTTTTAGCACCTAAGTTTTTTAAGACTTCTAAACCCAAAGCCAAAGCTTCATACTCTGGCATGTTGTTTGTGCAATCAAAATTGAGTTTGTAAGAGAAAAACTTACTTTCATTCCTTGGGCTGATTATCCAAATGCCCTCACCAAATCCATCTATTCTAGCCGCGCCATCAAAGCTCATGTGCCACCAACCTTCTTTGTCAGCTTCTTCAACTTGTTGCCTTTTTTCTGCATGTTGATTTTCTGTCTCACTAGTGATTTCCTTGCAAAGTATAGATGATCCTAACTCTATTTCCACTGCATAAACTTTGAAATTATGAGGTTTATCTTTGATGCTGACCATATATGCCATCCTATACTCTCTATATAATATTCTTTGCTCACCAAAAACAAGGATAGTGGCGTAGGGAATGTCCATTTGCATGGTTCCCTTGATTTTGGAAGCCCATGATCTAGATAACAACATATCGAATTTTGGTGGAATATCAGCTACAATTATGTCCATCAGTACAATTTTAGGAGGGACTTGAGTTAAAACAACAACCACATCCTTGATTAAACCTATACATTGAACTCTCTTAAAATCAAATGAGAATAAGTCCTTGTATGGTCTGGTTATGTCTAAACCCAATCTCTTAATGATGACCTTTGGCATTAAATTGTGATATGCCCCCGAATCTAACATAACATTATGTAATGTCATGTTATGAATATTTAAACTCACATAGAATGGTGGCACCTCTTCGCTCATCTTCCACACTTAGTCCTAAGAATATGGTAGGGTGATATTCTTGCAGATTTAAAGTATCATAGGGTCTAGCTTGAGTGTTAAGCATTTTCACAATTTGACTTCTGTATTCTGTGACCTTTATTATTTCTCCAAAAGGGACAGCAATTTTTTGTTTTTTAAATCTCATTTTCTAAGTTAAAAAATGGTTGTGCTTTTTCAATTTTTTTCCTAGGAGCATCTTTCTTCTGTTCAACTTGGACCATCTGCTTTCTTAGGCTGATTCTTATTTACAACTTTATGGACATTCCTATTCCTCAATTTATACTGTTTTTTCATTTCAAAAATAACATGTTGGTAGCCTTTTTGGTATTCTGATTGTTATTTAGTTTCATCATTACGCATGTCATTATTGGATTCATCATGCTCTTCCTTTGTTAAAAACATCCCTATTTCATCTTCATCCAAAAAATGTATGATGTCTTCTTGAATTTCTGGCTGCATTTCTTCTTCATCTACTAGATTTTGCCAGAAAGGGGGCCTAACTTGTTAATCAGATTGATTTATTTGTTCTCTTGGTCTCTGTTGAATTTGAGGTCTTCTAAAATTTGGATTTATTTTTTGGGTTTCAGGTTCTGTAACAGGAAGATTATTTCCAAGTGCTATTTTATCCATAATCATTTCCATGGTTTTCATAATAATATCAAATTTTACATCTGAAGATGTAGAAGGTTGCTCTTCCTGTTTTACTCTTCCTTTCCAAACCTTTGACATTTTTGCTACAACCATGTTAAATTCCACCTTAACAAAATCATTTTGCATATGAGCCAAAGTGGAATATTCCCTCTCTCCCAGCAAAATGGAAAATTCATAATCAAAATCTCCAGCATAATGTAATTGAGCTGCCCCTAGGGAGGTTTTATATGAGCAGGAATGGAATTATAAAATTTGTTGAACCTTTTTGAAAAATATTTCACTGACTCATTACTTGTTTTCTTCAAATTGTTATATTTAGTCAATGCCTGAACATGATTCACCTTACTTCCCATTTCCTTCAAAAATTGTCTTCTAATTGATCCCAATCTGTATACTTCCTGAGTTTAAGGCTTTAAACCATTTTCTGACTTCGCCATTGAAACTCTATACAAACAATCTCATCCTAACATCTTCGTCATCCACCTCCTCTACGTCTATAAAATCATTGAATTGGTCAACATGTTGTTCTGGATTGATTCCCTCCTCACCTCTAAAGGTTCTTATTCTAGTATAATATCCTTGTAGCAAATCATGAAGTAGAGTAGGAAAGACAAGAGGGGCATATCTAGCAGGGCGTACAGGAGGAGGATGAGGAGGAGGAACTCCTGCCATTGTAGTAGTGGAAATAATGGATGTACTAGCAGAAACTACAACAGGAAAGGTAGCTATCAAACGAGTAGTAAAAGCAGATGTTATGTTAGGAAACTGAGTTTCAGGAACTTTCAACTGAGAAAAAATAAATAACTCCCCTCAGGTAAAGGGATACCAACTCTTCTTTTCAACTGGAATTCAAAAAGATCAAGTTATTTTAGTTTTTTTCTAAAAACTCTTGTTCTAATGATAATTTTGAAGTGACAAATTCCCAAAACCCTTTTTGGAAACAACATATGTGGTGTCTATCCCTAATCTTTGTAGATATAGAACAATTTCTGTTAATTCATTTTCTGATATAGATCTAAAAAGTGTTTGCTTAAGAATTTCATCAAACTTTATGTATTCAATATTTTTAACACCTCCAAAGGGTAAAGATGAAGCTCTTAAGAGATATAAAGTACCTGATTTTGATGAGCTACCATTTCCTCTGAGAATTTTCTTTGGATCATCAACAATTTCTGGTGGATTAGGATTTGGATTTCTCCTTGTATAAATCTTCTTGCAATCCACCTTTAAGTTGAAGATGCCAGTGGAGGCACCAAGGTAGAAGTACAACCTCGAAATGTCTGATCTCCTGCTACCTTCAAGAGTTCAACTACTTTGAAAATAAAAACCCAAGATAATATAACTTTCAGACTCCTGGCAAACACACCAAAATGTTATCACTTGACTAGGATAGGCTAGGATGTGTCAACCTCCAACCAAGACTAGCTATCTCAAACCAACTTTTAACTGGAAGTTAGCCCTTCTATTTTGATAGGGCTCTCTCAAGGATAATAATATAATTTTCCAAATAAAAATCAATTTATAGATGGCTAACTCTGGGATTTTATGTGATTTTGCAGGTGAAAGAGAGCGTGATGATTGCCACCACTGGGCATGGAGTCAATTAAGAGAAAATTCAGTTACAAACAAAACTTCTTTATGGAAGTTGAGGCATTTTTGGCTTTAAACTGGTGTGAAGTGAACATTAAAGTTAAACACAACAAATTGAAGGAAGTTGGAGCAATATGACATGAATTACAAATAATTGATAAACTATGAAAACTGATAAGAACATAAAAGCATGAAGATATAACACAGAAGCCAAAACTGAATCTCAGGTGAAAAAACAGAGTATGCTGCAAATGCATATTAATTGAATAAAAGTTTACAAAAGAGTGGCCTTCTTACATCATTGATAAACCCTATTAGAGTAAAAAAACTACAAATATATATAGATAGATCTCCATATTTCATAAATTACAAAAACTATGTTGAAGTCCAACAAGAAATTGCAACACCTACACTAGTGTGGGACCAATAGGTCGTAACAGCACCTACACTAGTGTGTGCTAAATTTGGCGCAATGTCTATTTTAATTTTCCCTTAATTAAAATGGACAATAAAATGTAATCTTAACTCATAATCACTTGTAATAGTTAACTGAGTGTGATAAACTCAGTTAGTTCATGTATTTCGAGCTGAGGGTGGTTGGCGAGGCATGCAGAGTAATTCTATTAGTTATGGAGGTTGAATTGCAGTTGGTGCATTATATTAATACATGTGTAATCAGTTAAGTCAGTTAAGTGTGTTAGAGTCAGTTGAACTAGTTGTAACTGTTTGTTGCACTAGTGAGAGATCAAGTGAATTGAATATTATTTAATTCATAATCAGTGATTTACCATGCAACTGATGATTTAATATTATTAGCTGCATGCATGTCAGTTCCAATGGAGACCCAGTTGAGACAAAGGTGAAAGGGAGGTTAACTATCAGTTGTGTGATTAGTAGGTTGCTTGCATGCAACCATACATCCATTGGAGTGCCCATGATCCTTGCGCAGTTTAGGAAGGCCAAAATTTCTAAACAATATGGATTGCATTCATCAATAATTGTACAAGCAAGGTAGCCTATTTAGAGGCTAAGAATTGGCTAAGTATTTGTTAGTTTTGTCCAAGATAGTGTGAGACAGTTAGTAGAGTGCAAGAGACTCTTCTGAGAAGAGTGCATTGTAATTTTTTCATGATTCCATGGTTAATATACAATAGAAGATAGAGGGGTTTTGAGCAGCAAGATTTACCCAGGAAATTATCTGGGTTGTGGTTTGATTTGATTCTTTCTTTTCTTCATGTGATTAGTGATTGTGTTTAATTTCCGCAATTGATTTGTAGAAGTGATTCAATATCTAGCTTTAGTACATTGTTAGATCGGATTGAATCCATTGATATACATATGTTTGTATAATTTATACATGGTATCAGAGTTGTGTTAGAGATTTTCTACATGGCATCGAAGCACATGAAATCGCTATAGTGGAGGATAAGCTGAGTTTGTGACTGAATAGAATTCGAATTTGCAGAAGAAATTATTGGTGCTACAGGCGATTCATGTTGAGAATGCAGCAAGATGATGGAGCTTAGTGAAATGAAGTCGCCTTCACTAAGTGGGCCCAGTACCTCGCGCAAAGCTCCTATTTAATATAGCATGTATCCAATTCAAAGGAGACTCTGAGATTATTGTTAAAATAGATGAGACTCTATTTTTAGGTCGAAGAGGTCGAAGGCTATTTTTAGACTGCCTCTCCTAAAAATAGGGAAGTCAAATATTATTTACCCTTAATAATATTTGGACTCTAAACAGCAGTTTACTCTCTTGGAGCACTTCAGTTCGAGCTACAGAAGTGGCTCATGCATCTGAAAGAGGAATTATGCTATTCCCAAGGGTTTGATGGCATCATGCATGGTTGACTTCAGTTAGGACTTCAGTGGCAGAAGTTTGGTGGAGTTAATGAGACAGCTAGTGGAGTTGTGTTCGGTTTAATTTAGTTGAACTGGTTGAGATTAGTTTAACTAGATAATCAACTAGTAATGAGTGGAGTGAATTAAATATTATTTAATTCATTAATTAGTAACTCATTATTCAACTCAAGAACACACCAGTTCACTACAGTGCATGGACAGTTCAGTGGAGACCAGTGAAAGAGGTAGATGAAAGGGTGGAGTTAGCTATCAGTGGCGACATCAGTTGTGCATGAGATTTGCACCACACTTGGAGGAATTGCCCATGATGATTGCGCTGTCAAGCCAAGGAGATTCGAATCTTGGATCTCTATATAGACAGGCCTGGATTGCGCAATAGAGGCAAGGCAATTGGCGGTGAGTTTTGAACCAGTAACCTGTTCAAAACTGAGCTAGATTGTGAGTAACTTCATGAGAAAGTACTGAGTACTTGTGAGGAGTATTGTACTAAGTTTGTTACTTGATTTCTCCATTATAATATACACAATAGCTGCGGGGTTTTCAGCTATAAGCTTTCCCCATACATATTGTGTTAATGTGTATGATGGTTTGATGTGTTATCGCTTGATTTTATTTCCGCATGTTTGATGATCTGAGTGGAAGAGATTATGTGTTGCATATAAATTCGAATTGTATGTGATCAGGATAGTCTCGGTGGATAATTAATCATTATTCAGCAAATTTCTACATGGTATCTGAGCTATTGAAGCAGAGATTGATCATCACAGTGATTACAAACTTATTTCGGTAGACAGAGTCTGCATGCGGGCCAGGTAGCCTCCGGATTCATCTTTCTTCGGAAAGTGAAAGGTCTGGTAAATGCCCCTTGCAGTCAATCTTTGTGCTAGAAATAATTTGTTCTCACAGATCTAGAGCGGCTGAGCTTTGAGGTGGAATTCAAAATTTTGCAGCAGTTTTGTTTTCTTGGTGCCAGTGTTGAAAATGTCTTTCAACGGTTTGCGACTCGAATATGCTCTTGAAGGCAGTTCGAATTATGTTGCATGGAAGGATCGCATGGAGGCAGTATTAGAAGATAATGGTCTGAAGGAGTTCATAGATACGGATGTCCAAAAGCCCACTGATGCAGCCGAAGTCGATGCATGGCAAAAGAAGATGGCGAAGTGTCGAAGGATCCTGTTGGAGGGCGTCAAGGATCATATTGTATCCAGCCTGCATGGAAAGGCTACTCCATATTTAATGTGGAAAGCCTTGACGGATCTATTCCAGAGTAAGAGTGACCAAAGGAAGCTGGCGCTCAAAGATAAGCTCAGGAACATCAAGATGGAGAAGGGCGACAGTATCGCCAAATACCTCACGAAGTTCACTCAGTGCAGAGATGAACTGGGAAGTGTGGGGGTGACTGTCGATGAAGAGGACATGGTCGACCTGGCTCTCCTTGGTCTTCTGAAGGCTTGGCACTCATATCAAGATAGTGTCAATGGTCGAGAGAAGCTGCCGGGATGGGAGCGCCTTTGGGCGGATCTCATGCAGGAGGAGATAAGGAGGACTACTCGAGATGGATCTTCATCAAAGGGAGCCGATGAAGAAAACTGCGCTTTGGTGTCCAAAGCAAAGAAGGGGAAGGGTAAGAAAACCTCTCATTCTGGTGCTAAGGGCAAGAAGCAGGATATGGCGAAAGTGAAGTGTTTTCATTGCCATGATCACGGACATTATGCTACCAATTGTCCAAAGAAGAAGAAGAACAAGCAAGCGGGAAGATCTGCAGATGGAGAAGCTTTGGCTTCACAGTTCGAGCTTGACTTTTCACTGATTGCATGCTTGGTTTCAAGTGTGATGGGAGCGGTGTGGTTCTTGGACAGCGGTGCGTCATTTCATATGACGGGAGATCGGGAGTTGTTCTCAGATCTGGAGGACAAGGATTTGGGTATGCACATCGAGATGGGCGATGACGGTAGATACAGTGCGACTGGTATCGGTACCGTATCCTTTCAGAGGGAGTCCGGTAAACCCTTTGTCTTAAAGGATGTCATGCATGTACCTGGATTGAAGAAGAACCTGATTTCAGTAGCGATGTTGGAGGATAAGGGGTATGATGTGGTCTTCAGCGAAGGAAAAGCCTTCCTGCGCAGTAAGACTACTGGAGAGACCCGAAAGATAGGGGTTCGAACCAAGAACCTTTATCAGTTGCAGGTAGATGGCTGCGTAGCTATGGCATGCAAGGCGGGAGAAGTGGTGAGCCGGGATGATGAGGGCGAACTGTGGCACAGGAGATTGGGCCACCTTCACCATGGAGCTTTGAAGATTCTGCAGCAGATTTCTACTGGACTTCCTAAGGGCACTCTTGCGCAGTCAGATCAGTGCAAGGGGTGTACCTTGGGGAAGTATGTGAAAGCCACCTTCACGAGAAGGATAGTCGCGCCACGACGATCCTTGAGAGAGTTCACATAGACGTGTGTGGTCCTTTCTCAGTTGCTTCGACAGCAAAGCACAAGTATTATGTGATCTTTGTTGATGATTTCTCTCGAAAGTGCTGGATCTTCTTCATGCAGAAGAAGAGCGATACATTCGCGAAGTTCTGTGAGTTTAAAGCACTGTTCGAGAAGGAGTCGGGGAAGAAGGTGATTGCTCTAAGGAGTGATAACGGTGGTGAATTCATCTCGGCTGAATTCAAGGAGTTCTGCAGCGCAGAAGGGATTCGCAGAGAGCTCATCGCACCCCATAACCCACAGCAGAACGGGGTGGCTGAGCGGAAGAACAGAACGATCGTGGGTGCTGCACGGGCGATGTTGCATGATCAGGGCCTACCCCTTCACTTATGGGTTGAGGCATGCAATACAACAGTGTATGTGCAGAACCGTTGTCCTCACAAGGTTCTTGGCATGAGTACACCGGAGGAGGCTTATTCTGGCAAGAGGCCTGATATTTCCCATTTGTGGATCTTTGGTTCTCCTGTCTACATGCATGTGACGAAGGATGCAAGAAGGAAGCTGGATCCAACTGCTGAGGTTGGAATATTTGTTGGGTACACTGATACACCTCACAACTATCGGGTGTATTTGTCAGACAGTCGCAATACTGTTGTGCGACGAGATATAAAATTTCAGGAGGAGAAAGCCATGCAGTGTTCGCTTGAGAGGGAGCTACACTTGCATGCAGATGAGGAGCTGTTAGTTCCTAAGGAGGAGCTTCCGGATGTGGATCGGCCACAAGAGGAGGTTCAGGAGGTGGAAGAAACCACCCAGGCAGCGCCAACCATCAGAGGGCGCATGCGCACTACAGAAGCTGAGCGACTGGCTCGGGATGCAGAGAAGGTTGTAGGACCACCTACAGCACAGCGCAGACAGAGGCAGTCACCGGATCGGTACACTGGATACATGGCTCTTGTGAGTCAATGTGTTGTGACAGAGCCATCCTCTTTTGAGGAAGCTGTGGAGGAACCCGCATGGGTTGATGCCATGATTGAAGAATATGATTCGATCATCAGGAACAGTGCATGGGAGATTGTCCCAAGACCGGTGGGGAAATCAGTGGTGGGTTTGCGATGGATCTACAAGGTGAAGCAGGCGGCTGACGGGAGTGTGGAGAAGTACAAGGCGAGATTTGTCGCCCGTGGCTTTTCACAGATCGAGGGGATTGACTATGAGGAGACCTTTGCACCTGTCGTAAGGTACTCTTCCATACGAACGATCCTTGCTCTCTCAGCGTAGATGGGGTGGCACATTCATCAGATGGATGTGAAGACTGCGTTCCTCAACGGAGTTATTTAGGAGGAGGTGTACATAGAGCAGCCTGAAGGTTTTGAGATCTTCAGCAGTGAGTCGCATGTGTGCCGACTCAAGAGAGCACTGTACGGGCTGAAGCAAGCACCTCGTGCTTGGTACACTCAGATAGACATCTACTTCACCGGGCTTGGATTCTCCAAGAGTGAGGCGGATCCAAACCTGTACCAGATTGTGGTGGAGGGGAAGCTGTTGATCATCGTACTGTATGTAGATGATCTGATTTTGACCGGCGATGAGCAGTTGATACTTTCATGCAAGGAGGATCTTGCACGAGAGTTCGAGATGAAGGACTTGGGCATCCTTCATTATTTCCTAGGATTGGAGATTTGGCAACGCAGCGGAGGACTGTTTGTTTCTCAGGGCAAGTATGCTCGGGAGATTCTGGAGAGGTTCAACATGCAAGGCTGCAAGCCTGTTGACACTCCTCTTCCTAGTGGTTTGAGGAAGGAGGATGCTACTTCAGCGGAGGTAGTGGATGCCACTGTCTATCGACAGTTGGTGGGGTCGCTTATGTATCTGGTCAATACACGACCCGATATATGCTATGCTGTTAACTAGCTTTCGCAAGCTATGGTTAAGCCTACCAAGCTCTTCTGGAAGGTAGGCAAGCATGTATTGCGTTATCTTAGTGGCACATCGGGATATGGTCTATGGTACAGACAAGAGGATGGAGCGAAGCTTTCTGGCTTCACTGATGCAGATTGGGCAGGGAGCCCAACGGACTGGAAGAGCACATCTGGAGGAGTTTTCAGCATTGGGTCGACAGCAGTTTCCTGGTACAGCAGGAAGCAGAGATCCGTGGCACTCAGTTCAGCAGAGGCCGAGTACATGGCAGCTAGCTTGGCTGCATGCGAGGCTATTTGGATGAGGAAGATCCTCATTGGATTGTTCGGGTTGCATTTGGAGCCTACAGTGATTTACTGTGATAACCAGAGTTGCATTAAACTCTCGGCTAATCTAGTATTTCATGATAGATCCAAACACATCGACATCAGGTACCATCATATCAGAGATTGTGTTCAGCCGAGAATCATGATGCTTTCATATGTTCCCACGGAGGATCAGGATGCCGACATCCTGACGAAGGCGCTCACCAGGAGCAAGTTCGAATTCCACAGAGGCAGGATAGGGGTTGCAGATAATCCATATCTTGCCGAGAGGGAGTGTTGAGAATGCAGCAAGATGATGGAGCTTAGTGAAATGAAGTCGCCTTCACTAAGTGGGCCCGCAGGCAAATTCTGGCGCAAAGTCTATTTTTAGACTATGTCTATTTTTAGACATATGGAGCATGTTCCAGGGGTTGCAGTATGTTATTCTTGGAGTATTGGTCATGTTGGTAAAAATAGATGGACCTCTATTTTTTTGACCTATAGGTCGATAGGTCGAAGTCTATTTTTAGACTGCCTATCCTAAAAATAGGGAAGTCAAATATTATTTACCCTTAATAATATTTGGACTATAAACAACAATTTACTCTCTTGGAGCACTTCAGTTCGAGCCTTGGAAGTGGCTCATGCATCTGACAGAGGAATTACGCTATTCCCAAGGGTTTGATGGCATCATGCATGGTTGACTTCAGTTAGGACTTCAGTGGCAGAAGTTTGGTGGAGTTAATGAGACAAATAGTGGAGTTGTGTTCTGTTTATTTTAGTTGAACTAGTTGAGATTAGTTTAACTAGATAATCAATTAGTTATGAGTGGAGTGAATTAAATATTATTTAATTCATTAATTAGTAAATCATTATTCAACTCAAGAACACAACAGTTCACTACAGTGCATGATCAGTTCAATGGAGACCAGTGAAAGAGGTAGATGAAAGGGTGGAGTTAGCTATCAGTGGCGACATCAGTTGTGCATGAGATTTGCACCACACTTGGAGGATTTGTCCATGAAAATTGTGCAGTCAAGCCAAGGAGATTCGAACCTTGGATCTCTATATAGATAGGCCTGGATTGCGCAATAGAGGCAAGGCAATTGGCGGTGAGTTTTGAACCAGTAACCTGTTCAAAACTGAGCTAGATTGTGAGTAACTGTATGAGAAAGTACTGAGTACTTGTGAGGAGTATTGTACTGAGTTTGTTACTTGATTTCTCCATTATAATATACACAATAGCTGCGGGGTTTTCAGCTATAAGCTTTCCCCATACATACTGTGTTAATGGGTATGATGATTTGATGTGTTATCGCCTGATTTTATTTCCGCATGTTTTATGATCTGAGTGGAAGAGATTATGTGTTGCATATAAATTCGAATTGTATGTGATCAGGATAGTCTCGGTGGATAATTAATCATTATTCAGCAAATTTCGACAATTCATGATCGAAATGGCTTTCAATGGCTTGATATTGGAGCATCCACTCGAGGGAAGATTTAACTATATTGCATGGAAAGACATAAGGGAGGTAGTATTGGAGGACAATGGGTTGAAATAATTCATTGACAATGATGTTCCCAAACCTGCTGTAACAGATGCTGCATATCTTGATGCTTGGAAAAATAAAGTTGCAAAGGCGAGGAGGATGTTACTGGAGGGAGTACGAGACCGCATTGTCTCAAGTCTCCATGGAAAAGTGACACCATATGGAATATGGAAAGCTTTGAAAAATCTATTTCAAAGCAGCAGTGATCATAGAAAATTGGCACTGAAGGATAAACTTAGGAAGATCAAAATGGAGAAAGGCGAAACCATGCCGAAATATTTAACAAAGTTTGTCCAATGTCGGGATGATCTTGGGAGTGTCGGCATTACTGTTTCTTATGATGATTTTATGAGCCTAGATCTTCTAGGACTTCCCAAGAGTTGGCATAGTTATCAAGACTCTGTCAATGGAAGGGAAAACTTGCCAGATTGGGAACGACATTGGTCGGATTTGGTGCAAGAAAAATTTAGGTGAAATACCAGAGATGGATCTTCATCTAAGAAGAAAGATGAAGAATATTGTGCTTTGGCAGCCAAGGCGAAGAATGTGAAAGGAAATAAATTCCATTCCAAATCTGAGTCCGGTAAATATGGCAAGAAGTGTGACATGTCCAGAGCGAAGTGTTTTAATTGTCATGAGCATGGACATTATGCCACTAATTGTCCACAAAATAAGAATAACAAGAAGGCTTCAGGATCTGCAGCTGGTAAGGATTTGGCCTCGCAATTTGAGCTTGAATTCTCTCTCATTGCATGCATGGTGTCAAGTTTAATGGGATAGGTGTGGCACTTGGATAGTGGTGCATCCTTTCACATAGCAGGAGACAAAGAAATTTTCAGTAGCTTGGAGGAGAAGGACCTCCACATGGATATTGAAATGGGTGATGATAGGCAGTACAATGCTACCAGGATTGGTACCATTACCTTCCAGAGACAGTCAGGTGAACACTTTTAATTAAAATATGTAATGCATGTACCAGGCTTGAAGCAAAATTTAGTCTCAGTTTCAATGTTGGAGGATAGAGGCTATGATGTTGTTTTTAATGAAGGAAAATATTTCCTGCGAGACAAAACAATATGACAAGTCAAAAAGATTGGGATTCAAGTTAATAATCTCTATAAACTTGATGTAGATGGCTGCGCAACATTGATGGGTAAGGCGGACAAAGTGGTGAGTTGGGATGAGGGTGAGTTATGGCATAGGAGATTGGGCCATCTTCACCACAGAGCCTTGAAGGTCATGCAACAGATTTCTATGGCTCTTCCCAAAGGTACTCTTGTGCAGTCATAAACATGCAAGGGATTTACTATGGGGAAGTATGCAAAGGCCAATTTTCATGAGAAGGAGAACCGAGCTTTGGAAATTCTTGATAGAGTTCACTCACATGTGTGTGGACCATTCTACACTACTTTGACAACAAAGCATAAGTACTATGTGATATTTGTTGGTGACTTTTCTCGAAAGTGTTGGATCTACTTCATGTAGAAGAAATATCAAACGTTCCCAAAGTTTCTTGAGTTCAAAGCACTGGTGGAGAAAGATAAGGGGAAGCATGTGAAGGCTCTTAGGAGCGAAAATGGTGGTGAGTACATCTCCAATTAATTCAAGAAATTACGTAGTAAAGAAGGAATTCAGAGAGAATTGATTGCGCCTAATAACCCACAACAGAATGGGGTCGCTGAAATAAAGAACAGAACAATTGTGGGTGCAACAAGAGCAATGTTGCATGATCAGGGCCTACCGTTGCATCTGTGGTTGGAGGCATGCTACACAACGGTATTTGTACAGAACCATTGTCCTCATCGGATACTTTGCTTGAGTACACCAGAAGAGGCTTTTACTGGTAAGAAACCCGATGTTTCACATTTTAAGATTTTTGGCTCATCTGTTTATGTGCATGTGACCAAAGATGCCAGGAAGAAGCTGATACCAACATTTGAGATTGGGATATTTGTGGGGTACACTGAAACTCCCCACAACTATCAGGTCTAGTTTCCAAATTGCAGAATGACTGTTGTGCGACGAAATATGAAGTTTGATGAGGAGAAAGCCATGCAATTGTCCCTTGAGAGGGAGCTGGATTTGCATGCAGAGGAGGAACTCTTGGTTACAAAGAATGAAATTCAAGATGTGGAGCAACCACATATGGAGGATCGTCGAGTGGCAGAAAACACTCATGCAGAGCCATCCACCAAAAATGGTAGAAGTCACACCATGGAAGCTGATAGACTGAGACTTGATGCAGTAGAGAATGTAGGAGCCCCTACTTCACTGCACAAACAAAGACAACCTCTACACAAGTTTACTGGATACATGGCTCTTATGAGCAAGTGTATTGTGACATAACCATCTTCCTTTTAGGAGGCAATGCAACAACCAATTTGGGTTGACGCTATTGTAGAGGAGTATGACTCCTTGTCAAGAACAGTGCATGGGAGATTGTCCCAAGACCAGTCAGAAAATCAGTGGTTGGATCTAGATGGATCTGCTGATGGGAGTGTGGAGAAGTACAAGGGCAGATTTGTGACCCGGGGATTCTCACAAGTTGAGGGGATCGACTATGATGAGACTTTCGCATCAGTTGCGAGGTACTCTTCCATTAGATCTATCCTTGCACTCTCAGTGCATATGGGGTGGAGCATTCATCAGATGGATGTGAAAACTGCGTTTCTCAATGGAGTTATTGAGGAAGAAGTGTACGTATAGAAGTCAAAATTTTTCGAGATCTTTGACAGTGAGTTGCATGTGTGTCAACTCAAGGGAGCATTGTATGGGCTGAAGCAAGCACCTCATGCTTGATGCACTCGGATTGACAACTATTTCACTAGGTTGGGCTTCACCAAAAGTGAAGCAGATGCAAACCTTTACTAGATTGTGGTTGATGGTAAGCTCTTGATTATCGTACTTTATGTTGATGATATAATTTTGACAGATGATGAGCAGCTGATACACTCATGCAAAGAGGATCTTGCAAAAGAGTTCAAAATGAAGGACATGGGACTCCTTCACTATTTCCTTGGTTTGGAAATATGGCAGCGGGATGGTGAAATTTTTGTTTCTTAAGGCAAGTATGCCAAATAGATACTCTGTAAGTTTCACATGGAGAGTTGTAAACCCCTGGACACTCCTCTTCCAAAAAATTGGATGAAAGAGGATGCTACTTGTGGAGAGGTAGTGGATGCTACTGTCTAAAGGCAGCTAGTAGGTTCACTGATGTACTTGGAGAACACCAGACTAGACATTTGCTATACAGTTAACCAACTGAGTCAAGCTATAGTTAAGCCAACCAAGCTCTTTTGTAAGGCGGGGAAGCATGTCTTAAGATATCTCAGGGGCACTACAGAGTATGCATTATGGTACAGACGGATAGAGGGAGTGAAGCTTCAAGGCTTCACGGATGCAGATTGGGTAGGTAGTCCATCAGATAGAAAGAGCACATCAGGAGGGATCTTTAGCATAGAATCGGCAACAGTTTCTTGGTACAATAGGAAAATATGATCCGTGGCACTCAGTTCAGTGGAGGCACAATACATGGCAGCAAGTCAAGCTACATGTGAGGCCATCTGGATGAGAAAGATCGTGGCTGGTTTGTTTGATTCTCAGATGGATCCGACAGTGATACATTGTGATAACCAGAGTTTCATTAAACTCTCGGTTAATCCGGTGTTTCATGATAGGTCCAAGCACATAGACATCTGGTACCACCATCTCAGATATTGTGTTCAAAGGTGAATAATTTTACTTCAGTACATTCCCACGGAAGATCATGATTCAGATATTCTGACGAAGGTGCTCACCAGGATAAAATTCGAATACCATAGAGGTAGGATTGGGGTGGCAGATAATCCATTTCTTGTTGAGAGGGAGTGTTGAAGTCCAACAAAAAATTGCAGCACCTACACTAGTGTGGGACTAATAGGTCCTAGAAACACCTACATTAGTGTGTGCTAAATTTGGTTCAGTGTCTATTTTAATTTTTCCTTAATTAAAATGGACATTAAAATGTAATCTTATCTCATAATCACTTGTAATAGTTAATTGAGTGTGATAAACTCATTTAGCTCATGTATTTCGAGTTGAGGGTGTTTAGTGAGGCATGCAGAGTAATTCTATTTGTTATGGAGTTCAAATTACAGTTGGTGCATTAGGTTAATGCATGTGTAATCAGTTAACTCAGTTAGGTGAGTTAGAGTCAGTTGAACTAGTTGCAACTGTTTCTTGCACCAGTGAGAGATGAAGTGAGTTAAATATTATTTAACTCACAATTAGTGATCTGCCATGCAACTGATGATTTACTATTATTAGCTACGTGCATGTCAGTTCTAGTGGAGACCCAATTGAGACAAAGGTGAAAGGGATGTTAACTATCAGTTGTGTGATTAGTAGGTTGCTTGCATGCAACCAGACATCCATTGGAGTGCCCATTGTTTAGAGGCTGAGAATTTGATAAGTGCATGTTAGTTTTGTCCAGGATGGTGTGAGATAGTTAGTAGAGTTCAAGAGACTCTTGTGAGAAGAGTGCATTGTAATTGTTTCATGATTCCATGGTTAATATACAATAGAAGATAGAGGGGTTTTGAGCAGCAAGCTTTCCCTAGGAAATTATCTGTGTTGTGGTTTGATTTGATTCTTTCTTTGCTTCATGTGATTGGTGATTGTGTTTAATTTCTGCAATTGATTTGTAGAAGTGATTCAATATCTAGCTTTATTACATTGTTAGATCGGATTGAATCCATTGATATACATATGTTTGTATAATTTCTACATGGTATCAGAGTTGTGTTAGAGATTTTCTACAAACTACCACCTATGGCCAACTTTGAATCATGCTACGAGACCTAATCCTATTTGATTTACAAAACATTGAGCCTTTTTAGGCATTTTTCTGTTTTAACAGAATTTGAATACAAATAAGAGTCTATTCATTTATGATCTCAAGAAAAATTCCGTTGCTCAACCTTATCGAATCCAGCCAACTACTGAACGCGTTGGACTATTGATATGCTCTTGCCACGTGGATGCTGACTTGTCTTCCTGAAAAATAGGATTCCTTTGTCTATTGATGTGGACATTGCTATGACCTATAACCCATCTAGTTGCCTTGCTGTCTAATGCCCAATCAAAACTTTATAACACAGAAAAACAATTTGACAGTTTCATAGCAAAAATTGGTAGCAAGTCACAAAAAACACCCGTCTGCTACATTTCTAATATTTTTGCAAGTTTTTAGGTCTTCACTTATGTATTTAAGCTAAAACCATGCCATTAGAACTCCTCAAACTAGGATTTTTACCCACATTCTCCTCCATTTTAAGCTACAACAATTCCATAGCAAATATTCAGCTTCACTATGGGGATTTGCTATGAAACTGTAAAATTTCTGACTTTTTGTTTTTTCATGATTTCTTCATCCTCCTTATTAGTCCTTATAGCCTGTCTAACCTTGTATATTGCTAAAACTATTAGTTCAACATAGTATAGACAAAAATTGAAGAATTTACCATACTAAACAAGTGCCTGTTATTTCAACTATGAGCTTGAGATCTCTTTTTGCAAGTTCAACTTTGATCATTTCTATTTGAGTTTCCAATGCTTTGACTTGTCTGTGCAACATGTTCCTGTCTGCCTGTAGCTAATTGTTCCTATTGTACACATGTTTTAGCATTATGTGTAAAGGTAGAGTCCTCTTCACCATTTTTATGGATTCTTCTCCAACCCTTTTAAAGAAATATAGCTGCTTTGACACATCCTCTTTCAACTCCTCAAACACTAGTTTATAATCAATTACTTATTGTTTAGCTTCTCTCAATTGTTCTTTTAAAATGTCTATTTGACTTTTTTCTTACACAAGCTATTTCCCTTTCCTTTTCTTTGCTTGCTCTATTTTTTCTAAAGGCATTTATGACATCTTTTCAGATTTTCTGCATTGATCTTGTAACAAGTTTTCTTGGTTTGAGGATAAAACCCGATTCCCTTTGTGTAAAATCCAGTTTCCTTGCTCTCTTACTCTTTTTCTGAGTTTCTGTGCTTGTCACTTCTAAAGGCTGTAAATCTAGGCTTTATTCAATCTCAATGGCTTCTAATATATCAGTTAAATTTCCCTTCCCTTTACTTTGTTTCCTAGTCATCCTTCTCTTAGTGCTTGTGGAAGTCTTCACTATAGGTTCTACCTATTTTTTCTTATCTTCCCTAGGGGTTACTGGCTAAGATTTTTGGGTTTTTCTAGAAGGGGTGGCAGCATCTATCTCGTATCCACTCAAAAATAAAAAGGTAAGCCAATCTATATTTAACCTATTTAGCTCTTCTACAACCAGCAATTTGATGAGGCCATGATGAAAAATAGAATTATTGCTTGCATCAGGCTTGGCCTAGACCTTGTTAGCCATCTTCCCCAAACACCTATAAAGATAAATATTAATGTTTAGAGGTTGTTCACTTGTGAAATAAAAGAGTAATATGAAGTGATACTAGTAAACCATGTTGAACCTAGCATCACATGTAAAGTACTTTTGGATGACCGTTGGAAGTTTGGAAAAATTCTCTTTGAGGCAAGTCGTAGAGATGCTAACAATCATATCAATCCATTTATGTTCTTCCCTGAGAAATTCATCAAAATTTAGCAGCTAAAACTTATGAACCTTAAACCACATCTCACGAGACCTAGGGATCTCTATGGCATAGGCAATTGTATCAAGGGATACTGCAAATACTGCAAAATTTAGCATGCCCACCTTTGATTTTGTCCCTATGAAATTGATGGAAAAATATTTGGCAATCTTCCCATGGTTGTGAAACCAGCTCCAAAAATAGAAGAAAAGAGATATCAACGCCTTAGAAATAAGCCACTTCGAGGGGGCAACCTCCAATACATTACATGAATGAACAATTCTTGGATAATACAATTTACAAAACCTCCTTTCTATATATAGGAGTCCATGGGGCCATAATGTAATCCTAGTGGGCCACAATGTAATCCTAGCCGACCTAACAATAATAATTTAAGGGCACAATAATAGCAAAATGGGGGTTACAAGGGTACAATAATAACAATAAGGGGGTTACACTAACAACAATAAGGGGCTATACTAGTAATATAGGGACCTAACATGCCCCTCTCCTTCACAAAAGTGTTGTCCTCAAGCTTGAGAAGCTCTGGGTGCTTTTGTATAAAATTCTCATCTTCCCATGTAGAATCTTCAGTGGGTAAGTTCTTCCACTTGATGAGATACTCTGAAATTGATCGATTCCGTAGCTGTCGAGTTCTTGTTTCCATGACCGCTTCAGGTTCCAATATGATTTTTCCTTCCTCATCAAGTTCTGGAAATATTGTTTGAGCTGGAATATTTTCACCTATAACCTTCTTTAAGCATGAAACATGGAAAACTGGATGTACTCGCGAAGAAGCAGGAAGCTCCAATTTGTATGCCATATTACCAATCTTTTGCAACACCTTGTAAGGACCATAGTACTTTGGCGATAATTTATTATCCTTCTTAGCTTGCTTGAGGGACATTTGTTTATATGGTTGTAGCCGTAAAAATACCCGATCTCCTACATCAAAACTTCTCTCGCTGCGATGTTGATCTGCCTGTTGTTTCATTCGATTTTGTGCCAAATTCAGGTTATCCTTTAAGAGTTGGAGAACTTCTTGCTGATGCTCGATGTGATCTTCCACTGCTTGAACCTTCAAATTTTCCCCTAAAGATGATGTGATCGATGGTGGATGATATCCATAAAGTGCCATAAATGGGGTCATTTTTGCTGCAGTATGGAAGGAAGTGTTATACCACCATTCAGCGAGAGGTAACCACTTGACCCATTGTGTTTGTTTATCAGATACAAAACAACGAAAATATCCTTCCAAACATTTATTTACTATCTCGGTTTGACCATCGGATTGAGGATGATAAGATGAGCTATGAGCTAATTGAGTACCCAAACAAGAAAATAACTCTGTCCAAAAATTTCCAGTAAAAATGGGATCTCTGTCACTCACAATAACCCTTTGGCTTCCATGTAGCTTTTGAATTCTGTCCATAAATGTAGTAGCAACTGTACTTGCTTTAAATGGATGAGATAATGCACAAAAGTGTGCATGCTTGGTAAGTCTATCAACTACCACCATGATGACACTCTTTCCTTCGGACTTAGGTAAACCTGTGATAAAATCCATTGAAATCTCCTCCCAACGTTGACTTGGAATGGATAAAGGTTGTAGAAGTCCCGGGGTCTTAATTGTTTCCACTTTATTCTGCTGGCAAACCAAACATTCCGCCACAAACTTTTGAATATGAGATTTAAGGCCATCCCAAAAAAATTCTTTCTTCACCCTGTGGTAAGTTTTTAAAAATCCTGAGTGTCCTCCTAAAGGAGAAGTGTGCAATTCCAGAAGAATATTTTGTTTTAGTTGGGAATTCTTACAAAGATATAAGCGATATTTGTACCATAAGGAATCATTTTCCAACTAAATGTATCAGATGTACTAGGATCTTGCTGCAACTTTTGAATGAGTGTCCATACATCTTTGTCCTTCTTCCATTCATCTCTTGCTTAGGTTATCCAATCTGGTTGGATAATAGAAATGGCACAAAGCAATGCTTCCACCTCTTCATTCTTTCTTGAGAGTGCATCTGCAACAACATTAAGCTTTCCTTTTTTGTAGATTATTTCAAAGTTATAACCCAACATCTTTGTGACCCATTTTTGCTGCTCTTCTGAAGATAGTCTTTGTTCCAAAAAGTGTTTAAGACTATCATGATCAGTTTTACCTTGAAGTGTCTTCCCATTAGGTAAGTTCACCATTTCTTTAGTGCATGCAGTATTGCTAACATTTCCTTCTCATAAATAGGTTTCTGCAAATACTTTCCTTTGATTGGACAACTTTCAAAAGCAATGGGTCTTCCTTCCTGCATTAAAACTGCACCAATTCCATTTCCTGAGGCATCACATTCCACAATAAAGGTTTTTGTGAAGTCTGGCGTAGCTAAGACCGGTGCTAGGCACATTGCCTCTTTAAGATGTTCAAAGGCCTTAGTTGGTTCAGGAGTCCATGAAAATGCATCTTTCTTCAATAATGTTGTTAGAGGTGCTGCTATTCTCCCATAATTCTTAACAAACTTGCGATAATACCCTGTTAACCCGAGAAATCCTCGCAACTTCTTTATGGTTGTGGGGACATTCCATTCCTTAATGGCTTTAATTTTGTTAGGGTCTACTTTAACACCCTCGTGAGATACAATATGACCCAGATATTCCACCTCTTGTACTCCAAAGAAACATTTGGATTTTTTTGCATATAATTGTTTCTCCTGCAATAGTTTGAGCACCCTATCAACATGGTCAACATGATCCTTCCAAGACCTGCTGTAGATTAGTATATCATCAAAAAATACTAGCACAAATTTTCTAAGGAAGGGTTTGAAAATGGAATTCATCAACCCTTGAAATGTAGAAGGTGCATTGGTAAGGCTAAAAGGCATGACCAAAAATTCATAATGACCCTCATGAGTTCAAAATGCTGTTTTTGGAATATCTTCAGTGTTCATTCTAATTTGATGATATCCTAAACGAAGATCCAACTTGGTAAAATAAATTGCTCCATGTAATTCATCCAATAATTCATCAATCACAGGAATGGGAAATTTATCTTTAACGGTGAGCTTATTGAGCTCCCTATAATCCGGACACATTCGCCATGATCCATCCTTCTTGTGTACCAATACTACGGGAGCAGAGAAAGAACTTTGACTAGGTTGAATTATACCCGCCTCTAACATTTCTGCAATCATACGTTCAATTTCGCTCTTTTGGAAGTAAGGATATCTATAAGGCTTGATGTTTGGAGGAACACTTCCTGAAATCAAATGAATAGTATGATCATGATCACGAATAGGTGGGAGTCCTTTGGGAGTTTCAAACACCTTGGAATGATTGTCCAAGACTTGTTGGAGATCTGCAGAAATAGATGATTTTGATGTTGGAACTTCTAGTGAGCATAACTGTGCAATTACGCCTCGTTGTTCTTTCTTTAGAAGCTTTGTCATGACATTAGAGCTTATTATCCTTCCTGGCTTCCCCACAATACCCCGTAATTCGACTTCCTTTCCTTCTGAAAAAAATTTCAAGAAAAGTTCTTGAAAATTAAAAGCTACCATCCCCAAAGATTGTAACCATTGTACTCCTAGTACAACATCGGCACCTCCCATAGGAATGGAAAGCATTGGAATAGTCAATACATATTCCCCCATGGTTAGCTTGATATTATGGCATTTTCCAGAGCAATTTATAGTTCCTCCATTTGCAACCATCACTTGACATTCTGTTGCTGGGTATAGGAAACAATTTAATTCCTTGGCTACCTTATAATGAATAAAATTATGGGTGCTACCTGAATCAATCAACACTATTACCCTTTTCTTCTTTATATGTCCTTCTATCTTTAGAGTTTGAGGAGTGGTAATTCCTGCCAGCGCATTACATGATATGGTCGGATTCATTTCTTCTTCTTCTAGGGGTGGTTCTTGGTGTAGATCCTCTTCTTGTTCATTTTCTTCTTCTTCTTCACAATCTATGTAAAATAATTTCTTCTCAGCACACTTATGACCTTTAGTGTATTTGCTATCACAACTGTAGCAAAGCCCTTTTGCTCTTTTTTCTTCCAACTGTTGTGGTGTCAACCTTGTAGGTTGTGGAAATCTAGGCGTAGCAACACTTCCTTCTTTATAGAATTGAGTGGTAGGCTTCCTTGTCGTCATAATTTTACATTCAACTTTTCTTGCCAACCTGAATGCCTTCTCCAATGAATCAGGTTCCAAAACGCGAACTTCATGTTGGATGTTATCCTTTAAAGTGCCTAGGAAGAGATCAATCCTGTGTTCCTCTCGAATATCAGTTACCCTTATATTCAATTTTTGGAAGTCCTCGATGTGCTGCCCCACTAAACCCTTTTGTTTGAGATTTATCAATTGGGTAAAGAAGGTGTTGCTCTTTGTATCCTCATAATGTGCTATCATTTCCTCCGTTAAAATTGACCAAGTGACAATTTTTTTACGGGAACAAAGCCATCGATACCATACAAATGTATTTTGTTCTAAATGTAAAGTTGCAATGCGTACCTTTTGTGTGTTTTGCACATTATGGAGATCGAAATATTGCTCCATCTGTAGTATCCATGTTACAGGATCCTTTCCATCAAACTTCCTCATATCCATTTTTGGAATATGGTGGTTCTTCCCACCAACATTCGAGTTTATGAAATCACGATTAACATTTATTTTGTTCTCATCATGAGGTTCTTCTCCTATATTTCCGCCATTAGGAATCATTTCTGGTTTTAAGCTTGTCATCAAGCCTTTCATGTATGCTTTTAGATCATTCTTCATGTTTTCCATGTTGTCTTTCATGTCATCCATCTTAGCTTCCATGCCCACTTCCATGCCATCCATCTTAGCTTCCAAACCATTCATCTTAGCTTCCACACCTTTCTTCAAACCATCCATCTTAGTTTCCACGCCTTTATTCAAAACTTCCATTTCATTTTTTGTTGTTCTTTGCGAGAGTGAAATTTGTTGCATTTTCTCTTGTAATTTTGATATGTCATGTTGCCATTCTTCGTCTTCATGAGTCATAGTAGATCCTTCTAAAGGCTTAATGGGTGTTTTAATTCTTTTTAGGGGCCATTTTAGAATCCAATATTGATATCTATTCTACAAGATGCCCTTGGAATCAATTCAACTTGATTCTTCAAACAAGACTTATGCAATTCGGAAAAAAAAATACACACCTTTTACTAGCTTTGAGGAGCTCGATATTGAAATTGAATTATCTCTGTAATTGAAAATCTTTGATATCTAAAATTCAGCCCTTAAGTAGCCCTCTAAATCTTCTTTAAAATTCCATAGGTTTGATCTGATTTGGATTCTTCAAGACAAATTTATTTCCAATCTCCCACAATGACCCAATTTTGGACTAGTTCAGTAGAGTAAACCTGTACGACTTGCCACATGTCACTGTTTCATCCTTCGGCTCTAAAATTGATAGAAAAGAAACTAAATTCCGTGTACTTGCGGCCACTTTTTATGGCACTTCAATCCGATGCTTAGAGAGAGAGTTATGAATATTTTCCCACGATCACCTCTTTGAGATGAAATTCTGGAGCCTGAAAAAGCACTACCTTCCACAGATCATATCTCCAAAAATATTGCGAATCAAGCTCTGAAATTTTTTTATGAGTTTCCTTAGAATTTCAGCTTCGCACCCTAAAAATTTCAGATTCTAAACCTTCGTAGAAAAAAAGTTATAGCGCAAATGCCACGATGACCTGTTTAGGAGCCTGAAAAAAGACCTAACTTCCACAGATCATATCTCCGAAAATATTGCGAACCAAGCTCTGAAATTTTTAGAAAAACTTCCTCAAGATTTCAGCTTCGCACCCTAAAAATTTCAACTTCTGAAGCTTTGTAGAAAAAAATTTATAGCAAAAATTCCACAATGACCTATTTGGAGCAGCGAAACCCTAGAATCCAAAGCTCTGATACCAAATGTTGTGCAACCAGCTCCAAAAATAGAAGAAAAGAGATATCAACGCCTTAGAAATAAGCCACTTCGAGGGGGAAACCTCCAATACATTACATAAATGAACAATTCTTGGATGATACAATTTACAAAACCTCCTTTCTATGTATAGGAGTCCATGGGGCCATAATGTAATCCTAGCCGACCTAACAATAATAATTTAAGGGCACAATAATAACAAAATGGGGGTTACAAGGGTACAATAATAACAATAAAGGGGGTTACACTAACAACAATAAGGGGCTATACTAGTAATATAGGGACCTAACAGAAATTCATCAAAATTTAGCAGCTAAAACTTATTAACCTTGAACCACATCTCACGAGACCTAAGGATCTCTATGGCATAGGCAATTGTATCAAGGGATACTGCAAATACTGCAAAATTCAGCATGCCCACCTTTGATTTTGTCCCTATGAAATTGATGGAAAAATATTTGGCAATCTTCCCATGGTAACCCTGCAACTTCTGGAAAAAAGCAGGCATCCCACGCTGGCAAATGATTGAATGAAAACATGGTCATCCTCTAATAGCCTCATGTCCATGGGTTCATAGCATACAAATGAACCTCCTTTGTATTTCTTTTTCTGTGCTATGGCTGCAACACGTAGAGAGCTCCTTACCACCTGCACTTCTTCTTAAATAATCTAAACCAAATATGATAATAATAGAATCTTTTCTATGACAATAAGACTAAGCTAAAGTGAAAAGAAAACGATGTAAGAATGAACCTATACAGTGTGAAAGTTTTAGGGATAATGGATAAAGGTAATCTCGAACCCATGTTCAAGACCCATCATGACTCTGACCCAAAACCTTTTTAAAAAATGTACCATTACCACACGGTTACCAACAAAAACACAGTTCCGTAGTGGAACAAGTGTTCGAAGAGACAAATCCGCTACATAAGTGCCAGGAATTTTTGTAGCAAATCCTCGGTTTCCCTAACTGGAGCTGCTATGAATTTTTTCAAAATTGTCTAAATTCTAATCATGACCAAATAAGCTTGACACACATGGAATCTTGGATTCTAACTCTTATGGATGATCCCACTCAAACTCAAATTGACTCTACAAACTAACTAGACGACCAAATAACACTTTGTACATGTACTTTTATTTTTAGAAAATTGAAAACCCTAACTAATTTGGCGAGTTGACTCAAAAACTATTTCTAAGTGTTATCATGGATAACACCTCCCAAGAGGGGAATCCAGCATGAAATACAGTTGCAGTAAGATTGTACTCTTCCTAACATTGGCATGTATAGGATGTCGGTGATGGAGAATTTTGAAATCAAAAATAAAATTCAAGAGTTGGTGGACAAAGGGATCATCTGACCAAGTACTTCGCGATGTGGGTCACCTATTGTGTTGGTGTTAAAGAAGGATGGAACATGGCGCAGGTGTGTGGATTTCCATGCACTGAACAAAATCACGGTAAGAATTGTTATCCACTTCCTAGAATAGGTGATTTACTTGATCAATTGAAAGATGCAAATTATTTTACTAAGTTGGACTTAAGGAGTGGCTACCATCAAATTAGAATTGTTGAAGGTGACATTTGGAAGGCAACATTCAAGACAAAACAAGGTTTGTTTGAATGGCTAGTTATGCCTTTTGGTTTATGTAATTCTCCTGCTACCTTCATGCATGTGATGAATGATGTGGTGAGGCCATTTCTTGACGAGTTTGTTATACTCAGATGATATCTTGATTTTCAGTAAATCACGTGATGAACATGTCATGCATGTAAGAAAAGTACTTGATGTCTTAAGGGAAGAACAATTATTTTTGAAGATGTAAAAATGTGAATTTGGTAAAAATTATTTGGTGTACTTGGGGAATATTGTTGGAGGAGGTGAGTTGAAGGTAGGCCCCTATAAGGTTGAGGTCATTGTGAATTGGTGAATGCCCAAGACAGTCACTGAGGCAAGAAGCTTTTTGGGACCAACCCAATATTGGAGGAAGTTTATTGCTAACTTCTCTTCTATCGAAACTCCATTGCATGTATTGACTAGTGTGAAAAAGGTATTCCAGTGGGGAGGAAAGCAAGAAAAAGTATTTGATTCTTTGAAATAGAAGATCAGTTCATCCCCAGTACTTGCACTACCCAGACAACCCTTTGAGATTCAAAATGATGTAAGTGGCTATCCCATGGGCTCAGTCCTTATGCAACATGGTAAGCCCATTTCATTTCATTCAAAAACTTTCAATAGTGCAATGATTAACTATCCTACTTATGACAAGGAGCTTTATGCATTGGTTAAAAGTGTGAAAAGGTTGAAACACTACTTGATGGGAAAGGAAACCATCATACACACCGACCACCAACCATTGCAATACTTTCAATCACAAACTAAGTTGCAATAACCAGGTCACTTTCGATGGATGGGTTTCCTACAAAAATTCCACTTGGTCATCAGGTATAAGGAAGGTATATACAACAAGGTTGCTGATATGATTTCTAGGCCTATCGTTAGTGCAACTACTTTACTCAAACATAGTTATGTTTTGCATGAAAGTTAAGTTGAGCAATATGCATTTGACAGTGACTTTCAAGATGTTTATGAAAAATTTAGTCAAGGCAACAAAGTAGAGGAATTGGATACCATGTACATAATAACTTGTTGTATCATCTGGGCAAGCTTTGTATTCCACAGGGGGAGAGAGTGAATGTCATAAGGGAAGCACACACTTCTCTTATTGTTGGACATTTCAGTGTAAGAAAAATAGTGTAAAATATTTAGAGGTATTGTTATTAGCATCGCATGCTTGAAAGTGTGTCACATTTCATTAAAGGTTGCTCATTGTGTGCGACCAGTAAGCCTAGCAATATGAAGTTAGGATTGTATACACCACTTCCCGTACCTTCACGTCCATTGGAGAGTGTTTCTATGGATTTTGTAGGAGGTCTTCCATTATCAAAAAGAGGTCACGATTATTTGTATGTAGTTGTGGATAGGTTTAGAAAGATGTGTATATTAATGCCATGTAAAAAGAAAATCATAGCTGAAAAAACAACTAAACTATTCTTTAAGCATGTTTGGGTTCATTTTTGATTTCCCACATCCATTGTTAGTGATCTAGATTCTCGATTTGTTGGGAATTTATGGTTAAGTTTGTGGGACTTGATGGATACCAAGTTGAAAAAGAGTACAACCATTCATCCATGGATAGATGGTCAAATCAAAGTGGTCAATTAAACAATCACACATCTTCTTCGAGGATATGGCAACAAGCATCCTAAGTTGTGGGATGAAAAATTAAAATATATTAAACATGCTTACAACCGTGCTAAACACTCCTCTACACAAACATCGCCATCTTGGATACTTGCCTAGATCGCCATTGGATTTAATTTTTGGGAAGGATGTTGCTATTGATGGTCATAGTGACATAGAAAAATCCAAGAAGTTCATAGAAAAAATCCAATTGATACATCAAACAGTTCAAGATCAACTTGAAAAAAGCTAAGGAAAGTACAAAGTAAGGCACAACAAGCATCGTGTAGATCACAAGTTCCAAGTTAGTGACGAAATTTTGCTTCACATTAGCAAAGAGAGGCTTTAGGGGGGAGGTAAAAAACTGAAACCAATCCGTTATGGTCCTTTCATAATTTTGGAAAAGATTGGTGACAATGCATTAAATTTATATTTTCCTTCATACATGCAAATTTACTCAGTTGTTAATGTTGGGAACTTAAAGTTGTATGAGCCTCCTTTGATTGAAGATCAAAGAGAAAATGTTTAGATTCCTTCAATTGAAGTTTTTTCTCTAGAATACCTTGATGAGATTTAGCAAGACAACATTCTTGACAGAAGAACAAGGACATCAAAACGAGGGAGTGTAGACTACGTTCGTGTGGGGCTCAAAGGCACAAATCCAAACAAGGCCAAATGTATCAAGATTGGAAAGGTGAGGGAACTATACCCTCATCTGTTGAACAACTGAAAGTGATATTTTGGCATCCAAAATATTTCCGTGGGGAGATGTTATTAGGTGCTCAAAATTATGCTAAAAAATGAAAGTTGTCAGAATGGTGTGGAACCCGAATGACTGCATAGATCTCATCGTTCTGAATTCGACGCAGCTCATTTCGCAAAAAATCGACATCGTATGCTCCCAGAAACGCATTCCATCGACTTTGTCAAACATGCAAATTTAAAAAATATAGTGCAGGGATAGTCCAATTAGCAGTTCGTACTATTGACTGGGCATTCCCATGTGGTAGGTTGACTGGTCAAAGGGTATATTCCCTAGAGAATGAGATTGTGCCAAGTGGCACTATGTCATTGTTTTGAAATGGAAAATTTGATTAGATTTTATGGAGGGCAATCACAGGCTGCCACACGGCCCAGCTAGGGGCCACCATGTGGCAGCCCAAGGGTCACCAAAATTTTGGTCAAGGTTTGAGTGGAGTGGACAGGGTTCGAATCCACGACCTCACAGTCCACAACGCCAAGCATTACTATTGATCCACACTTGTTACTTATTATAGATACGTTTAAAAATTTATGTTAAAATAATTATGTGGCAGAGTTGGGTGTGGAGGGGGACAACTCCAAGGGATATCCCCCACGTTGTTTGTATCTAGGTGACCACAGCTGAGGACCAGGACGTGGAGCTAGCCACCTAGACCGCTAGGGTAACCACACCTTGTGACAGGTTTGCAAAGACCGCGGATTGTAAGCCACCGAGTAACCGCCACCTTAACCGCTTACCAAACCGTTTCATGTGACCACCACGACCTTAACTATCTGACGCATTATATATATATATATATATGCGCCAAAATGGTATAGTTGGGTTTCCAAACTTTAGGCGTTATTGGGAAAATTAATGGCCCAAAAATTTCACCCGGAAATTAGGCAATTTGGCGCTTGGTTAGCGGATTTGGAGGCAAAATTGTAGGATGGTGCCGAATTCAGTGGATTTAGTGGTGTGGTTAGTGAAAAAACTTGGGGAAGCCATAATTATGTCAGTTTTTGACCAAATTCAAAGTAGAAAAATGCTAGACAAGCATTTTTGGGCATTTTGGAGCCATTGGAGCAGGTTTCAGAGTTGTTTGAGCATTGCAAATATATGTAATCATACTTTTGAGCATAATATAAGAGGGCAAAGCCATTAGAAGTTGGAATAAGAAACGTAGCCTAGGAGGGGTGAAATCCTTCATCATGTGCTGTTGTGTTACTGTTTATGGTGTTGTTCATGTCTGTTAGATGATGTTGTTTATTGTTTTGTTTATGTTAATTTTCTCAAGAAATTCACATAAAAGCACATGAAAAATCATGGTTAACTTGAAATTTACCTCATAATCCTCAAGCACTTTTTTAATCTTCTGAAATGGAATTTAGCACAACAAACACTAATTTTCCTATTCAGATCATCAAGTATGACAATGGTGTCTGACAATGGTGTCAAGTGCAATGGGATTGGTGTGGTACTTGGATAGTGGTGCATCCTTTCACATGATGAGAGATAATGAAATTTTCAGTAGCTTGGAGGAGAAGGACCTCTAGATGCATATCGAAATGGGTGATGACAGGTGGTACAGTGCTACTGGGATTAGTACAGTTACGTTCTAGAGAAAATCACGTAAACCCTTTCAATTAAAAGATGTAATGCATGTACCAGGCTTGAAGAAAAATTTAGTCTCAGTTGCAATGTTGAAGGATAGAGGCTATGATGTTTCTTTTAGTGAGGGAAAAGCTTTCCTACGACAAAAAACAATAGGAGAAGCCAAGAAGATTGGGATTCTAGTTAAGAATCTCTATAAACTTGATGTAGATGGTTGCACAACATTGCCGGGTAAGGCAGACAAAGTGGTGAGCTGGGATGAGGGTGAGTTATGGCATGGGAGATTGGACCATCTACACCACGGAAACTTAAAGGTCATGCAACAGATTTCTATGGGTCTTCCCAAGGGTACTCTTGCGTAGTCAGACACATGCAAGGGATGTACTATGGGGAAGTATGCAAAGGCCACTTTTCATGAGAAGGAGAACCGAGCTTTGAAAATCCTTGAGAGAGTTCACTCAGACATGTGTGGAAAATTCTCTACTGCTTCGATAGCAAAGCATAAGTACTATGTGATATTTTTTGATGACTTTTCTAGAAAGTGTTGGATCTACTTCATGTAGAAGAAAGATCAGATGTTCTCAAAATTTCTTTAGTTAAAAGCATTGGTGGAGAAAGACATGAGGAAGCATGTGAAGGCTATTAGGAGCAAAAATGGTGGTGAGTACATCTGCAATGAATTCAAGAAATTTTGCAGTAAATAAGGAATTTAGAGAGAGTTGATTGCGCCTCATAACCCACAACAGAATGGGGTTGCAAAAAGAAAGAACGGAACAATTGTGGGCGCAACATGAGCTATGTTCCATGATCAGGGCCTACCGTTGCATCTGTGGGCGGAGGCATGGAACACAATAGTATTTGTGAAAAACCATTGTCCACATCAGATACTTGGCATGAGTACACCAGAAGAGGCTTTTATAGGTAAGAAACCCGATGTTTCATATTTTAAGATTTTTGGCTCATCTGTTTATGTACATATGAGCAAAGACGCCAGGAAGAAGCTTGAACCAACATCTGAGATTGGGATATTTGTGGGGTACACTCAAACTCCCCACAACTATCAGTTGTATTTACCAAACAATAGAATGACTATTGTGTGACGGGATATAAGATTTGATGAGGAGAAAACCTTGAGAGGGGGATGGATTTGCATGAAGAGGAGGAACTCTTGGTTCCAAAGCATGAACCTTAAGATGTGGAGCGACCACATGCGGAGGATCATGGAGTGTCAGAAAGCACTCATGCAGAGCCATCCACCAGAAATGGTAGAAGACGCACCACAGACGCTAATAGATTGAGACTTGATGCAGCAAAGAATGTAGGAGCCCCTACTTCACTGCGCAGACAGAGACAATCTCCAGAAAACTTTACTGGATACATGGCTCTTATGAGAAAGTGTATTGTGATAGAACCATCTTCCTTTCAGGAAGAAGTGCAACAAGAAATTTGGGTTGATGCTATGGTAGAGTGTTACACAACATTTTGTCACCGTCCCTGCAATCCCTTGCCTCGCATATTGGAGGGTCTTTTCCGTGACCTATGAGCAGTGTCATACTTTGAAAACACCTTCTTTGCATCCTTCTACATAAGGACATCATTTCTCCTATTGAAAATTTCCTCAGAAAGCCCATAAAACCCATGTTTTGGCATTGGCGCGGGTAGTCAGTTCACCCTTCACGCCGATGTGGAAGATGTACACTAGAGGTTGCGCTAGCTGGCGCTCTGTCTCTTTGTTTTGCCCGCACCAACCTTTTTGGGAATGTTTTTTAACAAATTAGAGGTGGAAGTTTCCTTTAACCACCTTAGGGATGACTCATTGGAAATGGTTAAACTTGATAAGCCATAGATCTCTCCCTTTAGGTGATGGTTTTAACTCCCATGGAAAATTATTTGAGGATAGGACTCCCCTCCATGATTATAGGGGTCCTAACCTCTCCTTCTCCCTCTATATAAACAAGCCTTCTCCCTTTACAAAAGCTAGCGGAACATATAGCAAAGAAGCTGAACTTGAAGAAGAGATACTATAGCTGAGTAATCGTTATAGAGAAGGTTGAGCCAAGGAGAATTACGTAGAGAGAGCCCCGTCTGAATTCCCGATGAGCTTTGTGAGACGTGCTCTGCTGGAACCCTGTTGGAGGAGACTGCAATGTTGAAGCCTGGTTGTACTCTTCATTCTTTTAATTAATATACTCGACTATGGTATCGATTCCATCTGTGTGTTATGTTTATTTAATGCATTTGATTTTGTCTTCTTTGGCTGACTGATAGTTACAGATGTGAATAGTATGTTGTATATTGTCTTTGTTTCTTGTGTATGTGCAGGTATCCGAGCATGAGAACGAGCGGATCGTGATTTGTCGAACCATGAGCGATAGGCAGCAACTCTTTTGACGACAACAACAACGCAGGATATACGGTAAGTGATCTATCGAATCTCCGTCCATTCGCTAACTAGGAATTGATGTCATAGCGTGTCTTGTTTGTGGCTAGACCCACTTTAGGGCTAGTGGGATTGCCTCTGTCCGTAGAGGGGATTTACCTCACCAACATAGAGGAGTATGACTCCATCGTCAAGAATAGTGCATGGGTTATTGTCCCAAGATAGGTCAGAAAGTCAGTGGTTGGATCTAGATGGAACTATAAGGTGAAGCAAGCTGCTGATGGGAGTTTGGAGAAGTACAAGGCCATATTTGTGGCTTGGGGATTCTCACAAGTTGAGGGGATCAACTATGAGGAGAATTTCGCACTAGTCGTGAGGTACTCTTCCATTAGATCTATCCTTGCACTCTCAGCGCAGATGGGGTGGTGGATTCATCAGGTGGATGTGAAAACTGCATTTCTCAATGGAGTTATTGAGGAATAAGTGTCATAGAGCAGCCAGAAGGTTTCGAGATCTTTGACAGTGATTCGCATGTGTGTCAACTCAAGAGAGCACTGTATGGGTTGAAGCAAGCACCTCGTGCTTGGTACTTGGATTGGCAGCTTTTTCATCGGGTTGGGCTTCACCAAAAGTGAAGCTGATGCGAACCTGTACCAGATTGTGGTTGATGGTAAGCTCTTGATTATTTTACTTTATGTTGATGATCTAATTTTGACAGGTGATGAGCAGCGAATAAAATCATGCAAGGAGGATATTGCAAGGGAGTTTGAAATGAAGGAAATTGGACTCCTTCACTATTTCCTTGGTTTGAAAATATGGTAGCGGGATGGTGAACTTTTTGTTTCTCAAGGCAAGCATGCCAAAGAGATACTGGGTAAGTTTCACATGGAGAGATGTAAACCCATGGACACTCCTCTTCTAGGAAATTGGATGAAATAGGATGCTACTTATGGAGAAGTAGTGGACGCTACTGTCTATAGGAAGTTAGTGGGTTCACTGATGTACTTGGTGAACACTAGACCAGACATTTGTTACACAGTTAACAAGCCGAGTCAAGCTATGGTTAAGCCTACCAAGCTCTTTTGGAAGGCGGGGAAGCATGTCTTGATATATCTTAGGGTCACTACAAAGTATGTATTATGGTACAAACATATATAGGGAGTGAAGCTTCAAGGCTTCACGGATGGAGATTGCGCAGGCAGTCCATCATACATAACAAGCACTTCAAGAGGGATCTTCAGCATAGGATCGGAAACGGTTTCTTGGTACAAAAGGAAGAAGCGATCTATGGTACTTAGTTCAGCCAAGGCAGAGTACATGGCAATAAGTCAAGCTTCATGTGAGGCCATCTGGATGAGAAAGATCCTGGTTGGTTTTTTTGGTTCTCAAATGGATCCAAATGTGATACATTGTGATAACCAGAGTTGCATTAAACTCTTGGTTAATCTAGTATTCCATGAGAGGTCCAAGCACATAGATATCTAGTACCAAAATATCAGAGATTGTGTTCAGAGGCACATAATGCTACTTCAGTACATTCCCATGGAAGATCAGGATTCAGATATTCTGATGAAGGCACTCACCAGGAGCAAATTCGAATACCATAGAGGCAGGATCGAGGTGGAAGATAATCCATTTCTTGTTGAGAGGGAGTATTGAAGTCCAACAAGAAATTGCAGCACACACACTAGTGTGGGACCAATAGGTCCTAGCGATACATTAGTGTGAAGGAAAAATTAATTAATTAATTTGGTGCACTGTCTAATTTAATTTTCCCTTAATTAAATTGGACATAAAATGTAATCTTATCTCATGGTCACTTGTAATAGTTAACTGAGTGTGATAAACTCAGTTAGCTCATGTATTTCGAGTTAAGGGTGGTTGGTGAGGCATGCAGAGTAATTCTATTAGTTATGGAGTTCGAATTGCAATTTGTGCATTAGTTTAATGCCTGTGTAATCAGTTAACTCAGTTAGGTGAGTTAGAGTCAGTTGAACTAGTTGTAACTATTTGTTGCACTCGTGGCAGATCAAGTGAATTAAATATTATTTAATTCATGATCAGTGATCTTCCATGCAACTAATGATTTACTATTAATAGCTGCATGCTTGTCAGTTCCAGTGGAGACCTATTTGAGACAAAGGTTAAAGGGATGTTAACTATCAGTTGTGTGATTAGTAGGTTGCTTGCATGCAAACAGGCATCCATTGGAGTGCCCAAGACCCTTGCATAGTTTTAGAAGGCCAAAATTCCTAAAGAATAGGGATTGCATTCATCAGGAATTGCGCAAGGCAGGCAGGCTGTTTAGAGGTTGAGAATTGGCTAAGTGTTGGCCAGTTTTGTCCAGGACAGTGAGAGACAGTTGTGAGAGTGCAGGAGACTCTTGTGAGAAGAGTGCATTGTAATTGTTTCATGATTCCATGGTTAACATACAATATAAAATAGAGGGGTTTTGAGCAACAAGATTTCTCCAAGAAATTATATGTGTTGTGGTTTGATTTGATTCTTTCTTTGCTTCATGTGATTGGAAATTGTGTTTAATTTACGCAATTGATTTGTAGAAGGATTCAGTATCTAGATTTAGTACATTGCTAGATTGGATTGAATCCATTGATATACATATGTTTGTATAATTTCTACATTTTCCTCTTAGTGAAAAATTACCGACTCATTATTCCAGGGAACAATCCCAATGTGCATCTGATTCCATATGGTAATGTTAATGACCAAAAAAAATACATTCCTTGGCCTTCCCTTCTCTGCTATGCAGTCCCTTGGGAAATCTGATCACCCCCTTCCATGCAGTCACTCACCTACCAAGTTCCCTAACATCCCCTTCCCCGGGAGATCCATCCCTTGGCAAGGTTTCTTCGCATCAAAAGGTCCAAAAATGAAGTTATATCCCTGCTTCAAAACCATCATACTAGTCATAGCATTCTCATGGAAATCAATGGACACTATTGGGTATCGGTGTCCCACAATGGCCCTACTCTTGAAGTGCTTTACAACTATATTGCTGCCTGTTCCAATTCATTTTTGTTGTTGCTGCTAACTTTCTTGCAGTCAATTCCAACCACCCAAAAGACATTTTCACGCTCTCATGTGCCAAGCACATAACTACCGTTAGATTCAAAATAAATTGAAATAAATTCACATCATACTTCATCGTTGGCCCTTCAATAAGGTACACTTGCAATTCTATTCACTTCATGTTACAACAAGTCAAACTAGTTGTTTGATCAAATCATCATGTATAAACATATCACATACGGTTAGCTCAAAACACAACCATCATAATCAAAATAATAGATCACGTGTAAGCATCAGAAACCAAAATCACAGATAAGGTGTAATCATCATAAACCAAAATCATAGATCACATACATAATTAAAATTGAAATAAAATAACGATACTTATCCTTTAATTGATCCTTAGTTTCTCCCTTTATCCTTTGTCCTTTTCGTATGCACACTGGATCGGTTGCCACACCTGAAAAACACCCAGTGCCTTCTCTTCAACGACGTACACCTATAACACCACATGATAAAACACATACAACCACACACGAAATACAACACCATACAATACATGCACCTACACTTGAAATCCAACACATACACCTACTCCCGATTTACAACACAACACATACATTGGCACCCTGTGTACGACACAACACAATACATACTCCTACATCTGTTGTACAACACAACAAAATACATATACCTACACCCGATGTACAACACAATACATATCCATACATAGAGTACAACATAACAAATAAAAATGTCATGAGACCACAAATACGTAATGCACATAAACAATACCACACGTACACAAAACAACATGTACACCATGCACACAATACCACATGTGCACAACACAACATGTACAAAATATCACATGTACAACTTGTACACACTACTACCTATACACAACACCACCTATGCAATGTGTATACAACAACACATGTACACAACACTACCTGCACAATGTGTACACAACACCACATGCATGACATGTACACAATACCACATGGACGACATGTACACAACACCACCTACAAACAACACCCCATGTACAACATGTATGCTACGCCACATTCACACAACAACACATATATAATAATATAGACAACACCACATGTAAAATCACACACACAACACCACATGTAGAATCATACACACAACACCACATCTACATATCTGTTACACAATATTTTGTCAACGTCCCTACATTCCCTATTTCGAATACTAGCGGACCATCATAGTGACCTGTGTGTACTGTCACACATCATAATGAATGTCATTGCATACCTTAACATGTCAAGAATAAAATCTCTGTTGACCATTCCTGAAGTAGACCCTTAAAAACATGTACTTTTCGGTCGGCATGGTGGTGTGTCCTCGCGCTGATGGCCAGATTTGCACTAGGCCTCATGTTGAGATTGCAACAAGATGATTAGCTTAGTGAAAAGAGTCGCCTTCAATAAGTGGGCCCACAGGCTATTTTTGGCGCAAGTCTATTTTTAGACATGTCGATCATATTCTATGAGTTGCAGGATGCTATTTGTGGATGGTTGGTCAAGTTGGAAAAATAGATGGACTTCTATTTTTTAGACATATTGGGTGGAATCTATTTTTAGATTTCCAGTCTAAAAATAGGTATGTCGAATATTATTAGCTCTTAATAATATTTGGACTATAAACATTATCTTATTCTCTTGGAGCACTTCAGTTAAGTGCACAGATGTGGCACAGGAGCCGACAGAAGGAATTACGCTATTCCTAAGGGTTAAGTGGAGCTATTGCATGGATACTTCAGTTAGAACTCATGTGAGAGAGTTTGGTGGAGTTGATTGAGGAAGTTAGTGGAGTTGTATTCAGTTTAACTGAATTAAACATAGTTGAGCTAGTTGTATCTAGTCTAACCGATTGATACACTAGTGAGAGTGGTGTGAATTAATTATTAATTAATTCACTAATTATTAACTCATTAATCAACTAAAGAATACATCAGTTAACTACAGTGCATGGACAGTTTCAGTGGAGACCAGTGAAGAGGTAGGTGAAAGAGCAGTGTGACTATCAGTTGTGACTATAGTGTTGCATGATTTGCAACACATAGTGGTTGGAGATGCCAATGAGGATTTTTTGAGAAAGGCTAGACCAATTTGAGTTCATTCAGAGCCATTCTTCAGCAGTTATTGCGCACTAGATCTAGGCTAGCAGGTGGCAGAGATCGGTGCATGGGATTTGCTAGATCAAACCTGATTAGTGTGTAGCAATTGGAGATTGTACTGAGAGCTTGTGAGGAGATTTGTATGATGATTGTTACATGATCTCTATGACATATAATATACAGATAGTTGGGGGTTTTCAGCTTTAAGCTTTCCCATAAAATACTGTGTTCATATGTGTGAATGTTTATGGTTTTAATGTGTGCATGCAATTGATTTTATTTCCGCAATTAATGATCAATGGTAGAAGAGATTCTGTATTGTGCATGAAGTCAAATAGTGTGTGATAAAGAGAATATGGGATGTATAATATATTAGTTATATGAATTTCTACATGGTATCAGAGCGATATTGATCATTGGAGCAATTGCAAAACACTGTAGAACAAAGAAGTACGAGTTTCAGCTGGGAGATTCTGAACTTCAAAGAGCATTGGTGGCTGTGGTTGAGATGTCTTTCAATGGATTGCGATTGGAGTATTACCTTGAGGGTAGCTCGAATTATATTGCATGGAAGGATAGGATGGAGGTGGTGCTGGATGAAAATGGGTTGAAGGAGTTCATAGATGCAGAGTTCCAAATCCTACGTCTAGTGATGCTGCGGTACTTGACGTATGGCAAAAGAATACAACAAAGTGTCGAAGGATTATGTTGGAGGACGTGAAGGATCACATAGTATCTAGCCTTTATGGTAAGGCTTCTCCATTCTTGATGTGGAAATCTTTGATATATTTATTCCAAAGCAAGAGCGACCAGAGGAAGTTGGCGCTTAAGGATAAACTCAGGAACATAAAAATGGAGAAAGGCGACAGTATACCCAAGTATCTCATGAAGTTTTTCCAATGTAGGGATGAGCTGGGAAGTGTGGGGGTTACTGTAGATGATGAGGACTTGGTGAGCTTGGCTCTCCTTGGGCTTCCGAAGAGTTGGCATTCCTATCAGGACTCTGTCAATGGTCGGGAGAAACTGCCAGGATGGGAGCGACTTACGCATCTTTGTGCAAGAGGAGATAAGGCGAGGTACTGTGATGGATCTTCATCAAAGAACTCAGATGAAGAAAATTGCGCTTTGGCTGCCAAAGCAAGGAAGGGGAAGAGCAAGAAGAATGCTTCTTAATCTGGTGCGAAAGGAAAGAAGCAGGACATGTCTAAGGTGAAGTGCTTTCATTGTCACCAACATGAACATTACACCACTAATTGTCCACAAAAGAAGAAAAATAATCAGGCTGCTGGATCTGCAGCTGGAGAGGCCTTAGCCTCGTAGTTTGAGCTGGATTTTTCGCTGATCGCATGCTTGGTCTCAAGTATGATGGGTTCAGTGTGGTTTCTTGACAGTGGTGCGTATTTTCACATGACCAGAGACAAAGATTTGTTTATTGATCTGGATGAGAAAGATCTTGGAGTGCACATCGAGATGGGCGATGATGGTAGATACAATGTGACCGGTATCAGTACCATTTCCTTTGAGAGGGAGTCTGGTAAACCCTTCGTATTGAAGGAAGTGATGCATGTTCCAGGATTGAAGAAGAATCTTATCTTTGTGGCCATGTTAGAAGAAAAGGGATATGATGTTGTCTTTAGTGAGGGAAAGGCTTTCCTGCGCAGTAAGGCAACTGGTGAAACTCGGAGGATAGGGGTTCGAGTTAAGAACCTTTATCAGTTGCAGGTAGATGGCTGCGCAACAATGGCAGGCAAGGTAGAAGGAGTGGTGAGTCGGGATGAGGGCGAGCTATGGCACAGGAGATTGGGCCATATTCACCATGGTGCTTTGAAAATTTTGCAGCAGATTTCTACTGGGCTTCCCAAAGGTACACTTGCGCAGTCAGATCAGTGCAAGGGATGTACTTTGGGAAAATTTGTGAAATCCACCTTTCACAAGAAGGATAGTTGCGCCACGACGATCCTTGACAGAATTCACACATACGTGTGTGGACCTTTCTAAGTAGCTTCGACAGCAAAGCACAGGTACTATGTGATATTTGTTGATGATTTTTCTCAGAAGTGCTGGATCTTCTTCATGCAGAAGAAGAGCGAGACATATTCAAAGTTCTGTGAGTTCAAGGCACTGGTTGAGAAATAATTGGGGAAGTAGGTGAAGGCTCTTAGGAGCGACAATGGTGGTGAATTAATATCTGGAGAATTCAAAGATTCGAATTCAAAGACTTTACAAGACATATGAATTTGAAGAGAGTCATACGCCTCATAAACCACAGAATGGGGTCGTAGAGCGGAAGAACAGAAAGAACAACGATTGTGGGTGTCGCATGCGTGGGTGCTGCATGGGTGATGTTGCATGATCAGGGCCTACCCATTCACTTGTGGGTGGAGGCATGCAATACTGTAGTATATGTGCAGAACCGTTGTCCTCACAGGATACTTGGCATGAGTACACCCGAGGAGCCGTTTTCTGGTAAGAAGCTTGATATTTCCCATTTGAGGATTTTTGGTTCACCTGTTTACATTCATGTGATGAAGGCTGCTAGGAAGAAGCTGGAGCCGACTGTAGAGGTTGGGATATTTGTGGTGTACATTGATACGCCCCACAAATATCGTGTGTATTTTGCAGACAGTCACAAGACTATTGTGCGACGGGATATCAAATTTCAGGAGGAGAAAGCCATGAAGTGTTCGCTTGAGAGGGAGCCACACTTGCATGCAGATGAGGAGCTATTAGTTCCTAAGGATGAGCCTCAGGATGTGGATCAGCCACAAGAGGAGGTTCATGGAGTGGAAGATACCACTCATGCAGCTCCAACCATCAGAGGGCGGAAGCGCACTACAGAAGCTGAGCGACTGATTCAGGATGCAGAGAAAATTGTAGGAGCACCTACATCACAAACACAGACAGAGACAGTCACCTGACCGATTTACTGGATACATGGCTCTGATGAGCAAGTGTATCGTGACGGAGCCATCCTCTTTCAAGGAAGTTGTGGAGGATCCCGCATGGGTAGATGCCATGGTGGAAGAGTATGATTCGATTGTTAGAAACAATGCATGGGAGATTGTCCCAAGGCCGGAAGGGAAATCAATGGTAGGTTCGAGATGGATCTACAAAGTGAAGCAAGCTTTTTATGGGAGAGTTGAGAAGTATAAGGCAAGATTTTTTGCCTGGGGCTTCTCACAGATCGAGGGGATCGACTATGAAGAAACCTTTGCACCTGTCGCAAGGTATTCTTCCATATGGACCATCCTTGCTCTCTCAGTGCAGATGGGTTGGCACATTCATCATATGGATGTGAAGACAACGTCTCTTTGGAGTGATCGAGGAGGAGGTGTACATAGAGTAGTCCACGCAAGTAGATCTTCAAAGATGAGTCTAATGTGTGCGGTGCTTAAAAGAGCACTCGTATGGGTTGAACAAGCACCCCGTGCTTGGTACACACGGATAGACAATTATTTCAATTAGACTTGGATTCTCCAAGAGAGTAGCATCCAATCTATACCAGACTGGTGGTGGAGGGTAAGTTGCTGATCATTTTACTTTATGTAAATGATTTGATTTTGACAGGTGATGAACTGTTGATACACTCATGCAAGGCTGATCTTGCAAAGGAGTTTGAGATGAAGGACTTGGGCCTCCCTCATTATTTCCTGGGATTGGAAATTTGGCAGCGCAGTGGTGGACTGTTTGTTTCTCAGGGTAAGTATGCCCGGGGGATACTGGAGAAGTTCAAAATGCATGGCTGCAAGCCTGTTAATACTCCTCTTCCTGGTGGATGGAGGAAGGAGGATGCTACTTCAGCAGAGGTAGTGGATGCCACTGTTTATCGACACTTGGTGGGGTCACTTATGTATCTGGTCAATACACGACCCGACATATTCTATGCTGTTAACCAACTTTCACAAGCTATGGTTAAGCCTACCAAGCTCTTTTAGAAGGTAGGCAAGCATGTATTGAGATATCTTAGAGGCACATCGGGATATGGATTATGGTACAGACAGTCAGATGAGGTGAAGCTATGTGGCTTCATGGATGCAGATTGGGCAGGGAGCCCAACAAACAAAAAGAGCACATCTGGAGGGATTTTTAGTATCGGGTCGAAAGAATTTTCTTGGTACAGTAGGAAGCAGAGATCCATGGCACTTAGTTCAGCGGAGGCCGAGTATATGGCAGCGAGTTTGGCTACATGCGAGGCTATATGCATGAGGAAGATCCTGGTTGGGTTGTTCGATTCACACTTATATCCTACTGTGATATATTGTGATAATCAGAGTTGCATCAAACTCTCAATTAATCTAGTATTTCATGATATATCTAAACACATTGACATCCGATATCATCATATCAGAGATTGTGTGCAACGGAAGATCATGTTACTTTCATACATTCCCACGGAGGATCAAGATGCTGATATCTTGACAAACGAAGGCGCTACCAGGAGAAAATTAGTTGAATTCCACAAGGGTAGGATCGAGGTGCGTATAATCCCCATACTGCTGAGAGGGAGTGTTGAGATTGCAACAAGATGATGATCTTAGTGAAAAGAGTCGCCTTCACTAAGTGGGCCCGCAGGCTATTTTTGGCGCAAGTCTATTTTTTAGACATGTCAATCATATTCTATGAGTTGCAGGATGCTATTTGTGGACGGTTGGTCAAGTTGAAAAAATAGATGGACTTCTATTTTTAGACATATTTGGCGGAATATATTTTTAGATTTCCAGTCTAAAAATATATATGTTGAATATTATTAGCTCTTAATATTATTTGGACTATACACATTATCTTATTATCTTGGAGCACTTCAGTTAAGTGCACAGATGTGGCACAGGAGCTGAAAGAAGGAATTACACTATTCCCAAGGGTTAAGTGGAGCTATTGCATGGAGACTTCAGTTAGAACTCATGTGACAGAGTTTGGTGGAGTTGGAGAAGTAGTTGGTGGAGTTGTATTTAGTTTAACTCAGTTAGACTCAGTTGAGCTAGTTGTATCTAGTCTAACTGATCGATACACTAGTGAGAGTGGTGTGAATTAATTAGTTAATTAATTCACTAAATAATAACTCATTAATCAACTAAAGAATACATCAGTTAACTATAGTGCATGGACAGTTTCAGTGGAGACTAGTGAAGAGGTAGGTGAAAGAGCAGTGTGACTATCAGTTGTGACTATAATGTTGCATGATTTTCAACACACAGTGGTTGGAGATGCCAATGAGGATTGCGTGAGAAAGGCTGGACCAATTCGAGTTCATTCAGAGCCATTCTTCAGCATGATTGCGTAGTAGAGGCAAGCTAGTAGGTGGCAGAGATTGGAGCATGAGATTTGCTAGATCGGACCTGATTAGTGTGTAGCAATTGGAGATTGTACTGAGAGCTTGTGAGGAGCTTTATATGATGATTGTTACATGATATCTATGAAATATAATATACAGATAGTTGGGGGTTTTTAGCTTTAATATTTCCCATAAAATACTGTGTTCATATGTGTGAATGTTTATGGTTTTAATGTGTGCATGCAATTGATTTTATTTTCGCAATTAATGATCAATGGTAGAAGAGATTCTGTATTGTGCATGAAGTCAAATAGTGTGTGATCAGGAGAATCTCGGATGTATAACATATCAGTTATATTAATTTCTACACCTCGCGCCATGGTCACTCTGTCTTTGAAGAGCCCACGTGCCGAGCTACTTTTGGAAGGTTTTTTAATATGGAAATGAAGATTCTAAGATCTAATAGCTTCGTGAGCAGAATCATGGATGTTTGTTCGACAGGATGTGGTTGAGTTTTTCCCTTTGGCCTTCTATTTCCTACAAAAATGAAACTTCCCAAATGGATAGACCTTTCCTCCACCATAAGTAGATCCTAAAGCTCTCCCTCCACTCCTATAGATTCCTCTTCATCCAATTGATTCTGCTAGCTATAATAGACCAAGAGCTGATAGCAGAGAATAGTCCATAGTTGTGAGAGACAGTTTGAGCCTTTCGCCTCTTTGAGCCAATCAACGAATAAATGCTTCGAGACGTGCCTGACTAAACCCGTCAAAGGAGGTCTACAACATCAAGGCGTAGGTTGTAAACTCCCTTTTATACATTAATATGACATGAATGATTTCTAGTTCCATCTTTGCCTATGTTAATATTCGAAGTTTCTGACTCTCCTTGATCTGAAATGACTATATTAGTTTTGCTGTGCTAAGTATCTTTCAGTTTTAAAAACATGTGCATAATTGCCTCTTTTGTTTGCATAAGGATTAAGGAGTCTGACCATGATTTGTAGATGATTTTTAGTGAATTAGAGGCATAAAATAAGCATAAATAACACTGAACAATAGTGTAAAATAGAGAAATAAGTCACCACATGATTTCTACACAATAGACATGATGAAGAAGTTCATCCCTCCTAGGCTACATCTGCTGGTCCAGCTCCCAATGGCTTGTCCATCTTTCATTATGCTCAAATTTTTTCTATTACATCTAGTTATAGTGCTCTAATGGTTGTTTTATCTGCACCAATGGCTCCAAAATGCTCCAATTAGTCAAAAATGATTCTTGATTCACTTAGAATGGGTGAAAATTAAATCTCCTACTCTTTTTCCCAGTATCTCCTAGGAAAGCTCCACTAAAAGTGGAGAACTCCACTTATCTGGAGTTAAAATTTGGCTAGCCGCCAATTTAGGTGCGCCCCTAAATTCTCCGCCGAAACTGACTGCGTATTAAATGTCTGCGGTTGGGTGGTGGCCACATGTGCACCCCCAAACCGCTATAGGATAGGACGGTTAGTGGAACTCGTGGTGGGAACTCTGGTTAAGAGTTTGAATCGTGGTTGAGATGTCGGGTTTCGTAGACTGCATAGTTGTGTTGACATAAAAATTGGTTCCATGTGATATGTAATGGGGGACCGCTGGCATGTTGGGACCGCCGACTATTCCCAAACCCCCAAACGTGATTTCATTAAACCATAACATAAACCCGCAACCTATAGATGTTAAGAATCTCATATAGAGCAGTTAGTAAATCGTGCGTGTGTCTGGAGGGAGGTCAAGGGGTCGAGCCTTGCGGCCTCCAAAATTTTTTTACCATGTGGTTTAGGGTCATGTGGAAGCTTCACAACTGGCCACGTGGCAGCTTCTGATTGGCTCTTCAATCCGTACCCCAAATAGTACAAAGACACTTGTCAACCTGCGATTGGTTCGGTGGAGGGAATATTTCAAGGAATATTCCCTTTTTTTGCTGACTTTTTTGCATCCACTATGATGACTGTGCATCCCAGTCAAACCTGGTCAAACTATCGTAATTTTACCTATTTAGCATCTTGATAAGAACGCAATATCTTCCTCATACAACATCGATTTTTCGAACTGTTTGTGGCACCGAAATCAGGAATACGAGATATACGCAACCATCTTGGTTTCAACCTAATCCTGTAATTTTGAATTTTGAGCAAAAATTATGAACTCCTGATCATTCCTCCCCATTGGGAAGCTTTTGGACCGCAAAAGAATTGATTACATGTTCAGTAGATGAGGGTATGACTCCCTCAACTTTCCAACCTCCATCCATTTTTCCTTGCTTGGTTTAGTCCCTTTGACCCCAACTCGAAGGTAGTCAACACTTCCCCTCTTTGATGCTCTTGTCCTCCTGCCCAGAATTGTATCTTCTTTGAGCTCATCTAGAAATCCTGGTGATAAATATTCAATAGAAGGTAGATGAACATCACTTCCTTGATCATCGATCAAAGGTGGCCCATACAAGCGTAAGTTTTCAACATTAACAACTGAATACATTTGGATGTAAGAAGGCAAGTCAAGTTGGAATGCATTATTACCAACTTTTTTTATGATCTTGAAATGACCATAGCGAATGGGTTTGAGAATTTTACCTCCCCCTTGCACCCTTTCTTTGCTAATGTGCAACTATACCTCATCTCCCTCTTGAAACTTGTGATCAACCCGATGTTTGTCATGCCTCTCTTTGTATTTTCTTTGACTTTTCTCAAGTTGTTTTTGAACTTGTTGATGTATCATCTGAATTTTCTTAATGAAATTTCGAGCCTTATGAATATCACTGTGGCCATCAATTGCAACATCCTTCCAAAATATGAAGTCTAATGGTGATTTTGGCAAATACACAAAGCATACTTCAAAAAGTGAGGTTTGTGTTGAAGAGTGCTTTGCCTGGTTGTAAGTGTGCCGATTGTAATGCAGTTGTTCATCCCACAACTTAGGATGTTTGCTACAATATCCTATCAATAGATGCACAAATATTATGTTCACCACCTCGGTTTGTCCATCTCTTTGTGGATGAAAAGTGATACTCTTTTTCAATTTTGTGTCCATCATTCTCCATAGGTTTGACCAAAAATTCCTAATGAACCTAGAATCCCTGTCACTAACAATAGAAGTGGGAAATCCAAAATGAACCCAAAATTTTTGAAAATAAATTTCAATAGTTTGTTCAGCAATAATGGTTTTCTTACATGGCATAAGTATACACATTTTACCGAATCTATGCACAACTACATAAATATAATCATGTTGCTTTCTTGACATAGGTAGACCTCCAAGAAAGTCCATGGAGACACTCTCCCATGGCCTTGATGGTACCGGTAGTGGCGTGTACAATCCAAGCTTCCTATTACAAGGCTTACTTGTTGCACACATATAACAACCTCTTATAAAACGTGACACACTATTTATCATGTGAGGCCAATAACAATACCTCTGTAGATGCGCCACTGTTTTTCTTACCCCAAAGTGTCCAGAAATAAGAGAAGAATGATATTCTCTCATGAAACTTAGCCTCTCTCCTTGTGGAATACATAGCATGCCCAAATGAAACAACAATTTTTTATGCATGTGATAAAATTTTTCTTCAACTTGATTCCCTTTACTCAAACTAGCATACACATCTTGGAAATCAATGTCATGTGCATATTGTTCTATGTTACTCTCATGTATAACAGAATCATTTTTGAGTAAAGTAGAAGCACTAATGATTGGTCTCGAAAGCATATCTGCAATTTTATTGAATATACCTTTTTGTACCTTATAACCAAGTGAAACTATTGAATAAATCCCATCCACCTGAAAATGTCTTGATTGCTTCAATTTTATTTGCGACTGCAAGTACTGGTTGGTGATCAGTGTGTACAATAGTCTCTTTACCCATCGAGTAGTGTTTCCATTTCTTGACACTTTGTACCAATTCATACAGTTCTTTTTCATATGTAGGATAATTAGTCACAACATCATTAAAAGTTTCTGAATGAAAGGCGATAGGCTTACCATGCTGCAAAAGTACTACACACATGGCATAGTCACTAGCATCAGTTTGTATCTTGAATGGCTATCTCAAATTTGGTATTGCAAGGACTGGATATGAACTGATCTTGTATTTTAAAGCTTCGAAATATTTCTCCTATTTGCCTCCCCATTAGAAGCCTTTCTTCACACTTGTCACTGCATGCATAGGAGCTGCGATGGAAGAAAAGTTAGTAATAAACTTCCTCCAATATTGAGCTGCACCTAAGAAATTTCTTACCTCGATTACTATTTTGGGTGTGGGCCAATTCACAATGGCCTCTAGTTTAGAAGGATCAATCCTCAATCCTCCTCCTCCTACAATATGTCCCAAATAGACCAAAGAAGTCTTTCCAAACTCATATTTTGACATATTAAGAAACAATTTCTCTTTCTTAAAAATGTCAAGCACTCTATTCACATGAAAGACATGATCTTCTCTTGTTTCACTGAAAATTAAAATGTCATCTAAGTACATAATAACAAATTCATCAAGGAATGGTCGCAAAACATTATCCATAACTCGCATGAAAGTTGCTGGTGCATTACAAAAACCAAAAGGCATAACTAGCCACTCAAAGAGTCCTTGTTTGGTTTTGAATGCAGTTTTCCATATATCACTTTATGCAATTCTTACTTGGTGATATCCACTTCGTAAATCTAACTTAGTGAAAAACTTTGCTTCTTTCAGTTGATCAAGCAAATCATCTATTCTTGGGAGTGGGTAACGATTTTTTACCGTAATATTGTTCAAAGCTCGAAAATATACACACTTGCGCCAAGTCCCATATTTCTTTGGTATAAAGACTACAGGTGAACCGCATGGCAAGGTGCTTGGCCTTATGATTCCTTTATCCAACATCTCTTTGATTTGCCTCTTTATTTCAGCATTCTCCATTATCGACATGCGATACATACCGATGTTTGGAAGAGCACAATCCTGTTGCAACTGAATCTCATGTTGAATTTCCCTTTTTGGATGCAATCCTGTTGGCTCCTAAAACATCTCATGATGTCCATTAACCACATCATATAATTCTGATTTCAACTTAGGATCACATACTTCAAATGCTTCATGATTAATATAAGCTTTAGGCTTAATCATAAGAAGAACAAAATTCTTACTTGAATTTACCAACCTCTTTACCTATCCAGCATTTACCAAAGCAATGTTTGTCTTCTTGCGATGTGCTCTAACAATGAACTCCTTACCATATTTGAATAAATGATACTTGTTCTCATGGCGATAGAAGGTTTATTTCCTATCGTAAATGTAAGGACTTCCTAATATAATACCAGTTATGTCAAGCGGAACCACATCTAATTCAACTGTGTCAAGAAAGCTTGTAGTGATTGCAAACCTCAATTTACATTTCTTTGAAACCTGTAGATTTGCATCCTTACAAATCCAACCCAATGGATATGGTTTTGGATGTGGTATGGCCTCAAGGTTAAGTTTATTGACCAAATCTTCAGAGATTAAGTTTACTTGTGACCCATTGTCAAACAATGTGTCAATCTTGGTATGCTTGGATATGACCCTCACATGAAACAATTCTATTCTTTCTTCTTCATTTGGAGTGTTTATGTGATAGTTTGATGTACTGGTACTGGGTTTAGTTTCAATTTGATTTCCCTTCATGTTATTCAATCCCATGGCTTTAATTTTAGTTTCATCACCTGAATCAGATCCTAAATCATGTTGAGCTGTAGCAACAATTTTTTGTTTCCCTTTGTTATTGGCTTTCTTTGGCCTCAATTCGAGATATAATTTCCAACAATGAGTTTCATCATGGCCTTCTTTTGAACAATGTTTACGAGTCACTTTTTCTCCCTCTTTCTTAACAGATGCATTATTTTTTTTTTTACCATTTGAGGTCTTTTCCTTGGCTTTACCCTTAAAAGGTTTCTTCCTACCCTCTTAAAAAATGTTCTTCCCTCTAGCTTCTAGATGTGTGGCCTGAACACAAACTTCATCTAGAATGGTGTGGTTAAACATGAGAATAGTATGTTTTAGGTAGCTATGTAAGCCTCATGTGTACTTTAGCAAAGTGTCTTGGCTCTGCAAATACACCCCTAATAAGAGAGCTCTTCTCCTAAATTCTTGGGTGTATTCTTGCACATTTTGTCCCTTTAACTACCTAAAGTTCTGCCAGTTCATGATGGATTTCTGCAAAACAAGTTTAACGATGTAGGGCCCATGTCACATGGGTTCGAATTTACCCACCCCTTCTACTAATACTGTCTCTCAGCCACCTTCCAATCCTGGTAAAACCGTGGAAGTGAATGTCGTCCAGTCTACCTCGATGGACAACGTTTCCAAAGGTAAGAAGAAGGGTAAAGACAAGGCCAAAGCTGATACCCCGAAACAAGATTCTCCCAAAACCAATGTTTATGATGGCTCAAAACGTAAACTGAAGTATCCTTGTCTGATATGTGATGATGAGCATTACACCAAGAACTGTCCATGATGGGCCGAAGTGAATCGACTACTCAAAGGCACCCAAGGAACTTTGGCTGTTCTTGAGGAACCATTCCCATCACAACAAACTCAAATGGTGGAGAAACCCTAGTCCTCCACCCCTTTTGGCTCTCAATTTTTCATGATGAATGGTGCTACACCCATATATATTGCTACCAGATCAAAATATTATACAGAACCACGTCAAGCGGTGGGGAAAGAAATTGTTGATGCTCCTACTCCTTCTCCCCCGACTGCATCTGGCCCTCTTCATATTGAAAGGCCTAGTTTTGAGCCCGTTGTATGACCACCTTCCAAAGGGATGCTCCATAAGTCCTCCTATAACCCGAATGCCCATGCCGCTCAACATTATAGTATTGTTGAGGATTTGGCTCAGGTGCTGCCTACTATGTCCATGCCGGAGGTACTTCAGAGCTGTCTGTCACAACGTAAGGCTTTGTTATCCGCTATTAGAGGAGCTGACCCCACTGATTCGAGCCTTATCACTTTTGATATGAAAAATTTTGTCCCGTGTCTCCCTCACCAACTTGCATTGATTATCCAAGTTGGGATTCATGGTAAGAATATCCATCGAGTAGTCCTAGAAAAAGGTGCATCTACTTTCATCATGTCTGTTTCATGCTGGAAAGCCATCAGCTCTCCAACCCTTAACTAGTCTCCAAACGCTTTGGAGGCCTTCGACGGAAGGGAATTTTTCCCTCTTGGTATCCTCACCAGCTTTCCTATCACGTTGGAAGGGAAAATGGTCAAAGTCAAGGTTGAAGTCGTTGACACCAAACTCAACTATAATCTCCTCCTCGGTCGCATTTGGACTCACGCCATGCCATGCGTACCATCCACTCTCTTTCGAGTTCTTCGTTTCCCGCATGAAGGAAAGATTATCATTGTCAATCAGTTATCCTTTTTCACTTCCACTTCTTTAGAGAGAAATTTTCCATATGCAGACCAAATTCCCACACCTTTTGAAAGTGTGGGGCCAGGACTTTTCAAAGATCCTACCCTTATGGGTCTTTTTTCTATTCCTTCACCTAACACTACTCAGGTCAATATGATCTCCACTTCTTCTGATCCCTTGATCATCCCTTCGCCTAATCAGGTTGATTCGTTTGGTGACATAATGTCGTTAAGCCCAATAGAAATTGATTATTGTGAGCTCATCTCGGCTTCGGCTTCTACTTCTGATCATACTTCTTCAAGTATGCCTCTCGACACGTATTCTCAATCCCCTTGGCTCGGTGCTTCGGATTCTCCAGACCCCTTGAACGAGAAATTTCCAACTGATGAAGCCATCATGGAAACCATGTCTCTCGAGGATCCTCCCTAGGACGATAATCATCATCGTTCCTCCTTTTTACCTAGTCATGGGAAAATGTCTACTTGTCTTGAGAATTTTGCTTCCCAAGCCCCTTCCCCACCACTTCAAATGCCTATTTTGACACATGAAGTTTGTACGGAAGGCAACATGGGAAATATCACTCAGACGATGTCTATTGACATCTCTGTTAAACTGGGGTTTGTCCAAAACATCCATATTGGGGTGACTTGTTATCTTGATGAGATCGACTATACTAGTCTCTTCCGTGAATTTTGAGAATTTTTCGCTTGGTCCAACGAGGAAGTGTCCGAAATTGATCCAAGTATAGTCGTGCATGAGATACCCACTTAGCCTGATGCGAAACTTGTTCGCCAACTTACTCATCGCATGCACCCTAGAAAGGCAATTGCCATAAAGGGAGAAGTTGAAAAGATTCTCAAAGAGGGCTTCATTTATCTGATCCCATTGACAGATTGGCTCTCTAACATCATCCCTGTGGACAAGAAGCAGGGAAATATTCAATTTTTTGTAGATTACCACGATATCAATCATGCTTGTCCTAAGGATAACTATCCCACTCCCTTCATCGACTAGATTATTGGCAAGTGTGTTGGGAGCGAGATTTTTTCCCTTATGGACGAGTTATTTGGCTATAATCAAATTAATATATTACCGGTTGATCAACATAAGACTGCCTTCACTCTCCATGGGGCACATTCGCATATAAAAAGCTCCCTTTTGGCCTGAAAAATGCAGGTGCCACGTTCCAACGAGAAATGTCATATAATTTTAATGATATTAAGCACATTGTTCGGACTTACCTGGATGACCTTTTTTCTCATTCCGCTAAGCGTCAAGACCACTCGGAACACCTTCGTAAAATTTTTCTTCACTGTAGACGTTATAACATTTGGCTTAATCTGCACAAATGTGTCTTCTGCGACAACTCCGACAGACTCCTTGGTTTTGTTTTTTCCAAAGACAGTATTCGTCTCGATCCTATTAATTTTGAAGCTATAATTAATCTCCCCTCCCCTTCCTCTTTACACCAGTTTCAGAGTTTGCAAGGGAAAGCTAATTTCCTGCATCGTTTCATACCAAACTATGCTAAGGTAGCCAAAGGTTTTATGCAATTTCTTAAGAAAGGCATCCCATTCCTATGGGATGAGATTGCCCAAAAATTTTTCGATACACTGAAGACCATTCTTGTCAATGCTCCTCTTTTGCATCCCCCAAATTATCATTGCAATTATTCACTCTATTTGGATGCCACTTTTAGCACTATCGCCATGGTTCTGGTACAGGACGATGACGATGGTAATGAGCATGTCATTTATTATCTTAGTTGCAATATTCTTGACACTGAAATGCGTTATGATCATGTCAAAAAGTTGGTGTTGGTAGATGTTCAAGCCGTACAATTTTTTTTCCATTATATTTTACTCCGCACTACGACCGTGATTTCTGATTGCAACCCCATGACCTATATTTTAACTGGAAAATTGCTGGGGGGAAAGTACTCTAAGTGGATAGTTATCCTCCAAGAGTTCGATTTGGAGTTCATTGCCACCAAATCAAAGTAATCGTTGGTTTTTGCTGAGTTGATCTGCTTGTTACCCTCTGCCTCTACTCCTTCTAGTTTTGAGGAACTCATTCCAGATGATACTCTTTTTCTAATTAACACCCTCGATCAATGGTACAGTGATATCATCGTTTATCTCCAAACTTCTACTTTCTAGTCTGAGTTGATGAAAGATGCTCGTCGACGTATCCGTCATCATTCACAACCCTATCGTATAGTTGAAGATACTTTATACCGCATCAGAGCTGATTCTGTTCTCCGTTGGTGTTTAACCCTTGAGGAAGATGAAAATGTCCTTAATGACTGCCATTCTGGCACGTGTGGTGGTCACATGTCTATGTATGCTACTGCTCAAAAAATCCTTCGTGCCGGGTATTTCTGGCCTACCATTTTCAAATATTGTATCCTCGTTGTCCGTAAATGTCATAAGTCTCAGATATACCAGTGCAAGATGCGCACGCCACCTGCTCGCCTCCATTCCATCATTACCGTTGGTCCTTTTGCGAAGAGGGGTATCAATTTTATGATGTGTAACCCTCACTCGACCAAGGGGCATGCTTATATTATTGTAGCCGTAGAATAATTCACCAAATGGGCGAAAGAAATGCCTACAATCCCAGCTGACGGTAAGACGACCACCCAATTTCTCTTAAATCACGTGATTACAAGGTTTGGAGTCCCTCAAGCCATTGTCACTGACCATGGCTTGCATTTTTGCCATTATATGATGGCTGAGCTGACTACTCGGTTGGGTCTGCGTCACGACATCTCAACGCCGTACTACCCCTAGGCCAATGGCAGGTCGAAGCCATGAATAAATTTCTAGTCAGTATGCTTCAACGTACTATTGCGATGCACAAGTCTAATTGGCATCTATTGTTGGGAAAAATACTGAGAGGGGGGGGTGAATCAGTATTTAGAGCTTACTGAAAATATTTTAACTTTTTCTTTACAGAATTACATACCCAGATTTGATGAACCCAAATCGCGTATAGCTCTGTGAATACCATTTTTCAGAATGTAATCAGTCTCAGATCCAGATCTGAGGATTTCAGTCATATATCTTTAGAAATGCAGAACCCTTCATCAGTTAGTCACCATCAACCATGTTTATTCTCTTATTGATCAGATTTGTACATAATCAAATTACCATCATATACAATATTCAAACAACCCAGATATTCAAGAAGACTTCATTGAAAGACAACATACAAATAGCAGGAATCAAAGAAAAACATTTGCAATAAACTTCAGAAAACCCTAAACTTCCATACACGCCTTTTCTGAAGAAAACCCACGTATATATGCGCTTTTACTGAGACAAACTAGCATATATATCTGTAAATGTAAACTTTGTAGAATGAACTAGGTCCATATAACTTACCCAGATTCATTCATGTGAATTCAACAAACTTGCGCTAGGTCATAGATCTAATCATCTCTTCAATGGGTCACACAAGAGCATAGTCATTTCAGATCTAGAGATCATGAACTATCATTGCATCCATGGGTGCATCAGAGTTCATCCCATGCAGATATACCCCAGAGAAAATTCTTCATTAACAACCCTTGCTATTACACGCCTTGCACTATGATCTTCTTCTCCTTATATAGATTTAGCTTTTACCAATACCATGAGTCAAAACCACACAACTGCTGATGGTATTCTTGGACGGAATCAAATAGACAATAAAACGCTCAATACTATGGGCTAATACCATGGTAATGCCCCTTGGTATCATAATTTTAGAGCGTAAAAGGCATATGCGACTTGGATCATTCTTATCCGTGTGTATATAAGAAAAGAAACTAGCGTACACTAATATGATTTTGAAGATTAGAAAAATTTTTCAGGAACAATCTTTAACTCAGTTTACCAGTCATGCATTTGTTAGATAATCAGTAAATTTGTGCAGTAACAGCAGTATAAATCATCACACAAGAGAAATACACATGAACACCAATATTTAAGGTGGAAACCCAATTCGGGAGAAAATCACAGCTGCTGTCATCTCTGTCTTCAATATTTACTATATGGAAAATTGTTAACAATATTGTACTGATGCAGACTCATATCAGTACGCAGGCATCTACCTGTAGAAGGCTTCAACCTTCTCTCGTTTTCCAGCTTCTACTGGAAGGGAGCTACAATCCCCTAATCTTGTTTACCAGACACTACTGGAAGGGAGCTTCAACCCCCTGATACTAACACCAGCTTCTACTAGCAGGAAAATTCTACTTTCATACTGAAGGCTTCAACCCTCAGAACCACTACAGACCACGTTTCATCAATTTTCATACTGGATCAAACAACATCAACACAATTCTCAATAAACATCAATAACCATAATTTTTACTCAATACATCAATCAGAACAGTGAGACCACTATAATCAGATCATCAGAAATAACCCAGACTTCAGAATAAATATGCAGATACAAACTCAACCCTAAACCATCATCAACTTAAAATGCATACGCTACTTCGCTTTACTGAACCCGCGTATATATGCGCTTTCCTTCATACCAACTTGCGTATATACTTATCCTGAATGTATACGCAGGTTGCCTTCATCAAAGTAGCGTATACATTGCATCCATACGTGGGTTGCCTTCATCAAACCTGCGTATACATTGTGACATCTTATATTTATCATTTCTCTGGCACTTACTGGAATTCCTTTCTCTGTCAAATCTGAATTGGCCTGTAGAATCATCATTTTTACATCTTTAACAAATAGGTTGCTATCAAAATGGCAACTCATCAAGAGGTTTCCATCAAGTACAACATCATCAAGTAAGTTTCCATTAAGGACAACATATTGCATCATATTGCCAACAATCTCCCCCTTTGGAATTGATGGCAACCATGATGGTGTTTGATCACCACAACATATATGTATGTTAATCATAACCATTATTCAAACACAAGGATTCTCTCCTCCTTTGACATCAAGGGAAAAGGGCAGATCAATACCAAAACAAGGTTTCGTTTCCCTTGTAGAAAGAAGAGCTCTGTAGATCTGATGTGCACTGAAATTACCATGCTCCCCCTTAGCTTGTGCATCTTGAACACCCGACAACACCACAAATGTTCTAAAACGCTAACCCAAAGAATTTCTGTTAGCAAAACCCATACGCGGTTTTATGCATAGAAACTTGCGTATATACGCGATTTGTCTTTATGAAACCCACGTACTAAATTTAATCTTATGAAATCAAGTAGATCTGATTTGAGAGGCAGAGACAACTCCCAGCTTCTGTCGAAGATATTCAAATGATTCCCTAGGAAGAGGTTTAGTAAATATATGAGCAACTTGTTCTTTGGAAGGAACATACTCTAACTTAACCTTTTGTTCAAGCACTTGTTCAAGTTGGAAGTGATAATTGATAGGAATGTGCTTGGTCTTGGAATGAATAACATGATTCTTTGAGATGCTAATGGCACTTGTATTATCACACAAAATGGATATGGGAGGTGAACATTTGATTTGAATGTCTTGTAAAGTCTGCATCATCCAAAGTAATTGTGTGCAACATGATGCATCAACCACATATTATGCTTCTACTGTAGATAAGGCAATAGAACTTTGTTTCTTGCTGAACCAAGATACTAATCGGGGCCCCATATAGAATGCACCACCACTAGTGATCTTTTTATCATCAACATTTCCAACCCAATCTACATCTGTGTAAGCATGAAGAGTGAGATAAAAATTCTTTGGATACCATAGACCAAAGTCTTGAGTTCCTTGTAGATATTTGAATATTCTTTTTACAGCCTGAGAGTGTGAAAATTTTGGATTAGCTTGGAATCGTCCAACAATCCCAGCTGCATACATAATTTCAGGTCTTGTCTCGGTTAGATAAAGCCGACTTCCAATCATGGATCTGTATTGTGGTTGATTCACCGTGGGAGAATCATCATGAGAACTGAGGTTACACCCAATTACCATTGGTGTACTTATAGGTTTTCAGTCTTCCATCCCATAATTCTTCAAAATTTGCTTAAGATATTTTTCTTGTGATAAAAATATGGCATCGGTTGCTTGTTGCACTTGTAAGCCAAGAAAAAATGTTAGTTCCCCAAGTAAAGACATTTCAAATTCTTGCTGCATAACAGAAGCAAATTTCTGACTCATGGATTCTTCATTACTGCCAAAAATGATGTCATCAACATATACAACTACAATAAATAGTTTATCATTTTCAGTTTTTGTGTATAAGTTGCTATCAGCAGATCCCTTTGTAAAACCTTGTTGACAAAGATATTTGTCAAGACGATAGTACCATGCTCTTGGAGCTTGTTTGAGACCATATAAAGCCTTTTTAAGTTTACAAACAATTTTTTCATCATTTCCAAAAATGAATCCTTCAGGTTGTTCTATATAAAATTCTTCTTCTAGATCACCATTAAGAAAAACATATTTAACATCCATTTGATAAACTTTGAATTGTTGAAAGCTTGAAAAGGCAAGAAACATTCTTATGGCTTCAAGTCTAGCTACAGGAGCAATTGTTTCTTCAAAGTCTATACCTTCTTGTTGAGCATACCCTTTACAAACAAGTCTAGCTTTGTTTCTAATAACATATCCATTTTCATTTAGCTTGTTTTTGAATATCCATTTTGTTCCAACAAATTTTTTATCATGAGGTCTTGGAACAATTTCCAAAGTATGATTCTTTTCAATCTGATCAATTTCTTCATTCATGGCTTGAATCCAACATTCATATTTACTAGCTTGATTGAAATTCTGTGGTTCAATAGTGGATAGAAATGCCAGATAGCTAGGAGATCCTAAAAGAGTTCTTCTTGTTTGGACACTTGATCCAATTTCTCCCAAAATTTGAGATTTTGGATGATTCTTTTGAACATACCTGGATGGAGCCTTTTCAGATAGATCTTCTTCTGTTGCTTCATTGGGTTCACCTTCTATATTGTTGCTATTTGACGCAGGAAGATATACATCACAATCATCTTCATTTGTTGTTGGTATTTCCCCTTTTGGAGCTGAGAGAGACTCATTAATTACAACATCAATGCATTCAACAATCTTCTGAAGTCTTTTATTGTAACATTTATATGCTTTACTTCTAGAAGAGTAACCAAGAAATATTCCTTCATCTGCTCTAGGTTCAAACTTACCAAGTTTTTCATCATTGTTCTTGATAAAAAATTTGCTTCCAAAAAATCTAAAATGCTTTACTGTTGGAAGATTAACATACCAAAGCTCATAAGGAGTTTTATCACTGTTCACACGAACATGAGCCTTGTTAAGAATATTTACGGCAGTATGTGTTGCTTCTCCCCAAAAGGTATAAGGTGTTCCAAAATCATCAAGCATAACATGAGCCATTTGTTGCACTGTTCTATTCATTGTTTCCGCCACGCCATTTTGTTGTGGGGTTCCAGCTACATAAAACTGTCTTTTTATACCATGTTGTTCACAGAAATCAAACAATTCATCTGATATATATTCCCCTCATCGGTCAGATCTAAGAAATTTGATTTTTAGATGTAATTCTGATCCAGGTGGATATCGGTGGCCTCCCACCTATTCCATTTGGACCCGCAGCATCAATTCTTTTAGTTTTTCAGCTTCAACACAGCTTACTATTTATAGCAGGGTTTCGGGTCCTGCACACCTGGAGCCGTTTTTGGGCAGTAATAATCCAGGTGGATATTGGTGGCCACCCATCGAGTCCATTTGAACCCCCACCATCAGTTATTTCAGTTTGTAAGTTTCGGCACAACTTACTATTTTTAGTAGTTTTTCGGGTCTTAAACTTCCGGAGCCGTTTTGAGGCCCCAAACGACGTTTTTTGGGAAAACTAGCTAGGGCGCTGGTAGCTATCTCTGAGAAGAGATGTGGCGGCTACAGGCCTCTGAACTGTGTTACATTGAGGCTCGTAGGCCTATTACAGACATAATGGAAATAGATGAGCTAGGGTACTGGCAGTGTATCCCTGAGAAGAGATGTGGCGGCTACCAGCCCTTGAACTGTGTTACAATGCAGACATGATAGAGATGTGGCGAGCTAGGGCACTGGTAGCGCTTATCTCTGAGAAGAGATGTATTGGCTCCCAGTCCCCTAAACTGTGTTACAATGAGGCTCGAGGGCCTACTTGTTATTAAACAATGTAGGGCCCAGAAACGTCCAAAACCTAACCGTAGGAGATGAAGCGCCAAAGAAAACTGTGGGCCCAGATTGGGTAAATTGGTATATCAACTTCCGGGACGTAACTTTGGCATGCGATCTCCGTTTGACGCGCTCAATAGCTCGTTAGAAGAATCTGTCCAGGAGTACAATTTTGAGCAACTGACATCGGTCCATGGACCCATGGTGCTCTCCGTTTTCCCAAAAAACGTCGTTTAGGGCCTCAAAACGGCTCCGGAAGTTTAAGACCCGAAAAACTACTAAAAATAGTAAGTTGTGCCGAAAATTACAAACTGAAATAACTGATGGTGGGGGTTCAAATGGACTCGATGTGTGGCCACCAATATCCACCTGGATTATTACTGCCCAAAAACGGCTCCGGGTGTGCAGGACCCGAAACCCTGCTATAAATAGTAAGCTGTGCTGAAGCTGAAAAACTAAAAGAATTGATGCTACGGGTCCAAATGGAATAGGTGGGAGGCCACCGATATCCACCTGGATCAAATTCATTTTCAACCAGGGCTTTGAAGATTTGAAATTTTTCAAGAGCTTCATCTTTGTGTTTTATTAACCCAATCCAACACATTCTAGAGAAGTCATCAATAAATAGAATATAGTATTGTTCTCCATGGGGTGACTTTTTTCTCATAGGTACACATACATCGGTATTTATGAGTTCAAGAGGCTTACTTGCTGATCCTTCTTTGGCATTGAATTGTACTCTGGTTTGCTTACCGAATTGGCAAGATTTGCATATGGTACTTTCAGGCAGAGTGATGTTGGGAAGATCATGAACAACTTTGAGTCTGCTAGATTTGCTGATTTGAGAGAAGCTCAAATGCCCCAATCTTCTGTGCCATAACCAATTTTCTGAGGATTTACCCAAGTAACATTGTTCTTTGAAACCTTTCAATACATACAGATTGCTTGGTGTTCTAGTTCCTTTTATTACTATTTTTCTTGTGTCAAGTTCACGTACCACACATTCTTTTGAACTAAAGACAACATCATTTCCTTGATAACACATTTGACTCACACTTAACAGGTTATGTTTTAATCCATCCACATACATAACATTGTTAGATTTTACCTTTTCTTTTAGAAAAACAAAACCTTTTCCTTTAATGACAGCATGAGTATCATTTCCAAAGGTAACATTCTTTTCTCTTGTATGCAAGGAGTTTATTTATATCACCTGTCATGTGTTTTGAGCATCCGCTATCAATGTACCATTGATTTTCTTCCCCTTCTGCACATAAGGCTATGCCGCAGTTCTCAAACTGTGAGCCCTTCTTTCTCCATACCTTCGAACTTGAAGATATATGCTCTTTTGGCTGGAGTTTTCTCCTGCATTTAGATTACCCATGACCAAAATTATTGCAATAAGCACATTCAATTTCATTTTGAAGAGGAGAAAAGTTGTTATAAGTATTCTTCTTTATTCTAGTCTCATTTCTTTGCTTTCTTGCTTCTCTGGTCATGATGGTTTTGTATGCAACACATTGAACAAATTTATGACCAAAATTATGACATGAGAAACATTGCCCATTAAAGAAGAAAGTTTTGTGATCATGAAGCCTTACATTTGTGTTTACCTACAAATTGGTATTTCTATGATTGATATTTCTGCTATTGTTCTTTGTATTGAAGTGGTCATGGTTTACCTGTGAAGTTTCTTTGTTCTTTTGCTGAGAGACAGAATGTTGTAGGCTGGCTTTAGTTGCATTTAGATAGCTTGGTGCTGAAGACTGAGAGGATTATCCGATATATCCAAGACCCATCTTTACAAAAGGGGAGAATTGAACCTTGATTTTTTCATCTAAGGTTTCAGTTCCTTTAGCGAATCTAAGGTTTAAAGTTTTCTCTTTCTCAATTTCCTTTCTTAGACTTACTATTTCACATTTTAATTTCTCATTGTGCTTCTCCTTTTCTATAAACTGATTCTTTAGAGTATCTATGGCAATTTTGTTTTTTTCCAAACAAATTTTGAGCTGATTAATTTCTTCGAGAAAACCATTTTCTTCTAGTGCATCCATAAAGGTATCATTAGCCTCACTAGAATCATTTTCAAAAGCCATGAGTAATCCAACATTTTGATCATATTCTCCTTCTTCACTATTTGATAGCCCATCACTATCTTCATGAGTATAATAATTTTTTCTATTGATAGATCGATTCTTATTTACTTTTGCCACTTCCTTTCCTTTTTCATGTCTTTCTTTATGAGGACACTTAGCAACATAATGAACAACTCTTCCACAAGAAAAAATTTAAAAGGAGGCTTACCTCTGAATATTCTAGTGCCAAGTTGTAGCTTCTTTACAAAATTTATCTCATCTTCTTCTGAAATATACCCTGATCCTTCTTGTTCTTCTACTTCTTTTCCTTTTGCAGCAGCTCTAAAGACAACTTATTTGACTTCATATGGACCTCCTTTTCTCATTTCATAAGCAATCAAAATACCATGAATTTGAACAATAGTAAGAGTTTGTAGATCCTGCTTCTCTTCAATAGCAGACACTTTTGATTCAAATTTGGGATTTAGAGGTCTTAAAACTTTTTCTACCAGAGTAGTGTCGTTTATGGTTTCACCCAAATTTATTATACGATTTACAATATCATCTAGACGTAAAAAGAAACTGGCAATGCTTTCCTCATTATGCATCTTGAGATTTTCATATTGAATTATGAGGGTTTTGAGTTTAGCACTTTTTACCTTGGTATCACCTTCATAGCTTAGAATTATTTTGTCCCATATCTCCTTTGCTATATTCAACTGCATAACTTTGACAAATTCTGATTCAGTCAAACTTCCCAATAATGCATTGACCACCTTTGCATTGTTTTCATATTTCTTTCTTTCTGCTGCATCTGTTGGAACTGATGCTGGATATTGATAAACTCCTTCAAATATAGCCCATACATCTGCTCTAGGAGACTGAAGGTAGGATCTGGTCCTCATCTTCCAGAAGGTTAAATTGTTTTCGTTAAAGAGAGGAGGTTTGATAGATGCTGTCACATCTTGATTGCTCATCTTAGCTGATTTTCCTTCTAGTGATTAAGCTTCTTCAAAAGGACCTACTCTAATACCAATTGTTTGGAAAAATACTGAGACTGGGGGGGGGGGGTGAACTAGTATTTAGAGCTTACTGAAAATATTTTAACTTTTTCTTTACAGAATTACATACACGGCTTTGATGAACCCAACTCGCGTATAGCTCTGTGAATACTGTTTTTCAGAATGTAATTAGTCTAAGGTCAAGATCTGAGGCTTTTAGTCAGATATCTTTTGAAATGAAAAACCCTTCATCAATTAGTCACCATCAGCCATGCTTATTCTCTCATTGATCAGATTTGTACATAATCAAGTTACCAACATATATAGTATTCAAACAACCTAGATCTTCAAGAAGACTTCATTAATAGACAACGAACAAATAGCAGGAATCACAGAAAAACATATGCAATAAGCTTCAGAAAACCCTAAAATTCCATACACGCGTTTTCTAAAGTAAAACCGCGTATATACATTCTTTTACTCAGACGAAATAGCATATATATCTGTAAATGTAAACTTTACAGAATGAACCAGATCCATAGAACTTACCCAGATTCCTTCATTTGACTTCAACAAACTTGCGCTAGGTCATAGATCTAATCATCTCTTCAATGGATCACACAAGAGCATAGTCATTTCAGATATAGAGATCATGAACAATCATTGTATCCATGGGTGCATCATAGATTCATATCTATTAATTAAAACAGAGTTTAGCCCATGCAAATATACCCCAGAGAAAATTCTTCATTAACAACCCTTGCTATTACACGCCTTGCACTATGATCTTCTTCTCCTTATATAGATTTAGCTTTTACCAACACCATGAGTCAAAACCACACAACTGCTCATGGTATTCTTGGATGGAATCAAATAAACAATACAACGCTTAATACTATGGGCTAATACCATGGTAATGCCCCTTGGTATCATAATTTTAGAACGTAAAAGGCATACGCGACTTGGATCGTTCTTATCTGCATGTATATAAGAAAAGAAACTAGCGTATACTGATATGATTTTGCAGATTAGAAAAAATTTCCAGGAACAATATTTAACTCAGTTTACTAGTCATGCATCTGTTAGATAATCAGTAAATATTTGCAATAATAGCAATATAAATCATCACATAAGAGAAACACACATGAACACCAATATTTAAGGTGGAAACCCAATTAAAGAGAAAACCACCGCTGCTGTCGTCTCTGTCTTCAATATTTATTATATGGAAAACTGTTTACAATATTGTATTGATGCAGACTCATATTAGTACGCAGGCATCTACCTGCATATGGCTTCAGCCTTCTCTCATTTTCCAGCTGCTACTGGAAGGGAGCAACAACCCCCTAATCTCGTTTACCAGCCACTACTGGAAGGGAGCTTCAACGCCATACTAAAACTAGCTTCTACTGGTAGGAAGCTTCTACCTCCATACTGAAGGCTTCAACCCTCAGAACCACTACAGACCACGTTTCATCAATTTTCATACTGCATAAAACAACATCAACACAACTCTTCATAAACATCGATAACCATAAGTTTTACTCAATACATCAATCAGAATAGTGAGACCACTATAATCAGATCATCAGAAATAACCCGGACTTTAGAATAAATATGCAGATACAAACTCAACCCTGAACCATCATCAACTTAAAATGCATACGCTACTTCGCTTTACTGAACCTGCGTATATACGCGCTTTCTTTCATACCAACCTGTGTATATACTTATCCTATATGTATACACGGGTTTCCTTCATAAAAGTAGCGTATACATTGCATCCATATGTAGGTTTCCTTCATCAAACCTGCGTATACATTGTGACATCTTATATTTATCATTTCTCTGGCACTTACTGGAATTCCTTTCTCTGTCACATTTGAACTGACCTATAGAATCATCATTTTTACATCTTTAACAAATAGGTTCCTATCAAAATGACAACTCATCAAGAGGTTTACATCAAGTACAACATCATCAAGTAGGTTGCCATCAAGGACAACATATTGCATCATATTGCCAACAATCTCCCCCTTTGGACTTGATGGCAACCATGATGGTGTTTGATCACCACAACAGATATGTATGTTAATCATAACCATTATTCAAACACCAAGATGCTCTCCCCCTTTGACATCAAGGGTAAAGGGCAGATCAATACCAAAACAGGGATACGTTTCCCTTGTAGAAAGAAGAGCTCCGTAGATCCGATGTGCACTGAAATTACCATGCTCCCCTTTAGTTTGTGCATCCTGAACACCCGACAGCACCACAACTGTTCTGAAAGACCTAGAGAATTTCTGTCAGCAAAACCCATATGCGGTTTTATGCATAGAAACTCCCGTATATACGCAATTTGTCTTTATGAAACCCGCATACCAAATTTAATCTTCTGAAATTGAGCAGATCTGATCTGAGAGGCAGAGATGACTCCCAACTTCTATCAAAGATAATTGAATGCTTCCCTGGGAAGAGGTTTAGTAAATATATCAGCAACTTGTACTTTGGAAGGAAAATAATCTAACTTGACCTTTTGTTCAAGCATTTGTTCACGTAGGAAGTGATACTTGATAGGAATGTGCTTGGTCTTGGAATGCATAACAGGATTCTTTGAGATGCTAATGGATCTTGTATTATCACACAAAATGAATATGGGAGGTGAAAATTTGATTTGAATGTCTTGTAAAGTCTGCATCATCCAAAGTAGTTGTGTGCAACATGATGCAGCAACCACATATTATGCTTCTACTATAGATAAGGCTATAGAAATTTGTTTCTTGCTGAACCAAGATACTAATCAGGGCCCCATATAGAATGCACCACCACTAGTGCTCTTTCAATCATGAACAATTCCAGCCCAATCTGCATCTGTGTAAGCATGAAGAGTGAGATTAGCATTTTTTGGATACCATAGACCAAAGTCTTGAGTTCCTTGTATGTATTTTAATATTCTTTTTATAGCCTGAAGGTGTGACTCTATTGGATTAGCTTGGAATCGTCCAACAATCCCAACTGTATGCATAATGTCAGGTCTTGTCCCGGTTAGATAAAGCAAACTTCCAATCATGGATCTGTATTCTGGTTGATTCACTGTGGGAGAATCATCATGAGAACTGAGGTTACAACTAGTTACCATTGGTGTACTTATAGGTTTGCAGTCTTCCATCCCATACTTCTTTAAAATTTGCTTAAGATATTTTTCTTATGATAAAAATATGGCATCGGTTGCTTGTTGCACTTGTAAGCCAAGAAAAAATATTAGTTCCCCAAGTAAAGACATTTCAAATTCTTGCTGCATAACAGAAGAAAATTTCTGACTCATGGATTCTTCATTACTCCCAAAAATGATGTCATCAACATATACAACTACAATCAATAGTTCATCATTTTCAATTTTTGTGTATAAGTTTCTATCAACAGATCCCTTTGAAAAACCTTGTTGATGAAGATATTTGTCAAGATGATAGTACCATGCCCTTGGAGCTTGTTTGAGACCATATAAAGCCTTTTTAAGTTTACAAACAAGTTTTTCATCATTTCCCAAAATGAATCCTTTAGGTTGTTCTATATAAACTTCTTCTTCTAGATCACCATTGAGAAAAGCAGATTTAACATCCATTTGTTAAACTTTGAATTGTTGAAAGCTTGAAAAGGCAAGAAACATTCTTATGGCTTCAAGTCTAGCTACAGGAGCAAATGTTTCTTCAAAGTCTATACATTCTTGTTGAGCATACCCTTTACAAACAAGTCTAGCTTTGTTTCTAATAACATCTCCATTTTCATATAACTTGTTTTTGAATATCCATTTTGTTCCAATAACATGTTTATCATGAGGTCTTGGAACCAATTCCCAAGTATGATTCTTTTCAATCTGATCAAGTACTTCATTCATGGCTTGAATCCGGCATTCATCTTTACTAGCTTGATTGACATTCTGTGGTTCAATAGTGGATAGAAATGCCAAATAGCTAGGAGATACTACAAGAGTTCTTCTTGTTTGGACACCTGATCCCTTTTCTCCCAAATTTGAGATTCTAGATGATTCTTTTGAACATACCTGGATGGAGCCTTTTTAGATAGATCTTCTTCTGTTTCTTCATTGGGTTCACCTTCTATATTGTTGCTATTTTATGGAGGAAGATATACATCACAATCATCTTCATTTGTTGTTGGTATTTCCCCTTTTGGAGCTGAGAGAGACTCATCAATTACAACATAAATGCATTCAACAATCTCCCAAAGCCTTTTATTGTAACATTTATATGCTTTACTTCTAGAAGAGTAACCAAGAAATATTCCTTCATCTGCTCTAGGTTCAAACTTACCAAGTTTTTAATCATTGTTCTTGATAAAACATTTGCTTCCAAAAAATCTAAAATGCTTTACATTTGGAAGATTACCATACCAAAGCTCATGAGGAGTTTTATCACTATTCACATGAACATGAGCCTTGTTAAGAATATTTATGGCAGTATGTGTTGCTTCTCCCCAAAAGGTATCAGGTGTTCCAAAATCATCAAGCATAGCACAGGCCATTTGTTGCACTATTCTATTCATTCTTTTTGCAACGCCATTTTTTTGTGGGGTTCCAGCTACAGAAAACTTTCTTTATATGCCATGTTGTTCACAGAAATCAAATAATTCATTTGATATATATTCCCCTCCTCGGTCAGATCTAAGACATTTGATTTTTATATCTAATTCATTTTCAACCAGGGCTTTGAAGATCTGAAATTTTTCAAGACCTTCATCTTTGTGTTTTATTAACCCAATCCAACATATTCTAGAGAAGTCATCAATAAATAGAATATAGTATTGTTCTCCATGGGGTGACTTTTTCCTCATAGGTCCACATACATCGGTATGTATGAGTTCAAGAGGCTTACTTGGTGATCCTTCTTTGGCATTGAATTGTACTCTGGTTTTCTTATCGAATTGGCAAGATTTGCATATAGTACTTTCAGGCAGAGTGATGTTGGGAAGATCACGAACAACTTTGAGTCTGCTAGATTTACTGATTTGAGAGAAGCTCAAATGCTCCAATCTTCTGTGCCATAACCAATTTTCTGAGGATTTACCCAAGTAACATTGTTCTTTGAAACCTTTCAATACATATCAATTTCTTGGTGTTCTAGTTCCTTTTATTAATGTTTTTCCCGTGTCAAGTTCACGTACCACACATTCTTTTGATCTAAATACAACTTCATTTCCTTGATCACACATTTGACTCACACTTAATAGGTTATGTTTTAATCCGTCCACATACATAAAATTGTTAGCTTTTACCTTTTATTTTAGAAAAATATAACCTTTTCCTTTAATGAAAGCAGGAGTAGCATTTCCAAAGGTAACATTGTTTTCTCTTTCTAGAGAATTGTATGCAAGGAGTTTATTTCTATCACCTGTCATGTGTTTTGAGCATCCAATATCAATGTACCATTGATTTTCTTCCCCTTTTGCAAATAAGGCTATGCTGCAGTTCTCAACCTGTGAGCCCTTATTTCTCCATACCTTCTAACTTGAAGATATATGCTCTTATGGCTAGAGTTTTCTCTTGCATTCAGATTCTCCATGACCAAAATTATTGCAATAAGCACATTCAATTTTATTTTTAAGAGGAGAAAAGTTGTTATACGTATTCTTCTTTATTCTAGTCTCATTTCTTTGCTTTCTTGCTTCTCTAGTCATGATGGTTTTGTATGCAACACATTGAACAAATTTATGACCAAAATTATGACATGAGAAACATTGCCCATTAAAGAAGAAATTTTTGCGATCATGAAACCTTCTATTTGTGTTTACCTGCAAATTGGTATTTCTCTGATTGATATTTCTGCCATTGTTCTTTGTATTGAAGTGGTCATGCTTTACCTGTGAAGTTTCTTTGTTCTTTTGTTGAGAGACAGAATGTTGTAGGCTGGCTTTAGTTGCATTTAGATATCTTGGTGCTGAAGACTGAGAGGATTCTCCGATGTATCCAAGGCCTGTCTTTATAAAAGGAGAGCGTTGAACCTTGATAATTTCATCTAAGGTTTCAGTTCCTTTAGAGAATCTAAGGTTTAAAGTTTTCTCTTTCTCAATTTCCTTTCTTAGACTTACTATTTCACATTCTAATTTCTCATTGTGCTTCTCCTTTTCTATAAGCTGATTCTTTAGAGTATCTATGGCAATTTTGTTTTCTTCCAAAAATTTTTTGAGCTGATTAATTTCTTCGAGAAACTCATTTTCTTCTAGTGCATCCATAAAGGTATCTTTAGCCTCACTAGAATCCTTTTCAAAAGCCATGAGTAGTCTAACATCTTGATCAGATTCTCCTTCTTCACTTGACAGCCCATCACTATCTTCATGAGTATAATAACTTTTTCTATTGATAAACCGATTCTTATTTACTTTTTCCACTTCCTTTCCTTTTTCATGTTTTTCTTTATGAGGACACTTAGCAACATAATGACCAACTCTTCCACAAGCAAAAAATTAAAAGGAAGGTTACCTCTGAATCTTCTAGTGCCAAGTTGTAGCTTCTTTACAAAATTTATATCATCTTCTTCTAAAATATACCCCGATCCTTCTTGTTCTTCTACTTATTTTCCTTTTGAGGCAGCTCTAAAGACAAATTCTTTGACTTCAGATGGACCTCCTTTTCTCATTTCATAAGCAATCAAAATACCATGAAGTTGAACAATAGTAAGAGTTTGTAGATCCTGCTTCTCTTCAATAGCATACACTTTTGATTCAAATTTGGGAGTTAGAGATCTTAAAATTTTTTTTTACCAGAGTAGTGTCGTTTATGGTTTCACCCAAATTTCTCATACGATTTACAACATCATCTAGACATAAAAATAAACTGGAAATGCTTTCCTCATTATGCATCCTGAGATTTTCATACTGAATTTTGAGAGTTTTGAGTTTAGCACTTTTTACCTTGGTATCACCTTCATAACTTAGAATGATTTTTTTCCCATATCTCCTTTACTGTATTCAACTGCATGACTTTGGAAAATTCTGATTCAGTCAGACTTCCCAATAATGCATTGATTGCCTTTGCATTAGTTTCATATTTATTTCTTTCTACTGCATCTGTTGGAACTGATGTTGGATATTGATAACCTCCTTCAACTATAGCCCATACATCTTCTCCAAGAGACTGAAGATAGGATCTGGTCCTCGTCTTCCAGAAGATTAAATTGTTTTCGTTGAAGAGAGGAGGCCTGATATATGCTGTCCCATCTTGATTGCTCATCTTAGCTGATTTTCCTTCTAGCGATTAAGCTTCTTCAGAAGGACCTGCTCTGATACCAATTGTTGGGAAAAATACTGAGAGGGGGGGGGGGTGAATCAGTATTAAGAGCTTACTGAAAATATTTTAACTTTTTCTTTACATAATTACATACACGGCTTTGATGAACCCAACTCGTGTATAGCTCTGTGAATACTATTTTTCAGAATGTAATCAGTCTCAAATCCAGATCTGAGGCTTTCAGTCAGATATCTTTAGAAATGTAGAACCCTTCATCAGTTAGTCACCATCAACCATGTTTATTCTCTCATTGATCAGATTTGTACATAATCAACTTACCAGCATATACAATATTCAAACAACCCAGATCTTCAAGAAGACTTCATTGACAGACAACAGACAAATAGTAGGAATCACAGAAAAACATATGCAATAAGCTTCAGAAAACCCTAAACTTCCATACGCGCCTAATCTAAAGAAAACCCGCATATATACGCGCTTTTACTGAGACGAACTAGCGTATATATCTGTAATCGTAAACTTTGTAGAATGAACCAGATCCATAAAAATTACCCAGATTCCTTCATTTGACTTCAAAAAACTTGCGCCAGGTCATAGATCTAATCATCTCTTCAATGGATCACACAAGAGCATAGTCATTTTAGATCTAGAGAACATGAACCATCATTGTATACATGGGTGCATCATAGATTCAGATCTATCAATTAAAACAGATTTCATCCCATGCAGATATACCCCAGAGAAAATTCTTCATTAACAACCCTTGCTATTACACGCCTTGCACTATGATCTTCTTCTCCTTATACAGATTTATCTTTACCAATACCATGAGTCAAAACCACACAACTGCTGATGGTATTCTTGGACGGAATCAAATAGACAATACAACGCTCAATACCGTCATCTAATACCATGGTAATGCCCCTTGGTATCATAATTTTAGAGAGTAAAAGGCATACGTGACTTGGATCGTTCTTATCCGTGTGTGTATAAGAAAATAAACTAGCATATACTGATATGATTTTGCAGATTAGAAAAAAAAATTAGGAACAATATTTAACTCAGTTTACCAGTCATGCATCTGTTAGATAATCAGTAAATATGTGCAGTAACAACACTATAAATCATCACACAAGAGAAACACACATGAACACCAATATTTAAGGTGGAAACCCAATTCGGGAGAAAACCACCGTTGCTGTCGTCTCTGTCTTCAATATTTATTATATGGAAAATTTTTTACAATGTTGTACTGATGCAGACTCATATCAGTACGCAGGAATCTACTTGTAGAAGGCTTCAACCTTCTCTCGTTTTCCAGCTGCTACTGGAAGGGAGCTAAAACCCCCTAATCTCGTTTACCAGCCACTACTGGAAGGGAGCTTCAACCCCCTGATACTAACACCAGCTTCTACTGGCAGGAAACTTCTACTTCCATACTGAAGGCTTCAACCCTAAAAACCACTGCAGACCACGTTTCATCAATTTTCATACTGGGTCAAACAGCATCAACACAACTCTTCATAAGCATCAATAACCATAAGTTTTACTCAATACATCAATCATAATAGTGAGACCACTGTAATCAGATCATCAGAAATAACCCAGACTTCAGAATAAATATGCAGATACAAAATCAACCCTGAAACATCATCAACTTAAAATGCATACACTACTTCGCTTTACTGAACCCACGTATATTCGTGCTTTCCTTCATACCAACCTACGTATATACTTATCTTGAATGTATACGCGGGTTGCCTTCATCAAACGTGCGTATACATTGCATCCATACGCAGGTTGCCTTCATCAAACCTGCGTATACATTGTGACATCTTATATTTATCATTTCTCTGGCACTTACTGGAATTCCTTTCTTTGTCACATCTGAATTGACCTGTAGAATCATCATTTTTACATATTTAACAAATAGGTTGCTATAAAAATGACATATCATCAGGAGGTTTCCATCAAGTACAACATCATCAAGTAGGTTGCCATCAAGGACAACATATTGCATCATATTTCCAAAAATCTCCCCCTTTGGACTTGATGGCAACCATGATGGTGTTTGATCACCACAACATATATGTATGTTAATCATAACTATTATTCAAACACCAAGATACTATCCCCCTTTGACATCAAGGGAAAAGGGCAGATCAATACCAAAACAAGGTTTCGTTTCCCTTGTAGAAAGAAGAGCTCTGTAGATCTGATGTGCACTGAAATTACCATGCTCCCCCTTAGCTTGTGCATCCTGAATGCCCGACAGCACCACAACTGTTTTGAAATGCTGACCCAGAGAATTTCTGTCAGCAAAACCCATATGCGGTTTTATGCATAGAAACTCACGTATATACGCGATTTGTCTTTATGAAACCCGCGTACTAAATTTAATCTTATGAAATCAAGCAGATCTAATCTGAGAGGCAGAGACAACTCCCAGCTTCTGTCAAATATATTCGAATGCTTCCCTGAAAAGAGGTTTAGTAAATATTTCAGAAACTTGTTATTTGGAAGGAACATACTCTAACTTAACCTTTTGTTCAAGCACTTGTTCACGTAGGAAGTGATACTTCATAGGAATGTGCTTGGTCTTGGAATGCATAACATGATTCTTTGAGATGCTAATGGCACTTGTATTATCACACAAAATGGATATGGGAGGTGAACATTTGATTTGAATGTCTTGTAAAGTCTGCATCATCCAAAGTAGTTGTGTGCAACATGATGCGACAACCACATATTATGCTTCTGCTGTAGATAAGGCAATAAAACTTTGTTTCTTGCTGAACCAAGATACTAAGAGGGGCCCCATATAGAATGCACCACCACTAGTGCTCTTTCGATCATCAAAATTTCCAGCCCAATCTGCATTTGTGTAAGCATGAAGAGTGAGATCACCATTCTTTGGATACCATAGACCAAAGTCTTGAGTTCCTTGTAGATATTTGAATATTATTTTTACAGCCTGAAGGTGTGACTCTTTTGGATTAGCTTGGAATCGTCCAACAATCCTAACTGCATGCATAATGTTAGGTCTTGTTCCTGTTAGATAAAGTAGACTTCCAATCATGGATCTGTATTCTGGTTGATTCACCGTGGGAGAATCATCATGAGAACTGGGGTTACACCCAATTACCATTGGTTTACTTACAGGTTTGCAGTCTTCCATCCCATACTTCTTCAAAATTTGCTTAAGATATTTTGCTTGTGATAAAAATATGCCATCGGTTGCTTGTTGCACTTGTAAGCGAAGAAAAAATGTTAGTTCCCCAAGTAAAGACATTTCAAATTCTTGCTGCATAACAGAAGCAAAATTCTGACTCATGGATTCTTCATTACTCCCAAAAATGATGCCATCAACATATAGAACTACAATCAATAGTTTATCATTTTCAGTTTTTGTGTATAGGTTGCTATCAACAGATTCCTTTGTAAAACCTTGTTGATGACGATATTTGTCAAGACGATAGTACCATGCCCTTGAAGCTTTTTTGAGACCATATAAATCCTTTTTAAGTTTACAAACAAGTTTTTCATCATTTCCCAAAATGAATCCTTCAGGTTGTTCTATATAAACGTCTTCTTTTAGATCACCATTGAGAAAAGAAGATTTAACATCCATTTGATAAACTTTGAATTGTTGAAAGCTTGAAAAGGCAAGAAACATTCTTATGACTTCAAGTCTAGCTATAGGAGCAAATGTTTCTTCAAATTCTATACCTTCTTGTTGAGCATACCCTTTACAAACAAGTCTAGCTTTGTTTCTAATAACATCTCCATTTTCATTTAACTTATTTTTGAATATCCATTTTGTTCCAATAACATTTTTATCATGAGGTCTTGGAACCAATTCCCAAGTATGATTATTCTCAATTTGATCAAGTTATTCATTCATGACTTGAATCCAACATTCATATTTAGTAGCTTGATTGACATTTTGTGGTTCAATAGTGGATAGAAATTCCAGATAGCTAGGAGATCCTACAAGAGTTCTTCTTGTTTGGACACTTGATCCCTTCTCTCCCAAAATTTGAGATTCTGGATGATTCTTTTGAACATACCTGGATGGAGCCTTTTTAGATAGATATTCTTCTGTTTCTTCAATGGGGTCACCTTCTATATTGATGCTATTTGATGCAAGAAGATATACATCACCATCAACTTCATTTGTTGTTGGTATTTCCCCTTTTGGAGTTGAGAGAGACTCATCAATTACAACATAAATGCATTAAAAAATCTTCCAAAGTCTTTTATTGTAACATTTATATGCTTTACTTCTAGAGGAGTAACCAAGAAATATTCCTTCATCTGCTCTAGGTTCAAACTTACCAAGTTTTTCATCATTGTTCTTGATAAAACATTTGCTTCCGAAAAATCTAAAATGCTTTACAGTTGGAAGATTACCATACCAAAGCTCATGAGGAGTTTTATCACTATTTACATGAACATGAGCCTTGTTAAGAATATTTATGGCAGTATGTGTTACTTCTCCCCAAAAGGTATCAGGTGTTCCAAAATCATCAAGCATAGCACAGGCCATTTGTTGCACTGTTCTATTCATTATTTCTGCCACGCCATTTTGTTGTGGGGTTCCAACTACATAAAACTTTATTTTTATGCCATGTTGTTCACATAAATCAAATAATTCATCTGATGTATATTCCCCTCCTCAGTCAGATCTAAGACATTTGATTTTTAGATCTAATTCATTTTCAACCAGGGCTTTGAAGATCTGAAATTTTTCAAGAGCTTCATCTTTGTGTTTTATTAACCCAATCCAACACATTCTAGAGAAGTCATCAATAAATAGAATATAGTATTATTCTCCACGGGGTGAATTTTTCCTCATAGGTCCACATACATCGATATGTATGAGTTCAAGAGGCTTACTTGCTGATCCTTCTTTGGCATTGAATTGTACTACAGTTTGCTTACCGAATTGACAAGATTTGCATATGGTACTTGCAAGCAAAGTGATGTTGGGAAGATCACGAACAACTTTGAGTCTGCTAGATTTGCTGATTTGAGAGAAGCTCAAATGCCCCAATATTCTGTGCCATAACCAATTTTCTGAGGATTTACCCAAGTAACATTGTTTTTGAAACCTTTCAATACATACAGATTGCTTGGTGTTCTAGTTCCTTTTATTAATGTTTTTCCTGTGTCAAGTTCACGTACCACACATTCTTTTGAACTAAAGACAACTTCATTTCCTTGATCACACATTTGAATCACACTTAACAGGTTATGTTTTAATCTGTCCACATACATAACATTGTTAGCTTTTACCTTTTCTTTTATATAAACAAAACCTTTTCCTTTAATGACAGTAGGAGTATCATTTCCAAAGGCAACATTCTTTTCTCTTTCTAGAGCATTGTATGCAAGGAGTTTATTTCTATCACCTGTTATGTGTTTTGAGCATCCGCTATCAATGTACCATTGATTTTCTTCCCCTTCTGCAAATAAGGCTATGCCGCAGTTCTCAACCTGTGAGCCCTTCTTTCTCCATACCTTGGAACTTGAAGATATATGCTCTTTTGGCTGGCGTTTTCTCCTGCATTCAAATTCTCCATGACCAAATTTATTGCAATAAGCACATTAAATTTCATTTTGAAGAGGAGAAAAGTTGTTATAAGTATTCTTCTTTATTCTAGTCTCATTTCTTTGCTTTCTTGCTTCTTTGGTCATGATGGTTTTGTATGCAACACATTGAACAACTTTATGACCAAAATTATGACATGAGAAACATCGCCCATTAAAGAAGAATTTTTTGCGATCATGAAACCTTCTATTTGTGTTTACCTGCAAATAGGTATTTCTCTGATTGATATTTATGATATTTTTCTTTGTATTGAAGTGGTTATGCTTTACCTGTGAAGTTTCTTTGTTCTTTTTTTGAGAGACAAAATGTTGTAGGTTGGCTTTATTTGCATTTAGATAGCTTGGTGCTGAAGACTGAGAGGATTCTTCGATATATCCAAGACCCATATTTAAAAAAGGAGAGCGTTGAACCTTGATAATTTCATCTAAGGTTTCAGTTCCTTTAGCGAATCTAAGGTTTAAAGTTTTCTCTTTCTAAATTTCCTTTCTTAGACTTACTATTTCACATTCTAATTTCTCATTGTGCTTCTCCTTTTCTATAAGCTGATTCTTTAGAGTATCTATGTAAATTTTGTTTTCTTCCAAACAAATTTTAAGCTGATTAATTTCTTCGAGAAAATCATTTTCTTCTAGTGCATCCATAAAGGTATCTTTAGCCTCACTAGAATCCTTTCCAAAAGCCATTAGTAGTCTAACATCTTGATCATATTCTCCTTCTTCACTATTTGACAGTACATCACTATCTTCATGAGTATAATAAATTTTTCTATTGATAAACTGATTCTTATTTACTTTTTCCACTTCCTTTCATTTTTCATGTTTTTCTTTATGAGGACACTTAGCAACATAATGACCAACTCTTCAACAAGCAAAACATTTAAAAGGAAGCTTACCTCTGAATATTCCAGTGCCAAGTTGTAGTTCCTTTACAAAATTGATCTCATCTTCTTCTGAAACATACCCTGATCCTTATTGTTCTTCTACTTCTTTTCCTTTTGTAGCATCTCTAAAGACAACTTCTTTGACTTCAGATGGACCTCCTTTTCTCATTTCATAACAAATCAAAATACCATGAAGTTGAACAATAGTAAGAGTTTGTAGATTTTGCTTTTCCTAAAAAATAGACACTTTTGATTCAAATTTGGGAGATAGAGCTCTTAAAACTTTTTCTACCAGAGTAGTGTCAATTATGGTTTCACCCAGATTTCTCATACGATTTACAATATCATCTAGACGTAAAAAGAAACTGGCAATGCTTTCCTCATTATGCATCCTGATATTTTCATATTGAATTTTGAGAGTTTGGAGTTTAACACTTTTTACCTTGGTATCACCTTCATAGCTTAGAATGATTTTTTCCCATATCTCCTTTGTTGTATTCAGTTGCATGACTTTGACAAATTATGAATCAGTTATAATTCCCAATAATGCATTGACCACCTTTGCATTGGTTTCATATTTCTTTCTTTCTACTGCATCTGTTGGAACTGATGCTGGATATTGATAACCTCCTTCAATTATAGCCCATACATCTACTCCAAGAGACTGAAGATAGGATCTGGTCCTTGTCTTCCAGAAGATTAAATTGTTTTCTTTGAAGAAAGGAGGCCTGATAGATGCTGTACCATCTTGATTGCTCATCTTAGCTGATTTTCGTTCTAGCGACTATGCTTCTTCAGAAGGACCTGCTCTGATACCAATTGTTGGGAAAAATACTGAGGGGGGGGGGGGTGAATCAATATTTATAGCTTACTGAAAATATTTTAACTTTTTCTTTACAGAATTACATACGCGACTTTGATGAACCCAAATTGCGTATAGCTCTGTGAATTCTGTTTTTCAGAATATAATCAGTCTCAGATCCAGTTCTGAGGCTTTTAGTAAGATATCTTTAGAAATGCAGAACCCTTCATCAGTTAGTCACCATAAACCATGTTTATTCTCTCATTGATCAGATTTGTACATAATAAACTTACTAGCATATACAGTATTCAAACAACCCAGATCTTCAAGAAGACTTCATTGACAGACAACGGAAAAATAGCAGGAATCACAGAAAAACATCTGCAATAAGCTTCATAAAACTCTAAACTTCCATACACGCCTTTTCTGAAGCAAACCCGCATATATAAGCGCTTTTAATGAGAAAAACTAGCGTATATATCTATAAATATAAACTTTGCAGAATGAACCAAATCCAGAGAACTTACCCATATTCCTTCATTTGACTTCAACAAACTTACGCCAGGTCATAGATCTAATCATCTCTTAAATGGATCACACAAGAGAATAGTAATTTCAGATCTAGAGATCATGAACCATCATTGTATCCGTGGGTGCATCATATATTTAGATCTATCAATTAAAACAGAGTTCATCCCATGTAGATATACCCCAGAGAAAATTCTTCATTAACAACCCTTGCTATTACACACCTTGCACTATGACCTTCTTCTTCTTATATAGATTTAGCTTTTACCAATACCATGAGTCAAAACCACACAATTTCTGATGGTATTCTTGGATGGAATCAAATAGACAATACAACGCTCAATACTGTGGGCTAATACCATGGTAATGCCCCTTGGTATCATAATTTTAGAGTGTAAAAGGCATACACGACTTGGATCGTTCTTATCCGCGTGTATATAAGAAAAGAAACTAGTTATCGAACTTCTAACTGAAGCTATTGCTCTCAACATTCACAAATTAGTTGTAAACCTAGACTCTCAGCTTGTTGTTCTCCAGCTCAATGGGACTTATTCTGTCAGATCCCTCATATTTTAAGAATGTATTTACGTGTTCATTTTTTAGAGAGGAACTCTGATTATATTACATATGAACATATTCCCAGAAGAATGAATAGGTTAACTGATGCAGTAGCTAATATTGTATTAGATAGAAATTTACGGAATTTGTAAAAGAAATCATCATCACATAGTAAGATTTAGATAGGAAAATAAGCATCGGCTTGTACATCATAGTTTAAAAAATATATATGTGTTTCAGTTACATCCTGAGACGCCATGTCTCTCAAAAAATGCAGAAATGAAACCTAGGAGTCTAATCAACATGGTGCTCATGATAGCACGTCACTGCATGTACAACATGTCTCAAAAATTGATGGATGTAGTTAGAAACCCCTGCAGTGTGCCAGTGGTAAGCACCAGGAATGTCCTCAAATATAACATACTTCGGGATCTCGCTCGTGAGTCCCTCCAAGTCATGTGCAATTTATTCCTCGTCATCACCTCCCTCACCATGAGGGCCCACTTAGAACTCACTTGGGACCCTCCGAGCTATCAGAGACATCCCCACGGGTCTCTCTGGTCCAACATCTGCAACACATGAGAAAATATCAGAACACATTAAAAAAAAAAAAAAAAAAAATCCAGAAAATGAGTTTTTACCTCTAGCCTCATCCCAGTTGTACCCTTCCAGAAGTGGAAGATCCAGATCACCTCTGAAATTGGTACTGGTATATGGCCAGTCCTCCACCACGATGAGTTGTCGGCTCAACTAGTCAAATAACTCTAGTCTCCATGATATGTGTTGCCCACCTCCTGATCGAGGCATCAGCTCAGCCTAATAGATCATCCATGGCTCTCGTGCTGGTGGCATAGGTAAAATCACCTCCTGACGCTGGAATATCGGTAACCGTCCCAGGATAAATGGTATCAATATGGACCCATACCCAAACTACTCCAGCTTACCATTTTTACACTTGATCAGCTGAAGTTTCATGTTGATTGTCATTGCTTTTGCCCAATTGAAGGTTGCCGGAGACATGCAATTTACGGATAATTGGAGTTGCGTCTTTGTGGCTTCATGGGGAGCTTGAGATCCGACAACCCGAGTAATGGTATGCAACACTGTTATGAAGGTAAATCCTCTCTGTGGACAGAGACGATTCCTTTAGCCCTAGGGTGGGTCTAGTAACAAAAGGACACGCTAAAGTGTTGCTTCCTAGTTATTAAATGAACAAAAGACATGGTATATTGGTCTACCTTGAATCCAATGCTATTGATGTTGTGAAAAGAGTAGTGGCCTCTCGCTCTCACCTTGGCAAATCACGATCCGATCGCTGTCACGCCCAGATACCTGCACATAAGACAAAGAATAAGAACAACATATAACAGTGTAGTTTCACTCACAACTATTAGCCAGTCAAAGAGGGCTAAAAATATAATATCAAATAATCATCCTAACACAATAGTGGAACCAAAAAGTAGTCATGTATATTAATGAGTAGAAGGAAGAGTACAACTAATGCTTTGACGTCGTGATCTCCTCCAGCGGGGTTCAAACGAAATGCGTCTCAACTATCGGTCAGGGACTTCGGACTCAAGCTCTCTTAGAAGTCATCGACTCGAGCTCTCTCAACACTATCTTTCTTACTATATCTCCTTTAGCAGCTTAGCTATAGTATAATTCTCTAGTTCAACTACTCAGCCATTTTTCTATAATGTGTTCAGCTAGCTTCTACTAAAGGAGATAGTTTCTTATATAGAGGAAAGAGAGGAGGTTGGGATCGCTTCAAAGGTGGGAGGGAGTCCTATCCTTTAGGAGAGTTCCAAGGGAGGTGGAAACTACTCACTAAAGGAAGGAGTCCGTGGTTGTTTCAGTTCAACCACTCCCAATGACTCATCCCCGAGGTGGTTGGAATGGAACCTCTGCCTCTATTTTAAAAAAACAGTCCATAAAAAGCTTGGCGCGGGTGTCTAACTGGCACATAGAGCCAAGTAGCGTGGGCTCAATGTTAAATTTCCAGGTCGGCACGAGGATGTAACGAGCTCCTTGCGCCAAGGAAAAAATAGCGATTTTCACAGCTTTTCTTAGGGAACAAGAAGAATGTTTCTTTCATCAAAAGGGATGCAAAGATTGTTTTTGCAAAGCATGACACTGCATATTGGTCACAAAAATGACCCTCCAATGTGCAAGTTGGGGATTTCAGGGACAGTGACAAAATGCAGTGTAACAGATGCCCCCTAAAGTATGAAGTCCGAGAGAGAGGGAGGGGTGAAATGCTTTATGAGAACGCATTCGAACCAAACACCGCTGTCGGAAGACCTGCGATTACAAATACAATTGATATCTGTGATACATGAATCATGTGGCATGGGCATAGCCATCCATAATAGAGTATATAAAAACTGAGATCCGAGGTATGGACACAACCATTCAGCAGGAAGGATCAATAAATAGACTCAGGTATGGTCACAACCATCCAATCAAAAGAGTCATTCAATAAGTCATAATAATCCAAAAAAATCCGCAGCCTAGAGTTTATCAGACAAAATCCAGGGTCTTGCGCTCCATCTCGACCTGAACAAGTATAATTTCGAGCATGCGAATGTATGAGTTGAAGTCGAACATGCAGGAAAATCACCTGATTACCAGCCAATGATGAAAGCTGTTAACAAACGCGAGAGAAACCACCAATGATGACGATGGACCTCCAGGTACAAAAGGTACAATCTACGGAATGAAAAAAATGATCTGACATCAAACATCCACAGAATCACTCGATCGAAGGCGAATGATGTGAACCTTGCGTCGAATGAGAAAAAACTGCCATTGAGGCATGCAGGCTCCAAGGTACTAGAAGGGAGTCTCTAGATCAAATTCCTGGATAATGAGTTGAAGTCGACAGGAATTGACCTGGTCGAAGGAGGGCCATAATTTTTCCCACATCATCGACACGAGATAGAGGAATATGATGAAAGTGGACTAGGACCAACAGGAGATCAGAGGAAGGTTGAAAACTACAGAGGCAAACTTCTCTTGTACATATCAACAACATGACACTGGATTTGGCAGTATTTGACATCAAAGGATCTAAGGTCATGATGACGTGGAAAAGATCAGATGAGAGGTCAAAAGAGATTACCCAAACCCATGAAGGCAAAAATGATGAAATGAGATGTCCCCAACCCGACACAAATGTAGACAAGTGCCATGTTCAAGAGCAACATACTGCCAACATAACTAAAACTTGATTCCATTTTCCCCCACCATTTCTGGCGAGTACCCCAAATTTTTTTTTTGAAAACAAGCTTGAAGGAGATAACATATGCTTGTACTGTAAGTTTTTCCTTTGGACAAATCCAACCTAGTACATTTTACGAGCCCTAGGAAGGAGGAACTCGAAATTACGTCATGATGACGAAGTCTGATGTCATTAGGGTTTAACGAGTCTGAAAAAGGGAGAACTCGACATATTTTCATGTTTAAAGAGTTTGAAAAGAAGGCAGAAAAGAAAATTCCAGCAGTCCCTTTTCGTAGGTAGTCTCACAGATCCGAAAAGGTAGAAAACTATGTCTGCGAGAACCTCTTAGTCGCGATAGGATAAGGTATTCCTTTTTCGTAAATAATCTATCCCAACATGAAAAAGGGTTAAACATATACTGGGTAGATATCGTTTCACAGCCATTTAACGAGTTCAAAATGACAAGAATCTCGACAATCTTTTCAATTTTAGAGATTTAGAAAAGAGCTGAAAGGTGACTCCAGTAGTGAATTTTTCGTGTTTTTACCGAGTCCGAAAAAGTATAAAATTTAATTCGTTACTTCATCATTGTCGCATGAAAAACCTGTTGCTGCACAAGAGACATATGTAAAACACAATTTTCGAAAATAATACAATAAAATAATCGAAAAACATGTCTTAAAACCTAATTAGGGTTGTGAAAAAGTTATAAAAGCCAAAAATGGTAAAAATAATTACTTTTCACTTTTTACTTCTTGTGGAGCAATAGTTACCCATTTTACTGTGCAATCTTGCGGCGACGATAATGGCCAATTCAGTAGATCAATCGCAAATATGTGAAATCCAGGTAAGAGTTGAGATCCCTCTTGTAATTTTAAGCTATTTCTTGCTTCCTACATTTGTAAATTTCAAATTTTGGGGGAGGAAATGTAAAAATTAGGGCTACGCGGTTGGCACGGGTTTCGGGCACGAAGTCGCGCCAACCACCGATTTTTAACACTAGGGCGCGCCAACAGTGCAAACCAATTTCTATAAAAAATATGCATCAAATGTCCCAATTGTTTACAAATTTAAGGGTTAAAATTGACTAATACCACTCATATGTGTGTGTTTGCAGGTAGAAAGGAGCAAAATGGTCATTGAATGGAAAGAACGGGAACATAGTGAAGAAGATGAGCTAGCCATGGAAAATGAGGGAGTTATGGAAGCCCTCAGAAACTGTGGTTTGAAAAAATTATTTCTAACACCATGTCTCCAAGACCAACCAGAATTGCTACAATATCTGATTAGTATATGGGACAAAAATAAAGAGAGGTTCATCCTACGGGATCAAGTACTTGAGATTTATGTCTCTGACGTGTACTTCATCACAGGATTATCGCAGAGAGGTGAAACACCACTCCTAACCGACACTCGACCCTGCATGGGAAACATGACCATGGTAATAGACAAGGTATGTCGAGGAGCACAAAAAGGATCCGGTAGTGGGAAAGTTGATATACAAACTATCCCAGATTTGACACTATGCATGGTATTACATACCATCACACGGGCTGTGGGATCACAAGCACCACGTGAAGCAAAAAAGACACAATTGCTTCTTGCTGTAGATTGCATGGCACCAACCATCTACAACTAAGCAGAGGCCATGACCATAAACATAAAGCGCCAACTAACCAAATGCAAGAAGATCAAACTAAAACAATTTGGTTATGTATCTATTTTGGTATCTTTCTTCCTGGAACGATTACCAAATTTTCAGTGACAGGAGGTTATAGTCTCGTCACCACTAGCGAGAGGACCACAGATGGCTCGATGGGCAGCTCTGATGCCAAGGGCAGGGGGCGGCCAACAGATGTCCTGGAGGCCAGAATTCTTCGGTTGGCTCCGTTGACATTTGATTGTCGTGGAGGATTGGCCCTACTTTGGCACATATTTCACTGATGATCCGGACCTCCCACTCTCGGAGGGAGAAGATTGGGATGAAGATTTGGGTGAGGCTATTTTTTAAAGTTTTATGAATATTATATATATATATATATATATATATATATATACATATACATATACATATACATATATACATATATACATATATACATATATACATATATATATATATATATACATATACATATATAAATATATACATATATATATATATATATACATATATATATATACATATATATATACATATATATATATATACATATATATATACATATATATATATATATACATATATATATATATATATACATATACATATACATATACATATACATATATATATATATATATATATGTTATAACATTAAATCTATGTAAATGCAGATGTTGGCCCAGAGAGACCTGCCGGTATGTCACCAATAGCGAGGCGAATCCCTCACGATTTCGACCCTCAAGGCAAGGGAAGCGAGGAAGATGAGATAGTGCGCAACTTGGAAGGGATCACACGAGGAGTCCCAGATTATGCACATTTTGATGATGTTCCTCGTGCCTACTAGAGACATACCATAGGGTTGCCCAACCAAATTCACCGCTTGCTGAGGCGGCTAGTACAGGCTGTGACATGTTATCACGAGCACCATGCTGATTAGACACCTAGGTTTATTTTATCTACATATTTTACAAGACATGATGTCTCAAGATGTAACAAAAACATACATATATTTTTTGGCGTTTATGATGCACACAGTTGTAAAGATGTGATATATATATATATATATATATATATATATATATATATTTCCTTACATGGATCTTTTACATATGATGATGCTTTTACAAATGATGCAAATGTATATCTAATACAATGTTAGCCACTCTATCAATTAACATGTTCATTTGTCTAGGAATATGTTGATAAGTCATAAAATCAAAATGTCTTTCCAACAAACGAATACGTAAATACAATCTCAGAATGTGCGGATTTCTAACCGAATAATGATTATTGAGTTGCAGAACAACAAGCCGTGAATCTAGATTTACAAGCAATGCGTGTATGCCGAGGTTGATTGCCTCGGTTAATAGCTCAATGACATCGCTGTATTCAACGATGTTGTTTGTAGTGCATCCTAGAAAAATACCTTGCAGATCTATCAACTCACCAGCAGGATCATAAATTGCCTAGGCTGCTGAAGACAAATTCTTGGTACTGCGGGAAGCACCATCCGTGAAACCGACATAAGGGGTAATAGACATCTGCACAATAAGCAAGACCAAATAAGCAGGAAAACTCTCACAAAGCACACCAAACCAAAAAACATGTACAAAAATGAAAACAACACCTATGTACACCTATCACGCATGAATGAATCACGCATAATATTTTTTGAGATACAACCCATTTATGGGCTATTCAAGAGGATGACCTTCATATTTAATTAGCTCATAGGCCCCATTCTGCAACACATGTTTAACGATGTAGGGCCCATGCCACATAGGTTGAAATTTTCCTGCCCCCAACTTATCATGAGCTTGGTCATACAGGAGGACGAGATCTCCTTTAATGAAAGAACGAGGGGAAACTGATTGATCAAAATGAGCTTTGACCCGCTTTTTCTGTGCTTCGATAATGAGAGCAGCAAAGCGGCAGGTTTCATCTAGCCTTTCTAAATAAAGAAGACACTCTTCTTCTGGCGAAGTATCCGACAGTAATTCAACAACTAACTTAAGCGAAGGTATTTCGCATTCAATCGGAAGAGTAGCTTCCAGGACATAAACCAACTGGAAGGGAGTAAACCTAGTTGTGCTCTTCAATGAGGTTCGGTATGCCCAAAGAGCTGAAAATAATATGAGATGCCAGTTTGATTTGTGGATCCCAATCGTATGTTGAATAATTGTGACAAGAACTTTGTTCACAACTTCAACCTAGCCATTGGCTCGAGGGTACTACGATGTTGAGCTGTCGTGACGCATACCCAACTTAGAAGTCAACTCCGCCACCATATAATGTCGAAAATGGGAACCATGATCGGTAACAATGGCTTGAGGGACACCAAACCTAGCAATAATGTGATTGAATATGAACTAAGCAGCTGTCTTATCGTCAGCGACAAGTGTAGGCATTGCTTCGGCCCATTTGGTGAAGTAGTCCATGGATATGATGATATAAGCATGCCCCCAGGCCGAGTGAGGGTTACACGTCATAAAATTGATGCCCCATTTCACAAAGGGACCGACGGTAATGACAGGATGAAGAAGAACAGGTGGTGCATGTATCTTGTGTTGATAAATCTAGCAATCATGAAATTTACGAACTGTGACAATAGCTTCATCGGAAGGAAACACTTCTTTCAAAGGATTCGGTGAATCAAAATCACCAAGCCAAGGGGATTGAGAATAGATGTCAAGAGTTATGCTCGAAGGAGCAGAATCATGATCAGAATCCGATGCAGCAATGAGTTCAAAATAATCAATTTCAATCGGACTCAAAGGCATCGAATCGCCAAACGAATAGATCTATTCAGGAGAAGGGATAACCTAGGGGTCATCGGTGCGAGAAATCATGTTGACCTGAACAATATTCAATGGTGGAAGAGGGAAAACACCCATGAGGGAAGGATCCTTGAAAAGGCCTGGCCCTACACTCTCGTAAGGAGTAGGAATCTTGTCCACATACGAAACATTGTTCTCGGAAGAAGAAGTGAAAAAAGACAGTTGATCAATAGTAATAATCTTTCCTTCGTGCAAAAACTTCAAAACACAAAAGAGAGTGGATGGAACGCACAACATGGCATGAGTCCAACTGCGTCTGAGGAGAAGATTATAATTGAGTTTTGCATCAATGAATTCGACCTCAACATTGACTGTCTTCCCTTCTAATGTGATTGGCAAACTAGCGAGAGCACCAAGAGGTTTAGATTCTCTTCCATCAAATGCTTCAAGGGCATTGGGTGATGAATTAAGAGCTGGAGAACCAATGGATTTCCAAAAAGTAGATGATTTTTAGTCAATTTAGTGTCCTAAATTGCTAACATAAATTATCGACCAGGGCTAGTAAACTGATGAAGTGTGATGCACTATATGTGCCTAAGTATCCATTTTTCTTACTTAGTTGTTTTTAGTGTTTTATTGATGTTTTGGGGTTTTTATGTTTGATGCTTAGTATGCTACTCTATGCTAAAAAGATGAAGTTAGATCTATGTCAAAAGGGAGAAAATGAAATGTTAATAAATGAATTAAAACAAAATTTATTTGCAAGCTCTGTTCCTAATTATAAAATGATGAAAACAGAGAGTCCTAATCCATGGATATTACAACTTCTAAATGAAAATTCATGAAATGAAAAGTAACTCAAAACAATACAACTTAATCTGATTCATTTAGTTAGAGATTTGTTGGAAGAGCTTGTGAAAAAGATGAATTCTAATGCAATGAGGATCTCCTAAAACATAAAAGGAAATGCTGAAACAACTTATAACATTACAACTAAATCTCATTCATGAGCTAGAGGTTTATTGGAAGAGCTTTTTGAAAGAGATTAATCATAATGTGATAAGGATATTATATGAAGCAAAACAATCAATAACTCAAAATATTACAACTTAGTCTCATTCGTGAATTAGAGGTTTATTAGAAAAGCTTTTGAAAGAGACTAACTGCAGTATAATGAGGATCTTCTTTTTAACTAAATAACAAAAAATGAAATGCTAATAACTCAGAATATCACAATTGAATCCCATTCATTTAATAGAGATGTATTGGAAGAGCTTGAGAAAGAGACTAATTGCAATATCATGAGGATCCTTTATCTAAGCAAATGACATGAAAAATAATGCTGAAAACTATGATTTAGAAAGCAATCTAAGTAAGGAAATATGACAAAACAGAATTGAAAATGACTTATCTAGAAAACATGTAAAACCTCCTCAAATAGCAGGGGCCCCTCTGCTACCAATTTGGTGAAATTCTTCAGCTTCTTAAAGTTGTAATCAAAACAACATCAATGAACTGAACTTCTTTATTGATAAACTCACAAATCTACATCCCATTCCATCTTAATCTTTGTTACAAAACACTCTCTAATCCTTTCTCTTCTTCTCCTATTTTTCACTACACATGATAGGAGAAAGCTTCTCCTATTTATACAAAATATGAGAAGTTATCTCATTAATGGGAGTCCATGAATCTCTCCCTCCATCTCTAGAGTTACAATCAAAATAGGAAATGATAAGACACATGTCTTTCTAGAGTTTCAACACAACTAAGAAATGAGACACATATCCTCTTAGAGTTTCAATACAACAAGGAAATGAGACACATGTCCTCATGATCCCATGATATTCTCCACTCAAATTCGAATTTGATTTTGGGAGGCCACATAAAGGTCTTTTAGAAGCTTCCTTTTGACCTACACATGTCACAAAACTCATAACACATATATAGATATATGAAACTATGTTAATTTTCTAATTTCTAATCATAAATTCACTTTAAATACATAAAATAAATAACTTTTAAAAACAAGGATCTTAACCCATATATTTATGAAAATGGTTACTTGTTGTAGGGTTTTAGGTCAGATGGCTATGGAATAAGAGTTGAATGGTTATGACATAATGGAAATATGTATGAATATGGAAAACACTTTTGAGACTCAACAGATGACATAACACAAGTAGATGCACCCTCATCCATGACAGCCCGGTGAATATTCAAACCATTAATACCAACTTGAATGATGAGTGCAATTTGGTGTGGGAGTCACGGGGTGAAATTCTCTAAATCGAAAGCGAGAAAGCTAGTATCGGAAAGATCAATCCCACCTATCACAGATAACAAAGCTTTCCGTTGCGAAGGAAAAATTTGAAGTACTTCTAACGCAGACATTGCAGACGGTGCCTAAGCCAAATATTCAACAATACTGTAATGCTGAGCGGCACGGGCGTTGGGATTGTATGAAGACTTATGGAGCACACCTTTTGAAGGTGGTCACACAACAGATTCAGTGCTAGGTCGTTCAATCTCAAGAGGACCAGAAATAGGAGGGGGAGGAGGACCATCAACGATCTCTTTCCCCGCTGCCTGACGCGAACCAGAATAATCTTTCAATCGAGTAGCAATAGAAATGGGTGCAGAATTGTTCATCATGAAAACTTGCGAACCAGATGGAGTAGAGGACTGAGGATGCTCTACCATTTGAGTCTACTGAGGGAAGGGTTCTTTAAGAACGGACATAGCTCCTTGGGTTCCTTTGAGCAATCGACTCACTTCAGACTGTCGAGGATAGTCCTTGGTGAAGTGCTCATCATCACAAATCAAATAAGGATAGTTTGGTTTACGTTGAGAACTATCAGCAGAACAAGGTTTTGGAGAATCCTGTTTCGGGGTATCGGCTTTAGCTTTAGCTTTACCCTTCTTCTTACCTTTGGAAGTGTTATCTGTAGGATTGGCCTGAACAACATTCACTTCTGCGGGTGTACCAGAATTCAAATTTGACTAAGGAGCTACATTATTGGAAGAAGTATACTTCTGCTTCCCAGAGTTGGATGAAGGAGAATTTTGAGAAGTCTGTGATACAGAACCAATAATACCATCAATGAATGGAGTCGCTGGCGGTTTAGAGGTTCTAGGTCGAGGAGCATCAAGCAAGATATCGTACAATGCGCCAGACTAAGAATACATGAGATCAAGGTACTGGGCGTAAGAAATGGCTTGTTCCTCGGTTACACATGCCCCCATAGCTATGTCTTCGGCAATCTGATTAACAAAGGAGGTAGTGAACCGATGAGTTAGAAGCTGATCAAGTATCTCAAATTTGATCATGCGACGACAACGCCGCCACTCATGAATATGATCTGAGATATGAGTAGCTCGGTCCTATTTCAATGAAGTGAGGAGGTGCGTCCCGATCTCGTAGCGGATCGGTAACTGAAAATTTAAAAGGAATGCCACGGCCAAAGAATTGAAATCTTGGAAAAATCCATGAGACAGCTCAATGTACTACTTGGAAACGACACCAGTAAGAGTTCGTTGGAAAAGACGAAGATGAATAGAATCGTCAACCCAAGAATTAGAAGAACACCACAAGTGGTAAGTCATCACATGCGTTTGGGGATCTTCACCAGGTTTACCCTAGAATTTAGGACAATCACCAGGAATCTTGGTCGGAACCGGAGGCCAATATGGATTATAAAGAATAGGATCATTTGTCAACTTCGATACACCAGGTAATTCCAACGTAGAAATAAACGATAATTGAGTGTTAAAAGTCATCGAAGGTCTTTGATAAAGACCTGTCTGTACATTCCACTCAGTCCGAACAAGATTTTGTCCCCATATATTCTGTCCTGAAGAATTCGGATCATAGGGATTAGAAACAGGATAATTCGGTTGATATTGGGATTGAGGACCGGGATATTAAGTCAAAGCAGATCACTGAGGTCCTTGCTGAGTAGCATAAGGATTTTGATGCAGAATGTAAGCATGACTTTGAGGTTGTTAGTAAACCGGTTGATTTTGAGGATAAGAAATCTGAGGTGCACTATATACTGGTTGATTTTGAGGGTACGGAATCTAGGGTGCACTGTATACCGGTTGATGTGAAGCTTGAGGGTAATAAGTGCCCTGCGGTTACACAGGTTGACCTTACGGAGCAGGTTGAGCAGGCTGCTGGGTAGGGTAAACAGGTAAAACTGGCTGCGGAAACAAAGGAATCTTCTGGTGGGAAGGTTGCAACGGCTACTAAGCTGGTTGAACTGGTTATTGAGGGCCACCAGGTTGACCTTGTGGTAAAGGTTGGCCTGATGGTTGAGACGGTCCAGGATGTCCCTGATGACCAGGTTGACCCGGAGAAGAACCATAGGATTGTCCTTGTGATGGATAAACTTGCCCCCCAGGACCTTGTTGAAGCCCTGAAACTCGGGTCTACAACAAGGGGGATACCCACCCAGTCCGGACCTTGGTTAGCAACTCCTTTTCTGTTTGGTGTAGTGGGTCCGACTGGGGATAATGGGACCAGTTTCCCAATATGTGTGTGTGTGTTTGAGATTTGATATTTCTTTTATAAAATTCCTAAGTAAAATGCTTTTAATCTATTCGTAATCTATTCATATGCAAACTATATTCTAAGAAATATCTAACTCTAAACTAACCCGAGATGTAAATCTTTCTATTTATGCGATCTAAAATGATTTCAGATAACAATCGATAATAAAGATCATTCAATTATCATGAGAAAAGAATTCAATAAAGATAAACCATTTCATATAAAAAGTTAGATGAAATAGTTGTGAGAAACATATCGCATAATAAGCTATTCATACATCAAGCACAAATAAATAGCTATCACCGTACCAAAATGTCAAATGATAACTCAAGTATTCAAACATCAATATATAAATAACTGAACATAAATATCACTTTTAACACAGAAACATAAACAGTTAAGAGATAAAAGTACCATTTATAACTGGTTCTACTCATGAGCTAGAAGCAATAGTGATTTATCTCTTCCTAATCCAACATCCATTAAGAGTACAAAAATGCAACATCAGTAACAGATATTAGACACAGATATCAATAAAGTTCGTTCCATTCATTCATCAAAACCTCCTCTGAGGGTGTAGAAATGCATGTTCTGAGGATAAGTTTTTGACAAATTTTAGGACCCTTCTCTAAATGCATGAGAAGGGTTTAAATACTACTAACTAAATCTAAAAATAGTTTATTACAAAAATTTAGGATTCGGTTTAAATGACCGTCCTTTTTCTAGGCAAAAATACAGTAAAACTTAAAACTAAATCTAAAATTGAAAACTATTAACTAACTACTTATGAATTTGATCTCTAAATTTGCAAGCATCCAGCATTGTTTTGAGAAGAGGTGGTTGGCTGACTTCAGATTTCAAATGCCCTGAAAAGACAGAATCGGCAAGTGTAGGTGCAATCTTCTCAGTAGAATTAATGATGCAATTAAGAGTGCTGCATTGACTGTGTGGTTTTACTAGATATGTCCAGTAAGAATCCCAATTTAATCTTGTCAATCCTTGAATTGATTTTGCTTTTTCTTCCGCCTTTTGTTTCCATTCTGTTTGCAATTGCTATGCCTGTGGAAGATATCCCAGAATAATTTCTGAAATCAAATTAGCCTTGTGCAAATTCTCATTTACACAATCAGTAATATTACCTGCTGCTGTAGCTGACTCCTCTGCCGCTTTCTCTGCTTCTCTGATCTGTGCATCCAAATTATTGAAAAGTATTTCTTTATGACTGTTATTAATAATTGGTGCACCAACTCTTTTCCCTTCCTCTGTCTTTTTCCATGCCAACTAATTAGTAACTCTTTCATTAGTTAAATCATAATCATGTCGTAATTCTACGACATGATTAGTGATTTTATCATTTTCTAGACAAAAAGAGTTCCATTGCGAGATTTTCTGGCATAATACATCTTGTTGTTGCAGTAGTTGGTTGTTTAAAGAAATAGATTCTGAAATAAATTCTGGAAGTTTGGGATCATCTTTGTGCTCTTCTCGGATAATCTGTATTTGTTTCTCTTTATCGGCCAAACTTCTTTGATATCCGATTTTCATCTCTTGAAGCTCTTGCTGTAACTTTTCAAGTTTCATCTGTGCTTCACTATTAGCATGAGCTTGTTGCAATTGTTGTTGAGAGCTTGTATCTGATCTTCTTTTTCATTTAATAATAGCCATACCTCAGATGCTTTGTCAATAGTTGCGGAGGCATAATATCCTGTAATCTGAGATAGTTTGGTAAGATTCTCAGTAGGATCCGTAGTAGGATCTTTCCATAAGACATCTAATTGTTCTGCATTAGTAGAGATTGCGCTCTCTAACTTTCTCTTTTTCCTTTGCTTCCTCACTACTGCTTTATACTACGGGCTATAGAATACATCCAGAGGAGAAATGTCCTCTATATTAAGTACAATTTCAGAAGAGGAAGTGATAGGTATATGCTCAATTTATGTGACATTGCCACTTATTCCCGTGCTTACAACTTTTGTTGTCTGTACAGGGGTTTTTGTATTCTGTCCTTCAACATTAAGCAATTGATTAAACGTTTCCCATTCTTTATCTAATTGAATGCTGGTGGATGGTTGCTGTATAGTGGGAGGTGGAAGATTCAACTGTGGAGTGGTTGAAGTCTGTAGTTGTGAAAGCTCTTTTGACTGAGCTATATCTTTCACTGAGCCTTCATCTTTATCAGACTTTGATTTAGACTTGTCAGTATCTGAGCTACCATTGAGACTGACACTAGGAGTTGGTTCCCTTGGGGGTTCCAAGCGTAAATTATCCAAAGGGATAATAGTCAATCTTCTTTCTCTGTAGATTTTAAATTCCTGAAATACTTCTGGGGAAAACTGTGTTTGAGCTAAATGAAAAATTTCTTTAAATGAACATTTTCCTTGAAACATATCATCAAAAGGAACTTATTCTCCAGAAAATACTCTCACCTTAACTGTAGTGGTGAAATCTTTGACAACATCATATGGATCAAATAGTCTTCTCAAAAAATTGAACAATTGTAAGCATGTAATATTGCTTACCTCTTTGAATGCATGACCAACATCAAACAATGAAAATGCTCCAAAGGCTACGGGAAATTGTGGCCAGATGGCCTTCTTCTTATCCTTTAATTCCTTTGTCAAACCTCCTTCACCACAGGTTTGGTATGCAATTTCCCGAGCTATAAGTTTATCCGGAACATACAAGGGTAAAACATGAGGAGAAGCAGAGCTTCCAGAAACCCTTACATAGGTAAAAAACTCTTCTCCAAACCACCGTGCGACAGGGAGAATGTCGACTTCTGCTTCCGGAGAAAACCTTGGAGCATCCTTATTATACAATATTCTGTACAGCGGCAACATTATGCCATGGCAAATCTTGTAAAAATGAGGAACAAATTTTGATTCCCACAGTCCTTTGTGATACACATGAATAGGAAAAGGATCATGAATTGTCCATTTCCAGCCCATTAAAGGGAATTTAGAAACAAAGTAGATAGAATCCATAACATAGGCAGATAGATAAAAAGGAGGATAAATCCTCTGAGAAACAGTTCGTTTAGACCGGTAATTGAAAATAGCAGCGGCTAAATTATCAGACAGTATTTTGGCCCAGTCTACAATGGTAGCGTTAACAGCAGCATTTAATAACGGAAGCCATTCAGGCAAGACCTTATTTATGTCAAGCTTTCCAAAAAGCCTACATAACATAGCAGCAGCAAAACAATAGGGAGAGGTGAGTGAACCAGTACTGTACATACCTTGTTTGTCTTTCTTCAATGGTTCATCTCTTTTGGTCCATTCCTTTGTGCATTCCGCCAAATTTGCATTTTCCCTGGCAAATTGCTCCATAAATTGTTTGTTGTAAGTCGCCTGAGGCTCCGACAAGTGATACATAAGCCTCAAATCTTCTGTAGTGAATGACCCGATGAGCTCTTGATCTGGATTTCTAAATTGCCTGTCTGAAATATGGGTGCTATCCAGCACCCATTTTACCATATCTTTATACGGAAGAATTCTCGGTCTTGCTGCTATCCGGTGCAAAAATGAACAAGCCAATTCTGTAAGAGATGCTTCAGATGAATTACTTGAACCTGCAGTGGCCGCGACTTCCATTACCCTGGGATTTTCTTCTTCGAGTAGATTATGCATTCCCTCCCAGGTGGTGATACCGGCATCCTTGTTGCAAGCAGTATCTGCATACAGGGAAGCCATCTCTTTGTTTCCAGAACTTGGAGTTTTCTCTTTCTTTCCCATAATACTCTGTGAATCCTTTGTATAGTCTTCTGCTCCTTCGCGCCTGCGGTTTTACGAATTAAGTGAGAGTAATGACATGAGAAAGGTGACGGGATAGTTTTAAATGTTGAAGGCGGATGAAATATATTATTTTAACATGAAACAACCTTTCAATCAAAACAAAATCCTTTTTATCGACAATTGACAATCCATTCATTAATTCGATCATTAAGGCGCATAACAGATATTGATTTATGAAAAGATTTTCTTTGGACAATGAGCTTTTAAGAATCTGTGACATTGCGATCTGCGATTTGCTGTGCAATATCGCAATGTCGCAATATCGCAGATCGCATTTTTCTCAAATCGAAATCATCGCAAGATCGCAATTATCGCAAATCGCAATATTTACGAATCGTAGTCTCATAGCATCGTGAAATCGCAGTATCGCAAAATCGCAATATCACAAAATCGCAATATCGCAAAATATAATACATGAAAAGTATTTTTTAAACATCTTTTCTATGATATGTGGTTTGCGATCAATATTTTAATACACAATTTTTTGGGATCGCGCTATCGCAATATCGCGAAATCGCAATTTAGAAGATTTTGCTTCACAAAGGATATCCACTTTTTGCGATGGATGCGGTATTTTTCTTCAAAGAAAGATTATATTATGATCTATCATAAACTTAAGTTTATTTAGAGATTTTCGAAGGAATTTCCCTAAGTTATGATAGTAAGTTTTATTTAAGAAAGGAAACAAGCACTAATTAATTTTTTGGATTTTTTGACTGAGGGTCCCCTCATATTTAGTATTATTACTAATAAAAAAAGGGGGGTTGTTGCTGGCCACAACAGACCTAAAGATGATTTGGGTTGAACCAGAGGTTGACTCGAGAGACCATAGGGTTGTCCATGTTGGACCAAAGGTTTTCGCTGTAAAGGTTGGCCTTGTGGACCGTATGGTTGTCCCTATGGACCAAAAACAAGACCCTGCTGAGTTGAAGGTTGTCCCTGAGAGGGTTTTCCTTGTAAGCCAGAGGGTTGCATATGCATAGTAGGTCCCAAATGAGTAACATACTGATAAGGATCATAACCGGCCTGATAAGGATCATAAAAGACCTGATAAGGATCTATAGGAGGCATATAAATTGGATTCCCACGGTCATCATAATGATGCTGATATTCATATATGGGAGTACCAACAACATTATAGTGATGAAAATGAGGATTTCTAGGAGGTGGGGGCCGTTGAGAACCTTGAGAATTCTGCTGTTGAATAGCCAACATATATTCTTCAAAAGTGAGACTACCAGGAATCACAAGAGTAGTGGAAACTAAACTAGAATCCACATAGATTGTAGGTTGGACTGGAACAGATGTAACAGTAACCGACGGATTTTATGCCGAGGGTAATGGTATTGATGAATATTGGACCGAATTCTAAGGAGGAGTTACTGTGCTGGACTGTGAAATGGATGCAACACCAGACAAAATCATACTCATAGACCTATTGCCAGTTGGAAGTGACACTGAAGGCGAAGAAGATTGGACAGAGGCATGAGAAATATCTTCAGGAAAGAGTTGATATTATCCTGTGGATATAGGCATTCCGTCACTGTCAATAGGACTAGAAGAATCCATATCTGATTCTTCCATAATATCTTCAAAAAGACTACGGAGACTAGGAGGTATCGCAGCAGCAACAAAAGGTGATCCAGACATGAGAGGAGGAAATTCTCCTTCGTCCCCAAAACCAGACCAAGCACTTGAAGAAGGCCAATTGAACTCAACTGGCTCATCAAGTGGAGATCAAGTAGCAAGGGGCTGGATAGACGGTAGCATAAGCTACGAAAACTCGGCAGACCTAGTGGATTGAGGGGTTTCGAAAGAAACGTCTGGAAAAGAACTACCACTAGGAGGCAGTGAAGACGATGAAACTGGAGGTTCCGCCACTTTGACTGTAGATCAGGACAGGAAGGAAAAGAGTTAACCAATAGAAAGTGCCAAAATCAAGAACCAAGGAAATCAATTAGACCAAGTAACAAACTTTAATGGGCGTGTAATCGTAGGTGATTAATTTTATAACACTGAAACCAAAGTATGTTGTTTCATGTTTTAAGAGTCATGAAACAGACAAAAGATGATTCTAGTCACTTTCAATTTGAAACGAGCGTGAAAGGACAAGTGCTCGATGATCTTTTACTTATTTAAAGAGTCACGAAAAGATCGAAATGACTACTCAGGTATTCTAAGCAAGAGGGTATACCAGGTTTTCGTGAACTTCCATATACACCTTGGTGATCAAATAAAAGAGAAATGACCAAGGACTTAACATACGTGCAGGTAGTCTCCCCAAATGCTGTGTTCGGTGTATCACTGTTACAAGGCGGAAGAATCGGCTTCCTATGGATAAAGGATTACAACATAGAGGGGTCTCCCTTTATATACACGACGGTACGGGGAGCACAAGTCTGTACTAGCACTCTCTGAAGCCAAGAGGCAGTGACAACTACTAGGTTTTAAGATGCCGAAACACGTCTATAGCCTAGACCACTAGAAATGTTTCGTGAGGTTCCAATGTTGCCTTAGGTTCAATGAGTAAATTTTAAATTTAATCTTGAATTATATTTCAATTTCAGGCCTTATCGAATGTATAGCTCAAATTCCTAGATGCAAACTATATGCAAATGAACAACATTTCAATTCGATGAATGCTAGTTATAAGAAGGATAGAAATATTTCAAACAAGCAAACAAAGAAAACAAGCGAAGAAACTTCTAATGCCCTTAATGCAATCAATCGAAAACAAATTTCCTTTCTCGATTGACAAATGCTAGTTATGTAAAGGAACGTTTCATTTTCAATGCAACAAAAGAATGCAAAGATATTTTTTGATTTTTTCAATGAAATGAAGCACACATTGTACTAATTCAATGTAAAACAAAATAAACACTAGTTTGAGTTTTGTGAATGTAAATTTGTGAATTTGAATGACTAAACCAAAGCGAAACAGACACAAAAACATGCAGGCTAATGGAGAAAACTTTTAAACAATAAAGAGAGTTCTCAAAACGATGCAAACAAGCAAAGCAATCGATGCCCAAAGTGTTGAAGAAGAAAGACTAATAAAAAAAACGTAAAGACCATTCAATCAAAAAAACAAAAGGATTGAGAAAACTCAGTCTAAAATCTCAAAACGAGACTGACAACTATTGGAAATACTGAGAGGGGGGTGAATTAGTATTTATTTTCAGTTGCTATTATAACCAGTTAAATTCTACACAAAAATCAGAGAAGTGAATAATTTTATTATAGAAGGAAGGATAATGATCCTTTTTAAATGAATGAGTACAATGATTGCCAAGCACCATCTTGGACTTAATGAGGCTCCGAACTCTAGGGTTTGAACCCTATCTTCACCAAGGCACCAACCTTGAGTTTAGGAGTGCCTACTCCAAGGACACCAATCCTTTCTTTGTTTCTTCATTGGAATGTCAGTTCAAAGATGTTTTACCAGTCCACATCACCAATTCTGCACCATACTACACCATTTATTTAGCACCACACTTCTCCATTAATTCTGTCCCACTATTCTTGCAACGCACTGCACTTATTATTCTGTTCCACAGTAGCACTTCACCAACTGTATTAAGGAGTCAAAACTTCAGTGTTGCAATCTTATTTCATAGCCCTGGCTGGAGTGACACCAAGGTTTATCAAGCTTCAAGCCACTGTACTGCATTTATCATAGTCAATGAATGCACTGTGTGAAATAATAATCCAAGTTAGGTGTGTACATCATTGCCTCCACTTCTTTCTGATTTCTAAGCTTTAGTTCAACCAAGAATACATTGATCCGAGGCACATGACAGAGAATCTGTGGATTGTTTTCAAGATGTTATTATTCAAGAGCCTTGTCACTGAAATATGATCACTGTGATAAGGTCCGAGCCTAGTCAAGGAATCACAGTTAGAAGAAGGATCTGAGTTAATACATTTCAGTTATAGAAATCTACCGAGATGAATAGCTCAATTTACAGTTGAGGCATCTGTAGTTCCACAGATCTGCAGTTTTGTTCTCCAACAGAAATCCGAGATGTCAGAGCTTCCAAAAAACTGTTGTTTTATCCATAGGTCCGAGTCTCCTACTTACCACAACTTCTACGTTTAAAGTATAAGCCCAACAAAATATCCACAAACTCCTTTTCTTCTCTGTTCATGAGCCGTGAACAATACCTTTTCATTTTCTATGATGATGACCGCAATCATAGTCAAAAAGTGAAGTTTGAATCATGAATATATATGGTGATTTTTTTTAAATGAACGTCAACAGTCATGTCCCTAAGACAGACCGACTTTAAGAACAAGTTGGCTCAAAAGAAAAATAATTATTCCGCAACTTCAAAAAATCATATCTTTCAAACCACAGGGAATTTTGGGGCATATGAGGACTCGTTGGAAAGAGTAAGGAGTCTTATTCAATATGGACAAGGGATCACTTTGATATCCTTCCTTAAATGTCCCCAAAAAAACTATTTTGCTTTCTGACTGTCCTTGTATTCCTGTGCATAAAAAATTATGGACAGTGAGCCTTTATTTTCTTAAGTATTTTTCCCTAGTATTTATGGTGCATGGGAGGATAGTAGCTTGAACAGAGCTGCTATGGATATCTTCATCCAAGAATCATTAATGATATTTCCATCAATTCCAATTATTGACCAACAACAACAATCAAAGAGACTCGTTCTCGAACAAAAGGCTCGGTGTGCAAGAACACCTAGAAACCCTAAGGTCTTAACTGACACCGACAGGAAAACGAAGAAACGACTGAGGTAAAAAAGTCTATAGTAGTCTACACAGTCTCCAAAGGCTTAAACACACTCAAAAATAACCTAGAGGCAAGAAAAAATGATAAAAAAACGCATTAGGGGGGTCAATCCAAAACCTATAGGGATGGGCGCGACTGTAAGGCTGTAGTCCATGCCATACAGAGGTTGGCGCGAGTGCTAAAAGAGCAACATGTGCCAATCAGCATGAATATCTAGAAAAAAATGCGCCAAGATAGAAACCTATGGAAAAAGAGGAAAAAAACCTAACCTAATGAGAAGAAGTCAACCTTGACTCTCTGGAGCTGAACAAAGAATGGAAACTCAACAAACAAACCAAAAAAAACATAGATAACTAAACCAAGAATGGAAACTGACCCAATAGGATGACACGAAAAACTCGCACTAATCCCCAGTGGAGTGGCCAATTTGTTATGAAGGTAAATCCTCTCTACGGATAGAAACGATTCCTCTAGCCCTAGGGTGGGTCTAGTAACAAAAGGACACGCTAAAGTGTTGCTTCCTAGTTAATGAATGAAAAAAAGACATGGTAGATTGGCCTACCTTGAATCTAACACTGTTGATGTTGTCAAAGAGTAGTGGCCTGTCGCTCCCGCCTTGGCAAATCATGATCCGATCGCTGTCACGCCAAGATACTTGCACATAAGACAAAGAACAAGAACAACATATAGCAGCGTAGTTTCACTCACAACTATTAGCTAGAGAAAGAGGGTGTTATAGCATCATTTTTCACCCTCATGTGAATAATGATTGTCTCTTTGGCCTTAGGCACCCTTTTCCCCCAAACTTGAAAAAATTCATAAAAAACAGTGTTAAAAATCCCATACGCGGTTATGCCTAGACTTTTCCGCGTATATACATGAGTCTGTTCATACTTTTCCATGTATGCCATTTAAATCATTAACAAAATATATAAATTCCTTATTTTCGAGGTAGGGTGATGGTTATTCCTGTAATTAAACCACCACAGCCCGTGGCCCAATTGTTTCCAACTACTGAAACTACTTTGAGGGAGTATAAAAGCCCCTCATGTGTATGGCCTAAGGGAGAGAAAAAATTATAGACATTATACTCTGTTGGATCCCTATTTCAAGTCTGATGTTCCCGTGCCTCCTGCACTTCCCAGGTATATTCAGGCTACCCTTGTTTCCTTGAAGATGATCATAATTCTATATGACATCTAGTGTGCACACATCTTGGAAGAATCCTAGCGAGGTGAGGGCTAGACGGATCCAGAGGACGGTCTACTCGAAGGCCGTGGAAGGATTCAGGTGATCTCTCCACTTTCTATTCTTGTACATGCCATTTATAATGAGAAGAACCATCTTGTTCTCGAATATTCATGTGTTTATATCTCTTTATATATGTGTAAAGATTGTTAGTTGAATATTCAGTATTGCTTATATGATATTATACATGAGTTACACTGACACCTAGGAACAATATGCTGTACAACTGGTGTTTCGTGTTCGTTCTTTCTTGATTTCCAGGCTACGAAGCACGAGGAATTGTTGGGGGTTTGAACCTCGCAGGATCTACATCAAACGTAGGACTTTCGGGTAAGTTCCATAACTAATTAAATCTAGTTTTCAGCATAAAAGATAGGTTAAGTGAGTCCTTCTTGAATGGTATGCCCCTAATCTGTGAAGGTTTCCGACCCAAAAACCTTTAGGGAGTTATTTCCTAAAATAGAGGGCTAAACATATCATATCAAATAATCAACATAACACAATAGTGGAACCAAACAATAATCATGTATATTAATGAGTAGAAGGAAGAGTACAATCGATGCTTTGACGTCGTGATCTCCTTCAGCGGGGTTCAGACGAAATGCGTCTCAACTGTCGGTCAGGGAATTCAGACTCAAATCTCTCTTAGAAGTCATCAATTTGAGCTCTCTAAACACTATATTTCTTAATGTATCCCCTCTAGCAGCTTAGATATAGTATAATTCTCTAGTTCAACTATTCAGCCATTTTTCTATAATGTGTTCAGATAGCTTCTACTAAAGGAGATAGTTTCTTTTATAGAGGAAAGGGAGGAGGTTTGGATCCCTACAAAGGTGGGAGGGAGTCTTATCCTTTAGGAGAGTTCCAAGGGAGGTGGAAACTACTCACTAAAGGAAGGAGTCCATGGTCGTTTTAGTTCAACCACTCCCAATGTCTCATCCCCGAGGTGGTTGGAATGGAACCTCCGCCTCTATTTTTAAAAAACATTCCATAAACAACTTGGCGCGGATTTCTAACTGGCACAGAGCACCAAGTGGCGTGGGCTCAATGTTAAATTTCTAGGTCGGTGCGAGGATGTAACAGGCTACTTGCGCCAAGGAAAAAATAAGGATTTTCACAGCTCTACTTAGGGAAATGTTAACAAGAAGAATGTTGCTTTCATCAAAAGGGATGCAAGGATGGTTTTTGCAAAGCATGACACTACGTATTTGTCACAGAAACGACCTTCCAATGTGCGAGTTTGGGATTGCAGGGATAGTGACAAAATGCTGTGTAACAAACACTACCCTCAAAGGTAAGTCGGGCACTGTCTGGATGTCTATTTTACCACTCTTGTGTGCTTTCATTTCTCCAGGACAAGCCCTATCTATCAAAATGCCCATGCTCTCTCCAAGGATCCGAGTACTTGTCATTAGTGCTTTCTCTCCCCTCCGCAACAATCCTGTCAAGAAGTAGATATCAAAGACTTCTATCTTCGATTCCTGCTTATGGATGATGAATCTCTCTTATTCAATGTCCCATACACTGATCAAATATTGTAGCATCTCTAAATGGGCTCTCAGACACGGGGTCATGAAAAAATTGAGGAGCCGAAAGTTCCTTAGACCATCTAAGCATGCATCGTTCTCCATGGGCGGTGCATCTTCGGTCCCATGCTCTCGCTCTTTCCACTCTATCGCCATTGTAACTACTGATTCTTCCTGGAAAACAAAATGCAAGATTATATAAGCCACATGGTTAAAAATTGAATTGTCTTGACAAGCAATTTCTGAGGAAACTTTAATTTTTGTTTTTGCGTGGCGCTCGACGCTGCTTTTTTTCAAAAAACTGTGACGATGCTTTTCCTATACAAAAATCGTAGAGGTCGGCGTGAATCCGTGCCTGGAGCCAACGTCGACCGCCACAGACATGAATTTTCCAAACTCTCCCAAAAAATGCATTAAAACATGAAAACATATAAAAAATAGATGAAATTTCAGGGAAAGTTCACGGCTCTTACCTGGAAGAAGTGGATTCGTCAATGGCCTCCTGGATTGCTTGCAGTTAGCTATCCAAGTTCACAGTGAAAACTGGTAAGAATGCTCACAAGAAGGTGAAAAGGTAAAAGTGAATTTTTTTATTACCATTGAGTTATTTTATAACCTTTTCTAACCCTAATTAGGTTTTTGGACACTTTTTCATTATTTTTTTATTATTTTGTCTAGAAAATGGGCTTTACATTTGCTTCTTGTGTAACAAAAGGTGCTAAAACTGGCAATGATGAGGAAACGAGTTGTATTTTATTACTTTTTTCAGACTCAGTAAACACACGAAAAAAGCCCCTCCTAGATTTATCTTTCAACTCTTTTATGACTCTCAAAATATAAAAATATTGCCGAGCACTTGTCATTTTGAATTGGTTAAAGGCTGTGAAATGTCATCTGCCCAGTATACGTTTACCCCTTTTTCGGAATGGGGTAGATTATTTATGAAAAAGGAATACCTTTGTCGAACATGGCTAAGAGGTTCTCTCAGATATTGTTTTCTACCTTTTCGGATCTAAGAGATGACCTACGAAAAGGGACCTTCTAGAGTTTTATTTCCTGCCTCTTTTCAAACTCTTTAAACATGAAAATACGTTGAGTTTTCCCTTTGTCAGACTCATTAAATCTAAATGACATTGGAGTCGTCGCCATGACGTTACCGAGTTCCTCCTTGCTAGGGCTCATAAAATGTGCTAGGATGGATTTGGCCAAAGGACAAACTTACATGACAAGTATATGCTATCCCCTTCAAGCTTGTTTCCAAAAATAATTGGGGTACTTGCTAGAAATGGTGGGGGAAAATGGAACTAGTTGTCAGTTGTGTCGGAAGTATGTTTCTCTTGAACATGAAACTTGTCTGCAGTTCGTGTCGGGTTGGGGACATCCCACATTCGTCATTTTTCCTCCATGGGTTTGGGTTATCTGTTTTGACCTCTCATCTTCTCTTTGCCTCGTCACCATGACCTTAGATCCCTTGATGTCAAATAATACAAAAATTCCAGAGTTGTGTCACCAATATGTTCAAGAGAAGTCCCTTCTGTAGTTTTCAACCCCTGATCCTCTGTTCAGTCTTGATTCACTATCATCTTATTCCTTTGTCTCATGTCGATGATGTGGGAAACATTATGGCCCTTCTTCGACCGATCACTTCCTATCGAATTCAGATCATTATCCAGAAAGCTGATCTAGAGACTACTCCTGGTACCTTAGAGCTTGCATGCCTCAATTGAAAGATATTCACATTTGACGATAGCTTCTCATCATTGGCCTTTAATCGGGTGATTTCACGGATGTTTGAATCCAGTTCATTTTTCACATTATGTGATTTGTACTAGCAGTACCTTGAGAATCATTTTCATTATTATTGGTTTCTCTTGCGTCTATTAACAACTTCCATCATTGACTGGTAATCAAGCAACTTTCTTGCAAGTTCGAATTTAGCTCATTCATTCACATGCCTGAATTTGTACTTGATTGGGTCGGGACGGAGCACAAGACCCTGGGTTTTGTCTAATGAAATCCAAGCCATGAGATGATTTAGTTTATCATGAATGTATGAATGACTCTTCTGATTGGATGGATATGACCATACCTGAGTCTATTTTATGATCCTTTTCACTGGATGGCTGTGTCCATACCATGGATCTTATTACATGTTCTCTATTATGAATGGTTGCGCCTATACCTTATAATCATGTATCAGAGATATCCATCGTACTTGAGATTGCAGGTCCTTCGACAACAGCACTTTGGTTTGGGCATGTCTCGTAAATCATTTTACCCCTCCATCTCTCTCGGGCTTCATGATTTAGGGGGCATCTATTACACAATATTTTGTCACTGTCCCTGCAGTCCCTATTCCAAATACTAGCGGACCATCATAGTGACCCCTGTATATTGTCACACATAAAAATGAATGTGATTGCATCCCTTAACATGCCAGGAACAAAATCTTTGTTGACCATTCCTGAAGTAGACACTTAAAAACATGTAATTTTGGGTTGGCGCAGTGGTGTGGTTATGTCCTCATGCCGATGGCCAGATTTTCACTAGGCCTCGCGCCATGGTCACTATGTCTATGAAAATCCCATGCACCAAGCTACTTTTGGAAGGTTTTTTTAATATGGAAACAAATCTTATAGGATCTAACAGCTTGATGAGCGGAATCATGGATGTTTGTTCGACTGGATGTGGTCAAGTTTCTCCCTTTGGCCTTATAGTTCCTACAAAAATGAAACTTCCCAAAGGGGTAGAATTTTCCTCCACAATAAGTGGATCCCAAATCTCTCCCTCCACTCATATAAATTCCTCTTCATCCTATTGATTCTGCTAGCTAGAATAGATCAAGAGCTGATAACAGAGAATAGTTCATAGTTTTGAGAGAGAGTTTGAGCCTTTCGCCTCTTTGAGCCAATCGAAGAATGAATGCTTGGAGACGTGCCCGATTGAACCCATCAAAGGAGGTCTACAACGTTAAGGCATAGGTTGTAAACTCCCTTTAATACATTAATATGACATGATTGATTTCTAGTTCCATTTTTTTCTATGTTAATATTCAAAGTTTATGATTCTCCTTGACTAGTTGGATAATTGTAAGTGAATATGTATGCTCGTATGATTTTATTGTTTGCTTGATCTTTGTGTAGGTGTGTAAACATCGCTACCAATAGAAGCCAAGGCTTGAAGAAAAAAGATCAAGGAATCACTGCAACATATTACATTAAAGAGCACTCGATTGAGGTAGGACATCTATTCCATTCCACATTTTGTTTATGAACTAGGAATTTAGAAACCATCATGTTCCCTTGTTGCTAGACCCACCCTAGGGCTACAGGGATCACCTCTGTCCACAAAGGGGATTTTATTGCACAAAAATAGCACCATATGTACAACATGCACACCATGCCATATGTACACAACACCACATATTAAGCATGCACAAAGTACCAGATGTACATAGAACCACATATCCTACATGTGAACAACACCATATGTACATAACACCGCATATCCAACATGCACACAACACCATTTGTACACAACACTGCATAAACATGTACACAACATCATCTATACATATCATTGCATAAATAACATGTACACAACACCATTTGTACATATCACTTCATAAAGAACATGTACACAACATTGCATACACACAACATCATAGGTGCAACATGTATAACATATATACAAAAATAGTACTGCACATCCATAAAAAACACACTCACTCTACCAAGCTACCTTGCTTCTAGTGTTTTTCCACTATTCATGCATGTTCCAGCATGCCATTGATCACACTACTTCCATTTTGTTGATGTATCCCTCAACATTATTTGTCCATAAGATAAACATAGGCATAGTACAAGTATATAATCTCAATTCATATCCACATGATATTTACCTTGTAGATATATTAGGGTTAATCTTCCCACTCATAAACTGGGATCCTCTTCACGCCATTCACTTGCATAAGCAATCATTCCTCCACGAGAATGATTCTTGACGACCCTATCAGACAATGACATACATACATACATATATACATATAAACATCATCATAAAACAATCATGATCCCTGATGACTTTGTCAAACAACTGCATACTATTATAGGTCAATTTGGGCATTATTCCCCATGAATTGGTCAAACTGGACATCATCCCCAAGACTAATGAAATATGGTCTATCATCCCCTTATATTTTAGCTGCTATATGCCCTAGGAGAAGAAAAATTCATTCATGGCTTCTATTGTGAGATTTACAAGGTTTTAAGTATATGTTATATCACTTATTGACTCACCAATGTAGCCTATAAAGGGACTAACTACGTTGCAGTGCCTAATCCTCCATTCAAGGGTGCACTGCAGTGCACCTCTCGACATTCAAGAGTGCGTTGGTCACCTCGGAGCAGAATTGTCATTGTTCTGGGAATCTCCACACCACTAGTGTCTTCTAGAAGAGTCCATATGTGTCAAAATTCAAATTCAAGTGTCCATCTAACACATCTGAACTTGGGAACATGTATTGCCTATTATTAGAATGTCATTTATTGAGAAAATACCATCAGTTTCCCTATAAATTTAGCACTAATTCTAGTGCTAAGGAAGGAAGAATTTTGGTAAAGTTATGCTGTTGGATTCTCATTTGAGAGAGTGAAAGTACAAATATGCTGCTGGTATGATGTTGGATGTGATGAGGCTAGAATGAAGCTGGAGCTGGTTGGCAAAAAATTGATTCATTGGTTGTAACCTCCTCCTTCTGCTCTTTAATAAAGATTGTTGTTCATTTTCCCATACATATGTCTCTATTTATTGTGCAATGGATTCTTGAATGATATATGTATTTCATATGTAATCAATTTGATTGAGTAAGATAAGTAGATATCTGTATATTGCATGTTGTTTGATGTTCTCTGTTTGTGTCTGCAGGAATCGATCTGGTGTTTTGGGTTGGATTGAGAGCGATGTCAACAACGACAGAAGGAGAAGGAGAAACGATTGAATCACAAGTAGGCTCCTTTACCATTCTGTATATCTGCTTGTTTTAGAGAAAGTGATAGTAATTCTTTCCTCTGTTTTTCTAAGTGAATAGCACCACACTTAGGAAATTTTGTTTATTCGTAGATCACAATTCCGCATAAGACATACATACATACATATATACACATATATGCATCATCATAATTGTAACCACAACATAGTTACCAAATATCATAAGGTTAAGGTTAAGAGAAATCCCTTTATCCATGTATAACATGCACAACATTGAGAACAATAGTTCCTAACTTAGCCAAGGCATTTTTTACCTTAAGCCCATTTGCTTTACCTTTCCTACTACTTATCATGACTGTCTTTTAATTGTACATTTATCCCAATGGACCCAACCAACTCAAATGGTTGTCATACTCTTGCCTTCAACTTCCCTTATACATGTACCGAGCTTCATCCAGGTCTTAAATTACCTGTTGGGTTTCATCCAGATGTTCCTGAACTCCATTAACTTTCCTCTTTCGTAACAAATTCCCCAAGACCCTTAAAACATAAAAGGCAAGAATAAACAAACAAGAAGAAAACCATGAAAACCAATAGAAATATGACACCACAAACAAATTGGCATGATCATGCACAAACATAAACAAAGTGAAAATCAAGCACAACAAATCATAAAATACCAAAAGTATAAGACTAGAAACAAACACCATGACTCAATCCCTATGGTTCCCAAGGAAAGCCCAACCCGAACCTTCTTCAATATTTCATGGAAATCTCTTTTTCCATGTAGTCCCCTGCATCATACTACCATAAACACATAATTTTTAGCACATAAATAAACATAATATACATGTTACCTTACCTTGTTGTACCGAACACACAACCTTGTAACTGAACACTTACATATATCATCTCTCAAGGGATTCCAATTTTTTGATGAATCCAACCAAAACTAAAAACCAATTGTTTTATATGTCAAATACATGTTCATCAATATGTCACATATCCACATAATGTCAGATGAAATCAAGGTTAATAAGGCTTCCTGTATTCATGCAAAGCACTCATTCGCTCAGAACTGCGGTTTCCAAACATAGTCAAAGAAATTCTCACCCAATTCCTTTCTTTTACCTTTTACCTTGCTGAAATTGAGTCATATTATATACTATTGCATCACCTATCTATTATTTATATAAACAAATCAACTATTACCTTGTCATGCTAATACCAAGCATGTTTCCCTACAACTCTTCACACATGTAAGTCACATGTTTCGAATATCAAGACATTATATCCATTAATTTTAAGTCAAACTTTACCAAGACTAACAACCATGTCATATTCAAAAATCACTCATAGTAATTAATCATAATACTACAACTATCACCCACTTTCACTCAAGTAAATATCAGTTATGTCAACCCATAATGTGTTAATGCAACCATCTTAAAACAAGATAATTCTTTCATGCAATCTTATAGACACATAATCATATCATGCAATCAATCAAACATTCAAACAAACTATAACATACCATAAACCAAATAGATGACATAATCAAGGTCATAAATGAATGTATCTCTGGGGAGGCTATCACATCTGCACAAGTAAGTCTAGATTAGTATGACACAATATCACAAATATATCGACTCAAACCTGAGTATCATAACCATGACCATCTAAATAGGCGGATCCATATTAGCATGATATATATAAAATCAAGATCTCAGCTGCAATGACCATAATCATCATGCACATAACCACAACACATATAACAATAAGTTACTACCATGCATGACTATCCAACGCACGTACATATGACCACACTAAACAACTAGCATCTATCATGCATGTAGCCACAACAACAATATAATGATAGACATGTACATAACCATAATACTTATAACAACCATTAACCTACATACTTGCATGCCCAACATACAAACTTGTATGACGATCTAGTCTTACCTCGAAGATTGATGTTGCAACCTTGCTTTGATGATTTGCTTCTCCTACTCTATCTCAACCAACATATAAAGATCATAACATACCAACAACATCATGATGACACAAACTACATAATGACCACCATGATGCATGTTTGACCTACCATGCATGCATAACCATAACCATGAAAATGCATGCACAACAACATAAATACTCTGACATGCATAACAAATGCATATACAACCGACATGCATTCATGACAAACACATCCCAACATCAACATCATAAAATTCTACATGACAAAACAATTATAAAAATGGCCATTACATAACAAGCACATATACAACCTACATGCATGCATGACAACCACATTCTTCCCATCTAGTCCAAGGGTTGAACCATGCTCTGATACCAATCTGCGGTATCATATATCACCCAAAGAGAAAGAAAACTAGGCGTCACCCAAAGAGAAAAAAACCTGCTCTGATACCACTCTGAACACCCTCCTCCCACACTTAGCCAAGTTTACCAGCCCGCCAGGGTAAATATGTGATGAAGAGTTACTGTTATAGGCCATTTTGTCACATCCGGTCAATAGGCCTCATAATGGGACTGATCAACATCCTATTCCCCCTTGTCATAATCATTGCATAGATCCCTAAGCATGCCTCTTTAATTTCCCAATTTTTTTCCTGAAACTGCATCATCTGAGCCAGTTTTAGGACCAACGCTCCTTGGCCTCTTGTTGGAAAATGTTCACCTACAGGTTTCTCCACTATGGCCTGCGTTGATCACCTACATGTTGCTCCCCTTTGCACCTGCATTGGTTCTACCAATTCGGGAAAAAGAGAGAAATTAACGAAGCTTCCATAATTTTTTACAACCATTTAACTCAGATAAAACATTTGAATCCTATCCTATCCTTCTTTGGAGTTTCCATACCTTATCCTTTGATCCCATATTGCCATCAAAGGTCGATCTAAAACCTTAGATTGGTAATTGGATAGGAACTTTCAACTTACCCCACTCATGTATATATTTACAACCTTCCATATGCAAGAGGTTAGCTTTTGGAGAGTGATCTTACCCTTATGCTGCTAATGCGAGAGGATTCATTTCATGCATTTAGGGTGATTGGAGGTACACATTGTGACAATAAAAGGACAAGTCAGCCTAGAGGATCTCTTCTACAAGATCAACACCTATTTATGGATGTAAAATCCTTCCATTTATATTAATGCAAATAATTCTCTATTTTCCTTTATGTGATGTATTTATTTCATGTATTTAAATACCATGTTGATCTATTAAATAGATTATTTAGATGATACTGCATAGATCACGTAGTTTCTTGGTTTGTGTTATCTGACTGTGTAGGTTCTAATTTTTGAAATCAAAATTGGAATTGGAGCATTCAAGCTAAAGAAGGAGCGAAGCATGTGACAGATTCTAGGTAGGATTCATACTATCATATATTTACTTTAAAGCAAACATTGGGTTCATTGTCTCTCTGTTGTTCTAGGTTAACCACAACACCTAGAGGAGATACCTTTTTGGTGATCGTACTAGAGAACGACGTATTCCCTTGGTGGTTTATTTGTCCATTGTTTTTGATTACCTCTCTGATAGACCTTTGCTTTTTTGATCAACCAAGAACTGACCTAGGAAGTGTTTTCATTGAGTCTCATTTGCAATTTTTGTGTCAAAACACTCTATCCCTGGACCAACACCCCCCAGTGCCTCTGACAAAGCATTGCACCTAACCGTGGCCCACTCTGTACCAGCGTTGTAAAGTAATGATGCCTCTTCTGCACCAATGTTGGCCCCTGTTTTTGCACAAAATTTTCCCTTGTTTTTTAGTGTCTCTTTGATCAACATACTTCTAGCTTACCTTCCCTGAGTCTTAAGTGTTTAATGGTCACTCTAAATCCTCCATTTGGTATTAATTTGTGTTTTATTTCCTTTGGTAAGAATTAGTTTTGATTTTTTTTGTTCTTATCATTAGGTCACTTTAAAATTATTTTTTTTAAGTCATTGATTGCTTGGATGAATTATTTTTCTAGTCCTCATTTTGAAAAGTGCATTTGAATAAGTGATTAAAATTTCGCATCTTAGTTTCTCTTCATTTCGAAAATTAAGTGTGTTTAAAAGATTTTTTTTTGCATTGGCATTTAGGGTTTTGTATGTGCATTGATATAGGAGTAGTTACATTGAAAGGGAAATTGCATCTTGCATATTGCTTGTTGCATGTTGTATGCTGCATACTGATTGTTTATTCCCTTCCTTAGCTAGATTTTCATTCAAAGATAAATATTTATAATTTTTCATGTTAGATTTTAATTTTAGGATATTCAGGTGACATTCGTGGTGAGCCCAAAACTGAAACTTAATCAAAGATAAACAATAAAATTTATTGAATCAACCTAAGGAGCATTTGTAACATTAACACAAACACTTGGAGGTCTTGGCTAGAGACGTGTTATGATGTCATTAAATGTAAGAGTTTTTGTTGTTTTCTAGCATTGCATCCCAGGAGTGATATCTTGTTCCACGTACATAAGTGTATAAGATCGTTCTCCACGTACCTCCGAGTATATCAGATGGCGCTCCATGCATGATGAGTATAAAGGAACACTCTCATTGAACGATTACACATTAGACAACACTACTATGAACTGCACTCTCACGTACCGTCGATTATATTTTGGGAGTCCCCTATAGGTTTCTATCCATCCATAGGTAACCAAGTTTGCCAACTTGTATATCGTGATACACTGAACACAACATTCAGGGAGATTGTATGTCGTACATTAAGTCCTTGGTTCGCAAAGGTGTATATTGCAGTTCACGGTTTCTTGGTAATGCTTTATGCCTAAATCACCCTCTTTTTGATTTATTTCTTTTTGTGTTAATAAAATTTATTATCCAATGTGGAAGAACAAAATCCCCCACCTTGTCATTCATGTAGAATGCAAAATAAGCCTCCTCTTCCATCAGAGGCTACTCCTGGTTGTCATAAGAAGCATAAGAAGACACAAAATACTGAATCTTGAACTTTGCGAACTACTTCTTGCCCTCCTCTTGATATTTATTTGCCAAAATCATCTGTCCCCTTGTGTTCCAAGTTCGAGATCACATGTACCCTTGATGATGACAATGACACAATCGAAACAAAAGTCTCTCAAACATTGTTTCCCGAGGTTATTGAACCTGAATTTCATGAGTCAAAAACTTTTATTCTTGAGGTTGTCGAACCTGAGGACCCTCAACCATCTTCACCTGTTACTTTAGGACTTTCCTCTTCTCTTCCTTTGTCTCATACAAAACCTAATATCTTGGACCCAATGGTGAACCTCTTCCATATGGACTTGTGAGTATTGAAGAGATCCCACAAGAAGAGTCTCGTCCTTATACTCATGTTCATTGGGAAGGAATTTATTTTTATTATACTAATACTCTTCCACCTCTTCACACTCCAACACAAACTCCTTTTCCTGATTATTTGGACTATCCACGGATCTCTCACAACAACTTCATTGGTATTATTAACCATGATTGGAACTGATTTTACCTCTTAGCTCATGTCCACCATAATGGTTGAGGAATTGAATGTCACTTCCTCATATATGTTTGCAACATCACTAGAAACACATATGTATGGTGGCCCGTTTGTCACACTTGGTTCTCAGTCTTTATCTGGTACCTTTTATAGTGCGGCTTCCAGTCCTTGAACCTCTCCCATGTCATCTAATTCAAGAATAACATCTAGTACTTCTCTTATGAATGCCACACATTATGCTCCTCTTCCTCCACCTACACCTACAATCGAGTAATAGTTTGGCCCTTATGTTAGTGGGAAAGGTTACCTTCAACAACCTAACTCTTCTTATGTTGGTTACCCTCCATCTAGATCGCAATTGCCTCCATCATCCCCTCCCCCTTTGGTAAGGGGGAAACCTATTGTTGGTATACCTCATGTTGGTAATCAACCTTATTATAGTCCTCCTTATCCTGAAATGGATGATAGTGTTTGGAAACATACTTTTCCTGTTCAACCTGGTTAATTTTGGGATCAATTGTTGAATCCTCAACCTACACCATATTTGTCTCAAATTCCTATCCATCCATCAACATCCCAACAATCTCAAATACATGTGAGCTAACTTTTACAGGTTTTCGTTGCATCACAACATTTTCCATTAGTATTTTTTACTTCCCAGATCCCGCTTACCCAACCTGTGCAAGGTACCTTACATTCTCAATCACTTTGACAGGGTACTCCCCAAGTTTCGATAGGACAAGTTGTTCATAGTATGGATTAGTCTCAATCGACCCACCTTATCATGGCACAATGCAAGCTTTCATCGGGAAACAATGTGGACTATATCAAGGTATTCCTCAAGTGCCTTTTCAAGGCCAAAAAATCCAAACCCAACCATTCGAGCAGCTTTATGGTCATCCTGGGGCTGGAAAACAAGGTCACTTGTATACTGGTTATCAAAATCCTCCTTATGCTGGTACCCGGATTCGTTATTATTAGAAACCTCCTTATTCGGGAGTGAAAGTGCCTGTTTCTCAAGCTATTCCTTCATATCAAGGCCATCCTCCTCTGGAATTTAATTAATAGTTGCCTTTTGTGGCTACTCTCAAATTTTCAGACTTAACTCAGCTCACTGCTGAACCCATTGCTCATTCACCAGGGTGGCAGATTATTCCCACTAAATTGCCTTCTGATATCCCAAAATTCAATGGGAATCCAAGAGAATACTTATCGACACACGTTATAATATATCATCTATGGTGTTCTTCGAACTCCCTTAACGATGATTCCATTCAACTTTGACTTTCCAAGAAAATCTTATAGATACCGAAACTAAATGGTATATTGAGCTACCTAGAGTTTTTTTTCATGATTTCAACACTTTAGCTATCACCTTCCTCGAACATTTCCAGTTTCCCATCATATATGAAATTAGAATTGAATTTTTGACCAACTTCAAACAATCAAATTACACTCACATCTTAGATCATATTTACGAGTGGAGGCATCACTGCTAGTTGGTCAAGACTTATGTTCCCAATCAATTGTTAGTGGAATGGCTCAAAAAATATCTGTTGTCGCCTATAAAAAAATATGTGGCTAAAGGTCGAGTCGCGACCGAAGAGAAAGTTATTGCCCATGTGCAATATTTGGAATACTCAATCATGCATGCTTTATGATAAGATATTGAACACTACGATACCTTCGAATACTGTTCCTCCTCCATCTGGTAAAGAATCTCATGTTACAGATGGCGTGATTAGTTTTTCCAGTTCGCAGTCGGTGAGTAAACCATCTGGTATTACTCTTATGGCATTTTATCAAAACCCTCAATCCCATCCTTCTACGGCTTTTGCTTCTGAGATAAATATTGTTTCATCTGATAAAGGAAAGTCTCAAAAACAACCTAGAATCAAGAAGAAAGGAAAAGGTACGAAGAATAAATACCCCTTACTACGGGATAAAAAAACAAATCAGTCCTCCGATGAGAAACAAAAGCCTCGATACCCATGCTTAATTTGCAACAAGGATCACTTTACATGTGAATGTTCGCACCACGCTGAAGTGAATCAGTTTCTTAAATCTTCCACTTCTCCCACTGTGTTGATCAAACCGTTTCCAAATCAGGATACTCATATGGTTGTGTGGGACCCTTCTTCCTCTAACACAGTTTTGATGCTTCCCTCCTCAAAGATGAAATCTGATGTTATGGTGGCCACTCAAAACAAGGACTATGGTAATGTGAATCCAATGAACGGTTAGGCTATTGATAAAACTAGAATTTTGGCATCACCTTCATATGATCCTACTCCAACTTTGATTCCTATGGAATTGAATATCGAGCCTCTGAAGGGCATTATTCATAAGTCTTCTTTCAACCCTCATTTAAGAGCTGCTCAAAAATATAATGTAGTTGAAGACTTGGCTCAGTATCCATCAACTATGTCAACTCTTGAGGTGTTGCAAAACTGCCCCGCCCAAAATAAGTCCTTTTTTTAAAATTTTAAAATTTTAATTATTTTTTTCAGCTATCAAATGTGTGGATCCATCGGATTCCAACCTAGTGGTTTTCTCTCATGAAAACTATGCCCCTCAACTTTCAGCTTAATTAGATTTTATAATCTAGGTCGTCGTTTGTGGAAAGAACATTCATCGCTATATTTTGGAAGAAGGATCCTCAAACTGAATTATGTCCATGTCTTGCCAGAAGGCGATTAGCTTGCCTCAAATGAATCAATCAACCACCACATTAAAAGTCTTTGATGGAAGAAATTACAAACTTTTCGGGATTATGAATTCTCTTATAATTGAAGTTATTAGCGAACCTCTCGATTATAATCATCTACTAGGACATACATGGGTTTATGCAATGGTTGCTGTTGTTTCGAATTACTTTTGTATGATATCCTTTCCTCACAAAGGTAGGGTTGTAGCCATAGACCAACTCACCTTTTTCACCTCTAATTCTCATGTTACTGGAAATGTCCCTCTTGTAGGGGAAAATATACACTCCTATCAGCATGTCAGAGTCAGATTGTTCAAGGATTCTTCGCTTATGGGAACCTTTTCGCTCCCTCCTCCTCTCCTTTCTGACAACTCATCTTTGGTTTCTTATATCAACATGATATCATCCCCTACTATCCTAGCTGATCCATGTATTGTACCTGACGGAACTAACATCAAAAGTTTTGGCGATCAAATTCCACTTAGCCCCATTGATCTAGATTATGAATCCATCGATTCATCTTGAGAGGCTTACACCTTCTCTTCGTTTAATTAGGTAGATCAATCACTGGATTAGGACACATCTTCTGATCCTTGTTCTCGGGTATTATCTACTGATGAGAGCATCATGGAGATCATGATTCCAAATGATGAGCCGTGGGATGAACATCACCATCATTCCTCCTTACCATATTCCATTGAGGATGATCTCAGTGATGTATAATTACCTAATTTTTTCGAGCCTTCTACGATTTTTTTCTCTATTGATGAGGTCAAATTTGAAAATAACCTTTCGAATATCGAAGAAACGATACCTCTCGATATCTCTGTCAAACCAGGTAATTTCAAAAATCTATACATTGGAGCATCTTATTCTCCATATGAGATCAATATTTATAGAGCCCCATTTCATGAGTTTCAGGATGTCATTGCCTAGAATTATGACGAAATGCCAGGTATCGACCCAAACATAGTAGTGCACAAGATTATAATGTATCCTAATGCGAAAACTGTCTAGAAGCACCTCCATTCAGTCCATCCCAAGAAGGTTGTTGAAATTAAGGCTGAAGTTAAAAAGCTTCTTCAGACTGGCTTCATATACCCAGTTCCTTTAATTGATTGGGTATCGAATGTCCCTGTCATGAAGAAGTAGGGCATGATCTGAGTATGTGTCGATTATCGAGATGTGAATCATGCTTGTCGAAAGGACAACTGTCTAACCCCGTTTATTGACCAGATTGTCAGTGACTGTGTTGGATGCGATATTTATTCATTTATGGATGGATTCTCAAGCTATAATCTAGAAAGGCAAAGTGGCACTTTGCCTTTCTCCCATCGAAGCAGCCTAAGACTGCATTTATTTGTCCCTGGGGTAATTTTTCGTATTGAAAGCTCCATTTTGGTTTAAAGAAAGTTGGGGCCACGTTTCAATGTGCCATGGATTACACTTTTCATGACATTAAACACACTGTGAAACCCTATTTAGATGATATCCATGCTTATTCTAAACGTCGAATTGATCACCCGATGCATCTAAGGGCTATTTTCCTCCATTGTAGACATTATAACATTCGACTTAACCCACAGAAATGTGTGTTATATTTTGGTTCTGGTCAACCTCTGGGTTTTGTCATTTCAAAACAAGGAATTCATATTGATCTTTCGAAGGTACAGATGATCATCGATTTTCCTGCACCTTCTTCTCTCGTTCAGTTGCAAAGAGTCCAAGGGAAAGCTAAATTCCTATGCAGGTTCGTACCTAATTACGCTAAGTTGAATAAAGGATTCACTCCCTGGAAAAAGGGGTCCCCTTCCATTGGGACGAGGCTTCTTTGAAAGAATTTGATGCCTTGAAATATGTACTAGTTTGGAAATGATCAGTGTGACTATTTCCTGTATTAGCGTGAATATCTTGTATCTCCTGTTGCCATTTCTACTATAGAAATGGTATTGGTCAAAGAAGATGATATAGGGATTGAACATCCCATTTATTATCTGAATCATAAGCTTAACGATACCGAAATCAGGTATATTCACGTAGAAAAATTGGCTTTGGTGACCATTCAAGAAGTCCAAAAATTTCACCATTACATCTTGCTTCCGGAAGCTATGGCCATTTTGGATTGCAACCCTACAAAATATATTTTGTCACATCAATTACTGGGGGGAAAGTGCTCTAAGTGGTTCGTTATTATGTAAGAGTTCGACCTGGAATTCATCAATTCCAAGTCAAGGAAATCCCTATTTTTCTATGAACTCATGTGCAACCTTCCTTCCCTTGATTTTGAATCTAAATATGAAGATTATATCCCTGACGATTCATTTCTTCTGATTTCTTCATATGGCTCGTGGTGTGGACATTTTCTAATCTATATCCAGAGCCAAAATTTCTGTCCCAATACCTCTTGCTCCGAGCAATGACGTATTCGATACCGATCCCGAAATTATGTTATTTTCAACGACACCCTTTAACATCGTGGTATTGATACAATTTTGCGAATATTATGATGAGCTCCATCATTAGACATATTTGAGGGGTTAATGGTCACCTTTTTGCCTTACATATTTTTTTCTTGCATTTTTATTATTATTTGGTTTTATGATGCTAGTATAGGTGGTGATTATGGCTAACATACTCTGAGTGCCTAATATGAGGTTGAGTGCAGAAAATCATGAATTATTAAGCAATTTCATAAGGATTTTATCATAAAGACTTGGAGTTAAGTGGACTCAATCACCCAAAAAATTCTCTCCAGCAATTTGAGTGCAGAGGCAACCACGAAAATCCAAGAGGAGTGCACTCAATATTTGTTGACTTGGAGTTAATTGGACTCAATCACCCCAAATATTCTTTCCAAAAATTCGAGTTCCTGAGGCATCCAAGCAAGTCAAAGAGGAGAGCACTCAATCTATGTTTACTAAGAGTCAAGTGGACTCAATCACCATTTTCAAGGGAGCTGTTGGTTGCTATCCTATAGAATAAATAGAGTAGAGCTAGAGCTAGGAAGGAGTTAGTTATTCAGTGAGTTGATTCCATTCAGAACTATTGTTGTGAGCCATTTATCTTTTTATTTTACCCAGTAATAAAACTTTCCGAGATGTATGAGTTTATTATTTTAATGAAATGAGTATAGTGATTTCCTTTATTGATTTAAGTTTCAGAGAGAGAGGCTCGTGGGTTAGGGCCCAATCCATATGCCTCAGCATCTCTGCTGTTTTCATTCTTTCCTTTCTGTCATTTAGCTAGTTTTTCTTCTTCCATTTAGTTAGATCTACTTCTGATAGTTTCATTGCTGCTTAGTTTTGCTTTCAGTTTGATGTTGTAGTTTTTCATTTGCGTGTGAGTAGTAGAATAGAGGATAAAACTCTAAAAGTTTTGGATCTAGACTTCCCTTCTCATCTCTAACCATAGAGCTCAAGGAGGGTAAACCTTCCCACAGACCAAAAAAATTGATTTCTGTGCACTATTTTATCTCTGCGTTACGCCTCTAAACCTTGATTTTACGCCTCCATTCCCTCCTGCTTTCCGCTTATTTTAACTACTGCACCCACCTTTTTTCCCCAACAACACTTAAACCCTTCTGCCACCTCCTTTGTTTCTATTGGTTATGGTCACCTTACTTGTTTTAATAAAAAAACGCTAGAAAAACCATCAAAGTTGACCTCCACCTTTACTCCTCGAAATCCCCACTACCATACTTCGCTCATCGTAGGTCGTAGTTTTCATTCGGTTCCTTTTAACACTTACCGCTCCCATCCGCCGATTGCAATATTGGGATAATGCTCCACTACCAGTCCCACCACCACATCACCCATCAGAATCACACGTCGCACCATTTTCCTCTTCCCTTAAAGCCTTATCATTCATGGTTTCATTACCCTTTCTAACGCAAAATGCTTGAAAACCATCGGAATTCGACCTTCTGCCCTTACTCCTCCAACTTCCCACTACCGTACATCGCAAATCACAAATCATAATGTTTAGTTTCTTCTGTTAACACTTACCACTCCCATCTGCCGATTGTGATATTGCGATCACACTCCGTCTCCAGGCCCACCGCCATGTCACCCATCACAATCGCACTTCGCACATTTTCCTTTTTTTCTTTTAGATTTATAGCTTCCAAACGTCGATTGTGATATTGTGATCACGCTCCACTGCCGGTCCCACCCCCATGTCACTCAACGCATTTCGCACATCGCAACTCTTTCCTGTTCGCATTTCACATTTTGCTCGTTGCAGTTTTTAACCCGTCACACTTCACACTTCCCAAATTTTGCTCCATCACATCTCCGCCATCGCACTTTTCGAATTATTTCACTCCAAAGCCATTTTTGCGCTAGAATATAGTTCACACCCCCTCTTTCCACTTCTAAGCCCCATTTTATGTGCTAAGCCCTCTATTAGCACCTTTTACCCCTTTTCTTCTCCAAACTGCAAATCAACATTTTCTCAATCAAAATTAAGTCATGGATAGTTTAGCTACATGGATAGAAAGATGGTAGATAGAGCATAAGATAAGTAGGGTGTTGGGTATGTGTTATATTCTTTCCACGACTAGCCCCACACGCTGTATGTTGCACCGGGTGCAGCAGGGGGGTCATAAGGGGGGAGGCAGCCCCAACTGTTGGGGTCCAGGGCATCGCCCCAACAAAAGTTTGTTTGGTGTGCGGACCCACTCATAGGCGGACCCACCCATGTTTTGTGCATGATTTTGCACATGGTTTTGGGGTACGATGGTTTTCGGCCCTTGTTATTTTGTAGATCCGGTCAAGGGAACTACGGTTATGTTCTAATCCAGGGTTAGTGGATTGGGGTTTATGTATGCTTCGGCATGTATATATATGTGTTGTAACACTAAAAGGAATATAATGAAAAATCAAGCTGGTCGTCCCAATTTGGGATCCAGGGGAAAATCTCTGTGTTTATCTGTTTTATGTTTCATGCTCTCGCTATTGTTTATTTTTTGTTATAAGATTCGTGTGTAGATAATTTTTGTTCAGGGTTAAAACCTACATTTGGTATCGGAGCTATTTCGGCTTCAAGGGGATGCCTTTGCTGCTGAGGGTTTTTTGCTTGGGCTTGAGGTAGACCCTGTTCAGTGGGAGATCTACGGGATCAATTATTGTGGTGAAAGAAGATGGAGAGCGGCGGGAAGATAGAGATCGAGAAATTTATGGTCAGAGCTTTGAGTTATGGAAGCTCAAGATGGAGGATCTGCTGGTGGATAAAGATCAGTGGATCGCGGTAGATCCAGGTACTAAACCAACGGCAATGTCAGATGAAGACTGGAAGAAACTGGATCGGAAGGCTAAGAGCACAATATCAGTGTTGTGTGTCTGCATCGTGATGTTGAATGTATCCGATTGGGAAGTGATGAGATTGGTGGAGGATTAACCAAAAGAGCATCCGAATGCCTTCAATATCATGGTAAGGTCAATGTCATCTCGTTGATATTAAAATCTCGCATGAAGATAAGACTTGCTTGTTGTGTTCTTCGATCATGGGACAATGTTATTGCAATAGGTAGCACACAACTATCGAAAATATATGAACTCGTTTCGGCCTTTGTTGTTAGTGTATTGAGACGGAGAAATATGGAGGGCCAAAATGGAGGTGCCTTATCTGTACAAGGAAGGCCCCAAAACAGAAAAAAGAATAAGGTTTCGAGTGGGAGATCCAAATCTAGAGGGAGATCTAAATCTCTTTGAAATTTTGTAAAGGTATGCTGGAAATGCGGAAAGGAAGGGCACTACAAAAAGGAGTGCAGATCTAAAGTTCCTGAGAAAGGAAAGGGATCTGATGATGCTCCTTTTGCAGAGGCAAAAAATACCTCGGATGAAGGTGGGGATGTGTATTTGGCTTCTTCTTCAAATACACATGTAGATCATGAGTCATGGTTGATTGAATCAGGCGCATCCTTTCACTTCACTCCACATAGGGAGTGGTTCTGCGAGTATGAGAAATATGATGGTGATGTCTTCCTAGGGGATGATAGGAAGGCCAAAATCATCGGACGTGGAAAGGTCAAGCTGAAGCTGCAAGGTGGAAGGATTAGAACACTTCTTGGTGTTATGCATATTCCTGCATTGGCCAAAAATCTGATTTCTGTAAGCAAGATGGATGATGCAGGTGTAAAAATAGTGTTCGAGAAAGATGCCTGCAAGATGGTTCGGGGAGCACTGGTATTAATGCGGGGAGTTCGGATTGGAACTCTATACAAGCTACAAGGTAGCACTATTATTGATGGGTGTAATAGTTATGTGGTTCCTGAAAGTGGAGCGGAAAGCCTAGCTGTCTCTGGAGAAAATACCATGCTATGGCATCAAAGGCTTGGACATATTGGAGAGAAGGGCCTTCGGATACTACATAGAAATGGTATGGTAGAAGGTATGTCTAATTTCTCTCTGGATTTTGATTTCTATGAACATTGTGTATATGGGAAGTAGAATCGGGTGAGTTTTCCTTCTGGTGCTAAGAGGGCAAACAAGATATTAGAACTTGTGCACAATGATGTGTTTGGACCTGTGTCAGTTCCATCACTGGGAAAGTCTATGTACTATGTTTCATTTATAGATGACTTCTCAAGGAATACATGGATATATTTCTTGAGGAAGAAATCTGAAGTCTTTGACAAATTTAAAGAATTTAAGGCTCTGGTGGAAAACCAGACAGAGAAGAAGATAAAGGCTTTGAGGACAGATAATGGTGGGGAGTTCTGCAAGAAGGAATTTGAAGAGTTATGTAAGAAGTGTGGTATAGCACGGCAGAAGACTACTCCATACACACCTCAGCAAAATGGAGTTGTAGAAAGAATGAATAGAACACTGATGGAAAAGGCAAGAAGCATGCTCAGTGGTACCGGGTTAGGACAAGAATTCCGGGCAGAGGCAGTGGAGACTGCATGTTACTTAGTTAACATATCACCTTCATCAGCGTTGGAGGATAAGACCCCACATGAGGTATGGACTGGTAAGAAACCCTCTCTTTCACATTTAAGGGTATTTGGATGTGATGCATATGTACATGTTCCAAAGGAGAAAAGGACCAAGTTGGATAATAAATCTGAAAGGTGCATCTTTATTGGGTATAAGGATGGTTTAAAGGGTTACAAGCTTTGGAACCCAGAAACAAGGAAGGTTGTGTACAGTCGAGATGTGGTGTTTAGAGAGGTGAAATATGTTGTTACACATGAAGTCCTACCAAAGGAACCTGAGAAGATAGAGTTTGAGCTAAAGGAGGATGAATCAGACTCTACAACAGAAGAAGACTTAGAAGAGGAGGAGCCACAAACTCCAGCTGTGAGAAGATCAAATTGGGAAAGAAGGCAACCAGAAAGGTATAGTCCATCTACTTTTTGTTCAGGTTTTGCCTTAAATATAACTGATGATGATCCCAGAACTGTCAGGGAGGTAGTAGATTCATAGGATGGAAAACTCTGGAAGGAGGCCATGGTTGATGAGATGGCATCCTTGCACAAAAATGAGGCATGGGATCTGGTAGAGTTGCCGGCGGGAAGGAAGCCCATCGGGAAAATGGGTGTTTAAGAAGAAGATGAATGTAGAAGTCAAGGTGGAGAAATACAAAGCTCGGTTGGTAGCAAAAGGTTATTCCCAGGTGCCGGGAATTGATTTTGGTGATATTTTTTCTCCTGTTGCCAAAGTTACTTCTATTAGATTACTTTTATCTGTTGCTGCTGCATTTGATTTTGAGATAGAAAAGATGGATGTGAAGACAACATTTCTTCATGGGGATCTAGAAGAGGAGATCTACATGAAGCAACCTGAAGGCTTTATGGTGAAGGGTAAGAAAGAACTGGTATGCAGGTTGAAGAAGTCTCTGTATGGGTTAAAAAAATCACCAAGGATGTGGTATTAAAAATTTGATACCTATATACGGGGACTTGGCTTCACCAGAAGCAAGGAGGATCACTGTGTTTATTTTAAATTAATTGGTGGCCGTGTTATTTATTTGGTCTTGTATGTGGATGATATGTTGTTGATTGGAAATGACAAAGAAATTATCTAAGATTTGAAGACCCAACTGTTCTCCAAATTCGACATGAAGGATCTTGGTGCTGCAAACTATATTTTGGGTATGGAAATTAAGAGAGATTGGGCAAAGAGGAAGCTCTGGTTAAACCAGAGGAAGTATGTCGAGACTATATTGCAGAGGTTCAATATGCAGGATAGTAAACCAGTGAATGTTCCTATTCCTGTAGGTGTAAAGTTGTCTGCTGAACAGTGTCCCAAGACACAAGAAGAAGAGGAGGATATGTCCTGTGTTCCATATGCAAGTGCAGTGGGTAGCCTGATGTATGCAATGGTCTGTACTAGACCAGACATTGCACATGCAGTGGGAGTATTGAGCAGGTTTATGTCAAACCTAGGGAAGGAGCATTGGACAACAATGAAGCGGGTTTTCAGATATTTACGTGGCACTAGTGATTATGGCTTGTGCTACCAGGGAAGACTAGGATTGGAAAGAATGTTGGACATTCGTGGTTTTGTTGATGCAGACTGGGCTGGAGATCTGGACCAAAGAAGATCTACAAGTGGGTATGTGTTTAGCCTATTTGGAGGCACAAATTTTGCCTGATGAGAAATATAGTTTGTAGTGGTTTCAACTGCTGTGTAGGCGAATACATAGCAGCTACCTGGCAAGCAAGGAAGAAATTTCAAGGTAAAGATTATGTTCAAGTATGGGGTTCAGACAACAAGCTATAAGGATAGACCGTGATAGCCAAAGTGCAATTTTCTTAAGAACCCCGTTTACTATTCAAAGACAAAGACATTGATGTCTGGTTATCACTAAGTAGATACATGAGGCTAAAAGGTGTTACAGAAGTGGACACGGAAGAATGTTGCAGAGGTATTGATGAAGTCTGTGAGCACTCAGAAGTTCTCTTGGTGTAGAGAAACAATGGGTGTTGAAGAATTGGCCAAATGACTAAGCTCTCATGTGGCCCCCTTTGGAGAGAAAACAACAAGTGGGAGAATGTTGGGTATGTGTTATATTCTTTCCACGACTAGCCCCACACGCTGTACGTTGCTACTGGGTGAGCAGGGAGAAACACCATGGGGTTCTGGGCATGGCCAGCAAAGATCTTAAGGTTTGGTGGGGACCTACCTCCATAGGCAGACCTTAACGATGTTTTGTGCATGAGTTTGCACATGGTTTTGGGGTACGATGGTTTTCTGCCCCTGGTATTTTGTAGATCCAACAAGGGAACTACTATTATGTTCTAACTGTGGTTAATGGATTGGGGTTTATGTATGCTTCAAAGGTATATATGTGTTGTAACACTAAAAGGAATATAATGAAAAATCGAGCTGGTCGTCCCAATTTGGGATCCAGGGGAAAATCTCTGTGTTTATCTGTTTTATGTTTCATGCTCTCGCTATTGTTTATTTTCTGTTATAAGATTCGTGTGTAGATAATTTTTTTTCAGGGTTAAAACCTACATAGGGTGTGTTTAGCCGATTGGCCAAGTTAAGTGCAGTTTAAATTAGTTTCCTTTCTCCAACTTAGTTTAGTTTCTTTCCAGTCATTTCCTTTGATAAAATCAATTTAGTTTCTTTTTGTCATTTCATTTCTGCATATTAAATTAGTTTCATTTCAGTCATTTCCTTTCTGCAAATTGAGTTAGTTTCCTTTCAGTCATTTCCTTTCTGCAAATTGAGTTAGTTTCCTTTCTGTCATTTTCTACAAACATATTGGTGGAAGCTACTTGGGCCTACAACACTACTTGGAAGATAACAACATGACTCACTCCCTATGAACTAGTCTATTGTAAGAAGTCTCTACTTTCAATTGAATTTGAGTTCAATACTTTAAGAATGGAAGTTGAATTAAATATAGATCTATAAAATGGCTAAAAAGAGAGGTTGCTACAACTAAATGGATTGGATGAGTTAAGAATGCAAGCACTTCTTCACACGGAGGTAGTTCAGCTGCAAAGGAAGGTTTGGCATGACAAGAAAATCAAATAAAAGACCTTCCAAGAACGAGATTGGGTGCTGTTGTATGATTCAAGGTTTAAATATTTCAAAGGCAAGCTGATGACAAGATGGTTGGGACCTTATACAGTGGAAAGATGTTTTGATAATGGCGCAGTTATAATTATAACCATAGATGAGGAAGGAATCCCCTTGCTTGTCAAAGGTCACAGACTTAAAATTTACAAAAAGCCTTTGTTAAAGGCAGAGTTCATAAATTAATTAAGCAGAGAGGTGTATGTGATGGGAAACTCCATAGTTTCCCACACCTCTCGACAAAAAAAAAATGAAAAAATTAAGGCATTATGTACTGGATATTAGACCTTTGTTCACACTGACCATGCAACCATCAAGTATTTAATGAAAAAAACAGATGTGAATGCTAGGATAATTAGATGGTTGTTACTTTGTAGCAATTTGATTTGACTATTATTGATAAACCTGGAAAGGAGAATGTTGTTGTGGATTTTTTGTCCAGGTTAGCTCTCCCTGCAGGAGAAGAAGGAATGGTGGATGACCAGTTGCCAGATGAGCAGCTCTTTGCTATATCAACACTCTCACCATGGTTTGCTGATATAGCCAACTACTTGCTTGTTGGGAGACTCCCTCCTAATATTTCATTCAGGAGCACCCCTTTCACATGGATTGGGGGAAATATTTTCAAGCTAGGCCCTAATCAAATCCTAAGGAGATGTGTGAGGGAGGAAGAAGTTTTTGATATCCTCTTTGCATGTCATGAAAACCCATGGGGAGGCCACTTTACTGCAAAGAGAACTACTTACAAAGCTTTGTAGCCAGGATACTATTGGCGTACCCTTCACCAAGATTCCAAAAGATACACCAGCATGTGTGACCAGTGCCAAAGGATTGAGAAACCCACGCAAAGGGATGAGATTCCTTTGCACCCTTAGGTAGCTCTTGAGCCATTTGACAAGTGGGGCTTGGAATTTGTTGGACCTATCAATCCACCATCCATATAAAATAAGTATATCATAGTCTTCACTGATTACATAACAAAGTGGGCTGAAACAAAAGCAGCGACAGTAGCAACTGAGGAGAAAGTAGTAGAATTTCTAAGGGAGAATGTGTTTTACAAGTTTGGATACCCCATAGAAATAGTCACTGATCAAGGAGCACAATTTACCTCTCACCTCATTGAGAATATTTTGAGGAAGCAAAAGATTCAACATATAACTTCTACTGCATATCACCCTTAAGCAAATTTCCAAGTAGAAGTAACTAGCAGAGCTTTAGAGAGTATCCTCACCAAGGTTGTGAGCAGTAGCAAAAAATATTGGGCAGACAGATTGGTGGAATCTACTTGGGCCTACAACACTACTTGGAAGACAACAATAGGATTCACTCCCTATGAAATAGTCTATGGTAAGAAGGCTCTACTTTCAGTTGAATTTGAGTTCAATACTTTAAGAATGGCAACTGAATTAAATCTATATCTATCAAATGCCCAAAAAGAGATGTTGTTGCAACTAAATGGATTGGATGAGTTAATAATGCAAGGAATTCTTCACACGGAGGTAGTTTAGCTGCAAAGGAAGGTTTGGCATGACAAGAACATCAAAGAAAAGACCTTCCAAGAAGGATATTGGGCGCTGTTGTATGATTCAAGGTTTAAATATTTCAAATGCAAGCTGATGACAAGATGGTTGGGACATTACACAGTGGAAAAATGTTTTGATAATGGCATAGTTCAAATCAGAACCATAGATGAGGAAGGAATCCCCTTGCTTGTCAATGGTCACATACTTAAAGTTTACAAAAAGTCTTTGTCAAAGGCAGAGTTCATAAATTCAATAAGAAGAGAGGTGTATGTGATGGGAAACTCCATAGTTTCTCACACCTCTTGAAAAATAAAATAAAATAAAATAAAATAAATAAAAGATCCATGGGTTAAAACCTCTCTGAGGCGCCCAAGGCAAGTCTGTGGGTTGAAAACCTCTTTGGAGGCAGCCCACTTTCTTTAAAAAAAAACAAAAAAAAACAAAAAACAAATACATCTACATCTCTGTGTTTTCTATGTTTGTTGTTTTACAGGTTATTAATTGTTTCTGGAAAGGGAAGAATTCATCTTCTTTTCCCTTCTTCTATTTTACCATCCATCCCATCATTCGCTGCATTCATTTTTATAATGTCCTCCATCACCTCCATGCACCAAATTCCTCCATTCCTGAGCACAATGTAGCAAGGAAAGAAAAACAAAGATTGCTACAGACATAAGGGAATTCCTACAACGTAGACATCTATTCCTGAACAACAAGAAAAACAAGGGAGGAGCTCATGAAGCAGACCCCAAAAAAGACAAGATTTCCACCCATGGCATCTGGAGCATCCCCATGCAACATCTACAATGGAAAGGAACATCAAGGAAATATTAGCAGCTCAATCAGAGAGTTGCTCATTCAGCAATATGCTCACTCAGAAAACAAGAAAATGAAGAATAACACAACATATAAGAGGCTTGTCTCCAAATTCCAGCTCCTGCAGACGCCTCGACAACAACATGTAAGCTCATGTATAGCTTCTCACCCCTCGCTATGCATCCATAATAGCCATAAATAATTAAATTTGCAGACTTGGAGTTTAAGGGGCAGAAAGGTGGCCAATTATCTTGGCCATCATTGTGATGTATTACTAGGGAGAACTGCAAAGTCATGCCACCTGGGCATGCAAAATTTTTTTTTTCAATCAAGTGGAGTAGAGGAGAACGAGGGGAGGAAACATGCAATCCATCATGAATTAACAGGGAGAAGGAAACAACTATCTACAACAGAATCTGGAGCTAATCCGAGTTATATAAGCGCTCCAAAAATTAGTTGCGCAATCTAATAAAAAGAGATACTGTGTCATCCAAACTAGTAAATTGAGAATTTTGGAGGGAAAGAGACCAAAGGGAGCCGCAACACAATAGTACCGAGAGCGGGCTACGTATTTGAACAACGCGCAACAACAACAGTAGAAAAATGTCACCCTACCTATTGTCGCTCCTAGAGACAGCCTAGAGTTGTGATAGACCAGTGCCTAGGACATCTTAGCATAGCAAGGAGCGTATAATATAATGTATGAAGCTGTCAACTTCAGCTCACATGCTATCTCCTGTAAATAGGGAAATATGATTTAAATGGGACCAAGTCCCTCAGAAAGTGTCACAGGGAAAAGAATACTGCAGAGGCAAGATGCAAGATTCCAATATAAAGGCATCAGACAGTTAAGAGACAATTTACTGTAAAGAGGGCCAATTCAAGTAATATGTCACATAAATCAATTATCAGAAGGTGTATGTAATGAAGGAAATATTGAGAAGATATTAGTCAACATTGGGCTGATATCCAGATACACAACATAGCCATGCATGGGCTTACTAATCTAAGAATCCATACACAACAATGGCGATTTAAAAACACCCTCCCAAGGAAACTAATATAGCAGAAAAATGGTTTAGATGAATAATGGAACAGTATATCATGCATGAGCCATATTTAAAGTGCTTGAATGATCTGAGCATGGGCATCAACTAAGATGAATCCATACCAAAAATCAGTGAGCCACTCGCATTCCAAAACATGATACAAGAAACATGGATAAAATGAAATGATATATTAAAATAACACATAAGAGAAAGTTACAGACTGTGAAATACCAAAGACCAGAATCCTCTTTAACAGATAGAACTCCTCCTCACTGAGACCCTATGGGCTCTGAGCCTTCATACAAGAGCTTTACAAAATGTATACAAAAGCCTTTCACTGCCTAGTTTTCTGATAAAATCTGGAACCCTTCACAATCTGTTCGTTCCACTTTTTATAGGAAACAAAGAAGACTAATAAAGAAAGTAGGTGATGAACATTTAATTGTATCATTAATTAAAAATGGCGGAGACGTGCACACCCATACTGCTGAATGGTTCTGAAGTGCTGCATGTATTTGAGGCCGACGTTCTGAAATAAATGCACTGGATGAAGATCTCTTCAGGAACACGGTAAAGGAGTAAAATCATATAAACATTCTGTCCTTTCCTGAAAGGATAAAGTGTTGAAAAGAAAGGCTTGAGACATTTTTTCTTGGGCCTCGTACCCTCTGCCTTCCCAATTCTGAATTAAGCTTTAAAATCTCCAACGCCGAACACTGAATTCCTCAACTATCCACTGGTCTTCCTCTGCTGCTCCATTAATGTTTTCATCTGTGAAATCGGTGCCTTGAACGTCCCTGGGAATTTTGCCAAAGTATAACCCTATTTCTTTAATGGATTTCATGTCACAACAGCTACCCAGGACTTTCTTCATAAATTTCGCCTCTGAAAAACTGGTCCTTTGACACGTTCTCGAATTTTGTAATGGATGCTGTAAATTATGATAATTATTTATCGCTATAAACCTGCAAAACACACAAAGTTGTGAAGAAAACAAATACATGGGGGACGGAAATGCAATGGAGGCGACTGTGTAGTGAAGCAACATGATGAAATGGTGGAATCATGCAGGGTGGTGACGAAGAAAGTGCAGTGGAAATAATGGTATGCTAATTAGCGAAAGTTTTAAACAAAAAACAATGAAATTTGACTTATGACTGACATATGTAATGGGCGGAGGAGAAATGCGATGCACACGTGGGATGATGACGTGGTGGACGTACGAAAGATTATGTGGAAAGGATGACGAGGTGGTATGAGGTCAATGGCGGGCAGGTGATTAAATATGGACCGTCCGATCTCAGGGGAGATCAATGGTTGAAAAGGCATTGGGAGCGACTGATAGTGGGCCAGGGGCGCATTTTCCGTGGGTTATAACTTGTGCAGCTTCAATGCGCGACGACCGTTCGATGAAGGTCTCCAGATCCGACGACTGACAGCGATATCGCTATGCATCTCTTGCCGAACAATAGCGTGCGATGAACGACGGTTTTGGAACCGTACGCTGGGACGCGTGGCAGACAGTGTATGGAATCACTGGCCCAAGGAGAATTACCGCCTACCGCCGAAAGGCGGTGCGATACATACCACCCGGTTTTGGAGTAGTGCGCTGCGGGGGCCACCAGGACAGGAGGGCTGCGGACAGTTGATTTTACAGTTTGATTAGACGACTGAGATACGGTTTGGGCGATGAATGCCGTGGGCCACGGGTGTAGTAGAGGATTGCGAATGCCGTTTGATAGGTACAGATCAACGGCCGAGGTCACGCCCGATATTCATACGCAATAAGCGCCTACTGTTTTTGCGCCTGGTTCTAGCGTTGGGTTTCATGGAGGAAACAACTGAGGGGCTAGGGCCAAAAGGGCTGAGGCCTGATATATTTTCAAAGGTGGGTTTCCCAGCCTTTTTATGCAATTCTGAGGCTGGGAGAAGGCGACGATAGGCGGATAATGAATTTTCCAGGCTATCAAAAGAATTTTGGAGGGTTGAAATGGAATGGCCTGCCAAAAATTCAATAGGGGTTTGACATGATCAACATCTGATCCACCTGGGGACGACACGTTCATTCCCGGACGTGTCGAGAACTCGCAGACCCTTTGATCATCTTCTGTGCAAACTCGGCTCTTAAACAACCTTGATTTTAATTTAACGATTCCTAACAACACCCACATTATCCGAACAAAGATGAAACGACAAACTAATATTCAATATAATACACCAGGATTTTTTGGCCTGAGTTAGAACTGGAAATAGGGTTTAAGGAATTGACCATTTACAGGGGCATCTAGCAAGTCGCCCTGTAAATTCTCCAACCTGAAAGTATTATTGCCCCCATGTTCCACAATTTTGAAAGGACCAAACCAGAGGGGGTCAAACTTTCCATGTTTACCTTTTTCAGCTCTTCGGATATCCCATCTGAGCACCAAATCACCAATCTGTAGCTTCCTGTCTTTTGCATGCTAATAAAAAATGTGTTCCATTTTCTCTTGATATTCTATTAACCTCTGATTCACCTGGCCCCGTGTTTCTTCTAATTCCACCAGTTGATTGATTCTCCTGATCATATCATCAGGTTCCTCCTGACTTTGTTGCATGAAGCGGGCCACTGGTAAAGCCAGCTGTAAAGGAAAAACCGCTGCTCGTCCATATACCAATTCATAGGGATATTTCCCAGTTTCTCTCTTGCTGGTGACTCTATTAGCCCATAGAGAAAATTTCAATTGGGAATCCCAATTCTTCTGATTTTCATTGATAGTCTTCTTCAAGGCCCTCACCAGAGTTTTATTTGAAGACTTTGCCAAGCCATTTCCTTGTGGATAGTAAGCTGTAGTGTGACTTAGTATGATATTGTATTGCTGGCAGAAATTCATAAATTTTGCAGACTTAAAGGCCTGTGCATTATCAGTCACTATCCTAGCAGGACAACCAAACCTGGATATGATGTTTTCCTCCATGAACTTTATGATCACAGTATATGTAGCATTCCTTGCAGGTATGACTTCCACCCATTTAGTGAAATAATCTGTGGCTGTTAATATCCATTTATGTTGTCCACTCGATGGAGGATGTATTTCACCTATAAAATCAATGCCCCATTGACGAAAGGGTTCATCCACATGCACTGTAATCAGGGGAAACAGTGCTGATTTCTGTCTCTCAGCAAATTTATGACATTTATCACATGCTCTTACTCTGGCAAAAACATCTCCAAAAATGTTTGGCCAATAGAAGCCAGCTTTCATAATTTTATGAGCTGTGGCCCTCTAGCTGTAATGACCTCCACAGATCCCTTAATGAAATTCCGCTATAATACTCTCGACTTCATTCTCTGTGAGACACAGGAGTAAGATGCCTGAGGGATCTCGCCAGTATAGCTGGCCATTGGCGACTATGTACTTTTGTGATCTCAATCTCAGTGCTTTGTATTTAGTTTTATCACAACTTGGGGGGCAGCTGAGTGTGAGGAGATATTATACTATCTTTTTGTACCACAGACTGGTGAGGTAATTTAGATGTGTTTCTGGAGTAGCTACTCCAATTCCCTGTCATTCTTCTTTCTCCTCAGATTCCTCACTTGCTATAATGGAAAAATTTATGCCCAGAGCTTGATAGTTTGATTCAGATAGCATTTTGGAAATTCCCTGTCCTTTGATCAGCTTAGTAGGGCATATGTCTAAGTCATACTCCTGTAATTTAGCGATCCACTTACCCCTTTTTCCTTCACTATCCCCCTGAATAAGAATATCCTTTACAGCAGCTGCAGGCACAAATGCAGTGATGTGGGACTGTAAGATATATACCCGGAATTCTTTGAGGGATTTCACTAGGGCTTATGCTTGCTTTTCCAATATGTTGTACTTTAATTCTGCATCATGGAGCACCTGACTAAAAAAGGCAATAGGCTGCTCATACCCTTCAAAACTCCTGCTATTGTATGAGGTGATGCAAAAGAAAAGATCATGAAAGGTTTATCATAATTTGGCCCGACCAGCACGGGGGCTTCTGCAAAAGCATTCTTTATCCTGGTAAATGCCTCCCATGATTCTTGTGACCACTTTACTTCATTATTCTTCTTCAGCATCTCTGTTATATGCCTAACTATCTCAGCATAGTTAGGAATAAACCTTCTTAGGAAATTAATGCGCCCAAGGAATACCTGCACTTCCTTCTTATTTCTGGGGAAAAAAATACCATTTATAACCTCTACCCTCTTAGGGTCTATTTTCACCCCATCTTTAGTCACAATATGGCCCAAAAGCTTCCCTTCCTCTAATGCAAATAAATATTTTTGTGGATTGAGGGAAAGACCATACCTTCTGCATTTTTCAAAATTTCTGCGTAGATGTTCAATGTGCTCAGCATCATCCTTTGAAAATATAGTTATATCATCAAGATAGACCACCAAAAATTTATCCTGCTCCCCAACAAAGGCGATGTCCATAGCTCTTGAAAGGTGGCCCCTGCGTTGATCAACCCGAAAGGCATTCTGGCATACATGAATGTACCCCACGGTGTGGTGAAAGCAGTCTTCTTCTAATCCTCTGGAAGTACAGCCACCTGGTTATAACCAGAGAATCCATCCATCATGGACATCCTAGAAGCTCCAACCACCCTCTGCAAGATGTGATCCATCTTAGGCAGTGGATAATTATCCTTTAAGGATGCTCTGTTTAAATTTCTAAAATCCACACACAGCCTTATTTCTCCATTCTTTTTTCGTATAGGGACAAGGTTTGCCACCCATTCAGAGTACCTAAATGGTAAAATTATTTTGGCTTTTAACAGCTTCGTAATTTCTTTCTCAATGGAAGGCATCAGCAGGGGATTGATTTGTCTGAGCTTCTGCTTATGGGTCTTTGCATCTCCCTTCAGTGGAATTTTGTGCTGCATAATACTGATACCAAAGGTTTTCAAGTCCTGATAGGACCATGCAAACACATCCTTGTAAGATTGAAATAATTTCAAGTACATATCCTTATATTCTTTTGGGACCGTCTTGGATAATTTTACAATTTTAGGATCAACCTCAGTACCCAGATTCAAATCTTCTACCTGATTTTCTTCTACCACTTTGCTAGGCTGCAATGGGACATCATTCTTGTCAAATAATCTTTCTAGAGGCACCAACCCTCTAGGTATCACGTTTCCCTTCAATTGCAACACTTTATTACCTGCCACTTTCTCTTCCCAATTTCTTTCTGAAGTATCTTCAGACTCAACCTCTTCTTCATCAGCATCAATCTCCATATTGGAGAATTCTCCCACTATTTCCAGGAATCTCTTCATCTGTTATTCATCTTCAAATACCTGCCAGTGTTTGATGTTATCAGGGATTGAAGGCTGATAACGCACCTCAACTTCATACCTTAAAAGAGGGTTCTGAGGTGGTCGGAATGTACTAGCAGCTACAGCAAGGGAATCAACCATCCTATTCTATTCTCGAGGCATGAACTGGATATTGAATGCCAAGAAGAAATTTTCTAACATGTCCCCAACTTCATTCCTATAAGCCCTTAGCCTAGGATGTTTGGTTTGACACTGATTCCTGACTTGCCTGACCACCAGTTCTGAATCTCCCAGAACCTTTAAGTTTTGTATGTTCATATTCCTGGATGTCTGCAATCCTAACAGGAGTGCTTCGTATTTAGCCACATTATTAGTGGCTTCATATTATAGCTTGAAGGACAATGGAACCCACCTTCCTGTAGGAGAAATCAATAATATTCCAACTCCATTACCTTCTCTTGAATTTGTTCCATCAAAATGAAGTGTCCAGATCCCTGCTTCATGGTTCTCTAAGGGCTGCTCAGTCTTGATCTGACAGAAGGATGGTTCATGAGTGAAATCTTGGTCTTCTTCCAGTATCAAGCATGAGAAATCTCCTTCTTTACTGTAGACTGGTGAATTTACAGAGTTGTCAGCCTTAGTCACCATCTTGACAAATCTAGTCTCCCTGTACAATCTCCTCTCTTGGCCACCAAAAACCGGGATAGTGGCATATGTTAAATCTAACTTGATTGACCCACCAATTTTTGTTCCCCAGGACCTTGAAAACAACATGCCAAAGCGAGCTGGGATGTTAGCCACCACAATATCCATGACTACACTTTTTGCTGGGACTTGGGCCAAATTGACCACCAAATCCTTGTTCATCCCCAAGCATTTAACTCTTTTGGAATCAAATTAATAGAGGTCCTTATATGGACGTGTGATTTCTAATCCTAGTTGTTCCATGACTGACAGAGGCATAAGATTGTGGGAAGCTCTAGAATCCAGCATACAGTTATGTAATAATAGGTCGTGGATCACTAGAGACACATAGAAGGGAGGAGTAGAAGGATCTATCTCCTCAACGTGTGGGCCAATCAAAACCATGGGTCTTTCTTCTTGAAGTTTGAGACTATCTGCGATGATTGGTGCTTTTGGAGGTAGCATAAATGAGGTGACTTGAGCTTGGTATGCTGGTTGTTTCAATAGTTCAGTCAAGGGCACTGGGATTTTGAATTTTTCAAGTTCCTTTTGAAAACTAAAAACAGGAGGGGACTTCTCTATTACAACCTCTTTTGGCTCTTTATTTTCAGCTGGGGGTTTGACTTCTTTTGACACAGGCTTGACATTAGGGGGAACGACTGTTTTTGAAGAGGAAGGAATTTGATCACTAGAATGAAAAGGTTTGTTTAGAGGTCCCTTACCTTTGTCTGTGGCTTTATGCTTTGTTGACTCCTCCTGAGCAGGTGCTTCCTTCTGGGGTAACTCTTCTTCTTGCTCTTGAGTACGAGTCCTCTTCCTAGAATATCTGAGATCATATTTTATATTGTACTGTGCTAGCATGAAATCAACAAATTTTTTGCAGCAGTAATCAATTTCTAAGTCTTCTGTGTCTCTAACCTTCTCCTTTTCTTGCAATGGGAACTCGGTTCCATCATCTCCTTGCAATGGACATTCTACCTCATCACTGTTTGAAAAGGCAAGATTTTCATCCTCCAGTCCATAGGCAGTGTCTTCCGTAGAATCATCTACTGGCCCTTCCAGGTACAATGGGTGTGGTACCTGATCATGTTGCTCCTTTGCTTCCCTTGGAAATATTTGTAGAGGTGGTTTCCTGTACTGAGGATTGAAACCTCTGTTTGGATCATTGTGGAAATTCTTGAAAGCTGAATTCTTGGCCTCCAATTCAAGCTTGACCATTCTCTTAATAAATTTTCTCATTTCTTCCATTTTGTCTGAGTCTCTGTCCTGACTGGAAGTGGATACCTCCTCTTTGCCCCTTCTGCTAGTATCTTGTTCAGATTTTCCTTTTGATTTATTAGTGGAGGAAAATTTTGCTTCCAACTCTAGTGCATCTGCCTCAGCATCATCCAGAGTAGCAGGCTTTCTTTCTCTAAGAGAGAAACCAAATTTAGAATCAAAGGCTGCTACAAAAACAACTTTAGTAGCAATTTGATGAGGTTTCATATCGGCAGGAAGGCTCAAATACAACTTATTAAATCTCTTGATAAATTCTGACACCCCTTCATTATGTCTTTTATTGAGTGTATTAAACTCAGTGAGACATTGTCCATGATCTTTCTTCTCCCCCCATTTTCTGAGAAAAGTATCTTCCATATTGTCCCAAGTGGTAATAGATCGGCCAACCAATGTCTTAAACCATTTACAAGCTTCACCATTAAGAGATTGCACAAACAGTCTTAAGACCACATCTAAATGTTCAACATTAAAGTTCTCTGCAAAAGAGCAGAAAGTCTCAAGATGTTTTTGAGCATCAATCTCATTTTCTCCATTGAATCTGGGCAAGATCTTCAGATAATCTTGGGGCATATCATTCAACACTTGGGGTAATGCCAGAGGAGCATATTTATTTAGCAAGAAGGCTGGAACATTGGAGGGACCGGACCCTCGGCCCAATAATTGAAAAGACCTAAGTACTTGAAATCATCCATTATCACATTCATTCACTTCTCAAAAATCTTTTCCTAGGTAAAATCCCATTTTACTTAGGAAAATCCTTCAATATTTCATAAAAAGCCCTCAAAATCACTTTTTATTCTAAGTTTAAGTGATGAAAGTATAATAATGCTATTTACTTTTGAAACTTCACTTTCTTGGTTATATTTAAGTATTTTGAGTTTACATTGTTCCCTTGTCATATTAACTCTAATTTATATATTAAATCCTTATAGAAATGATCTTATCCTATTATATATAACTCCTTTTATCTAATATCCCAAAAACCCATGTATTATAATTTTTAGCCAAAAGTATTTAAGTCCCACTTATTCAAATAAAAAACCCACAATATACCCCCTTTTGGCTAAAATATAACTTTAAATATTATTCCCGCCCCCCTATGGTAAATAAATCGCATTGTTTTAATTACTATATAATAAAAAATATATGGAAAAAGTTTTAAACATGTTTTACGTGTTTAAAACAAAAACAACCCACCAATCAAAACACTCATGAAGCAATTAATTGATAAATAAACACGTCGGGCCCACACCATTAAAACCCTATCAACTCCCTGTCCCGTCTACCATTCGATCGGTCGCTCCAAGATCGACGGCTGTCGTTCATTCCGCTGGCCATCCCTGATCCGAGCATTAACGCGCGAAATGCCAGCAGTTTTAAAATAGTACCATGGCCACGTGTCATTCGTTCTGTGGAATCGCTACCCATCCGCTCAATACCGCCTTCCCTCAAAAGCGGTGCGGAAAAAACCGCTTACCACCTCCCCCCCTCGTGACTCATCTGTCGTACATGCTGACGTCATTAATTAAAACCCGCCACCCTTTGAATTTGTAAATAAAACGAAAAGAACTTGCATTTTTTTATTATGTCATGCACAGTGAACGACCAGACTCCCATGCAGTAAAACCCTTTGTAACCCAACTGCGCTACCTGAAGCCTCTGTTAACCAATTCGAGCATGGTTTACCTCCCAAAAATCATTCTAGATTCACTCCACAGACCTCTCAAAATCAAATGAAACCTTTTCGACCTCCCCTGCAAACCAATGCTTTATTAACAATTTGTTTTGTTTTACAGGTGATCAGAAGACCACATCCTTGGATAAACAGTCTTAATACTAGTCATAAGACTTGTTTACTCTAAGAGTGTTATCAAATCTATTCAAACAGAGATGGAAGATAAAACATACAGTTGAAAAACAAGCAAAGGAAATAGGATATTAAACAATTTACTATTGAAACAGACAGTAAAAACCTAAACTACATATTGAAGGTAAAATGACACAGTAAAGAACAGTTAAAGAGTATCAATGGTTAAAGTGTATCAGGGAAAAGTCAGAGTGAAAGTTAAAATGAAGTTACAGAGCAGTCAAAGGTAAAACAGTAAAAGTAATTACAGAGGAAGTAAAATGGTAAAAAGAGATGAAAATACTTTCACCAACATTGAAGTTTATCTAAAGTGAAAGTAAAACAGTTAAAAGAACAAAAAAGTGAAAAGATGTAAAACAAAACAAGAATGAACATTTTTGCAGAAATTTAATGTTTTAGTCATTGTTTTGCAGAAACTATTGTGATCAATCCAAGATGAATTTTGCAAAAATGAAGGATTTTTATGTTCTTAAGAGGACCATCTACAAAAACCTCTCTCACTTTTCTAACAGCTTTTGGAAATATTAAACAATGATGGAAAGCACTTTTTGTAGAAAATACTAGTTAATTCATCATTTTGCAGAGAATATTGTGGTAAATAAAAAATACATCATACAAAACTGAAGGAGGTTTTTTTTCCTAAGAGAAATATCTACAAAAACCTATCTCAATTTTCGCACAGTGATTTCAGATTGAGAGATACATGCACATCTTTACAGGCTATTTTTCAAACTCTGTAAAACTCTGTTTTACACATATTGTTTCAGAGCCTATTGTGCATAGATGGAGAGGAATTTTAGGAAACGGAAATACGTTTATCTCACCAACATATTAATCCACAATAACCTCTTTCAATTTCTACATATCTATTACGGATTGAGAAATACAAGTATATCATTGAACCCCAAGTTTGCAGAATTGTTGGAGCAGAATGCACAAAGAAAGGAAGCAGTTAGTGACTTGGATGCCTTATCATCAACTAAGAGTTGGATCAAATTCAAATTCTCCTCTTTTTCATCACCTATCCATACAAAATAGTGCCAAATATATGCATTAGTTTGAGTTTCCTTTACTTAAGTTCTATTTATGTAAAATAGTTGGAGAGATTTGTGAACCAATTTTGATATTTTTTCAAGATATTTTAGTTTAGAATTTGTATAAATACTTCACTCTTGGAAGTATTTTGGGTGGATTCTTCTACTTTGCTATAACATTGATTTTTTTGGAATAAAATTGTTTTGGAGAAATTTCTTTGTGGCTTGCTGGATGATGATTTGAAGCTCAAGACTTTTTGCAGGATTCATGTGTCAGATTACAGTTCAATAAGTCTTTTCTATCCTATGTTTTAAGTTTTATATCTGTTTATAATATCACTGTGTTCCATTTCTGAATAATTGACATAAAAGAATAAATCATAATTTACTTAAGTGTACTCTGATTTCAATTGTGATTATTCTAAATGTTTTCTGCTAAACTGGTTATAAGCAACGAATTCTTAATTGCTCTTGTTTCGTTGGTTTAAACATTTTGATTACTATAGTAAAGAATTCTTAACTGCTCTTTATTTGTAATCATTCACTTTCTTTCTTTGAACATGTTGAAATATTCTTAATTGCCTTTCATCCCTTCAAAATCCATTCCATTCACTTTAATATCTAAAATTGTTCTCTGTTTGGCTATCTTGCCCTGCAAAGCCATCTTTGGTGTAAAAACTTAATCCAGTAAAGCCATCCTTTCGACTCCATAGCCCAATGGCCTGAAATACTCAATCGTGCTCTTAGTTGGCAGATTCCACCATTTAAATTCAAATAAAACTCTTGGACTTATAACTAGCCTAATATTTTCTAAGAACAAAGCTAAATTTTAAAGAGAGAGCCCTCTCTGGATACAAATTGGCTAGATTCTGTATCTGAAGGTTGGTTTGTGGTTACCTCGGGTTTACTTTCCTTTTCCACAACTTCAAGGAAAACCTGAGTGATAACATAGTGGCGACCATACTGGGGATCTGAATCATTTTAATTGTTACTATTGTTTGCTTATAAGCTACAGACAGAGCCTGAAGATCAGCCAGGTAGCCTTTGAACTGCTTTTGCTCTGCAATTGCATAGTAAATAAATGCTGCTTCAGTCTATCTCTGGTCTAGCTTATAAACTGAACTTTGGTTTCAAACATTCAATCAGTTTCTCTAGTTCAATAAATCTTTAAGAAAATTTAAATCCAATATCTGAAACCTCTTAAAGAAATTATAGAAGTTGTTTTGAAAATTCATTAAAAAACAAAATAATCATAAAATACTCAAAATTTGGTTTCCTGAAGAACTAACTTTTTCTTCAGAATTGTTTTACAGGTTTAGATCTTATCTATGATGGTGGACAGGGATCAGACACACAAAGGTTAAAATCATCCACCTGGCTACTCCAAAATCAATCTCACAATCAAGACTCCACTGGAGGAATGAACCTGGAAGAACAATATGGAAAGATCAGGCTTTCAACTTGGATCTTAATCCAAGACATTATGTTCTTTCACGTTAAGAACGATTTTCAATATGTATTGTATTTTATATAAGGATCTAACTTGGTTTTACAGATATCGTGGCCTTTCATTATGGCTGATTTTCAAGATGATCCAAGAATAAAACGAATATATGCTCCCATGAGCAGAGATCACATACCTGGATTTCCACACAAACTACCGAAGGTAAATTGGGGTGAAAATATGCCCATGTTTCAAGATGAGGATATTGATGATCCTTTACTACATCTCATTAAATTTCATATACACTCATCAATATTGAAGGGTGATTGGCATGAGGATTGCCTCATGAAGATATTCATGGGAACCTTAGAAGGAAAAGCAAGGGAATGGTACGAAGCTCTCAAACCTGCAAGTTTGTTTTCTCTAAAAGATTTTCATAAGGTATTTTATGAGCATTACAAAGAAGATTTTCCATCTTTATCATTAGCTAAAAATTGTTGTGATCAAGCTGAAGATATTATACATTACCTTAAAAATATTGATGAAGATTTTGGAAATTGGTTTCCTGAAGATTTATTAGAAGAAGTCCAAAACTTTCATTCTCAAGTTAAATGTCATAATAATCAAGAGGAGTTAAACAAAGATGAAATAAATCAAGAGATAAATCAAGATCCACAAAACCCCTCTGTATTAACAAATGATGTTTCATTTAATGTTTTGAATGGAGTTAAAGAAAATAATCAACCTCATGATCAAATTTTAGATAAGGGAAAAAACAATTGTCATTTCAATCTAAGAATTCAGAGATTCCCACCCCCCCTCACCGAAGAAGAAATCAATTTGCTTCTAAACATGCAACCATCCTCAAAATATTTACGTAATGAAGAAATTGTTTCTACTTCTTCTAATGTTGATGAATGTACAAAAGTTTTATCCATGAAGGGACAGAAGAACAAGTTGATGCTTATGTTATTCTACCTTCCCAAAAAGGCGCATTGCTTGATATCACGCCTATTGAACAAAACAATGATTTCCAAACAGAATGCAACCAATCTAATCAAGATATATTAGGATTGTTGGAAGAAAAATCTACTGATCCATTGTTTATAATTGATGACATTCCTTATTATGAAGATTTGCGTAAATATGATCAGTATGATGATAATTATGATAATTTCACAAAACAATCACTAGCTATTTTGAGGGATGAGATATTAGAACTTCAGCTTGATGAGGATTTTTTAAGAGCTTTATTTCTTCTTTTGAAATCAAGAAAATATTCTCCTAAACTGAAAATATGTGTTCTTGAGATAATTTATGAAAATTATGAAAATGAAATTAAACTTTTGCATTCTCAAATTCAGTCATACAATTTCCGAAATCCTAAAGAATTCTTTGAAAATCTTCTTTCTCCAAAGCAAGAGGAAATTGTACTATATTTTGACCTGCATATTGAGGATGATTATTCTTTCAAACACAAGACTGAAGAAATAAGTTCATGGTCTAATATTCATAATTCAATTGAACAATTAGTCATTGAAGGCCTAGAAGTAAATAGCATACATCATGCTTTTATTGATCCTATATCAGATTATATGGAGAATCTTTTGAGCCTAAATTTGCAAACATGTTTTCTCTATAAGGATCAAATACATCAAAAGTGGCCTTTACACATCATATCATTTATTATAAAGGCACATGATCATAACATACTTCCAAGTTTGATCACAAGCAATCAAGTTATCCATTTATTTTTACAGCTACTTGATTGGCTTCATTGGCATTTTTGTATTACCTGATTCAATAAGATTTTTAGTAGATTAGAGTAGGTAAATGAGTGCTAATAAGCTCAGAATTTTGAGCATTTTTTTTTAGTTTTTCAATTTTCAGCTAGTTTTTCATTAAGTTGGTTTGAAATTTTTTGTGTGTTGTTTTAGTTTTAGATCAGATTTCAGGTTGCAGAAAAAGGACTATATTCAATTCAAGATTTTCAACCACAACAAATTCATGTTTGGGATTGGAACAAGGCAGAAAATTCCTAACCGGGCAACAAAGTTTTAAGTTTTGAGTGGATAGTAACTTACTGGAGTTGAAGCCCGAAGTGAAGGCCCTAAGCTTCAGAAGTTTTACTATCATATATACAATAAAGCCACCAGAAAAAGAATATTACATGGTTCAGTTGAAGACATTTTGAGGCATCTGACCTGCTGTTCTTGACTTTTCGCCAGGAAAAGCCATCCCCAATTGGAGCCAGTGTTAAACTCCTATACCAATAGGTGTCATTTTTCATGATTGACTTGTTGAACTATGCAATATGTCAAACCTTTTTCTTGTTGCAAAGGTGTTCCACATTTTTCAAAAAAATCAAAAACTCAAAAATTATAAAAAATGTAAAGAGGGTATACCCTAAAAGAAAAATCAAAGGGTAAAAAGAATAAAATGGTCAAAAAAGTGAAAGAAATGAACCCCAAACAAAAATAGACCAGGAAAGTGTGCAAGTCTAAATGCCACTACTATTTCATTTTTTCTGTAATAAAGCAATTGTGTGCAACTTGTCAAACTTTTGCCACAATTTATGAAGGGTCAAACTGTTTAAACTTGACTCATTCATTTTTCAATTTCATGTTGTAGAATAGAGAATAAATATCTGACCAAACAGTTTAATCTTGGCAGATAAGTAGATAGGTAGAGTTAATAAAAGGTGCTCAACAGTTTAATCTGAGCCCTTGGATGTAATAAGTGTAGACTTAGATAGGTTTGCCATGTAAAAGAAAAGGAAGATTGATAAGGGTTTGCCAGTCTAAGTGCACCCTAATAAAGAAGAAAAAATGGTAGAGTAAAATAGGTAGGGTAGGTAGATGTTGTTGCAGAATTACATGTGATGAATGATGGTTCTAAATGAGTTCAATTTTACTTTCATCACAAGTGCAAAGGCAGATAATACATTGGAAAAGTTCACAGTAGAGCAAAGTCAAATTATTAACTTCCCCTCTCATTTTCCTAAACATTTTACTAATTCCCTTAAGCACTAAGGTATTTGGAGATTAAAGGGGCTCAAGGCATTTCCTTGACTTTTGGAGGGACCGGACCCTCGGCCCAATAATTGAAAAGACCTAAGTACTTGAAATCATCCATTATCACATTCATTCAATTCTCAAAAATCTTTTCCTAGGTAAAGTCCCATTTTACTTAGGAAAATCCTTCAATATTTCATAAAAATCCCTCAAAATCACTTTTTATTCTAAGTTTAAGTGATGAAAGTATAATAATGCTATTTACTTTTGAAACTTCGCTTTCTTGGTTATATTTAATTATTTTGAGTTTACATTGTTCCCTTGTCATATTAACTCTAATTTATATATTAAATCCTTATAGAAATGATCTTATCCTATTATATATAACTCCTTTTATCTAATATCCCAAAAACCCATGTATTATAATTTTTAGCCAAAAGTTTTTAAGTCCCACTTATTCAAATAAAAAACCCACATTATACCCCCTTTTGGCTAAAATATAACTTTAAATTCTATTCCCGCCCCCTATGGTAAGAAAATCACATTGGTTTAATTATCATATAATAAAATATATGAAAAGGTTTAAACATATGTATATATGTTTAAAACAAAAAATAAACCCAAAGTTTAATTAAAATCAAACTTTGAAATAATCCATCCCCGCGCATTTTTCATTTCCGACCATACAAAAGGGATTAATTAATCCATACGATTAATTAATAACCGAACCCTCCAATCAAACACCTCCCGAAATGATTAATTCGTAATAAATCACGTCAGGCCCGCACCATTAAAACCCTATCAACTCCCTGTCCCGTCCACCGTTCGATCGGTCGCTCCAAGATCAACGGCTGTCGTTAATTCCGCTGGCCATCCTCGATCCGAGCATTAACGTGCGAAATGCCAATGGTTTTAAAATAGTACCATGGCCACGTGTCATTCGTTCTGTGGAATCGCTGCCCATCCGCTCAATACCGCCTTCCCTCAAAAGCGGTGCGGAAAAAACCGGTTACCACCTCCCCCCCCGTGACTCATCTGTCGTACATGTTGACGTCATTAATTAAAACCCGCCACCCTTTGAATTTGTAAATAAAACGAAAAGAACTTGCGTTTTTTTATTATATCGTGCACAGTGAACAACCAGACTCCCATGCAGTAAAACCCTTTGTAACCCAGCTGCGCTACCTGAAGCCTTTGTTAACCAATTCGAGCATGGTTTACCTCCCAAAAATCATTCTAGATTCACTCCACAGACCTCTCAAAATCAAATGAAACCTTTTCGACCTCCCCTGCAAACCAATGCTTTCTTAACAATTTGTTTTGTTTTACAGGTGATCAGAAGACCACATCCTTGGATAAACAGTCTTAATACTAGTCATAAGACTTATTTACTCTAAGAGTGTTATCAAATCTATTCAAACAGAGATGGAAGATAAAACATACAGTTGAAAGACAAGCACAGGAAATAGGATATTAAACAATTTACTGTTGAAACAGACAGTAAAAACCTAAACTACACATTGAAGGTAAAAGGACACAGTAAAGAACAGTTAAAGAGTATCAGTGGTTAAAGTGTATCAGGTAAAAGTCAGAGTGAAAGTTAAAATGAAGTCACGGAGCGGTCAAAGGTAAAAAGTAAAAGTAAATACAGAGGCAGTAAAATGGTAAAAAGAGATGAAAATACTTTCACCAACATTGAAGTTTATCTAAAGTGAAAGTAAAACAGTTAAAAGAAGAAAAAAGTGAAAAGATGAAAAACACAACAAGAAGGAACATTTTTGCAGAAATTTAATGTTATAGTCATTGTTTTGTAGAAACTATTGTGATCAATCCAAGATGAATTTTTCAAAACTGAAGGAGTTTTATGTTCTTAAGAGGACCATCTACAAAAACCTCTCTCACTTTTCTAATAGCTATTATGGTTTTGGAAATATTAAACAATGATGGAAAGCACTTTTTGAAAAAAATACCAGTTAAGTCATCATTTTTCAGAGAATATTTTGGTAAATAAAAAGTACATCATACAAAAATGAATGAGGTTTTTGTTCCTAAGAGACATATCTACAAAAACCTATCTCAATTTTTGCACAGTGATTTCAGATTGAGAGATACATGCACATCTTTACAGGCTATTTTTCAAACTCTGTAAAACTCTGTTTTACACATATGTTTGCAGAGCCTATTGTGCATAGCTGGAGAGGAATTTTAGGAAACGGAAAGATGTTGATCTCACCAACATATTAATCCACAATAACCTCTTTCACTTTTTACATATCTATTATGGATTGAGAAATACAAGGATATCATTGAACCCCAAGTTTGCAGAATTGTTGGAGCAGAATGCACAAAGAAAGGAAGCAGTTAGTGACTTGGATGCCTTATCATCAACTAAGAGTTGAATCAAATTCGAATTCTCCTCTTTTTCATCACCTATCCATACAAAATAGTGCCAAATAGATGCATTAGTTTGAGTGTCCTTTACTTAAGTTCTATTTATGTAAAATAGTTGGAGAGATTTGTGAACCAATTTTGATATTTTTTTCAAGATATTTTAGTTTAGAATTTGTATAAATACTTCACTCTTGGAAGTATTTTGGGTGGATTCTTCTACTTTGCTGTAACATTGACTTTTTGGAATAAAAGTGTTTTGGAGAAACTTCTTTGTGGCTTGCTGGATGATGATTTGAAGCTCAAGACTTTTTGCAGGATTCATGTGTCAGACTACAGTTCAATAAGTCTTTTCTATCCCATGTTTTAAGTTTTATATCTGTTTATAATATCACTGTGTTCCATTTCTGAATAATTGACATAAAAGAATAAATCAGAATTTACTTAAGTGTACTCTGATTTCAATTGTGATTATTCTAAATGTTTTCTTCTAAACTGGTTATAAGCAACGAATTCTTAATTGCTCTTGTTTCGCTGGTTTAAACATTTTGATTACTATAGTAAAGAATTCTTAACTGCTCTTTATTTGTAATCATTCACTTTCTTTCTTTGAACATGTTGAAAGATTCTTAATTGTCTTTCATCCCTTCAAAATCCATTCCATTCACTTTAATATCTAAAATTGTTCTCTGTTTGGCTATCTTGCCCTGCAAAGCCATCTTTTGTGTAGAAACGTAATTCAGTAAAGCCATTTTTTCGACTCCATAGCCCAATGGCCTGAAATACTCAATCGTGCCCTTAGTTGGCGGATTCCACCATTTAAATTCAAACAAAACTCTTGGACTTATAACTAGCCTAATATTTTCTAAGAACAAAGCTAAATTTTAAAGAGAGAGCCCTCTCTGGATACATATTGGCTAGATTCTGTATCTGAAGGTTGGTTTGTGGTTACCTCGAGTTTACTTTCCTTTTGCACAACTTCAAGGAAAACTTGAGTGATAACATAATATACTGTATGAATTTGTCAACTTTAGTTCACATGCTATCTCCTGTAAATAGGGAAATATGATTTAAATGGGACCAAGACCCTTAGAAAGTGTCACAGGGAAAAGAATACTGCAGAGGCAAGATGCAAGATTCCAATATAAAGGCATCAGACAGTTAAGAGAAAATTTACTGTAAAGAGGGCCAATTCAAGTAATATGTCACAAAAATCAATTATCAGAAGGTGTATGTAATGAAGGAAATATTGAGAAGATATTAGTCAACATTGGGCTGATATCCAGATACACAACATAGCCATGCATGGGCTTACCAATCTAAGAATCCATACACAACAATGGCATTTTAAAAACACCCTCCCAAGGAAACTAATATAGCAGAAAAACGGTTTAGATGAATAATGGAACTGCATATCATGCATGAGCCATATTTAAAGTGCTTGACTGATCCGAGCATGGGCATCAACTAAGATGAATCCATACCAAAAATCAGTGAGCCACTCGCATTCCAAAACATGATACAGGAAACATGGATAAAATGAAATGATATATTAAAATAACACATAAGAGAAAGTTACAAACTGTGAAATACCAAAGACCAAAATCCTCTTTAACAGATAGAACTCCTCCTCACTGAGACCCTATGGGCTCTGAGCCTTCATACAAGAGCTTTACAAAATGTATACAAAAGCCTTTCACTGCCTAGTTTTCTGATAAAATTTGGAACCCTTCACAATCTGTTCGTTCCGCTTTTTATAGGAAACAAAGAAGAATAATAAAGAAAGTAGGTGATGAACATTTAATTGTATCATTAAAGCAAAATGGCGGAGATGTGCACGCCCATACTGCTGAATGGTTCTGAAGTGCTACATGTATTTTGAGGCCGACATTATGAAATAAATGCACTGGATGAAGATCTCTTCAGGAACATGGTAAAGGAGTAAAATCATATAAACATTCTGTCCTTTCCTGAAAGGATACAGTGTTGAAAAGAAAGCCTTGAGACATTTTTTCTTGGGCCTTGTACCCTTTGCCTTCCCAATTCTGAATTAAGCTTTAAAATCTCCAACACCGAACACTGAATTCCTCAACTATCCACTGGTCTTCCTCTTCTGCTCCATTAATGTTTTCATCTGTGAAATCGGCGCCTTGAACTTCCCTGGGAAGTTTTCCAAAGTATAACCCCGTTTCTTTAATGGATGTCGTGTCACAACAACTACCTAGGACTTTCTTCATAAATTTCGCCTCTGAAAAACTGGTCCTTTGACGCGTTCTCAGCTTTTGTAATGGATGCTGTAAATTATGATAATTCTTTATCACTGTAAACCTGCAAAACACACAAAGTTGTGAAGAAAAAAAATGCATGGGGGATGGCAATGCAATGGAGGCAACTGTGTAGCGATGCAACGTGATGAAATGGCGGAATCATGCAGGGTGGTGACGAAGAAAGTGTAGTGGAAATAATGGTACGCTAATTAGCGAAAGTTTTAAACGAAAAACAATGAAATTTGACTTATGACTGACATATGTAATGGGTGGAGGAGAAATGCGACGCACACGTGGGATGATGACTTGGTGGACGTACGAAAGATTATGTGGAAAGGATGACGAGGTGTTACAAGGTCAATGGCGGGCAGGTGATTAAATCTGGACCGTCTGATCTCAGGGGAGATCGACGGTTGAAAAGGCATTGGGAACGACTGATAGTGGGCCAGGGGCACATTTTCGTGGGTTAGAACTCGTGCAGCTTCAATGCGTGACGACCGTTCGATGAAGGTCTCCAGATCCGACGGCTGACAACGATATCTCTACGCATCTCTTGCCGAACAATAGCGTGCGATGAACAGCGGTTTTGGAACCGTACGCTGGGACACGTGGTAGACAATGTATGGAATCGCTGGTCCAAGGAGAATTATTGCCTACCATTGAAAGGCGATGCGATACATACCACCCGGTTTTGGAGTAGTGCGCTGTGGGGGCCACCAGGACAGGCGGGTTGCGGACCGTTGATTTTACATTTTGATTAGACGGCTGAGATGCGGTTTGGGAGATGAATGCCGTGGGCCACAGGCGTAGTAGAGGATTGCGAATGCCTTTCGATAGTTACAGATCAACGACCAAGGGCACGCCCGATATTCATACGCGATAAGCGCCTAGTGTTTTCGCGCCTGGTTCTAGCGCTGGGTTTCGTGGAGGAAACAACTGAGGGGCTAAGGCCAAAAGGGCTGAGGCCTGATATATTTTCAAAGGTGGGTTTCCCGGCCCTTTTATGCAATTCTGAGGCTGGGAGAAGGCGACGATAGGCAGATAATGAATTTTCCAGGCTATCAAAAGAATTTTGGAGGGTTAAAATGGAATGGCGTGTGTTGAGCCTCAAATTTGTGCTTTCCTTCACCTCATTTTACCTCATTTTCCCTTGTCCATTTCCATTTTAAACCCAATTGATCAATAAAAATAGTTAAAATTACTTCTAGAATGGTTTACATGACTGACTTGTTGAATTTTGTGATTGTTGCCATTGTTAAGCATTTTGACCGGAACTAGCTGCAGAATGCAGACATTCCGTAGCTAACCGGCGATTCTGTAGCTACCTTCATGTTTGAGTATGTTCCAGGTGGCCTCTTGAGGAAAACCGCATATGGGCATGATCCACGTCGTGTCTACATGGTTTGTTGCTCATCATGGAAGAGGAAATGAATTCTGGGTATGGTTATGCACGTGGGAACACATTTGTGAAGGAAGACTCCTACTAGGACTGTCTCAGTCCATGTGTCTTTTCTCCTTCACGCAGCCACCTCAAAGACTCCTAAGATGATTTGGATAAGGAAAGACATCATTCCTAAATTATTGTAATTATTGTTACTTGCATTTACTTTATAAACTCTTGAGTAGGCCGAGAGCTTAGTTAGAGAGAGATTTTGTGTTAGATTTGCTGCTAGATTTTGTGTAAACTCTGTGTTACGTCTTTAAAGACACAGAGAATTATGTTCAAACTATTGCATCGTTAATGGAGCAGATAAAATTATCTTGAAGGCGTGATTTAATTTGGAGTTGAATGCCGTCAAGTGGTAGAGGGCCCCTGCCCCTTGCACGGATTTCTTTTGCGTAAACTAGATAAGTTTTTCCTAGCTGTCTTTACGTTCTGCATTTGAATTAGTAGTTGTTTTGTTTTATCTACTGTAGTCGTACTCATTCTAGTTCTTCCATAAGAAGACACTCTTCCAAAAGACTAAAATGATGAATGTTTAAATGACTATGGTATTGTAGGATAGGAGTTAAATTTGTATTTGTTTTAACTAGCTACTGTAGTCATATTCGTTCCAGTTCTTCCACAAGAAGACACTCTTCCAATAGACTAAAATGATGAATGTTTAATGACTATGGTACTGTAGGATAGGAGTTGAATTTGTATTTGCTTTTAACTAGATACTGTAGTTATATTCATTCCAGTTCTTTCACAAGAAGACATCCTTCCAACAGATCATAACAACGAATGATGAATAGCTATAGTATTGTAGGAATTAGTTGTAGTTTTTAGTCTTCACTATCACAGTTGCACTTGTCCTAATCACTCTTCCACAAGAAGAAATTCTTCCAAGACATCCTTAAGAAGTTCAAGATATGACCGTGATGTGACAACTTAGTTTTTCATTTGCTTTCAGTTCATTTTCTTTCAATTGCATACAAGTCCACAGTCAGAATTGTTCTACCTCTTCCACAAGAAGGAACTTTTCCAAAATATCATTAATGATGAACAAACAGATTGTGTAACTTCATAGAATAATGCATGTTAGTTAGAACGCTCCGGAGTTTCATTTTTCATTTAATTCATGTCCAGTTACTTCGTTTCAAGTTTGATGATGGCTTATAGTTTAACATTGTTCTAGTTTAGAAGTATCTTAAGCTCATGTTTAAATCAATTCATTGCACTTACATCTCATAGTCACATTGTCACTCTTTGCACAGTAGATCACTTTAGTTGATAGGATTCATAAGACAGCCTTCATTATTTACAAATATCTTTTTGTTCTGAAAACCACCAGTGATCCATAACCTTAGGAACAGAAGATAACATCATTACAAGGTCTGAAATATCACTGCAAATTCCTCACCATAAATAGAGCTCTTCCTCAACAGAACTACCTTGAAAAGAAACCAATAACTCTTTGAGTATAAGCTCTGTGACCTTCAATTGAAATTGCAGAATAGAACTAGGAATTAGTCATGGAATAGATGAGATTAGAATAGAATGTTACATCATGATTAGTGTCTAACTGTCCAGTTAGAAAACTTGCATATTTAGTGATCATTTCTCAAAGTCTAGTTTGTGTCATTTGTTTAAGAAGTCATCATCAAGCTCTTGTTTCTATTCAGTCATAGTTCAGATGTTGCTTCAGTGTTTTTGATTACATTTTCCATTCCATACATTAGGCTCACTTGTGTTTTTGACCACCAATTTCTTTTCATTAGTTTTCTAGGCACTTTCATTGTAAACACAAAACTTCAAAAGACCAAAAACATCATAAATCAACATAAAAGATCAAAACATCACAAAACACTACACACAACGCACTAGGAAACAAGCACCTAGGTACATATGTTACATTTCACTTCAGCAGTTTACAAATCCTGGTTGACAATTAAATGAACTCAGTTTAGGAGACTAGATTGAGACACAACATTTTGGCGCCGTTGCCGGGGAAGTGAAAACTGGGTAACCTTTGTTTCTTAGCATCCAAAAACAATTTTATGCGTAGGGAGAGAGATTCAAGGGGAAGATTTATAAGCAGCAGAGGCAGAAGTTTGATTTCTAGAACACTACTTGTTTCATCTAGATCCAGAGCTAGTACACCTTCAACTCAAACCCATCTTCCATCCTTTACTGATCCTGGACTTCTAGAAGATCTAAGGTCACCTATTCCATTAGAGAAACCTTCCACTTCATCCAATAAACCTGCCATAGAAGAGGATCCAAAAACTTTTGTCGAGGATACAAATTTTTCTACTTCCACAGGATAGTCAACCATGGCAGAAGAAGGAGGAGGAGGAGTTGTTAATGGAGAACACACATTAATTGGAGGAGGTAGAGGTAGAGGTAGAGGAGAAGGAGGAAGAGGAGGTAGAGGTGCAGATGGAGGAAGAGGTAGAATAGGAAGCTCTTTTGGGTTCCCTATACTTGATGAAGAAACCAATACAACCATGAAAAACATTTCACCTTCTGTTCTTCCGAACTTCTATGGACTTAAAACTGAGGATCCTGAAACTTTCTTATTCGAATTTGAAGTGTTGTGTAGGACTTATGACTACCTTCAAGATGCTCAAAAATTGAAATTATTTCCTTCAACTCTGAAAGGAGCAGCATTGAAGTGGTTTATGAGCTTAAACAGTAGTTCCATTAGGACATGGGGAGACATGAAACAAGCATTTCTAGAGAGATACTTGGATTATTGTATGTCGGTTAATCATAAGGAAGAAGTGTTCAAGATGTTACAAAAAGAAGATGAAAACTTAGAAGATTTGTTGGAAAGATTTAAATACAACATAAAAAGGGCACAAATGGAAAACCTTGATCAAGACACTTTAAAAGCTCTTTTGTTGAAAACCATTAGGGATGAATGGTTGGATATCCTTAACATGATGGGAAAAGGGGATATATCACAACTCACATTACTTGAAATATCTGAGTTATGTATCAACCTTTCCAGAGGGAAATCCAAAACTGTCAAAGGTCCAAGAGATCCTGCTCTTGCAAGGGCAAGTAAATCTGCTTCTGGGACAGTAAGTAGATCAGAAATAGGACACATGCTTGATGATTTTAAATCTGACATCTTAGAGAGTCTTAGTGAACAAATAGACACCCTCAAGATACAAAACAAGCAAAAGGCTGAATCTGATGCCTTGGCAATCTTTTGTCCCAAATGTAGGAAGAAACATGCCTTGAGAGAGTGTCCTTTAGATGTAAAAGTTGTAGAAACCTGTGTTATTTGTTCTGAGAAACATGAGACCAAGAATTGTCCTTCTCTTTCTGGTCTCAAGGCTGTTTTTCAAGAAGAAACTCCTATAGATTCCACAGAATCTCTTAACTTTGTATCTAGAAGACCTTGGCAGGGATCTCAGACACAAGGATTTCATGATCAAATGTATAATCAACCTCCACCTTGGAATTCTTGGCAGCAACCTTGGCCCCAATTTCAAAATCAATCTCAAGCTTGGGCATAAGGATCACAAGGTCCCTATGGAAGATACTCTCCATATTATCAGTATCCACCATCCTATCCACCATATCCACAATTTTATCCTCAAAATCCTCAACAAAATTTTCCCCAAAATCTTCAACAAAATTTTCAACAAAATTCACAACAACATCATTTGAACCAACCTCATCAAAATCAACCACTTCCATTACCATTCCCTCAAAAATCCAATCAATTACCAGCTCAGCCCATACCAAACCCCAATAATAAGAATCCTCAGAATACATACATGATAGAAGGACAACAATTTCCAACTTATTTAATTACTCCTCTAGACCTTAGTGATTTTCAACTTAGGTCTGGAAGGATACTTGAGAAGAGGAAACCTTCTGTGATCATACAAGAACATGATAATTCTGAGGAAGACTCCCTACGGGTTAATAAAAGTCTTGAGGAAGAAACATCCTTTCAAGGCCAAAACATTGAAAAACTGAAACAAAAAGATCCAATAAGCCCAACTCCAGTATTAGAGCAACCATCCACATCTACTTCTATACCTCCCTTTCCGGAAAGATTACAAATTGACAAAGGTGTAGAAAAACAAATAATGGTGCCTAATTATGATTTCTTGGATGAATTGAGAAATGTTTGTATTAAAATTCCATTATTGCAAGCCATCAAGGAAATCCCAATTTTAGCCAAAACAATAAAGGAGTTGAGTATGAAGACAACAAAGAAAAGAATAAGAGAAACCAAGAAAATTCAATTGGTAGGACAAATAGCAGATATTATGATGGGTAAGATTACTATTCCAAAGTACCTTGACCCAGGAAATCCAGTTGTCAAAATTCACATCAATGGAATTAAAATTCAAAACACACTCATTGACTTAGGAGCAGCAATAAATATCATGAGTAGACAAATCATGGACAAACTGAAACTTCCTAATCTTCTCTTTACACCCACACTATTACAACTAGCAGATAGATTTGTGATCAGACCAGATGGGGTAATAGAAGACATTCCAGTGTCCCTAGACTCTTGGGAGTACCCTGTGGATTTCATGATCCTGACACCCAAGAATAATCTAGGAGGCCATCCTGTCATACTAGGAAGACCTTGGTTGGCTACAGCTGATGCTTTTATTAGTTGTAGGTCCGGTGATATGTATATTTCTGATGGAAGTTCAACAAAGAAATTCACTTTATATCCTCCGGCTAGGACAATTACAGATCTAGATGACACTCAATGGATAGAGGATGAAGAATATTTGCAACCACTCTTCACAATTTCAGAAATTAGTGAAGATAATCAAATTCTTAATACTCTAGAAAATTTTGAATCTTCTCCAGAGCACAAACAAGAATCATTTCAAGAGAAATCCAATATTGAGTTCTTGTCATCTAGACAGATGTCTCTTCATTCTATGGACAAATTTGGCAGTTCTACAAGTGAAATTTTTCCAGGAAAAACCTTGAACATAAACAAAAACCTGGAAAAATCTCAACAAGAAAAGCTAGTCAAAGTATTACAGAGACATTCTTCTGCATATGCATGGGAATACACTGACATGAAAGGGATAAGTCCCAAGACTTGTACTCATCACATCTATATAGAGGCAAATTGCAAACCAATCAGACAGCCTCAAAGACGGATGAATCCAAATCTTATGGAAATTGTCAAGGAAGAATTACAAAAATTGTTAAATGTTAACTTCATCTATCCTATTTCAGATAGTCAGTGGGTTTCTCCTTTGGTGATTGTGCCTAAGAAAAATGAAAAATGGAGGGTGTGTGTTGACTACCGAGAACTGAATAAAGCTACTCTTAAAGACCATTTTCCCTTACCTTTCATAGATCAAGTATTAGATACATTAGCAGGTAAAAAGTACTTTTCATTCCCGGATGGATTTAGTGGTTACAATCAAATCCAAGTAGCACTTGAAGACCAAGATAAAACCACATTTACTTGTCCTTGGGGTACCTATGCCTACCGAGTATTGCCATTTGGATTGTGCAATGCACCTGCAACATTCCAAAGGGCAGTATTAGGAATTTTTTCTGATCTAATACATGACTGTGTAGAGGTGTACATGGATGATTTTACATTTTATGGGGATACATTTGAAGAGGCTTTAGAAAACTTGGAAAAAGTCTTAAAAAGATGTCAAGAAGCAAACCTTTCTCTTAGTCATGAAAAATGTTTTATGATGTTCACTCAAGGTATTGTTTTAGGGCACCACATTTCAGGGGATGGGATTAGAGTTGATGAAGCGAAATTTGAAGTTATTTCTAACCTATCCATTCCAAGTTGTCAAAGAGATGTAAGAAGTTTTCTAGGATTTACGGGGTACTATCGGAGATTTATAGAAAACTTCACCAAAATAGCATCTCCTCTCTTCAAATTACTCACCAAAGATCGTGAATTTAAGTGGACTTCTGATTGCCAGTTAGCTTTTGAAACCCTGAAAACCAAAATTTCTGAAGCACCTATATTAAGGGGACCTAACTGGAAGTTACTTTTTCATATCTCGACAGATGCTTCCGATACAGCTCTAGGAGCAGTATTGGGACAGAAAGATTTAATTCCCTATGCCATCTATTATATCAGTAAAAATTTGACTCCCGCAGAGTTAAACTATACTGTAACTGAAAAAGAGTTTTTAGCTGTTGTTCATGCCATTAACAAATTTAGACACTATATAACAAGCTATGAAACTTTTATTCACACTGATCATTCTGCCATTAGATATTTAATGAATAAATCAATCACTAATGGTAGAGTTATAAGATGGTTGTTATTATTGCAAGAATTCAACATTACTATTCTAGATAGGCCCGGAAAACAAAACACTGTGGCTGACTTCCTGTCTAGAATTCAAAATATCAAAGATGACACTCCGGTTGAAGATCAATTTCCTGATGAATATCTTTTTGCAGTTTCTACTCAAACTCCATGGTTTGCTGATATTGCTAATTATTTAGTTTCAGGAAAATTTCCTTCAATTATGAATGCAAGGGATAAAAGAAAATCATTAATGATAGTGCAAGATATTCATGGGTCGCTAATGAGTTGTACAAGACAGGTTTAGATTTGATCATTAGAAGGTGTGTTCGTGAAGATGAGATGCCTGAAATTCTCAAGGCATGTCATGATGAACCTTGTGGCGGACACTTTGCAGATAAGAGGACAGCCTATAAGATCCTTAACTTAGAATATTATTGGCCATCCTTGTTCAAAGATGCAAGGGAGTATGTAAAAAGGTGTGACAGTTGCCAAAGGGTAGGGAAACCTTCTCCTTTAGGTGAGATGCCATTACAACCTCAGGTACACATTGAACCTTTTGAAAAATGGGCCTTGGATTTTGTAGGACCTATTAGTCCTCCATCAAGACAAAAGAAATACATATTAGTTTGCACCGATTATGTTACTAAGTGGGTAGAAGCTAAACCATTACTTGTTGCTAATGAATCATCTGTAGTTACTTTTCTTTTTGAGGATATTTTTACTCGTTTTGGTGTCCTAAGGGAAATTGTTACAGATCAAGGAGCTCAATTTACATCAAGGCTAGTGGAGCAAATGATGGAGAAGTACAAAATCAGACATAGAACATCTACTCCTTATCATCCACAAGCAAATGGTCAGGTGGAATCCACTAATAAAGTCATTGAAGGAATCCTAACAAAGACTCTTCATCTACATAGAAGAGATTGGGTAGATAGGCTTCCTGAAGCCTTGTGGGCCTATAGAACTACATGGAGAAACACAACAGGCCATACTCCTTATGAGCTTGTTGATGGGAAGCAAGTTTTGTTTCCTATAGAGTTCCAAATTCAAACATTCAAGATGGCAGTTCAGCTAGGACTTGATCTAACGGAGGCACAAAAGCATAGACTGGAGCAAATTAATGAATTGGATGAGATTAGACAAGATGCAGTTCAGAAAACAAGTCTAGTCCAACAGCAAAGGGCTAGATGGCATGACAAGTACATCAAAGAGAAGAAATTTAAAGAGGGTGATTGGGCTCTCTTGTTTGATTCAAAATTCAAGGATTTTCAAGGGAAATTTCAGACACATTTGCTTGGGCCATATGAAATTGTTCGAATTTTTGATAATGGGGCAGTAAAAATCAGAACTATAGATGAAGAAGAGGTCACTTTTCTTGTGAATGGTCATAGACTGAAGCTATACCACAAGACACTCTCAAGAGAAGAGTTTGTCAAGAAGTTCCAAGAAGACAATGATGTGAAGTTAATGAAGAAGAGTCTCTCTTCTTCATCAACTTGATTAAATTTTCTGAAGCATTTCTCTTTTGAAAAAAAAAATAAAAATAAAATAAAAATAAAATAAAGGTATAAACATGAAAACCAATCACTGATTGGCATGTTTATACAGAAAAGATAGGGTGAAAATCAGAGTCTCTCTGACACTCTAAATTTTCCCATTTTTGTTTCTAAGCAGCTGTTATAAAAATCATAAGTTCAGTGCCATAGTACTTATGATTCATTTCATCTCACTCCATTCACTTATCCATCCATACTTCATCTCATCCATCATTCACATTTCACTCCATTCCACATCTCATTCATTACACTCCATCTTCCATTCACTTCATTTTCATGTCAAAACATAGAATTTGATATCTTGCTGTAAGTGAATAAAAATATGTCATGAATTGCAGTACAGCCCTTATGTTCCTTCATTCCATGAACTGAATCCATTTTATTCCATTATCCACTTCATACATATCATAATCCATCATCCATTTTCATCCATTTTCATAACATTTCACCCATCCTCCAGAAACACTTCATTTTCATGATTAAAGTGTTCTACAGGAACATTCTGCAGCTCAGTGAACATTCTGCAGCTGATCAGCCTTTCTGTAGCCCGATAGTCCTTTCGCAGCTATGAACCCTGAAGGCATCAACCAGCAGACATCAGAATTACAACAAAGTGATCCAGTGAATTCATGAATCAAAAATATCAAGAAAATTGTGAAAGATTCCTCCAAAGATGAGCAGAGAAGACAAAGGCTACACAAACATCAAATAAAGGGCAGAGGTAACAAATTTAAATTACGATGGTACTTCATAAAAGTTTAGCATAGTTTAGTTGTGGATTATTCGAAAGGTTGTTTTAATTGTTTTATTGATCAAACACCAAACAAACCCTCTACAGACCTTGTATTAAAATCCTCCAATTCAAATTTTCTATCCGATAGCATTTAAGCGGTGAAACGACCAAAGCATTTGAATTTCCCACGACTCTTAACCAAGTTATTTAATGATGAAGAATTTTTCCTGCCGTCGTAAATCCTCCGCCGTCTCCTCAATCATTAATACAATCCTCCACCTCACTCCACCACTCTATGCCGTGACCATTTGCCATAACGTCATTCCGTAGCCAGTATTCCATTCCGAAGGCAGAAGCATTATTATCATCAGGAGCAGAACAGAAGAGGTAAATTTGGAAGTATAACAGTGTGAGAACTCAAAACCATTTGATCCCGTGAACAGATAGCATATCACTGTGAACGAAGTTTGGAGCATTTTCACTGTCAACACAGAATTGTGGCCGTGTAGAGTTTAAAGTTTGTTATTACCAAAGACAGAGGTGTGGTAGTGATTGGTTTTGAAGTCTGTTGTTACCCGAGACAGAGATGCTGTAGTGTTGAATCTGAAGCATACCATTTGCTATCAGAAACAGAGATTGAGTTTGAAGTCTGTTGTTACTAGAAACATAAGTGTTTTTCAGTGATTGAGTTTGAAGTCTTTCTGTTACCAAAGACGGAGGTATTGCACAAAAAGAAACTTGAAATCATCTACCACTGTCTATCAGAGACATATTAGCTCGAAAATTGAAATTGCTTTCATATCTCTCCAAAGTCCAACAGAAGTACATCAATCCGAGGTGTCGAAGGCATTCTTCATTATCAAACAGAGGCATACCAGCCAGAGATTTTGAAGCTGTTGTTATTATAAATCAAAGGTATGTCATTCCAAAATTGAAGCCATTTTCATTTAGAGCTTGAAGCCATTTTTATCCGAAAGTAAAAGACATTGTTTTGTGGGTAGAGAAGAGTGTTAATTTGATATTGAAAAACATCATGGGTTTCATCGTAAGGACTGAGCCTATAGGATCAAAATATTTAGAAGGTTACCCACAATGCAAGGAGATGTTACAACAAATAGGATGGCTTCAATTCTTGGAAAAATTTAATGGCTTCCATAAGGAAGTCACCAAAACATTTGCCAGATCATTCCAAGGTACTGAAGTTGAAATAGGGGATGTCAAGTTTACTGTTACTGAAGTTTTTATAGCAGAGGCTACAGGATTGTCCAGAACCGGAGAAAGATGGTTTAAAAATAGGGAATTCCACAATGACTCCTGGAAACAAATTTTGAAATCACCAAATATGGATGTTAGTGTGTTCAAGAAAGGAATTCCCAGTACAACATTGAAAAGCAAATGGAGAAACATACTACTTCTTTTACAAAAATTTGTTACATGTGAGGGTAGATATGGGACATTTTATGTCTACCACATTAGACTAATGATTGCATTTTCTGGGAGAAGATTTGAATTTACCATATTTCTTGTATCAAAGTCTGAAGAAAATGGCTTCCTGTGTTCAGAGAAGAGTTCAGTTTTTGGAGACAACCCTGTATCATCATGGGTTGGTCAAAATTTTAATTGAGCATCATCTATCCAAAACAAATGATACATGGGATGATTTCTTAATAAGAAATCATTTTGAAGAAGCAAAAGAACTATCACCTGAACCACAGCCCACAAAGAGAAGTAGAAAATGGAGGACTTCAAAAGGTAAAATTGACAAACCAGTTCAAGAAAGCAGTGAGGAAGTCATTTTGGAGAAGTTGACTCGAATCAAGAGCCAACTAAAGGAAAAGAAGATAATCAAGGAATCTGTTATAGAGAAAGGAGAGGGGTCCTCTCAGCTTAAGAGAAGCCATAGATTAAAAGGAAAACTGAAGAAAACATCAATCAAACAAACAGGGGTAATCAATATTGAAGATGAAGAAACATCCATGGAAGAGTATGATGATGAAGATTTTTATGAAGGCACCCCTGAGATTGATCCTGCTCAACAGAAAATCTATGATTATGTGGAAACTTTAGAGAGGACAGCTTCAGAAAGAGAAGAGAGAACCCCCAGTCCTCCACTGACTGAAATTGATATATTAAGGAGGGATAGGTATGAGTTGGAATTATTGAATAGGCACATCAAAAATGAGAATGAAATTCTCAAAGATCAAATCAAGCTCAAGACTGACATGAACTCAACCTTATCCGTGCATATAGACAAAGTGGAGAGAACCAATGAGAAGATGAAGACAAGGAACAGAAAGTTGATCAGAGCACTCACAAACCTCAGGTTCAAACTTGTGATCAGGAAACCCAGAAGGCCTTTAGCATGCAGACAAAGGAAAAGAAGGGGATTAGATGTCTTTGCAGAAGCCTCAGAATTCATAGGATAATTTGCATGAGGACATGCAAAGACACAGCAGTGGGGGTATGTTGAGCCTCAAATTTGTGCTTTCCTTCACCTCATTTTACCTCATTTTTCCCTTGTCCATTTCCATTTTAAACCCAATTGATCAATAAAAATAGTTAAAATTACTTCTAGAATGGTTTACATAACTGACTTGTTGAATTTTGTGATTGTTGCCATTGCTAAACATTTTGACCGGAACTAGCTGCAGAATGCAGGCATTCTGTAGCTAACCGGCGATTCTGCAGCTACCTTTATGTTTGAGCATGTTCCAGGTGGCCTCTTGAGGAAAAACGCATATGGGCATGATCCACGTCGTGCCTACATGGTGTGTTGCTCGTCATGGAAGATGAAATGAATTCTGGGTACGGTTATGCACGTGGGAACACATTTGTGAAGGAAGACTCCTACTAGGACTGTCTCAGTCCAGGTGTCTTTTCTCCTTCACGCAGCCACCTCAAAGACTCCTAAGATGATTTGGATAAGGAAAGACATCATTCCTAAATTATTGTAATTATTGTTATTTGCATTTACTTTATAAACTCTTGAGTAGGCCGAGAGCTTAGTTAGAAATTTTATGTTAGATTTGCTGCTAGATTTTGTGTAAACTCTGTGTTACGTCTTTGAAGACACAGAGCATTATGTTCAAACTATTGCATCGTTAATGGAGCAGACAAAATTATCCTGAAGGCGTGATTTAATTTGGAGTTGAATGTCGTCAAGTGGTAGAGGGCCCCTGCCCCTTGCACGGATTTCTTTTGCGTAAACTAGATAAGTTTTTCCTAGCTGTCTTTACGTTCTGCATTTAAATTGGTAGTTGTTTTGTTTTATCTACTGTAGTCGTACTCATTCTAGTTCTTCCATAAGAAGACACTCTTCCAACATACTAAAATGATGAATGTTTAAATGACTATGGTATTGTAGGATAGGAGTTAAATTTGTATTTGTTTTAACTAGCTACTGTAGTCATATTCGTTCCAGTTCTTCCACAAGAAGACACTCTTCCAATAGAATAAAATGATGAATGTTTAATGACTATGGTACTGTAGGATAGGAGTTGAATTTGTATTTGCTTTTAACTAGATACTGTAGTTATATTCATTCCAGTTCTTTCACAAGAAGACATTCTTCCAACAGATCATAAAAACGAATGATGAATAGCTATAGTATTGTAGGAATTAGTTGTAGTTTTTAGTCTTCACTATCACAGTTGCACTTGTCCTAATCACTCTTCCACAAGAAGAAATTCTTCCAAGACATCCTTAAGAAGTTCAAGATATGACCGTGATGTGACAACTTAGTTTTTCATTTTCTTTCAGTTCATTTGCTTTCAATTGCATACAATTACACAGTCAGAACTGTTCTACCTCTTCCACAAGAAGGAACTCTTCCAAAACATCACTAATGATGAACAAACAGATTGTGTAACTTCATAGAATAATGCATGTTAGATAGAATGCTCCGGAGTTTCATTTTGCATTTAATTCATGTCCAGCTACTTCGTTTCAAGTTTGATGATGACTTATAGTTTAACATTGTTCTAGTTTAGAAGCATCTTAAGCTCATGTTTAAATTAATTCATTGCACTTGCATCTCATAGTCACATTGTCACCCTTTGCACAGTAGATCACTTTAGTTGATAGGATTCACAAGACAGCCTTCATTATTTACAAATATCTTTTTGTTCTGAAAACCACCAGTGATCCATAACCATAGGAACAGAAGATAACATCATTACAAGGTCTGAAATATCTCTGCAAATTCCTCATCATAAACAGGGCTCTTCCTCAAAATAACTACCTTGAAAAGAAACCAATAACTCTTTGAGTATAGGCTCTGTGACATTCAATTGAAATTGCAGAATAGAACTAGGAATTAGTCATGGAATAGATGAGCTTAGAATAGAATGTTGCATCATGATTAGTGTCTAACTATTTAGTTAGAAAATTTGCATATTTAAGTGATCATTTCTCAAAGTCTAGTTTGTGTCATTTGTTTAAGAAGTCATCATCAAGCTCTTGTTTTTATTCAGTCATAGTTCAGATGTTGCTTCAGTATTTTTGATTACATTTGCCATTCCATACATTAGGCTCAACTGTGTTTTTGACCACCAATTTCTTTTCATTAATTTTCTAGGCACTTTCATTGTAAACACAAAACTTCAAAAGACCAAAAACATCATAAATCAACATAAAAGATCAAAACATCACAAAACACTACACACAACGCACTAGGAAACAAGCACCTAGGTACATATGGTACATTTCACTTCAGCAGTTTACAAATCCTGGTTGACAATTAAATGAACTCATTTTAGGAGACTAGATTGAGACACAACAGCGTGCCAAAAATTCAATAGGGGTTTGACATGATCAACACTACCCATGGCCTAGTCCTCTCTCATGAATAGGAGCAAGGAAGATTTTATAGCAACCCAAACAAGGCAGGATTCCACTCCTAGCCTTAGGGAAGAGGAAGAAGAACTCGAAGAAGAAGAGGAACCGAAAGAAGAACCAGTAGAAGAGGAAGAACCAGAAAAAGAAGAAGAACCAAAATAAGAAGAACCAGAAGAAAAAGAGGAAGAGACAAAGAGCAAAGGAAAAATGGAAGATATGGAAACAGAAGTCATAGAGGTAGCATAAAGTGAGCAAGAAGCAGACTAACAACATGACACCACATCCCCTCAAGACAAAAAGGTAGTTGCCACCTTAGCTCTTCTAAGCGCAAAGAAAAAAGGCAGAAATCTATGTATTTCAGAGCTGACAAGAGTCAAAGGATAAGTTATAGAGAGCCAAAAACTCCCCCCCCAAGCTCGATTATCATTGAAGAATCACCAAGGGAGGCAGAAAAAATCGAAGAAACAATTATGAAGGAGCAGCTATGGAAGGCACATATAGAGAATGTTGCAATGAAGGAGCAATTCCAACAAAAAGAACAACAAGTAGCCACCCTGACAAAAATTTCTTATATGCGATTTACATCGAAAATTTCTTATACAAATTTCCTTCTGAATAATATGATGTGTACCTCAAGGAGAAATGGCTCCTATTTCAAATCAAAACTCTAGCCTCCAATGGATCCCCACCTTTCCAAGATTGTAGGCAATTCATGGAGTTCTACAAGAAGGCTAACATGGCTGATCAGGAAAATATGGCAGAGTTTTATGTGCATAACCTTGTGTTGACAAATTTGGATACTTGGGACCCTAATCCTACAATGGGGGATATGCAGTTGATGGATTTAATATCTTGGATGATGATTGAGGACACTAGAGCAAAATAGATATGGTGGGTCATGCGAAGAAGAAATAAAGAACCCTTACATATCAGACCCGAATTTTTTAGCCCAAGAGGAGTCATCCTTAACAGTCGAGAGATTGAAAGGGACCCTGCACTAGTTGAAAGCTAACTTCAGACTCAAACACAGGTAATGGGACACTTTGATGATGTTTCTAGGCAAATAAAATATGAGTGCATTATGGCCAAATAGAGAATATGGAACAACCTCCCTCACAGCCTCAAGAAAAGGGAGTACCATACTCCAGAAAGGCTGAGAGGTGCATTCGAAAGGGCACCATTATAAAAGAGGGCCATACAGGCCAAAAATATCCAATGGTTGGGACTAAAGCTCAACCCACCTTTGTTGTTGGGGCTGAATGATGAAAATGACACAGATGCACAAGATAGAGAATGGGAGAATGCAGAAAATAATAATGGTTTTTACCTCCTTGGGGAAACTCCCACACTTCCTCCTTATGAAATCAGGGGGGATTTCAAAGCCTTGATGGAAATGCAGGAGGAGGATTAGTTGCTCAAAGGACGAGCAACCATTTAGTACGGGGGTGATGATGAGCTCCATCATTAGACATATTTGGAGGGGTTAATGGTCACATTTTTTCCTTCTTAGATCTCTTTTTCTTGCATTTTTATTATTATTTGGTTTTATGATGCCAGTATGGTGGTGATTAAGGCTAACATACTCTGAGTGCCAAATATGAGGTTGAGTGCATAAAATCATGAATTATTAAGCATTTTCATAAGGATTTTATCATAAAAACTTGGAGTTAAGTGGAATTAATCACCCCAAATATTCTCTCCAGCAATTCAAGTGCAGAGGCATCCAAGCAACTGCAAGAGGAGTGCACTCAATATTTGACTTGGAGTTAAGTGGACTCAATCACCCCAAAGATTCTCTCCAGCAATTCAAGTTCCAGAGGCAGCCAAGAAACTCAAAGAGGAGAGCACTCAATTTATGTTTACTGGGAGTCAAGTGGACTCAATCACCATTTTCAAGGGAGTTGTTAGTAGCTGCCCTGTAGAATAAATAGAGCAGAGCTAGAGCTAGGAAGGAGTTATTTAGTCAGTGAGTTGATTCCATTCATAACTATTGTTGCGAGCTATTGACATTTTTATTTTACTCAGTAATAAAACTTTCAGAGATGTATGAGCTTATTCTTTTTATGAAATGAGCAGACTGATTTCCTTTTTCTCATTTAGGTTTCAGAGAGTGAGGCTCGTGGGTTAGGGACCAATCCATGTGCCTCAACTTCTCTTCTATTTTCATTCTTTCCTTTCTGTCATTTAGCTATTTTTACTTCTGCCATTTAGTTAGATCTGCTTCTGATAGTTTCATTGCTGCTTAGTCTTTGCTTTCAGTTTACTGTTGTAGTTTTTAATTTTCTTGTGAGTAGTAGAATAGGGGATAAAACTATAAAAGCTATGGATCTAGAATTCCCTTCTAATCTCCGTTGATAGAGATCGAGGAGGGTAAACCTTCCCATAGACCAAAAACATTGATTTCTATTCACTATTTCCATCTCTGCATTACGCCTCTAAACCTTGCTTTTATGCCTCCATTCCCTCCTCTTTTTTGCTTATTTTAGCTGCTGCACCGACTTTTTTCCCCACCAACACTTAAACCCTTGAGGCACCTTATTCCTTTGCTTCTATTGGTTACGTTTTCCTTACTCTTTTTAACATAGGAAAAACCATCAGAGTTGACCTCCGCATTTCCTCCTTGAAATCCCCGCTACTGTACTTCGCTCATAGAAGATCACAATTTTCATTTGGTTCCTTTTAAAAATTACCACTCCCATCTGCTGATTGCGATATTTCAATTGCACTCTACCTCCGGTCCCACCACCACGTCACCAATCGCAATCGCACCGTTTTCCTCTTCCCTTCAAGACTTATCATTCATGGTTTCCTTACCCTTTTTAATGAAAAACACTTGAAAACCATCCGAATTCGACCTTCTGCACTTACTCCTCGAAATTCCTTCTACTGTACATCGAAAACCAAAAATCGCAATGTTAAGTTCCTTCCATTAACACTTACCGCTCCCATGTAATGATTCCGATATTGCGATCACGCTCTACCGCGAGTCCCACCGTCATGTCACCCATCGCAATCGCACTTCGCACATTTTCCTTTTTTCCTTTTAGAATTACCACTTCATATTGCCGATTGTGATATTGCAGTCGTGCTTTGCCACCGGTCCCTCCACCACGTCACTCATCACATTTCGCACATCGCAATTATTTCCTGTTCACATTTTTCATTTCGCTCGTCAGAATTGTTAACCCGTCGCACTTCGCACTTCATAAATTTTTCTCCATTGCATCTCTGCCATCGCACTTTTCAAATTATTATGCGCCAAAGCCATTTTTGCACTATAATAGAGTTCAAACCACCTCTTTCCACTTCTATGCCCCATTTCATGTGTTAAGCCCTCCATTAGCTCCTTCCACCCCTTTTCTTCTCCAAACTGCAAATCAACATTTTCTCAATCAGAATTAAGTCATGGATAGTTTTGCTGCATGGATAGAAGCATGGTAGATAGAGCATAAGGTAAGTAGGGTGTGTTTAGCCGATTGGCAAAGTTAAGTTTGATTTAAATTAGTTTTCTTTTTACAACTTACTTTAGTTTCTTTCCAGTCATTTCCTTTCAGCAAATTAATTTAGTTTCTTTCTGTCATTTCCTTTCTGCATATTAAGCTAGTTTCATTTCATTCATTTCCTTTCTGAAAATTGAGTTATTTTCCTTTATGTCATTTCCTTTCAGTAATGTACTTCTTAGTCTTTATCATAGTTTAAGAGATAACACCATTTCGCAAAGCAGAAGAGGATGACATGAACATAATCCATCTGCTGTGTATATAACACTGTCACCTCCAAGTTTGTATGAGTCCCAGGTTGATAAAGTAAAGTAGGGCAGCCCCTGGGAGTTGCAGCACTCTTGGTGCAATACCAGGGCTCACCACTTTTTGGCGCTAAATTCGGGGAGGTGTTTAGTATATATTTTGATTTTGTTTCAACATTATTTTTTGTTTCCTTTCTTTTCCTGTAATTTTAGAAATATTGAAAAAATCCAAAAATATTTGACTTTCATGCTTTGTAGGAGTAGGAATACCCAAAGACAAACCTTACCCAAAACCCCCACATCACCTCCTAGCCACCCTTCACTCTTATTCAGTGGCAATGAGATTGAACCCCCTATAGGAGAGCCTTCTGAATACTTTGAGGATCCTATTGGGGAAGAAGAAGAAGACCTTGTTTCAACTGAGGGACATGCTTCACCTATCTCAACCATGGTTGGGACCCAGAGAGAAATTCACATAAGCGAGGAAGATGGGGAAACTAAGATGAAAAACATTAGCCCCTCAGCTATCCCACACTTTCATGGACTCACCTCTGAGGACTCTAACACATTCATGTTTTAATTTGTTGTTGTTTGTAGGACTTATGACTACTCCTCTGATGATTAGAAGTTGAAGCTATTCCCATCCACCCTTAAGGATGTAGCCGTGCGCTGGTTCATGGGTCTGCCTAGGGATAACATCACTACCTAGGCACAGATGGAAGAGACCTTCAAAAGCAAATACAAAGACTACTGTAGGTTCAAGGAAACTAAGGACGAAATATTTATGATGACTCTAGGAATTAATGAATCCCTAGAGGACTATGAAGAGAGGTTTCAATTAAATTATAAGAGAGCTAATTTAACTCTTGATACTACATCACTTGAACTTTTAATTATTTGAGGGATTAGTGTAGAGATGATAGAAACCTTGAATATTCTATTAGGAGGAGATATTTACCAACAACCCTATGAAGCAATAAAAAATGTCTTCCAAAACTATTCTAGGGAATTTAGAAAGAAGGGCAGAGCTAGCCAAAGTACATCCAATACCCCTTCCTCTTCCACCTTCATAGAACATGAGATTGGAAATATGCTAGAGGACTTCAAGAGAGACATGTTGCACACCTTTTCTTTGCAAAGGGACACAATGCAGGTCAAAAGGAAGCAAGAGGAAGCAAAGAGAGCCCTGGCCATATTTTTTCCTAGATGTACCAGGAAGCACCCAAGAAATGAATGTACACTGAATGTCATAAAGGTTTTCTTAGTCTGTGAGGAGAATCATGCCATAGAAAAATGTCCCTCCTTACCTGGATTTAAGTTTGTATATCAAGGTGGGGAAACAATGCTAGAGCAACTCTGTTTCATCAACCAAAGAATGACTCAAGGCCCTCAGCCATATCAAAAAGGTATGCAAGGTGCACCTTACTCTTACTATCACAATAATTAGATTGCACCCATGCAACCTTCGTACACCCCCACTCCTCCATCTTGGTCTAAACCTCCTATTTGGCCTTACAGCCCTTCATATCATCCTCAACCAGTAAACCAACCATTCCAGCAGTATGTTCCACAAAAACCTCAGTGGAATAATCCATCCCAAGGGTGGAGGCCTAAAAAAAATCAACCACCATCTCTAATTCCTCCACCCCAACCTCAACCTCAGCTTACTCATGCTGCTCCACCTAGGCTACCTATACCTGCACAACCCAATCCGAACCCGAACAACAGACAGGCACAACAGGCTCCCAATGGAGAAACATCCTATCCATCTTATGTTGTGGAGACACAGGAGGTTAATCTCAGGTCGGGAAGAGTACTCCCAGAAAACCATCCTCTATCTCCACTTGTAGAGGTTTATGAGGAAAAGGAAGAAGGTAACACTAAGATCCAACAACCTCCTTTTCCCGAGTGCTTGATCCACCCTAGTCAGCACACCCCTGAGGAGACTGAACTCTTGGGAGAATTGGAAATTTGTATGTAAAGATACCACTTCCCCAAACCATTAAGGATGTCCCTATATACAATAGGTTCATCAAAGAAAAGTGCTTCAAAAAACCTGGGAGAAGGAAGAAAGATACCCCCACCATCAATGTGGTAGGACAACTATCTAACCTAATACTGGGAAGGGTGATATTTCAAAAGTACCTGGACCCTGGTAGTCTAGGAGTTGATGTGCATGTAAATGGTTTCATAGCACCCAACACTCTGATTGATCTAGGGGCTTCCATCAATTTCATGACTAAGGAAACTATGTTGAAACTTAATCTCCAAGGGACTTTGAGGAAAACCACAATACTTCTGCAACTTGCAGATCAATCCACAGTACCTCTGGAAGGAATTGTTGAGGATTTTATGGTTACCATTGATTCTTGGGAGGATCTTATAGTTTTACTGGTCCTACAACCAAAAACCAATTTCAATGGTTATCCCTTAGTCTTAGGGAGAACTTGTTTACCCACTGCAGATGCTTATATTAGCTGTCAGGCCGGAAACATGACTATCAAAAATGGAATTTTGTCTAAAAAGCTAGTGTTATATCCTCCTGCCCAACCTTCTTTTGATCATGATCTCCCTATATGTTTGTAGGATTAAGAAGATGAGTTATATAACACTGCCCCTACGTGTACCATAGATGCTATTCTTAGAACGGGGCAGCTTCATGAAGATGAATTCATCGACCATGCCATTCAAAACCAGTCCTCCACTAAAATTCCTCTCGAAACCTTAGTCAAAGAGTCTGAAAGCTCACCTTGGATGGAAGTGCACTCAGTTGAGTCAACCTCTGAATCCACCCAGGCTATTGAGTTTTTCCCATCCAGATCTTTGAAAATCAACCCAAACCTCTCAATTTAAAAAGAGAAGCAGTTGTGAAAGCTTTTGAAAGATAATCTAGATGCATTTGCTTGGGATTACAAAGACACAAAAGGGGTGCATAATTCAGTGTAAAAACATCATATTTACATCAAAGAAGGATGAAAGCCCGTGAGACAACCCCAAAGAAGGATGAACCCGGCTCTGAAGGACACAGTCAAAGAAGAGTTGTAGAAGCTATTGGATGCAGGGTTCATATATCCTATATCCAAGAATGAGTGGGTATATCCTCTTGTCTTAGTCCCAAAGAAGAATGGGAAGTAGCGAATTTGTGTTGATTATCAAGAACTTAACAAAGCCACCAAGAAAGACCATTTCCATTTTCCCTTGATAGACCAAGTCCTAGATGGCCTTGCGGGGAATAATTTATTTTCCTTCTTAGATGGGTTCAGTGGGTAGAATCAAATTCAAATTTTCCCTAAAGACTAGGATAAGACTACTTTCACCTGCCCTTGGGGTACCTTCGCTTATAGAGTCTTATCTTTGCATTGTGAAATGCCCTAAATACCTTCCAAAGAGTTGTCTTGAGCATATTTTCTAATTTAGTCCATGACTCCATCGAAATCTACATGGATTATTTCCCACCATATGGGGATGACTTCTGGGAATCTCTCTCCAATTTGGGTAAAGTACTGAGAAGGTGCGTTGAGATTCATCTTTCCTTGAGCCCAGAAAAGTGTGAGTTCCTGAAGGAAGCAGAAGTTGTATTAGGACACTAAATATTACAAGTAGGAATACATGTAGACTCGAACAAGATCACTATCATCAAAAGGGTACCTGATCCTAAAAAATAGAAAGATGTCAGGAGTTTCTTAGGCTTAGCTGGTCACTATATAAGGTTCATCAAATATTTTAGCAAGATGGCTTCGCCATTATTTGGGTTACTGGCCAAGGATTCCGAGTTTATTTGGTCCGATCCTTATCAAGAGGCCTTTGAGCTCATTAAGGAACAATTGACTACTGCCCCCATCCTCCGAGGTCCAAATTGGACTTTGCCTTTCCACATCCACACTGATCCATCTGACAAAGATGTAGGGGCAGCATTAGGAAAATTAGAGGAAAAAATCCCTTATGCAATTTATTTCATCAGCAATAATTTGTCAAAGGCTGAGATGAATTATACTGTTACTAAGAAGGAAATGTTAGCCTTTGTCCATGCATTGAAAAAATTCATGCATTATGTAACTCGATATCAGACCTTTGTTCACACTGACCATGCAGCCATCAAGTATTTAATGAACAAAACATATGTGAATTCTAGGATAATTAGATGGTTGCTACATTTGTAGAAATTTGATTTGAATATTATTGATAAACCTAGAAAGGAGAATGTTGTTGCGGATTTTTTGTCCAGGTTAGCTCTCCCTATAGTAGAAGAAGGAATGGTGGATGACCAACTTCTAGATGAGCACCTCTTTGCTATATCAACACTCTCACCATGGTTTGCTGATATAGCCAACTACTTGGTAGCTAGGAGACCCCCTTCTAACATTTCATTCCGGGAGAGGAGCAGAATCATTAGAAAAAGTGCCCCTTTCACATGGATTGGGGTACACCTTTTCGAGCTAGCCCGTGATAAAATCCTAAGGATATGTGTGAGGGAGGAAGAATTTTTTGATATCCTCTCTGCATGTCATGACAACCCATGTGGAGGCCACTTTGTTGCAAAGAGAACTGCTTACAAAGCTTTTCAACGAGGATACTATTGGCCTACCCTTCACCAAGATTCTAGAAGATACACCAGCAGGTGTGATCAATGCCAAAGGATGGGGAAACCCATGCAAAGGGATGAGATGCCTTTGCACCCTCAGGTGGCTCTTGATCCATTTGACAAGTGGGGCATGGACTTGTTGGACCTACCGATCCACCATCTAGATAAAAGAAGTATATCATAGTCTGCACTGATTACCTAACAAAGTGGGATGAAACAAAAGCAGTGACAATAGAAACCAAGGATAAAGTAGCAGGATTTTTGAGGGAGAATGTGTTTTACAAATTTGGATACCCTAGAGAAATAATCACTGTTCAAGGAGCACAATTCACCTCTCATCTCATTGAGAGTCTTTTGAGGAAGCACAATATTCAACATAGAACTTCTACTTCCTATCACCCTTAGGCGAATGTCCAAGTAGAAGTAACTAATAGAGCTTTAGAGAGAATCCTCACCAAGGTTGTGAGCAGTAGCATAAAAGATTGGGGAGACAGATTGGTGGAAGCTACTTGGGCCTACAACACTACTTGGAAGACAACAACATGATTCACTCCCTATGAACTAGTCTATGGTAATAAGGCTCTAATTTCAGTTGAATTTGAGTTCAATACTTTAAGAATTGAAATTGAATTAAATATAGATTTATCAAATGCCCAAAAATAGAGGTTGATGCAACTAAATGGATTGGATGAGTTCAGAATTCAAGTACTTCTTCACACGGAGGTAGTTCAGCTGCAAAGGAAGGTCTGGCATGACAAGAACATCAAAGAAAATACATTCCAAGAAGGAGATTGAGCGCTGTTGTATGATTCAAGGTTTAAAAATTTCAAAGGAAAGTTGATGACAAGATGGTTGGGACCTTACACAGTGGAAAAATGTTTCGATAATGGCACAATTCAAATCAGAACCATAGATGAAGAAGGAATCTCCTTGCTTGTCAATGGTTGTTGTGTAGGTAAATCCCCTCTGCGGACAAAGGTGATCCCTCTAGCCCTAGGGTGGATCTAGCAGCAAGTGGACATGCTAATGTGTCGGTTCCTAGTTAACGAATGAAACAAGTTGGGATAGATTTTCCTACCTATGATCCAACACGGTTGTTGTAGCTGCAACAGAGGTCTGCCGATCTCTGTCCCGACACGTCGCGATCCTTCATCAATGGTATTTGGGTGCCTGCACAAAGATCAAAGGAAAAAAGTAGCATACATGATAATAATTGCATTCATAACTAGCTAATCAGTCAAGGAAGATTAGACGTATTGCGTAAGATAAATCACATCAACACAAGACAGGAACCAAAACATCAGTCATGTATATATTAAGATAAAGAAAGAGATTACAACTGGAGCCTTGACGTCGTAGCCTCCTTCAACGGGTCCAGTCGAAACGCGTCTTGAGCATTCATCGGGGAATTTGGACGTGGCGAGGCAAAAAGAATAAGATATCTCTTGACAAGGGTCTCTCTCTATGCTTTATCTCACACCATCTATATCAGACTATTTCAGCAAAATGTTTAGCAATTCCTCTTTAACTAGCTGCATCTATGTGAGATAGGTGTATTTATAGAAGGAGAGGAGGAGGTTGGGATTCCTCAAATAGTAAAGGGGAGGCCTTATACTTTGAGAGGTTCCCCCAAAAGGAGGAAACAAGAAGCCAAAGGAAGGTGTTCGTGGTTTTGCAGTTGAACAACCCAAGCTGACTTGCTCACGAAGTAGTTAGCTTGGAAACTTCGCTTCTATATTTAAAAAAATTTCCAAAAACAGCTTGGCATGGGAAACTCACTAGGACAGAGCGCCAATGGGAATGGGGCCCATTGTTAATTTCCTTTATCGGCGTGAGGTCATAACGGCCTACCAACACCAACCCAAAAGCATGTGTTTTTGATGGTCTGTTCAAGGAAAATTCAACAAAGGAAATGTTCTCCTCATGGAAAGGGATGCAATGACACTTTTTTCAAGGCATGACACTTCATATAAGTCACAGAAATGGTCCTCCAATGTGTGGGATGGGGATTGCAAGGACGATGAAAAAATGCTGTGTAACAGATGCCCCCTAAAGCATGAGGTCCGAGAGAGAGGGAGGAGTGAAATGCTTTACGAGAACACGTTCGAACCAAACATCGTTGTCGAAAGACCTGCAAGTACAAATACAACTGATATCTCTGATACATGAACATGTGGCATGGGTGCAACCATCCATAATAGAGTACATAAAAAACTGAGATCCGAGGTATGGACGCAACCATCCAGCAGTAAGGATCAACAAATAGACTCAAGTATGGTCACAACCATCCAATCAAAAGAGTCATACACATAGTCATGATAAACCAAAAAATCCCGCAGCCTAGATCTTGTCAGACACACAGTGTCTCTCACTCCATCTCGACCCGAACATGTACAAATTCAAGCATGCGAATATGTGAGTTGAAGTTGAACATGCAAGAAAGTTACCAATTACCAGCCAATGATAAAAGTTGTTAATAGGCATGAGAGAAACCACCAATAATGACAATGGCTCTCAAGGTACAATAGGTACAATCCATCGAATGTGAACAGTGATCTGGCGTCGAACACCTGTAGAATCACTCGATCAAAGGAAAATGATGTGGACGTGTCGTCGAATGCGAAGAAATTGCCATTGAGGCATGCAAGCTCCAAGGTATCGAGAGGGAGTCTCTAGACCAACTTCCTGGATAATGAGCTGAAGTCAACAAGAAGTGACCTGGTTGAAGGAGGGCCATAATGTTTCCCACATTATTTACATGAGACAGAGGAACATGATTATAGTGAAATAGTACTAAACAGAGGATTAGAGGGAGGTTGAAAACTGGAATCAAAAACTTCTCTTGAACATATCAGCGACACGACTCCGGATTTGGCATTATTTGACAACAATGGATCTAAGGTCATGATGATGTGGAAAAGAGCAGATGAGATGTCAAAAGAGATTACCCAAACCCATAAAGGCAAAAATGACGAAATGAGATGTCCCCAACCCGACACGAATGTGGATGAGTGTCATGTTCAAGAGCGACATACTGTCGACACGACTGAGGACTGGTTCCATTTTCCCCCACCATTGCTGGTGAGTATCCCAATTATTTTGAAAAATAAGCTTGAAGGGGATAGTATATGCTTGTCATGTAATTTTGTCCTTCAGATAAATCCATCCTAGTACATTTTAAGAGCCCTAGGAAGGATTAACTCAGTGACTTCATGGTGACGATTTCCGATGTCATTTAGGGTTTAATGAGTCTGACAAAGGAAGAACTCAACATCTTTTCATGTTTAGAGAGTTTGAAAAGAAGCGGAAAAGAAAAATCCAGCAGTCCATTTTCGTAGGTAGTATCACAGATCCGAAAAGGTAGAAAACTGTGTCTGAGAGAACCTATTAGTCGCGATAGGCTAAGGTATTCCTTTTTCGTAAGTAATCTATCCCATCCCGAAAAAGGGGTAAACATATACTGGGTAGATATTTTTTCACAACCATTTAACGAGTTCAAAACAACAAGAGTCTTGACAATCTTTTCAATTTTAGAGAGTCAAAAAAGAGCTGAAAGATGACTCCAACAGTGACTTTTTCGTGTTTTTACCGAGTCCAAAAAAGTATAAAATAGAACTCGTTACTTCATCGCTGTTACGTTGAAAACCTGTCACTGCACAAGAGACGAACGTAAAACCCATTTCTCGAAATAACATATTGAAATAATAAAAAATACGCTTTAAAACCTAATTAGGGTTCTGAAAAGTTAAAAAATTCCAAATATGGTAAAAATTATATTACTTTTCACTTTTACCTCTTGTGAGCAATTTGTTACCCTTTTTCACTGCGATTTTACGGCGTCGACATCGGGCAATCCGGAAGACCAATCTCGAATCCGTAAGTTCTAGGTAAGAGCTAACATTCTTCCATGCATTTTGATTACAATTTCATTACCTACAATCACAAATTTGGAAATATATGGGGGAATTTGAAAAAACTAAGGCGTGGCGGTTGCCGTAGGTATCAGGCACGGACCTGCGCCAATTGACCTAAATTTTGAACTAGGGCGCGCCAACTGCGACAGTCAATTTTAGCATGTAACTGTTGACAAGGAGGCCCAAATTAATGATTCAAATGCTTTGGATTTGGAAAATTAAAATAATATGAATGTTTTTGTAGGTGTCAACTTGCAAAATGGTGATTGAATTGAAAGAACGAGAACACAGTGAAGAAGATGAAGAAGCCATGAGTAATGACAGATGCATGGAAGCTCTCAGAGATTGCGGGCTCAAAAAATTCTTTATGACACCATGCCTCAGAACTCAACCAGAGATGTTGTAGTACTTGATCAGTGTCTGGGATGTTGATCGGGAAAAAATCATCATTCATGACCAGGAACTTGAGATTGAAGTCTCAGATGTTTATTTCATAACTAGACTGTCGCGGAGGGGGGCAGTGCCAATCCTGATCGTCACCCAGCCCTTAATTGAGAACATGAGAATGGTTATTGACAGGGTGTGCCTAGGGGCAAGGAAAGGATTGAGAAGCGGAAAAGTGGATATCCAAACTATTCCGAATTTGGCACTAAAGGTAGTGCTGCACACCATCACACAAGCTGTAGGATCGCAGGCGCTGCACGAGGCCACAAAGACATAGCTACTTATTTCTATAGATTGCATGGAACTAACCCTCTACAACTAGGTAGAGGCAGTGAAAATCAACATGAAGCGTGAACTAACAAAATGCAATAAAACCAAGTTGAAACAGTTCAGTTACGGGTCCATTCTGGTATAGTTCATCTTAGAACGACTACCAATATTTCAGCATAAGGAGGTGATAGTTTTGAAACCACCAACACAGGAGCCACAGATGTCCCATTGGGAAACTTTGATGCCAAGGTCAAGGGGTGCTCAACAGATGTCTTGGAGATCGGATTTCTTTGAGTGGATCCGCCGAAAACTAATTTTCGTGGAGGATTGGCCCTACTCTGGCACATATTTCACCGGTGATGCAGATCTCCTGCTCTCGGAAGGAGAGGATTGGGAAGTACTGGGTAAGAATCATTTTTTATTTTCTTGAGTATTATGATTTTTTTGTTATGCATGTTCTGACATTAATCCATGTAATTGCATATGTTGGCCCAGAGAGACCTGCAGGTATGTCTTCGATAGCGAGGTAGATTCCTCGTGAATTTTATCTAGCCCCTCATGGCGAGGGAGGCGAGGAGGAGGAAATCATATGCAACTTGGAGGGAATCTCCCATGGGATCTTGGACTATGCGCGATTCAATGATTTTCCTCATGCATACCAGAGACACACTGCAGGGGTGTCAAACCATGTCCATCGCTTGTTGAGGCCGCTTGGGCTGTGACGTGTTACCATGAGCGTCACTCCGAGTAGACAACTAGGTTTTATTTCCACATATTTTTTGAGGGACATGATGTCTTAGGATGTAACCAAAACATACCTATTTTTTGAACTTATGATGCACACGAATGCAAACATTCGATATATAAATATATATATATATATATATATATATATATATATATATATATATATATATATATATATATATACACATCTATTTTCCTGTATGGATCTTGTCATGTGATGATTTTTTACAAATTACGCAAACGTCTATCTAATACAATGTTAGTTACTGTGTCAGTTAATGCATTCATTCGTACAAGAATATGTTGATATGTAATGTAATCAAAATGTCTTTCCAGTACACAAACACGCAAAGACAACCTTAATATGTGAGGATTTCTAACAGAATAATGTTTGTTAAGTTGAAGAACAACAAGCTGTGAGTCTAGGTTAACAACCAATGCATGAATGTCGAGGGGAATCGCCTCGGTTAATATTTCAATAACAACACTATATTCAGCAACATTGTTTGTAGTTCATCCTAGACAGATACCTTGAAGGTCTATCAACTCACTAGCAGGATCATAAATCACCCAGGGTGCTGAAGACAGGTTTCGGGTACTGCGGGAAGCACCATCCATGAAACCGACATAAGGGGTAATATACATCTACATAATAAGCAACGATCCAATAAGCAGGAAAACACTCGCAAAGCACACCAAGTAAAAAATGTACAAAAATAAAAAGAACACCTATGTACACAAAACATGCATGAATGACTCATGCATAGTATTTTTTAAGATACAACCAATTTTTGGGTTGATCCAGAGGATGACCTTCATAATCAATAAGCTTAGAAGCCCCATTCCACAAAACATGTTTAGCACTGTAGGGCCCATGCCACATGGGTTGAAATTTACTTGCCCCCAACTTATTGTGAGCTTGGTTGTATAGGAGGACGAGGTCTCCTTCTATGAAGGAACGAGGGGAAACTGACTGGTCAAAATGAGCTTTGACCCACTTTTTTTGTGCTTCAATGACCAAAGAAACAAAAACGATGAGTTTCATCTAGCCTTTCTAAGTAGAGAAGGTGCTCTTCTTCTCGTGAAGTATTCGGCAACAATTCAACAGCTAGCTTGAGCGAAGGTATTTCACATTCAATTGGAAGGGTAGCTTCCAGACCGTAAACAAGCTGAAATGGAGTAAATCCGGTCGCATCCTTTACTGAGATTTGGTATGCCCAAAGAGCCGAAAACAACATGAAATGCCTGTTTTATTTGTGCATCCCAATCATATGTTGAAGCATAGTGACGAGAACTTTGTTCACGGCTTCAACTTGGCCATTGGCCTGAGGATAGTACGACGTTCAACTGTCGTGATGTAGACCCAACTTTGAAGTCAACTCCGCCACCATGTAATGCCGAAAATGGGAACCATGATCGGTAACAATGGCTTGAGGGAAACCAAACCAAGAAATGACATGATTGAATAGAAATTGAGCTGTTGTCTTACCGTTAGCCATAAGTGTAGGCATTGCTTCGACCCATTTGGTGAAGTAGTCAACGACTACGATGATATAAGCATGCCCCTTGGCCGAGTGAGGGTTACACGTCATAAAATAGATGCCCCACTTCGCAAAGGGACCAACGGTAATGATAGGGTGGAGATGGGAAGGCGGCTTGTGCATCTTGCGCTGATAGATCTAGCAATCATGGCATTTATGGATAACAACAATGCAGTCTTTAAAGATAGTGGGCCAGGAATACCTAGAATGAATAATTTTCTGTGCAGTAGCATAACTAGACATGTGACCACCACAGGAACCACTGTGACAATCATTCAAGGATTTTTTAGCCTCCTCAAGAGTCAAACACCAATCGAGAATGGAATCAACTCCGATGTGGTAGAGTGTATCTCTGACTATACGATAGGGTTGCGGTTGATGACGGATGCGTCGGGAGGCATCCTTTGTCAACTCAGATCAGAAGGTAGAAGTCTAAAGATATATGATGATATCAATGTACCAAGGATCGAGGGTGATAATCATAAAAAGCATGTCGTTTGAAATGCATTCCTCAAAACCAGACGGAGCGAAGTCGGAAGGGAGAGAGCAGATTAAATTGACGAAGACTAATGACTTCTTCGACTTGGCAGTAGTGAACTCCAAATCGAACTCTTAGAGGATGACAATCCACTTCAAGTACTTTCCCCCCAACAATTGACAAGACAATATGTAAGTCATAGGGTTGCAGTTAGAAATCACAGTCATTGTACACAATAGAATATAGTGACGAAAACGTTGAACAACTTGAACAACAACCAACGACAACTTCTTGACATGTGCATATTGCGTTTCAGTATCGACAAGGTTACATGACAGATAATAAATGACATGTTCGTCACGATAATCATCATCTTGTACCAAAACCATGGAAATCGTGTTGAATGCGGAGACCAAATAGAGAGAATAATCACGATGATAATTCAGAGGACGCAACTGAGGAGAATTGACAAGTAATGTCTTCAGTGCATCAAAGGAATTTTGGGTGATCTCATCCAAAAGGAATGGGACGCCTTGCTTTAGTAATCATGTCAAACCTTTAGCCACTTCGGCATAGTTAAGTATAAAACAACGTAAGAAGTTAGTCTTCCCTTGTAGACTCTGGAGCTGATGTAATGAGGATGGAGAGGGGAGATTAACAATAGCTTCAAATTTGAGTGGATCGAGACGAATCCCGTCTTTGGAAACAATAAACCTTAAGAGTCTACCGGAGTCAACGCAGAAGACACACTTATGCAAATTCAGATGGATGTTATAGCGTCAGAAGCAAAGAAAAATCTAACAGAGATGATCAGGATGGTCTTTACGCTTTGTTGAATGAGTTGGAAGGTCATCCAGATAGAGCTGAACAATGTGCTTGATATCTTCGAAAGCATATGAAATTGCTCGCTGAAATGTAGCCCCAACATTTTTTAGACCGAAAGGGAAATTTTTATAAGTGAAAGTACCCCAAGGACAGATAAAGGCTTTCTTATGTTGATCAGTCGGGAGAATGTTAATCTGGTTGTACCCAAAAAATCTGTCCATAAGGGAAAAACTCTCACTCCCAGCACAATCATCAGTGATTTGATCAATAAAGGGAGTAGGATAATTATCCTTAGGGCAAGCATGGTTAATGTCGCGGTAATCAACGCAGACACGAATGGTACCTTATTTCTTATATACAGGAACACTATTGGAAACCCATTTTGTCAAGGGAATTAGATAGATAAAACCAGCTTTAAGAAGGTTTTTAACTTCTCCCTTAATAGCGACAACTTTTCTAGGGTGCACAGGATGAAGACGCTGGCGGACAGGCTTCACACTAGGATAGGTAGGAATCTCATGCACCACTATACTTGGATCGATGCTGGGAATCTCTTCGTAAGACCATGCAAAGACGTCACGAAACTTGCGAAAAAGGATAGTATAGACCTGAAACTCATCTAAAGAACATGTCACCCCAATATGGATGTTCTCGACAATTCCCAGTTTGACAGAAATGTCAATAGGCATCGTTTGTGTGATATTATTCAAGTTACCTTCTGCAAAAAAATTGTGTATCTGAATAGGCGTTTGAAGCGAAGGAGAAGGAAACTGAGAAACAAGCCTCTCAAGACACGTAGACATGGCCCCAAGGCTAGTCATCAATGAGGAACGATGATGACTATTGTCCCAAGGAGGATCCTCGAGAGACATAGTTTCCATGATGGCCTCATCGGAGGGAAATATCTCTCTCAAGGGATCGGGCAAATCCGAATCACTGAGCTAAGGGGATTGAGAATAAGTATCAAGATAAATGCCCAAAGGAGCATGATTAGGAGGCAGAGGATCCGAAGCTGAAATAACCTGAAAATAATCAATCTTGATCGGACATAACGACATCAAATCTCCAAATGAATCAATCTTCTCAGGCGAAGGGATGATCCACGGATCGTCAGATCTGGAGATCATATTAACTTGAAGAGTGTTGGGTGGAGGAAGAGGAAAAATACCCATGAGGGTAGGATATTTGAAGAGACCCGGCCCTATGCTTTCATAAGGCTTAGGAATTTGATCTATGTATGAAACATTGTTCTCGGAAGAAGAAGTGAAGAATGAAAACTAATCCATAGTAACGATCTTTCCTTTGTGCGGAAATCGCAAAACACGAAAGAGAGTGGACGGAACACATAGTATGGCATGAGTCCAATTACGACCGAGGAGAACATTGTAATTGAGCTTGGCGCCAACTACTTCAACCTTGACGTTGATCGTCTTCCCTTCTAAGGTAATTGGTAAACTAGTGAGAACACCAAGAGGTTTAGATTCCCTTCCATCAAACACTTCTAGATCATTTGGAGAGGAATTCAGAGCTGGAGAACCAATATCTTTCTAGCAGGCAGATGACATGATGCACGTAGACTCACCTTTGTCCACGACTGCTCAATGGATATTCAGTCCATTGATGCCAACTTGTATGATGAGTGCAAGTTGGCGAGGGAGACCTGGGATGAAATTATCCAAGTCAAAAGTGATAAGGCTCGAATCAACATGATCAACCCCGCCGATGGAAAAAAGAAAAGCCTTCCACTGAGATGGAAAACTTTGAATTAATTCTAATGCAGACATCATAGATGGCGCTTGAGCCAAATCCTCAATAACACTGTAATGTTAAGCATCATGGGTGTTAGGATTGTAAGAAGACTTACGGAGTACACCTTTGGAAGGTGGCCATACAACGGGCTCAGTATTGTGCCTTTCAATTTGAAGAGGACTAGAAGTAGGCAGAGGAGGAGGACCATTAGCGATCTCTTTCCCCGCTTCCTGACGCGGTTCGATATAATCTTTTGAATGGGTAGCTATAGAAACAGATGTAGAACCGTTCATCATGAAAACCTGAGAGCCAAAGGGGGAAGAGGACTGAGGTTGCTCTACCAACTTATTCTATTGTGACAGAAATAGTTCTTTAAGAATAGTCACAGTTCCTTGGGTGCCTTTGAGCAATCGACTCACTTCGGCCCATTGAGGATAGCCCTTGGTGTAGTGCTCTTCGTCACAAATTAATCAAGGATACTTCGGTTTACATTGTGAACCATAATAAACATGATATTTGTGAGAATCCTGTTCTGGGGTATCGAATTTTGCCTTACCTTTACACTTATTTTTACTCTTGGAAGTTTTATCTGCTGGATTGGCTCGAAAGGCATTCACTTCCGCAGTTTTACCAGAATTCAGGATTGGATGAGAAGAAATATCATTGGAAGGAGTATATTTTTGCTTCCTAGGATTCAGAAAAGAAGACTTCTGAGAATTTTGAGACACAGAACCGATGATACCGTTGATGGATGGCGTCGTCAGTGTTTTGGATGTTCCAGGTCGAGGAGCATTGGGCAAGAGATCGTATAACGTGTCGGACTAAGAATACACAAGATAAAGGTACTAGGCATAAGCAATGGCTTGTTCCTCAGTGACGCATGGCCCCATAGAAATGTCCTTAGCAATAGGACTAATGAAAGAGGTAGTAAACCAATCAGTTAGAAGCTGATCAGGAATCTCAAACTTGATCAGGTGACGACGACGCTTCCATTCATGTATATGATCTGAGATATGGGTAGCTCGATATTGCTTGAATAATGTGAGGAGGTGTGTCCTAGTTTCATACTGAACCGGTAACTGAAAGTGTGTGAGAAATTCCATGGCTAAGGAATTGAAGTCCTGAAATTTGCCACGATATAACTCGATGTACCACTTGGCAACGACACCAGTAAGTGTCTGTTGGAAAAGATAGAGTTGGATAGAATCGTCAACCCAAGAGTTAGAGGAACACCAAAGATGGTATGTCATAACATGTGCATGGGTGTCTTCTCCGGACTTTCCCTCAAACTTGGGATAATCACCAGGAATTTTAGTTGGAACTGTAGGCCAATACAGGTTATGACAGATTGGATCGTTTGTCAAATTTGACACATCAGGTAGTTCCAATGTAGCGAGAAATGATAATTGAGGATTAAAAGGAATTGGAGGTCGTTGATAAAGACCAGTGTTAGCATTCCACCCAGGTTGAGAGAAATTCTACCCCCATAAGTTTTGTCCTAGAGGATTCTGTCCATAGGGGTTATAAGCTTGATTGTTCTGCCCATACTGGGTTTGAGGACCAAGATACTAATTCTGAGCATACCATTGAGGTCCTTGCTGAGAAAAATATTGATTTTGCTATGGAATGTAAGCATTTCCTTAAGGTGGATGATACACCATCCGGGATTGATTTTGAGGGTAATAAGTGAAACCTTGGGGCACACTATATACTGCCTGAAATTGACCTTGAGGAGGGTAAGTAGCACCTTGAGGTTGAGGAGGTTGTCCCTGTAGAGTAGGTTGAATGGGTTATTGATCAGGTTGAACAGGTTGAATCGACTGTTGAGCAGGTTGAACAGGTTGAACCGACTGCTGAGTGTGTTGAGAAGTTTGAATCAGCTGCTAAGGTTGCGTAGGCTGTCCCTGCGGAGTAGGTTGGCCTGGGAACTGAGGGCCAATGGGTTGCCCTTGTGGAAGAGGTTGGTCCGATGGTTGAGATGGACCAGGCTGCCCCTGAAAGCTAGGTTGACCCACAGTAGGACCGTAGGGTTGTCCTTGCTGTACAAAAGCTTGGCCTTGCAGAATGTAAGGTTGTTGCTATTGCACAAAAGTTTGTCCCTCTGGTGGATACATTTTCCCCCCAAGAACATAAGACACTCTTGGTTGAAACTGAGGTTGACTAGACAAACCGTAGGGTTGTCCTTGTTGGATCGAAGGTTGTCCATGTAAGTGTTGTCCTTGAGGACCGTAAGGTTGTCCCTGAGGACCAAAGGGTGTTCCTTGCTGGACCAAAGGTTGCCCCTATAAGGGTTGTCCTTGTAGACCCGAGGGTTGTCCCTATAATAATGGCCCTTGATGAGAAATGGTCTAATAGGGATTTACTGGAGGAAAATAAACAACTTGATTAGGATAGATGGGAGGAAAATATATGGGATTACCGTAGACATCATAATGATGGGGAGGATTTCCAGGAGCTTGCAGCTGCTGAGAACCCTGAGATGTGGAACTCTTCGGCTGAAAATTAGGAGAGGGAGCATACCGTCGCTGAATATGCAACATATAGTCATCGAATGTATAAGTAGAAACCATAGGTGTGGTGGAAGTAGACGGGGTTTCCACAATGCGATTTTGTGATCCACACATGACAGGTCTAACAGGCAATGTGGGATTGATAAATATAGACCTGCAAATAACAACAAACCATGATGATGGAGTCGTGCTAACAACCAGTGCAGATGAAGCCACAAAAATGGTAGGTCGGACTGGGACATATGTAACAGTGGCTAACGAGATGGGTGTCGAGGGCGACATTCCTAATGTAGGAAAAATCAAGCTTCCAGTGGGAGCCACTATACTGGACTGGGCCGCAGATGCCACACTAGAAATGATCTTACCCAAAGTACGATAACCGGGTGGAAGAGACACCGATTGGGGGGAACGTTGACTGGAGGCATATGAGAATTCTTCTGGGAAAAGCTAATATTCCCCTGTAGAAGCATGCAGCTCTTCACTGCTAATAGGACTGGAATAATCCATATCTGATGAGGTCGTAAGATCGTCGAAAAGATGGTCAGGACTAGGGGGTATAACAACGACTAATAATGGCGATCCCGAAGTGAGAGGAGGGAATTCTTCCTCAGTCCCAAAACCAGACCAAGCACCCTGAGGTGGCCAATTGAATTCAACGGACCCTTCAGGAGGAGACCAGGCAACGAGAGGTAAGACACTCGGGAGAATAGGCTTCAAAAACTCGGTAGAACTAGTGGAATGAGGTGTTTCCAAAGAAATGTCAGGAAAAGGACTACCACTAGGAGGCAGTGAAGAAGACGATGAAACTAGTGGTTTCACCACTATGACAGTATTTCAACATAGGAAAAAAAAATAAGATAGCCTATTCGAGGCTTCAAGATCAAACACTAAGGAACTACAAAAACAAGACAAGCAAAAAATGTTAACGGGCATGTGATCGTAGGCAGTTAATTTTATGACATTGAAACAAAACTTTACTGTTTCATGTTTTAAGAGTCGAGAAACAGGAAAAATATGACTCTAGTCACTTTCAAATTGAACGAGCGTGAAATAACAAGTGCTCGATGATATTTTCCTTTTTAGAGAGTCACGAAAAGATCGAAATGACTACTTAGGTAATCTAAGCAAGAGGGTGCACCAAGTTTTCGTGAACTGCCATATACATCTTGGTGATCAAATGAAAGAGAAATGACCAAGGACTTGACATACGTCCAGGTAATCTCCCCAAATGTTGTGTTCGGTGTATCATGGTCACAGGGTGGCGGAATTGGCTTCCTATGGCTAAAGGATTGCAACCTATGAAGGTATCCCTTTATATACACGATGGTACAGGGAGCATAAGTCCGTGCTAGTGCTGTCTAATTCCAGATGGCGAACGACAGTTACTAGGTTTAATGACGTTGGAACACGTCACTAGCCTAGACCTCTAAAATGCATATGTTAGGTTTCAATGATTCCTTAGATTGATTGAATTGATTTTAAGGTTGATCTTAAATTAATGTTTTAGTTTCAAGGCCCCACCGAATGTGATCTTGAATTCCTAAACGCACACTACATGCAAAAGAACATGATTTTCGTTCGATGAATGCTAATTAAGAGAAGGATAAAAATATTTAACAAAGTAGCAATCAATGAAAATAAAAGAATAATTTCATTAGTTAATACAACCAAACGAGGAACGAAAAACTCTTTCCTACTTCGCTAAGAGCTAGTTATGCAGAAGAAATTTTCATTTTCAATTCAAGTGAAAGAATGCAATTTTTTTTGTTTTTTAGATGAATGAAGCACACAATGCACTATTACACTAAAAAGCAAAGCAAAAATTAGTTTTGAGCACTACAAATGCAAATATTTAAAACAAGTAAATCAAATTCAATACAAACATAAAACACACTCAAAACAAGGATGCACTTTTCCAAGGAAACAAAAAGGCTTTCAAAATGATCCAAATGAGCAATGTGATCTATGCTCGAAGTGAAAGAATGAAGAGTTAAACGAAAACAAAAGTGACCATCCAACAAACCAAAGACACGAAGGATCAAGAAAGACTAACACAATCAATCAACGAATCAAAAGTGAATCGAATTCAGCTCAGAAGGCTCAGTGAGGAGAAGGTCGAACAAACAACACAAGACACCTAGAAACCCTAGGGCTACAAAAATTCACTGATGAGATAACTGACAAACAACTGAGAAGATCAAGATGATAGAGTCAAAAAAATATCAAAAGACCAATTGCAAGACAAAGAAACAACTTAGAGCCAAGAAATATTGACAAAAACTCAGGAAGAAGGTCAAATCAAATCCTACAGCATTCGGCGCAACTGTTAGGCTGTAATCCGTGCCTAACAGGGGTTGGCGCACCTGTGACAAAAGAAACAAGTTCCAATTAGTGTGAATTTTCAAGGAAAAACTACGACAAGCTAGAAAACTATGGGAAAAGGAAAAAACCACTGAGCAGAGGTCAGTCTTGACACTCTGGAACTGAACAGGAGGATTCAAAACAGTCAAGCAAGTCAAGCAAGGCAGAAAAGTGATCAAACGACCAAATTTGACTCGACAAGTCAAAATATCAACAAACAACGAGACGGAAAACACACATTGATCCCTAGTGGAGTTTCCAACTTGTTGTGTAGGTAAATCTCCTCTGCGGACAGAGGCAATCCCTCTAGCCCTAGGGTGGGTCTAGCAGCAAGAGTACATGCTAATGTGTCAGTTCCTAGTTAACAATTGAAACGAGTTGGGATAGATTGTCCTACCTGTGATTCAACATGGTTGTTGTAGCTGCAACAGAGGTCTCCCGATCCTTGTCCCGACACATTGTGATCCTTCAACAATGGTATTCGGGTGCCTGCATATAGATCAAAGGACAAAAGAAACATACATGATAATAATTGCATTCATAAATAGATAATCAGTCAAAGAAAATTAAATGTATTGCGTAAGATTAATCACATCAGCACAAGACTGGAACCAAAACATTAGTCATGTATATATTAAGAGAAAGAAAGAGGTTACAACCAGAGCCTTGACATCACAACCTCCTTTAGCGGGTCCAGTTGAAACGCGTCTTGAGCATTCGTCGGGTAATTTGGACATGGCGAGGCAAAAGACTAAGCTCTCTCTCAACAAGGGTCTCTCTCTCTGCTCTATCTCACACCAGCTATATCAGACTGTTTTAGAAAAATGTTCAGCAATTCCTCTTCATCTAACTGCATCTATGTGAGATATGTGTATCTATAGAAGGAGAGGAGGAGGTTGGGATTCTTAAAATGGTGGAGGGGAGGCCTTATCCTTTGGGAGGTTCCCCCCAAAGGAGGAAACAAGAAACCAAAGGAAGGTGTTCATGATTATGCAGTAGAACAACTCAAGCTGACTCACTCACGAAGTAGTTAACTTGGAAACCTTGCTTCTATATTTAAAAAACTTACCAAAAACAACTCAACGTGGGTAGCTCATTGGGAAAAAGCGCCAATGGGCGCGGGGCCCAGTGTTAATTTCCTTTATCGGCACAAGGTCATAACGACCTACCAATGCCAACCCAAAAGCATGTGTTTTTGATGGTTTTTTCAAGGAAAATTCAATAGAGGAAATGTTATCCTCATGGCAAGGGATGCAATGGCACTTTTTGAAAGGCATGACACTTCATATAATTCACAGAAATGGTCCTCCAATGTGCGGGATAGGGATTGCAGGGACGGTGACAAAATGTTGTGTAACAATGGTCACAGGCTTAAAATTTACAAAAAGCCTTTGTCAAAGGCAGAGTTCATAAATTCAATGAGCAGAGAGGTGTATGTGATGGGAAACTCCATAGTTTCCCACACCTCCTGAAAAAAAAAAAAGAAAAGAAAAAGAAAAAGAAAAAAAAAGATCCATGGGTGAAAACCTCTCTGAGGCGTGCAAGGAAAGTCTATGGGTTGAAACCTCCATGAAGGCAGCCCAATTTGTTTCAAAAAAAGAAAAAGAAAAGAAAAGAAAAGAAAAACAAAAGAATACATTTGGAGCTAAGTTGAGTTACATAAGTGCTCCAAATATTAGTTTCACAATCTAAAAAAGAGATCCCATCTCATCCAAACTAGTAAATTGATAATTTTTGAGGGAAAGCGACCAAAGGGAGTTGCAACACAACAGTGCCGAGAGCGGGCTACGTATTTGAGCATTGCACAACAACAACAACACAACGACATCACCCTAGCCATGGCTTGGTCCTCTCTCGTAAATATGAGGAGGGAATATTTTATAGCAATGCAAACAAGGCAAGATTCCACTCATAGCCTTAGAGAAGATGAATAAGAATCAGAAGAAGAAGAGGAACCAAAAGAAGAACCAGTAGAAGAGGAAGAACTAGAAGAAGAAGAACTAGAACAAGAAGAACCAGAAGAAAAAGCGGAAGAGGCAAAGAGCCAAGGGAAAACAGAAGAGATGGAAACATAAGTCATAGAGGTTGAATAAAGTGAACAATAAGCCGACTCACAGCATGACACCACATCCCCTCAAGAAAAAGACGTAGTTGCCACCTTAGCTCCTTTGAGCGCAAAGCAAAAAAGGCAGACCTCTATGTATTTCAGAGCTGACAAGAGTCAGAGAATAAGTCATAGAGAGCTAGAAACCCCTCCCACGAGCCCGATTATCATTGAAGAATCACCAAGGGAGGCAAAAATAATAAAAGAAACTGTTCTGAAGGAGCAGCTGCGGAAGGCATAGATAGAGAATGTAGCACTGAAGGAGCAATTGCAGCAAAAATAACAACAAGTAGTCACCCTGAAAAACTTATGCATTCAGCGCAGATTCCCTTCTGACTCATATGCTGTGTACCTCAAGGAGCGATGGCTCCTATTTCAAATAAAAAATATAGCCTCCCATGGATCCATACCTTTCTAGGATTGTATGAAATTCATGGATTTCTACAAGAAAGCTAACATGGTTGATTAGGAAAAGATGGAAGAGTCTTATGTGCATAACCTTGTGTTGACAAATCATGATACTTGGGACCCCAATCCTAAAATGGGGGATATGCAGTTGATGGCTTTAATATATTGGATGATGAATGAGGACACTAGAGAAAAAGAGATATGGTGGGTCATGCGGAGAAGAAATAGAGAACCCTTTCTTATCAGACTCGAATTGTTCAGCGCAAGAGGAGTCATCCTTAACCATCGAGAGATTGAAATTGACCCTGCACTAGTTGAAAGATACCTTCAGACTCAAACACAGGTAATAGGCCACTTTGATGATGTTTCTAGGCAAATAAAATATGAGTGCATTATGGCCAGCTAGAGGATATGGAACAAACTCCGTCACTGCCTCAAGAATAGGGAGTACCATACTCCAGAAAGACTAAGGGGTGCATTAGAAAGGGCACCATTATACATGAGGGGAATGTAGGCCAAAAAGATCCAATGGTTGGGACTAAAGCTCAACCCACCTTTGCTGCTGGGGCTAAATGATGAAAAGGACACTGATGCACAATATAGAGAATTGGAGAATGCAGAAAAGAATTATGGTTTTTACCCCCTTGGGGAAATTCCCACACTTATTCCTCAGGAAATCAGGGGGGCTTTCAAAGCCTTGATGGAAATGCAGGAGGAGGATTAGTTTCTCAGAGGATGAGCAACCATTCAGTAGGGGGGTGATGATGAGCTCCATCATTAGATATAATTGGAGGGGTTAATCGTCACCCTTTTTCCTTCTTAGATCTCTTTTTCTTTCATTTTTACTATTATTATTTGGTTTTATGATGCCAGTATAGGTGGTGATTAAGGCTAACATACTCTGAGTGCTTAATATGAGGTTGAGTGCAGAAAACCATGAATTATTAAGCATTTTCATAAGGATTTTATCATAAATACTTGGAGTTAAGTGGAATCAATCAACCCAAATATTCTCTCTAAAAATTTGAGTGCAGAGGCAGCCAAGCAACTCCAATAGGAGTGTAGTCAATGTTTTTTGACTCGGAGTTAAGTTGGCTCAATCACCCCAAATATTCTCTCCAGCAATTCGAGTTCCAGAGGCAGCCAAGAAAATCAAAGAGGAGAGCACTCAATCTATGTTTACTGGGAATCAAGTGGATTCAATCACCATTTTCAAGGGAGCTACTGGTAGCTTCCCTATAGAATAAATAGATTAGAGCTAGAGCTAGGAAGGAGTTAGTTATTTAGTGAGTCGATTCCATTCAGAACTATTGTTGCGAGCTATTGAGATTTTTATTTTACATAGTAATAAAACTTTCAGAGATGTATGAGGTTATTCTTTTTATGAAATGAGCAGAATGATTTCCTTTTACTGATTTAAGTTTCAGAGAGCGAGGCTCGTGGGTTAGGGCCCAATCAATGTGCCTCATCTTCTTTGCTATTTTCATTATTTCCTTTCTGTCATTTAGCTAGTTTTTCTTCTTCCATTTAGTTAGATTTGTTTCTTATAGTTTCATTGCTGCTTAGTATTTTCTTTCAGTTTGCTGTTGTAGTTTTTTATTTTCTTTTGAGTAGTAGAATAGAGGATAAAAATCTAAAAGATGTGGATCTAGACTTCCCTTCTCAGCTCTGTCGATAGAGCTCGAGGAGGGTAAACCTTCCCTCAGACCAAAAAAATTGATTTATGTTCACTATTTCCATCTCTACGTTATGCCTCTAAACCTTGCTTTTATGCCTCCATTCCCTTTTGTTTTTCACTTATTTTAACTGCTGCACCCACCTTTTTTCCCCAACAACACTTAAACCCTTTAGCCGCCTTATTCCTTTGTTTCTATTGGTTATAGTAGCCTTACTCGTTTTAACACAAAAACGCCGGAAAAACCATCAAAATTGACCTCCGCCTTTCCTCGGCGAAATCCCCGCTATCGTACTTCGCTCATCGCAGATCGAAGTTTTCATTTGGTTCCTTTTAACACTTACCTCTCCCATTTTCTGATTGTGATATTGCGATCATGCTCTGCCACCAGTCCCACCACCATGTCACCCATCACAATCACACGTTGTACTGTTTTCCTCTTCCCTTCAAGACTTATCTTTCATGGTTTCCTTACCCTTTCTAACGAAAAATGCTTGAAAACCATCAGAATTCGACCTTCCACCCTTACTCCTAGAACTTCCCACTACCATACATCACAAATTGAAAATCACAATGTTTAGTTCCTTCCGTTAACACTTACCGCTCCCATTTTCCAATTGCGATATTGCGATCGCGCTTCGCCGCTGGTCCCACCGTCATGCCACCCATCGCAATCACACTTCGCACATTTTTTTTTTTCTTTTTTCTTTTAGACTGCCACTTCCAAATGCCGATTGCGATATTGCGATCACGCTCCGCCACTGGTCTTACAGCCACGTCACTAAACTTATTTCGAGCATTGCAACGCTTTCCTATTTTCATTTCGCATTTCACTCGTCGCAGCTGTTAACCCGTCGCACTTCGCACTTCACAACTTTTGCTCCATCGCATCTCTGCATCACACTTTTCGAATTATTCTGCCCCAAAGCCATTTTTGCGCTATAATAAAGTTAAAGCCGCCTCTTTCAACTTCTAAGTCCCATTTCATGTGTTAAGCCCTCCATTAGAACCTTTTACCCCTTTTCTTCTCCAAACTGCAAATCAACATTTTCTCAATCATAATTAAGACATGGATAGTTTAGCTGCATGGATAAAAGCATGGTAGATAGAGCATAGGATAAGTAGGGCGTGTTTAGCCTATTGGTGATCTGGATTTATGCAGGAACGCAACATAATACACATATAACAATAAATAAAAAGATGCAACAGAAATAACACTTCATTTCATTAATATCAAAGAACTGAAATTTGCTTACAGACAGAATGGAAATAAACTAGCTAGGGTGCTGGTAGCGAATCTCTGAGAAGAGATGTGGCGGCTACAAACCTCTAAACTATGTTAAAATGAGGCTCAACGGCCTATTTATTATTGAGAAACAATGGAGAACTCTAAATATCCAAAAACCTAACCCTAGGAGATGAAGCGCCAAAACTATGGGCCCCGTTTGGGTAAATCGGTGTTTCAACTTCCTGGGGACGTAACTTTGGCATATGATCTCCATTTGACCTGTATCATACATCGTTAGTAATATCTATCCAAGGAATATAACTATTGCTATGAATATCAATTCTAGAATAGAATCATATTCATTGGACAAACGATGCCCAAAAAACATCTTTTAGGGCCTCAAAACGGCTCCAGAATTTCACGACCTCAAAAACTGCTAAAAATAGTAAGTTGTGCCAAAACTGAAAAAATGAAAGATAATGGTGGGGCCCCAAGTGGAATAGGCGGGTGGTCACCAATATTCACCTGGGACACATTTGTGTTCCTTCAAGCGAGCGTGCCAAGATGATATGGGAAGCACACTACAATCGAGTCGTTGGGCATTTTGGGGTCGAGAAAATAGTGGCAGTACTGCAGAAGTATTTCTATTGGCCGAACCTTCGACAGGATGTTGGGAAGTACATCAGATCCTGCACTACTTGCACCATTTCCAAACCAACCATCAAGAAGCAAGGGCTCTATACTCCTCTACCTACCCCTAGTCGACCTTGGGAATCCATCTCCATGGATTACATGTCAGGCCTTCCTTCTACTAAGCATGGAAACGATTGTGTTTTCATGGTCGTTGAAAGATTCTCAAAGATGGCCATTATGGCGGCCTGCAAGAAGAATATCATAGCAGAAGCCATTGCTAAACTCTTCTTTGAACGAGTGTGGGTTCACTTTGGGATCCCACAGTCTATCATATCAGATCGCGACAGCAAGTTCCTTAACACATTTTGGTCCAGCCTCTGGTTAATGTTGGACACCAAGCTCACCAAGTCCACAACTTTCCATCCCCAAACTGAAGTCCAGATAGAGGTCGTCAACTGGATGATTGTACACATTATGCGCATGTAAAATTCAAAGCATCCATGCACATGGGATGAGATCCTCCCTTATGTACAACACAGTTATAACTGGGCTCTCCACAGCTCAACCGGCCATAGCCCCTTTCAAGTGGGCTTGGGATTCTAGCCACTATGTCCCATTGATGTAGCCATGCCATTTGCGGATACTCCAGCCGATTTGGCTCATGTCCAGTCTAAAGCTAAAAAAAGCGAACAAATTCATCGAGCGTATTCAGCACATCTGCTAATAGGTTCATGAAATATTGGATAGATCCAATTCTAAGTACAAGCAATGACATGATCAACATCGGGTGCCACACAAATTCTAGGTGGGCGACAAAGTGTGGCTACATTTTCAGACGGAGCGCCTCACTGGACCCCACCGCAAGCTTCACCCACTCCAATATGGGCTGTACACCATCACTAAGGTTGTAGGGAACAATGCCTTCGAGCTCAGTATTCCACCATTGCTTGGTCTGCACCCAGTATTCAATGTAGACCGCCTTCATCCCTACTTCCCACCTCTACTGGACACCTTTGACATTGCAGAAGAACTCACACCAAAATATTTAAACCCCGACTGCATGGAATAGGCCACCACAGATTGTGTCATGGACATGCAAATCAAGAACACCCACCAACGAAAGATCCTACTGTTCACCAGGGATCAAGTTCAACAAAAGTTTCCTCATCTCATGGAGGAACTCAACGCAATGGGGACCATTGCTTCCTAAGGGGGCAGGAATTATCCAGGTGGATATTGGTGGCCACCCACCTATTCCACTTGGGGCCCCACCATTGTCTCTTCAGTTTCTCAATTTCGGCACAACTTACTATTTTTAGCATTTTTCAGGTCTTAAACTTCCAGATCCGTTTTGAGGCCATAAACGACGTTTTTTGGGCATCGTTTGCTTAGCAAATATGATTCCATTCCAAAATTGATATTTGCAACAATATTTTTAGTCCTCAGATAGATCTTTCTAACGATGTATCATATGCGTCAAATGGAGATTGTATGCCGAAGTTACGTCCCTGGGAAGTTGAAACACCAATTTACCCAAACAGGGCCCATAGTTTTGGTGCTTCATCTCCTAGGGTTAGGTTTTTGGACGTTTAGAGTTCTCCATTGTTTCTTAATAATAAATAGGCCCTTGAGCCTCATTGTAACAAAGTTCAGAGGTCTATAGTTGCCACATCTATTCTTCTTGCCCTGGGGGTGGATCATCAGGAAAGAAAATTTCCTGGTTTGGGAGTTGAGCTTACTACATTGTTTTGCAATAACCAAAGAGATAGTGGGAGGCGGTGGTACCTCTGGTATCCTGTACAAATTATTTCCCAAAGTAACAATAACAGCCCAAGGCCGAGACTCATACACATCATGTCGCTTCCACAATTATGGTTGGCCTAATAATAAATCAGAAACATCAATAGGAGCAATGTCACACAATACCTCATTCGTGAAGGGCTTGATGCTATAGGGAAGGTGACACTGCTCGCTGACACAGAGATCCCGTCCTTGGTGAAGCCACCCGATGGTGTATGGTTATGGGTGTGCTGTGGTTGAAAAGCCCAACCGCTTCACAAAATCTGCTGAAATGAGGTTCTTTTGGCTCCCATTGTCAACAATGAATTGTAGCAGGGAACCCTTTACCCACATATGGGAGTGGAAGAGACACTCTACCTCCTCTGGATATTCTGGTTCCTCCTTCTCGATCTTCATAGTGGAAACAATGGTGTTGGGCTCTGCATCAATAATCTGCTTCCCTTTGTCATTCCCCTTGTCAAGTTTTGATTCAAAGTTGGAGCATGCATCTGATTCAGAAGCCGTCATCTCGGCCACCAGCGACTGCTTGGCCCGACACTCACTTGTGTTGTGAGTGGAGTTCTTATGGAACTCACACCACTTTCCCATGTCCTTCTTTGGCTTCATGGTGTTGTTCTTTTCTTGTGGCTTAGGCAAGTTGTCTTGGGCCACCATGCCTTGGCTTTGTCCTTTGGTTTGCTCTTGCTTCTGATTCGCAAATCCAAAGTCTCGCTTCTTCTATTTGAATTTCTGCTCAATCTTAGCAGCATACCGGTATGCCGTACCAAGTGAGGAGATATCGAGGAACTCCATTTCCTCCTGAATGTATCTGTGTAGACAACTATGATACTTTAGCACCAAATGCTTCCCTGAATCTTTGATACCCAACTTTGTGCGCAGGTTCTGGAACAGATTCGTCAGCTCATGCACATATTGATCCCTTTGTTGCCGCAACGTGGTCCATTGTATGTACTTGTCCTCATAGCTCCCCATGGGATAGTATTGTTCCTTGATGGCATCTCAGAAAGAATTCCAAGTGGGTATGGCTGAGAACATAGAGGGTCTTGTCTCGTCCTTTTTCTCACAGTAGATTTCCCACCAGTCCTTGACATGGGGGGTAGCTTTGAGGAGTGCAAAACTAATCTTCTCCTGGTCGGAAAAGTCATGAACCAAGAAATATCCTTATAATAGATTCAACCATCTATCTACAACATCTACATCTATTTGACCCTCAAATATGGGAATGACAAAGTTTACTTGTACCTTAAAGGGAGTCGCGCCTCCAGAGTGGCTGCTTGATGCAGATGCGTCGCCAGTGGGCAGTCGTTGAAGGATACGGGAAAAGTTATCCATCATCGCGTTCCTTTGTTTTTCAAGGGCCTCCTCGAGAAGTATTTTGATAGGTTCTCCTGATCCCTCATCTTTATTTTCATCCCCCATGGGTGTCCGTCGAGGTTTGCAAGGCTGATCTTGCAAAGGTTCCACCAGATCGAGCCCTAACTTCTTATACCCTGATCTTGTTGGAGACATGCAAAGAAGGATCAAGAAAAAGAAGACCGCTTTGATACCACTGATCCGGATTTATGCAGGAACGCAATAGAATATACACATATAACCATAAATACAAAGATGCAGCGGAAATAACACTTCATTTCATTAATATCAAAGAACTGAAATTTGGTTACAGACAGAATGGAAATAAACTAGCTAGGGTGCTGGTAGAGAATCTCTGAGAAGAGATGTGGCGGCTACAGACCTCTGAACTGTGTTAAAATGAGGCTCGAGGGCCTATTTATTATTGAGAAATAATGGAGAACTCTAAACTTCCAAAAACCTAACCCTAGGAGATGAAGCGCCAAAACTATGGTCCCTGTTTGGGTAAATTGGTTTTTCAACTTCCTGGGGACGTAACTTCGGCATACGATCTTCATTTGACGTGTATGATACATCGTTAGAAATATCTATTTGAGGACTACAACTATTGCTGCAAATATAAATTTTAGAACCAAATCATATTCGCCGGACAAACAATGCCCAAAAAACGTTGTTTAGGGCCTCAAAACGGCTCCGGAAGTTCAGGACTCGAAAAATTGCTAAAAATAGTAAGTTGTGCTGAAACTGAAAAACTGAAAGAGACAATGGTCGGGCCTCAAGTAGAATAGGCGTGTGGCCACCAATATGCACCTGGATCAATTGGCTAAGTTAAGTGTGGTTTAAATTAGTTTCCTTTCTACAACTTAGTTTAGTTTCTTTCCAGTCATTTCCTTTCAGAAAATTAATTTAGTTTATTTCTGTCATTTCCTTTCTACATATTAAATTAGTTTCATTTCAGTCATTTCCTTTCTGCAAATTGAGTTAGTTTCCTTTCTGTCATTTCCTTTCAGTAATTTACTTCTTAGTCTTTATCATAGTGTAAGAGATAGAACCCTTTTGCAAATCAGAAGTGGATGACATGAACATAATGCATCTGCTGTGTATATAGCACTGTCACCTCCAAGTTTCTACAAAACCCAGGTTGATAAAGTAAAGTAGGGTAGCCCCTGGGAGTTTCAACACTCTTGGTGCAATACCAGGGCTCACCACTTTTTGGAACCGTTGTCGGGGAGGTGTCTAGTAGATATTTTTATTTTGTTTTAGCATTATTTTATGATTTCCTTTCTTTTCCTGTCATTTTAGAAATATTGGAAAAATACAAAAATATCTAACTTTCATGCCTCGTAGGAGTAGGAATACCTAAAGACAAACCTTACCCAAAACCCCCACATCACCTCCTAGCCACCCTTCACTCTTCTTCAGTGGCAGTGAGATTGAACCCCTTATAGGAGAGCCTTATGAATACTTTGAGGATCCTATTGGGGAAGAAGAAGAAGACCTTGTTTCAACTGAGGGACCTGCTTCACCTATCTCAACCATGGTTGGGACCCAAAGAGCCTTTCCCATAAGAGAGGCATATGGGGAAACTAAGATGAAAAACATTAGCTCCTTAGCTCTCCCACAATTTCCTGGACTCACCTCTGAGGACCCTGACACATTCATGTTTGAATTTGCTATTGTTTGTAGGACTTATGACTACACCTATGATGATCAGAAGTTGAAGCTATTCCCATCCACCCTTAAGGATGCAGCCTTGCGCTGGTTCATGGGTCTACCTGGGGTTAGAATCACTACCTGGGCAGAGATGGAAGAGACCTTCAACAACAAATACAAAGACTACTATAGGTCCATGGAAACTAAGGATGAAATATTTAGGATGGCTATAGGACCTGATGAATCCCTAGAGGACTATGAAGAGAGGTTTAAATTAAACTACAAGAGAACCAACTGCACTCTTGATCTTGCATCACTTAAACGTGTACTTCTTCGAGGGATCAGTGAAGAGATGATAGAAACCTTGAATATGCTATCAGGAGGAGATACCTACCAACAACCCTACGAAGCAATCAAATATGTCTTCCAGAACCATTCTAGGGAATTTGGAAGGAAGGGCAGAGCTAGCCAAAGTACATCTAATATCCATTCCTCTTCCACCTTCATAAAACATGAGTTTGGAAACATTCTAGAGGACTTCAAGAGTGAGATGCTGCACACCTTTTCTTTGCAAATGGACATAACGCAGGTCAAAAGGAAGCAAGAGGAAGCTGAGAGAGCCTTGGCCATCTTTTTTCCTAGATGTACCAGGAAGCACCCAAGAAATGAATGTCCACTGAATGTCATAAAGGTTTGTTTAGCATGTGAGGAGAATCATGGCATAGAAAAGTGTCCCTCCTTACCTTGACTTAAGGCTGTATATCAAGGTGCGGAAGCAATGCCAGAGAAACTATGTTTCATCAACCAGAGAAGGCCTCAAGGCCCTCAGCCATATCAATAAGGTATGCAAGGTGCACCTTACTCTTAATATCAAAAAAATTAGATTGCACCCATGCAATCTTCGTACACCCCCACTCCTCCATCCTGGCCTACACCTCCTATTTGGCCTTACAACCCTTCATATCATCCTCAGCCAGTAAACCAACCATTCCAACAGTATGTTCCACAACAACCTCAGTGGAAAAATCCATCCCAAGGGTGGAGGCCTCAACAAAATCAACCACCCGCTCTAATGCCTCCACCCCAATCTCAACCTCAACTTACTCATGTTGCTCCACCTAGGCTACCTATACCTGCACAACCTAATTTGAACCCGAACAACAGATAGGAACAACATGCTCCCAATGGAGAAACATCCTATCCAGCTTATGTTGTGGAGATAAAGGAGGTTATCTTAGGTTGGGAAGAGTACTCCCAGACAACAAGCCTCCATATCCACCTGTAGAGGTTGAGGAGGAAAATAAAGAAGGTAAACTGAGATCCAACAACCTCCTTTTCCTGAGCACTTGATCCACCCTAGTCCTCACACCCCTAAGGAGACTGAACTCCTAAGAGAATTGGAAAATTTGTGTGTAAAGATACCACTTCTCTAGGCAATTAAGTATGTCCCTATTTACAATACGCTCATCAAATAAAAGTGCTTCAAGAAACCTAGGAGAAGGAAAAAATATACCCCCACCATCAATGTGGTAGGACAACTGTCTGACCTAATGATGGGAAGGGTGATATAATTTCCAAAGTACCTGGACCCTGGTAGTCCAGTTGTTGATGTGCATGTAAATGGTGTCATAGTCCCCAACACTCTGATTGATCTAGGGGCTGACATTAATGTCATGACCAAGGAAACTATGTTGAAACTTAATCTCCAAGGGACTTTGAGGAAAACCACAATATTTCTGCAACTTGCAGATCGATCCAGAGTAACTCCGGAAGGAATTGGTGAGGATTTTATGGTCACCATTTACTCTTGGGAGCATCCTACAGATTTCCTGGTCCTGCAACCAAAAACCAAGTTCAATGGTTATCCCATCATCTTAGGGAGACCTTGGTTAGCCACTGGAGATACTTATATTAGCTGTCGAGACAGAAACATGACTATAAAAAATGGGCCTTTGTCTAAGAAAATAGTGTTATATCCTCCAGCCCAGCCTTCCATTGATCTTTATATCCCTATATGGTTGGAGGATGAAGAAGATGAGTTATATAACACCACCCCTATGTGTACCATAGATGCTATTCTTAGAGGGGGGAAAATTGATGAATATGAATTCATCGACCATGCCATTCAAAACTAGTCCTCCACTAACATTCCTATCGAAACCTTAGTCAAAGAGTCTGAAAGCCAACTTTGGATGGAAGTAAAATCAGTTGAGTCAACCTCTGAATCCACCAAGGCTACTGAGTTTGGCCCATCCATATCTCTGAAAACCAACCCAAACCTCTCGAATGAAGAAGAGAAGCAGCTGTGCCAAATTTTGAAAGAGAATCTAGATGCATTTGCTTTGGATTACAATGACATGAAAGGGGTGCATCCTTCAATGTGAAAACATCATATTTACATCAAAGGAGGATGAAAGCCCATGAGACAACCCCAAAGAAGGATGAAATTGGCTCTGAAGGACATATTCATAGAATATCTACAGAAACTATTAGATGTAGGGTTCATATATCCTATATCTGACAATGAGTGGGTATCTCCTCTTGTCTTAGTCCCAAAGAAGAATGGGAAGAGGCGAATTTGTGTTGATTATAGAGAAATTAACAAAGCCACCAAGAAATACCATTTCCATTTTCTTTTTATAAACCAAGTCCTGGATGGCCTTGCTGGGAAGAATTTATTTTCCTTCTTAGATGGGTTCAGTGGGTATAATCAGATTCAAATCAGCCCTGAAGACCAGGATAAGACTACTTTCACCTGCCCTTGGGGTACCTTTTCTTATAGAGTCTTACCCTTTGGGTTATGCAATGCCCCAACTACCTTACAAAGAGCTTTCCTGAGCATATTTTCCAAGTTAGTCCATGACTCTGTTGAAATCTACATAGATGAGCTCACACCATATGGGGATGACTTCCAGGAAGCTCTCTCCAATTTGGGTAAAGTAATAAGAAGGTGCGTTGATATGCATCTCTCCTTGAGCCCAGAAAAGTGTGAGTTCCTGAAGGAATCAAGGGTTGTATTAGGACACTATATATCCCAAGTAGGAATACAGGTAGACCCGAACAAGATCACTATCATAAAAAGGGTACCTTCTCCTCAAAAGCAAAAAGATGTTAGGAGTTTCTTAGGCTTAGCCAGTTACTATAGAAGGTTCATCAAATATTTCAGCAAGATGGCTTCGCCATTATTTGGGTTACTGGCCAAGGATTATGAGTTTATTTGGTCCGGTCATTATCAAGAGGCTTTCGAGCTCATTAAAGAACAGTTGACTACTGCTCCCATCCTCTGAGGTCCAAATTGGACTCTGCCTTTCCACATACACACTGATGCATCTAACAAAGCTAGAGGGGAAACATTAGGAAAATTAGAGGATAAAATCCCTTATGCCATTTATTTCATGAGCAAGAATTTGTCAAAGGTCAAGCTGAATTATACTGTTACTGAGAAGGAGATGTTAGCCATTTTCTATGCATTGAAAAAATTCAGGGATTATGTAACTGGATATCAGACCTTTGCTCACACTGACCATGCAACCATCAAGTATTTAATGAACAAAACAGATGTGATTTCTAGGATAATTAGATGGTTGTTACTTTTGCAGCAATTTGATTTGACTATTATTGATAAACCTGGAAAGGAGAATGTTGTTGTAGATTTTTTGTCTAGGTTAGCTCTCCTTGCAAGAGAAGAAGGAATGGTGGATGACCAATGAACAGATGATCACCTCTTTGCTATATCAACACTCTCACCATGGTTCATTGATATAGCCAACTACTTGGTTGCTGGGAGATGTCCTCCTAATATTTCATTCAGGGAGAGGAGTAAAATCGTCAGAAAAAGCACCCCTTTCACATGGATTGGGGGAAAATTTTTCAAGCTAGGCCCTGATCAAATCCTAAAGAGATGTGTGAGGGAGGAAGAAGTTTCTGATATCCTCTCTGCATGTCATGACAACCCCTATGGAGGCCACTTTTTTGCAAAGATAACTGCTTACAAAGCTTTGCAGGCAGGATACTATTGGCCTACCCTTCACCAAGATTCCAGAAGATACACCAGCAGGTGAGACCAGTGCCAAAGGATGGGGAAACCCATGCAAAGGGATGAGATGCCTTTGCACCCTCAGGTGGCTCTTGTGCCATTTGATAAGTGGGGCATGGACTTTGTTGGACCTATCGATCCACCATAGGATAAAATAAGTATATCACAGTCTACACTGATTACCTAACAAAGTGGGTTGAAACAAAAGCAGTGACGGTAGAAACTGAGGAGAAAGTAGCATAATTTCAGAGGAATAATGTGGTTTACAAGTTTTGATACCCCAGATAAATAGTCACTGATCAAGGAGCACAATTCACGTCTCACCTCATTGAGAATATTTTGAGGAAGCATAAGATTCCACATAGAACTTCTACTGCCTATCACCCTCAGGTGAATCTCCAAGTAGAAGTAACTAACAGAGCTTTCGAGAGCATCCTCACTAAGGTTGTGAGCAGCAGCAGAAAATATTGGGCATGAAGATTGGTGGAAGCTACTTGGGCCTACAACACTTCTTGGAAGACAATAACATGATTTACTCCCTATGAACTAATCTATGGTAAGAAGGCTCTACTTTTAGTTTAATTTGAGTTCAATACTTTAAGAATGGTAGCTAAATTAAATATATGTTGGAATAGGGTCTCCCACAAGCTGTGAAACTGGTCCATTTTTGAATACTTTTGATTAGATTTAGTCTAGCGCTGGGGTTTTGGGGTGGGTCAAAGCCCCGAAAGCATCGTAACGAGTAAAAGGGTAAACCAGGGGTCCGAAAACCATGGTTTGCGGACCATAGGAAAGTGTAGGCTAGATTATTTTAAATAGAGGAACATTTTGTATTGTAAGGTAGGAAATGAAGAGCTATTGATGCGAATTGTGGTTTAAGCTATTTGTTTGGGTTTTGGGGAAAGGACTCTTACTGGTTGTGTGTGCAGAGATCCAATTCCAGCTGTGTGTGGACCCTGCTGCTGTGTGCGCAGGCAAGGAAGGGAATTGTAAGGAGGAATTGATGAATGAATGAATAAGAAAGGTTGATAGAGAACTAAATCTATGAGTACTCTTTCTGTGAATCGTTGGTAATTACTGCATTATGTATTTTCTGTATTAAGCTGTGAAGATCTGTGTAAGTGTGTTTTATGTATCTAGATCTGTTCTGTTTTGTTATGAAATACTGTGCTAATATCATGAAAACATATAATTATAGATCTAGCACACGTGGATGCGAATCGAGACCTCATTGACCCTACGCAGAACAAGTTAATCTGGGAATTAGAGGGTCTAACGTAGCTCTGCTTGCCTTACCTATCCTTTCTCAGGGTGCGGAAACCTGGTTCCAGCACCCACCCATACTACTTCGGGTGAGACTTTGACCTGCGCAAGAAGGTCACCACCGAAAGGGCCAGTAGTATAGGGGTTTGTTGGCAAACCTTGAGCTCCAAACCTGGGTTAGGACCCCTCGAGCCAACAAATGGTTCCGTTGCCAGGACCCGAGCATTTTGAGAAAGGGGTTGGGTACTAACAAGCCAATATGGGGAACCTATCAAGAAGAAGACATGGTTGTGCACTTGAAATTACCTACCTTTAAAGGCACGACCGATGAAGACATGGATTGATTCTGGTTCGTGGCAGACTTGGTATGGGTTGCAAAGGGCGTGGTAAGCGATAGTGTGAAAAAAGTGCAACTATCCCTAGCCTTTGAAGGAAGAGATTTGGACTGGTATATGGGGTACGTATCTCAAAATGGGGCCGCATCTATTCAAAATATTAAGGACTCCCTGAAACAACAGTTTCAGAAACCTAAATCCTACTCTCAGGTTGTAGCAGATGTAAAATATTTCAAGCAGGGAGCCACTAAGTCCATGTGGGAAGCGGATCAATGCCTAAAAATAGCTATCAGGGAGGGAGAATTTCAGTATGATGACAGACAGCTTACAAAATGGTTCATCGCCATGCTAATCCCTCACCTACGCATACCTATGGGTCACCAAAATTTTGACTCACAAGATAAAGCTTTGGAAGCTTCCATGAAACTAGAAGCTACGCCTAGGAAAGATGCTGCGTTGAAGGTACAACAGATCCAGGCGTAACTTAGGGCTATGCACCAGGAGATTCAGAACCTACAATAGGACAAAGGAAGAGAAGCTAGCACGAAACTATGGAAAACGCTAGTCCACCCGCGAATACGAGAACCTAGTCCATGGCACCCAAGATTAGGTGGGCCTAGCCCAGAACAAAGAAGCTCAAGTGGATCTACGTTCTGGTACAAGGATGGCTGCGTAGAACCAAAGCGTCGATGGTGTCAGTTTTTTCGGTCAGTTGGCCATGAGGAGCAGAACTTCTGAATCCATAATTTAGCAATATACTGGAGAAAGCTGCTGGAAGTACAGTTAGACCCAGCCTCACCAAAAACTCCCACTGGTAGGGATGACTCCCCCCTCTGAAAGAAGGGACGGGGGCCGAAGCGGAAGCGCAAGTCGGGGTCGGGGCCAGTTGATTTGCTATAAATGTGGAGGCACGGGGCATTTTGCGAGGGATTTCCTGGACCCCACACAACAGTCTTGTAGGTATTGTAGACAATTGGACCATACGCTGGAAGATTTTCCAGCTCTGAAAGCAAAGATACAGGAAAAGTAGCTCCCATATACACAGAAGGTGCGAAGGGTACAAATTGAGCTAAGGGGTAAGGATCCAAAGGTAAATGTGGTAACGCATAGTGGATTGGTGACTAGGGGAATTGAGGAGAAAGAGGAAACTGAAACATTGATCCACAAAGCGGTTAGCAATCAAGAAGGGCTGGACTTGGACAAAGAAAGGGAAACCTTTATGGAAGCTCGGAAGGAATTCCTAAAGACTAAAGCCTCTGCATCCGTACGCCCTGGGGATTTGATGGTAGCTGAGGAGGTTAAACCTTTCCTACAGGCATGTATGAGACTTCTGCGCAACCCCGAGGCAGTACAGAATCTACAGGCTTTACTAGAGAGCTGCGCAACACACATTGCCCTGTCACCCGAAATTAAGGATGTGCATAAGTTATACAAGTATCAAAGATGCACTGGCAGGGAGATGCGGCTGAGAGTCTAGATTGGAAACTACGAGATGGATTGGGTTATCTTAGACCTTGGATCGGAGGCCAATTTATTACCTAAGCAAACTTGACAATGCATGGGGGAACCAAATTTGGAAAGGTCCACCATCCAACTTTGAATGGCCAATCACCAAAAAATAGTACCTCTGGGGAGGCTCTCTGGGATTATCGTGGATATCGTAGGGGTAAGAGTCCGGGCTGATTTCAAAGTCATTCAAATCGTTGGGGATGCGAACCCCTACCCTGTGCTGCTAGGATTGGATTGGGCCATCGACATGGGCGATATCATTAACTTAAAAAAACGAAGCATGGTATTTGAAAATAATGGCACAGGGGTAGTCGTGCCAGTAGACCCTGCGAAAGGTAAACATTATACAGAACCCATACCCAGGGGGGAAGATGTGGATTATATCTATAAGTTGATGGCGCAAAACGAGGACAACCCAACCAAGGATGAAGTACTGTGCTACGAGGGGGATATTGAGGGTTTTTCTGATCCTAGTGAGGAACTAGAAACTTGGCAGAACCGGTTAGGTGAAGCCTCTACGCTGCATTGTCTTCGCATCACAAAAGACTTCCTCTCTATGGTCTGAGAGGAAAGGACCTGGACAGAGCCAGGCTTGATCAACTGCTGTGAACCCACCCCAGGAAAGGGTCAGGATGACCCACGAACAAGCAACAAGCTTCCTACGACAGCTGTAGGCTCAGCAGGTAGTGGCCCCATGCATCGGGCCACCTCTACAGCGCCGAAGCAGCTAAGGGTCAGGCGGTATGTTCCGACAAGAGCCCCCCTTGGGGCCTTAGTAGGACATATGATAAAATTCTCTTGGTCATGGGTCATGAGGGTCCTAGGAAGCAAGCCTGTGTTGGGGGAAGACATGCAGCTGTCACAAATAGGTAACCCTAGCACGAAAAGTACATCAAGATCACTGTGGACACGAAAAATAGCCATTGGAGCAGTACTTACTGGTAAAAATTAGAAGTTACGATTGGAAGAAGTAGCCCCCAAGCCTTTAATAGGACGAGTTATGGGAAATTTTTACTGTTTCTTGGGGAACCCGCCCTGAGTAAATTTTCCCTCTCCATCACACGCTTGGAAGTGCTTAAAAAGGGGCAAGATAGTCCAGTTAGAGGTATTGTCCCATTTATACAACTGGCCTGCCTCAAGCGTCTCGTGGAAGCATTTGAGCAACAAGCTTCTTCATAACCACAGTGTCCCTCTCATGTCTGGTCAACCTCCTCCATTTGATAGTAGTCACCCCAAGCTAGGATTCATTTTTCACGCTAAGCTGCCCCACACAGCCTTACACGACCTTCCTCACGCTGTCTTCTAGGAGTTCTGATCCCGTGATCAGAAAGTACACCAACAACTTAGTACAACTGAGCACACCATTGTGCAACATGCTGCTGATCTGCGCCTGGCCGTGTCACAACAGACGGAGTTTGAAACTGTGATCCATCACCTCTGCACGGAGGTTACTGCTAAGATCCCAGATGTGGATACGCCTTAGGATAAGGTGGAAAAAGTGGTTGCTATTTTGAAAGCATATCGAATGAAAATACACACTGTCAAGGCATAGCTAGAGCAACAGATCTCTGATTTGCAGGCCAAACTACAACCCTAAACACCCCCAGAAGTCTGCGCCCAGCGTACTACCCTAGTCACCGATGCGACCACTATTATTTTGGGGAAAATTTCTAAAGGTGCCAAGCTACTGGAGTCTGCCATCCAACTCTGGACTAGGGTCCAGCACGATCCAGTCCTCCAAAAAATCAATCAGGACTTACGACAAAAGGAAGAAGTCTTCGAACATATTAATGCTAAGCTACCTACTTTGGTGCCTGCCCAGCGTTTGGCACGGTTAAAAACCAACAATGATCTCTAGAATGAGATTGAGAAAATTTGGCATAAATGACACATCATGGCAGAATGTCTGAAGCCTTGGACTGCCACAGCCCTCTGATTATCACAAGACATTGATGGCGCGACTAAGTGAATTAATCAGCTTCTTGAAAGCGTTACCTCGGCCACTGAAGGACCGCCCTCCCAGAAGCTGGTAGATCTTGCACAGAATGCTGTAGCCCAAATTCAGGACGTACTCCCTTGGCTCAGCAGTGCTCTTGATACCTTGCATGCGCCGATCGAGGCCGCACAACCGTAGTGACTCGGGACGAGTCACAAGATTGTGTTGGGGGACTGTTGGAATAGGGTCTCCCACAAGCTGCGAAACTGGTCCATTTTTGAATATTTTTGATTAGATTTAGTTTAGCGTAGGGGTTTTGGGGTGGGTCAAAGCCCCGAAAGCATCGTAATGGGTAAAAGGGTAAACCAGGGGTTCGAAAACCATGGTTTGCGGACCATAGGAAAGTCTAAGCTAGATTATTATAAATAGAGGAACATTTTGTATTGTAAGGTAGGAAATGAAGAGCTATTGAAGTGAATTGTGGTTTAAGTTATCTGTTTGGGTTTTGGGGAAAGGACTCCTGCTAGCTGTGTGTGCGGAGATCCAAGTCTAGCTATGTGTGGACCCTGCTGCTATGTGCGTAGGATGGGAAGGGAATTTTAAGGAGGAATTGATGAATGAATGAATAAGAAAGGTTGATAGAGAACTGAATCTGTGAGTACTCTCTGTGTGAATCGTTGGTAATTACTACATTGTGTATTTTCTGTATTTAAGCTACGAAGATATGTGTAAGTGTGTTTTATGTATCTGGATCTGTTCTGTTATGTTATGCAATACTGTGCTACTATTGTGAAAGCATATAATTATAGATCTAGTGCATGTGGATGCGAATCAAGACCTAATTGACCCTACGCAGAACAAGGTAATCTGGGAATCACAGGGTCTAATGCAGCTCTGCTTGCCTTACCTATTCTTTCTCAAGGTGCGAAAACCTGGTTCCATCACCCACCCATACTACTTCGGGTGAGACTTTGACGTGCGCAAGCAGGTCACTGCCGAAAGGGCCAGTAGTACAGGGGTTTGTTGGCAAACCTTGAGCTCTGAACCTGGGTCAGGACCCCTCAAGCCAACAATATATATCTATCAAATGTCCAAAAAGAGAGGCTGCTGCAACTAAATGGATTGCATGAGTTCAAAATGCAAGCATTTCTTCACATGAAGGTAGTTCAGCTGCAAAGGAAGGTCCGGCATGACAAGAACATAAAATAAAAGACCTTCCAATAAGGATATTAAGTGCTGTTGTATGATTCAAGGTTTAAATATTTCAAAGGAAAGCTGATGACAAGATGGTTGGGACCTTACATAGTGGAATTTTTGTTTTTGTTTTTGTTTTTTTATAATGGCGCAGTTTAAACCAGAACCATAGATGAGGAAGGAATCCCCTTGCTTGTTAATGGTCATAGACTTAAAATTTACAAAAATCCTTTTTCAAAGAAAGAGTTCATAAATTCAATAAGCAGAGAGGTGTATGTGATGGGAAACTCCATATTTTCCCACACCTCCTAACAAAAAAAAAAAAAGATCCATCTGTGAAAACCTCTTTGAGGCGCCAAAGGCAAGTCTATGGGTTGAAAACCTCCATGGAGGCAACCTACTTTCTTTAAAAAAAAAAGAAAAAGAAAAAAAAGAAAAAGAAAAAAAAGAAAAAGAAAAAAAAGAAAAAGAAAAAAAAGAAAAAGAAAAAAAAAAGAAAAAGAAAAAACAAAAACAAAAAAATACATTTGCATATCTGTGTTTTATGTGTTTGTTGTTTTACAGGTTATTAATGGTTTCTGGAAACACAGGGAAGCATTCATCTTCTTTTCCCTTCTTCTATTTTACCATCCATCCCATCATTCACTCCATTCATTTTTATAACTTCCTCCATCACATCCATGCACCACATTCCTCCATTCCTGAGCACAATGTAGCAAGGAAATCAAAACAAAGACTGCTACAGACATCATGGAATTCCTATAGCGCAGACATCTGTTCTTGAACAACAGGAAAAAAAAAGGGAGGAGCTCATGAAGAAGACCCCAAGAAAGACAAGAGTACCACCCCTGGCATCTGGAGCATCCCCACACAACATCTACAACAGAAAGGAACATCAAGGAAAGATCAACAACTCACTCAGAGAGCTGCTCACTCAGAAAATAGGAAAATAAAGAAGAACACAACATATAAGAGGCTTGTCTCCAAATTCCAGCTCCTGTAGACACCTCGTCAACAATAGGTAAATTCAAGTATATCTTCTTACCCCTCGCTATGCATCCATAATAGCCAGAAATAATTAGATTTGTAGACTTAGAGTTTAAGGGGAAAAAAGGTGGCCAGATGGCTTGGCCACCATCATGATGTATGACTAGGGAGAAATGAAAAGTCACGCCACCTGGGAATGCAAAAAATAAAATAAAATTTAAATCAAGTGGAGTAGAGAAGAATGAGGGGAGGAAACACATAGTCCATCATGAATTAACATGGAGAAGGAAACAACTGTCTACAACAGAAACTGGAGCTGAGCCAAGTTACATAAGCGCTCCAAAAATTAGTTTCACAATCTAATAAAAAGAGATCCCGTCTCATCCAAACCAATAAATTGAGAATTTTTGAGGGAAAGAGAACAAAGGGAGTCGCAATACAGCAGTACCAAGAGTGGGCTGCGTATTTGAACAACGCACCACAACAACAACAAAACAATGTCACCCTACCTGTTACACTGAAAATTGTCACACTGACATTCTGCCATGTGTATGAGCTCATTATTACTCATACTTCTCCCTTTTGCAAGTCTAACATATCCGTTCCTCATGTCAAGCCTTGAAAATCAGAAAAAGTTCCTAAAAGTCTCTTAAACTTGGTATCACACTTTCTGGCTATCTTGCCTGCGGTACCGCACCCAATGTTCAGCTTTCCTGCGTTCCTGAACGCACTTTATCTTTGTTAAAGGTGCAGACCCCTGTAAGATTAAAAAGGCGCAAGTAAATTCCAAAAAGCTCAATAAAAGTGAATTCTGGAAGCTTCTAGAATGGATTTTGCGGTGGCAGAACCGCTCTTGTGAGGTGCATGAATCCCTTACCTTATGGATCTAACCCCTTGATGTAAGGAACTATCCCTTTGAAGGAGGATTCTATCCCTTTATCCTTGGAACAGGAAACCTCCTCCTTTCTACTATAAAAGAGGCATTGGGTAGCCTCAAAGGGAGTTCAAGCTTTTAGAATATTTGAAGTTAAGTGCTGTTGAGATTTAGACTTGGTTAACTAAGAATTTTGTGAGGAGAGATTAAATACCTCTATTTGTCTTGGTTGGAGGAGTGCAGAACTTGTCAAAGTAAAAGAGATTCTTGCTTCGGACCCCGGAAAGTCCTGTGCAACATCAAGGCTCAGGTTGTAAGGATTTTCTTCTTTTGAAATTAATACAAATATACTCATTTTTCTCAATAAGCTTTCAATCAATGGTTTATTTCATAGACTCCTTGATCACTATGATAAGCATGGTTTATGATGATTTCTATACAAGTGCTATGTAATATTTTTCTTGTTTGTGACTGCAGATTTATAAGGAAAACTCCTTCAAGCGCGCGAGGGACAACGACGACTTCGAAAAAGCACTGGACAAATGGTAAGTCTTTTACACCTATATAGAGCTTTTCGTAGATCATATATGCTTAGAGAAAGATTAGTTTATTTGGCTGTTTGTTGCTAGATACTTTAGTACTAGGGAGATCGGTCTTGTCTGCAAGACGGATTGTCAACACAACAAATTGGCGACTCCACTGGGGAAAGAACTTGTTGTTTTTGGTTCTCTTTTGTTTTGATTTGAGGAAACGTTTTTATTGGTTTTTGATTGATTGACAACTGCCTGGGTAGCTTAGGTTTTCTCTGTTTTTGAAAATTTTGAAATCCTTTAAGTTTTTCTTTAGTTTTTCCTGGGACCGCACTTTGCTTTGTTTTCACAGTGCGGGCAGTTTCGCACTTTTCCTGTGCAAATAGTGCGGGACCGCACCTGTGATATATTGGAGCCTGCGGACCCTGTTAAATTTTTTTGAAAAACCCAGATTTCTTTCTTAGTTTATTTTGATTTTAATTTTTAGTTTTTGTTTTCCGCCCAGATTGATGATTGTTTCTGTCAAAAGCTTTCTGTTTATAAATCTCAGCAGTATTAGTGTTTTGATGATTTTCTAGAATTTTTGCGTTTTGGATTGCATTTCACTTGGTCTTTGTAGCGATTTGAAGCATTTGACATTTTGAAGTACCTCAGATTACCTTGGTATTTTTGTCTTTTTGCTGGATCTGACCTGATTGTGAAATCATCCTTTATTAAGAAATAAAGTCACTTTTTTCTTTGCAAATCTTCGAAAAGAAACTTTGTTATTAGTTTCTGAATCTCATTTTTTAATAAAAACATAATTGAGTGTTTTTGATCTATTTGTTATTCTGAATGAATAGATCCTTAGTTTGCTGAACAACTAAGTTAAAACATTCTTCAAAAAACAATCTTAAAAGCTTTTATTCATTTAGCTTATTAAAGTTTATAGTTTTGAGTGCCATTAAACTTCGTAGATCTCGAAATTAGTTTGTAGTTTTGAGTGCTTTTAAAATTCCTAGATTTCTTTTGAAGGAAAATTGTTTTGTAGCTTCAAGTTTTTGGAAAGTGAAAGGATTTTTATTGTGAGCTTTGATAAATTATTGGAAAAGACAAAAAATAGTTTCTTTCAATTGTTCTTTATGTTTAAAGAAGGAATTGTTCATTAAAAGAATTGCATTCTCTAACTTTTCCTTAATTATAATTTCATTGAAAGAAAACAATCTGATTATCATTTTTAGGTGCATTTTTAGTGTCTTTTGGAAATCGAGTCATTTCACACCATCAAAGTTTCATTTCCGCACCCATTGACTTAAAGAACAACTCTTAAAAGTAACGCTTAATTAAAATTCATCTAGCAATCTTTTTATTTTCTAGGGCTCTTATCACCAACATAGCTTAGGCTAGTATCTTGGAGTAGGGATTAATTAACTCTCCAAGGTAACAAAAACAAACAAGTAGTCAAATCTTGCGGTAGGAGATAAAATCCAATTGTAATTTTTATAATCTGGGAATCTTCTCTTAAAGAAGTCAATCACGAGATCATATCCGAACCTTTGAGACAATCAATTCTGTTTCATTGGGGAAGATAGAAGATTTTGCGCGTATTACAAACGATAAACCTCGGATTAACCATTGTCGAGGAGCCTGGGATCACTTGTTGGTAAACCTCGGATTAACCATGTCGAGGATCCTTCAAGGGGATGGAGCTTGCTACTCTATCCTTGCGCGTGAAATCGCATCGTAGACTGTTCCCCCAGTTATATTTGTTACTGTTGGTAGCCTTAGTGTCCATTATCTTAAGATTATTTCCTAAGGTGACGGTGAAGGAAAGATCTCACTGTACCTGGAGCAGACGTCGACTAGACTCACTTGGACTTTCTGGGGGGTTCTCTTCACACGATATGGTTTTGTGAGGAAACTTGTGCCAGTCTGTTTCATTAAGCAGGTTGTCGGGGTAACTGTTCCAACCGCCCTTTCTGTATTAAATTTCTACTAAGTTGGATTTCATCACCAACTAGTGTTTTTAGTACGGGAAGTTACTGTTTGTGTGTGGTTTGAACTCTTATATTTTTAAGCGTGTGATTCAATTGTTTGTTTCTTTAGAGACTTTAGGTGTTTTCATTGGAATTTTCTTTGTTTACGCGTGATTAGTTAATATTAATCGTGGCGGAATTGCCGAGACAATCCCGAAGACTACAAGGGAAACCCCCTGAATTTTTACCAAGTCAGCTTGAAGGGCTTCGTGCTCTAGTATCATCCAGTAGTGGTAGAATTAGATCAACAGAAGTTTAAACTTCATCCATAGTTGTTCATCCTGATCATCAAATACCCACAATAGAATACATGCAAGAACCGATTTCAGTTTCTGAAGTTACTGATAGTATTTCTCCTATTAGTGAATTAGCTGACGAACCTGAAATCTCTGAACTTGAAACTGAACCTTCTGTTTTGGAAACATCCTCGGGATTTATTTCACCAACTTCTAGCGATTTTGATTCACCTAGGGTAAGAAATATTATAACTGAAGATCTTCCGGCTGGTCTTATTTCTATTGAAGAACTTATTAATCCAGACGAAGATATATCTCTTCCCGACTCCCCTCAATATTTAAATCTTAGGGAGCGGGAATATATTTTCTACAACCCTATTCAAACTAGTGCTTGGTATCTATCTTTAACAAACTTTTTAGAGAATCCGGGTCTTGCTTTTTATCCACCTCGAGTTCCATTTCATCCAACACCCAGAGGTTATTGTCTGCCATCCATTATGGCTGGAGAGTCATCCGTGTTTTCTCATACACCAGAATCATTTTTACATGGTGGTCCTTCTGTTCCTGCGGGATATCAGTCTTTGTCTGGTACTTTCTCGGGAGCAGCTTCTCAACCCATTGAACAAGTGTTGTCATCTGGTAATAGTGGTTTTAAAACTGAAGTGTTGAACGCAGCACAAATTTATATGATGTCTGGTAACATTCCGAATCCTCAACCTCAAGGAAGTCAGTTACCACTTGGGGGGCCAACACAGGGAAATCCGTTACCGCTTGGGGGGAAACCTTCAGGAAGTCAGTTACCGCCTGGGGGGCAACCTTCAGGAAGTCAGTTACCGCCTGGAGGTCAACCTCAAGGTAACTTTTTCCTAGCACAAACTGTGGAATCATATTATTTTGGGGGACAACCCCAAGGGCAGTACGTACCTCAAGGGTATCAACTTTCAGGGCAGTACATACCCCAAAGTCAACCCCAAACTCAATATGCTCCTCAGAATACTTATCAACCCCAGCTTCAGTACGCGCCTCAGGGTTATCAACCTCAAGGTCAGTACCCAATTCAAGGTTTCCAACAGACTTCTGGTCAGCCATCTATTCAAGGAGCCGGTCAGCCGACTTATCAACCCTACGTTCAACCAGGTTATGGTCCTTACGTTCAGCCTTCTGCGGGGCAATACCCCGGAATGAATATGGTGTGGGATCCGTCCCAATATCAACAGCCTATGCAGCCTAATGTGCAGTTGCCTTATCAACCTGGACAACCTTTAATTACTGGTCCAACTCAGCAACCTGTCCAGCCTACTATTCAAACTCCTGCACCTAGTCCTGTTCAACCGACTGGTCCTAGTTCACCCAAGACTCCGCCTCAAACTGCTACAACAGCTGCTACATCTTTTAAACTTGCAACACCTATTTTTAGAGTATCTTTAACCCCGAGTTCGTCTATCCCTGCTTCCATGCAAATCCCTCAAGTTTCTTTACCCCAGCCAAGATCTTCTGTTCAGACTTCGGTTCAGATGCCTATGGGACAAGCCGGTACAAGTACAGTTGTCACAAGTCAACCGCAATTTACATATCAACCGTACCAAGGACAGCCGCAATTCGGTCCCTATACACAAAATCCAAACTATCAGTATCAACCGTACCCTGGCTATACTTATCAACTGCCTCAACAACCCCACTTCGGTATGATTAATCCTTGTTTTCCAGGGGGTTATACAATTCCTAATGCTAATCCGATTCCCAGCTACCCTGGGTATCCACCTCCTAGAACTGCTTTGGCTACTCAAGGTTTTCGTGATCCTAACTGGCAGTTACCCTTTATCACAACTTTGGACTTACCTGATTTGACGCGCCTTACTAATGATCCAATTTTCTATTATCAGTACTGGCCTCCAATGCCACATAAGTTGCCCAGTGATATACCAAAATTCGAAGGTAAGCTAGGAGAGGATCCATCAAATCATGTCATGAATTATCACCTTTGGTGTGCGTCTAATTCAATCATTGATGATTCGATTCGCTTACGTCCTTTCCAAAGAACTCTTATTGGTCTTGCAGCCAAATGGTACATTGAGTTACCACGAGGCTCGTTTCATAATTTCAGTCAGTTAGCAACTTCCTTCTTAACTCATTTTCAGTTGCCAGTCAGATACGACAATGGCACAGAATTATTAACTTCGCTGAAACAATCTACGTCTATGTATATTTCAGATCATATTCATGAATGGCGATGTAGAAGATGTTTGGTGAAAGTGTACATTCCGGATCAAAGTTTGGCAGAATGGTTTGTTAAATCATTGTTACCCAAGATTACTGAAGATGTAGCTAAGGCTGGTGTTGTTACTGAAGAGCAAGTAATTGCTCAAGCTCAGTACCTTGACCTCGTTTACACGCAGTCAGGTACTTCACATGAAAAAATCCCAGACCTTCCAAAATAAGGTTAAATAGCTGCTGCTCCTTCAGGGTCTCATGCCGCTGATGGTATGATTGGTACAGTCAATACTAAAAGTAAGAAGAAATATTCAAAGAATTCTTCTCCAATTATAACTTTACCTGATTCCCCGAAAGGAGAATCTTCCCCCGAAATTTCTGCCGATATTCATGTTGTGGAGACATCCACGGCTAAATCTAAATCCGGTAATAAAAAGAAGGGGAAGAATAAAAACAAAAAGAATTCGAAAGAAAAAACTGATAAAAATGAATCCAATGATGAAAAACGTAAACCACGTTATCCTTGTTACATTTGTGATGAAGATCATTTTACTAAGGAATGCCCACATCGGGAAGAGGTTGCGAAATTCGTCAAAGGTTCACAACCTGCTGTCTTGAAGGATCCTTTTACAACTTAAGATAGTAAGATGGTTGGTTCTACTTCAACTGCTTCAGAAGAGCCTATTTTGATGATGTATCATGTAAGGATTGCGACGCGAACGAAAGATTATGGTACTAAGAATCCTGTTGATGATAAAGAAGCAGAATCTTCTAATGCAAATACATCAACTACACCTCCTCCTGTTTCTGGTCCGCTACAAATCGAGAAACCAAATCCAGACTTAATAATCAAACCGCCTGCTAAAGGCGTTCTTCGTAAATCAGCGTTCAATCCACATGCGAGAGCTGCTCAGAATTACAACATTGTTGAAGACTTAGCTGTTTCTCCTTCAACAATGTCAGCTTTGGAAGTGCTGCAATCATGCCCAGCACAGCGTAAATTGCTTTTGTCTGCCATAGGAGCTGTTGATATTCAGGATTATAATCTTATAATATTCGATCTAGAAAATAGTACACCTCGTCTACCTCATCAAATGGCATTCCATATTCCAGTGTTTGTCAAAAATAGACCGATTTATCGGACTGTGATTGATGAGGGAGCTTCAACGTGTATTATGTCGATTCAGTGTTGGAAATCGCTTGGTTCTCCTACGCTAAACCAATCTCCGACGATTCTTAAGGCTTTTGATGGTCGAGGTTTCCACCCTTTTGGTATTTTGCAGGATTTACCCATAGGGGTCGAAGGTAAAGTTGTAAATCTAGATGTGGAAGTGGTTGATGCCCCTCTAGATTACAACCTTCTTCTGGTTCGTAGTTGGTCTTATGCTATGATTGTTGTTGTTTCTTTGGTCTTTCGACTCATAAAATTTCCATACCAAGGGAGGATCGTTACAATTGATCAGTTAACTTATGTTACTTCTGACCCAACCTCTACAGAAAAAATCCAGCATGTTGGTAAAACGACTATCCCTTATAAGGATGTTGGAGTAGGATTGATGAAAGATTTTGGTTTGCTAGGAACTTTTTCCATTCCTCCTCCTAACGTATCACCTTCTGTTGCAACTATTCATATGATTTCGTCAGACTCTGTTATGTTTGATGATCCTTGGATCGTACCTTCTGAATCCGAGTTAGATTCAATTGATGGCATGATGCCTTTGAGTCTATTTGAACTTGCATACCAGGTTGTACAGTCTTTTTCCAACCCCTTTTCAACCGAAATTGATCCAGTGAATGGGATCCATGAGGAATCACTCTCAATATCTAGCTCAGCCACAACAACATTTCCTGAACCTGTTCATTCTGATGAGCAGATTCGTGAGTTACTGTCTGTTGATGATTTACCATGGGAAGATCTACATCATCGATCTTCGTTTTTACCTGAACTAGATCATTTTGAAGATGATTTCGCTTCAATCTTTACTGCTAAATATGTCAAGGAACCACAAAATCCATTGAAAAATTCCGATTTTGAGTTAAATCTGGAAAATATTTCTCGAACAATTCCAATAGACATTTCAGTAAAACCAGGAATGATTGAAAACATTCATATAGGCTCTTGTTGTACTGAAGAAGAAATTAAAACTTATAAAGCCCTATTTCAAGAATTCCATGATGTGTTTGCCTGGTCCTATGAAGAAATGCCAGGAATTGATCCGTCAATCATCGTACATGAAATCAAGACTTACCCGGATGCCAAACCTGTTCGTCAATGTTTACGTCAAATTCATTCTAGGAAAGCTGCTGCTATTAAAGCAGAGGTTGAAAAATTACTTCATGCAGGTTTTATTTATTCGATCCCTTTAACAGATTGGGTATCTAATATTGTTCCTGTGACTAAAAAACAAGGAACCATACGAGTATGTATCGATTATAGGGATATTAATCGAGCTTGTCCTAAAGACAATTATCCAACTCCCTATATCGATCAAATAATCGATGATTGTGCCGACAGTGAAATGTTTTCCTTTATCGATGGCTTTTCAGGGTATAATCAAATAAACATACTCCATGCTGATCAGCCTAAGACAACCTTCATTTGTCCGTGGGGGACATTTGCTTATTGCAAATTACCTTTTGGATTGAAAAATGCTGGAGAAACTTTTCAAAGGGCAATGTCTTATGCGTTTCATGACATTAAGCACATTGTACAACCGTATCTTGATGATTTACCTTCTCATTCATCACGCAGGGCTGACCATCTCACACATTTACGTGCTATCTTTATGAGATGTCGACATTATCGAATTCGGCTGAATCCACACAAATGTGTTTTTTGTGTAGAGTTGGGTCGTTTACTGGGATTTGTTGTCTCGAAAGCAGGTATTCGCATCGATCCGTCGAAAGTTGAGGCTATTCTCAAATTACCTCCTCTTACGACTTTACGCCAACTCCAAAGTTTGCAGGGGAAAGCAAACTTTTTACGTCGTTTCATTCCTAACTATGCTGAGCTTACAAAAGGTTTTACTTGGTTGCTGAAACAGAACATTCCATTCTTTTGGGATGAGATCGCTGATCGATCTTTTGATGCACTTAAACACGCGTTGACCCATGCACCGTTATTGCATCCTCCCAACTACAACCAGGATTACATTTTATACCTCGCTGCTTCTCATTCCACTATTGGAATGGTTTTAGTTCAGGAAGACGAATCTAATGCTGAACATGTGATTTATTATCGTAGTCGGAATCTGCATCCGACTGAAATTAAGTACACGCATGTGGAGAAATTTGCTTTAGCGGCTGTTCAAGCCGTCCAACGATTTAGACATTACATATTGTTACGCAAAACTACAGTAATTTCTGATTGCAACCCTATGATGTAAATTTTGACTAAACAATTGCTAGGGGGAAAATATTCTAAATGGATAGTTATCCTGCAAGAATTCGACTTGTAATTTGAGAAATCTAAGGCGAAGAAATCCTTGGTTTTTGTGGAGCTAATGTGTGATTTCCCCTCTACTGATACTGAAACTGTGGCAGAGCAGCCAATTGCGGACGAATCTCTGTTTCTTATCAGTACTCTCGATCCATGGTATGGAGATATCATTGTTTATCTCCAAACCCAATCTTTTCGGCCTGAAATCTCACGATCTCAGCGGCGGAAAATACGATTCCAATCCCAACAGTACAATATTATTGGAGATACACTTTATCGACGTGGAGCGGATTCTGTTTTTCGGTGCTGTATTACTCATGAAGAAGCTGAAAAGGTTTTAAATGATTGCCATTCTGGAGCATGTGGCGGTCATATGTCGGGGTATGCCACTGCCCAAAAGATATTGCGCGCTGGTTATTTCTGGCCATCATTATTTAAAGATTGTATTTATGCAGTCTGGAAATGCCACAATTGTCAACTGTTTGATCGAAAAATGCGTGCGCCAACCATTCCTCTTCATCCCATAATTGCTGTTGGTCCTTTCGCAATATGGGGTATCGATTTTATTACATGTAACCATCACTCGGCCGGGGGGCATGCCTATATTATCTTAGCAGTAGATTATTTTACAAAGTGCGATGAGGCGATGCCTACATTTTCTGCTGACGGCAAGACTGCTGCAACTTTCGTATTTAATCACATAATTGTGAGGTTCGGTGTTCCTCAAGCGATTATTACTGATCATGGAAGCCATTTTCGGAATATCATGATGACTGAATTGACAGAACAGCTTGGCCTGTGCCACGATAGTTCTAATCCATATTATCCACAAGCCAATGGTCTGGTCGAAGCCATAAATAAATTTTTAGTCACCATGATTAAACGAATTGTTGGTATTCACAAAACGAATTGGCATTCCATGTTATTTTCAGCACTTTGGGCATATCAAACTTCAGTCAAAACATCAACTGGTTTCACTCCTTTTCAACTTGTTTACGGTTTGGAAGCTGTGTTGCTGATTGAATGCGAAATTCCATCTTTGAAATTAGCCATAGAGTTACTCCCAGCTACGTCTGAAGAGGAGAAACGTTTTTTGTACTTGGCTCAATTGGATGAAAATCAGAGAAACGCTGCAATAGCAAACGAGGCTCATGTAAAAAGAGTAAAAGCTCAGTATGATAGAAATGTTACCCCTCGAAATTTTTCAGAAGGAGACCTAGTCTTAGTTTATGATCAAGCCAACGATAAGCTAGGAGCTGGGAAATTCGTGCCCATGTGGCATGGTCCTTTCATTGTTAAGCGAAAGCTGGCAAAAGGGGCCTATGAGCTGATAGATTTTGATGGTATCCCTTTAGATAAACCCTGAAATGGGCTATATCTGAAGAGATATTACGCTTAAACTTGGTATGGAGATCTTTTATTTTAGGTTAGATTTCTTTACTGTTGGTGTGTCTTAGATTAGAAAGGTGTGCCTAGTTTAGAGGTGTGTTTTTATCACTTTTCCTGCTTATCTGAGTTTTACTCTTGATATTGCAGATGTCGACGTCTCTTCAAACCTACATTGGTTTTGCTGATGGTGCTTGTCGTAGTACACGGAACATTTCTTCTGCAGCTTGGGTTATCTATTCACCCTCTGACGAGTTAGTTTCCATGCATGGGGTAAGCCTTGGTCAAACAACGAATAACATTTCCGAGTATAGTGCAGTGATTGAGTTATTGTCTGAGTCCATCTCATTTGGGATTCGGAGTTTGATTGTGAGGTTGGATTCTGAACTTGTTGTATTACAGCTTAACAGGGCTTATGCCATTAGAAATCTAGTGTTATTACGATTATTTTTAAGAGTTCGTCTCTTGGAACGCGAATTTGATTATATTTAATATCAACATATTCCAAGACATTTAAATACATTAGCAGATGCAGTTGCTTCTAGTATGATAAATCGACATTTGCAGTAATCAAAACAGTAAAACAAATAACATTCGTAACATGTACACAGATAGCCGGTAAAAAGAGTGATATATATCATAGATAGAAATGTTTTCAAAAAATATACATCGTCTTCGATCATAGGTTGGAAACACCTTATGATCGGAAAAATGGTAACACAAAAAGACAAAAATATGAGTCTACGACTCGATCATCCCATCGCTGATGGTGATCACGATAAGAAACCACTGCCCGAGCCACCCTACACAGGAACCTCCTGAAAGGTCCTGGAACACCAATCACGTATCTCTGCAGCCTGAGTGGAATGTCATCTATGTTTGTCTCCGGAATATCTAGAGTCAAACGCTCTAGATGATGCTCTAAATCAGTCAAAATCTCTGCTGATTGGCCTGCTGGGGCTGGTGCGGCTGCAACTGGTTGTCTTCTTTCATATGGTTGGAGATGGGCTGGTCACCGTGGGCCCACATCTGTATTTAACAAAATTTTTGGTTATTATTTAACAGACGATCAAAAATAAAAAATTAAAACTAGAAATCGCTGAAAATGATTTTACCTGAGTCATCCCACTGTTCCCTTGCTGGGAGAGTCATCTCCCAGTCGCCGCGGAAATCTATCCCAGCATACGGAAAGTCCTCAATGACAAAAAGTTGGCGATCCATCCAACGGAAATATGACGAAGGAAATCGAACAATATCAGCGCCCTCAATACCATGACGGGCCATCAGTGCGGACCAACGAACCATCCTAGGTTCTCTAGGTCGACCAACATCAACTGGAATACTCTACGGAGCTAGCATAGGGATCCTCTCTAGAGGAAAGGAAACAATGATGGATCCATATCCAAAGTTATTTAGTTTCCCATTTTTCGCTCTGGTTATTGGCCTTTTACATTAGCCAACACAGCTTCGCACGAGTTGAAAATGGTGCCGCGAAAACAGTCCACAACAATGCGCATCTAAGAACCAGTAGCTACATGTAGTGCTGCACTCCCACACAGCCTGGTAACAGTAAAGGCAATAACTTTCAACTCGGGACGGATGATAGTTTTAATATCAATCCGTTTGTCTCTGGGGTCTGCTTCAACATTGCAAAATTCTTGCCGAAGACTAGCGACAGTCTGGCCACCTGGCCTAGTCCCAAACAAGGAGAGTTGTTCGCCCCTCTTGGACAAACCAGTCAGAAAATAAATGTCCTCCAGCTCAATTTCGAACCGATGGCCGCCGATAATAAAACACTGGTCCTGCACATTCCACCTATTTACCAGCCATGTCAGGAGTTCTACTTGTGCTCTCATGCCTTGGATGGCCCAAAATTTATAAATACCGCATGCTATTAATGCTTGCAATGTGGGAAAATGGAGCATTGCGGCGTCATCCACGTCCTCGTGTTCACGTTCTCTCCAAATCAACATCTTGTTAATCCTGCAATGCATAAAAAGATAGATTAGAACAATCTAATTTGAAAAATTTTAGGCGGCAAAGGAGAAATTTAAGTTTTAAATTTAACCGCGTGGGGACCGCACTTTCCTTTAGTAAATAGTGCGTAGGAACACACGTGGTCTGTGAGGAAGGTGCGGACCCACGACATTTTTCTTTGTAGAAAAAGGTCGGGGTCCGCAGGTACCCTATGTGTCACCAGCGGACCCCCGCGGGCGATTTTGGAACCATATTTTTCCTTAAAAAATTGAATTTAAAGCCTAAAAATGAATTATAAACGAATGAAATACAAGATTAAGAGGTCGTGGATTACCTGGGACTGACGGTTCTCAATTCCGATAGATGGATTTTCCAGAATCTTCATAGGAACTTTTTTACCCAAAAGCTTCTTCTTTTCACTCTGAACTCGAACGGTAAAAATGAAATTGAAAAAGTCCTTTTTATAAGATTTTTTGAATAGATGAATTTTTAAGTTGTTTATTTTTTACTTTAAAAAGGATATTTTTGAAGCATTTTTACTCATCTTAAACAGGTATGTGTAATGTTTGAAGTTTTTGTGCAGAAATTGATTTTTTCAGGAATATTGATCATTTTCAACAAAGAGCATACTTTTATCACTTTTTCGGACTCTTTCAAAAATTCACGAAAAAGCGAAACATTGGAGTTCTCTTTTAAGCCCTTTTCAGACTCTCTAAATATGAAAAGATTGCCGAGTACTTGATTTTTCGAACTCGTTAAAGTAAATGAATAATCGTCCCTTCAGTATAAGTTTACCCCTTTTACGGACTGAAATGGACTATTTACGAAAAAGGTATACGTTGACTAATTACGGTCAATAGAGTTCTCTCCCGCATTATTTTATCCTTTTTTGGGCCCGAGAGACTAAATTTACGAAAAAGTACACCCATGGAGTTTTCTTAAGTTTTTTCTTCTGACTCCCTAAAATTGAAAAACACCGAGTTTCTCCTATACTGGACTCGTTAAAATTTAACAGTAAAGGACCTGTTCAATTTTAAACAGGAACGAACCACTCCTTCTTAAGGTTCGAATCTTAAACTAAGTTGGACTCATCCGAAGGATGAGCTTATAAACAAGCAAATGTTATCCTCCTCAAGCTTGTCAAAAATAAAGAGGTACTTGCCAGAAATGGTGGGGGAAAAGAGAGGAAAATGGACATGTTTGTTGTATTTTGATTTTTCGAAAATTCAGTCGACCACTCTTGAACACGACACTTTCATTCACCTGGGTTGGGAAATCCTTTGTCTAAACAGTTAATCAAACCTCATTTGAAAGTATTCATCCGGTTTCTGGGTATTAGCTTTGGGTCAATTGTTACCAAACCATCTGCAGTGTCGTTGTGTGTTCAAGAGGACATTTCAAATAAACCATTCATCTGCAAAATATCTGTCATCCATTTTGACCATCCCTGAGTCAGTCCTTGCCGATATATTTTCAAAACTTGATCTATGATTTTGTGTTGTGGGCTTGCCTACGACGGATCACTTTCTATCGACGACAGCTCATTATCTAGGAAGTTGATCTAGAAATCGTCAGTACCTTGAAATCTGCATGCCTCAATGGCAGGTTTCTCGCTTTCGACGACAGGTTGCATCATTGACCTTCGATCGAATGATTCCGTGACATGTTCGACTTCAGCTCATTCATTCGCATTTCATGGATTGTACTGGGTACTTTGAGAGCCATTGACATTACTGGTGGTTACTCTCACACTTGTTAACATTTTACATCATTGACTGGTAATCAAGTGGTTTCTACCATGTTCGACTTCGACACATTCATTCGCATGGATAGAATCGTACTAGTTCGAGATGTGGAAATCAAGACCCTGGATCTAGTTTCTACCATCCAGGCTGCGAGGAATTTTGTTATCATTTATATAGTGGATTATTTATAAACAGGTGGCTACGTCCATGCTGTGTTCACACATGTCTATACTGTGATGTACTCAAAATCATTCCTGTATCAGAACAGTTGAATCAGTTTTAGTTATTTTAATTTGAGTATGGGAATGCCTACCTCAGTGATGATATGTATACATGTATATTTTGCATTGAATGTTTTTACATGTGCTGACTGGGGTGTCCACAGGATAATCTTTGAAATGATAAAGTACTGCACTCTTCATATATGACAGACTTCAGCATCATCTATTCCAGACTTTGCACTTTAGGGGGCAATCTGTTACACTGAAAATTGTCACACTGACATTCTGCCATGTGTATGAGCTCATTATTACTCATACTTCTCCCTTTTTCAAGTCTAACATATCAGTTCCTCATGTCAAGCCTTGAAAATCAGAAAAAGTTCCTAAAAGTCTCTTAAACTTGGTATCGCACTTTCTGACTATCTTGCTTGCAGTACCGCATCCAATGTTCAGCTTTCCTGCGTTCCTGAATGCACTTTATCTTTGTTAAAGGTGCGGACCCCTGTAAGATTAAAAAGGCGCAAGAAAATTCCAAAAATCTCAATAAAAGTGAATTTTGGAAGCTTCTAGAATGGATTTTGCGGTGGCAGAACCGCTCTTGTAAGGTGCATGAATCCCTTACCTTATGGAGCTAACATCTTGATGTAAGGAACTATCCCTTTGAAGGAGGATTCTATCCCTTTATCCTTGGAACAACAAACCTCCTCCTTTCTACTATAAAAAGAGGCATTGGGTAGCCTCAAAGGGAGTTCAAGCTTTTAGAATATTTGAAGTTAAGTGCTGTTGAGATTTAGACTCAGTTAACTAAGACTTTTGTGAGGAGAGATTACATACCTCTATTTGTCTTGGTTGGAGGAGTGCAGAACTTGTCAAAGTAAAGGAGACTCCTGCTTCGGACCCCGGAAAGTCCTGTGCAACATCAAGGCTCAGGTTGTAAGGATTTTCTTCTTTTGAAATTAATACAAATATACTCATTTTTCTCAATAAGCTTTCAATCAATGGTTTATTTCATAGACTCCTTGATAACTATGATAAGCATGGTTTATGATGATTTCTATACAGGTGCTATGTAATATTGTGCTTGTTTGTGACTGCATATTTATAAGGAAAACTCCTTCAAGCGCGCGAGGGACAACGATGACTTCAAACAAGCACTGGACAAACGGTAAGTATTTTACACCTATATAGAGCTTTTCGTAGATCATATATGCTTAGAGAAAGATTAGTTTATTTGGCTGTTTGTTGCTAGTACTTTAGTACTAGGGAGATCGGTCTTGTCCGCAAGACGGATTGTCCACACAACACTACCCATGGCCTGGTCATTTCTCGTGAATATGAGCAGGGAAACTTTTATAGAAACCCAAACAAGGTAGGATTCCACTCCTAGTCTTAGAGAAGATGAAGAAGAAAGAAAATAAGAAGAGGAACCAGAAGAATAACCAGTAGAAGAGGAAGAACCAAAAGAAGAAGAAGAACGAGAACAAGAAGAACCAAAAGAAAAAGAGGAAGAGACAAAGAGCCAAGGGAAAATGGAAGAGATGGCAATAGAAGTCATAGAGGTAGTATAAAGTGAGAAATAAGCAGACTCATAACACGACACCACATCCCCTCAAGACAAAGAGGTAGTTGCCACCTTAGCTCCTCTAAGCGCAAAGCAAAAAAGGCTGACCTCTATGTATTTCAGAGCTGACAAGAGTTTGAGGATAAGTCATAGAGAGCCAGAAACTCCTCCCATGAGCCCGATTATCATTGAATAATCACCAAGGGAGTCAGAAAGCATCGAAGAAACAATTTTGAAGGAGCATCTATAGAAGGCACAGACATATAATGTAGCACTGAAGGAGCAATTACAACAAAAAGAACAACAAGTAGCCACCCTGAAAGACTTATGCATAGAATCCCTTCAGCACAAATTCCCTTCTGACTCATACGCTGTGTACCTCAAGGAATAATGGCTCTTATTTAAAATCAAAGCTCTAGCCTCCCATGGATCCTTGGCTTTCCAAGATTGTATGAAATTCATGGATTTCTACAAGCAAGCTAACATGGCTGATCAGGCAAAGTTGGTAGAGTTTTATGTGCATAACCTTGTGCTGACAAATTTGGATACTTGTGACCCCAATATTACAATGGGGGATATGCAGTTGATGGCTTTAGTATCTTAGATGATGAATGAGGACACTAGAGAAAAAGAGATATGGTGGGTCATGCGAAGAAGAAATAGAGAACCCTTACATATTAGACATGAATTGTTCAACCCAAGAGGAGTCATCCTTAACTGTAGAGAGATTGAAAGGGACCCTGCACTAGTTGAAAGCTACCTTCAGACTCAAACACAAGTAATAGGCCACTTTGATGATGTTTCTAGGCAAATAAATGATGAGTGCATTATGGCTAGCTAGAGGATATGGAACAAACTCCCTCACCGCCTCAATAATAGGGAGTACCATACTCTGGAAAGACTGAGGGGTGCATTGGAAAGGGCACCATTATACAAGAGGGCCATGCAGGCCAAAAAGATCCAATGGTTGGGACTAAAGCTCATCCTACCTTTGCTGCTGGGGCTGAATGATGAAAAGGACACAGATGCACAAGATAGAGAATGGGAGAATGTAGAAAAGGATCATGGTTTTTACCCCCTTGGGGAAACTCCCACACTTCTTCCTTAGAAAATTAGGGGGGCTGTCAAAGCCTTGAAGGAAATGTAGGAGGAGAATTAGTTGCTCAGAGGATGAGAAACCATTCAGTAGGGGATGATGATGAGCTCCATCATTAGACATATTTGGAGGGGTTAATGGTTAACTTTTTGCCTTCTTAGATCTCTTTTTCTTGAAATTTTATTATTATTTGGTTTTATGATGCCATTATAGGCGTGATTAAGGCTAACATACTCCAAGTGCCTAATATGAGGCTGAGTGTAGAAAATCATGAATTATTAAGCATTTTCATAAGGATTTTATCATAAATACTTGGAGTTAAGTGGACTCAATCACCCCAAAGATTCTCTCTAGCAATTCGAGTGCAGAGTAAACCAAGCAACTACAATAGGAGTGCACTCAACCTTTTTTGACTTGGAGTTAAGTGGACTCAATCACCCCAAATATTCTCTCCAACAATTTGAGTTCCAGAGGCAACCAAGAAACTCAAAGAGGAGAGCACTCAATCTATGTTTACTGGGAGTCAAGTGGACTCAATCACCATTTTCAAGGGAGATGTTGGTAGCTGCCCTGTAGATTAAATAGAGCAGAGATAGAGCTAGGAAGGAGTTAGTTAGCGAGTGAGTCGATTCCATTCAGAACTATTGTTGCGAGCATTTGATATTTTTATTTTACTCACTAATAAAACTTTCAAAGATGTATGAGGTTATTCTTTTTATGAAATGAGCAAACTGATTTTCTTTTACTGATTTAAGTTTCAGAGAGCGAGGCTCGTGGGTTAGGGCCCAATCCATGTGCCTCAGCTTCTCTGTTGCTTTCATTCTTTCCTTTCTGTCATTTAGCTAGTTTTTCTTCTTCCATTTATTTAGATCTGCTTCTGATAGTTTCATTGCTGCTTAGTATTTTATTTTAGTTTGCTGTTGTAGTTTTTCATTTGCTTGTGAGTAGTACAATAGAGGATAAAACTCTAAACGCTGTGGATCTAGACTTCCCTTCTCATCTCTTTCGATAGAGCTCGAGTAGGGTAAACTTTCTCACAAACCAAAAACATTGATTTCTGTTCACTATTTCCATCTGTATGTTACGCCTCTAAACCTTTCTTTTACGCCTCCATTCCATCTTGTTTTTCTCTTATTTTAACTGATGCACCCACCTTTTTTCCCCAAAAACACTTAAACCCTTCATCCGCCTTATTCCTTTGTTTCTATTGGTTATGGTCGCCTTACTCGTTTTAACACAAAAATGTTGGAAAAACCATCAAAGTTGACCTCCGCCTTTCCTCCTCGAAATCCCCGCTATCGTACTTCGCTCATCACAGATTGCAGTTTTCATTTGGTTCATTTTAACACTTACCACTCCCATCTGCCGATTGCGATATTGTGATCGCTCTCCGCCACCGATCCCACCACCACGTCACCCATCGCAATCGCATGTCGCACCATTTTCCTCTTCCCTTAAAGACTTATCATTCACGACTGCCTTACCCTTTCTAACACAAAACACTTGAAAACCATCGGAATTCGACCTTCCGCCCTTACTCCTCGAACTTCCTGCTACCGTACATCACAAATCTAAATGTTTAGTTCCTTCCTATAACACTTACCACTCCCATATGTCGATTTTTTATATTGCGATCACGCTCCGCTGCCAGTCCCACCACCACGTCACCCATCGCAATCACACCTCACACATTTTCATTTTTTCTTTTAGAATTACCCTTTCCAAACACCAATTGTGATATTGTGATTATGCTCCACTACTAATACCATTTCCACGTCACTCAGCGCATTTTTCACATCACAACTCTTTCTTGTTCGCATTTCGCATTTCGCTTCTCGCAGCTGTTAACCCGTCGCCCTTCACACTTCACAACGTTTGCTCCAATGCATCTCCGCCATCAAGATTTTCAAATTATTTTTCTCCAAAGCCATTTTTGTGCTATAATAAAGTTCAAACCCCCTCTTTCCACTTCCAAGCCCCATTTCATGTGTTAAGCCCTCCATTGGCACATTTTACCCCTTTTCTTCTCCAAAATGAAAATCAACATTTTCTAAATCAAAATTAAGTCATGGATAGTTTAGCTGCATGGATAGAAGCATGGTAGATAGAGCATAAGATAATTAGTGTGTGTTTAGCCAATTGGCCAAGTTATTTGTGGTTTAAATTAGTTTCCTTTCTGCAAATTAGGTTAGTTTCTTTCTAGTCATTTCCTTTCAACAAATTAATTTAGTTTCTTTCTGTCATTTCCTTTCTGCATATTAAATTAGTTTCATTTCAGTCATTTCCTTTCTAAAAATTGAGTTAGTTTCCTTTCTGTCATTTCCTTTCAGTAATTTACTTCTTAGTCTTTATCATTGTTTAAGAGATAACACCCTTTCGCAAAACAGAAGAGGATGACATGAATAGAATGCATCTGCTATGTATATAGCACTTTCACCTCCAAGTTTGTATGAACCCTGGGTTGATAGAGTAAAGTAGGGTAGCCTCTGGGAGTTGCAACACTCTTGGTGCAATACTAGGGCTCACCAGGTTCCTCACCCTTGAGAAGGTCGAGAAAGTACTTAATGAATGCCACTCAAGGGCATGTAGTGGACATCTATTTGGTTATGCTGCCACACAAAAGATCTTACACATTGGTTAATTTTGGCCTACTCTCTTTCGTGACTGTATTCTCGCCATCCAAAAGTGTCATGAATGCCAAATATACGATCATAAGATTCATGCTCCTCCTACTCCATTGCATCCCTTTGTCGCTGTTGGCCTGTTTGAAAAATGGGGTATTGAATTCATGACATGTAACCCTCACTCAGTCAGGGAGCATGGTTATATCATTGTTTTTGTAGACTAATTTACTAATTGGGACGAGGCGATGCCTACATATAAAAACACTGGCGAGACGACTGCACACTTTTTATTCAATCACGTTATTTCTCGGTTTGGTGTTCTGCAAGGAATAGTTACAGATCATGGAACATTTCCAGAATCATATGATGATCAAAATAGCTGCTAAGCTGGGACTTTCCCATGAAAATTCCACTCCCTACTATCCTTAGGCTAACGAACAAGTTGAGGTTGTTAACAAAATTCTCAAGGCCATGCTTTAACGTATGGTAGGGATCCAATAATGAGACTAACACTTGATTCTTTACTCTTCCTTTTGGGAATACCGATCCTTAGTTAGTACTACTACCAGATTCACACCCTTTTTTTTGGTCTATGGTCTGGAAGCAATCCTCCACATCAAATGTGAAATTATTTTGTTAAAACTAGTTGTCGAACTTCTTCTTGCCAAATCCGTAGAGGAGGAGCATATTGTACATCTTACTCATTTGGATGAAACTCGACGGAATGTTGATTTAGCCAATGAAGCTCATAAAAGGTGCATTAAGGTGCAATACGACAATAATTTCAAGCCTAATGTCTTCTCAAAGGACACTTGGTTCTCTTATATGACTAGGAGGCTGATAAGTTAGCTCCAGGAAAGTTCCAACCTATGTGGATGGATTTGTACATTGTCAAGCGAGTCCTTGCAAAAGGGGACTATGAGTTAGTAGAATTTGATGGATATCCATCGGCACAACCTAGGAATGGGTTATACCTCAAAAAATACTATGCTTGATCTCATGCATAGTACACTATGTACATAATGTCTATAGGTGTGTTGAGTGTGTATGTTGATCCCGTTTACGTTTGGTTTGCAGATGTCGACATCTCTTGAACTGTATATTGGTTATGATGATGATGCTAGTCATAGTATGCAGAACCTAACTTATGTTTCATGGGATATCATTGCTCGAATTGGTGATCTAGTGAGAAAGTAAGGGATTTGCATTGGTCTCTCTACTAACAACATCGCTAGTATAACACAGTGGTTGAGCTAATATCTAATTCTATTTCACATGGTATCCACCATTTAGTCATTATGATTGACTCACAACTCGTAGTACTACAACTTGCTAATGTATATTTAGTTAGAAGTCCCACCATCCTTCGCATGGTTTTGAGAATACGTATTCTAGAAACAAATTTTGATTTCATACGAGATGAACATATTTTTATAAATCTAAACACATTAGAAAATGCCCTAACTAATTACGCTTTAGATAGACATTCGCAACAAATATAAATAAGTTTCAATTCACATCACATCATATTGAAAGCATAACAGGGACTAGGAAACATTGAAAATATGTATATATATTAAATTTGGTTTTATAAAAATTTGTGCCTTGAGACACATATGGCTGCATCGGCCATACAAAAAAATACATGAAAATATATACGTAGACAAATAAATGGTGCACATGATAAAATGACACTGCATGAGATATCTTTTACATTAATCAACTAATACAACTAGGCACTCTAATAGTGTGTCGTTGAAGTCACATCAAAATCTGGTCAACCACAGTCTCATCAATCCCATGTGTCAGCCCCTCCATGTGACGCTCCACCTCTGATAGGATCTCAACTACCTCAAGATCCTGTAGCGCATCCCGTCCTACCGCAGTAACCTATACAGGTACCACTGCCTCCTTATGTGGTTTTCCCTCTGCACTACGGAGATATGAAGCACCTACTGGTCAAACTGGGCATGAAAACATGAATATTTAGTCTAAGAAACATAAAAAACCACAAAAAATTGTAAAACTTTCAAAAACTTAAATGGTTGAAATATTTTACCTAAAGCATCCCATTTCTCACCCTCAGGAAGCATGAGCTTAGGATCATCATGGAAATCCATCCCCACGTAATGATAATCATTGATCATAATGAATTTTCTACACAACCATCCAAAGAAGGCTGGTGAGAAACTGATTGCTGACAGACTTGCATGCCGGGACATATGATTTATCCACATCCTCATCTGTGGGGCCCTTAGATTGATAGAGTGGAGTGTAATATACCGAGGCTAAAGTAATGGCACCTACTCTAAAGCAAAAGAGACCAAGATCGAACCATAGTCGAATTTCTTTAACTTCCCCTCTCTTGATTTAGTCAGTTGTTCCTTCATATTTACCAAAAATTACTCACTCCAGTTGAAGATTTTTGGCTCTAGATACTCCACCCCATACTACATGTACGATCTACTTGGTACATGAAGTGTTGAGATACCTGCCAATCTCGCGATAAAGAACAAGATCATTCTTAAAGGTAATTGGGTTACATATTTTATATTGATCTTTCCATCCCTAGTTGGATGGGCTCGAGGTATGAAATAGGTAGTGATATAATATTTCACTCTCTCCCCACCACTTCTCCTACCTAGGAGAGAGGTGGGCGCACCTCTCTTGAATAAACCTACCAAAAAGTAGATATCTTCTACCTTTATCTCGAGCAGATGTTCCCCAAACCTGAATTCTTGTGCCTGAACATCCCATGAACGAACAAGATATTTAAACAATTCCATCTATTGCCTCATGCTAGGAAGCCAAAATAATTTTAGCAATCCATAGTTTTTTAGTGCTTGAATGGTAACAAGATCATTTACTGCATTTAAATCTTGCTCTTCATGTTCTCTTTCTCTCTAAATGAATGCCATTTTGTGATAATGAACACCTAAAACATAAACAAGAGATTATTTAGGATCCTTTTAATGCAAAAACTTAACAAAATTTGAGGGAAAACTTATAAACAACATAGGATTTTGTGCCCAATGCACCATAGTAGTGCATGATAGAGCATTGCACCTCTCCCAACAATGACAGTCTACCTAGTTGTAACACATATTTCGGTTATGTGGGCATGCGTTGGTCCTAGGGTGTGTTTTTGATCCCCAAGTCCCTCAAAACCTCAAAAAACTTGCATGAAATCACAAAATAGGCTGTGAAAAGAAAGAGAAGGGTTTTACCTCCTACCTAGAAGTGATGATACTTGAAATGGTCCACTAGACTGGATGCAATCAACTACAAAAGATCGAGGGAAAAAGTGCTCAAAATTATCATTGTTGAAGGTCGTCATTTGTTAACGAATTTTTATCATGCTTTAAACATGTTATTTTGACCAAGGAGTACCTTTGTCTCTTTTCGGGCTTTGTAAACCTACAAAAAAGGAACCCCTTGGGTTAAATTTTCAACTCTTTTCATGCTCCCAAAATATGAAAATATTGTCGAGCACTTGTCTTTTCTAACTCTTAATAGTAAATGAAAAGACATCTACTCAGTATAAGTTTAACCCTTTTCCAGGATGAGATAGGCTATTTATGAAAAATATCGTTAGTTGAACATGTATAAGAGGTTCTATTGATTATTGTTTTATACCTTTTCAGACTTAAGAGACTATCTACAAAAAGGGACATCTAGAGTTTTCCTTTTTACCTCTTTTTTCAAACTTTCTAAGCATGAAAAAGATGTAGAGTTTTACCTTCGTTGGAATTGTTAAAAAATCAAACACTGATGGAATTGTCAAACATGAAAAATCTTACTCAGAGGGATTCATCTGTAGGGTGAACTTATAGATCAAGCATATGTTATCCTCCTCAAGATTGCTAAAAAATAAAGAGGTTCTGACCAGTATGGTTGGAGAAATTGGGAAAACAGGGTATTCTATTTTCTAATGGCAGCGAGTCGCTCTTGAACACGACACTCTTCCACTTTATCTCCATGGTTGTTGGGTTAGGTAATCTGATTTTATTTTGGTTATCATACTGTTTTTAGGACCTCCATTTTGATTTTGGGTTAATGCTACAAACTCTATTCAATGTCGTCGATGTGTTCAAGAGAAGTCATTCAGTTGACATCCGTTACAATACTCTTAAGCCTTCATTCCATGTTTTCCTTTCCTGATCCAGTTCCATATCAACATCATTCTATATCAATAATGATACTCATTTTGTGTCATTTATGGTGGATAAATTAAGGCCTTCCTGCGATGGGTCACTTCCAGTCGACATCAACACATTATCTAGGAAGTTGAATTAGAAACAACCCTTACTACCTTGGTGCTTGCATAAATCAATGGAAAGTTTCCTTACTCTCTGTGTGGTGTTAAACATCAACTCGTTTACTCACACCATACGGATTTTACTATAGTACCTTGAGAGCCATTAACACATTGGTGCCGTTCTCATGCATCTGTTAACGACTTACATCGTTGGCCGATAATCAGATGGTGTCTACCATGTTTGACCTCATCTAATTTATTCACATGGTTAGAATCATACCTTGGTTTAGTCATGTGAATGAGATAAAATATCCTGGATCTAGTTTCATCTGTCTGGGTTGCGATTTTAAGAGTTATACAGATATTACAATGTATGATGGCCATGATCATACAGACAATCATCTGGTCATGGGTTCACCAATTGTCATCTGTGGACACGTCTTTTGATCACTATACATGTTATGTTAGCTTATGTGCTGAGTATGTGTATGCCTCCCTTAGTAAAAATATGTCATGATATAAATGTATTGTAACAAATGAATCTCGTCGGCTATTCTTGATCGTGACTTGTCACAAGGTAAATCACTTCAGTCATTAGCCATCATTTTTGAATTTACGCTTTAGGGGGCAATTTGTTATAGGAAATTTTTTCACATCTAGCCAATAGGCCTCCTAATGGGATCAATCAACATTCTATTCCCCCTCGTCATCATCATTGCACAAATCCATAAGCATGCCTCTTTCATTCCCCAGAGTTTCTACCTGAAACTACATCCTTTGAGCCAATTTTAGGACCAATGCTCCTTGGCCTCTTATTGGACAACATTCACATATAGGTTGATCCACTGTCACCTATGTTGATCACCTATAGGTTTCTCCCCTTTGCACCTGTGTTGGTTCTAGAAATTTAGGAAAGATATAAATTCATGAAGCTTCCTCTTCCAGAAGCTTCTAGAATTTGTGACAACCATTTACCTCAGATAAAACATTCAGATCCTATCCCATCCTTCTTTGGAGTTTCCATCCTTATCCTTTGATCCCATATTCCAATCAAAGGTGGATCTAAAACCTTATATTGGTAATTGGATAAGAAATCCTAACTTACCCCCTCCACATATTTACAACCTTCCATATGCAAGAGGTTTTATTTTGGAGAGTGATCTTACCCTTATGATGTTTTTTTGAGAGGCTTCATTTCATGAATTTAGGGTGATTGGAGGTGCACATTGTGACAAGGAAAGGACAATTCATCCTGGAGGATCTCTTCTACAATATCAACACCTATTTATGGTTGTAAACTCCTTCCATTTATATTAATACAAATAATTCTATTTTTTCCTATATGTGATGTCGTTATTTCATGTATTTCAATACCATGTTGATCTATTGAATATAGTATTTAGATGATACTACATAGATCCCGTAGTTTCTTGGCTTGTGTTATTTGACTGTGCAGGTTATAATTTTGGAAATCAGAGCATTCAAGCTAAAGAAGGAGTGAAGCATGTGATAGATTCCAGGTAGGCTTCATTTTGTCATCTATTTACTTTAAGGAAAGCATTGGGTTCCTTGTCTCTATGTTGCTCTAGGTTAGCCACCAGATCTAGGGGAGATAATTTTGTCCACAATTGTCAATCCTGCATAACAAATAATATGATATGAATCAACCTCCTATATCACCTTATGGAAGTGGAATCGACTAAAAAAAAACTTACTGGCCTTAGGTGCTACATGACCCCCAAGGGCCAAACCACCCTTCCAGGTGTCCAAACATCCAGTTAACTTGCCTTTTCACTGATCTAGAATCCCAGCCGCATGCACAAGCCTACATCCATGAAACTGTAGGACTCCAGTTGCATTCATAACCACTGCAAGGGTGTGACTGTAGTCTTTTTCAACCAATAATGTGTCTGAGACTGCATAATTTGTGCCACATTTTCAGGGCTATACTCCAGGTCACTTCTCAGAACTTGATGAAACTATTAGAAGGGATAAATGACAAGATGACAAGGCCTCTAATCCAAAACTTGAACAAGGACCTGACCTGACAAGGCCTAGCCATGACAAACATTCTGTAAAACGCATCATGAACATTTAATCTACATGTCATATAAACACATTTGAGCATATTGACTTCATACTTGTATGGGAATTGTCAAGAAGGATTTATTCCCTCTCATAATAGTTGTAATATAATATATTAGGTCATGCATTCATTAAAATTTCATTTACTAAACAAAACATGATGAGAGCCATAACTCAAGTCTGCCATAAACCATGCTTATAAATAGCATATAACCAACAAATCAACAATGATAAAACATCAATTATAACCAAATAACAACAAACACATTTACGCATAATACATAAGAGGAAAAGGTCTCTTATTAAAATATGAAAAATGAAACCGGCTTAAGAATTCCATGTACCACCTGACCATATATTGGGCTGAACCAAATATTTCTTTTGACCAATCACCCCTATGCCATATTCCAAGCATTAATGTGAGACTCACAACAAAACCAACTAGATATTCCTCGAGCTTTACCGTGTGTCCTGCCATTACCGGTCAAGGGATTCCTAGGCACGAAACCCACATTTTTACATCCTATTTTTACTGTGTATCCCGCCAAGGGATTCCTAGGCTAAATAATAAACATACACTACAATATTTACCATATCCCGCCATATACCAGTCAAGGGATCACTAGGCCCTAAACAAGCATGGATGCCTCTAGATTTATCCACCTAAACTGTGAGGAATTCATCCATCTCCACCCTCTAGAATTTACTGTGCATCCCGCTATTACCGTTCAAGGGGTTCCTAGTACTAATGAGGGTATTAAAAACCAAGATTTATTGTGTATCTTGCCATTACTGGTCAAGGGATTCCTAGTCCTTGAGACCACCACACTCAGTTTTGAAACCATCTGATAATCCAACTCAACCAAATAAAAGAATCCCAACACACCATGGATATCCTAAAATGGCAATGCAAGGTTGAAAACCACTGGAACACTTGGGAAAACCCATGTTAGTGACAAAAAGATAACCAAATACACACATGCATGTACCATGCATGCCAAAACTAGAAAATAAATCATATATGCAATTTGATACCTGCATGTAATCCCACTATAGTAGCTTGATCCAACTCTTCCTTGCCTAATCTTTGCTTCCATTTTCCTTCTTTGTCCTTCCTTTGATTTTCTTTCTCCAACGCTAGAGTGCTCCAAGAATCGTCTAAGTATGCAAGGGCATGTGAGAGAGATAATAGAGAGAGTTCCAAGACAAAACTAACAAAAGGTTGTGAACTAATTCTTAGAAGCCTTTTTTATCAATGAGGCCTATAATTTCTTCATTTTCATCTATTTTTCCTTGAATTTCCTCCTCATGCAAATTTGTGACCTTTCACCTTCCTTTAATCCTAATTTACATTATTTTCATAAATAAAATGCCAAATAATGCCTCCTTGCTTTTCCAATGCCTTTTCCAATTTCCTTAGTCATAATAAACCGAAATGAACACCCAATAGGATGTTTTTCCCAACATTCAACTTGGAATACGTGTTCCATGGCCTTGATATTATTTTTCCTTTATTATATTTATTACATGGATTTTTATCCAGGAATGTTACAAATTCTTTGAAATTTTCCACCACTCTCCTCGAGAAAATAGTCAGTGCATTCTTTAGGTCGAATGACATCACTGTGTATTGGAAACAACCCCATTCTCTAGAGAAAATTGTTTTATGGAGATCTTCTTTGGTGATCCTCACCTGGTGGTAACCCGAGAACATGTTAGTGAAAGAGTAAGCCTCCTGTCCACCCATGATCTCCAAAATATCATGGGTGAAAGGAGTAGGAAAAGGGTCATGTGCACAAACATCGTTCAATTTCCACAGATCTACGCAAATCATTATCTCGCCTGTTTTCTTGTTCTGAATCACCATTGGGTTTATCAATTTTGATTCCTCCACCGGTTCAATAGTTATTGCTTGCAAAATTTTCTCAAATTCTCGTTTGAATTTATCCTTACAAATTAGGTTTAACCAATAAGGTCATTGTTTCATGGGCTTCACATTAGGTTTCAAGGGAATCCTCATCTCTCCCAACTCTCCGACAATTCCCTTCATCTCTTCGAAAGAGTTACAGAACACGTCCTGATACTAGTGAATCAAGTCTGAAACCTTCTCGATGGTGTCATTATATTAATAGTCCATGATTGCCACCATATTGGGATTCCCCTCTATTCCAATGTTCACCTTTCGAGTCTAGATAGGTTGTGCATATTTAGAAGATTGTAATGGTGGTCCACCTACTACACGTTCCCCTTCCACTTCTAGAATTTGAATGTTTTGGGGATAATATTCATCCTCTTCTTGTTCTGATACATTGTATCATTCCAAAAACTCCTACACTTGCTGCAGATTTTTATGTGCATAACACAGTGGTACACTCCCCAACACCATTGGTTCCTCCACAAAAAATATCTTTTGTCGTAGTACCTTCAATGCTTCATTAAGTGTTGAATATTTCAGTTCAATGTTGATTGTGCCGGAAATGTTGTGATATTTCACTCAAATTTTGTGTTCCTCTACGCACTTCCAGCTCAATATACCAATTAGCAGAAATTGTGTCCAAGGTGTGTATGAATTAGTGCACCCACTCCTGTTGTGACACTTGTCCCTTGGTCCAGCTTGCAACACACTACCTCAAGTGTGTCCCGGAATATTCCATACCTGAATATTTTTTCCCTATGGACCCTAGAGCTAGTCCTGAAACTAACCTTCATTAATTTATTACATTGTGGCCATCCTACAATGTGTGCTTTGTGCACAATCCAACACCCGGTTGGGTTTCCGCGCAACAAAACATCTATTGCGATAATTGTTCCCCTTCCACTTCTAGAATTTGAATGTTTTGGGGATCATCTTAATCCTCTTCTTATTCTGCTACATTGTATCATTCAAAAAACTCCTACACTCGCTGCAAATGGCTATGCATAAAACACAATGGTACACTCCCCAACACCATTGGTTCCTCCACAAAAAATATCTTTTGTCATAGTACCTTCAATGCTTCATTAAGTGTTTAATATTTCACTTCAACATTGATCGTGCCCAAAATTTTGTGATATTTCACTCAAATTTTGTGTTCCTCTACGCACTTCCAGCTCAACATACCAATTAGCAGAAATGGTGTCCAAGGTGTGTATGAATCAATGCACCCACTCTTGTTGTGAAAATTGTCCCTTGGTCCATGCTGCAACACGCTGCCTCATGTGTGTCTCAGGATATTCCATACCTGAATAATTTTTCCCTAGGGACCCTAGAGATAGTCCTGAAACTAACCTTCATCAATTGCTTACATTGTGGCCATCTCGCAATGTGTGCTTTGTGCACAATCCAACACCCGATTGAGGTTCCACGCAACAAAACATCTATCGTGACAATCCTCTAATACTATGGTATTTGGCTTTCATAATCCTATACAAAAATATTTGATACTCTGGTATTTGGACTGTGCATCTTAGTCCTATCAAACGACGCATCCTTGCGATGTGCACACACCTCTGTGTACTGACTTCATGCAGGCGACTCTGCCAATTCTCCAAGTCTTCCTCCAAATCTGAGGTGCATAACCCAATGTTGCGCCAACTCGACACTCTGCCAGCTATGGGATTTACATAGTCATCTCGTCAAATCATGAAATTATAAAATTTTTCCAACTCCTCTTGGTTGAGCTCACCCTTGATTGGCTCAACGTATTGGTCTCCTCCATGAAAATTCAATAGTGTTATCACCTGAACATATCCACCTTCAAAAATCATCTGTATTTTATTTAGATTAATGACTACTTAGTTATCAAAAGCCCAATCGATCCTTAATAGAGTAGGGTAAGGATTTGTGTCATCCACGAGATCGAGCACTTCAAAATCAAGAATGTTGGACACCGCAACAATTGTGACTAGTATTCATGACAATCGTCCAATAGGAAATATATGACGTTGGTTCCCCAATCTAAGTTGAATTAGAGACCAAGTCAACTTTAAATTCCCCATCATCACCCACATGCTCTTTGGTAAAATATTTACATATGATCCTAGGTCTAGAATGATATTATCCATATCATAGTCCCCAATTTGTGTGCCAAACCGAAATTCCTTGTTGGTTCTCTTCCCATGATCCTCCTGGTTTACACGCATCAAAAAGCTCATGCATTGGTCACTTCAGGTTCATTGGCACATTTCTCCACCATATTTCTAAATTTCTCTAAGGCCTGGGTATCCTTCAACAATTTTAAATAATTTTGTAGCAGACTTTGAACCGAGTTTTTTATTTTCTTCTACTCTCCACTTGTGATGTCATCATATATGGTCAACATTTGTGTTTCACACATTTCCTTAGGCTTATCCAAATTTGTAGTGACCATTTCCCACTAAGCCTCGTTATATGTTACTTTATCTCGAACATAATCGAACTTCGAAGAAGATGCATGTGCCTTCCTCACCTAGTGCGGTTACGGTGTCCTTGACTTCACAACATCTACCCTTGTCCTAACACCTCCCCAAGTAACCATGTCAACCTATTGTTGCGCCTTGCGGGGTATGAAAATTTTCATTTACACGTTAGGTCCATTTTCTCCTGCCACTTGGTGATCAATTATGGATAGTTCTCCATCGAATGGTCTAATGATTTTTAGTAAATATAGGTGAAACTGGGGTTAGTGAAATCTCGCACTAGAAGTCCTTACTATCCACAATTGTAGCAGAATATATTATAGTACTCTTGCATTGGCCAAATCCTTCTCTTCCTCGACCCAATCCTCTGAGTCCTTTAGCTGCCATTCCCTATCTCACCCTTGTTGATTATACTATCCACCTTGATTATATCTTAGTTGGCTAAAACCAGTCGATGTGGCTTTATCCCCTTCAGGTCCTTGCACCTAGAACAAATCGAAGGCGTGCTCACGCATAAAATCCAAAGCATGGAAATAATGGATATCATGCCATATTAATTTTCAAAATTCGCAAAATAGAGTTCAGGTCGTAGCCTCATATTTTTGCATCATTGTGTAGCTTTATGATATATGGCCCCACACTCGAAAAATATCACGCCACATTTTTCTACCCTTCGCAAGCTGATTCACCGCGTTAGTGGCCATATAGTCTATTAGTTATTCACATTCATTCCAATGGTGGTCCTATTTCTGACAGAGGGTACACCATACCCCTTGCAATATCTCCTTCACCTTTGTCAAATCCTGAAGTTGCAGAGTCAACGCAACTAACTACAATTTCACTTGGGCCATGTCGGTGTTCTCTCTACCTCTTGCCGGCAAAGCCTCCAGTTTTAGCACAAGCTCTAGAGCCTCTAAGTGTGTTCCTATCCACTAATATTTCAATGAAATTATGATATGTGGTAGCAGTCCCACAATAAATTATTCTTTATGGTACACATTTGGGGTCTCTAATGTGAGTGTCTCCTTCAAAAGCTTGAATCGTTGGTCAAAGTCCCATACTAAATTATTTGGACCCTACTTAATTTATTTCCATTTTATAATGCACCGAGACTCTAACTTTAGATTTTGGAACTCCCTTATCAAAGCCTGATTGACCTTATTTAGGGTTCTCTTATATCCAAATAGAGTCACACTTTTAAACTTGATGTACCACGTCAATGCACGGTCCCTGAAAGTGGCTTCCAGCTGTGCAATTTTTGTGGCCTCATCCTGGACCTGCTTGGTCGTATAGATGACCTAATACACAAAAAAATGTTGCTTTGGGTCCTCGGTCCAAGTACCATGGAACATTGGCATTTGTAAGTCCACACCTGTCATTGCACTTTGAGTGGTACTTCCCGAGGAAGTATTTCCACCTAGAACTCTTGAACTACCAAAAAATTATGTGCTTGATTGTGCACCACTATGAAATTGAGCATCCTGCATTGATCCTCCTACATCCTGACTAATCACACAACTAATAGTATTCCTCCTCCTTGACTATAGTTACCCTCTACACTAGTCGTATCAATGTGCTGAGTAATTATGTCCTGATTTGAAGATGCGTGCAAGGTTGTGGGTTGTGTTAGTGTCAGTCTAGTCATACTTCCATCAGTGATCAAAATTTCTCTTTTGAATTTGCATATTAGGAGTCCCATTACCATAAATTTTCACCATTCCGCTAGGTCATGCATTCATTGATGCTAGTGATTTTTCATCAGTTTTCCCTCATGTGAAACTTGCTGATTCTCCTCTCTATGGTATTTAGTCATGAGTTACTTTCACTTTGTGAGTCATGTTAGTAGGTCATAGGATGGGTCTCATTAGGTTCTAGGATCTCACCATGGTCAAATTAATGAGTCAAGTGTCAATAAATATCAGCAAGGCCATGAGGAAGTCAATAAACTCAAGTCACGACATCTGGGAAGATCAAAGAAATGTTTTATTCAGCTTGATGTAATTTTCACCTCAAAACCATGTTTTTGAGGTGAAAATATGCTACTTTGCCTTTATTATCATCTTTTATGTAATTTTATGTAATTTTATGTCATCATATGTAATAAGTCACACTTCAGAAGCGACTATCTCCACAGAGTCATCACCCTGCCTTTCAAATAAATTTTTTCATAGAATTTTTAGTCCAGAATCATGTTCTAAGTATGTTCATCTGAAATAGCCCGGAAAGAGATTTCCAACGGTATATTACACTCTCAAAACTGACTCCTGTAATGAAATTTATGCCTAAGTGAATAAAGTCCCCTATAACCTAACCCTTCCCCTTTTCCCACCTTTCCCTTAAACTTTATGTTATTAAAGATTAATATTTTCTTTTATAAAACCCCATTTTCTCCCCTTCCGATTATAAAATCACAATGCAAAGTTCCTTGACCCAAGAACTTTGATGCAATTTAGTGAAACCACTTCCCCTCATGTCCCTTTAAACTTTATAATAACATTTTAAAGTTTGTTATTATAAGGTCCCGTTTCCGTTAATCCGATTAAACAAACCACTTCCCCACCTTCCCCTTTAAACTTTATAATAAAGTTTAAATTTTTTTTATTATAAAATCCCCGCTGTTCCAATCCTTTCCCTTTCTCGATCCGATTGCAATCGCAACATTTAAACGGTGCATTCCGATTGGCCCCTGTAAAAAACTCCGATGTGATTGCATTGAGTCCCGCTGATTGAATACTCGCGATTGACTCCGACCGATTAATCCTCCATCGTTAATCTTCACATCCGATCGGACGGCCCACAACCCGTCGCTCCATCGCAATCGAAATTTTCATATAATACTTGGCCCCCCGCTCCCTTCTCGCTTCCGATTCTGATTGATCCATGGGCCCTGCCACGTAATCTTCCTCCCATTCATAAAAAAATGGCCTTTTCCTTTTGTAAAACTCAAATTTAATTTTAATCTATTTTACAAAGGACTTCCCCCTCATTGCTTATCCCCATCGCAGTCAGCGAAATCTTATCATTCCTTAACATCTCCCTTCCCTTCTGATTGTGATTGTGATTTATACTCTCGGGTCCCACCTAAAAAGCCCTCTGCTCTTTCATACAAAAATCATCTTTTCCCTGTGTAAAGCACAAAATTTTCCCTTTAATTTGTTTTAAAGGGGATTTCATTATTACACCATCGGATCTCTTTTCCCTCGCCCCTGCATTGTATTACCCAATTGCATCAGGATTTTTTGTGCCTCGTTCCAAATATATCCAACCCACCGATCCCCGATTGCGATGACACCATCCCAACTCGTATTTTCAAACACCCAAGTATATGTTGCATCCCCTTCTTCCCCTCCGATTGCGATTGTGATTTGAACCCCACCTCCTTTCCCTTCACTCCTTATAGCCAAAAACGGGTCTTTACGTCATTTCAGGCATAATTTCATTTCCATGAGAATTTTTATTAAAGTTGGTTTTCTTCAAAGGACAAAGACAGAGACAGTCAAAGGGTTGAGAGCTAATATGAGACAGAGACTTCTATAGCAGCACTAAAATAGGGATCTGTTTTTCAGATTGCCTATTTTTCTTTCATTCAGTGTAACAACGAAATCTTCTGATGGCCCGAAATGTATTGCTGTTCCTTATTTTCAGGGGCAGATTGTTGGTTCTGTTGGGGTTCCCATGTTTTTGCCAGGTTGACAGAGACCAAAATATGAGATAACATAGAACCACTTTGGGACCTTAGGATCTAGCCCTCCTAGGTCCAGAGAGGGATCTCTCTACACAAGTCAAAGGATATGTCTTTGAAGCTCTAAGTTATGATTTTAGGCTAGTTGTAGGCTCAGGGTTGTTTGTTTGATTGTTTGTGTTTGGTTGGAGGGAATTAGGAAAAGAAGGACCAATATGAGACAAGGATGAGCGAAGAGGAAGCTTAGGCAGAGACAGATAACTCAGAGAACATCAAAGCCATTGGGCTATGGAGTCAAGAAAGGATTTATTTGTAATCAATGTGCAAGCTTTCATTTGGGCTAGTCATCTAGAGCATTTGGATCTTAAAGGATGATTGGTGGGATGGTACATTAAGGACAGAAAATGAAAGGAGGAGAACCAACCAACTCTGTCTATAGATCAGGTCAGAGGTCATTTAACTCTAGACTTGCTTGGACAAAATTAGAGGCAAAATAAGGGATCTTGGAAAGGTTAACTGGTCGCGCAAGGATCCTAGTGGACAGGGCTAACACTAATCCCCAGTGTTCCCAAACCTTCCAGCTAAATCCTACCAAGAACATCTAAACATGGAATTCATCAATTCATACATCAGAGAGCAGGCAATATCATCCACTACACTGATTAAATCAATTGAAATCAACATTCAGATACACATATAAGCGGAAAACATTGAGGTAGGGAGAGCAAGAAACATAGGGCACCTATCAAGGGTGAATCCTATATTATACTTATGTTGCCTACCAGTAGAAATTAAATGGAACGGAACATAACATAAGAGCAAGTCAATCACAAATACAGAGAAAGAGGAAACATCACCAGCTGCTTTAGATCAGGATCCAAAGAAACATGCTTGTCATATTAAAAACAACACCAATCAGGTACATCATAGCCCATAGCTTGAACATTCAGTCTGAATACATCCAATCTCAGCCTATCTTACGATATACACAGAGAACTTGTCTCAAGAGGAGAATACTTGCATTTCACTGATATCTCATCAAAAACCATTACAATAACATCCTTCTGTGCTTTATAGCAGAAGAGACACAGAAAATCGACTGAGGAGGTAGGTGAATATTAAATGTTACATTAAACCCAAGAATGACTGCAGGGCTGAAACCCATTCTGTTTGACATGCTGTATATTTAATCTCTGTCACCTCCCTTGGGAAAGAATGATTTTCTCCAGATATGATCTTGACATTTTGGTTGAATTACTCTTGGTGTCTTGAATAAAATAAACTACTGAAAGGCCTGTCACATAAATGCTACGGTGGTTTTGAACTGTTGTCTGGTGGAATTCCTTTCAGGGACAAGGTGTGTAAATAAGACAGTATGGGTGCCCCGTACCTGATAAAGAAAAACATTCCATTGATGAAAACCCTGATATTACCTTTTGCCCGCACTCAGGATCCTTTGATCGATCCTCGGGATCTGTGATCTGTTGCTCTTCCTTTGAAAACACTGATTTAAGGCTCTGGACCTTCGTTGGCGTGCCTTAACCTTCCTTTTGCTCTGCTGAATGACTCTACCAATTTCATTTTGCTTCTGACAGGGTAGCTCGGGTTTTAATGGTGATGGGAGATTTGCTGCAGAGTTCGCACTCTGTTCCTTTAATGAACATCTCGTCTCCACCTTCCCGGGCCTTCGTTCATAAATCCAGCTGCTGTGGATGATCTTCCTCGGATTTAGTTGTCTTGGTAGCATAGAAGCTTATCATGGTGGCCATTCTTTCTTTATATCCCTGCAAGAACACGAAACTGTGAAGAAAATCATGGACGGGGTGGCAGATGACATGGATGGAGGAAATGGACGTGCGATCGATGACATGGCGGAAGAAATCGCAGAGGAATGGTGAAAAAACTTCTCTGGTAGGTGGTTAATGGAACATAGAGCTAAAACGGATGAAAAACATTACAAAACACGAAAAGAACCCAATATACATAAGGGAATAGGAGAAAGTACGGAGGGAACACGTGGGATGACGTGGCATGACCCAAGATATGGAGGAGGCAGGTTAACGGGGGGCGCAGCTTCGTTGAATCACAGTCGTTAGATGGGGTCCTTCAGATCTGACGATCGTCATAGATTCCGTTGCGCAACTTTGAACCGAAGATTAACGCGCGAAATGGTGGTTTTCAGAATAGTACAGGAGGACACGTGTCAATGGCTGAATGGAATCGCTGGGCCTCCGGGGAAAACCACCATCTGCGGATGAGCGGTGCGGAATGAACCGATGGTTTTGAGCAGTGCAGCGGGGAAGACTTGGAGCGTGCCCCAGAGTGAATAACAGCCGTCGGATCATGGAGAGGGGGCGCTGATCAACGGTGGAGACCAAACAGTTGGACAATATATGAAATGGGGTGGAATGTATAAAAACATTAAACTTTAATGCAAATACAAAAGTTTGACTAACAGAGGAAATACAAAGGGAATGAACAAAATGCAATGAGGGGCGCTGTGGATGTGGGACCCGGGGGTGTGATCGTAAAATCGAAAATGGAGAAAGTGCGACGGCGGAAATCAGCACCAAACAGAAAACTGCACTTTGCGCTCTGCGACGGAGCGGAAATGCGATGGGGAAAATGCGATCAACGGAAAATGCGATGACGCGACTGATCGCATCGAAAATATTTACGACGTAGTCCATCGCATCGCAAATATTTGCGATGGACAATTGGAACGTTTCACATAAACATGCACTTTTGCGATTATGCGATCATGCGATCAGCCCCTAAGGCTTTTAACTCTTGGTTTTTGGGAAAGGGTTACGTGGGGAAGTGGTTAAGGTTTAGCGGAAAGGGGCTAAGCCCTATTACAAGGTCGGAAAGTGGGTTTTAAACCCATTTTAGTGCTTTTTTACACCAAAGGGAGGTAACGATAGAGGGGTAAAGGGGAATTAAGGTCAACAAAGAGTAGGGGAAGAATGTAAAGGGGAATCTTTGGGAAATTAGAGGGTTGATAGGGGGGAAATAGAGGGGAACAAAAACACTTTGACAGAAAGAGGAAAAGGGAAAAAGGGACATTTGCAGGGGTACAAGGGGTAACGCAGGTCTGAGGGAGAGGAATCAGCAGAGGGGATTTGTATATGGAAAAGCGCAGAGAGACCTCAAGGATGATGTGTCTTCAGGGGAGATGCATTCCTTGAAGGTCTCCAGAAAGACACAGTCCCCAGATTGCTTGTTAAGAATTTCATAGGGGGGCTAACAGGTTCTCTTTTCTATGATCGGACTTCATTTCTTGAGCTGGCAAACAACTCTTATTTTTGTGGATCTACTTCCCTCACATTCTGGTCTATTTAATGTGATTTTGAATCATTTGTAAAGCAGTCTGTAAGTCAGTAAGTAGGGGAATAGTGTGGAAATCAAGGAGGACACTCTGCGCTCCACTGTAACTGTTTTGGACAGGGAATTAATAAGAAATGCAACTTTGATTTGTGGGATCCATGTGGTATGAAATTTAGAATTTTTTCTCTCTTTTGTGTTCATATGTAAATTTGTTATGTTCACCTTTCATCCATAAACATTTTTGGTTGAATGCTTTCAAGATAGATAGGTAGAATCCATTTTTATGCTCTACCTTGGGAAATCATTCAATATTCTATGTTTTCTTCTGTTTGAAAAGGATCCATTTCTTATGCCCTTTTCAGCTCCTCACCAATCTTACCATCTCATCATTATTTAAACTTTAATTGCTGAAATTATTGCCTACCTTGCCCCATGGAATAACTTGTATCCCTGATTTAATTCCCAGCTTCGAACTGTCCCATTTGTTCCATACATCCCTGAAAAATTCATTCATTAAAACATTTCCAATTACTATACCTAGCCTAAAATCAGTTCATAATTATATTTTGTTGAATATATTTTCATGGAGAGAGCCCTCTCCTGACCTTGTAGGGATAGCTACAAGGCTGAGCGTGGTTTAAAGGTTACCCTGATTTGCCTTTTCAGCCTGAGGTCCAAATCAGGCGTTAACATTTCTGGCGACCATATTGGGGAAGCAATTTGACTGTCTTCGAGCTCATATTCTCGCACTCACATTGAATGTGTTTATTCTAGATAAAAAAGAGGCTCTGTAGAGGAGAAAATCATAGTTAGGCCCTGTGTGAATGAAGAAAATTGAAACCTTTGTCTAAGGTTAAACCCTGGTTATATTGAACGCGACGATCCCTTAGAACATCTCTATTGTTGAAGTAAAAGGCTTTGTTCTGTTGCCGACAGAGTGATATTAGTGGGACCCCCCGATTGAGTTAATGCGAGGAGTTAAGTGCCAAACTACAGTAAAAACCCGAGTTAAGCGCAGTTCATTTACTAGAAGCGGGTTTCAGAAAACAATACCGCCTTTGTCACACCGCTTTTGGCTCGGAGAAAAACCACGCCAAAAAAACGTGATCCAATAATATTTGGGCACATCATCTCCCAAATACCACCCATATCACACAACTTTCATGTGTTAACCCTCGGCCTTTGAAAAAATGCGATATTGACGAGGATCGTTCGATCGGGAGAATGTTAGATCTGACGAAAATCGTGCCGTGAAGTGCATGAGCGATAAATCGAGGTATGGTCTGGCGGTTTTACATTATTTAATGTTTATTTAGTTCATAAAAAGGCGAATAATGGATGCCTGGGGCCTCGTTGAATGAAATGTATGTCACGTCAGTAGAATAAATTGGTTTATGATATAAGTTCGAAGGTTGGTGGTTCTTAAAGGAATAGGGCCATTGTTATAACATTTTGATATTATGACCGAAGTGATAAGGTTTTCCTAAATGTTTTAAGTGTGTTCCCCTATATCACATGAACCTTTAAAAGATTTGTTTGAGAAGTTTGAATATTATTGCAAGGCGAACATTGTTAAAGTACTTCTGGAGGGGAATACAATTACAAACACTTATTTCAAAGATCCACAGTCATAATATATTTATGGTATCAGAGCATAAAGGCAGATCACCCTAGTAATATTTTCCTTGTAAATTCCTGGACTCTAGAAGATGATGTTCAGAGTTTGCTAGGTTGAAATAGAATTTTGTAAAGTAGAAATTGCACCACACTGGCTTCAAGAAGATACACAAGGGCCAATCCAGATCCAAATCCTCCCCCTATGTTTGAGAATCCTAATCTTATCCCAAGAATAGTCAGAAGACAAGAAGGATCACTAAGTCCTAGACCTATTTTCAGATCCCATACCTGGACCAATGAGTGGTTTTTTGTAGAAGATCTTTCTTTTGATCAGAGTTTTGAGCTTTCTTTGTTTAAAAGTAAGTCTGAAATTGCACTTGATGACACAGTTTTAGATCTAGAATTTCTTGTAGATATTGAAGTTCAAAGGGAAAATACTTCAATTGATGATTATATTTTGAATTCCCCTCAGTCATCTACCACTGTAACTAATATCCCTGAGCCTTCAGAGTCATCAGGAATAGCATTTCCTCCTCCTAATTCATCAACATTCGCATCAGTCAATTCTCAGCTTTCAACACCTCCCTTAAATCCAAGTAGCACAAACACTGTTGTAAATCCACCTCGAGTCATGGTTGCTCGGTATGCACCCCTAGTTTTACCTCAGGTTCTCAATGATATGCCTGCTGATTATCAAAGTAAAATTCCTATATTTGATGCCACTCAAAGCATCACAGCCAAACAACATGTTGATAAGATGAATGACTTTTTTGATCTTCATGAGGTAGAGGCAGAGAATGTAACTACAAGGTTGTTTTTCCAGGTGAAGTTAGAAAGTGGTTCAGAGCCTTACCAGCAGGCTCTATTTGCACTTTGAAAGAGTTACATACACAATTTTTAGACAGGTGGGAGGTAAATAAAAACCCACTGCAAATTTTGTCTGAGTATGAAAATATTAAAAGAAATGTGGGTGAAACTGTATAGGATTATTGTGTAAGCTTTAATGTTGTATATAATGCTATTCCGGCTAACCTCAAACCTCCTATGGGATTAGCCTTTCTTAAATTTCCAGATAGTTTCGATGCTGATATGGCATATTAGCTGCAAGAAAGAGATCCTACCACTCTCGAAGACATGCAAAAGATAGTGGTGAGTGTAGAAGCGAATTTGCTAACCAAAAGAGCGCGGGCTAGAGCTAAAAAGAGAGTCACGGTGAAAGAAGAAGCATCTCCTTCAGACAGCAAGATGGACACTTTGATCCGGATAGTGGAAAATATGGTTGATCGATTAACCATTTCAGATAGACCTGAAGCACAAATAAGGAATCCGAATTTCAGAGGACAACAACCACAATTCAGAATTAAGCAGAGAGAACAGAGAGCACAAGACCAAGCAGCACCACAATAGCAGATCATGACTCCATTGTAGCATAATTACATTCAGGGAACATAGACAGATGAGGATGATGATCCTTTGATTGAAGCCAATCATTTATTCACTACAGATGGCACTCCCATCTTTCTTAAATAAGATGAGGAATATACAACGATTGCAAACATTCAAAAAGACAAAGATTTCATTTTGGCGAATGACACAGTGTTAGAAGAAGAGTCTGATGACTACCAAAGAGGATACATAAACGCTTTATCAGCCCAAAAAAAGAAATATTCTTTGAGGAACATAGATGTTCCGATCAGTCCCATTCAGAAGAGAAAAGAGCTCCAATCGAAAAACAATTCTTCAAATACTCAGAAAAAAGCAAAAGAGCTTGCAGGTCCTTCTACAAGCAAGGTATTTTCAGCAAATAATATTCCAAATGAAAAGAACCAGCATAGTGCAGCAAAGGAGCTAATAGAGAATAAAGATCCTCTAATTTAAGAGGTAGAAAAAGTCCCTTCATTTAATTTGGAGAATGAAATTTCTAAGCTAAAAGTGTCTATGCCCTTGACTGAGTTGGTGAAAAATAACACTTATAAAAATAAGGTGTCTATAATTTTGCAAATAGACTCTGTTTCTGATATGGTTAATGTTGAGGATGACTACCCCGAACTCATCTTTGGCCCAGCCACAGAAGATCAATCTAAATAAAGTGAAGTCCCTCCCTTTTTCCTGAGTCTTAGAGTACATGAGTTCATCTTGCATAATTCTATGTTGGACTCAGGAGCCTCACATAATTTGATGCCCAGAGCCATCATGGAGAAATTAGGACTTGATATTACTCATAAATATCATGATTTGTATTCTTTTGACTCTGGTAGGGTCTATTGTATTGGTATTATCAAAGACTTGGTAGTATCTTTAGATCAAATCCCAGCCAAGAATGTTTTGATGGATGTAGTTGTTGCCAATGTTCCACCATGATTTGGAATGCTTCTATCCAGGTCTTGGGGTGCAAAACTTAAAGGAACCATGCAACTTGAATTATCTTATGCCACCATTCCCGTGTTTGGTCAGTTGAGAAAACTATATAGGGAGAAGAGAATGAAATATATGATCACTAGCAAAGAGAAGCCAGTTAATCATGCCATTAATGCAGTCCACACATATTTAGAGTCCTTTGTCTTATATTTAGATGGTGGTTTGAATGATGAGAATGTTCAATTGGTACAAGTAGACGAAATACTTGAGATTTCAGAGAATTTTAGGGAAGTCATCAAACAAGAAAAAGAAAAAACATCAAGCATTTCTGAGCCTCCTGCCTGCCAACAACAAAAAGATAGTGAACAGTAGAAAGATGAAGAAATCAATCAAGATAAAATAGAGACAGAAGCAAAATTTCAGCATCTACAAGAAGAAGAAGAAGGCCTTTGGAGCATGGAATTTAATGGAGCCGTTGGTAAGGACTGAGCTGGTATTGGAATATGGATTCGAAGCCCTTTTTTCCAGCCTGAAAAGGTTCCTAGTAATGTTAAAGTATGTGCTTATAAGTTGGATTTTGATTTCTCTAACAATGAAGCAGAGTATGAAGCTTTGATTGTAGGTATGAAAATTTTGAAGAAGCTGAATGCAAAGAGGATTTATATATATGGAGATTCAAAGATGATAATCAAACAGGTTAAAGGAGAGTACCAAGCTAAACATCCGCGATTGAGGGCATAAAGAAATGCAGTCCTGGATATCTTGAAGACATTCCTTGAGTACACTTTGACAGCGGTGCCCAGGATGCAGAACATCATTGATGATTCTCTTGCCACTACTACAAGCAACTTGAATATTCCAATGAACTCCAGCAAAAAGTTTGAAATTTATGTCAAACATAGGCTTGCTGTTATGGACAATTTAAGGTATTGGAAAGTGTTTTGGGATGATAATGAAATCAATGCTTTTTTGCAGAGTGATGGAAAATTCAAATATACTCCAATAGAAGGTGATTATGATGTTGATGATCAAGAAACAAATCAGATGGACATATTGCAGCTGAAAGATAATGTAATTCCTAGAGGTCTCATATCTTTAGAGGAGATTTTTGATCAGGATGATGTTGCTAAGAAACCAAGCCTGGTGCCTACGGAGAAAGGAGTTGAATAAGTGAATCTTGGAACAATTGACAAGCCCAAGTTTGTGATGTTGTCAAAGGCATTGTCCCCTGAGGTAAAGGAAAAGTATGTTAAATTTCTTTCTGAATTTTCTAATGGGTTTGCATGGGATTATTCAGATTTGAAGGTGTATGACAAGAACATAATCCAGCATACTATTCCGATCAAGCCGGATCAGAAACCATTTAGACAAAAGATGAGAAGAATCAATCCGAAGCTACTGCCATCCATTGAAAAAGGGGTAAATAGATTGTACAAAGCTGGTATCATTGTTCCCATTAGATTTTCTGACTAGATTTCAAATTTGGTCCCGGTATGTAAGAAGACAGGAGAGATTAGGTTGTGAATAGATTTTCAGAATCTAAATAAAGCATCCTTAAAGGATAATTATCCACTTCCAAAGATGGACCATATTCTGCAGAGAGTAGTTGGAGCATCAAGGATGTCACTATTTGATGGCTACTCAGGCTATAATCAGATCTTGGTGCGTGAGAAAGACCAAGACAAAACTACTTTCACAACACCTCGGGGAACTTTCCAATACACCAAAATTCCATTTGGACTGAAGAACACTGGAGCTACTTTCCAGTGAGAAATGGAAATTTTTTTTGCCAATGAAAAATATGTTTTTCTTGTTGTTTATTTGGATGATTTGACTGTGTTTTCTGGTTTTGATGAAGAACATTTGCATCATTTGAGGATTGTGTTTCAGGGAATGAAATTTTTTTGGGATTTCTCTCAATCCAAAGAAGAGTCTCTTTTCCATGGATGAAGGTAAGTTGCTGGGGCATATCATTTCTAAATATGGTATCCGCATCGATCCATCTAGAGTAGAGGAAATTCAACACATAGATCTTCCACGAAACAAAAAGGAGATTCAAGCATTCAATGGTAAGATGAATTTCTTGCACAGATTATACCCAATTTGGCGGAACATTTAAGAGAAATGACTAACATGTTGAAGAAGGACAACACTGTCAAATGGAGTGAGGAGGCTATCAAGTCATTTAATCTGGTAAATTTTTCTATGTCCAATGCCCCAGTCTTGATTAGTCCTGATTACACTCAAGATTTTATTATTTTTTCATTTGCATTGGAGCATACTATGGCTGCAGTTTTGATGCAAAAGAGAGATCAGATTGAAAAGCCAATTGCCTTTTTCAGTAGGACTATTAGAGATGCTGATTTGAGGTATAATATTATTGAAAAAAAAGCATTGGCTCTTATAAAGGCATTGAAGGATTTTAGAGTCTATATTCTGCATTCACATACTATAGCATATGTTCCTAATGCAGCAGTGAAGGATGTGTTGATGCAAACTGATCCAGAAGGTCAAAGAGGTAAGTGGATAGAAGCTATGTTGGAGTATGATTTGGAGATCAAGCCCACAAAGTTGATCAAAGGACAAGGCTTGGCATAATTAATGGCCCAATCAAATCTGCGTGCCCTGGATATATAACTCATAACAACAATGTCAGAGGATGAAGATGAAGGTTTTATTGTTCCAATTTTAGACATTTTTCTACAATCCCCATGGTATTCAGATATTGTTTATGTTCTTCAGCATCTTTCACCTCCTCCAGGAATGTCTAAGAGTAAAGGTAGATCACTGAAACTTAAATATGCTAAATACTGTATTTTGAAAATTTTTCTTTATTGGAAAGATCTAGGAGGTATTCTCCTCAATTGTTTGGTTGAAGAAGAGGCTCAGAAGGTAATGCATGACTTTCATAAAGGTGATTGTGGTGGTCATTTGTTTTGGAAAACTACAACGAACAAAGTGTTGAGAGCAGGATATTATTGGCCTACTTTATTTTCAGATTTATATAAAACAGTGATGAGTTGTCATGAATGTCAAATTTTCCAAGGGAAGAAGAAATTTCTTCCTCTTCCTTTGAAACTAGTTTCAGTAAACACTCCCTTTTAGCAGTGGGGACTCAATTTCATAGGATAAATCCATCCCGCATCATTAGCATAGCATCGATGGATCTTGAAAGGGACAGATTAATTCACCAAATGGATCGAGGCTGTTCCAACAAGGAAGACTACAGATACGGTAATTATTCAGTTCCTAGAATCGAATATTTTATCTCGTTTTGGCTACCCTTACAAAATTATAATAGAAAACGCAGTAGCGTTCAAGTCTAAGAAGATGGTGGAGTTTTGCGACAAATATAATATCGTGTTGGGTCATTCTGCAACATACTATCCACAAGGCAACGACCTGGAAGAATCATCGAACAAATCTCTGATAAATATAATCAAGAAAATGATGGAGGCAAACAAAAGAAACTGGCATCGAAAGCTCATCAACGCATTGTGGGCAGACAGAGTTAGCAGCAAGAAATCCATAGGTATGTCACATTTTGAATTGGTTTATGGTACTGATGCTGTCTTTCCTACATCACTTATAGTTCCAATCATGATATTATTGCAAGTAGTTGGTAGTGTAGACGATGAAAATCAACGAAGAATCAATTAGATGATCCACCTTTAGCAAACAAGAGAGGAAGTGTCATGGAACACTATTCAGTTGCAGGATAAGATAAAGAAGATCTATGACCATAAGACCAAAGCAGAGAAGTTTTAGTTAGATGATGTGGTGTTGAGATGGGATGCAAGAAATGAAGACAAAGGGAAGCATGGTAAGTTCAATAACCTGTGGAAAGGACCATACAAGATTTCAGCATATAGGGGACAAAATGCTTTCTAAAATGGATGGCCAAGATTTCCCTAGAGGAGTAGTGAATGGTAGGCTTTTGAAGCACTACCATTGTTGAAGATAATGGACCAGAAACTATGTCACCATCATTGTATATACCATGTTATTTTTGGTCAGAGTTTAAGTACACATGTCATTGAATTTTGGGGCCTGAGGTGAAGGCTATAAAACTGGGATGATATGTGTATAGTTTGGTTTTATTTTAGTTTTAGTCTTAGTCTTGAGTCAGAGTCAATTTTCATAGTGTCAGTTTTCAGTATTTTTTTGACTCCATGCCCAATGGATAAGGTTACTTGGTCTATGGTGTTCTTGGCACCTCCAAGGAGCTACCATCCCCATTGGAGCCAATTTTAGTGTTATTCTAGTCATACTGCCATCAGTGATCAAAATTTCTCTTTTGAATTTGCATATTAGGAGTCCCATTACCATAAATTTTCACCATTCTGCTAGGTCATGCATTCATTGATGGTAGTGAATTTTCATCAGTTTTCCCTCATGTGAAACTTGCTGATTCTCCTCTCTATGGTCTTTAGTCATGAGTTACTTTCACTTTGTGAGTCATGTTAGTAGGTCATAGTATGGGTTTCATTATGTTCTAGGATCTCACCATGGTCAAATTAATGAGTCAAGTGTTAATAAATATCAGCAAGGCCATGAGGAAGTCAATAAACTCAAGTCACGACATCTGGGAAGATCAAAGAAATGTTTTATTCATCTTGATGTAATTTTTGCCTCAAAACCATGTTTTTGAGATGAAAATACGCTACTTTGCCTTTATTATCATCTTTTATGTAATTTTATGTCATCATATGTAATAAGTCACACTTCAGAAGCAGCTATCTACACAGAGTCATCACCCTACCTTTCAAATACATTTTTCATAGCATTTTTAGTTTAGAATCATGTTCTAAGTATGCCCATATGAAAGTGCCTGGAAAGAGATTTCCAAAGGTATATTACACTCTCAAAACTGACTCCTGGAATGAAATTTATTCCTAAGTGAATAAAGTCTCCTATAACCTAACCCTTCCCCTTTTCCCACCTTTCCCTTAAACTTTATGTTATTAAAGATTAATATTTTCTTTTATAAAACCCCATTTTCTCCCCTTCCGATTATAAAATTGCAATGCAAAAGTTCCTTGACCCAAGAACTCCAATGTGATTTAGTGAAACCACTTCCCCTCATGTCCCTTTAAACTTTATAATAACATTTTAAAGTTTGTTATTATATAGTCCCATTTCCTTTAATCCGATTAAAAAAACCACTTCCCCACCTTCCCCTTTAAACTTTATAATAAAGTTTTAAATTTTTTTATTATAAATTCCCTGATGTTCCAATCCTTTCCCTTTCCCGATCCGATCGCAATCGCAACATTTAAACGGTGCATTCCGATCGACCCTTGTAAAAAACTCCAATGCAATTGCATAGAGTCTTGCCAATTGAATACTCCCGATTGACTCCGCTCGATTACTCCTTCGCCGCCGATCTGCCCATCTGATCGGACGGCCCACAGCCCGTCGCTCCATCGCAATCAAAAATTTCATATAATACTTGGCCCCCCGCTCCCTTCTCGCTTCCGATTTTGATTGATCCACGGGCCCCGCCATGTAATCTTCTGCCCATTCATAAAAAAATGGCCTTTTCCTTTTGTAAAACTCAAATTTCATTTTAATCCATTTTACAAAGGACTTCCCCCTCATCGCTTATCCCCATCGTAATCGGAAAAATCTTATCATGCCTTAACATCTCCCTTCCCTTCTGATTCCGATTGCGATTTATACTCTCAGGTCCCACCTAAAAATCCCTCCGCTCTTTCATACAAAATCATCTTTTCCCTGTGCAAAGCGCAAAAGTTTCCCTTTAATTTGTTTTAAAGGGGATTTCATTATTACACCATCGGACCTTTTTTCCATCTCCCTTACATTTTATTACCCAATCGCATCGAGATTTTTTGTGCCTCGTTCCAAATATATCCAACTCGTCGATCCCCGATTGCGATTACACCATCCCAGCTCGTATTTTCAAACGCTCAAGTATATGTTGCATCCCCTTCTTCCCCTCCGATTGTGATTGCAATTGCGATTTGAACCCCACCTCCTTTCCCTTCGCTCCTTATATCCAAAAATGGGTCTTTACGTCATTTCAGGCATAATTTCATTTCCATGAGCATTTTTATTAAAGTTGGTTTTCTTCAAAGGACAAAGACAGAGACAGTCAAAGGGCCGAGAGCTAATATGAGACAGAGACTTCTTCAGCAGCACTAAAATAGGGATCTGTTTTTCAGATTGCCTATTTTTTTTCATTCAGTGTAACAACGAAATCTTCTGATGGCTCGAAATGTATTGCTGTTCCTTATTTTCAGGGGCAGATTGTTGGTTCTCTTTTCTATGATCGAAATTCAATTCTTGAGATGGAAAACAACTCCTATTTTTGTGGATCTACTTCCCTCACATTCTGGTCTATTTAATGTGATTTTGAATCATTTGTAAAGCAGTCTGTAAGTTACTAAGTAGGGGAATAGTGTGGAAATCAAGGAGGACGCTCTGCACTCCACTGTAACAGTTTTAGACAGGGAATTAATAAGAAATGCAGCTCTGATTTGTGGGATCCATGTGGTATGAAATTTAGCATTTTTCCTCTCTTTTGTGTTCATATGTAAATTTTTTATGTTCAACTTTCATCCATAAACATTTCTGGTTGAATTCTTTTAAGATAGATAGGTAAAATCGGTTTTTATGTTCTGCCTTGGGATATCATTCAATATTCTGTGTTTTCTTCTGTTTGAAAAGGATCCATTTCTTATGCCCTTTTCAGCTCCTCACCAGTCTTACCATCTCATCATTATTTAAACTTTAATTGGTGAAATTCCTGCCTACCTTGCCCCATGGAATAACCTGTATCCCTGATTTAATTCCCAGCTTCAAACTGTCCCATTTGTTCCATACATCCCTGAAAAATTCATTCATTAAAACATTTACCATTACTATACCTAGCCTAAAATTAGTTCATAATTGTATTTTGTTGAATATCTTTTCATGGAGAGAGCCCTCTCCTGACCTTGTAGGGCTAGCTACAAGTCTGAGCATGGTTTAAAGGTTACCCTGATTTTCCTTTTCAGCCTGAGGTCCAAATCAGGCATTAACAGGTTGGACACCAGGTGTCGTATGATTTTGTTGTTTCAATTCCAAAGATTTTATATTACATGGACTCATTTTCTCTCCTTCCTCTTTCTCTGTTTGCGGCATACTGAAATACGTTCCTTCATATCTTTAATCACTAAAATTACTCTTCATCCTTCAATGGCCCCTCCTAGATCCTCTCTCTAGGATTTTCCTCTTGGCAGGCATTGAAACTGACCAAGCTCCTCCCACATCACCCTATCAAAACCTCCTTCCATTCCTCAAGGTGCCATCGTAAAAAACTTATTGAAATGGCACCAAGAAATGGCACCCAAGGGGGCTTGTGATTTTATTTTCCCTTAATTAAATCGGAAGAGAAATTGTAATTTCATCTAATGAAAACTTGTATTATTTAACTGAGTCAAGAAGACTTAGTTAGATTAGAAAATTCAAATTGATGGTTAGAGAGGAGGCATGTAGAGTTTTCCCATGATTTTAAGGGGGCCAGTTACAATTATTTGTGAGTTGTAAGTAGTTAAATTAATTAATTGAGTTATAATCAGTTTAACTTGTTCTAATTGAGAGATGAGCTAGTGAGAGGTTGAATGAATTAAATATGATTTAATTTACAAGTAATGATCAACCAGTTTACTGATAATTTGATATAAATAATTGTTGCATGTTAGTTATAAGGAAGGCCCAGTTGAGATTGAGGTTAAAGGGAAGATAAATATCAGTTGTATAATTAGAAAATTATACAGGTCATGCATGAGGTCATCACGACGCCGTGAAGGAATTACACAATAAATTCTTTGGGAATTTATTTTTTAATAGGGCCATAATTCCTCCAAGAATGCATAAGCAAGGTTGGTCAGAAAAAAGGCTAATAATTGGTTAATTATTTGACTGATTTTGCCTAGATCAGAGTGAGACAATCGACAGAGTGCATAGGTTTCATAGTGAGGGAAATAACATTGTATTTTTTCATGGTATTGAATTTATGAAATATACAGATAGTGGGGTTTTAAGCAGTGACTTTCCCTAGATACATCTTGTGTTCTGTGATTGATAATTTCTTTCTCTTACTTTTTATGTGATTGTGTGATCGTATTTGGTTTCCACAAATTTGTAGAAGGATTCAATAATTCGTTTTAGTACATTACAAGATCAGATTGAACCCCTTTGGATAATTTATACAAAACTCTCTCTCTCTCTCTCTCTCTCTGTTGTAAAATTATATGGTTTTGATAAGTTAGCATGGTAGTTTAAAAATAAAATAAAAAATAAAATTCTAAGTTAGAACATGGATGAAAAGAAAAAATTAAAAAAAGTTAGGAAAATTTATATTTTTGTACATCCAAGTTAGAATAAAATGTTAGAACAGATTTTCTCTAAAGAAAGAAGGAAAAAAGAAAAAAATGTTAGGGAAGCAATAAAATAAAAAATGTGAATGCTTTAGTGTTTTGAAGAAATAAAACTATGGCTGCTTGTTTAAATGCGCCGGATACCCAAAGAGATTAAAATTTAATTTATGATGTTAAATTCTTCAAAAAGGGGTTTTTATTTTCATTTATTAAATTTAATCAATTAGTGCTCATATGTTTTTATCCTAAGTAACTATGCGACAAAAAGGGTCAAATCACATGGATAATGCGCCAACAACTTTTAACGGTGGATCTTACACTCGCTCCAGATCTACGACGGCGAGTCACTTCGCGACCAACCCCCCCTCGACAGTTTCTTGTTAACATGAAGGGGGTGGGGGGTGGGGGGGAAGGGTGTCTGAAGTATGGTTTTAATGGCCGCCACATTTTACAACGTGACGAAACCACAAAGTTTCGCACCCCCTCCACCCAAAAACGGAAACCGTGAGGTACCCCCCCTGAAATCCACTAGCGGTTTCACCTCTGATGACCGTTTCCTCCCACGCCTTTGGCCAACCGGTATCCCTCCTTGTGCCATAACCATTGGTCAACCATACAATATCATTCCTCCATGTCACTTGATCATTATCTTCCAACGCTCCATCTATAGTAGTTTTAATCACCCCGTTGGCCATTAAGCCTGCTCATGAACCATTAATCACACCGTTAGTCATTAAAACCCACATTTGAGCCGTTAAACATCTGAGGTCATATTCTAGATCATTAATCCCAGATCGCACCCTATAAGATCATCTGTATAGAGCCCTATACCACTTTACTTTATCGTTCAAATTGCTATTATCCCCACATTTTATTCCAAAGAAATTTGTCATCTCTGCAACCCACAAACACTATCCTCATTTCCGTAATCCATGTCACCCTATGTACAACTCGATCTTCAAATACTATTCCCAGTAAATAACCTATAAAACATGGCACCCAAAGCCAAGAATAAGAAGAAAACGACCCCTGAGGGTAAAGCAAAGAAACATGTGACAGAATAAGTACAGGTCGTCAATCCAGTTTCAGAGGTCACCAATCCAGTTGCAGAAGAAATCCTTGCTGCAACACTACAACTCAACCTCAACCTCATTCCCCTCGCCAATGCCTTTTTCAAAGTCACAGATTCTCACTGTGAATTTGATTTCCATGAGTTATATCTGTGGTTAAAACATAAGCACATAGATAACCATGACCCTATCAGGTTCTAGGAATCCATGTTGCCTTTGTTTGCCTTTCCATAGACTCATCATTTTCCTAATCTAATTACCTGATGCCTGAAACAATATGATCCTATAACTAGATCAGTGGTGGCTCAGAATGGAAACATTCTAATCACCATATCCCCTAAAACCATAAACCAGATGCTACTCATTCCTTCATCTAATTCCCTATCCCATTTCTCACCTGCTGCTGTCATGGACCTTTATCATAAGCTATCCTTCCCTCATAGAGCCCAAATATTCAAGATATTCCTACCTGAGGATGCTGAGTTTCCCAAGAAAAATCCACCATACTCATCCTCAATTTTTCTTGAGGCCTCCAAACACTGCATATCTCTCCTTTCATACATGTTAGGATACCCAAATGACCAAATTTTTGATAAACCCATCATGGGGTTCTTATCTATTTTCATCAAAGGAAAATCACCATTATTCATGTATAATTACAACCAATTTTTGGGTGAAAATATACATGGACAATTCATGAACTTTACTACTCAGGGTGTGTTCAATTATACTTCTGTAATTGTTCACGTGTTTCTTTTTCAACAGGCAGAGATGTTGCCTATCCACTTCAACAAGCAGGATGCACAGGGAGTGAATCAATTAGTGATTCACTGGACAGAGTTGGTCAGAGCTTCATGAAAAACTACCTCTTTTGTAGAGTTCATAGACTCATTCATACACCCATTAAGCAAATCCTTACAAGTCAATCAGAGCCTAGAATTGGGGAATAAATCAAAAGGATCCTGCACCTCAGTGAGCAAGCTAAAACTGGTGATTGGTACCTATATAAAAATTACACAGAAATCAAGGTATATGGCTGTGAAATCTCACCATATAAGCTTCCAAGATATGTCCATATGAGAGTTTTTTCCTTAGAGTACATTAGACAAATTTTAAACATGGATGAGTTACATTTTGTCTCAGGAAAGAGAAAAGCTCAGTTTAAACTCAAAGCCAAATTGGATCCTTCATCTGCAATACCAGAGCAGTTGGTGTTGAAGTAGATGCAATGTTAAAGAAAATGGGTTTCTAACTGAGTTTTACTTGGTCCTATGACCTTCATGGCATTATTTCTTCTTTGAGAGCTGAACTCAAAACAACTTCCTACACTCATACCTCTAGAGCAGCAATAGAGAAATATATGAACCAAGATGAATGGGTTGAAGGCACTCTCTAGGAGCTAGATGGACAGTCCATTTCAACCTCTAATGTACATACCCCTATTCCTGATAGTAAGCAACATAAGAGAGTCAGAGAAGATCCTCCACATGCCAAGGAAATACTTAATGAATTCATCTTGCAGCACAAAAAGCCAAAGCTTGCTTCTACCTTACTTTCAGAGGGAGAAAAAACATAAATTATAGATTTGGGAGAAAATGAAGTTTCTACATCCACTAGTGTTCCTAAAAATCCTCCATCATCATCACCTGCAAGAGAACCACTAGAGATTATCCAACATTCACATGCCATTTCTTCTGAAGAACAAAAAATTTTCTCCGGATTATTAGACATCAAGCATGAGAATGAAACATTGAAATCTAATGTTTATTGTCAATTCTGGAAGCAAACATCGACATCAAAACATAGGCTTCTCACTGCCTTTGACAATGAAAAAGGAAGGATGCAAATGGCCTTTCTGCAGGTAACAATTCCATTTCCAAAGACTCATGTTGAGTACAAGAAGTCTACCTTCTCTTTTGATGCAAATCAGATCCATCCAATTGATCAGATGGACATGCACAGGCAGTCTGGAGAGATGTTATTTTCAACAATGACAAAAACAACCATTTCACTCTCCAAAATGAAAGCTGCATTATCAAATGTTCAATCTCAGCTGAAGATTGAAAAATTGTCTTCATTGGCCAAAGACAACAGATTGAAATATTTGGAAGACCTTGTAGTGAAAGTTGGGTATGATCCAAAATACTGCAAGGAAGTTGAGAAAATCATTAAAAAGAAGAATGTTGACATCTATGCTCTAAGCAAACAACTCAAACTGCCCTCAACTGAAGATCCACAGAAAAACTGAATTGCAGAGATTGAATATAACAAAGAGAAGATGCTGAAATTGATCATTGATCAAAATCTGCAATTTAGAAAGATGGAACAACAAATTGAAGAATTACTGAAAGAGAAATAAGAACTCTAGGTGAATACTGATACAACAACTCAAACATATTCTGTAGGTATAGAACGTTCAGAAACTTCGACAACAACTGATGCAACAAAATTGGAAAAAGATTTGGCTAGTCATAAGCAGGCACATGAGAAGTTACAACAGAGGTTTCAAATTCTTGAGTCACAAAAGATTAAAAATGATACTTTATACATGGAGGAAATGCAAAAGACTCATTAGTTAGGACTTAAAATAAAATAACTAGAGAGTGAATCTCTAATGGTAGGAACTTTGGTTGAAGCTAAGAAGAACATCTGGGAAGACATCAACAAGTCTATGACATAGGTATGACCATCCATATAGATTATATTCGAACAACAGGAGATCATTACCAAATGCAGAGTAGCCATTGAAGAGCAGAAAGAACATCTAAAAAATAAGCCAAGTGAAGCCACTGACATGATCAAGGTTCTGAACTCAAAGAACATAGAAGAGTTGGAAGAAATCAACATCTTGGACAAAACTGCAACAATTTTGGAGATCAAAAAAGTTTTACAGAAAATAAATTTAATCAACCAATTGCAAACCAAATGTGAAGCTTTGAATACTGTTGTTCAAATATTTCATACTAATTTTAATGTTTTAAATCATAAAGGACTGCTAGGATTGGTAGGATTAGATGTTAAGTTGATTAAATTAGAAGATTAATGTAAAAAGTTATACACAATTGGAATAGATAAGTCAAAATTTGCAGGTATCAAAGGACAGGTTACAGGGAAAGAATTTCTTGAAGCTATGTAGTTTGATTTGATCATTCAACATCAACTCAATCATTTATTCATTCAAATACCAACTTTTGACAGATATACAGAAGTAGATGAAATTTTCAGAAAGATGAAAAGTGTAGAAATCCCAAGTCAATATCAATGGGATAAATTATGTGAGACCATCAAGCAAAAGGATGATTTTTAGAGCATGCCAACACATCAGATTTTCAAGGGTTCAGTCAGCAACAGTTTCTATCAAAAGGGGCCAAGTCATCAACAACTTCAAAGAAAATAGAGACACTTCATCTATCTGTTTCCTTCTTCTATTCTTCTTTCTTCTATTATTGAAAACAATTAAGATATTTTCTGAGTTTTAGAAAATAGTATAAATAACTCTCATTTCAAGTTTTTAAGGGTTGCACCCTTGGATAAGAATTTTTTTTTAAGCAGAATTGCACAAGTTTTTCAATCATCAATAATAGAAGAAGGATTCCGAATTTGTCTCATATAACTTTGTTCTCTCTGTGAGTTTTTCCAGTTTTCAATGCATTTTGTCTCTTCATATGTTTAATTGTTATCAAGATAACTAGGTGAGATTAACTGTGATTCAAAAATCTTATAATTCCTCCTGAATTTATTATCAATATAAAGAATGATTTACTTAACAGTTTGTTGATGTAAGTCCCTTTCATTGATAATTTGTCAGCATCTTGATAATGTTAAATGTATTTTTTTGAACTTTTAGACATTGTTTAAAGGTTTTCAAACTTGTGATTTATTGAAGAATTCAATCTGAATATTTGATAATCATATCTTCTTACATAAGTCTACTTAACCTATTTGCAAAATCCTAATCACTGTGTGAGATAAACAAGCAACCCTTACTTATAATTACTGATATTATCTGGAAGATTTAATCAATAACTATTTGCTAAAAGTTATCTTATACATTGGTCCTCCAAAATTACAAAACACAACAAAACATTATAGATGCTTTGGCATTATTATTGACCACAATTATATCAAAGAACAACATCAACTTGGCGCTGTTGCTGGGGAGCAAAGTGACGAAGAAATTTTTCCCTGGATCATGATAACGACTAGGTCTATTCCTTACTGGTGAACAAGGATTAGGCATTTGTATTGGTTGCATTATTTTCACTTGGTGACTCCACTTTGTTAGATGGAGATTCCACTAGATTACCGGCCCCATTGTTTCAAGATTTCAGTTTCCTTTACTGCTATGCAAGGTTCGTTGATAGTTGCAGTCAGCAATATATGTATCTCCCTCTCAGCCATGGTCAGAAATCTAAAATATCAGCAGAGGATGCAACTTTTAAAGTACACCTATGAGTATATGTTTTCAATGGTATTTTATGTTCATATTGTATATAAGCCTCAGATTTTCAACTGCTGGCAACGTGGTGTGTCAATAGATCCACTCCGCACTTGGTTACATTGGAAAATAGATTACACCTAACCATGTAAATCTTTCCAGTTCAGTTAGAGAGAAGTGTGGGGATTGAATAAATATTCAGAGTTTCAGTATGCAGTAGATCAGTGTGTTCATTGATTATGAATGGTGTGATAGATTATTTTATATTTCCAGTCTTTAGAAATTTTCATCTTCAGATTTCAGTATGAAAGAGTATCCGAAATAGTGTGGGCATATGGTTACATTTCATAGTTATAGGTTTTAGTGTGCAGTAGCATGGTACTCAAATGGCATGATTGATCCATGAGAATCAGTTATATGATGGTAGATTAATGGTTGATGTTTAGGTTTACTGTATGAATCCATACCCAAAACTTAAGGCAACTGGTCTACATGTTCTCTGCATCCCACAGGGGAAGGAATCCCCATTGGAGCTGATGTTGTAACATATTCTGGTACACTAAAAATTAGGAGTCCCCACTGGAGCTGATGTTGTAACATATTCTGGTACAATAAAAATTACAAATATTCTGGTACACTAAAAATTACAAATTTTCATGAGAAATTTTTAATTCCTCCTTGAACAAATTCTAAAAACACACGTTTATTCATTGTTTCAAAATAATTATTAATTCTTTTTTTATAAGAATAATTTTAATTTTAAAAAAAATGTATTTTTTATAAAAATATCATGGCAAATTTTTATGGAAATTTTATTTAAAAGTTAAAATTTATATTATATTAAATTATTAACTACTTACCACTACCCCCTCCGAATACCATGAACTTTATTGTTTTGACTTTTGTAAATATGGCGGGAATGAAATTTCATACTATTGTGAAATAAATGCATTTCACTATGGAAGACAAAGTGAGAGAAATGAAATGACACACAAAGATGTAAAATGATGTTAGAGATACAAGTAAAGAAAATATAAAAATGAAAATTCATTGCAGTGAGTTTATTAGAGAAAATATAAAAATGAAAATTCATACATTATGAAATATATTTAAGGATGGATGGCTGACATGGATTTACAAAAGCACACATGGTTTTATAAATCCGTAAATAAATTTTACGGAAAGTTATTTACAGTGTGAAAATAAATGAAGTAAAAATTAGTTTTTACAGGGAAGGAGGGAAGGAGAAACAATACATGGGTTAAAAAACACAAATAGTTTTGTAAATCCATGAGAGGTGAAAACAATCAAGGGAAGACATGAGAAAGGAAAACATGACATAAGTGGATGAATTTGTCCATAAAATTATTATTTGAGGAGATATTTTCTGAATTTATTTAGTAAATTCATGAAAATACAAATTTATTCACGAAATATTGGTGAAAGATATTTTATGACATTAGTGAATAATTGTCAAAGAATGACATAAAAGCATTCCAAACATATGTTTAGCAACAAACCCCAGATTTTAAGGCACAAAAATGTCAATTAAAAGGCAAATGGTAGAAACAACATCTCTAGATTTTAAAGGCATGGAGATATCAAGATTCAGAACAACAAAAGACCAGCAGATTGAGGATCATTCTACATGTTTTCAACAATCATGCAACAACTTTCCAGATTCTAAGACAGAATACTTGCAACAGTTCCAGATTTCCTGCAACTAATTAGGAAATATTATTTATTTTTAGTATATTGTTCAGAATTTCATTCCAGGATTATTGTAACATATTAGGGGAGATTTAGTATATATATATTTTTATTTGTAATATGAGTGGTGTGGGATTTTGAGGCCAAGACCTTTAATTTTTGTAGAAAATTTCTCCAGAAATTCTAATTGAAGTATTTCAGCTCTGCATTTTGACAAAATTTGTGTTTCTTGTATGTCTTTCTAGTATTTTCATATTCTATTTCTGAGCATGTTCAAAGTTTCATATAAGTGCTGGGTAATAAGTTTCAATCTCTCTGAAATCCCCTGTAGATTTATAATTGTTTAAAGAGATTATTATATCAGACTGTCTGTCTGATCTAGCTCCTTTTTGAAACTGGTTATTGTTCGTCCTTATATCTTCTCTTGAATATGTTTTGTTGGGCTGTAGAAATATTCTACACGCATCCAATTCTGCCTGATTTATTAAGTGTTCTATTTGAATCCTTAATTATTAGGAACCTCCATAGATTCTTCTTTCAGATTCTTTAAAAAGCTAAGTCATTCTGTCAGGCTGGAAGCTGACACTTTGAGAAGGGACCTTGTGAGAGAGGCCTTATCATGATTAGGTATTGTCATTGATAGCCAACCACCCCAATTAAAACCACAAATGTAACCATTGTGTGCCAAAGACTGCTGTTCGGTGACAGTGAACAACGTTAAACAAGGCCTCGTAATTATTGAGGGAGCCCCGTCTCATTCAAAGGTCAACTTGAATCTAAAAACTGGTCGAGTTGGTTTCTCGGATTAGTCTTTGCAGCCAAGAACTGCCTACCAGAAATAGGTACAAAACTCTCCATCTGATCTTTTCTCATATCTATGTGCAGTTCCAGACCCACTGTCAGCTTCCACTGCAGTCCTCTTACTTCTTCCCATTTCCTTTCTTGTTAGACAAGCCCCTTCCTTTACCCCACTTCCCCTGGAACCCAAGAAATGTAGCTTCCCATGATGTCAAACTCTACAGGAAGAACTTTGTGACCATATAAAAATATCTTAATAAGTAAAGATATTGACCTTATAAACCTGGCTCTTGGTCCCTTCATAATTATTTAGTATATGACACCATTGATTATACTATAAACTCAAAAATGTACCCTTCCAACATGCTCTCAAACCAAAAATCAATAGCACGAGAAGTTTTATTACTTAACACATATAACTGGAATACCTATTTTGGTGTCCACTTCCTCAATCTTTCGTGAAGATACGTTGGATTATTTTCCTTCAACTGCTAAACCCACTCTGTCAGGATATTTTTGAATTCTCCAAATAAAGTTTCATGGAAGTCATTGAACATGTAATTTTGTATATATTTCTCCATACTCTAGTTATTATCTCCTATCTCTTTTGCAACAAACTCACACTGTTTCCATCTAAACCACCATGTAATCTCTTCCCTATTGGGGTTCCATGACTTCCACATTCCTAGGAGACAATCCCATCACACAACCATCCCAGTCCCAACAACGAAACCATTTTTTGGTGGGAAAGATTTAGACAAACCTTGGATTTTCTACACAATGGCCAACAAAAACCCATTCAACATCAACCCTCTTGGAAACACCCAAGAAGTGGGTGCAGTCTCACCCGATATTGCATTTTTTGACTATCAGAACCAACTTTCTATAGTTTGACAGAACTGTCTATGACGTATGATACTAGATTGCCACCAGAAAATAAATTCACCATTCCCTCAGACCTGTGCACCCATAGTGCCTCAAGTCTCTTGGTTTACCATAAAATGCATAGGTCATAACTAACAAGGTGTGTGATTTCAAATTAAATTACACCCTCAACCATAAATTGTTACATCAATGATATTAAAGACAGATTCTTTAGAAAAACCCAGTAATATCTAAAAACATTAACAACCTTATAAACGCCCAAACTATTGAAATCATTCACAAATATTCAGAGTTGTCATAAAACATTTAACACACATAAATCCAATCCACTATAAACAACACCATACACTTGGATATCAACACAAAATATTCGGGCAATCCAACCATCCACCATATTATATTACCATCAAGGAAAAATGCACCATGTGCTGTAATACAAACATTATACCACCAGTCTCACCAGCCTTTCAGATCTACACCATGTACTGAATAGGAGTAAACACTTATATTTCAAACCAAGCCATGTATATATCCATGAAATTTACATTAAATCTTCCTAGAAGTTATAAGCTATGCCATACATACCTATGACTACAAAATTATAGACACAAAACATAACATAAGAGAACTACTAGTAGTCGACAACTTGATGGATTATTTACTAGGAAAGCTCCTTTGTTTAGAATTATTCTCTTGCTCAACCCACAATTTGTCTTCAATATTCCCCTTCATCTTTGCCTAGAATCCCTTCGAATCTTCTTCACCCTTTCCATGATCCTTCCAATTATTCGATAGGCCGTTAGGATATTTCCTACTCCCATCTCTAATTTGGCTCATGCATGATATATATTCCTGTTGGGTTGCACCACTCCACCATTATTTCTTGACCTACAAAATATATGTAACCTCCTCCCTTCCACGACATCTCTTGTCAACTTCATCCCTATTGCAAGATCCTAATCGTTGATACTTCCCTATATGCACATCCTCTCCTCGAGCACTGCTACCTCCTTCCCACATGACATCCTCCTGAGATACACCTTACCTTCTACACCAACCCTCCGTTTCTCACCATCCATACCCTTTGCACTCCTCAATCCTCCTGTGTAGTCATATACTTAACTATATTAAAAAAAAATATGGGCTTTAACACCACCATTCTTGTTAGTTTGTGTTCTATTGTATTATGTAATTTCATTTATTAATAGAAGTTTAATTTTCACCATATTATTGTGCTCACCACTATATTTATTTATGCATGTTTGATTTTATTTCCTTCCTTTCATTTTATTCCTTATAAAATCCAAATCACTCTATATGTATGACATGGATACTTATAATATTAGACTTGCAAGATGGATTGGAAATTTCATTAGTAATCCAAAGAGGAAAAGTGGAAATCCTATAATCGTGGGAATATGAAAGAGTTTTCTTTAAATGCAATAGATTCCATGCATGTGGACATCTTGTAGTAATTTTTTCACTACCTAGTTGAAGAAAACATTGGTTTGCATGTAGCAAGAAACGAGAAAAAGGAAGGTATGAATGTATTAATGTAACCTTCTAGGGACTTGATTGACTCAAAGGATGATGCAAAATTTCCATTTAGTTTCCAGGATCAACTTCCAACTACCATGCAAGGTCCTAATGACACAAAAATTTAGTTGCGTTGAAGGTCAAAATGAATATATAGGAATTCATGGAAGATTCGAGTAAGTTTTCATTCCAATGAATCTTATGATAAGAAATTTTGTAGCTCCTATACTTTTGTGGTCGTAAGGGGTAGAGTATTCTATAAAATATGAGAAGGGCCTGGGATATTTCCTTTCTACCTTCTCTAGTATCAATAATCATGAGCCCCCACCTCTCATCCCAATCAGGGGATTGGGAGAGCGTACATATAATGAGGCCTCCCCATCAATTTAGAATACATATTTAATTTAAGAGAAATGGGGATTGGCAACACACAATAATGTTCAATATTAAAAGGCCTCAAAGCATAAAATTCATATGAGAGCTAAAGGAGCTTCAATTTTACTTTGAGGGGTAGAAGGGGGGTTGGGTTTTTTAAGGGAAAACGTGCAAAAGCCTATAAAAGAGGAATACAACATTTTATGTCTCTTGCAAAAAAATAAATTAGCACATAAATCAAAGATGGGAAAAAAATTTCTTTGCATGGGGACCTTAAAGAAAATGCCCCTCAAGATGGATTGAAATAATTTTCACGAACTTAAACTATTGAGGACTTGCCAACCCCTCAAAAAAATTAACATTAAAAAGAGTAGTAAAGATGCACAATCCATATGTAATATTTCTACAAGAGATAATTACAAGCGGATTTAGAGTAGTCCCTCAATTGTCAAAAATGTTTAGGAGTTCATATTTTAGTTATATTTATGCAAGAGGGAGATTGAGGGCAGGAGGGGATATTACTAGTGGAAAGGGGCCTCTTCTCTTATACTAAATCTTGGGATTTTCCATCGGGTTTGGGGACATATTTTCTCTCTTTGGACATTGGGAAAGAGAACACATTCTTGAATACTTATAGCCCATATGTGGATAAAGTGGAGTATTGAGAAAGCTTGTTTAGCAAGGATTGGTTTCATAAGTGTTCATTAATGGTAGGAGGGGATTTAAATTTCTCATCGACAACTCAAGAAGTTTGAGCTAGACTGATAACGTTGATGTTATGTTAATTTTTTTTCATGAAAAAATGGATGAAATTGGTATGCTAGACATTGAGCCAACAATGTTGACTTCAACTCATAGAAACAAATGAATAGGTGAAGCCCAAATTTCCAAGGGATTGAATAAATTTCTAATAAAAAATTCCCTCCTAGAGGAAGCCCTTAGAATTAGGCAATGGATCTCAAATGGGGAAAGACTGATAATTATATTGTATTATTGGAAGTGACCACTGCCATAGGAAAACAAACCAACTCTTTCAGGATTAACCCAAGATGGTTGAAAGAGGAAGAAATTATAAAAAGGGTAAGGGTGTTTGGATCCCATACGAAACCACTTTGAGAGAGTCAACACCTTTACAATTTCAACAAAACCTTAAAAGAAAAAAAAAAAGGTTGCAATGGTTTGGTAAAATAAAAATAAGGTTGAAAGGGCCCTTAAGGAGGAGTGGGAAGCTTTGGACCTTCTCCACTCCAATGATGGTTATGGGTTTTTCATTAGATACCAAGAAGAGGAAATAAAACTAGTAGAAAAAAAGAAGAGATCTTTATTCTTAGATAAGGGGGAATCATGTAGATTGAAAAGTAGGACATTGTTGCTTCATGAAGTGGATGTATATTCAAAAAATTTTCATAGATTCAAAAATTATAGGACAAATATAAATTTAGTATGGAATATTGGAAAAAAAAATGGCTCATCGACATTCAATTTTAAATAAATCACTAAATATGGGTAATTTTTTTTGGATCCACATTCAAGGCTAAGAGGAGGGATATTGTAACATAACATTTAAGATTATCTGATTCTTTACCGGGATTTACAATTAGGAAGATATTCAAACCTCGATGGAGGAAGTTATCAAGCAGGAATTACATATAATCCTTGAAGCTTTTATAGATAAAAAGGTTGTAGTCTAGATGGGATACACATATAATTCTTCTTAGGATGTTATGAATTTGTAGAAGAAGACCTAAGAAGGGTAATTGAGGTTTCTAGATCTACAATCAAACTTATAGTTGCACTCAATACTATGTTCATAGCTTTAATTCAAAAATCAGATAACCCTATCTCATTTAAATTTTTTTGGCCATTTTCCCTATGCAATTATATGTTTTAAGTTATATCTAAGAGTATTGCAGTGAGGTTAAAAAAAATTGTCTACATAGATATCTGGTGAAATTTTTGGATCTATGGAGGGAATAAAATTTCACAAGATAATGAAGGTTACACAATAAGGGTTGCACCCAGTAAATGTAGAAGATTTAAAGGCTTATGAAATAGAGGTGGACCTAACGAAAGCTTATTATAGGGTACGTTGGTTGTACTTAAAATTTATTTTTAATTCTCGTGGGGTTTTTCTCTCAATTCATTAAATAAGTAATGAATTATATCACTTATGTTTCATTTATTATGCTCATAAATGGCATGGCTAATTATTTCTTTAGAATAGAGAGGGTAGATGGGGGTACACCCTATATACCCTACCTTTTCTCTTAGTGAAAAAAGGTTTCAGTAGGTCATTGAATGAAACCAATGGAAATGGGAACTTCAAGGAGATCAATGTCGCCAATTATTTTTATGTCTCACATATTTTGTTTTTAGATGGCACTATGATATTAACTGAAGGAACAAGAATGATGCTGAGGAAACTCAAATATATCATAGATTTATCTTTTTTGGCTACTAGAATGATAATGATTATTGCAAAGTCAACAATTTATTTATGTGGTATCTCTAAATTAAGTAGAAATTTTATCATATATATATGTTCATGTTTAATATTTATGAATTAGAGAGAAATTTGAAATATATGGATGATTGGTAAAGTTAAAAAATTCCAATGTATGGTGTGATGATGGTTGTTCAAAGGGGGACACTTGTTATTGGTAAAAATTATTTTAAAGATAATACCAATATAATATTGGATGTCTCTAGCATGGATTCCAAAAGGTGTTCTAGAATTGATTAGAAGATAATGTAATAGATTCATATGGTTCAATGATAAAGTTTAAAAAGGAATTCCTTTGGTTTATTGGAAGAAACCATTAGTCCCTAAGGCACATGAGGGATAGTGACTAAAAACATATTTTTGTTTCAAAGGCCCTAGTATAAATGATCCAAGAGGATCCAAGAAATGATAAATTTTCAAGTCAATAGATTCAAGTGAGACTAGTGCATAGATACCAAGAAAAAAAATCCAACACAGTTTGAACGGTCTCATTTGGTGATCGTATGTGAAAGTTATGCCAGTATGAAGTTTCAAACAAGTAGGAAAAACTTGTGTGTAGGTTGGAACCATAGGGTGGAATGTGGAAACTTACAAGCATGATAAGTAGCAAGATTGTACATTGATTAGGCATTGAGTTGGCGCTTGCATGGAAATTTACAGATAGGATGACAACACACTGATAATTTTTTATGTGGATCAATGTGTCACCATGATGGAGTTAGCCATTCGAGAAAAATTCAACATAGAGGGAAGTTAGAGAGGTTTGACCCTTTTGACCTCTTATCCAACAATGTAATAACTTACCATTAGCCCACATGATTTGATTATATTATGGCACAAACATTTTCATTCTTGAGGTTCTGAATTGTTAAGTTTGAAAATTAAAAAAGGGCAGCAAACCATAGATTCGACCCACATACCTGCCACGTCAAGGTGTCCCCTATCTCCCCAAAATTTTATATTAGTGAAAAAAGGTTTGAGTAGATCACTAAGTGAAATGATTGGAAACAGAAACTTAAATGGGATCAATGCAACCAATTATTATTATGCCTCACATATTTTTTTTTTGTAGATGGCATTATGATATTACGTGAAGGAACACGGAGGGTGCCTAGGAAACTCAAAGATATCATATATTTATATTTTTTGACCACTAGAATGATAATGGATATTGCAAAGTAAAAATTTTATCTATGTGGTATCTCTAAATTAGATATAAATTTTATTATATATATCTTTATGTTTAATATTCATGAATTAGAGAGTAATTTGAAATATTTGGGCTTCTAGCTCAAGGAAAATATGTACAACAAAAGAGACAAGTAATGGATGATTGATAAGGTTAAAAAAGGCCCAATATATGGTGTGATGATGGTTTTCCAAAGGGGGAAATTTTTTGTTGGTAAAATCTATTTTAAAGACAATATCAATATAATATTGGATGTCTCTAGCACGAATTTCAAAAGGTGTTCTAGAATTTATTAGAAGATAATGTCATAGATTCATTTGGTTCAATGTAAAAGTTAAAAAAGGAATTCCTTTGGTTTATTGGAAGAAAAATGTGGTCCCTAAGGCACATGAGGGCCAGTGACTAAAAACATATTTTTGTTTCAAAGGCCCCAGTAGAAATGATCCAAGAGGACACATGACATGGTCAATATTCAAAGTCTTTGGATTCAAGTGAGACTACTGCATAGAGATCAAAAAATTGAATCCAACACAACTTGAAAAATATAAGCCAATGCTTGTATGAGAATGTTGTACAAATCTGAAGTTCCTAATAAACAAAAAAAATTGTGTGCAAGTGGGTCCCATAGGGTCCCACATGATATCTTCCAAGCATGACATATGGTAGGACTGTATGTTGATTGGGCACTAATTTGGTACCTACGTGGAAATTTACAAATATGATGATAGGGAAATGATATGGTTTTATGTGGAATAGTGTGGCACCATGGTGGAGTTATTAATTCAGGGAAAATTCAATGTGGAGGGTAGTCAAAGAGGTTTTACCCTTTTTACCTCTTATCCAACATTGTAGCAACTCACCACTAGCCTCCGATATTCAGTTATATTATGGAACGAAAATTTTCATACTTGAGATTTTGAATTGTTAAGTTTTAAAATTAAAAAAGGGTGGCAGGCCATAGAGTCATCCCACAACCCTGCCACGTCAAGGTTCCCCCTATCTCTCTTTCCTTTTATCTTAGCGACAAATTGTTTGAGTAGATCATTGATTTAAACCATTCGAAATGGAAACTTCAAGGGGATCAATGTAGCTAATTCTTGTTATGCCTCACATATTTTTTTTGTAGATGGAATTATGATATTATGTGAAGGAACAAGGAGGGTACCCATGAAACTCAAAGAAATCATAGATTTATCTTTTTTGGTTGTTAGAATGATAAATAATATTCCAAAGTCAACAACTTATTTATGTGGTATCTCTAAATTAGATAGAGATTTTATCATTTATATGTTTATGTTTAATATTAATGAAATAGAGAGAAATTTGAAATATATGGGCTTATATCTCAAGGACAATATGTACAAAAAATGAGACTAGTAATGGATGCCATTATGTTGTAGTGGATGCAACCACCCTCCATTGCTTAGATTTTGGAGCCTAACCTTCTTCTCACAGGATCTTATCTTGCACTTCTATCAAGTATTCATGCTATGATTGAGACTTATCCTTCCCATTCACGGTTTTTTTCACTCTCTTTTGCACTTAACTCACCTTTCTAATTCACAGGCTAACCTATGAACTTGGTCTTGTATCAATTCTAGGCTTCCCTCTAGAAACTGCGCAATCCATGAGGATAAGCCTGCCCTTGATGGAAAAAAATAAAGGCATGACTAGAAGCTGTGCCTTGAGCCAAAAAACTACATAGTCATGGATGGCAGCTCGACATTGAGCCCAGAACTACACAGTCATGAGTGGAAGCTCGACACTGAGCCCAGAAAATGCGCAGTCTATCATTGAGCTCAGAAGCTGTGTTGTGCACTAAGCTAGAAAGTTGCACAGTTCCCCATAATTGTGAAATATTTCCTGGAAGTGTGCATGGAAGTTTCCCCAAAAATAAAAAAAGTAGAAAAGCTGAAAAAGTAGAAGAAAAAAGCATCCCTAAAAAACAAGGATCTATTTTTAGCTTTCAGAAGGAGACACACTTGCTATTTTTGGAAACTTTCGCCAAGCGTCGCTTTTTCCTTCATTTTTGGCATGCACGTTGTTAGTGTCCAAATGTTCAGTGATCAAATGTACTCTTTCAGATTTGTTTAGTAGTGGTCATAGGTCAAAATTTTATATTTCCAAGTCAATTTTCAAATAAAATTTTGTTCACTGAATATGTCTAGGTCTTAAAAGGCTACTCCCTCCAGTCTATTCATGGTTATTGTCATTTCATGAGTCATGTCCTCCATTATCATCTAGATTATTAGGTCAGTCACCATGCTTTCACCTAGGTCAGTGTCTAGGTGTCTTTCATTTCACTACCATAAATTTCCAAATTCTTTCATAAAGAAGGCTAAAACATGGTCATTTCCATCATACAAGTTATCTTTAAAAGGGAGTTAGCTTAGGTAGGAAAATAAAGAAAGAAAATTTGTCTTCTTTCAAAAGATTGTTACATTTTCAGATTATTCAAGAAAGCAAAGTATTTATCAAAAAATCATGATTTCACTAAAGGATAAAAAGGGTGTTTTATTGATGTTATAAAAGGAAAAAGTCACTTCCTCAATTCATTTTTTTCTCTTTTTGTCGATAAAGTTCATCTCTCACCTTCAAAATACTCTACCATTGCCAAAGGTGGAAGAAAACCAGAGAAAAATGCAAGAAAATTCACTCTGCTATGTTTTTGGGAAGCAACGCGATGTTTCTGGGAGGCAACGCGACATTTCTGGAGGCAGCGCGACGTTTCTGGGTGTTGGTACTACGCTTCTACCAAAGTGCTACATTTTTGGGTTTCAATCTCTAACACAGCTTTTTAAGGGTCAAAAAAAGTGTGCAAACCTTCTGTGGCATCCAAAATCAGTAAGTGGACACTTCAAATGCCTTTTTCAAGACAATTCATTAGTGTATGAGTTATATCTCTCATTAGGGTTTTTCTCCACTATGTTTTAGGGTTTCTCTTTCTTGATTGGTTTTAGCGATTAAATACCCTTTTCACACCATCTAAAACCTTCATTTATCCTCCACATACCCTACCATAACAACCCCTATTACTCACAGTCCCCTTTACCCTTGTTCCATCAAAACCCAAATTCCTAGTACATTTCCACAAGAAAATTGGAAAATTCCTGTGTTTTCCCATTTTGATCCATCTCCCCATACCTATTTCAAAAATTTTTACTTGTAGCCTCAAGCTAACACATCATGCTACCTCAATTTTTTGAGGAATTTTCCTTAACTTCCTTATACTTCATCACAACCCCTAAAGCCATCCTATCCATATCCCCCGTTTTCCCAAATTCATTGTCCCTACCCACTGATTTCATCTAGGAGGGTTTCATCCTATTCACAAGTAGTATGGAGGGTGAGAATAAGTCTCACAAGGGAGGCCACCATTCCAGGTTTGAGCCATCCACATTTCAAGAACTCAATGCCTCCCCTTATGCCAAGAGATGTTTTTAAAACACTAGATGTTTGAGGTTTTGTGAGAGAATCATGGAGGTAGGATGTCATGATCAATTGACTAGCATTTTTTACACTAAATTCAGTAGAGAAAAATCCATCATAGCAGGCATTGAATTCACTCTATCAGAAGATGCCATCACTTAAGCAACAAGTCTTCCAAAAGAAGGATAATTCTGGTTCAAGGGCATGGAATTGGACCTTGAGAACTACCCAATGTTCCTAAAACCTCATTGCAGAGATGAACCTGAACATCGTTTCCCTTTCAGGAATTTACTTGATAAGTTTGCCCCACTAATGAAGCTAATCATGAAATATTTTACATGCGAGGGGAAATTTGTTGTGAAACCAGCTACAAAAATAGAAGAAAAGAGATATCAACGCCTTATAAATAAGCCACTTCGAGGGGCAACTTCCAATACATTACATGAATGAACAATTCTTGGATGATACAAATTAAAAAACCTCCTTTCTATATATAGGAGTCCATGGGGCCACAATGTAATCCTAGTGGGGCCACAATGTAATCCTAGCTGACCTAACAATAATAATTTAAGGGCACAATAATAACAATATGGGGGTTACAGGGGTACAATAATAACAATAAGGGTGTTACACTAACAACAATAAGGGACTATACTAGTAATATAGGGACCTAACATGCCCCTCTCCTTCAAAAAAGTGTTGTCCTCAACACTTGAGTAGCTCTGGGTGCTTCTGTATAAAATTCTCATCCTCCCATGTAGAATCTTCAGTGGGTAAGTTCTTCCACTTGATTAGATACTCTGAAATTGATCGATTCCGTAGTTGTCGAGTTCTTGTTTCCGTGACCGCTTCTGGTTCCAATATGATTTTTCCTTCCTCATCAAGTTCTGGCAATATTGTTTGAAGTGGAATATTTTCACCTATAACCTTCTTTAAGCACGAAACATGGAAAAGTAGATGTACTCGCGAAGAAGCAGGAAGCTCCAATTTGTATGCCATAGTACCAATCTTTTGCAACACCTTGTAAGGACCATAGTACTTTGGCGATAATTTATTGTCCTTCTTAGCTTGCTTGAGGGACATTTGTTTATATGGTTGTAGCCGTAAAAATACCCAATCTCCTACATCAAAACTTCTCTCGCTGCGATGTTGATCTGCCTGTTGTTTCATTCGATTTTGTGCCAAATTCAGGTTATCCTTTAAAAGTTGGAGAACTTCTTGCTGATGCTCGATGTGATCTTCCACTGCTTGAACCTTCGAATTTTCCCTTAAAGATGATGTGATCGATGGTGGATGATATCCATAAAGTGCCATAAATGGGGTCATTTTTGCTGCGGTATGGAAGGAAGTGTTATACCACCATTCAGCGAGAGGTAACCACTTGACCCATTGTGTTTGTTTATCATATACAAAACAACGAAGATATCCTTCCAAAAATTTATTTACTATCTCAATTTGACCATCAGATTGAGGATGATAAGATGAGCTATGAACTAATTGAGTACCCAAACAAGAAAATAACTCCGTCCAAAAATTTCCAGTAAAAATGGGATCTTTGTCGCTCACAATAACCCTTGGGTTTCCATGTAACTTTTGAATTGTGTCCATAAATGTAGTAGCAACTGTACTTGCTTTAAATGGATGAGATAATGCGCAAAAGTGTGCATACTTGGTAAATCTATCAACTACCACCATGATGACACTCTTTCCTTCGGACTTAGGTAAACCTGTGATAAAATCCATTGAAATCTCCTCCCAACGTTGACTTGGAATGGATAAAGGTTGTAGAAGTCCCGGGGTCTTAATTGTTTCCACTTTATTCTGCTGGCAAACCAAACATTCCGCCACAAACTTTTGAATATCAGATTTAAAGCCATCCCAAAAAAATTCTTTCTTCACCCTGTGGTAAGTTTTTAAAAATCCTGAGTGTCCTCCTAAAGGAGAAGTGTGCAATTCCAAAAGAATCTTTTGTTTTAGTTGGGAATTCTTACAAATATATAAGTGATCTTTGTACCATAAGGAATCATTTTTCCAACTAAATGTATCGGATGTACTAGGATCTTGCTGCAACTTTTGAATGAGTGTCCACACTTCTTCGTCCTTCTTCCATTCATCCCTTGCTTCGGTTATCCAATCTGGTTGGATAATAGATATGGCACAAAGAAATGCTTCCACCTCTTCATTCTTTCTTGAGAGTGCATCTGCAACAACATTTAGCTTCCCTTTTTTGTATATTATTTAAAAGTCATAACCCAACATCTTTGTGACCCATTTTTGCTGCTCTTCTGAAGATAGTCTTTGTTCCAAAAAGTGTTTAAGACTATCATGATCAGTTTTTACCTTGAAGTGTCTTCCCATTAGGTAAGTTCTCCATTTCTTTAGTGCATGAAGTATTGCTAACATTTCCTTCTCATAAATAGGTTTCTGTAAATACTTTCCTTTGATTGGACGACTTTCAAAAGCAACGGGTCTTCCTTCTTGCATTAAAACAACACCAATTCCATTTCCTGAGGCATCACATTCCACAATAAAGGTTTTTGTGAAGTCTGGCATAGCTAAGACCGGTGCTATGCACATTGCCTCTTTAAGATGTTCAAAGGCCTTAGTTGCTTCAGGAGTCCATGAAAATGCATCTTTCTTCAATAATGTTGTTAGAGTTGCTGCTATTCTCCCATAATTCTTAACAAACTTGCGATAATACCCTGTTAACCCGAGAAATCCTCGCAACTGCTTTATGGTTGTGGGGACTTTCCATTCCTTAATAGTTTTAATCTTGTTAGGGTCTACCTTAACACCCTCTTGAGATACAATATGACCCAGATATTCCACCTCTTGTACTCCAAAGAAACATTTGGATGTTTTTGCATATAATTGTTTCTCCTGCAATAGTTTGAGCACCCTGTCAACATGTTGAACATGATCCTTCCAAGACCTGTTGTAGATTAGTATATCATCAAAAAATACTAGCACAAATTTTCGAAGGAAGGGTTTGAAAATGGAATTCATCAACCCTTGAAATGTAGAAGGTGCATTGGTAAGGCCAAAAGGCATGACCAAAAATTCATAATGACCCTCATGAGTTCGAAATGTTGTTTTCAGAATATCTTCGGTCTTCATTCTAATTTGATGATATCCTGAACGAAGATCCAACTTGGTAAAATAAATTGCTCCATGTAATTCATCCAATAATTCATCAATCACAGGAATGGGAAATTTATCTTTAATGGTGAGCTTATTGAGCTCCCTATAATCCGGACACATGCGCCATGATCCATTCTTCTTATGTACCAATACTATAGGAGCAGAGAAAGAACTTTGACTAGGTTGAATTATACCCGCCTCTAACATTTTTGCAATCATACGTTCAATTTCGCTCTTTTGGAAGTAAGGATATCTATAAAGCCTGATGTTTGGAGGAACACTTCCTGGAATCAAATGAATAGCATGATCATGATCACGAATAGGTGGGAGTCCTTTGGGAGTTTCAAACACCTTGGAATGATTGTCCAAGACTTGTTGGAGATCTGCAGAAATAGATGATTTTGATGTTGGAACTTCTAGTGAGCATAGTTGTGCAATTACGCCTCGCTGTTCTTTCTTTAGAAGCTTTGTCATGACATTAGAGCTTATTATCCTTCCTGGCTTCCCCGCAATACCCCGTAATTCGACTTCCTTTCCTTCTGAAAAAAATTTCTTGAAAATTTCTTGAAAATTAAAAGCTACCGTCCCCAAAGATTGTAACCATTGTACTCCTAGTACAACATCAACACCTCCCATAGGAATGGAAAGCATTGGACTATTCAATACATATTCCCCCATGGTTGGCTTGATATTATGGCATTTTCCAGAGCAATTTATAGTTCCTCCATTTGCAACCATCACTTGACATTCTGGTGCTGGGTATAGGAAACAATTCAATTCCTTGGCTACCTTACAATGAATAAAATTATGGGTACTACCTGAATTAATCAACACTATTACCTTTTTCTTCTTGATATTTCCTTCTATCTTGAGAGTTTGAGGAGTGGTAATTCCTGCCAATGCATTACACGATATGGTCAGACTCATTTATTCCTCTTCTAGGGCTAGTTCCTGGTGTATATCCTCTTCTTTTGAAGATTCTTGTTCATTTTCTTCTTCCTCTTCACAATCTATGTAAAATAATTTCTTCTCAGCACACTTATGACCTATAGTGTATTTGCTATCACAACTGTAGCAAAGCCCTTTTGCTCTTTTTTCTTCCAATTGTTGTGGTGTCAACCTTGTAGGTTGTGCAAATCTAGGTGTAGCAACACTTCCTTCTTTATAGAATTGAGTGGTAGGCTTCCTTGTCGCCATAATTTTACATTCAACTTTTCTTGCCAACCTGAATGCCTTCTCCAATGAATCAGGTTCCAAAACAAGAACTTCATGTTGGATGTTATCCTTTAGAGTACCTATGAAGAGATCAATCCTGTGTTCCTCTGGAATATCAGTTACCCTTATATTCAATTTTTGGAAGTCCTCAATGTGCTGCCCCACTAAACCCTTTTGTTTGAGATTTATCAATTGGCTAAAGAAGGTGTTTCTCTTTGTATCCTCATAATGTGCTATCATTTCCTCCTTAAAAATTGACCAAGTGACAATTTTTTTATGGGAGCAAAGCCATCGATACCATACAAATGTATTTTGTTCTAAATGTAAAATTGTAATGCATACCTTCTGTGTGTTTTCACATTATTGAGATTGAAATATTGCTCCATCTGTAGTATCCATGTTATAGGATCCTTTCCATCAAACTTCCTCATATCCATTTTTGGAATATGTTGGTTCTTCCCTCCAACATTAGAGTTTATGAAATCACGATTAACATTTATTTTGTTCTCATAATGATTTTCCTTTGCTATTTTTTCACCATTAGGAAAAATTTCTTGTATCAACTTTGCCAAACCTTCTATGTCTACTTTTAGATAATCCTTCATGTTTTCCATGTTGTCTTTCATTTTTTCATTGATCTTATCTTCCATGTCATCCATCTTAGCTTCCATGCCCACTTCTATGCCATTCATCTTAGCTTCCAAACCATTCATCTTAGCTTCCATACCTTTCTTCAAACCATCCATCTTAGTTTCCACGCCTTTCTTCAAACCATCCATATTAGTTTCCATGCATTTCTTCAAAACTTCCATTTCATTTTTTGTTTCTCTTTGCGAAGGAGAAATTTGTTGCACTTGCTCTTGTAATTTTGATATGTCATGTTTCCATTATTCGTCTTCATGAGTCATAGTAGAGCCTTCTAAAGGATTAATGGGTGTTGAATTATTTTTAGGGATCATTTTAGAATCTAATACTAATATCTATTCTACAATATGCCCTTGGAATCAATTCAACTTGATTCTTCAAACAAGACTTATGTAATTCGGAAAAAAAATACACACCTTTTACTTGCTTTTGAGGGCTCAATATTGAAATTGAATTATATCTATAATTGTGGATCCTCAATATCTGAAATTCAGCCTTGTAGTAGCCCTCTGAAGCTTCTTTCAAATTCCATAGGTCTGATCTGATTTGGATTCTTCAAGACAAAGTTATGTCTAATCTCCCATAATGACCCAATTATGGACTGATTCGGTAGAGCGAACTTGTAAGCATTGACACATGTCACTGTTTCCTCCTTTGGCTCTTAAATTGACAGGAAAAAAACTAAATTCCGTGTACTTGTGGCCACTTTTTACAACATTCCAATTTGATGCTCAGAGAGAGAGCTATGAAGATTGTTCCATGGTCACATATTTGAGATGAAATTCAGAAGCCTGAAAAAGACCTAACTTCCACAAATCATATCTCTGAAAATATTGCGAACCAAGATCTGAAATTTTATGATGATGTTCCTCAGGATTTTGGCTTCACGCTCAAAAAATTTCTGCTTTTGGACCTTCGTAGAAAAACAGTTATAGCGAAAATACCACGATGAGCTGTTTAGATTAAATTCAAGAACTTTCAAAATGACCTAAATTACACACATTATATCTCCGAAAATATTGTGAACCAAGCACTAAATTTTTGCGATGATGTTCCTCATGATTTTGGCTTCGCACACTAAAAATTTCAGCTTCTGAACCTTCTTAGAAAAAAAGGTATAGTGAAAATGCCACGATGACCTATTTGGAGCAGCGAAACCCTAGAATCCAAAGCTCTGATACCAAATGTTTTGAAACCAGCTCCAAAAATAGAAGAAAAGAGATATGAACGCCTTAGAAATAAGCCACTTCGAGGGGGCAACCTCCAATAGATTACATGAATGAACAATTCTTGGATGATACAAATTACAAAACCTCCTTTCTATATATAGGAGTCCATGGGGCCACAATGTAATCCTAGTCGACCTAACAATAATAATTTAAGGGCACAATAATAAAAATACGGGGGTTACAGGGAGTTATCTCAAAATCAGACCCTGATAGGTTGCTGATCAAGGAGACTTTGAGTAACTAGTTCAAACCAGACTTTTTGTTGAGGCTTAGCCTCCTCAACCTGAGAGGGCTCTCTCAATAGGTTTATGATTTTCAAATAAGGATTAGATGGCTAACTCTATGAGTAAAATGGATAAAAATGGATAATTGGTTGTACTACTAATCAACAAACATCTATTGGGCTTATGGAGTCAAGTGTGTTTTCACAAAACATGAATATCAGTTTCATTTGGAAGTCAGGGCATTTCAGGGTTTAGATGCATTAAAGAACAGTAGGATAGAAAATAAACATAGTTCATGAACATATGAAGGAAGTTAGAGCACCTTCAGTGAATTCTAAGTAACATACATTCATGCCACTGCAAGTAATTGAAAGAGGAAAACTATGAGAATATCACACAACCATAACCCTTTCTGAATCTTGAATGATGAAACCAATAGCTCTATATTAATATAAAAACACAGTTTCTGCTACAAAAAAACAGTATGCTTGTTAATGAAAAATTCCAACCCTATGTAATTCGACCTCTTGTCTTATATAAAGTCATCATTACATTCTTGGATTCTCTCCATTCACTTGAGAAAATTCAAATTTGCTAGTTTTACACCTATCAACCTGCTAAAACAAACTTTAATTACATCTGATAGTTAAACTGTCTGTTCTAGAGTCCTAACACAACTAGGATTAAAAATCTTTATTATAACTTAACAAACTTATCTAAGCATTAAATATTCTATCTGACAGCTGCTCCTCCTAAACCTCGATCTTGATGATGTCCATCTCCTTGCTGTTAAACTGTAATGATTTTCTTTTTATCTGCTTTGAAAAATAGGAACATGCTTCATTTATGTTTCTTCAAACCATCTGCTTACCAACTTGTGCTCAAAAAATGTGGCAAAGTATTATTAAGCTCTTGTGACTTCGTCCTTCCAGTTGCGCCCAAACCAAACCTTTGAAGAAATGCCTAAAACTGTTAACATTGCCACGAAACTGTCTGTTGTTTTCGTAGCGCAGAACTTCACCTTTGAAAAGTTCATTTGAAACCTTCAATTTTCTATGTTTTTCCATTGGATCTTCACTTATGGTCTTTATACATCCTTAAGTAGCATAAAGGTTTAATAAAAATACCTTTTTCCCCTTTGAAAACTTGCAAAATTGATAAAACTGCATCCTACATCAGTTTCGTAGCGTGCTACGAAACTGTTGTGTATGACACCTACAGCTGTTTCGTAGCGCGCTACGAAACTGCTGTGTCTATATTTTCACAGTTTGTTTCCAAAAATTTGAGTTTCCCACCTTTAATACCATCCTTGAAGTTATATATAAGCTCTCAAAAATAAATTTTGAACTGTTTTCAAAAATGAAATCTTTCCACATAACCCCAAAAATGTGTTAGGAGATGTCACTTACTGTTTACACTCATTTTTGTTGTGGTTGATCTTCAGGCTTTGCTAGCCGTATCTCAAGGTCTTCAACCTGAATTTTAAGCCTTCTATTATTAGCTCTTAGTTTGGTATTAACCATCCTTACAAACTTTGCTTCCTTGATTGCAGGGACAGTCCATATGAAGAATTGATCCTGACTGCTGATTGACTCACTGTTTGAAACCTTTTCTAGCTCCCACAGACCTTTCAACCTCTCAAAGTTTGATCCTTCTACAACATTCATTCTCACTTTCTTCTTCAACTTATCAATTTCAATGTTTGCAAGTCTGAGTTTTTCTTTAACCTCCTCATAAATAATCTTTTCTCTCTGAGTATTAAGAACTCTGTTGCTATCTTCTTCAAGTATTTGAGATGATGTATTAATGGGTTCTTCAAAAACACTTGCATCCTCACCTCATATTTGGTCTATCTCCATGTCTAGCTGCTGCATTTTCTTAGACTACCTAGTCAATGGTTTTCTAGGCTTAAAAACAAACTCTGACACCTCATCCTCAAAGTCTAATTTTTTGGATGTTTTCAATTTCTTTGATTTTCCACCTGTATTCAGCTTTATGAACTCTGCTTGAACCTGGGGAGACTCTTCAATGTCAATAGCTTGTAATATATCATTCAAGTCACCTCTTAATTGCAAATTATCATTTGTGACCACAACCTTACCCTTATCCTTTGACCTTTGACTCCTAGTCAACTTCTTCTGAGCTGTTTTACTAGTTGACTGTTCCTGAATTGTCTTTTTTACCTGAGTTCTCTTCTTCTATGCAGATCGAGGAGTTCTTTGGATATTAAGTGATGTCTTTATCATAGGTTTTTTAACCTATTTCCTGGGCTTAAGCTTGAAAAACCTCCTTGATTTTGATTCTGCAGGTTCACTAGTCTTTGATGAAGATGTTTTTTTGACTTGAGGGCTAGCACATGTTCCTTCAACCCCTATTCCACTCAAAAAGAGAAATTAATACCATTATATTTTCACTTTCTGAAGCTCATGAAAAACTATTAACTTGACTAGACCATGATGAAATAAAGAGGTTTCACATGCCTAAGTTTTCATCTGAACTTTGTCTGCCATCTTGGCCAGACTTTGAAATAGAAAGAAAGGTAAGTCTAGAGAGATTATTCCTGTGAAATGCAATAAGAGTTTAAAGTGATAAGTGTACACCTTGTGATATCTCCCTTTGCAGGTGAAGTACCTTTGGATATTGTAGAGCAGGTTGGAAAATGCATCCTTGACATAACTTCTTAGCACAACTTTATTCAAATCAGTATCCATAAACTCTGGTTTCAAAAAGATTTTGTAGGGTTGCATTTCAAACCTAAAATTCTTGAACCATCTCTCCTCCCCTCTTGGAATTTCTATGACTGCTGATATAACTTCAGGAGGAATTGGTAAATTGAGAAAACCAACCTTTGTGTTTGACCTTGTGAAGTTGGTAGAAAATTCTTTGGTAACCTGATTATTCCCTCCTTGAAGCTTTTCACAGAACCTCCAACAACCTACCTTCTTGAAGGCTTCCTCAACAGATTTATCTCTTGTGAGAGATTCTAAACCTTCAGGTTTTTTCCTCAGACAGTGACCAGACCGGTGATTTCTTTTTTCTTCTGTCATCTTCTTCCTGAAAACCCTGTGTCTTTAGAAAATCTGTAATCATCCTCCTTGTTGGATGAATTGGCTCACTTGAAAATTTGTTTCAGCCTCTCTTGATTGAAGTTCTGCCTTGCTTGATTATAAACCCTATTTCAGCCAGCAATTGTTTTCAAACTCACTGGATTAGCAAGTATCGAAACTGCTGACATAACATCAAATTTGTTTCAGCCTCGCTTGATTTCAAATTCAGCCTCGCTTGATTAGAAATTCAGCCTCGCTTGAAAACTTTAAAGAGAGATATGGTTTCTAATCATGAGCTTGTTGGGAAAAATACTGAGAGGGGGGGGGTGAATCAGTATTTAGAGCTGACTGAAATTTTTTTACTTTTTCTATTTCTTAAAACCATACGCTACTTTACTGAACCCAACTCGCGTATACACGTGGATATCCTTAAGAAAACTTGCGTATGTCCACAGATATTATTATGCATTTAATTCTTTACTTAGATCATTGCATCATTCATTCATCAGATGTTTAGTAAGAAGTAAGCATGTGCAGTAATAATAGAATAAACCATCACACATAAGCAACACACATGAGCACCAGTATTTAAGGTGGAAACCCAATTCGGGAGAAAACCACTGCTGCTGTCGTCTCTGTCTTAAATATTTATTATAAAGAAAACTTCTTACAACATTGTACTGGCACAGACTCATACCAGCACGTAGGCACCCACTTGCAGAAGGCTGCAACCTTCTCTCGTTCTCCAGCCACTACTGGAAGGGAGCTCCAACCCCCTAATCTCGTTTACCAGCCTCTCTTGGAAGGGAGCTACTACCCCATGATCTCGTTTACCAGCCTCTCCTGGAAGGGAGCTACTACCCCCTGTTCTCGTTTACCAGCTACCACTGGAAGGGAGATACAACCCCCTCATTGAAGGCTTCGACCCTCAGCACCATTGCGGACCACGTTTCATCAATTTTCATACTGGATCCAACAGCTTCCACACAACACATCTTGTAGGCCACTTTTCATAAGATTTTCAGACTGGACCCACTCCACACATTTAAGCTCAACATACATCAAACTGAAACTTATAACCCCATCAATTCATTCATTGAATCATCAACCAATCAACCAACAACTTGATCTTCAATCAACATAATCAGCAGCATAATCAACATTCAAACAACCCAGATCTGTATGAATACATCATTGATAGATAGTAGTAAAATAGAAAAACAGATCAGACATTTCATTCCACATACTTCAACAAAACCCTAGATTTCATACATGCTTTTACTTCACTGAACCTGCGTATATACGCGCTTTCACAAAGACAAACCTGCGTATACATCTGCACACATTTCAGGGCTTCTATAAGACAATCAGAGGAAGAGTATTGCCATCAATTCCAAAGGGGGAGATTGTTGGAAGTATTGTCATTGATGGCAAAGGAAGTGGCAAAGAAATTGACAAATAAATATATTTACAACTTTGAACTGAACTTTAGGATTAAAGTTACAACCCTTCGCACTTTAAAGAAATATTCAACGCTTTTAAACAATTAACCTTATGATAAACCTTTGACCCCAGGCCCACATATATAGTCAATAGCCAATCAAATACGTGCATGGTACCATAAGTAAACTTCGCGCAAGTCCAGCGTCTCATCACTGTTAGATAGCAAGCTTCTAGATCAACGACATATATGCATATCGCTTGACCTCCGATGCCGAACGTTAACGTGCGATGGCCCGCCGTACTTTGGCTAATCTTCGTGCATCTTCCTCATACGACCACCATCTGATGGCTTCCCTCCAGATCAACGGCGCACAAAAATATCGCTGGGAATCCTGGGTCGAACTATAATGCGCGATGGCGCGCCGTACTTGTGTTATCCTTCGCGCACCTTCCGATGGCATCTTCCTAGATCAACGGTATATATCAATATTGCTGGGCATCCTGGGTCGAACGATAACGCACGATGGCGCACAGTGGTAAGCAATTTTGTGAAATCGTACAGGGACGCGTGTCACTCGTTCTATCGAATCGGAGTGAACCTCTGGAATACCAATCAACCCACAAAAGCGGTGTGATATGGGCAATTCGTCCTCAAAAATCCGCTCATGGTTTTGGAACAGTGACCAACCCATGGTTAATTCTGGTTACACTATTCCTTTTGGTCCCTTAACTCAGGTTCAAAACTCGGTCACAGTTCCGCTCTTCCACGCCGGGTTCTGTCGCGCTTTCGAAAGTTTGATGCCAAATACTTTGTTTTAGTTCTTCCGCGTTATAACTAATTTTCTTTCGCTCCTTGTTCCTTTCTCCATGAACGACAGTCAGCTCCTTACTAATAGCGTAGACCCTTCCATGTGAAGCTTAAAACCATAATTTTGTTCAATCAATAACATTCCACTGTCTACCAGTTTGGATATACTATCGACTGTATTAATCATTCCTCGAACAACATACAGAGCACCATTAATCCCCTCAAAGGGTTTCTCATGGATTGCATACATATGTTCACACCTAAATGGGACTCAAATATCCTTCCTATTGAATTCAATTTTCTTCTTGACTGATACTGCTCTCCGTAGATGCACTCTTTCTCTGTTCTTCTCTTCTACATGTCTTGTCTCTGTTCCTAGTTACTGTTTCAGATGCCAATTCCTTTGCCACTTCCTTTGCCATCAATGACAATACTTCCAACAATCTCCCCCTTTGGCATTGATAGAAATACTCTTCCTCTGATTGTCTTATAGAAGCCCTGTGTTTCTTTTCCTCCCCCTTTGACATCAATGGCAAAGGGTTGCTCATTTCCTAGTTGCTTTCTGCATTTCTTCTCTCTGATTTGTGTTTAGATCTTCTTCTTCTGAATTTGTACCCTGCTGCTCCAAACTGGTGTAAAAGTGTTGTTGAGAGAACACTTTTTGGGGATTTTTGAACTTGTCTATACACATTAAGTCGATACCATTCCAAAGCATAGACTCTTTGCACTTGTATAGAGAGTAGGTGATGAAAACCATATATAATCAGACTTGTATAATAAGAGATGCATTATTGGATCAAGACTTAAAGATTGTGAATGCTCCAAGTGACATATCAGGCTTGCTTCAACTATACTTCAGTCTATATCTGATGTAGTGCACCAATATATTTCTTGATGCATTCTTGCATAATCCTTTGATCCTGAGGACTTGTGCCATACTGCTGTTCCTCCATGATAACACTTGATATTCTGTTTGATAGGCATGCTGCTTGTACCAAGTACCAAATGATATTACCTTGATAAAATATGCAGAGATTTCACTTTAGTTTTCACATTTACCCATAATTTAAGACTTCCTTCATAAATTATTCTATTGAGCTTTCCACTGTTCACCTCAACAATCACTAATATCCTCAATATGATCTTTTCATCATTAACTATTTTATTATTCTGTCATTCTGTTCAAAGGAATGTCATTGCATTTTCCTTTGCTATGATAGATCTAGAATCATTGCTGCTTTATATTGCTTTATATACCACTTCAACTGTTCTGACATGATGATCTTCAGAAGGACATCTTCAATTTCTAAACTATGAATATTCATGGGCTGATTACTCAAAGATTTATTACTCACTTAACTGCATTCCTCCAAGTGAACTTTTTGCAGATGAGAGATGTAATGAACTGATGATAGGCACCTTTCTTACTCAACATTAGTAATGGGGTTAATTGTTAATTCTAGCAGTACGATGCATTCTGTAATCATCCTTTAATGTGCTAATATCTTCTTAGCTTACATGTTCATTACTGATGTTTCCTCTATTTTCATGGTTGCTTGCTGCTTTTTCTCCTTCTATCAATCTGTCAGCTATTGAATACTTCAAATAATCTTCTTGATTTCATAGCTGTTCTTATTACATGGATCTCTTCTCAGACTGATTTCAACATGCTGCATCTTCATCAAAATCATCAGAGAATGAAACAGAATTATGAGAACAGGAACACCACCAGAGATACCAAACAGCACCGTAGCTGTGTTTTCAAATGTCATCTAATAATTGTAGCATAAGCATGTTAGTAACCAAGCCTTTAGGCTCTTTTCCGCATCAACATATTCTTCCCAAGAGGAATTTTCATACTAGAACAACTTCTTCAATAGACAATATGTGTCAAGTAATCATCCATGTGATATGTTATCACCAAGATCTTCATGATTTATATTTATTTCATAATCATGATGTATCATGTGTAGGAATTATGTATAAGAGGTCTCAACCATGACAAAAATCATTAGCATCAAATTTTGCATGATCTGTCCTTATCTCCGAATCATAAGACTTCCATCTCATCCATGTGTGAAAACAAAAGATACTCTTCAGCAAAGAAACAATCAGGGCTTATCCATAATCTCATTATGGGAAACCATATATCATTTGCACTCCTCCATGCCATACGTTTTCAGTATTTGCTTAAGATATTTTTCTTGTGATAGAAATATGCCATCTATTGTTTGTTTTTCTTCTTTTGGAGCAAAAAGACCTCAAGAGAGAGGTCATATTTCAGAACCATCATAATTCCAACAATGCATTATTCTTAGCAAGGCTAATGCTCCCCCTGAACTTATGCCACCTGTACCTGTCTTCTTCACATCAGATGCATTGTTAGAAATAAACACAACTATCGTTCATTGCTCCCCCTGTGATGATACATTACTGATTCCAATAATGTATCTCACATCACCCCTGCAGTCATTATGAGAAGTAAGATTTAGAAGCAGATGACTATATTAGGGTCAATATTCCCTACATTTTTGACCGGTCCTCCTTCTTTTTCAAGCTTTGCTTGAAATTTATTATTGTGTGCTGGAAATTATCCATTTTCTCAGATCTATTCATCCTGCATTCCTTTTCTATATGTCCATACTTGTTACAAGAATAACATCTTGTGTGACCAGAGAAGTAAGCATAGGGATCATAATGTGTTTTTCTATTCTTTCTTCTATTGCAATCAGCTGCTTTATGACCAAACTTGCTGCATGAAAAACAATATCCCTTAAAGAAACCTGAGTACCTTTCTATGTGGAATCTGTTTGCTTGTGATTGAAACAATCTGCTTCTGAAATTGGCTGCAACATGCCCATACTTATGACACTTAAAGCATTCAACATTATTGAATGATTTCGGTTGATCTTTTGTCTCTTTCAATACTTCCGTTTTTGCATTGATATCCTTTGAATCCTTAGCACTTTCTTGTGAACCAGATTCTCCTTTAACAGTTTCATGAAAACCAAGACCAGATTTGACAGAAGGAGACCTTTGACTACTAAGAATATTATCCAGAATATTAGTACTATCTTGAAACCTCAAGAGTTTATCCTTTTCCTCTAATTTGCCTTTTAAAATGTTTACCTCAACCTCCAATCTATGGCATTGCTTCTTCATATTTTCTTCGACCCTTTTTCTTTCTTCTACTTGATCATTCAATTTTAGAATTTCTTCTTTCAACCCATTTTCAGTCAGCTCTAAATACTGATTCACCCCCCCCCCTCTCTCAGTATTTTCCCCAACAATTGGTATCAGAGCAGGACCTTCTACAAAAGCTTGATCACTTGAAGGAGATCCGTCACAATGGGAAGGAAGCAAAAGAAGAAGGCTACTCAAAGAAAGGAGAAAAATGAAGAAGATGAAACAGGTATTGATTTTTGTTCTTGTGATTCACCTTCTTGTGCATACAATGGTGAAGATAGTGAAAGTAATGTTATGGATCTAGAAGAAGTTCTCAAGATTAAAGTTGAAAATCAACAAAGATTATCTAATGAGAGAGAATCCATTTACAAAGATGTGATCTCTAGAATGAATGGACAGATAGAAATGTATCAAAGACTGCAGGATAAAGTAACCAATCAAAGTAAAAGACCTGAAGCAGAAATCATCTCTCTCAAAATAGATCTGGAAAAATCAAATAAGAAGAATGAAGAACTTTTACAAAATTTTGAAGAACAAGAAAATGGGTTGAAAGAAGATATTTTAAAATTGAATGATCAAGTAGAAGAAGGAAGAAGGGTTGAAGAAAGTATGAAGAAGCAATGCCAAAGATTGGAGGTTGAGGTAAACATTTTAAAAGGTAAATTAGAAGAAAAGGATAAACTCTTGAGGTTTCAAGATAGTACTAAGATTCTGGACAACATTCTTAGTAGTCAAAGGTCTCCTTCTGTTAAATTTGGTCTTGGTTTTCATGAAACTGTTAAAGGAGAATCTAGTTCACAAGGAAGTGCTAAAGATTCAAAAGATATCAGTGAAAAATCTGAAGTGTTGAAAGAAACAGAAGGTCAACCGACAATCATGAACTCTCAAAAGAAATCATTCCCTCCTTTGATCAATAATGTTGAATGCTTTAAATTTCATAATTATGGGCATGTTGTAGCCAATTGCAGAAGCAGATTGTTTCAGTCACAAAAAAACAGATTCTACATAGAAAGGTACTCGGGTTTCTTTAAGGGATATTTTTTTTCATGCAGCAAGTTTGGTCATAAAGCAGCTGATTGCAATAGAAGAAAGAATAAAAAAACGCATTATGATCTCTAGGCTTACTTTTTTGGTCACACAAGATGTTATGCTTGCAACAAGTATGGACATGTAGAAAAAGAATGCAGGATGAATAGATCTGAGAAATTGGATAATTTCCAGCACATAATAAGAAATTTCAAGCAAAGTTAGAAAAAGAAGGAGGACTGGTAAAAACGTAGGGGATAATAATCCTACTGCAGTCTTCCGCTTCTAAAGCTTACTTCTCATAAAGACTGCAGAGGTGATGTGAGATACATTATAGGATTCAGTAATGTATCATCACAGGGGGAACAATGTATGGTGATTCCCATGGTTGGTTTGGTAATTCTGGACATATTTATTTCTAACAGTGCATCTGATGTGAAGAAGACAGGTACAAGTGGCATAAGTTCAGGGGGAGATGGAAGTGTGAAATTTTCCAGTATTTCACCTTTCATACGCGGGTTTCGTGAACTAAAGTTGCGTATACACGTGAGTTCCAATGGAGACAGAAGCATATAATTTTCAGTTAAGGAAAACAATGAGTCAAGCTCAAGGACAGGAGCACAGATTTAGGGGGAGCATTATCCTTGCTGAGAGTAATGCATTGTTGGCATTATGATGGTTCTAAAATATGATCTCTCTCTTGAGGTCTTTTTGGTATTGGTTATAAAAAGTCATATTTGTAATTTGATGAAAAGGTCATGTTGAGACCTATGATGTAAATTGTAATATTCAGTCATGTAAGGACTTGTTCAAATTTGTAAACCCACTTGGTAGGGTATTTGAGTCAAAATATGTAAACCCACTTGGTTGGGTACTTGAGTCACATATGTAAATCCACTTGGTTGGATCATTGATGTAAGTATGAGTCCTTGGTGATAGGAAAGGTCATAGAGTCATGTACTTCATTGAAAAATATGTTTGAAGATTCAGCGTGAACTCAGGGGGAGCATGGTAACTTCAGTGCACATCAGATCTACAGAGCTCTTCTTTCTACAAGAGAAGAAAAACCTTTTTTTGGTTTTGATCCGCCCTTTGCCCTTGATGTCAAAGGGGGAGAGTATCATGGTGTTTGAATAATGGATATAATCAATGTATCTATCTGTTGTGGTGATCAAACACCATCATGGTTGCCATAAAGTCCAAAGGGGGAGATTGTTGGCAATATGATGCAGAGTGTTGTCCTTAATGGCAACCTACTTGATAAAGTTGATGGCAACCTACTTGATGAAGTTGTCCTTGATGGAAACTGACTTTTCCTATTTATTAATGATGTAAATCTGATGTATCTACAGAGCAATTTAGATGTAATGAAGAAAGGAATTCCTGTAAGGGCCAGAGCAATGATGAAAATGGTATGTCACAAAGCATATGCGGGTTTGTAAAGGAGAAGTAGCATATGTACGCGGAAAAGTACGTGCCAAGTAGCGTATGCCTATTTGCGCTCTAAATTTATAAAACCAGGTGAATTTACCATGGTATTGGCACACAGTATTGAGTGCTGGACTATCTATTTGATCCCGTCCAGGAATACCATCAGCGGTTGAGTGGTTTTGACTCATGGTATTGACAAAGACTAAATATATATAAGGAAAAGAAGATCATAGTGTAAAGTGTGCATAGTTCTGGGCTTGAATGAATACTTCACTCTGAAGTATATCTACATGGAATGGGAAACAATTAATTGATTGATTTGAATTAATAATGCACCTATGAAGAAAATAATGAAGAGGGATCTCTAGATCTGAAATGACTATGTATTTTATGAATGTTTAGATCTGTGATATGGCGAATCTTTGCTGAAGTAAAGGATGAAATCTGAGTTGTTTATCTGATCTGAAGAGCTGCACAGTCCTGGAAAGTTTCTGATATATACGCATGTTCGTTTCATGAAAAGCGCGTGTATACGCAGGTCCGCTTAAAGAAAAGCGCGTATGGAAGTTAGGGTTTCTGAAGAACAAAATGAACTGAAGTATACACAGGTTTGTCTCTATGAAAGCGCGTATATATGCAGGTTAAGTGAAGTAAAAGCGCATATGGAATCTAGGGTTTGCTGAAGTAAGTGGAATGAAATTTCTGATCTGTTTTGCTGTTTTACTGCTATCTATCAATGATGTATTCATACAGATCTGGATTGTTTGAAAATTGATTATGCTGCTGATTATGTTGATTAAAGATCAAGTTGTTGGTTGATTGGTTGATGATTCAATGAATGAAATGATGGGGTTATAAGTTTCAGTTTGATGTATCTTGAGCTTAAATGTGTGGAGTGGGTCCAATATGAAAATCTGATGAAAAGAGGCCTACAAGTTGTGTTGTATGGAAGATGTTGGATCCAGTATGAAAATTGATGAAAGGTGGTCCATGATGGTGCTAAGGGTCGAAGCCTTCAGTGAGGGGGTTGTAGCTCCCTTCCAGTGGTAGCTGGTAAACAAGAGCAGGGGGTAGTAGCTCCCTTCAAGGAGAGGCTGGTAAACAAGAGCAGGGGGCTGTAGCTCCCTCCCAGGAGAGGCTGGTAGACGAGAGAATGTTGTAGCTTTCTGCAGGTGGGTGCCTACGTGCTGGTATGAGTCTGCACCAGTACATGGTTGTAAGAAGTTTTATTTATAATAAATATTGAAGACAGAGATGACGACAGCGGTGGTTTTCTCCCGAATTGGGTTTCCACCTTAAATCCCGGTGTTCATGTGTGTTACTTATGTGTGATGATTTATTTTGTTCTTACTGAACATGTTTACTTCTTACTAAACATCTAATGAATGAATGATGCAATGATCTAAGTAAAGAATTATCTGCATAATAAGATCTCTAGTAATACGCAAGTTTTATGAAGGATATCCGCGTGTATACGCGAGTTGGGCTCAGTAAAGTAGCGTATGGGTTTTAAGAGAAAGAAAAAGTAAAAATTTTTCAGTCAGCCCTAAATACTGATTCACCCCCCCCTCTCTCAATATTTTTCCCAACAATTGGTATCAGAGGAGGTCCTTCTGCAGAAGCTTGATCGCTTGAAGGAGATCCATCACAATGGGAAGGAAGAAAAAGAAGAAGGCTACTCAAAGAAAGGATAAAAATGAAGAAGATGAAATAGGTATTGATTGTTGTTCTTGTGATTCACCTTCTTGTGCATACAATGGTGAAGATAGTGAAAGTAATGTTATGGATCTAGAACAAGTTCTCAAGATTAAAGTTGAAAATCAACAAAGATTATCTAATGAGAGAGAATTTATCTACAAAGATGTCATATCTAGAATGAATGGATAGATAGAAATGTATCAAAGTCTGCAGGATAAAGTAACCAATCGAAGTAAAAGACGTGAAGCAGAAATCATCTCTCTCAAAACAGATCTGGAAAAATCAAATAAGAAGAATGAAGAACTTTTACAAAATTTTGAAGAACAAGAAAATGGGTTGAAAGAAGAGATTTTAAAATTGAATGATCAAGTAGAAGAAGGAAGAAGGGTCGAAGAAATTATGAAGAAGCAATGCCAAAGATTGGAGGTTGAGGTAAACATTTTAAAAGGTAAATTAGAAGAAAAAGATAAACTCTTGAGGTTTCAAGATAGTACTAAGATTCTGGACAATATTATTAGTAGTCAAAGGTCTCCTTCTGTTAAATTTGGTCTTGGTTTTCATGAAACTGTTAAAGGAGAATCTAGTTCACAAGGAAGTGCTAAAGATTCAAAAGATATCAATGCAAAATCTGAAGTGTTGAAAGAAATAGAAGGTCAACCGACAATCATGAACTCTCAAAAGAAATCATTCCCTCCTTTGATCAATAATTTTGAATGCTTTAAATGTCATAATTATGGGCATGTTTCAGCCAATTGCAGAAGCAGATTGTTTTAGTCACAAACAAACAGATTCTACACAGAAAGGTACTCATGTTTCTTTAAGGGATATTGTTTTTCATGCAGAAAGTTTGGTCATAAAGCAGCTGATTGCAATAGAAGAAAGAATAAAAAAACACATTATGATCTCTATGCTTACTTTTATGGTCACACCAGATGTTATTCTTGCAAGAAGTATGGACATGTAGAAAAATAATGCAGGATGAATAGATATGAGAAATTGGATAATTTCCAGCACACAATAAGAAATTTCAAGCAAAGCTGGAAAAAGGAGGACCGGTCAAAAACGTAGGGGATAATAATCCTACTGAAATCTTCCGCTTCTAAAGCTTACTTCTCATAAATACTGCGGGGGTGATGTGAGATACATTATAGGATTCAGTAATGCATCATCATAGGGAGAGAAATGTATGGTGATTCCCATGGTTAGTTTGGTAATTCTGGACATGTTTATTTCTAACAGTGCATCTGATGTGAAGAAGACAGTTACAGGTGGCATAAGTTCAGGGGGAGATGGAAGTGTGAAAATTTTCAGTATTTCACCTTTCATACGCGGGTTTCGTGAACGAAAGCCGCGTATACAGTGCACATCAGAGAAAGGTACTCAGGTGCAATATGATGCAAAGTGTTGTCCTTGATGGCAACCTACTTGATAAAGTTGATGGCGACCTAATTGATGAAGTTGTCCTTGATGGAAACTAACTTTTCCTATTTATTAATGATGTAAATCTGATGTATCTATAGAGCAGTTCAGATGTAATGAAGAAAGGAATTCCTCTAAGGACCAGAGCAATGATGAAAATGGTATGTCACAAAGCATACGTGGGTTTGTAAAGGCGAACTAGCGTATGTAAACGGAAAAGTACGTGCCAAGAAGCATATGCCTATTTGCGCTCTAAATTTATAAAACCAGGGGAATTTACCATGGTATTGGCACACAATATTGAGCGTTGGACTATCTATTTGATCCCGTCCAGGAATACCATCAGCGGTTGAGTGGTTTTGACTCATGGTATTGACAAAGGCTAAATATATATAAGGAAAAGAAGATCATAGTGCAAAGTGTGCATAGGTCTGGGCTTGAATGAATACTTCACTCTGAAGTATATCTGCATGGAATGGGAAACAGTTCATTGATTGATCTGAATTAATAATGCACCTATGAAGAAAATAATGAAGAGGGATCTCTAGATCTTAAATGACTATGTATTTTATGAATGTTTAGATCTGTGATATGGCGAATCTTTGCTGAAGTAAAGGATGAAATCTGAGTTGTTTATCTGATCTGAAGAGCTGCACAGTCCTAGAAATTTTCTGATCTATACGCATGTTCGTTTCATGAAAAGCGCGTGTATACGCAGGTCTGCTTAAAGAAAAGCGCGTATGGAAGTTAGGGTTTCTGAAGAACAAAATGCACTGAAGTATGCACAGGTTTGTGTCTGTGAAAGCACGTATATATGCAGGTTAAGTGAAGTAAAAGCGCGTATGGAATCTAGGGTTTGCTGAAGTAAGTGGAATGAAATGTCTAATTTGTTTTGCTGTTTTACTGCTATCTGTCAATGATGTATTCATACAAATCTGGATTGTTTGAATGTTGATTATGCTGTTGATTATGTTGATTAAATATCAAGTTGTTGGTTGATTGGCTGATGATTCAATGAATGAAATGATGGGGTTATAAGTTTCAGTTTGATGTATGTTGAGCTTAAATGTGTGGAGTGGGTCCAGTCTGAAAATATGATGAAAAGTGGCCTACAAGTTGTGTTGTATGGAATTTGTTGGATCCAGTATGAAAATTGATGAAACGTGGTCCAAAATGGTGCTGAGGGTCGAAGCCTTCAGTGAGGGGGTTGTAGCTCCCTTCCAGTGGTAGCTGGTAAACGAGAGCAGGGGGTAGTAGCTCCCTTCCAGGAGAGGCTGGTAAACGAGAGCAGGGGGTTGTAGCTCCCTTCCAGGAGAGGCTGGAAAACGAGAGAAGGTTGTAGCCTTCTGCAGGTGGGTGCCTGCATGCTGGTATGAGTCTGTACCAGCATAAAATTGTAAGAAGTTTTCTTTATAATAAATATTGAAGACTGAGATAACAACAGTGGTGGTTTTCTCCCAAATTTGGTTTCCACCTTAAATACTGGTGTTCATATGTATTGCTTATGATTGATGGCTTGTTATTTCTATTCATGCTTACTGCATAACATCTGATGAATGAATGATGCAATGATCTAAGTAAAGACATAATAAGATCTCTGAACATACAATTTGGATTCAGTAAAGTAGCATATGGTTTCAAGAAAGAAAAATTAAAAGTTCTCATTCAGCTCTAAATACTGATTCACCCCCCCCCCCTCTCAGTATTTTTCCCAACAATTGGTATCGTATATACATCGTGTTTGTTTAAGGGATATTGTTTTTCATGCAGCAAGTTTGGTCATAAAGCAACTCGATTGCAATAGAAAGAAAGAATAAAAAAACACAGACTTATGCTTATGGTCCGATCTGTCACACAAGATGTTATGCTTGTAACAAGTATGGACATGTAGAAAAAGAATGCAGGATGAATAGATCTGAGAAATTGGATAATTTCTAGCACACAATAAGAAATTTCAAGCAAAGCTGGAAAAAGAAGGAGGACCGGTCAAAAACGTAGGGGATAATAATCCTACTGCAGTCTTCTGCTTCTAAAGATTACTTCTCATAATGACTGCAGGAGTGATGTGAGATACATTATAGGGATTAGTAATGTATTATCACAGGGGGAGCAATAGATGGTGATTCCCATGGTTGGTTTGGTAATTCTGGTTGTTTCTAACAGTGCATATGATGTGAAGAAGACAGGTACAGTATGTCTGTGGGATAGATTTATCCTAAGTCAGCATTTCACCTTTCATACGCGGGTTTTGTGGAATCAAACCATGGGATACATACATCAGTTTCAATGGAGACAACGGCTATATGATTTTCAAGCATGAAAATAGTGAGTCAAGCTCAAGGACAGGAGTACGATTCGTGGGGAGCATTAGCATTGTTGAAGTAATGCATTGTTGGCATTAAGATGAATCTGAAATATGATCTCTCTCTTGAGGTCTTTTTGGTATTGAAAAGTCATATTTTTATTTTGATGAAAAGGTCATGATAAGACCTCTGATGTAAAATTGTAATATTCAGTCATGTAAGGACTTGTTTAAATTTGTAAACCCACTTGGTTGGGTAGTTGAGTCAAATACAAACCCCACTTGGTTGGGTATTTAATTCATATATGTAAATCCACTTGGTTGGATCTTTGATGTAAGTATGAGTCCTTGGTGATAGGAAAGGTCATAGAGTCATGTAGTTCATTGAAAAATATGTTTGAAGATTCAGCATGAACTCAGGGGGAGCATGGTAACTTCAGTGCACATCAGATCTACAGAGCTCTTCTTTCTACATGAGAAGAAAAACCTTGTTTTGGTTTTGATCCGCCCTTTGCCCTTGATGTCAAAGGGGGAGAGTATCATGGTGTTTGAATAGGGGGAGAGTATCGTGGTGTTTGAATAATGGTTATAATCAATGTATCTATCTGTTGTGGTGATCAAACACCATCATGGTTGCCATCAAGTCCAAAGGGGGAGATTGTTGGCAATATGATGCAGAGTGTCGTCCTTGATGGCAACCCACTTGATAAATTTGATAGCAACCTACTTGATGAAGTTGTCCTTGATGGAAATTGACTTGATGAGTTGTTAATGATGTAAATTTGATGTATCTATAGAGCAGTTCAGATGTAATGGAGAAAGGAATTCCTGTAAGGGCCAAGGCAATGATGAAAATGGTATGTCACAAAGCATACGCTCGTTTGTAAAGGCGAAGTAGCCTATGTACGCGGAAAAGTACGTTAAGCAAGCAGCGTATGCCTATTTGCACTTCAAATTTATAAAACTGTGAAATTCTACTATGGTATTGGCACACAAAAGATTGAGCACCGGACTATCTATTTGATCCCGTCCAGAATAACATCAACAGTTGAGTGGTTTTGACTCTGCATACAAAGGCTAAATCTATATAAGGAAAAAGAAGATCATAGTGCAAAGTGTGCATAGGTATGGGCTTGAATGAATACTTCAATTAAGCATATTTGCATGGAATGGGAAATGCTCATCGATTGATCTGAATTAATAATGCGCCTATGAAGAAAATGATGAAGAGGGATCTCTAGATTTGAAATGACTATGTATTTTCTAGATCTGTTTATGGAATGTTTAGATCTGTGATCTGGCGAATCTTTGCTGAAGTAAAGGATGAAATCTGAGTTGTTTATCTGATCTGAAGAGATGCACAGTCCTGGAAAGTTTTTGATCTATACGCATGTTCGTTTCATGAAAGGCGCGTGTATACGCGGGTCCGTTTAAAGAAAAGCGCGTATGGAAGTTAGGTTTTCTGAAGAACAAAATGCACTAAAGTATATGCAGGTTTGTCTCTGTGAAAGCGCATATATACGCAAGTTAAGTGAAGTAAAAGTGCGTATGGAATCTAGGGTTTGCTGAAGTAAGTGGAATGAAATGTATGATCTTTTTTGCTGTTTTACTGCTATCTGTCAATGATGTATTCATACAGATCTGGATTATTTGAATGTTGATTATGCTGCTGATTATGTTGATTAAAGATCAAGTTGTTGGTTGATTGGTTGATGATTCAATGAATGAAATGATGGGGTTATAAGTTTCAGTTTGATGTATGTTGAGCTTAAATGTGTGGAGTGGGTCCAGTCTGAAAATATGATGAAAAGAGGACTACAAGTTGTGTTGTATGGAAGCTGTTGGATCCAATATGAAAATTGATGAAACGTGGTCCATGATGGTGCTGAGGGTCGAGGCCTTTAGTGAGGGGGTTGTAGCTCCCTTCCAGTGGTAGCTGGTAAATGAGAGCAGGGGGTAGTAGCTCCCTTCTAGGAGAGGCTGGTAAACGAGAGCAGGGGGTAGTAGCTCCCTTCCAGGAGAGGCTGGTAAACGAGAGCAGGGGGTTGTAGCTCCCTTCCAGGAGAGGCTGGTAAATGAGAGAAGGTTGTAGCCTTCTGCAGGTGGGTGCCTGCGTGCTGGTATGAGTCTGCACTAGTACATGGTTGTAAGAAGTTTTCTTTATAATAACTATCGAAGATAGAGACGACGACAGCGGTGGTTTTCTCCCGAATTGGGTTTCCACCTTAAATATTGGTGTTCATGTGTGTTGCTTATGTGTGATTATTTATTCTATTCTTACTGCACATGTTTACTTCTTACTAAACATCTAATGAATGAATGATGCAATGATCTAAGTAAAGAATTATCTGCATAATAAGATCTCTGGTAATACACAATTTTTATGAAGGATATCCGCGTGTATACGCGAGTTGGGCTCAGTAAAGTAGCGTATGGGTTTTAAGAGAAAGAAAAAGTAAAAATTTTTCAGTCAACCCTAAATACTGATTCACCCCCCCCTCTCTCAGTATTTTTCCCAACAATTGGTATCATAGGAGGTCCTTCTACAGAAGCTTGATCGCTTGAAGGAGATCTGTCACAATGGGAAGGAAGCAAAAGAAGAAGGCTACTCAAAGAAAGGAGAAAAATGAAGAAGATGAAACAGGTATTGATTGTTGTTCTTGTGATTCACCTTCTTGTGCATACAATGGTGAAGATAGTGAAAGTAATGTTATGGATCTAGAAGAAGTTCTCAAGATTAAAGTTGAAAATCAACAAAGATTATCTAATGAGAGAGAATCTATCTACAAAGATGTGATCTCTAGAATTAATGGACAGATAGAAATGTATCAAAGACTGCAGGATAAAGTAACCAATCGAAGTAAAAGACTTGAAGCAGAAATCGTCTCTCTCAAAACAGATCTGGAAAAATCAAATAAGAAGAATGAAGAACTTTTACAAACTTTTGAAGAACAAGAAAATGGGTTGAAAGAAGAGATTTTAAAATTGAATGATCAAGTAGAAGAAGGAAGAAGGGTCGAGGAAAGTATGAAGAAGCAATGCCAAATATTGGAGGTTGAGGTCAACATTTTAAAAGGTAAATTAGAAGAAAAAGATAAACTCTTGAGGTTTCAAGATAGTACTAAGATTCTGGACAATATTCTTAGTAGTCAAAGGTCTCCTTCTATTAAATTTGGTCTTGGTTTTCATGAAACTGTTAAAGGAGAATCTAGTTCACAAGGAAGTGCTAAAGATTCAAAAGATATCAATGCAAAATCTGAAGTGTTGAAAGAAACAGAAGGTCAACTGACAATCATGAACTCTCAAAAGAAATCATTCCCTCCTTTGATCAATAATGTTGAATGCTTTAAATGTCATAATTATGGGCATGTTGCAGCCAATTGCAGAAGAAGATTGTTTCAGTCACAAACAAACAAATTCTACACAAAAAGGTACTCAGGTTTCTTTAAGGGATATTGTTTTTCATGCAGCAAGTTTGGTCATAAAGCAGCTGATTGCAATAGAAGAAAGAATAAAAAAACACATTATGATCTCTATGCTTACTTTTCTGGTCACACAAGATGTTATGCTTGCAACAAGTATGGACATGTAGAAAAATAATGTAGGATGAATAGATCTGAGAAATTGGATAATTTCCAGCACACAGTAAGAAATTTCAAGCAAAGCTGGAAAAAGAAGGAGGACCGGTCAAAAACGTAGGGGATAATAATCCTACTGCAGTCTTCCGCTTCTAAAGCTTACTTCTCATAAAGAATGCAGAGGTGATGTGAGATACATTATAGGATTTAGTAATGTATCATCACAGGGGGAGAAATGTATGGTGATTCCCATGGTTGGTTTGGTAATTCTGGACATGTTTATTTCTAACAGTGCATCTGATGTGAAGAATACAGGTACAGGTGGCATAAGTTCAGGGGGATATGGAAGTGTGAAATTTTTCAGTATTTCACCTTTCATACGCGAGTTTTGTGAACTAAAGTCATGTATACACGCAAGTTCCAATGGATACAGAAGTGGATGATTTTCAGTTAAGGAAAACAGTGAGTCAAGCTCAAGGACAGGAGCACAGATTCAGGGGGAGCATTATCCTTGCTGAGAGTAATGCATTGTTGGCATTATGATGGTTCTGAAATATGATCTCTCTCTTGAGGTATTTTTGGTATTGGTTATAAAAAGTCATATTTGTAATTTGATCATTCAATTTTAAAATCTCTTCTTTCAACCCATTTTCTTGTTCTTCAAAAGTTTGTAAAAGTTCTTCATTCTTCTTATTTGATTTTTTCAGATCTATTTTGAGAGAGATGATTTTTGCTTCAAGTATTTTACTTCGATTGGTTACTTTATCCTGCAGTATTTGATACATTTCTATGTGTCCATTCATTCTAGAGATCACATCTTTGTAGATAAATTCTCTCTCATTAGATAATATTTGTTGATTTTCAACTTTAATCTTGAGAACTTCTTCTAGATCCATAACATTACTTTCACTATCTTCACCATTGTATGCACAAGAAGGTGAATCACAAGAACAACAATCAATACCTGTTTCATCTTCTTCAGTTTTTTCCTTTCTTTGAGTAGCCTTCTTCTTTTGCTTCCTTCCCATTGTGACGGATCTCCTTCAAGCGATCAAGCTTCTGCAAAAGGACCTACTCTGATACCAATTGTTGGGAAAAATATTGAGAGAGGGGGGGGGGTGAATCAGTATTTAGGGCTGACTGAAAATGGGTTGAAAGAAGAAATTCTAAAATTGAATGATCAAGTAGAAGAAAGAAAAAGGGTCGAAGAAAATATGAAGAAGAAATGCCATAGATTGGAGGTTGAGGTAAACATTTTAAAAGGAAAATTAGAGGAAAAGGATAAACTCTTGAGGTTTCAAGATAGTACTAAGATTTTGGATAATATTCTTAGTAGTCAAAGGTCTCCTTCTGTTAAATCTGGTCTTGGTTTTCATGAAATTGTTAAAGGAGAATCTAGTTCACAAGAAAGTGCTAAAAATTCAAAGGATATCAATGCAAAACCTGAAGTATTGAAAGAGACAAAAGATCAACCGAAATCATTCAATAATTTTGAATGCTTTAAGTGTCATAATTATGGGCATGTTGTAGCAAATTGCGGAAGCAGATTGTTTCAGTCACAAGCAAACAGATTCCACATAGAAAGGTACTCAGGTTTCTTTAAGGGATATTGTTTTTCATGCAGCAAGTTTGGTCATAAAGCAGCTGATTGCAATAGAAGAAAGAATAGAAAAACACATTATGATCCCTATGCTTACTTCTCTGGTCACACAAGATGTTATGCTTGTAACAAGTATGGACATATAGAAAAGGAATGCAGGATGAATAGATCTGAGAAAATGGATAATTTCCAGCACACAATAAGAAATTTCAAGCAAAGCTGGAAAAAGGAGGACCGGTCAAAAATGTAGGGAATATTGACCCTACTACAGTCATCTGCTTCTAAAGCTTACTTCTCATAATGACTGTAGGGGTGATGTGAGATACATTATAGGAATCCGTAATGTATCATCACAGGGGGAGCAATGAACGATAGTTGTGTTTATTTCTAATAGTGCATCTGATGTGAAGAAGACAGGTACAGGTGGCATAAGTTCAGGGGGAGCATTAGCCTCGCTAATAATAATGCATTGTTGGCATTATGATGGTTCTGAAATATGACCTCTCTTGAGGTTTTTTTGCTCCAAAAGAATAAAAACAAACAACAGATGGCATATTTATATCACAAGCAAAATATCTTAAGCAAATACTGAAAACGTATGGCATGGAGGAGTGCAAATGATATATGGTTTCCCATAATGATATTATGGATAAGCCCTGATTGTTTCTTTGCTGAAGAGTATCTTTTGTTTTCACACATGGATGAGATGGAAGTCTTATGATTCGGAGATAAGGACAGATCATGCAAAATTTGATGCTAATGATTTTTGTCATGGTTGAGACCTCTTATACATAATTCCTACACATGATACATCATGATTATGAAATAAATATAAATCATGAATATCTTGGTGATAACATATCACATGGATGATTACTTGACACATATTGTCTATTGAAGAAGTTGTTCTGGTATGATAATTCCTCTTGGGAAGAATATGTTGAAGCGGCAAAGAACCTGAAGGCTTGGTTACTGACGTGCTTATGCTACAATTATTGGATGACATTTGAAAACACAGCTGCAGTGCTGTTTGGTATCTCTGGTGGTGTTCTTGTTCTCATAATTCTGTTTCATTCTCTGATGATTTTGATGAAGATGCAGCATGTTGAAAGCAGTCTGAGAAGAGCTCCATGTAATAAGAACAACTATGAAATCAAGAAGATTATTTGAAGTATTCAATAGCTGACAGATTGATAGAAGGAGAAAAAGCAACAAGAAACCATGAAAATAGAGGAAACATCAGTAATGAACATGTAAGCTAAGAAGATATTAGCACATTAAAGGATGATTACATAATGCATCATACTACTAGAATTAACAATGAACCCCATTAATAATTTTGAGTAAGAAAGGTGCCTATCATCAGTTCATTACATCTCTCATCTGCAAAAATTTCACTTGGAGGAATGCAGTTAAGTGAGTAATAAATATTTGAGTAATCAGCCCATGAAGATTCATAGTATAGAAATTGAAGATGTCCTTCTGAAGATCATCATGTCAGAACAGTTGAAGTGGTATATAAAGCAATATAAAGCAGCAATGATTCTAGATCTATCATAGCAAAGGAAAATGCAGTGACATTCCTTTGAACAGAATGACAGAATAAGAAAATAGTTAATGATGAAAAGATTAGATTGAGGATATTAATGACTGTTGAGGTGAACAGTGGAAAGCTCAATAGAATAATTTATGAAGGAAGTCTTAAATTATGGGTAAATGTGCAAACTAAAGTGAAATCTTTGCATATTTTATCAAGGTAATATCATTTGGTACTTGGTACAAGCAGCATGCCTATCAAACAAAATATCAAGTGTTATCATGGAGGAACAACAGTATGGCACAGGTCCTCAGGATCAAAGAACTATGGCAAGAATGCATCAAGAAATATATTGGTGCACTACATCAGATATATACTAAAGTATAGTTGAAGCAAGCCTGATATGTCACCTGGAGCATTCACAATATTTAAGTCTTGATCCAATAATGCATCTCTTATTATACAAGTCTGATTGTATATGGCTGTCATCACCTACTCTCTATACAAGTGCAAAGAGTCTATGCTTTGGAAATCTCCCCCTTTGGACTTGATGGCAACCATGATGGTGTTTGATCACCACAACAGATAGATACATTGATTATAACCATTATTCAAACACCATCAATTGTTGGAAATATTGTCATTGATGGAAAAGGAAGTGGCAAAGGAATTGGCATCTGAAACAAAGAAAAGACATGTAGCAGAGAAGAACAGAGAAAGAGTGCATCTACAGAAGAACAATATTAGTCATGAAGCAAATTGAATTCAATAGGAAGGATATTTAAGTCCCATTCAGGTGTGAACATATGTATGCAATCCATGAAAAACCCTTTGAGGGGATTAATGGTGCTCTGTATGTTGTTCGAGGAATGGTTAATACGGTCGATAGTATATCCAAACTTCCATACGCGGTTTCTTTAAGCGGACCTGCGAATACACACGCTTTTCACGAAACGAACATGCGTATAGATCAAAAAATTTCCAGGACTGTGCAGCTCTTCAGATCAGATAAAAAACTCAGATTTCATCCTTTACTTTAGCAAAGATTCGCCAGATCACAGATCTAAACATTCATAAACAGATCTAGAAAATACATAGTCATTTCAGATCTAGAGATCCCTCTTCATTATTTTCTTCATAGGTGCATTATTAATTCAGATCAATCAATGAACTGTTTCCCATTCCATGCATATATACTTTAGAATGAATTATTCATTCAAGCCCAGACCTATGCACACAGTGCACTATGATCTTCTTTTCCTTATATAGATTTAGCCTTTGTCAATACCATGAGTCAAAACCACTCAACCGCTGATGGTATTCCTGGACGGGATCAAATAGATAGTCCAGTGCTCAATACTGTGTGCCAATACCATGGTAAATTCCCCTGGTTTTATAAATTTAGAGCGCAAATAGGCATATGCTACTTGGCACGTAATTTTCTGCGTACATATGCTACTTCGCCTTTACAAACCCGCGTATGCTTTGTGACATACCATTTTCATCATTGCTCTGGCCCTTACAGGGATTCCTTTCTTCATTACATATGAACTGCTCTGTAGATACATCAGATTTACATCATTAATAAATAGGACAAGTCAGTTTCCATCAAGGACAACTTCATCAAGTAGGTTTCCATCAACTTTATCAAGTAGGTTTCCATCAAGGACAACACTCTGCATCATATTGCCAACAATATCCCCCTTTGGACTTGATGGAAACTATGATGGTGTTTGATCACCACAACAGATAGATACATTGATTATAACCATTATTCAAACACCATGATACTCTCCCCCTTTGACATCAAGGGAAAAGGGCAGATCAAAACCAAAACAAGGTTTTTCTTCTCTTGTAGAAAGAAGAGCTCTGTAGATCTGATGTGCACTGAAGTTACCATGCTCCCCCTGAGTTCACGCTGAATTTTCAAACATATTTTTCAATGAAGTACATGAATCTATGACCTTTCCTATCACCAAGGACTCATACCTACATCAAAGATCCAACGTTGATTTACATATGTGACTCAAGTACCCAACCAAGTGGGTTTACATATTTTGACTCAACTACCCAACCAAGTGGGTTTACAAATTTGAACAAGTCCTTACATGAATGAATATTACAATTTACATAATATATGAAGGAAGTCTTAAATTATGGGTAAATGTGCAAACTAAAGTGAAATCTTTGCATATTTTATCAAGGTAATATCATTTGGTACTTGGTACAAGTAGCATGCCTATCAAACAGAATATCAAGTGTTATCATGGAGGAACAATAGTATGGCACAGGTCCTCAAGATCAAAGGACTATGGAAAGAATGCATCAAGAAATATATTGGTGCACTACATCAGATATAGACTGAAGTATAGTTGAAGCAAGCCTGATATGTCACTTGGAGCATTCACAATCTTTAAGTCTTGATCCAATAATGCATCTCTTATTATACAAGTCTGATTATATATGGCTGTCATCACCTACTCTCTATATAAGTGAAAAGAGTCTATGCTTCGGAATGGTATCGACTTAATGTGTATAGACAAGTTCAAAAATCCCCAAAAAGTGTTCTCTCAACAACGCTTTTATACCAGTTTGGAGCAATAGGGTACAAATTCAGAAGAAGAAGATCTAAACACAAATTTCTCTGTAGATGCACTCTTTCTCTGTAGATGCACTCTTTCTCTGTTCTTCATCATTTCTAGATCATATCCATAGGTGCATCATATTTTCTGATCTATCAGAGTTCAATCATGCAAATGTCTCTTAAAGAGATTTATTCGTTGTCAACCTCTCTGCATGCCCATCTTGAACCATAATACGTTTCTCCTTATATAGTTTTGCCTTTATCAATACCATGAGTAGAAAACCACTCAACTACTAATGGTATTCATATTAAAATTCGAACCAATCCAAATTGAAAATCCAATCTTCGTTCTTCCATGCACGAATTGTCCCAAAGGTAATATTTTTCACCACCAAATAATACTATAGCCAAGGTTAAGTAACATTAACGTGCCGCTGATGGTTTTCTTTCTTTTATTGGAATTTTATTTATCAAATTCGTGGAATTTGATAAATAAATATTATTAACACCCTTTGGTAATTAAATATTTATATTAATAATCCACGCTTTTATAAAATGGCCTTTTTAAAATAGACCTTTGGATCCGGCCCCACATGCATAATCGACGGCTTAATCAATATTATTTAAAACTCGGGCCCATTGCTAATGATATTTTTCATTCAACGGTTGTTATCGCGTCGCGCCGCCTCCTTTGATCGGATGGATATCGCTCGGCGAAGACGCGTGAACAATAACGTGCGATGGCTGTTGTACCTTGGTTAACCTTCGCGCATCTATAGAAAATGATCACCGTTCGATGACCCCTTCCCAGATCAACAACATATATGCATATCGCTCGAACTCCGATGCCGAACGTTAACGTGAGATGGCCCGCCGTACTTGTCGCCCGTTCTATGGAATCGTAGCCAACCTCTTGAATATCTCTCAACCCGCAAAAGCGGTGCGATATGGGAAATCCATCTTCGCAAATCTGCTCGTGGTTTTGGAATAGTGACCAACCCATGGTTAAGTCTGGTTACGCTATTCCTTTTGGTCCCTTAACTCAGGTTCACAACTCGGTCCACTGAAAGTTTAATGCCAGATACTCTGTTTTAGTTCTTCCGCGTTATAACTGATTTGCTCTCGCTCCTTGTTCCTTTCTCCATGAACACCAGTCAGCTCCTTAGTAGTAGCGTAGACCCTTCCATGTGAAGCTTAAAAACCATAATTTTGTTCAATCAATAACATTCCACTATCTACTAGTTTGGATACACTGTCGATCGTATTAACCATTCCTCAAACAACATATAGAGCACTATTAATCCCCTCATAGGGTTTCTCACAGATTGCATACATATGTTCACACCTAAATGGGACTCAAATATCCTTCATATTAAATTCAATTTGCTTCGTGACTGATACTGTTCTTCTGTAGATGAACTCTTTCTCTGTTCTTCTCTGCTACATGTCTTTTCTCTGTTTTAGATGCCAATTCCTTTGCCACTTCCTTTTCCATCAATGAAAATATTTCCAAAAATCTCCCCCTTTGGCATTGATGGCAATACTCTTCCTCTGATTGTCTTATAGAAGCCCTTTTTTGCTTACTCTTCCTCTGATTGTCTTATAGAAGCCCTTTGTTGCTTTTCCTCCCCCTTTGAAATCAACGGCAAAGATCATGTTGCATCTTCAACCATGCCAACAAAATGACTTATAAATTCCAACAATGCATCCTTTTCATATGACCAATGCTCCCCCTTAGCCTGTGCATTCAAAGATGTTTTCAATGGGAGCATATCCAATTTAATCTTCTAAATTTAAGCAGATCTGATCTTCTGCATGGCAAAGACTACTCCCAGCTTCTGTCTGAGATATTCGAACGCTTCCCTGGGTAGAGGTTTGGTAAATATATCAACAACTTATTCTTTGGAGGGAACATACTCCAATTTCACTTTTTGTTCAAGCACTTGTTCATGTAAGAAGTGATATTTTATGGGAATGTGCTTGGTCTTGGAATGCATAACAAGATTCTTTGAGATACTGATGGCACTTGTGTTATCACACATAATGGATATAGGAGGTGAACATTTGATTTGAAAGTCTTGTAAGGTTTGCATCATCCAGAGAAGTTGAGTGCAACATGATGCGGCAGCCACATATTCTGCTTCTACTGTAGATAAGGCAATATAGCTTTGCTTCTTGCTAAACCAAGATACTAACTGGGTCCCATATAGAATGCACCACCACTAGTGCTTTTCCGATCATCAACACTTCTAGCCCAATTTGCATCAGTGTATGCATGAAGAGTAAGATCAACATTCTTTGGATACCATAGTCCAAAGTCTTGAGTTCCTTGTAGATATTTGAATATTCTTTTCACAGCCTGAAGGTGAGACTCTTTTGGATTAGCATGGAATCGTCCAACAATCCCAACTGCATGCATGATGTCTGGTCTTGTCCCAGTGAGATAAAGTAGACTTCCTATCATAGATCTATATTCTGGTTGATTCACCATGGGGGAATCATCATTAGAACTGAGATTACATCCGGTTATCATTGGTGTACTTACAGGTTTGCAATCTTCCATGCCATACTTCTTCAGGATTTTCTTGAGGTATTTTTCTTTCGATAAGAATATGCCATTTGTTGCTTGTTGCACTTGCAAGCCAAGAAAGAATGTTAGTTCCCCAAGTAAGGAAATTTCAAATTCTTGCTGCATATCAGAAGCAAATTTCTGACTCATAGACTCTTCATTACTTCCAAAAATGATATCATCAACATATACAACCACAATCAATATTTTGTCATTTTCAGTTTTTGTGTATAAGTTGCTATCAGCAGACCCTTTTGAAAATCCTTGTTGATGAAGATATTTGTCAAGACGATAGTACCATGCCCTTGGAGCTTGTTTGAGACCATATAGAGACTTTTTAAGTCTACAAACAAGTTTTTCATCATTTCCCATAATGAATCCTTCTGGTTTTTCTATATAAACTTCTTCTTCTAGATCACCATTGAGAAAAGCAGATTTAACATCCATTTGATAAAATTTGATTTGTTGGAAGCTTGAAAAAGCAAGAAACATTCTTATGGCTTCAAGTTTGGCTACAGGAGCAAAAGTTTCTTCAAAGTCTATACCTTCTTGTTGAGCATACCCCTTGCAAACAAGTCTAGCTTTATTTCTTATAACATCCCCATTCTCATTTAACTTGTTTTTGAATATCCATTTAGTTCCAATGAAATTTTTTTCATGAGGTCTTGGTACTAATTCCCAAGTGTGATTCTTTTCAATTTGATCAAGCTCTTCATTCATGGCTTGAATCCAACATTCATCTTTTCTAGCTTGACTGACATTGTGTGGTTCAATAGTGGACATAAATGCCAGATTTCTAGAAGATCCCACAAGAGTCCTTCTTGTTTGTACACCTGATCCCTTTTCTCCCAAAATTTGAGATTCTGGATGATTCTTTTGAACATATCTGGATGGAGCCTTTTCAGACAAATCATCTTCGAGTTCTTCATTGGGTTCACTGTTTGTATCATTACTATTTGATGTAGAAGGATATATCTCGTCATAATCGTCTTCATTTGTTGTTTGTTTTTCTTCTTTTGAAGCTGCTAGAGACTCATCAATAACAACATCTATACATTCAAAAATATTCCGAAGTCTTTTATTGTAACATTTATATGCCCTAATCCTAGAGGAGTAACCAAGAAATATTCCTTCATCTGCTCTGGGTTCAAACTTGCCAAGTTTTTCATCATTATTTTTGAGAAAACATTTTCTTCCAAAAATTCTAAAATGCTTTACATTGGGAGAATTACCATACCAGATTTCATATAGAGTTTTATCACTATTTACACGAACATGTGCCTTGTTAAGAATATTTACTGCTGTATGTGTTGCTTCTCCCCAAAATGTGTCAGGTGTTCTGGAATCATCAAGCATAGCTCTAGCCATTTGTTGAACTGTTCTGTTCATTCTTTATGGTACGCCATTCTGTTGTGGAGTGCCAGCTACAGAAAACTGTCTTTGTATGCCATGTTGTTCACAAAATTCAAGGAATTCATTGGATGTATATTCTCCTCCTCGATTAGATCTAAGACACTTGATTTTTAGATCTAATTCATTTTCAACCAGTGCTTTGAAGATCTAAAATTTCTCAAATGCTTCATCTTTGTGTTTAGTCAACCCAATCCAACACATTCTAGAGAAATCATCAATAAATAAGATATAGTATTGTTCACCACGTGGTGAATTTTTCCTCATAGGTCCACATATGTCAATATGAATGAGTTCAAGAGGCTTACTTGATGATCCTTCCTTGGCATTAAATTGTACTCTGGTTTGCTTACCGAATTGGCAAGATTTGCATATGATATTTTCAGGTAGAGTAATATTGGGAAGATCACGAACAGCTTTAAGTCTACTTGATTTTTTGATTTGAGAGAAGCTCAGATGCCCCAACCTTCTATGCCATAGCCAGTTTTCTGAAGATTTACTCAAGTAACATTGTTCTTTGCAGTTCTTCAATACATACAAGTTGCTTGGAGTTCTTTTTCCTTTTATAATTGTTTTACCTGTATCAAGATCACGTACCACACATTCTTTTGAACTAAAGACAACTTCAGTTCCTTGATCACACATTTGAATTACACTTAACAAGTTATGCTTTAATCCATCCACATACATGACTTCATTAGCTTTCACCTTTTCTTTTAGAAAAACATACCCTTTTCCATTAATGACCATAGGAGTATCATTTCCAAATGTAACATTCTTTTCCTTTTCTAGAGCACTATTGCAAGAAGTTTGTTTTTATCACCTGTCATGTGTCTTGAGCATCCACTATCAATGTACCATTGGTTTTCTTCATCTTCTGCAAATAACGCTATGCCACAATTTTCAACCTGTAATTCCTTCTTTTTCCATACTTTGGAGCTTGAAGGAACATGTTCTTTTGGCTGAACTTTGCTCCTACATTCAGATTCTTCATGGCCAAAGTTATTGCAATAAGCACATTCAACTTCATTTTGAAGAGGAGAAAAGTTGTTATAGGTATTCTTCTTTGTTTCAATATCAATCCTTTTCTTTCTTGCTTCTCTTGTCATGATAGTTTTATATGATACACATTGAACAACTTTATGACCAAAATTGTGACATGAGAAACATTGTCCATTGAAGAAGAAATTTCTACGATAAAAAAATTCCCTTCTTGAATTTACCTGTTGATTGGTGTTTCTTTGAAAGATATTCCTGTTAGTGTTCTTTGAATTGAGATGATCATGCTTTACTTGCAAAGATTATTTATTCCCTTGCTGAGTGGCAGCATGTTGTATACCAACAGTAGCTGCTTTTAGATAATTTGGTGCTGAAGCCATAGAAGATTCTCCGATATATCCAAGACCTGTCTTTAGAAGGGGAGAACGTTGTACCTTGATAATCTCATCTAAGGTTTCATATCCTTTAGCAAATCTAAGATTCAGATTCTTTACTTTCTCAAGTTCTTTTCTTAGACTTACTACTTCACACTCTAATTTCTCATTGTGTTTCTCTTTTTCTTCAAGCTGATTTTTTAGAGTTTCTATGATTATTTTACTCTCTTCTAAGCAAATTTTTAGTTGATTGTTTTCATCAAGAAAATCATTGTATTCTAGAGCATCCACAAAAGTATCCTTTTCTTCTCTAGATTCTTTTTCAAATGCCATGAGAATTCTAAGATCTTGTTCACATTCTTCCTCATTATCAGATAACCCATCACTGTCTTCATGAGTATAGTAAATTTTTCTAGTGCTATAACGATTCTTATTCCTTCTTACTACTTCCTTCCCATTTTTATGTGTTTCTTTATGAGGACACTTAGTAGCATAATGACCAACTCTTCCACAATCAAAACATTTGAAAGGAAGCTTACCTCTAAACCGTCCTGTGCCAAGTTGAAGTTTCTTTACAAAGTTTATTTCATCTTCTGCTGAGATATATCCTGATCCTTCTATTTTTTGTACTTCCTTCCCTTTTGTAGAAGTTTTAAAGACTTCTTCTTTGACTTCATATGGTCCTACTCTTCTCATTTCACATGCAGTTAGTATGCCATGAAGTTGTACCACAGTAATATTTTGAAGATCCTGCTTTTCTTCAAGAGCAGAAACTTTTGACTCAAATTTTTCCGTTAGTGATATTAAACTTTTCTCAACCAGAGTAGATTCGGTTATTGTTTCTCCCATATTTCTCATACGATTTACAATATCATCAAGATGTAAAAAGAAATTTGCAATGATTTCCTCATTATCCATTTTTAGACTCTCATATTGAATTCTGAGAGTTTGGAGTTTAGCACTTTTTACCTTTGCATCACCTTCATAACTTAGAATGATTTTGTACCATATTGCCTTTGCTGTATTCAGCTGCATGACTTTGACAAATTCTGATTCAGTTAGACTTCCCAATAGAGCATTGACCGCCTTTGCATTGGTTTCATAATTCTTTCTTTCTGTCGAATCTGTTGGTACTGCAGCTGGATATTGATATCCTCCTTCAACAATTTCCCATACATCTGATCCCAGAGACTGAAGATAGGATCTCATCCTTGTTTTCAGGAAGATTAAATTGTTTCCTTTAAAGAACGGAGGCCTGATAGATGCTGTTCCATCTTGATTACTCATCTTGCTTGATCTTCCTTCTAGCGGCTAAGCTTTTCAGAAGGACCTCCTCTGATACCAATTGTTGGGAAAAATACTGAGGGGGGGGTGAATCAGTATTTAGGGTTGAAATTTTTTTACCTTTTATTTCTCTTAAAACCGTATGCTATTTTACAGAATCCAATGTGTATGTCCAGATATCTTATTATGTATTTACTTAGATCATTGCATCATTCATTCATCAGATGTTTAGTAGGCAGTAAGTATGAACAGAAATAACAGAACAAACCATCAAACATAAGACACACATATGAACACCAGTTTTTTAAGGTGGAAACCCAATTAGGGAGAAAACCACCGCTGCTGTTATCTCAGTCTTCAATATTTATTATAAAGAAAACTTCTTACAATTTATGCTGGCGCAGACTTATACCAGCACGCAGGCACCTACCTGCAGAAAGGATACAACCTTCTCTCGTTTACCAGCTACCATTGGAAGGGAGCTCCAACCCCCTGATTTTAATGCCAACTTTTACTGGCAGGATACTTCTACTTTCATACAGAAGGCTTCAACCCTCAGATCCACCAGATTTCTTCAATTTCTTCATCAGACTTCCGTCAGGTCTTCATCATTTCTTTTGCCGATCATCGTAGAGATTCATCATTTCTAGATCATATCCATAGGTGCATCATATTTTCTGATCTATCAGAGTTCAATCATGCAGATGTATCTTAAAGAGATTTATTCGTTGTCAACCTCTCTGCATGCCCATCTTGAACCATAATACGCTTCTCCTTATATAGTTTTGCCTTTATCAATACCATGAGTAGAAAACCACTCAACTACTAATGGTATTCATATTAAAATTCGAACCAATCCAAATTGAAAATTCAATCTTCGTTCTTCCATGCACGAATTGTCCCAAAGGTAATCTTTTTCACCACCAAATAATACTATAGCCAAGGTTAAGTAACATTAACGTGCCACTGATGGTTTTCTTTCTTTTATTGGAATTTTATTTATAAAATTCGTGGAATTTGATAAATAAATATTATTCACATGGTATCGGAGCCAACCTCTTGAATACTGCTCAACCTACAAAAGCGGTGCGATATGGGCAATCCGTCTTCGCAAATCCGCTCGTGGTTTTGGAACAATGACCAAACCACGGTTAAGTCTGGTTACGCTATTCCTTTTGGTCCCTTAACTCAGGTTCACAAATCGGTCCACCGAAATTTTAATGCCAGATACTCTATTTTAGTTCTTCCGCGTTATAACTGATTTGCTCTCACTCCTTGTTCCTTTCTCCATGAACACCAGTCAGCTCCTTACTAATAGCGTAGACCCTTCCATGTGAAGCTTAAAAACCATAATTTTGTTCAATCAATAACATTCCACTGTCTACCAGTTTGGATACACTGTCGACCGTATTAACCATTCCTTGAACAACATACAGAGCACTATTAATCCCCTCATAGGGTTTCTCACGGATTGCATACATATGTTCACACCTAAATGGGACTCAAATATCCTTCCTATTGAATTCAATTTGCTTCATGACTAATACTGTTCTTCTGTAGATGCACTCTTTCTCTGTTCTTCTCTGCTACATGTCTTTTCTTTGTTTCAGATGCCAATTCCTTTGCCACTTCCTTTTCCATCAATGACAATATTTCCAACAATTGATGGTGTTTGAATAATGGTTATAATCAATGCATTCATACCATAGGTGATCAAACACAGCATCAAGTCCAAAGGGGGATATTTTGCAATATGATGCAATGTATTGTCCTGATGGCAACTTCACTTGATGAAAGTTGCCCTGATGGAAACCTACTGATTTACGTCTATGACAAGAAACCCATAAAGAATATATATGATGATGTAGCTATAGATTATTTTATATGTGACAGAAAAGAATTCCAGTGCTGTGAGAAATTATAAGATATGTCACAGTGCATAGGTGGCTTGTAAAGGTCCTGAGTGGTTTGACTCATGGTATTGACAAAGGCTAAAACTATTTAAGGAGAAGAAGATCATAGTGCAAGGGGTGCATGTGCAAGTGTCTGGGTATTTAATGAATACTTCACTCTGAAGTATATTTGCATGGAATGGGTAACATTTTATTGATTGATCTGAATTAATAATGCACCTATGAAGAAAATGATGAAGAGGGATCTCTAGATCTGAAATGACTATGTATTTTCTAGATCTGTTTATGGAATTTTTAGATCTGTGATCTGGCGAATCGTTGCTGAAGTAAAGGGTAAGATCTGAGCTATTTATCTGTTATGAAGAGTTGCACAGTCCTACAATGTTTGCAGATCTATACGCAGGTTCGTGGAAGAGAAAGCGCGTATATACGTGGGTTGGTCTTAGCAAAACCCTAGATTTCATACGCGCTTTTACTTCACTGAACCTGCGTATATACGCGCTTTCACAGAGACAAACTTGCGTATACATCTGCACACATTTCAGGGCTAACCTCATATTCCATACGCGCTTTTGCTGAGACCAACCCGCATATATACACGCTTTCTCTTCCACGAACCTGCGTATAGATCTAAAAACATTGTAGGACTGTGCAACCCTTCAGAATAGATAAATAGCTCAGATCTTACCCTTTACTTCAGCAACAATTTTCCAGATCACAGATCTAAACATTCCATAAATAGATCTAGAAAATACATAGTCATTTTATATCTAGAGATCCCTCTACATCATTTTCTTCATAGGTGCATTATTAATTCAGATCAATCAATAAACTATTACCCATTCCATGCAGATATACTTCAGAGTGAAGTATTCATTAAAGCCCAGACTTATGCACACTCTTGCATTGTGATCTTATTCTCCTTATATAGATTTAGCCTTTATCAATACCATGAGTCAAAACCACTCAACTGCTGATGGTATTCCTGGACGGGATCAAATAGATAATCCAGTGCTCAATACTGTGTGCCAATACCATGGTCATGTCCCCTAGTTTTATAAATTTAGAGCGCAAATAGGCATACGCTACTTGTTACGTACTTTTCTGTGTACATACGCTACTTTTCCTTTACAAACCCGCGTATGCTTTGTGACATATCTTATTTATCATTTCTCTGGCACTTACTGGAATTATTTTCTCTGTCACATCTGAACTAATATGTAGCTACATCATCCTTACATATTTAACACATAGGTTGCTTATCATAGGCAACTCATCAAGTAGGTTTCCATCAAGGACAACTTCATCAATTAGTTTGGGACAACTTCATCAAGTAGGTTGCCATCAAGGACAACACATTGCATCATATTGCCAACAATCTCCCCCTTTGGACTTGATGGCAACCATGATGGTGTTTGATCACCACAATAGATAGATACATTGATTATAACCATTATTCAAACACCATGATACTCTCCCCCTTTGACATCAAGGGAAAATGGCGGATCAAAACCAAAACAAGGTTTATCTTCTCTTATAGAAAGAAGAGCTCTGTAGATCTGATGTGCACTGAAGTTACCATGCTCCCCCTGAGTTCATGCTGAATCTTCAAACATATTTTTCAATGAAGTACATGATTCTATGACCTTTCCTATCACCAAAGACTCATACTTACATCAATGATCCAACCAAGTGGATTTACATATGTGACTCAAGTACCCAACCAAGTGGGTTTACACATTTTGACTCCACTACCCAACCAAGTGGGTTTACAAATTTGAAGAAGTCCTTACATGACTAAATATAACAATTTACATCATAGGTCTCAACATAACCTTTTCATCAAATTACAAATATGACTTTTTATAACCAATACCAAAAATACCTCAAGAGAGAGATCATATTTCAGAACCATCATAATGCCAGCAATGCATTACTCTCAGCAAGGCTAATGCTCCCCCTGAAACTATGCTCATGTTCTTGAGCCATCTCACTGATTTCCTTAACAGAAAAGCATATTCTTCTGTCTTCAACGGAACTCGCGTGTATACGTGGATTTAGTTCATGAAACTCGCGTATGGAAAGTGAAATACTGAAAAATTTCACAACTCCATCTCCCCCTGAACTTATACCACTTGTACTTATCTTCTTCACATCAGATGCACTGTTAGAAATAAACATAACCAGAATTACCAAACCAACCATGGGAATCACCATACATTGCTCCCCCTGTGATGATACATTACTGATTCCTATAATGTATCTCACATCACTCCTGCAGTCATTATGAGAAGTAAGCTTTAGAAGTGGATGACTGCAGTAGGATTAATATTCCCTACGTTTTTGACCGGTGCCTCTTCTTTTTCCAGCTTTGCTTGAAATTTCTTATAGTGTGCTAGAAATTCTCCAATTTCTCAGATCTGTTCATCATACTTAACCTGCAATCAGTAACCTTATGCCCAAATGAGTTACAATAGAAACAACATCCATGAAAGCAATCCTTCTTTCTTGTTTTATGCAATTCTTTAACAATCAGATCCCTTTCTTTTGTGAAATTATCATCATCCATGGTATATTCCATGAGCACTTGCAGATCTTGGTCAGAATCCTCATTTGACACTTCATCATTATCTTCATTTGTATAATAACTCTTTCCCTTTTCAAATTTTTTTCCTTTATCATGATTTTCTTCATAAGGACATTTAGCAGCATAATGACCAACTCTTCCACAAGCAAAACACTTTAAGGGAAGCTTACCTCTGAATCTTCCAGTACCTGGTTGGAGTCTTCTCCAAAAATTTGTTTCTTCTTCTTCTGATATATAACTTGATTTCTTGACAACTTCCTTTTCTTTTCCTTTTGCACATGCTTTAAAGGCAGCTTCTCTGATTTGAGGGGGACCTCCTTTTCTCATTTCAAAAGCAGTCAGGATACCATGTAGTTGAACAATAGTAAGAGTTTGCAGATCTTGCTTTTCTTCAATAGCTGATACTTTTGACTCAAATTTTGAAGTCAAAGATCTTAAGACTTTTTCCACCAGAGTAGTATTAGTTATGGTTTCACCTAAATTTCTCATACGATTTACAATATCATCTAGATGTAAAAAGAAACTGGCAATACTCTCATCACTATGCATCCTTAATTTTTCATATTCAATTCTGAGAGTTTGGAGTTTTGCACTTTTTACGTTTGTATCACCTTCATAACTTTGAATGATTTTGTCCCACATTTCTTTTGCTGAATTTAGTTGCATCACTTTGACAAATTCTGATTCAGACATGCTTTCTAATATAACATTGACTGCTTTGGCATTGATTTCATATTTCTTCCTTTCTGCTGCATCAGTAGGAATAATTGCCAGATATTGATAACCTTCTTCCACGATTGCCCATAATTCTGCACCAAGACTTTGCAAATATGCTTTTGTTCGTATCTTCTAGAATAATAGATTACTTCCATTGAATAGAGGTGGCCTTAAATAAAATACTCCTTCATGACTTCCCATTGCGAAGGATCTCCTTCAAGCGATCAAGCTTCTGTAGAAGGACCTGCTCCGATACCAATTGTTGGGAAAAATACTGAGAGGGGGGGTGAATCAATATTTAGAGTTGAATGAAAACTTTTTACTTTTTATATTTCTTAAAACCATACTCTACTTTACTGAACCCAACTCGCGTATACACGCAGATATCCTTAAGAAAACTTGTGTATGTCCACAGATCTTATTATGCATTTAATTCTTTACTTAGATCATTGCATCATTCATTCATCAGATGTTTAGTAAGCAGTAAGCATGTGCAGTAATAACAGAATAAACCATCACACATAAGCAACACACATGAACACCAGTATTTAAGGTGGAAACCCAATTTAGGAGAAAACCACCGCTGTTGTCATCTTTGTCTTCAATATTTATTATAAAGAAAACTTCTTACATCATTGTACTGGCGCAGACTCATACCAGTACGCAGGCACCCACTTGCAGAAGGCTGCAACCTTCTCTCGTTCTCCATCCACTACTGGAAGGGAGCTCCAACCCCCTGATCTGGTTTACCAGCCTCTCCTGGAAGGGAGCTACTACCCCCTGCTCTCGTTTACCAGCCTCTCCTGGAAGGGAGCTACTACCCCCTGTTCTAGTTTACAACCTACCACTGGGAGGGAGCTACAACCCCCTCACTGAAGGCTTCGACCCTCAGCACCATTGCGGACCACGTTTCATCAATTTTCATACTGGATCCAACAGCTTCCACACAACACATCTTTTAGGCCACTTTTCATCAGATTTTCAGACTGGACCCACTCCACACATTTAAGCTCAACATACATCAAACTGAAACTTATAACCCCATCAATTCATTCATTGAATCATCAACCAATAAACCAATAACTTGATCTTCAATCAACATAATCAACATTCAAACAACCCAGATCTGTATGAATACATCATTGACAGATAGTAGTAAAACAGAAAAATAGATCAGACATTTTATTCCACATACTTCAGCAAAACCCTAGATTTCATACGCGCTTTTACTTCACTGAACCTGCATATATACGCGCTTTCACAGAGACAAACCTGCATATACATCTGCACACATTTCAGGGCTAACCTCATATTCCATACACGCTTTTGCTGAGACCAACCTGCGTATATACGCGATTTCTCTTCCACGAACCTGTGTATAGATATGCAAACATTGTAGGAATGTGCAACTCTTCAGAACAGATAAATAACTTAGATCTTACCCTTTACTTCAGCAACGATTCGCCAGATCACAGATCTAAACATTCCATAAATAGATCTAGAAAATACATAGTCATTTCAGATCTAGAGATCCCTCTTCATCATTTTCTTCATAGGTGCATTATTAATTCAGATCAATCAATAAACTGTTACCCATTCCATGTAGATATACTTCAGAGTGAAGTATTCATTAAAGCCCAGACTTATGAACACTCTTGCACTATGATCTTGTTCTCCTTATATAGATTTAGCCTTTATCAATACCATGAGTCAAAACCACTCAACCGCTGATGGTATTCCTGGACGGGATCAAATAGATAATCCAGTGCTCAATACTGTGGGCCAATACCATGGTCATGTCCCCTAGTTTTATAAATTTAGAGCGCAAATAGGCATACGCTACTTGTTACATACTTTTCCGCGTACATACGCTACTTTGCCTTTACAAACCTGCGTATGCTTTGTGACATATCTTATTTATCATTTCTCTGGCACTTACTGGAATTCTTTTCTTTGTCACATCTAAAATAATATGTAGCTACATCATCCTTACATATTTAACACATAGATTGCTTATCATAGGCAACTCATCAAGTAGGTTTCCATCAAGGACAACTTCATCAAGTAGTTTGGGACAACTTCATCAAGTAGGTTGCCATCAAGGACAACACATTGCATCATATTGCCAACAGAGCTTCTCTTTCAACAATAGATATGCATGCATTGTTTTCTTTGGATGAGATAAAATCAATGATAACCAACCCCTTTTCAAATTTTCAAAGGACCAATGACAAAAGACCGCTAATGAATCTCATAATGATTTCATAACTGCTTTGGATGGTTGCATGTGTGAAGGAGGATTCGTGGACTGACACCATAATCATGGACTGACATCATAATCATGAAAATTTAACCCCAATTTGATGGATGTGACAGCTAAACCAAAAATTCCTAAACCCTGATTTCGTAGCACTGGTAGTGTGATTTCGGGATTTTGCGCTACGAAAATACCAACATTTTCGTAGTGCAGAAGAATTTTTTTACACTGAGTGCACTATGAAATCGTGGTTTCGTGGCTTATTCAATTTTTTTTGAAAAATACCTAGAATATGGTTTTCAAAACATGGCATGAGACTTCTAAGGAGTAAAGTAATGTTTATGAACTTCATTTGGTGATGAAATGAGACTTGTAACCTATGACTTAGACCCTATAAAACATAAAAATGACTCAAAACCTATCTAATACCATGACTTAGGAGCAAGTATGAACTAAATAAGTTTAGAAAATTTTAATAGTGATAACACAGGGGTACAATAATAACAATAAGGGGTTTACACTAACAACAACAAGGAACTATACTAGTAATATAGGGACCTAACAAAATTTTCAAGACTATACCAATAACATGTCAGGTTACTAATGCACTTCACAACCACCAAATCACTCAATTTTTCTAACTAACTATTCAGGAGTTTGGTCAAGATGGCGAAAAAGTTATAAAGGTAAAAATCATCACCCTAGTATATTCCACCATGGTTTGGTCAAGATGGTTGTTTTGCACCAACTCTTAGCAAACAATATGACCCAGGAAGCTTTCATGGAGAAATTAGCATCATTGTCTGCTACTAGTGCACCTATTGTTCATAGCACAACATAAACGTAACCAAAGGAGGTTGGCTCTTCAAGCAAGCAGGCAGAGATTTCAAAAGCACCTTGGGTTGAGATCAGTCAAACCTATGAGAAGGGTAAGAGAATAATTTTTTCTCCTAGGACCATTAGAGGTGTTGATCAGCGGTTGTCATTGATGTCAACCCAAGGAGCACCAAGGGATACCCCAATATTGCATGGGAATTGTGACCTAAAAAGTTAATATATTCCAGGTCAAGAATGCTTTTGATGGTTTCTAATTGTCGAGATGTTTCTGTTGATATATGGCATGCCACGTAATTCTTCACGGTTTGAGATATATTCATGTTTGAAGTTTGTAACCCCAGTTAGTGGGCTAAAACCCCATGGGGTTGTGGCATGGGTCATTGAAAAGTCATAATTAATATTTTTTAAGCTCCTAAAATCCCTCCCATGTTCACTTGTTGGAGCCCCTCTCAACCGAAGCATTTATATAAATTGTGATCCTCATATCCTCCTTATGCAAGGGATTTCGCCATCTAAAACAGGTCATCGTGGCATTTTCGCTCTAAATTTTTTTCTATGAAGGTTCAAAAGCTAATTCTTATGAGGTGAAGCCAAAATACTAAGGAAGCTCTTGTAAATATTTCAGATCAAGGTGCAAAATATTTTCAAAGATATTATCTGTGGAAGTCAATGTTTTTGTAGGCTCTTGAAATTCACCTCAAAGAAGTGACCTTGGGGAAAATCGTCATCAATATCTCTCTGAGTATCGGATTGGAATTTTGTAAAAAGTGGAAGATAGTGCATGGACTATTGTTTTCGCTCTATCAATTTCATAACTGAATGAAAAAAAAAGTGACATGTGGCACGCCCTACAAGTTCGCTCTACTGAAACAATCCATAATTAGGGCATTGTGAGAGATTGGGAATAAATCAACATTGAAGAATCCAAATTGGGTTAGACCTGTGGCATTGGAAAGAAGACTTAGAGGAATATTGAAAGACCAAAAATCACACATTGGGGCTCTGAAATAATAGAGATACACTAGATTCAATATCGAGCTCCTAGAAGGAAAGAAAAAGCTAGATCATTTGTTGTCAAGCGCTGCAAAGGACCAGACTTTCTAGGGTAGAAAATCAAAGCAAGGTGCAGCAGAGGGTAGCATGACAAGAGCAGCAACCAAGATGCATAAAAATAGCAAGAAGTTCATCACATGAAGTCTTCAAGTGGGTAGTACTGCATACAATCACTGTAAAGGTATCATTGTACTAAGTCATTGTAAATACATTATTGTAAAAATTGTACTAGTGTCTATCTGCCAAGAGTTGAAGAGGCAGTGTTAGGAGGTCTAGGATCATCATAGGTGGTTATGTCATATTTGGGGTTATGGTCTAGTTTTTATTCTTCTTCTACATCATTCTATATCATTGTAAAGTGGACCATTTTCCCTGGTACGAGAGTCCATTATTCTTTTATTATTCTATAGGGTGGTAGTGTGGTGCTAGGGTGAGTTGTAGCTCATTGGGTGTTGGGGAATCCATTCAGTTGAGTACTGAAGAATCTCGAGCATTGGAGCATACATCCAGTGGGAGCTAGAGAAGAATTCTTTTCTAGATTCTAGGAAGTTGGAGCTTTATTTTCAATTGGAGTTGAATGTTAAATAATTATTAGAAAATCATTAGGTGGTTTTTGTCCTAGAGTGGGATTCCACCTTAAAAATTGTGTGCATTTGTGTTCCTTTTTTTTACTACTATCATTGTACAAACACTAATAATAATTGAAGATTAACTAATGCTCTAATTGAAAGGAATACTGATTCACCCCCCCTCTCAGTATTTCCAACAATTGGTATCAGAGCTTGGTTCCTTCAATAGTAGTTTAACAACAGGAAGGAGGTCATGGAGCATACCAAGAATTGTGTACCTCTGTTCAATGAAAATAATTATGCACTCTGGAAAGGAAGAATGGAGGTCTATCTCTTGGCGCAAGGTTACGAAGTATGGGACACTGTTCAAAATGGATTTACATCAATCGCAGATGAACAAGGTAAGAAGAATTTGGTAAATGATGCAAAAGAAAAGAATATTATTATCAGTGGAATTATTGAATCTGCTTATCATAAGGTGTTGGATTGTAAAACCACCAAAAATGTATGGGACAAGCTTGAGAATATATATGCAAGTGACTCAAATGTCAAAGAAGCAAAACTTCAAATATATAGAGCAAAATTTAAGCAACACAGAATGAAAGAAGATTGCAACATTGCTGCATACTTCCAATACGTTGATTAAACTACCAATACTATGGAAGGATTGGGAGAGCCAGTTGATGAGAATACTATTATACGAACGATTCTTAGAATGTTACCAGGGAGATTCAACCCAAAGTTATCACTCTTAGAATACTGTGAAAATCTGGACAAACTCAACAAAAAGGAATTACATGGAGTTCTCATAGCATATGAAATGAGACTTGATGAAGAAGAGGGTACGCCACATCTAGAAACTGCGTTCATTGCATCTAAGAGAACCAATAAGGACAAACAACCTTCAATTGAAAAGACATGCACCTGTAAGTCTGAAGAAAAGGGAGATGATGGAGAAGGTATTTCAGATGAAGAATATGCTTACTTTACGAGAAAACTAAAAATTGGTAAGGGAAAATTCAAAGGTAAACTTCCATTGATATGTTTCGGCTGTGGTGAGGTTGGGAATTTTGTAACAAAATGTCCGAACATAAGTGATGGCGACTCAAAAGGAAAGAAAGGCTTTAAGAAATTCAACAAGCAAGAAAAAAGGAAAGGATCCAAAAGGAACTTTCTCTCTAAAGAACATAGCTCATCATCCGATGAAGATAGTAATAGTGAAGAAGAAGCTAATGAGAGAGTATTGTTTATGGCCAAGCACAATAAATAAGAGGTATCAAACAATGAAGAAGAAGGGTTGACCATAGAAGAATTTTCTAAGGAGGCAATTAGGCTTATAAAAGAGCTCAAGGCTGAGAAAATCCATTCCAATACTCTTGAATAACAAGTTCAAGGTCTCAAAATTGAAGTTGAAGAACACAAATGTATTGAAGAGTCACTTAAAAAGAAGTTGGAAGAAAGCAACCAAGAAAGGGAAGCATTAGAAGCCGAAGTAGTCTCGCTACGTAAGGAAGTGAAGAAGGGAAAAACTATCCAAAACTATGCCAACAACTCAAGGGCATTGGAAGAAAGCATCAACAATCAACAATCTTGCAACGACAGAACTAGCCTTGGTTACAAAGAAGAAGCAGGACCTTCTACAACAAAATACAATAAAATTATGAGATTTGACATGCATGCAGACTTCATTGGACAAGATTTGCAAGAACATCCTTGGAAGACGATTCCTCGACGAAGATTTCCATCCAGGTACCAACATATTTTTTATGGCTATTGTTATTCATGTGGAAAATTTGGTCATAAAGCTATAGAATGTTGCACGTACCATAGGAACCAATACAATTCCAGGAGATCCTTCAAATATGAACCTCCCAGGGCTGAATGAAACATCAATAGATTTGAAAATTTAAGAAATAATATGGAATGTTACAAATTTCAGAACTTTGGACACATAGCCAGAGACTACAGACTTGAAAATCCTCCAGAAGAATCTTCGAAGCCACAGAATGAATGAACATGGAAGGAGAAGAAGACTGATAATTGTGCTCTCTCTCTCAAGGCTCAAAACAACAAATATGTGTGGTATGTTGATAGCGGTTTCTCAACGCATATGACTAGAGATAGAAGGAAATTTGTATCTCTGAAAGAGAAGAAGGATGGAACCGTATCCTTCGGAAATGATGGATCTTCAAATGTTATAGGATCAGGTACTGTCACTCTCGGAAGCAAAGATTTTGTAGCCAAGAATGTTCTATTGGTTGAAAACATGAATCACAATCTGCTCAGTGTTGGAAAAATGTGTGATCAAGGACACACAATGCTATTCAACTCCACAAAGTGTGAAATCAGGAAAGGCAGGTATGGTAAAATTGTGGCTATAACAAGTCGAGCTCAAAACAACATATATGATCTAGATGAAGCAACTAAAGCATGTCTAATAGCTAAAGAAGATGAAAGCTAGTTATGGAAAAAAAAATGGGTCACATAAACTTTGAAAATCTTGTTAGGATAAGAAAAAAGGAAGCAGTACGAGAAATGCTGAAAATCTCAAAACCTTCCAACACACTATGTGAGGCTTATCGGCACGGCAAGTAGACAAAAATCCAATTTAAAAAAAGAACACTTTGCATCACATCCATTGGAATTGATACATACTGATCTATGTGGTCCTGTGAGAACAAAAGGCTTAGATGGAGAATTATATTTCATGCTAATGATAGATGAATATACCAGGATGACAACCGTCAGTTTCCTAAAGAAAAAATCTGAAGCATTTGAGTGCTTTAAGATCTACAAGGAGTTGGTCGAAAATGAAACTGATTTGAAAATAAAGTATCTAAGATCAGATGATGGTGGAGAATTCACTTCCAAATTATTTTAGCAAATACTGTGACGAAAATGGAATAAAAAGACATTTTTCAACATCACGAACACCTCAACAAAATGGAGTTGCTGAAAGAAAGAACAAAACTGTACAGGAAATGGGTAGAACAATGTTGAAGGACTCAAAATTGGAAAAAAATTCTGGGTTCAAGCAATTGATATGAAAATCTTCATTATCAACTGAAGTCTTCTCAGAAATAATTGCAACAAGATCCCATATGAATTATGGAAAGGAAAACCAACTAATGTAAAATATTTCAGAATCTTCGGAAGCAGATGTTATATCAAAAGAGAAGATCAAAATTTAGGTAAGTTTGAATCACATGTTGATGAAGGTATCTTTGTTGGTTACTCACACAAAGAAATGCCTATAAATGTTATAATCTAAGACTAGTGGAAAGAATAACTGTTACATTTGACGAAGATGGTGTTCTAACGAATAATGATGAGGATCTAGAATCTTTGAAACTTGAGACAAAGGCTGAAAAGGACACAGATAAAATTATAGAACAAGAAGCAACTATCAACCAGGAAGAAGTAAATAATGATCATCAAGATATAATAGAACAACGACAAGATGCTCCTCCAAAGAGAAAAAAAGAATGGATTCAAAAGAACCACCCATCAAATCAAATCATTGGTGACATAAATGAAGGTCGACAACCTCATTCATCACAACAAGCTCACATTTATTTTCTAGCAAACTTTGAGCCTAGTAGTTTTGAGGAAGCCAACCAGAATGAACATTGGGTAGCAGCTATGAATGAAGTCTTAGATCAAATCGAGAAGAATAACACCTGGGAATTAGTTCCACGACCAAAAGATAAAAAAGTCATTGGGACAAAATGGGTGTTCAGGAACAAATTGAATGAAGATGGACAGGTTACAGAAACAAAGCAAGATTGGTTTGCAAAGGCTATGCACAAGTGGAAAGAATTGATTTCGACGAAACATTTGCACCAGTTTCCAGAATGGAAGCCATTAAAATGTTTCTCACCTATGCATGTTCAAGAAAATTCAAAGTCTACCAAATGGTTGTGAAGTCAACATTTTTGAATGGCGAATTAGAAGAATAATTTTACATCGAACACGCTGAAGGTTTTCTACCATAAAAAAAATAAGACTATGTTTGTAGGTTAAAGAAGGCTCTATATGGTCTCAAGCAGGCTCCCAGAGCATGGTATGCTCATCTTGATGGATATATACATCAACAAGGGTTCAAGAAAGGTACTATAGATAGCAACCTCTATGTACAAATAGATAAAGATAATTTAACATTCGTTAATGTATATGTGGATGATATAATATTTGGTAGAAATGATGATCGACTAAGTAAGAACTTTTCTACAAAGGTGAAAAGTGAGTTCGAGATGTCTTTACTTGGTGAGATGACATACTTCTTAGGGCTTCAAATATCTCAGCAAGAGAAAGGAATATTTATATGTCAAGCCAAGTACATCAAGGAAATGCTCAAGAAATTAAAAATGGAAGATTGCAAACCCATCCTTACTCCGATGGTAACAGGTTGCAAATTGAGCATATACGACTCATCTAAGGATGCGGATCAGAGGTTGTACAGATCTATGATTGGTAGTCTTCTATATGTAACATCTTCCTGACCAGATGTTATGCAAGAATTTGGACAAGTAGCAAGATTCCAAGCAACACCAAAAGAATCACATATTATTGCTGTGAAAAGAATTCTTCGGTATCTAAAGGGCACAAAAGAATATGGTTTGTGGTATCCCAAGGGTAACAAGCTCATTATTCAAGCCTTTACAGATGCATATTGGGCAGGAAGAGTTGATGATCATAAGAGTACTAGTGGAGCAGCATTCTATTTAGGTGGTTGTCTTGTATCATGGTTGAGAAAAAAGAAAACCTCAATCTTGTTATCTATAGCAGAAGAAGAATACACTACAACGGCAACATGTTGTACTCAAGTCCTTTGGATGAAACAAATTTTGTAAGATCTTCAAGTACAATTCAGTGAGCCTATTCCCGTATTCTGTGACAACACGAGTGCCATCAACATCTCCAAGAATCCTGTCATGCATTAAAAAACAAAACAAATTCTAATAGAATATCATTTTGTTAGAGAACAAGTCGCTGAAAAGAATATCAAACTTGAGTATGTTGGTACAAAAGAACAAATTGCTGATATCTTCACTAAACCTTTACCTCAGGAAGCATCTAAATATCTTCTCCATAAGCTTGGGATTCTCCCAAGTTCTCATTAGATTTTCCTTATTCATAATATAAATGGGGAGTGGAAGTGTGTACAGGTCTGCAGGATGGTTGTGTGTCAGGAGGAGTTACCATTTTCCATTGATGTCAAAGGGGGAGAGAATGTTGTAGGAAGAGGTGTCATGATCACAGGGGGAGCACTTGTGTGGCCATAAATGCCAAAGGGGGAGATTTTTGATCAACGGTTGTCATTGATGTCAACCAAAGAAGCACCAAGGGCTACCCCAATATTGCATGGGAATAGTGACCTACCAAATTAATGTATTTTAGGTCAAGAATGCTTTTGATGGTTTCTACTTGTCGAGATGTTTCTGTTGATATATGGCACACCACATAATTCTTCATGGTTTGAGAGATACTCATGTTTGAAGTTTGTAACCCTAGTTAGTGGGCTAAAACCCCATGGGGTTGTGGTATGGGTCATTGAAAAGCCATAATTAATATTTTTTAAGCTCCTAAAATCCCTTCCATGTTCACTTATTGGAGCCCCTCTCAACCTAAGCATTTATATAAATTGTGATCCTCATATCCTCCTTATGCAAGGGATTTCAACATCTCAAACAGGTAATTGTGGAATTTTCACTCTAACTTTTTTCTACGAAGGTTCAAAAGGTGAAATTTTTATGAGGCGAAGAAAAAATCTTTAGGAAGCTCCTATAAAAATTTCAGATCAAGGTGCACAAAATTTTCGGAGATATGATATGTGGAAGTTAGAGTTTTTGAAGGCTCCTGAAATTCATCTCAAAGAAGTGACCTTGGGAAAATCATCATAACTCTCTCTCTGAGTATTAGATTGTTGGGAAAAATATTGAGAGGGGGGTGAATCAGTATTTAGAGCTGACAATCAATTTTTAGTTTTCCTTTCTCTTAAAACCATATGTTACATTACTGCATCCAACTTGTATGTCCAGAGATCTTATTATGTCTTTACTTAGATCATTGCATCATTCATTCATTAGATAAGCAGTAAGCATGAACAGAAATAACATAACAAACCATCAAACATAAGCAACACATATGAACACCAGGATTTAAGGTGGAAACCCATTTCGGGAGAAAACCACCACTGTTGTTATTTCAGTCTTCAATATTTATTATAGAGAAAAATTCTTACAATTTTATGCTGGTGCAGACTCATACCAGCACGCAGGCACCCACCTGCAGAAGGCTACAACCTTCTCTCCTTTACCAGCCTCTCCTGGAAGGGAGCTACAACCCCTTGCTTTCATTTACCAACTTTTCTTGGAAGGGAGCTACTACCCCCTGCTCTCATTTACTAGCTACCACTGGAAGGGAGCTACAACCCCCTCACTGAAGGCTTCAACTCTCAGATCTACTGCGGACCACGTTTCATCAATTTTCACACTGGATCCACCAGTTTCCACATGACATACCTTGCAGGTCACCAGATTTATTCATTCAGTACACTCACACCAGTTTTTCATGATTTCGTCCGTCGTTCGAACCAAATATTCATCATCGTCAGATCATTATATCCATGGGTGCATCGTAGTTTCAGATTGATCAGTTAAGAACAGAGTTCGCCCATACAGATATCTATAGAAGAGATTCATTTATTATCAACCCTTTCGCATGCACACCGTTCTTCATGATTCTCATCACCTTATATAGTTTTTGCCTTTATTAAAACCTTGGGTCAAAACCATTCACTTGCTAATGGTATTCCTGGACGGGGTCAAAATAGATAATCCAGTGGGGTCTCCATACCTCTCACTATTCTATTGATATTTGGTAATTAAATAATTAATTTAATACTTTTGAACTTAAATTTAGGATTAAGGTTAACCCTTCGCATTTTAACGCTTTCAAACAATATGATAAACCTTTGACCCCGGGCCCACAAATAATGTCAATAGCCAATCCAATATGCGCACGGTACCATAAGTAAATTTCGCGCAAGTCCAGCGTCCGATCACCGTTAGATTAGCAAGCTTCCAGATCAACAGCGTATATGCATATCGCTCGACCTCCGATGCCGAATGTTAACGTGCGATGGCCCGCCATACCTTGGTTAGCCTCCGCGCAACTTTATCAAATGACCACCGTCCGATGGCTTCCCTCCAAATCAATGGCGCACAGCAATATCACTGGGCATCCTGGGTCGAACTATAATGCGCGATGGCGCACAGTGACAAGCAGTTTTGTGGGGGTCCACCTCGCCACGTGTCAGAAGCTCTATGGAATCGGAGCCAACCTCTTGAATACTGCTTGCCCATCGAAAGCAGTGCGATGAAAACTGGAATCCGCTTTCACTGTTTATTCCTTACGTGATTCTCCTTCGCTTAAGGTTCCTTTCATCTTTCGGAGTTTACGTTAAAGGCTGTGTGGTTAACTGAGATCAATGGTACTGCAGGGGCACAAACAGTCCGATGATTAACCCAAGGGGGTGCCTCCGCAATTGACCCGTCCATCGGGCATTGACCACAGATCGACGATTGTTGTTAACTGCGGTAGCACAAGCCCGATGATCTTTCCATACTGAGGAGTGCCTCCATAGTTGACCCGTCCATCGGGCGTTGACCACAGATTGACGGCTGTTTTTAACTGCGGTAGCACAAGCCCGATGATCTTTCTGTACTGAGGAGTGCCTCCGCATCGAATATTCATTACTCTGCCTCTCTGTTTCTTTCGCCGATTGCGATATGCGATCATATGTATCACATCTTCGTTGCCTCTGCTTCTCTTCACTGTCTCTGCATTTTCTGTTGCCTTAGTTCCTTATCTGCCTTGTTACACCATTTCTTGGTCATCTAACCTATTATTATTAGATGAACCCAAGTACACCATGTAAGACCAATTTTACCCTAAGTAAAATTGCTTTCACCATATAAAATAACTCATTTGTTTATATTTCCTGGTCATATTTAACCCAAAATAAGGAACTTAATTAAATAAATCCTTATTTATTTAATTATTCCCTAAGAATAATTTATTTAAATAATATTCTTAGTTAAGTTTGACTAAATCATCCATAAATAATTAAATAAAACATTATTTATTTAATTATATTCCCATCACTTCCCTAAAATGATAAATAAACCATTTATTTATTTATTATTTATAAATAAAGGAATTGACCCAAGTCAAGAACCCTTTTCCCTCCAACAAATATAATAAAATATTTCTAAAGGGTGCTTCTAGAATTCGATTAATAATATTTTATTCATGCACCGAGTTCTAGACTGCCCCAATATTTTGTTATAAATAGGGGGGTTTTCCCCATTCATTAGTCACCTTCATTACATTAGATCACACTAGATCTACTCCTGGTCACCATTTTCCATTTTTGCCTTGTGAGCTCCCATTGAGTTCTATGTTTGTTTTTCCACACCGATACAAGAAGAGAAGAAACGTTAGATGCGAAACAACGAGGACTTTCGAGAGGGTATCCCAGGGAAGGCAGGAAAGCACCTTTCTTCGCGCACTCTCGGGTGCCCATTCTTTAATATAATACAAAATTCTTTCAAATACATTCTTCTTGTCTTGTCCATTGGATTTATGGAGCCATATTATATTTTATCTGCTTAATGTCTTTTGTGCTTAGATCTGAATTTGTGCAGCAAACTTAAAGATATTTTTCAGCCATAATCGATGTTAGGGCTATTTGTTATGCGTAGCTAAAGTGATCTTTTACGACGAAAGATTCATACTAACAATTGGCGACTCCACACGGGTTTTCTTTTGCGACCGCTGTCGTTTTATCTATTCCTGCATATCCAGCTGTTTCAGACCCTAGGGTTTCTCTTCCATTTTTTTTTTTCCTATTTTTATGGTGATTTTCACCCCTAAAAACCCTTAAACAGTCAAATTTTTAACTTCCATGTGTTTCTGGCCTTATTGCGCAGGTGATAGACGTCAGCCGCACCTGAGACAACAAATTTTTCTGAAATCTGCTGCCGAGAGAGCTGGATCTGCAGGTCGCACTTATCGGCCCAAAAAGTGTGACCTAAGACTTAGGACACACTTTTCTACCCCAAAACTGCGACCTGGACTAAAAACAATTCAGAACTTGCGACCTGCACTTTTTCTGCAAATTTTTCAGCACTTTTTCTGGGTTTGTCTGAAGCTTCTATCAGCGTTTTCTAGCCTCTGTCTCTGCCCGTTTGGACCTGTTTTTGATCTGCTTCACTCAACTAAGAGGGAATCTTGCCCCTTCGGGCTCTAGTACCCTCCACTTTTTGTGGACGAGTCTTTGCTATTTCAGAAGTCTGAATTTCCAGAGTTTCAGCCCTCTTTTTCTTCGATCTGATAACTCCTTTTCAGATCCCTTTAGATCAGCTCTTCCCCCTCTCAAAACCACCTCATATCATTTTGTTTGGGTTCATTTCTAAGGCCACTACCTTGTCTCTTCTATTTTTAGCTGATCTCCTCCTTTTTAGCAGCAACCTTGCCTCTGCTTATTTGCTGTTCTCTGCACCACTTTTCAGCAGACTTACCCTTTAGATCTCAGTCCCTCTAGACCTTAGATCTTTTGGCCTCTTTTTAGCGTGCTTTGCCTAGTTTTTCCCTCTTATCGACTAGTTTTGAGAGACCCACCTTCTTGGGTTAGATTACTGCATTCTTAGTTGTTAATTTTCTATTTTTTCAGTTTTATTTACTGCATATTTCCTTTCCATTATGCAGCACACTTTTTCTTTTACTCTCAAAACGTCTGGGTTTAAACAATTAAAATTAACACACGCCACACACTGACCCTAAGCGAAGAAGCGCCTGGTTAACACCGCTTGGAAAAGACTTTAAAATCAATTGTCCCTGCACCTCTCTGCCCTTGACCTCACTTGATTTTGTCCCCCCTTGCCCTTGTCGATTTCTTTTCTTCCTGTCATCATTGCGCCCCCAAGGCGCCTTTCTCAGAGACTTCTTGGCCTTCACCCTCAGTTTCCACTTGGTCGAATTCCTCCTTCCCTTCGTCATCAAGTAAGTCCTCCCCCGAGTCCGCACTCCGACTCTTCCTCTAATTGTTCTGGTTCTCCCCCTGTCACTTTTACCATGTATTCTTCAGGGCCCACTACCAGCAGCAACCCCAGTACTAATGCTGGGTCTATTTCCAGTGGAACCACCTCGGGACCTACCTCGACTGCCCCATTTCTCCCTTATATGGCCGGCCTTAGTCTCCCCGACTTCAATCAGCTAATCAATAACCCTATCTGCCCCGATGTTAGTTGGTCTTCCATGCCAACCAAGCTCCCTTCCGACATTCCCAAGTTCGAAGGCCTTGCTAGTGAAGAGCCCTCCAACCATATTCGATCCTTTCATATGTGGTGTTCCTCCAATTCCATTACCTACGACTCCATTCGTCTTAGATTGTTCCAACGCATGCTTACCGGCGAAGCTTCTAAATGGTATGTTGAATAGGCCACCTCCTTCCATACCACTTTTACGACCATTGCCCAAGTCTTTTTATCTTATTTCCAACTCCCCCTCCGCTATGACACTGGTACCGAGCTTTTAACCTCTTTCCATCAATCCTCTTCGACCCGCCTTTCTGCTCATGTCCAGGAATGGCGGCGAAGATGGAGCTTGTGCCGCGCTCCCCCCTTTGAAGATCGGGTTTACATGGATTGGTTCCTTCGCTCTCTTTTACCTCCCATTGGCAAAGATGTCGCATCCCACTTTCCCCAAACCGAAGAAGCCGCCCTCCAAATAGCCTTGAAGTATGACCTTATCTACGCTCAATCTGGTTATGTTTATACCGTCCTCCCTGACCTTCCCAAACCCGATGGCCCTAATGCCTCACGAGAATCTCACTCTGCCGACAGTATCGTTGGAGCCCTATCACATACCTCTGCCCAACCTCTTTTGGGTCATGGTTTTCCTCCAGGGGCCAGCCCCTCCGGCGTTTTTTCCACTCCATGCAGCATGTATTCAGGCTACGGCATGCCTCCTCCTTTTGCCCACGCCCTGCTTACCTTACTGCTACCCACCCTACTCCTTATCCATATCCACAACCTGGTGTCCCAGCTCCTCCAGCATTTGGACCTACCAGTCCCTTGCCTTCTCCGCCCCCACAACCGCACTTACTACCCCCTCCAGAAAAAGTATTTGCACAGCAGGGGGCACCTATTTTTCCTCCTTCTCAAAGACGTCGAAGAGGAAATCAATCCGCTTCTGGTAATCATGGACCCAATCCTTCCAATATCGACCCTACCACTGCCAACCAGCCACAGGGTTCTCAGCCCAAGCCGGACATGCCACTTTGCACCAATAAGCCCTGTTCGTGTTGCGGTGTTTATGGTCACTACACTCATGATTGTCTCTTATTACCACAAATGCGGCAACTTTGGGATTCTCAGGCCACCGTACGAGGACAACACTCCTCCACTACTACCCCTCCCACCCCTGTTACTTCTCAACTTGCTGTGTTTACCGATCCTTTCCCGCAACAAGGATTCATGGCCACTCAACCACCTCATGCCCTGGTAACCACTCAACCTTCCCCTTCTGGTTCCTCTGATTACCAGATTCTCATGATGGATTCTGACCCACCTCTCACTGTTGACCTCAACCTTCAAACTCGGTCCCGTCAGTATTCCACAACTCCTGTTCCATCTATCTTTGAGTCTCCATCGTCAGGTCCTACAGAACCTCTATCAACACCCAATGGTCCCTTGCAACTCCCTCTGCCCAAAGCCGAGGTTCATCCTAAGCCTCCTAAGGGACCATTATGCCAAAATGCTGCCTCTGGTCGGGATGCCCATTCATATAGCATAGTAGATGATCTGGCCCAATATCCTGTTGCCATTTCAACACTGGAACTCCTCCAGTCATGTCCTTCTCAAAAGAGGGCTCTACTATCTTCCGTGGGCGCTGTAGATCCTTCTGATGACCAATTGATTGTTTTCGACGCTCGTCAGTCAGACCATCCCCCTCTTCCTCCTTCAGTTGCTTTCCAAATCCCAGTCAAAATCCGAAACGCCAATGTTGCTTGGTGTATTATTGATGAGGGGACATCTACCTGTGTAATGTCCGCTTCGGTTTGGAAACAACTCGGATCCCCTGAACTAGCCCCTTCCACCATCACCCTTCGTGCATGGGATGGCCATGCCTCCCAGCCCATTGGCCTATTTCGTAACTATCCTATCACCCTTGCCGGCAAGACTGTTTGTGTCGACGTTGAATTTATCGACGCCCCTCTTGACTACAAAATCCTTTTCGAGCGTAGTTACACTTATGCCATGTCAGCCGTCCCGTCCGCAGTTCACCGCAAGATGTTTTTCCCTCATAATGGTAATATTGTCACCATTGACCAATTGACTTACCATGAACCAAAATCTCAGACCTCCCCTGAGTCCACCATCTCTACTGTCACCAACAAGCAAACTGTTGATTCTTTGACCAGTGTTTCCCCCGGCGTCTACAAAGACTCCTCCTTGCTTGGCACCTTTTTCGACTCCCTTCCGTCTCTGATCCTAACTTGGCGAACGTTTGCATGATGCAATCATCTTGGGATAACCTTACAGAGCCCACTTTGGCTAGTCAGCAACCTCAACCTCAACCAGCTCCTAGCCCTTCGCCCTCGTTAGCCACCCTTCTTCCTTCTGAATCTTCTTCTACCGCCACTCCTCATGGGTCGATTCCACCTGAAATCCACCCCCTTGGCACCATTCCTCCTGGCCATTTCCATGTTGGTCAGATCACTTTCCTCGCTCCCCTTCCTAGAGCTTATTCGGTCCCTACCTTGGCCACCCTATCCCTCCCCAACTTAACCTTGGGTATACCCATCTGGTACCTTGAACCTCCAGCCACCACTCCCCCCGGTCAACCTAAACCATATATTACTTTGACCCCGGTTCAACCAATCCCTATGAATTCTCTTGCTACACTGGTACCTCAGTCACCTCAACAAGCACTGCCTCCTGTTACAACCACTTCGAGTAAAAATGGCAAAGTTCGCAGGGGGGCATTAAGGGACAAACCTACCCCACCCAACCCTGCCCCTCCTCGGCCCCCCAAGCATCCCATCCAGCGTGCTCTGTGTGATGTTGTTGGTCATACCATTCATACCTGCCCTGAATTACCACCACTCAAGACCATGGTTAATGAAACGTTTCCAGAATCAGACATCCCAGAAGTCCATGTCACCGTACCAGATTCTACCCCTAAACTTAAGAATTTGCGCACCAATCACCCTTTTTCTTTGTGCAATTTCCATGGCCACTATACCCACCTTTGCCCCCGCCTTGACGAGTATCATGCCTCTTTAGCCCCATACCACAAATTTGAAGCCGCCCTCGCCTGTAATCCTTCTTCCCTCACACAAGACCACCTGTCTACCACGATTACCATTCCTCCTCCTGATACCGAAATGACCGAGACTTCAGCTACCATTTCCTACCTTTCCTCCTCACTGCGATTCTCGGATACCAACCCCTTAGTACCTTTCCCCAATGCTTCACTCGATCATACAACTGCTCACTCTATCACCTCACATAACATCGTACCTGTGAGCCCTTCCCATCATAATCAAGAGTCTCATCCCTCTACCTCTTCAGGTCAACCTCTTCCATCCTCTCTTCCCATATTCCAGTCTGATGAAGACATCATGGAAGCCATGACCAACCCTGATTTTCCATGGGAAGATATGCACCATCGTGCCTATTTCCTCCCACATCAATCCCATGACCAATATGCCCTCGAATCCAAAGACTTCATCCCTGATAAAGTCGATTGGTTCAAAAACCCCATCCCTGCACCTAAGGCTTTCGAAGAAGGAAATATGGCCAATATCTCTCCCACCATCAAAATCAACATTTCTGTCAAGCCAGGTATTGAAGAACATATCACCATGGGCACCCAATGCACTCCGGAAGAAATTGTAGCCTACACGAAATTCTTCAAAGAATTCCGTGATGTTTTCGCCTGGTCATACTCAAAAATGCCCGGACTCGATCTTGCCATTGTCGAACATCACATTGACACATGGCCTGATGCCATTCTAGTTCGTCAAAAGTTGAGACCCATCCATCCTTCTAGACGTGAAGCCATCAAAGCTGAAATCGACAAGCTCCGGCAGGCTGTTTTCATTTACCCCATTGAATATACCACTTGGGTGTCTAACCCAGTTCTCGTCCTCAAAAAACAAGGCACCATTCGTGTTTGCACTGACTTTCGCAATCTGAACAAAGCTTGTCCCAAAGACAACTTCCCCACACCATTTATTGACCAAATAATCGATGAGTGTGCGGGGCACGAGATTCTCTCCTTTATGGATGGCTTCTCCGGATACAACCAAATTGTTATCCGTCGTGCTGATCAACTTAAAACCACGTTCATTAGTCCGTGGGGCACTTTCGCATATCAAGTCATGCCATTTGGCCTTAAAAACGCCGGCACCACCTTTCAACGAGCCATGTCTTATTGCTTCCATGACTTAGCCCATATTATCCTTGCCTATTTAGACGACCTTACCGCACGTTCTAAACATCGGGCACAACACCTTCATGACCTGCGTACCATTTTTCTCTGATGCCGCAAGTATAAAATTCACCTTAACCCTTTGAAATGTGTCTTCTATGTTCCCTCCGGTCGTCTCCTCAGCTTCATCATGTCTAAAGACGGGATAACTCTCGACCCTTTGAAGGTTCAAGCCATTCTTGAACTTCCTCTACCTTGTACCTTACACCAGCTACAAAGTCTCCAAGGCAAAGCTAATTTTCTTCGCCGATTCGTTCCCGACTATGCCACTACTGCACACGGCTTCCTTAGACTTCTTCGCTCTCACACCCCTTTTGTCTGGGATACATACGCTCAAGAGTCTTTTGATGCCCTCAAGCATGCTCTCACATCCGCTCCCTTGATCCGTCCCCCTGACTTTGACTGAGATTTCATCCTATACATCTCCGCTTCCACAGATTCGGTTGCTGGTGTCCTTATCCAGGAGGATGATAACGGTGTCGAACATGTGATCTATTATGTTAGTAAGAACCTTGCCGGTCCACCTGTGTCCTACTCGCATGAAGAAAAATTAGCACTAGCTGTCGTGTTCTCAGTCCAAAAATTGCGTCATTATATCCTCATGCGTTCCACCAAGGTTGTGACTGATTCCAACCCCATGGCTTTCCTATTGAGTCGCCGCATCCTCAATGGGAAGTATGCCCGTTGGGTCGTTATTCTCCAAGAATTCGACCTTGAATTTGTCACCCCAAAAAGTAAGAAAGGTTTAGTCCTAGCTGAACTCATTTCTGATTTACCTACCTGGACGCAAGATACTCCAATTAATGACGCTCTTCCTGATGAACATTTGTTTGCCCTCACCACCGACCATCCTTGGTATGATGACATCCTTACTTACTTGCGAACCCAAAAGTTCGCCCTTCACCTTGATCGTGATGCTCGACGACGTATCTGACACCAAGCCTCTCGCTACCTTCTAATTGGCGATGACCTTTATCATCGCGGTGTAGATACTGTCCTTCGTCATTGCCTCACCCACGTTGAAGCCGAGCAAGTCCTAAATGCTTGTCATAGTGGTGCTTGTGGTGGCTACCTCTCCGGCCTCGCCACCGCCAAAAAAATCATGCGTGTTGGGTATTTTTGGCCTTCTCTCTTCAGTGATTGCATTGAAGCAGTCAAACACTGTTCCAATTGCCTCTCCATCCTGTCGTCACAGCTGGTCCTTTTTGTAAATGGGCCATAGAATTTATGGAATGTCGACCTCCATCTGCTGGTAACCACAAATATATCATCATGGCGATTGACTACTTCACTAAATGGGCTGAAGCTATGCCTACGTTCAACAATACGGCAGCCACTGCAGCCCTCTTTTTCTTTAACCATGTCATTAATCGATTCGGAGTTCCCAAAAAATTAGTCTCGGACCATGGCCGGCATTTCGAAGATCAGATTTGGCATGAGCTCTCCTCCTTATTGGGTTTTGAACACCAATATTCATCTTCCTATTACCCCCAAGGTAATGGCCAAGTTGAAGCGGTCAACAAAATTCTTAAAACCATGCTTCAACGAACAATGAATAAACACAAAACCAATTGGCATCTCATGCTCTTCCCTGCTTTGTGGGCTTATCGTACTTCTATTAAAACCTCCACCGGTTTCACTCCTTTCCACCTTGGCTTTGGCAAGGAGCTAGTCTTACTAATCGAATGCGAAATCCCTTCCCTTCATTTGGCCGTCGAACTTCTCCCTGATACCCAACCTCTAGAACAATGACTTATCATTCTTGAGCGTGCTTTTGAAGATCGTCGGGTTGCATTACAAACTCTTGAAGCAGCCAAAAAGCGCACCAAAGCTCAGTATGACCGAAAAGTGCATCCTCGCACCTTTCATGAAGGTGACCTTGTTCTAGTCTATGACCAGGCCCACGATACCGTCAGTCATGGGAAGTTCGACTCATTATGGCTCGGTCCTTACATCATCAGTAAAGATCTTGGGAAGGGGGCATATCTTTTAGAGGACTTTGCAGGCCACCCCCTTCCTAATCCTCGCAATGCACTCTATCTCAAGAGGTATTACCCTTAGCATTCCCCGCTCGAAATGCATGTTTTACTTTCTTGTAGATAGCCAGAATATGTTTGTTTTCATCAGTCACTACTTCACCAGGACACATGTTGTCCATGAAGTCTTCCTTTTTTGCTTTTTCAAATCGGATTTCCTCACTTACAACACTTTTCCTTAGGGCACCACTTAGCCTCCATCTTTATTCTTGTCTATGTCGATTTCCGTCATGAGATACCATTTCGTACTCATGTTTCTCGAGTCCCCTTTGGACCTTTCATCATTTCAACATCATCATTATTCTTCGTCTGGGTACCTTGGATCCAGCCCCTTTTCAGCATGTTCGCGATACATATACTCGGTGATCCAGTGATGCCGCAACAAATATTAGTGATTCCCGGGCATGTGTGAGATGTCTCAACCCTCATGAGGGGGTGGCCCTGCAGGTAGCCCCCCACATGCCCGAATGACTTCATTCCCGCCCTTGATGCAACTCCTCTCATTTGATGATATTAGCTTCAACCACTTGCAGCGCCATTTTCGATTTACATGTCTTTGTCAGATTTTGAGAGCCCTTCCCCGTGTGTAGGGGGCATTTGGGTATATTTGTATCTCATGTACTACCATATTACTGTATAAGTCTTGACGATTATTACAGGCATCACATATATGTGGGATTCATCCTCTGATTTATCTGGCTCATGTTTCGGCCAGCACATGCTTCATTATTGCGTTCCGTGTTTTTCCGGGCGCCTTACTCTTTGTACTTATTGTGTTCCGTGGTTTTTCGGGCGCCTTATTCTTTGTACTTTGTCTCGACGGGCATAGGTATGCCTTCCCCGCCGCCTTTAGCACAGGTACCACTTCATAAATTAGAGACTTGTTGCACCTGTAAGTCTCATCTCCTCAGGGTCTAGTCCTTTAGCACATTAGACAACCTTACATTTCTCTCTCTCACTTCCCTCTTGATATCTAGTGATTGAGTTCTTACAATGTACTTCGGTCATACGATTTTCTCCTAACAGTCGTATGTTGGGGGGCAATCTGTTACACCATTTTTTGGTCATCTAACCTATTATTATTAGATGAACCCAAGTACACCATGTAAGACCAATTTTACCCTAAGTAAAATTGCTTTCACCATATAAAATAACTCATTTTTTTATATTTCCTGGTCATATTTAACCCAAAATAAGGAACTTAATTAAATAAATCCTTATTTATTTAATTATTCCCTAAGAATAAGTTATTTAAATAATATTCTTAGTTAAGTTTGACTAAATCATCCATAAATAATTAAATAAACCATTATTTGTTTAATTATATTCCCATCACTTCCCTAAAATGATAAATAAACCATTTATTTATTTATTATTTATAAATAAAGGAATTGACCCAAGTCAAGAACCCTTTTCCCTTCAACAAATATAATAAAATATTCCTAAAGGGTGCTTCTAGAATTCGATTAATAATATTTTATTCATGCATCGAGTTCTAGACCGCCCCAATATTTTGTTATAAATAGGGGGGTTTTCCCCATTCATTAGTACCTTCATTGCATTAGATCACTCTGGATGTACTCTTGGTCACCATTTTCCATTTTTCTTTATGAAATCCCATTGAGTTCCATGTTTTTTTTTCCACACCATTAAGAGAGAGAAACGTTAGATCTGAAACACTGAGGACTTTCAAGAACCCATCCCACTGAGGAGAACCGGAAAACACCTTTCTTGTTTTCCTCTCAGGTGCCCCATTCCTTAATATAATACAAAATTATTTTAAATACATTCTTCTTGTCTTGTCCATTGGATTCATGGAGCTATGTTATATTTTATCTGCTTAATGTCTTTTGTGCTTAGATCTGAATTTGTGTAGCAAACTTAAAGATATTTTGCAGCCATAATCGATGTTAGGGCTATTTGTTATGCGTAGATAAAGTTATATTTTACGACGAAAGATTCATACTAACATGCCTTGCTTCCTTTCTGCTTCTTTTCTCTTTCTGCTAGTCTCTTTGCTGCTTCTGCTATCTCTTTGTTACTATCTCTGCTTCTTGTCTAATGCTGCTTCGTGCTTCTCTCTTTGCCTTGTTGCTGATTAGATGCTCCTTATTTTCCACTTCCGTTGCCATCAATGACAACATTTACAACAATCTAACCCTTTGGCATTGATGGCAATATTCTTCCTCTGTTTGTCTTATGGAAGCCCCTTTGTTGCTTTTCCTCCCCCTTTGACATCAATGGAAAAGAGTTGATCAAGATCCTTTGAACCGACAATACCATGCTCCCCCTGAGATCATGCTGCATCTTCAAACATAATATGACCAATAATGCATCCTTTTCATATGACCAATGCTCCCCCTTAGCCTGTGCATTCAGAGATGCCTAACAGCACCTCACAACCAATTTAATCTTCTGTATTTAAGTAGATCTGATCCTCTGCATGGCAGAGACTACTCCCAGTTTCTGTCTGAGATATTCGAACGCTTCCCTGGGTAGAGGTTTGGTAAATATATCAGCAACTTGTTCTTTGGAGGAAACATACTCCAATTTCACCTTTTGTTCAAGAACTTGTTCACGTAAGAAGTGATATTTGATGGGAATGTGCTTGGTCTTGGAATGCATAACAATATTCTTTGAGATACCGATAGCACTTGTATTATCACACATAATGGAGATAGGAGGTGAAAATTTGATTTGAAAGTCTTGTAGGGTTTGCATCATCTAGAGAAGTTGAGTGCAACATGATGCAGCAGCCACATATTCTGCTTCTGCTGTAGATAAGGCAATGGAGCTTTGCTTCTTGCTGAACCAAGATACTAACCGGGGCCCCATATAGAATGCACCACCACTAGTGATTTTCCGATCATCAACACTTCCAGCCCAATCTGCATCAGTGTATGCATGAAGAGTAAGATCAGCATTATTTGGATACCATAGTCCAAAGTCTTGAGTTCCTTGTAGATATTTGAATATTCTTTTCATAGCCTGAAGGTGAGACTCTTTTGGATTAGCTTGGAATCGTCCAACAATCCCAACTGCATGCATAATGTCTGGTCTTGTCCCAGTGAAATAAAGTAGACTTCCTATCATAGATCTGTATTCTGGTTGATTCACCGTGGGGGAATCATCATTAGAACTGAGATTACATCCGGTTATCATTGGTGTACTTACAGGTTTGCAATATTCCATGCCATACTTCTTCAAGATTTTCTTAAGATATTTTGCTTGTGATAAGAATATGCCATCTGTTGTTTGTTGCACTTGCAAGCCAAGAAAGAATGTTAGTTCCCCAAGTAAAGACATTTCAAATTCTTGCTGCATATCAGAAGAAAATTTCTGACTCATAGACTCTTCATTACTTCCAAAAATGATATCATCAACATATACAACCACGATCAATAGTTTGTCATTTTCAGTTTTTGTGTATAAGTTGCTATCAGCAGACCCTTTTGAAAATCCTTGTTGATGAAGATATTTGTCAAGACGATAGTACCATGCCCTTGGGGCTTGTTTGAGACCATATAGAGCCTTTTTAAGTCTACAAAAAAGTTTTTCATCATTTCCCAAAATGAATCCTTCTGGTTGTTCTATATAAACTTCTTCTTCTAGATCACCATTGAGAAAAGCAGATTTAACATCCATTTGATAAACTTTGATTTGTTGGAAGCTTGAAAAAGCAAGAAACATTCTTATGGCTTCAAGTCTGGCTACAGGAGCAAAAGTTTCTTCAAAATCTATACCTTCTTGTTGAGCATACCCCTTGCAAACAAGTCTAGCTTTATTTCTTATAACATCCCCATTCTCATTTAACTTGTTTTTGAATATCCATTTAGTTCCAATGACATTTTTGTCATGAGGTCTTAGTACTAATTCCCAAGTGTGATTCTTTTCAATTTGATCAAGCTCTTCATTCATGGCTTGAATCCAACATTCATCTTTGCTAGCTTGACTGACATTGTGAGGTTCAATAGTGGACAGAAATTCCAGATTGCTAGAAGATCCCACTAGAGTCCTTGTTTGTACACCTGATCCCTTTTCTCCCAAAATTTGAGATTCTGGATGATTCTTTTGAAAATATATGGATGGAGCCTTTTCAGACAATTCATCTTCGGGTTCTTCACTGGGTTCATTGTTTGTATCATTACTATTTGATGTAGAAGGATATATGTGATCATCATCGTCTTCATTTGTTGTTTGTTTTTCTTCTTTTGGAGCTGCTGGAGACTCATCAATAACCACATCTATACATTCAACAATATTCCGAAGTCTTTTATTGTAACATTTATATGCCCTAATCCTAGAGGAGTAACCAAGAAATATTCCTTCATCTGCTCTGGGTTCAAACTTGCCAAGTTTTTCATCATTATTTTTGATAAAACATTTGCTTCCAAAAATTCTAAAATGCTTTACAGTGGGAGAATTACCATACCAGAGTTCATATGGAGTTTTATCACTATTTACACGAACATGTGCCTTGTTAAGAATATTTACTACTGTATGTGCTGCTTCTCCCCAAAATGTGTCAGGTGTTCCGGAATCATCAAGCATGGCTCTAGCCATTTGTTGAACTATTCTATTCATTCTTTCTGCAACACCATTTTGTTGTGGAGTGCCAGCTACAGAAAAATGTCTTTTTATGCCATGTTGTTCACAAAATTCAAGGAATTCATCTGATGTATATTCTCCTCCTTGATTAGATCTGAGACACTTGATTTTTAGATCTAATTCATTCTCAACTAGTGCTTTGAAGATTTGAAATTTCTCAAATGCTTCATCTTTGTGTCTAAGTAGCCCAATCCAACACATTCTAGAGAAATCATCAATGAATAAGATATAGTATTCTTCACCACGTGGTGAATTTTTCCTCATAGGTCCACATATGTCAGTATGAATGAGTTCAAGAGGCTTACTTGATGATCCTTCCTTGGCATTAAATTGTACTCTGGTTTGCTTACCGAATTGGCAAGATTTGCATATGATATTTTCATGTAGAGTAATATTGGGAAGATCATGAACAAATTTAAGTTTGCTTGATTTGTTGATTTGAGAGAAGCTCAGATGCCCCAACCTTCTATGCCATAGCCAGTTTTCTGAAGATTTACTCAAGTAACATTGTTCTTTGCAGTTATTTAATACATATAGGTTGCTTGGAGTTCTTTTTCCTTTTATAATTGTTTTACCTGTATCAAGATCACATACCACACATTATTTTGAACTAAAGACAACTTCGGTTCCTTGATCACACATTTGACTTACACTTAACAAGTTATGCTTTAATCCATCCACATACATGACTTCATTAGCTTTCACCTTTTCTTTTAGAAAAATAGACCCTTTTCCCTTAATGACCGCAGGAGTATCATTTCCAAATGTAACATTCTTTTCCTTTTCTAGAGCACTATATGCAAGAAGTTTGTTTTTATCACCTGTCATGTGTCTTGAGCGGCATCCACTATCAATGTACCATTGGTTTTCTTCATCTTCTGCAAATAACGCTATGCCACAATTTTCAAACTGTAATTCCTTCTTTTTCCATACTTTGGAGCTTGAAGGAACATGCTCTTTTGGCTGAACTTTGCTCCTGCATTCTGATTCTTCATGGCCAAAGTTATTGCAATAAGCACATTCAACTTCATTTTGAAGAGGAGAAAAGTTATTATAATTATTCTTCTTTGTTTCAATATCAATCCTTTTCTTTCTTGCTTCTCTTGTCATGATGGTTTTATATGCAACACATTGAACAACTTTATGACCAAAATTGTGACATGAGAAACATTGTCCATTGAAGAAGAAATTTCTGCAATCATAAAATCTTCTACTTGAATTTACCTGTTGATAGGTGTTTCTTTGAAAGACATTCTTGTTAGTGTTCTTTGAATTGAGATGATCATGCTTTACCTGTAAATATTCTTTATTCCCTTGCTGGGTGGCAGCATGTTGTAAACCAGTTGTAACTGCTTTTAGATAATTTGGTGCTGAAGCCTGAGAAGATTGTTCGATATATCCAAGACCTGTCTTTATGAGAGGAGAACATTGTACCTTGATAATTTCATCTAAGGTTTCAGATCCTTTAGCAAATCTGAGATGCAGAGTCTTTACTTTCTCAAGTTCTTTTCTTAGACTTACTACTTCACACTCTAATTTCTCATTGTGTTTCTCTTTTTCTTCAAGCTGATTTTTCAGAGTTTCTATGGTTATTTTACTCTCTTCTAAGAAAATTTTGAGTTTATTGTTTTCATCAAGAAAATCATTGTCTTCTAGAGCATCCACAAAAGTATCCTTTTCTTCTCTAGATTCTTTTTCAAATGCCATGAGAAGTCTAAGATCTTGTTCACATTCTTCCTCACTATCAGATAACCCATCATTGTCTTCATGAGTATAGTAACTTTTTCTAGTGCTATAATGATTCTTATTCCTTCTTACTACTTCCTTCCCCTTTTTATGTGTTTCTTTATGAGGACACTTAGCAGCATAATGACCAACTCTTCCACAATCAAAGCATTTGAAAGGAAGCTTACCTCTGAACCGTCATGTGCCAAGTTGAAGTTTCTTTACAAATTTTATCTCATCTTCTTCTGAGATATATCCTAATCCTTATGTTTTTTGTACTTCCTTCCCTTTTGTAGAAGTTCTAAAGACTACTTCTTTGACTTCAGATGGTCCTCCTCTTCTCATTTCATATGCAGTTAGTATGCCATGAAGTTGCACCACAGTAAGATTTTGAAGATCCTACTTTTCTTCAAGAGCAGAAAATTTTGACTCAAATTTTGTCGTTAGTGATCTTAAGACTTTCTCAACCAAAGTAGATTCGGTTATTGTTTCTCCCAGATTTCTCATATGATTTACAATACAATCAAGACGTAAAAATAAATTGGCAATGCTCTCCTCATTATCCATTTTTAGATTCTCATATTGAATTCTGAGAGTTTGGAGTTTAGCACTTTTTACCTTTACATCACCTTCATAACTTAGAATTATTTTGTCCCATATCGCCTTTGCTGTATTTAGCTGCATAACTTTAACAAATTATAATTCAGCTAAACTTCGTAATAGGGCATTGACCGCCTTTGAATTTGTTTCATAATTCTTTCTTTCCGTCAGATCTGTTGGTACTGCAGCTGGATATTGATATCCTCCTTCAACAATTGCTCATACCTCTGCTCCCAGAGACTGAAGATAGGATCTCATCCTTGTTTTCCAGAATATTAAATTGTTTCCGTTAAGGAGCAGAGGCCTGATAGATGCTGTTCCATCTTGATTGCTCATCTTGCTTGATCTTCCTTCTAGTGGCTAAGCTTTTTCAGAAGGACCCAACTCTGATACCAATTGTTGGGAAAAATACTTAGAGGGGGGTGAATCAGTATTTAGAGCTGACAATCAATTTTTAGTTTTCCTTTCTCTTAAAACCATATGTTACATTACTGCATCCAACTTGTATGTCCAGAGATCTTATTATGTCTTTACTTAGATCATTGCATCATTCATTCATCAGATAAGTAGTAAGCATGAAAAGAAATAACAGAACAAACCATAAAACATAAGCAACACATATGAACACCAGGATTTAAGGTGGAAACCCAATTCGGGGGAAAACCACCATTGCTGTTATTTCAGTCTTCAATATTTATTATAGAGAAAAATTCTTACAATTTTATGCTAGTGCAGAATCATACCAGCACGCAGGCACCCACCTGCAGAAGGCTACAACCTTCTCTCATTTACCAGCCTCTCCTGGAAGGGAGCTACAACCCCCTGCTCTCGTTTACCAGCTTTTCTTGGAAGGGAGCTACTACCCCCTGCTCTCGTTTACCAGCTACCACTGGAAGGGAGCTACAACCCCGCCACTGAAGGCTTCAACCCTCAGATCTACTGCGGACCATGTTTCATCAATTTTCACACTGGATCCACCAGTTTCCACACGACATACCTTGCAGGTCACCAGATTTATTCATTCAGTACAATCACACCAGTTTTTCATGATTTGTTCCGTCGTTCAAACCAGAGATTCATCATCGTTAGATCATTATATCCATGGGTGCATCATAGTTTCAGATTTATCAGTTAAGAACAGAGTTCGCCCATACAGATATATCTAGAAGAGATTTGTTTATTATCAACCCTTTCGCATGCACACCGTTCTTCATGATTCTCATCACCTTATATAGTTTTTTCCTTTATTAAAACCTTGGGCCAAAACCATTCACTTGCTAATGGTACTCCTGGACGGGGTCAAAATAGATAATCCAGCGGGGTCTACATACCTCTCACTGCTCTATTGATATTTGGTAATTAAATAATTAATTTAATACTTTTGAACTTAACTTTAGGATTAAGGTTAACCCTTCGCATTTTAACGCTTTCAAACAATATGATAAACCTTTGACCCCGGGCCCACAAATATAGTCAATAGCCAATCCAATATGAGCACGGTACCATAAGTAAATTTCGCGCAAGTCCAACATCTGATCACCGTTAGATTAGCAAGCTTCCAGATCAATGACTTATATGCATATCGCTCGACCTCCAATGCTGAACGTTAACGTGCAATGGCCTGCTGTACCTTGGTTAGCCTCCGCGCAGATTTATCAAATGACCACCGTTCGATGGCTTCCCTCCAAATCAATGGTGCACAGCAATATCGCTAGGTGTCCTGGGTTGAACTATAACGCGCGATGGCGCACGATGACAAACGGTTTTGTGGGGGTCCACCTTGCCACGTGTCGAAAGCTCTATGGAATCAGAGCCAACCTCTTGAATACCGCTTGCCCATCGAAAGTGGTGCGATGAAAACTGGAATCCGCTTTCATTGTTTATTCCGCACGTGATTCTCCTTCGCTTAAGGTTCCGTCCATCTTTCAGAGTTTACGTTAAAGGCTGTGTGGTTAACTGAGATCAATGGTACTGCGGGGGCACAAACACTCTGATGATTAACCCAAGGGGGTGCCTCCACAGTTGACCCGTCCATCAGGCGTTGACCACAGATCGACGACTGTTGTTAACTGTGGTAGCACAAGCCCGATGATCTTTCCGTACTGAGGAGTGCCTCCGTAGTTGACCCATCCATCGGGCATTGACCACAGATCGACGGCTGTTGTTAACTGCGGTAGCACAAGCCCGATGATATTTCCGTACTAAGGAGTGCCTCCGCATCGCATATTCATTACTCTGCCTCTCTGTTTCTTTCACCGATTGCGATATGTGATCATATGTATCACATCTTCGTTGCCTCTGCTTCTCTTCACTGTCTATGCATTGTCTGCTGCCTTAGTTCCTTATCTACCTTGCTTCCTTTCTGCTTCTTTTCTCTTTCTATTGGTCTCTTTGCTGCTTCTGCTATCTCTCTGTTACTATCTCTACTTCTTGTCTAATGCTGCTTCGTGCTTCTCTCTTTGCCTTGTTGCTGATCAGATGCTCCTTCTTTGCCACTTCCGTTTCCATCAATGAAAACATTTCCAACATAGATTGGAATTCTGTAAAATTTGGAAGATATTGCACGGACTGTAGTTTTTTCTTTATCAATTTCAGAGCCGAATGAAGAAAAAGTAACACATGGAATGCTGTACAAGTTTTCTCTACTGAAACAATCCATAATTAGGGCATTGTGAGAGATTGGGCATAACTAACTCTTGAAGATTCCAAATTTGGTCAGACCTATTGCATTAGAAATAAGACTCAGAGGACTACTACAGGACCAAAAATCACATATTTGGGATCTGAAGTAACATAGATACACCAGATTGAATATAAAGCTCCTAGAAGGCAAGAAAAAGCTAGATCATGTGTTGTTAAGGGCTGCAAAGGACCAGACTTTCTAGGGCAGCAAAGCAAAGAAAGGTGCAACAGAGGGTAGCATGACAAGAGAAGAAACCAAGGTGCATAATATCAACGAGAAGTTAATCACATGAAGTCTTCAAGTGGGCAACACTGCATACAGTCATCGTAAAGGTATCATTGTACTAAGTCATTGTAAATACATTATTGTAAAAATTGTACTAGTGTCTATCTGCCAAGAGTTGAAGAGGTATTTTCGAGAGGTCTAGGATCATCATTAGGTGGTTTTGTCATAGTAGGGGTTATGGTCTAGTGCGTCTTCTTCTTCTACACCATTCTATATCATTGTAAAGTGGACCATTTCCCTAGTACGTGAGTCGATTCTTATTTTATTCTTTTATCGAGTGGTAGGGTGTTGCTAGGGTGAGTTGTAGCTCATTGGGTGTTGGGGCATCCGTTCAGTTGACTACTGAAGAATATCGGGCGTTGGAGCGTCCATCTAGTGGGAGCTCGGGAAGAATGATTTTCTATATTCTAGGAAGTTGGAGCTTTATTTTCAATTGGAGTTGAATATTAAAGAATTATTAGAAAAACATTAGGTGCTTTTTGTCTCGGAGTGGGTTACCACCTTAAAAACTGTGTACATTTGTGTTCCTTTTGTTTATTGCTATCATTGTACAAACACTGATAATAATTGAAGATTAACTAATTCTCTAATTTAAAGGAATACTGATTCACCCTCCCCCCCCCCCCCCCCAGTATTTCCAACAGTAGGTGTATTGGCACCTGAAACCATTGCAGCACCATGATCAAAAACTTAGATGGTTAGATAGGTCCGAGGACTACAACTTTTGGTGCAAGAAAGATAGGCTCAGTCGCTCTCGTTTTTCCTGAGAAACATCATTTAGGGCCTCAAAACGGCTCTGGAAGTCCAGGACCCGAAAAGATGCTAAAAATAGTAAGTTGTGCTGAAACTTGAAAATGGAAAGAAATGATGGCGGGGGTTCAAATGGAATAGGTGGGCAGCCACCAATATCCACCTGGATCATTAATGCCCCAAAATGGCTTCGAGCATGCAGGACCCAAAAGCCTGCTAAAAATAGTAAGTTGCTGGAATGAAAAGCTGCAAGAATTGATGTCGCGGGTCCAAATGCAATAGATGGGTGGCCATTGATATCCACCTGGATCACTTGTAACCTTCTTGATACTGAAACATGTTATGCTCATGTTGAGAATTTAGCATTAGCTGCGGTTCAAGCAATTCAACATTTTCGCCATTACATCTTGTTGCGTACTATGACTGTGATTTATGACTGCAACCCTATGAATTATATATTATCTCGACAATTGCTGGGGGGTAAGTACTCGAAGTGGATTGTTATCCTCTAGTTAGATTTGGATTTTACCACTTCCAAGTCAAAGAAATCACTAGTATTTCCCAATCTGATCTGTTCCCTCCCCTCTGACTCTGCTCCGTCTAGTTCTGAAGAAAGCATTCTGGATGATTAGATTTTTTTGATTAGCATCCTCGATCCTTGGTACGGTGACATCGTTGTATATCTTTAGACTTCCACTTTCAGATCCGAGTTGACGAAGGATGCTTACCGATGCATCCGCCATCAATCACAACCTTATCGTATAGTCAGAGATACACTTTATCGCATCGGAGTAGATTCCATTCTCCCTCGGTGTTTGACTCTCGAGGAGGCTGAGAAAGCCTTGAATGATTGTCACAGTGGTGCTTGTGGTGGTCACATGTCTGGTTATGCCACTACACAAACTATCCTTCGTGCTGGGTATTTATGGCCCTCCATATTCAAAGATTGCATTCTTGCTGTTCGAAAATTTCATGAATGCCAGATCTACGAGCGCAAGATGAACGCTTCGCCTTTACATATCCACCTTGTCATTACCGTTGTTTCCTTTGCGAAGTGGGGCATCGATTTTATGATGTGTAACCCTCACTCGGAGGGGGGGCATGTCTATATCATCATAGCCATCGAATACTTCACCAAATGGGCCGAAGCAATGCCTACACTTGCTGCCGACAGTCAGAAAACAACTCAGTTCATATTCAATCACATCATTTCTAGGTTTGGTGTCCCTAAAGACATCATTACCGATCATGGTTCCCATTTTCAGCATTATATGCTGGTGGAGTTGACTTCTAGGTTGGGTCTGCGTCACGACAACTCAACACCATACTATCCTTAGGCCAATGGCCAGGTTGAAGCTGTGAACAAAGTTCTTGTCACCATGCTTCAATGTACGATTGGGATACAAAAATCAAACTAGAATCTGATGTTGTTTTCGACTCTCTGGGAGTATGGAACCTCAGTTTAGGATGCGACTAGATTCACTCCATTTTAGCTTGTTTACAGTTTGGAAGCTACCCTTTCGATTGAGTTTGAAATACCTTTGCTAAAGTTGGCTATTGAATTGCTGTCGAACACTTCGCTAGAAGAAGAGTGTCTTCTTTACTTAGAAAGGTTGGATGAAACTCGCTGCTTGGTTGCTTTGGTCATTGAGGCATAGAGAAAGAAGGTCAAAGCTCATTTTGACCAGTCAATTTCTCCTCACTCCTTTGTAGAAGGAGACCTCATCCTCTTGTACGACCAAGCTCATGATAAGCTAGGGGTAGGAAAATTCCAACCGATATGGCATAGGCCCTACATTGTTAAATTTTTCTTGTGCAATGGGGCCTATGAGCTAATTTCTACGAAGGTCATCATCTGGATCAACCCAGAAATGGGTTGTATCTCAAAAAATATTATGCATGAGTCATTCGTGCATGTTTTGTGTACATAGGTGTTTTTTTTCATTTTTGTACATTTTTGGCTTGGTGTGATTTGCGAGCGTTTTCCTAATTATTGGGTCGTTGCTTATTGTGCATATGTCTATTACCCCTTATGTCGGTTTAGCAGATGGTGCTTCCCGCAGTGCCCAGAACTTATCTTCGGCAGCCTGGGTGATTTATGATCCTGCTGGTGAGTTGATAGATCTACAAGGTATTTGTCTAGGACGAACTACAAACAATGTCGCTGAGTATAGTGCTGTCATTGAACTATTACCGAGGTGATTACCCTCGGAATTCATTCATTGGTTGTAAATATGGACTCACAACTTGTTTTTCTTCAACTTAATAGACATTATTCAGTTAGAAACCCTCATATTTTAAGGTTTTATTTACATGTTCGTTTGCTGGAAAGACATTTTGATTATATCACATATCAACATATTCCTAGGCGAATGAAAGAATTAACTGATGCAGTGGTTAACATTGTATTAGATAGACATTTGCGTAATATGTAAAATCATCATCACATGAAAAAGATCCATATAGAAATATATATATATATATATATATATATATATATCAAATGTTTGCATTAGTGTGCATCATAAGTACAAAATATGTGTTTCTGTTACATCCCGAGACATCATGTCTCTCAAAAATATGCATAAGTAAATCCTAGGTGTCTAATCGGCGTGATGATCATGATAGCATGTCAATGCCCGTAGGGGCCACCTCAACAAGCGGCGAACTCGGTTTGACACCCCTACAGTGTGTCTCTGATAGGCATGAGGAACACCGTCGAATTGCGCATAGTCTGGGACTCCATGAGAGGTCCCCTCTAGGTTGCGCACGATTTCCTCCTCCTTGCCTCCCTCACCATGAGGGGCAATATCAAAGTCACGAGGGACTTGCCTCGCTGTTGGAGACATGCCTGCAGGTCTTTATGGTCAAACATTTGCATAACACATGGATTTAATATCAGAACATACATACCAAAAAAAATCATAATACTAATAAAATAAAAAGTGAGTCTTACCAGGTGCTTCATCCCAATCCTCTCCTTTCGGGAGTGGGAGGTCCGGATCACTAGTGAAATCTGTGCCAAAGTAGGGCCAGTCCTCCACGATAATCAGCTGTCGGTGGAGCCAATCAAAGAAATATGGTCTCCAGGACATCTGTTGGCCACCCCCTAACCTTGGCATCAGTGCTTCCCAACGGGCCATCCATGGCTCCTGTGCTGGTGGGGTTGGGACTATCACTTCTTGTCGTTGGAAAATTGGTAGTCGTTCTAGGAAGAATGATACCAACATGGATCCATATCCGAACTGCTTTAGTTTTTCCTTCTTGCATTTCTCCAGTTGATGTTTCATATTGATCGTAACTGCCTCTGCCCAGTTTTAGAGGGTTGGTGTTAGACATTCTACTGCAAGAAGAAGCTGTGTTTTTGTTTCTTCTTGCAGTGCTTGCGATCTCACAGCTCACGTGATGGTGTGTAGCACTACTTTTAGTGCCAATTCCAGGATAGTTTGGATATCCACTTTCTCGATTCTTGATCCTTTTCATGCCCCTTGACATACCCTGTCGATCACCATGGTCATTTTCTCCATGGTGGGTCGGGTGCCGGTCAGGACTGGAGTTTCCCCTCTCCATGACAATCTTGTTATGAAATAAATGTCTGAAACATCAATTTCAAGTTCCTGATCACGGAGAATGTATTTTTCATGATCCTCATCCCAGATACTGATCAAGTATTAAAACAACTCCGATTGAGCTTTGAGGCACGGTGTCATGAGGAATTTTTTCAGTACACAGTCTTTGAGAGATTCCATGCATCTCTCATTATCCATGGAAAGCTCGTCTTCTTCACTGTGTTCCCGTTCTTTCCATTCGATAACCATTTTTCCTCTTTACACCTGCAAACATGTTCACATGAACTTCATTAGCCAGATTTAAAGCTTAGAATTTGTGGAAATTAGGCTTTCTTACTTGCATTGTGAGCTTTAAAAGGTTTGCGCAGTTGGCACGACTGTTTGGGAAACAGTTGTGCCAATGGGCGCGCCCTAGTTAAGAAAATTGGGCGATTGGCGCGAGTCCATGCTCGATACTCGCACCAACTGTTGTGCCCTACTTTTTCAAATTCCCTCATATAATTCCAAATTTGGGTTTGCAGGCAATGAAAGAGGAATGAAAATGCAAGGAAGGATCTCAAATATTACCTGGAATTGACGGATTCGAGATTGGTCTGCTAGATCGCCCGTAATCATCGCTAAAAAATCACAGTCTGAAATGGGTAAATATTGCTCCACAAGAGGTAAAAGTGAAAAGTAATTATTTTTTACCATTTTTGACATTTTATAACTCTTTAGAACCCTAATTAGGTTTTAAGACACGTTTTTCGATTATTACATTATGTTATTTCGAGAAATGGGTTTTACGTTTGTTTCTTGTGCAACGATAGGTCTTTAATGAGATAGCGATGAAGTAACGAGTTGTATTTTGTACTTTTTCGGACTCGGTAAAAACACGAAAAAGTCACTGTTGGAGTCATCTTTCAGCTCTTTTCTGACTCTCTAAAACTGAAAATATTTCTGAGACTCTTGTCATTTTTAACTCGTTAAATGGCTGCGAAACGATATCTACCTAGTATATGTTTACCCCTTTTTCAGGCTGGGATGGATTATTTACAAAAAAGGAATACCTTAGCATATCGCAACTAAGAGGTTCTCCCAGATATTGTTTTCTACCTTTTCGGATCTCAGAGACTATTTACAAAAAGGGACACGTTGGAGTTTTCTTTTCTGCTTCTTTTCAAACTCTCTAAACATGAACATATGTCGAGTTCTTCCTTTGTCAGACTCGTTAAACCTTGCTGACATCGGACATCGTCACCATGAAATTCACTAAGTTCCCCCTTCCTAGGGCTTGTAAAATGTACTAGGATGGATTTTTCCAAAGGAAAAAGTTACATTTCAAGCATATGCTATCCCCTTCAATCTTTTTTTCCAAAAATAATTGGGGTACTCGCCAGAAATGGTGGGGGAAAATGGAACCAGTTTTAGTGGCAGTATGTCGCTCTTGAACATGACACTCGTCTGCATTCGTGTCGGGTTGGGGACATCTAATTTCATCATTTCTTCCTCTATGGGTTTGGGTAATTTTTTTTGACTTCTCATCTACTGTTTTCCATGTCATCATGACCTCAGATCCCTTGATGTCAAATACTGCCAAATCCAGAGTCATGTCGCTGATATTTTCAAGAGAAGTTTGCCTCTGCAGTTTTCAACCTTCCTCTGATCATCTGTTGGTCCTGATTCATTATCATCATGTTCCTCCATCTCGTGTCGAAGATGTGGGAAACATTATGGCCCTCCTTCGACCAGATCACTTTTTGTTGACTTCAACTCATTATCCAGGAAGTTGATCTAGAGACTCCCTTCCGGTACCTTGGAGCTTGCATGCCTCAATGGCAAGTTCTTCGCATTCAACGACAATTCCACATAATTTTCTTTTGATCGAGTGATTCGACTGGTGTTCGACACTAGATCACTGTTCACATTATGTGGATTGTACCTGTTGTACCTTGAGAGCCATTTTCATTATTGGTGGTTTCTCTCATGCCTGTTAACAACTTCATCATTGGCTGGTAATCAAGTGACTTTCTTGCATGTTTGACTTCAACTCCCACTTTCACATGCTTGAATTTGTACTTGTTTGGGTTGAGATGGAGCACAAGACCCTGATTTTGTCTGATAAGACCCAGGCTGTGGGATATTATGTTTTATCATGGCTTTATTACATGACTCATTTGATTGGATGGCTGCGTCCATACCTTAGATCTTAGTTCATATATATACTCTATTATGGATGGCTGCACCCATGCCACATGTTCATGTATCAGAGATATCAGTTGTATTTGTAATTGCAGGTCTTTCGATAGCGGTGTTTGGTTCGAATGCGTTCTTGTAAAGCATTTCACCCCTCCCTCTCTCTCTTGGACCTCATGCTTTAGGGGGCATATTTTACAAAACATTTTTTCACTGTCCCTATAATCCCGATCCTTCATATTGGAGGATCATTTCTATGACCAAAATAAAGTATCGTGCCTTGCAAAGACCATCATTGTATCCCTTTCCATGAGGACAACACTCCTTCTGTTGACAATTTCCTGAACAAACCATAAAAAACACCTGTTTTTTCCTTGGCGCTAGTAGACCGTTATTCCCTTACGCCAATGAGGAGGATTAACACTAGGCCCCCTGCCCATTGGCTCTCTGTCCCAGTTAGCTACCTGTACCAACCTGTTTATGGAATGTTTTTAAAAAATAGAGGCAAAGTTTCCATCATAACAACTTCATGGGCGAGTCATATGGAGTGGTTCGACTGAATAACCACGGCCTACCTCCTTTGGCCTCTTGTTTCCACTTTTTGGGGAAAGCTCCCAAGGGATAAGGCCTCCCTTCCACTATTGTAGGGATCCCAACCTTCTCTCCTCTATAAATATAGCCATTTTCCATTGATGAGCTAGTTGAACAGATAGCTGAACATATCATAGCTGAAATGTTGAAGAGATTCCTGTACATCTTGCTTGAAGGATAGAACGGAAGAGACCACTTGTTGAGAGAGTTTAGGCTTGTGCCCTCATCCCGTTCGAATTCCCTGACGATCCATCAAGACGCACTTTGACTGAACCCCGCTAAAGGATGCTACAACATCAAGGCTCCGGTTGTAACTCTTTCTTCTATTAATACATATACATGAATATTGTCTGGTTCCCATCTTATGTTATGTGTTTTATTTGATGCAATATGCTTAACCCTCCTTGACTGGTTAGTTGACTATGAATGAAATTATTGTTTCGTATGCTGATCTTGTTTGCTGATCTTCGTGTAGATATCCGAGCACTGTAGCAGAAGGATTGTGACCTATCGGAGTAGAGATCAAGAGGCCATCACCACCACAGCCACAACATCGTTGGACTCCAGGTAGGCCTATCTACCCTATCCTATTCATTCATTAATTAAGGAACCTACCCTTTAGCTTGTCCCTTTGTTGCTAGACCCACTCTAGGGCTAGAGGTATCATCGCTATCCGTAGAGAGGATTTACCTTCCCAACACTATCAATGCTTGGTTTTGTATATATTCCCTCTCTTTGCATAAATATTGCATTATTTTAGTTGAAGATACTTTGATGGATGTTGGCTTGAGGGGTCCTAACCCAAGTTTGGTGTGCAAGGTTTGCCAAAAAACCCTTATACTACTGGCCCTTTCGACAGTGACCTACTTGCGCAGATCACAGTCTCACCCGAAGTAGTATGGGTGGGTGCTGGAACCATGTTTCTGCACCCTGAGAAAGGAAGGGTAAGGCAATAGGGCTGCGTTCTGTTCAGATCACCGTGTCTCTGCACAGGGTAAAATACGTATCCTATTGCATCCACGTGCACTAGATCTACAATTATATACTTCTCATAATATCAACACATAACCATAAAATAATAGATCTAGATCCAATTCAACAGACTTTCGCAGTATGAGATACCCAGAGTAGATAGATCAATCATTCAATATACAGACCTTCGCAACATAAAGACAGAGAATTCATAACACAGTAATTACCTGAAATTCAATAGTACTCACAGATTCAAATCTAACAATCCAACGTATTCATTCATTCATCAACCTTCCTTTACAATACCCTTCCCAACCTACGCACACAGTAGCAGGGTCCGCACACAGCTGGACTATGATCTCCGTGCACACAACCAACATGAGTCCATTCCCAAATAACCCAAATAGATCGCTTACACAACAGATCGCATCAATAGCTCATCAAAATCCTACCTTCTACAATCCAAAATGCCTCTATATTTATAACAATCTAGCTTTATCAATCCTATGGTCCGCAACCCATGGTTTTTGGACCCCTAGTTTATCCTTTGACCCATTACAATGCATTCGGGGCTTTGACCCACCCCAAAACCCCTGCGCTATACTAAATATAATAAAAAATAGCCAAAATGGATCAGTTTCATAGCTTGTTAGGAGACCCCATTCCAACAGTCCCCCAACACAATCTTGTGACTCGTCTCGAGTCACTGCACTGTTGCGACCTCATGTTCCATAGTCCTATATGGTTTAAGTCGGCATCCATTGACAAAGCCAGGGAGGAGGTCACTGCACAGGGTAGCTAACTGAACTGCTCTGCCATTCGTAACCTTCTTAACTATGTAGGGACCAAGCCAGTGCTGCCGAAATTTTCCAGGGTGTTTTGAAAATTGGCTATCATATAATAAGAAAAGATCACCTGTGAAAAATGTCTTTTGGTGAATGTGTCGATCATGCCAGGCTTTATCTCTAGCTTATTGTACCTACTGTTGAAACTGAGCAATAAATCGAGCTTCTTCCAATGGTACCAGTTGTGCCAGGAATTCTTCTATGATATCAGAGTCGGCCATATCCATGAATGCTGTAATGCGTAGGCAAGGAACAACGTAGTCTATGGGCATGATGGCTTCCTTTCCATAGACCATTCAGAAAGGTGTACTACTGGTCAGCTTTTTGCAGGTCGTTCGGTAAGCCCATAGGACCGAGGGATGCGAATATCCCAGTTGCTACAATCAACATTACAGACCTTCATTAGTGCCCGCTCCAAAATTTTGTTGAAAGATTCAACTGCCCCATTAGCTTGGGGATGGTATGGTGTACTCTTGGCATGGTGGATTCAGAATTCGTCGTTCAGGGCTTGGATTGTTTCATTAACAAAATGCGTACCTCCATCACTCATTAGGATTTTCGGACAACCGAACCTGGTTAGAATTTGCTCAAATATGAAGTGCACAGTAGTGTCAGCGGTACAATCCTTCACACCCTGTGCCTCAGCCCATCGGGTAACGTAGTCAATAGCAGTAATAATGTAGCACGCACTGGTTTTCTTGCCTGGTGGATTAATCGGTCCTATAAAGTCAATGGCCCATTTATAGGGCCATTTGGGGTTGTAACGACATATCATCGCGTCGTGAGGGTCGGCTAGTTCGTTGGTAGGTATCACACGTTCTAAAATAGGTGTAAGAATCCTGATGCAGGGTAGGCCACCACAAGCCAGCCCTCAAAATATTTTGCGCTGTGGCCCTGCTTGCATAGTGGCCGCCAACGACCCCCTCATGGGCTTCTGCGAGGATGGTAGGTCGTTCATGTTCTAATATGTATCTGCGGAGTATTTCATCTGTGCCTAGCTCGTATAGCTGTCCTGCAATGATAGTAAAATCTTCCACTCGAGTAACCAACTCCTTCTTTTGTTGCACCAAATACACAACAGGAGCCAGACCCGTAGTAAGGAACTCAGTGATATCAACGAAGTGGTCATCCACCATTTTAATGGTAAACAACTGTGCATCGGGTAAGCCTTCATCCAAGTTAGCGGGTTCTTCCCCTGTATTAATATGAGAAAGATGTTCCGGGCCTGCATTAAACCTTCCAGGTTTCATAATGATCTCAAAATCATATTCTTGAAACAACAACAACTAGCGGAAAATCTCCCCCCCCAACACAGGCTCGTTGACTAGGTATTTTAAAGCCGAATGGTATGTAAACATCTTAAAGTGACCCTCCAGCAGGTAGTGTCGATATTTTTGTAGTGCATACACCATAGCCAGGCCTTCGCGTTCTGTGGTAGAGTAATTCCTTTCAGCACCTAAGAGCTTGTGATTGGAAAAAGCAACTGGATGATCAATATCCCCTTCACTAGGCTACGTAAGGACTGCACCCAAAGCAATGCCTGACGCATCAACATGTACATGGAATTCCTTCGATCAGTCAGGGAATATTAGTATAGGCGTAGAAATCATCTTTTCCTTGAGCAGTTCAAAGCTCTTCTGACATTCATCATTCCAAAAAAAGAGACATATTTCTTTATCAGTTTTTCCATGGGTGCTGTGATTAGAGCATATCCTTGAATGAATTTTCTATAGTAGCCTGTGTGACCAAGAGTGGAACGCAACTATTTCTTCGTTGTAGGGGTGGCCAGGTTAATAATAACAACTATCTTCGCAGGGTCAACCATCAGGCCCTGCTAACAGACTATATGACCCAACAATATTCCGAACGATACAAAGAAAACACATTTCTTGACATTCAGGGATATTTTGTGCTTTCGGCATGCATCCAAAATTAATCACAGATTTGAGACATGATTCTTGACTAAGTCGAACACCGTCCAGTCATCAAAGTAAACTTACAGAAATTTATGGATAAATTCTTTGAACACAACCACTACGACACTTGAAAAGATGGTAGGTGCATTAGTAAGATCGAAGGGCATGACCATGTACTGGAAAGAGCCCCATTCAGTGGCAAAGGTGGTCTTACTGCGATCCTCTGGTGCAATTCTGATCTGATGGTATCCCAAGAATCCGTCTGTGAAGGAATAGGCCTCTTGGCGACCCATGCTATCTAAAATTTCGTCAGAGAAGGGAGTAGGGAAGGGGTAGTGAATGCAGGCATAATTTAGTTTTCGAAGCTCCACACAAATACCTATTTCTCCTTTTGTTTTTTTTCTCCTGAACGACCATCGGGCTGATCTAGTTTGAATTTTCAACTGGTTCAATGATTCTTGCGGTTAGCATTTCGTCCAGCTCTTCTTTGAACTTTTGCTTATATTTAGGATTCAACCAGTAGGGCCGCTACTTGATGGGCCGTGCCTCCGGTTTTAGAGTGATGTGCATAACGCCGAGGTCCCCTGGGATTCCTTTGAGCTCTGAAAACTTTGTAGAAAATAAGTCTTGGTACTCTATTAGTAGCTCGACAACTTTCCCCATAGTGCCTTCATCCCAATAGTCCCCAATTTTTTCCAGTTTAGGGTGTTCATCTGTCCCAATATTAACTTCGCGTAGCCAGAGAGGTTGCGTTACATCGACATTTAGGAGCGATGGGCCGATGATAGTACATTCCCCTTCAGATTCTGGAACAGAGATATTCCACGGGTTATCTTCTTCTTCATTTATCGCCAAGCTTCGGCAGTTGACTATGTCTTGCATCTGAGCCTCCCATGTTAGCATGACTGGTGGGGTGTGTGGGTGAGGCTTCTTAAATAATAACGCATCAATGTCTTGCAGAGCTTCGTCAAGAATTTCTGCTCCTCCAATGAGCTCGAATGTTTCGAGGAAGTCTTCTTTTAATATCTCCTAATGGTGGGTCCGCTGATGTAACTCGGCATATATGTACCAAGTAGTGGGGATAGGGCCCAGGGCATGTATAAAAATATGGATCCACTCGTCTGGGGTTCAGTCAGCCCACTTGGTTGTCCATATACGCAGATGCGCTCGGGGATCTCCGGGCCCCAGGAACGTCTTGGTGCGCACATTGGCAGGGGGTGTAAATCACAGTACCATCCTATCCCGACACTTCTTCCAGTCTGGAAATGCTTTCTTGTGGGTATCCCACCATCGAACAGGTGTGCCACGTAGTGCTAGGTTGAGCGCCCAGAGTCATCGATCCTTGGGAACCCTGGCTTCTAAATTTCTTACGACGTTCTGTACAGTACTAGATTCGTCAAAGTGGGGAAGATCCCTTACCTCCGAGGTGATGTATTAGAGAGTCCTTGCAATCCGAGGGTATCGTAGGGTTGATATGTCGCGTAGCCGAGTTTTCCACTTCTCAATTTATTCATCTTGGTCAGACAAGTACTCCTTGTTCTTATCCCAGTTGAATACTCCATCTATTGCTAGGTCATCCTGGTCCTCTTGCTGTGCTATCATCCTGTAGATGTGATCGAGATCCTCTTCTTCACACGCAGGTTCGGTATACCGTGCGCCCTCAGTGAGATCTAGTGGTACTATTACATGCGTCCCATTCTTCTGAAACACCATGATGTGTTTTTTTATATTAATGATACCTCTTGTGTCGATAACCCAGTCTGTCCCTAGGAGTGCAAGATAGGGGTCCGTATCTTCCAAAATTTCTATGACCTCAAAGTCAGCCAGGACCTTTACTCCTGCAATATCAACCATATCCTTTGGCAATCGTTCAAGAGGTATGATCTTCTATTGATTCGCCATTCTCAGCTGGATGGCAGACCAATCTAATTTAGGTTCCCCTATTCGTTGCCACGTTTTTTTTGGTAAGACATTCACATCAGATCCCAGATCAAGAATAGCCTGATCTATCTCATAGTCACCAATTTGCGCAGTCAAACACATTTCTCTCCCGGTGCGCCTTTTATTGCTGTGTAATTTTTGTACTTCCTTAACCTTAGTCATTTGAGCCGCGCAGTCCTGTAGTAATACTTGAAGACTTTCTCACGCCTGTGGGCTACACAGAAGTTTCAAGCATGCCCCTAAAAAGGTTTCAACCTCTTCTTCTGGCAACTGCGCAGGGGATCCCAGGGATTCCTTCCTTCCGGGAGCCGGTTTCTTCTGGACAACAGGCCCCTCTTTTTATTTCTAGGTGATCGTGCTACGCATTATGCTCCTTAGCTCCGTTTTGACTCTCTGTACATTCCATGTAGGAGTATATTTTTTATCCTTCATCTTTGTTAGCAAAATCGTGCAATCCTCGATTTTGTGGTCAAACTGTTGATAGTATTTGCAGGTCTACCTAGTGGGATTCGATCAATCCCGGGCGAAGTGCCCTACCTCTCCACAGTTGTAGTAGATCAGTTGGCCACGCCCTCATCTAGTGCTTCCTCCCCGCCCCCCCTGCCCCGTGCAGGGGAGCTACCAAAGATTGCGGGGGATCTTGGAGAGGCAGGATCATATTGAACCCTATAGAGGGTTCCTCGATATACCAGTAAGTCATGCATGTGGAAATTCTGCTCATCGTGCCCTATAGATTGGCAGAATTGACACCATTTTTTATTTAATTAACCTCTACTTATTCATGGACACTAGGTTGTATCATGCGATCCTGCTACTCGACAATCCTCGCACCAAAGGTCCGTGCTTACTCCCTTCCCTCGTTCCATCTGTAAGCTCTATATTTCTATGTGCATGGCCTCGAGCTCTTCCTGAATTTGCTTTACTCCTTCCCTTGTGTCATCCTTAGGTGCAGCTTCAAGTTTCATGGCAGCTTCCAAGGATTTTTCTTGCGATTCAAAAGTCTACAGGTCCATGGGCATACATAAGTGAGGTAGGAGCATAGCGATAAACCATTTCGTGTGTTGTTTGTCATCTTATTTGAACTCGCCTTCTCGGATTTCTTTCTTCAACCGTTGATCAGCCTCCTAGACTGACTCAGATGCTCCTTGCTTGAAGTATTTTACCTCCCATACCAATTGGGAATAGGATTTTGGTTTCCGGAATTGTTACTTTAGGGCCTCCTTAGTAATTTGAAGTGTTGCGCTCCCATTTTGAGATAGGTACTGCATATACTAGTCTAGCGCCATTTCTTCAAAAGCCAAGGATAGCTGCGTTCTTTTTACAGTGTCGCTTACCACCCCTTGCGTCGTCCATACCGAATCGGCCATGAACCAGAATCGTTCTAGGTCCTCATCAACCGCTCCTTTAAAAGTAGGTAATTTTAAGTGTGCCACCATGGGCTCTTCCGGTTTACCTCCCTGAGGCCCTAGCGTAAAGGCGACTAACAGATTTTGTGTAGGTTTTGATGAACTACCAGTAGGGCGACCTTCCTCTTACTTGTTCCAATAGTGTTCCACGCCGTACCTTGGCTTGCTCAGCCCTACACTCGATCTCTGATGCCGTTACCCAATCCCATTTCTCAGATCTCTTTCGGTCCTGGCAACGAAACCATTTGTTGGCTTGAGGGGTCCTGACTCAGGTTCGGTGTGCAAGGTTTGCCAACAAACCCCTATACTACTGGCCCTTTCGACAGTGACTTGCTTGCGAAGATCACATTCTCACCCAAAGTAGTATGGGTGGGTGCTGGAACCAGGTTTCCGCACCCTAAGAAAGGAAGGGTAAGGCAATAGGGTTGCGTTCTATTCAGATCACCGTGTTTCTACGCAGGGTTAAATACGTATCATATTGCATCCATGTGCACTAGATCTACAATTATATACTTCTCATAATATCAATACATAACCATAACAGAATAGATCTAGATCCAATTCAACAGACTTTTGTAGTATGATATACCCAGAGTAGACAAATCAATAATTAAATATACAAATCTTCACAGCATAAAGACAAAGAATGCATAACACAGTAATTACCCAAAATTCAATAGTACTCACAGATTCATATCTAACAATCCAATGTATTCATTCATTCATCAACCTTCCTTTACAATACCCTTCCCAACTTGCGCACACAGCAGCAGGGTCCGCACACAGCTGGACTAGGATCTCCGCGCACACATCCAACAGGAGTCTGTTCCCCAAAAACCCAAATAGATTGCTTACACAATAGATCACATCAATAGCTCATCAAAATCCTACCTTCTATAATCCGAAATGCCTCTATATTTATAAAAATCTAGCTTTATCAATCCTATGGTCTGTAACCCATGGTTTTCGGACCCCTAGTTTACCCTTTGACCCATTACAATACATTCAGGGCTTTGACCCACCCCAAAACCCCTACTCTATACTAAATATAATAAAAAATAGCCAAAATGGACCAGGTTCGTAGCTTGTTAGGAGACCCCGTTCCAACAATGGAAAATACGTTCCTTGTTGGAGAAAATCGTAGTGAAATCATTATGTTTGAATTTTTATTGGTACCACCTACTCTAATCAGTTTTGTATTTTCAGTTAATCCTTTTTAACCTAGTCTAATAGAGGAAGGAGTGGAGAAAAACCTTAACAAGTATTTTAGAGGTGTATATAAACATCCTTCTCTGAAGGAACAACCTCTTCTTCTCTCAATAAATCGAGATCCCTCTTTCGCCCCATGAAATAAAAAAGTGCCTATGCATAGTTCCTTGAATAAAAAATGAAAAAAAGGAAAAAAATGAAAAAGTAAAAAATAAAGGGAAAAAGAAGAGAAAGGCTTACTACGCAGAGAGGTGAAGCAAGCAACTTCGCCGGGGTATTGTCTAGGCTAATTGGCATTGGAACAATGCTTATGTTCCTAAAGTGACTCCGTCGGGGTACTATCCAGGCCTATTGGAAGTGAAGCAACACTAGAGATGAAAATAAGACACTGACAATTTATTTTATGTGTGCACTTATATACTCCTCATCCCCAATCGAAACAACTCAGTTGGACTTGCCTTGGTTAGTGTGCCACTGATGAAGAGGATGGATGGGAATATGTCTTTAACTCAGATTAAGTGAGGAAGCTATGGTAATTAATGAATTGAAAAATAATTCTGGAAGAGTGATACAAGTTTTACATGAGACAAGATTCATTCAAAGTGCTGGAGTTCTACTAGTGTTTCGCCAGTGTTGTAGCTGCTTCAACCACCCTCCAAAATTTTGTCTTTGCTTAGATTTTGGAGCTTAAAATTATTCTCATAGGAGCTTATCTTGCACTGCTATCAAGTATTCATGATATTATTCATACTTATCCTTCACATTCATTATTGTGCTCGCTCGCATTTGCACTTAACTTACCTTTATAAGTCAGAAGCTAACCTCTAAAATTGGTCTTGTAGCAGTTTTGGGCTTGCCTTTAGAACTACGCAATCCATGAGGGTAAGCCTGGCCTTGATGAAAAAATTTGTGCAGTGATGATTAGAAGTTGTGCCTTGAGTCCAAAAACTACGCAGTCATGGATGGCATCCCAACACTGAGGCCAGAAATTGTGCAATCCATTATTGAGCTTGGAAACTGCGCAGTGCACTAAGCCAAAAAGTTGCCCAGTTCCCCTTAATTCCGCAATATTTCCTCATAGTGTGCATGGAAGTTTCCCAAAAAACCAAAAAAGAAGAAAATATAAAAAAGAAAAAATAAAATAGCATTCCTAAAAAATAGGGATATATTTTTAGCTTCCCAAAGGAGACACACTTGCTATTTTTGGAAACTTTCACCAAGTGTCGCTTTTTCCTTGATTTTTGGCATGCACGTGATAAACCCTAATTCACTCCAATATACTTAATCTACGCCCCCTGAATATCATTTTCACACTAAAGCTTAGATGTCTAGCATTCCCAAGGAGATCAAGGAACCTTCAGTGCAATCGTCGTCATTTTTCCGAGTGAGTTTCATGTTTATCACTTTTTGTCACTTTTTCTGTCACTTTTTTCTGTTTAGCTTGTGTGAGAGTTGTTTTGATTATATATTTACATGCATGCTGGTGTTTCAACTTGATTTAGCTTTTAGAAGTGTTGTTTAGTTATCGTTTTCCTTTCATAATTATCGCATGGATTTCTTCATTTTTTTCACCTATGGTTGCCATTGCGATGAACCTCCTCACCGATTTGGTTTTATTCCCGTTTATTCACATTATGCACTCGATATATCTTGTTTCATTCAAAATTAGTCATATCTCCACTCAAGCCAACACTATCTCTTAAATATTCTAGTTTTACACACTTCCCTTGGGAAATTTGTCATTACCTTGGTCAGTTTTCACTTTTCTCGACTTGGCATTGCGCAATCCTGAGGCTCAAGCCGAGATATTGGCCTTTGGAAATACGTAGTGCATAGTATAGGTTAGACCAACTGTCCATTGTGCAGTAAAATACCTAAAAATTAGACCCCGACTGCTAGGACTACACAATTAGCAGTTCCCGCAGGAAACCAACCCCTCTTGTTAGTGAAAATTGTGAAATCCTTCTCATTCGATGCCTGATATGCTGCTTGAAGATCCCTTGAAAGTGGATTTTCTTAAGCCTGATGTTTTCTTTCTGTGAGTGTCTTTTCTGTCCCATATACAAAAAAATTGTTGAGCAACTCTCCAGTAGCCACCGTTCCATGGAACAAAACATATTTTCTTCAAAATAAACCATTGAAAGTAGCAATGGGGAATCAATTGAGAAAGTGGCAGTTAACTTGCTTGTATATGAAAAACTCAATTGTTTATAGAATAGGAATAAAAAATTACATGGAAAAAAATTAAATATGCTTTTGCAAAGGACTTTGGGGTAGATTTAGAGGGCTGACATGTTTATCTAAGCATTCGATAGTCAGGACTATACAAGGTTGCATGTAGGTATCCATCCTTCCCATGTCCAGATGTGATCAACTGGGTTGTCTCACACATTGATGGGAAAACTATGACACCGAGCAACACAAATAGACATAAGCTTGCTACATTTATGGATGAAAATTATGAGCACATGCATCATATTCTTGAGCCAGTAAAGCTCATGGAGTCATTATTCTATGCCACCCATAGCTACATGAATGCAAGAGATGTTCTCAAAAGATGGGTGAACAATCCATAAAAGCTTCGACACACACCCACCCACACATACAAGAAAAAGTCACTCGGGAAGGCCTACCATGTCTTCGTCATATTAGCTTGCAAAATATACAGTCAACTGAGCATGGAGACCTTTCCTGAGGGGTGGCTTATCTTATTGAACCAGGTGGTGAACGAGGGGAAGTCGTTAAACTGGTTATATATTTTGGCTTATCAGTTGAGAGCCCATGTAGCACAAGCCCATGATACTCCCAAGGGAGAGCAAGGACGGTTTTATTTGTATGCATACTTACTGGATGCGATATGTGCACATAATCAATTTCCTGGCATGAAATGGACATGGAAACCAAGAGAAACTGCCGTGCATATCTATTGTAAGCTGCTTTCAGATTGCAACCATCAAGCAATTATGGAGAAACTAACTAATCACTTCATCATCCATATATTTTTTAAATTCAACAAGAAAATGCACACACACTAGTGTGGGATCTCAGGTCACACATGAGTGAGGGATTCTAGTGACACATTAGTGAGAAGGCGTGGACCCAATTTTTAAATAAATTGGAAAATTAATTGTAATCTTATCTCATAACAACTTGTAATAGTTAACTAAGTGTTATAGAATTAGTTAGTTCAAGAATTTCGAGTTTAGGGTCAAAGGATAGGCATGTAGAGTGATTATATTATTAACAGGGTCTAGTTGCAGTTGTAGCACTAGTGTGGTGTGAGTGGGATTAGTTAACTCACATTAATTGAGTTAAAATCAATTTAACTAGTTCTAAGTGTTTGATGAGCTAATGGAAGATAAAGTGAATTAAAATAGATTTAATTCACAAGTAGTGATCTATGAGGTGATTGATGATTCACTATTAATAACTGCATGCATGTCAATTCTGATGGAGACCTAGTTGAGACAAAGGTTCAAGGCAAGTAAACTATCAGTTGTATTTTTAGCAAACTACACAGGTGCAGTTATAAAACCATGGGAAGTCCATTATGGATTGTGAAATCAAGGAAGGCCGGATTTCATATTTAATAGGGGTTTATTTCTCTAGGGATTACGTGAGCAAGACAGGCTAAGGGTAGGTAGGAAATTGGCTGTGTTTGTCCATTTTTTCCTAGATCAGTGTGAAGCAATTGGTAGAGTGTATGAGGTTGTGGTGAGCACACATGTATTGTATTGTTTTAAGATTCCTTGGTTGATTATACAATAAAGATAGATGGGTTTTGAGAATTTTCTTTCCCCAGGAAAATATTGTGTTGTGTGATTGATTTACTTCTTCTCTTACTTGCAAATGATTGAGAAATCATGATTTATATTCTGCAAATATTGTAGAAGGATTCAGTATATTGTTTTAGTACATTGCATGATCAGATTGAATCCATTGGTGTAATTTATACATGGTATCGGAGTCGTGTTAGAGATTTTCTACATGGTATCGGAGCGCCATGAATCACAATAGTGGAGAAGAAATTGAGTTTGTGTTGAAAAATATTCAAATTTGCAGATACTTTCTTTGGAGCTAGAAGCAGATCAAGATGTCTTTCAATAGCTTGAGACTCGAATATGCACTTGAGGGAAGTTCGAATTATATTGCATGGAAGGATAGGATGGAGGCAGTTTTGGAGGACAACAGGTTGAAGGAATTCATAGATAATGATATTCCCAAGCCCGCAACAACAAATTCCCATATTCTTGATGCATGGTAGAAGAAGGTAGCCAAGGCGAGGAGGATACTGTTAGAGGGAGTTCGAGATAATGTTTCCTAGAGTCTCCATGGAAAGGGAACTCCATATGATATGTGGAAGGCCTTGATAGATCTGTTTCAAAGTATCATATACCACATAAAATTGGCACTCAAGGACAAGCTTAGGAAAATCAAAATGGAGAAGGGCGACACAATTTAGAAATACTTGATCAAGTTCACTCAATGTCAAGATGAGCTTGGAAGTGTTGGGATTACTATAGCTGATGATGAATTAGTAAGCCTAACACTTCTAGGCCTTCCCAAGAGCTGGCATAGTTACCAGGACTCTGTGAATGGGAGGGAGAAGTTACCATATTGGGAATGACTATGGTCATATTTGGTACAAGAAGAGTTTCGACGGAATACCAGGGATGGATCCTCATCGAAGACCGATGATGAGGAAAATTTTTCCTTGGCTGGTAAGGAAAAAAAGGGGAAGGGGAAGAAGTCCTATTCCAAATATGAGACCGAAAAAGAAGGAAAGAAGCGTGACATGTCAAAGGTGAAATTTTTTCACTGTCATGATCATGGACACTATGCCACAATTTATCCACAAAAGAAGAAGAACAACAAGAAGGCTCCAAGAGTTAAAGTGGGTGAATATTTAGCCTCACAGTTTGAATTGGATTTCTCTATCATCACATGCATGGTGTCAACTGTGATGGGATCTATGTGGTACTTGGATAGCGGAGCATCTTTCCACATGATAGGAAACAAATAACTCTTTAATATCTTGGATGAGAAGGTTCTTTAGATGCACATTGAGATGGGTGATGACGGGAGGTATAGCACTACCAGGATTGGTATAGTTGTTTTCCAAAGATAGTCAGGTAAACCTTTCATATTAAAATATGTCATGCATGTACCAGGCTTGGAAAAAAAATTAGTTTCAGTTGCTATGTTGGAGGATATTGGATATGATGTGGTTTTCAGTGAAGGAAAGGCGTTCTTTCGTCACAAAGCCACAACACAGGTAAAAAATATTGGGGTTCGTGTGAAGAACCTCTACAAACTTGATGTAGATGGTTGTGTATCATTAATTAGTAAATCAAGGAAGGTGGTGAGATAGGATACAGTTGATTTATGGCACAGGAGATTGGGCCATCTACACCACAGTGCTTTAAGGACCATGCAACAGATTTCTACAAGTCTTCCAAAGGGTACTCTTGCGCAGATAGATAAATGAAAGAGATGTACCATGGGGAAGTATACAAAGGAAAATTTTCATGAGAAGGAGAATTGAGCAGCAACAATCCTTGAGAGAGTTCACTCAGACGTGTGTGGACCATTATTTACACCTTTCACAGCAAAGCACACATATTATGTGATTTTTCTAGAATGTGTTGGATCTTATTTCTTTAGAAGAAAGATCAAAAGTTCTCCAAGATTTGTGAGTTGAAAGCACTGGTAGAGAAATATACAGGGATGAAGGTGAAGGCTCTAAGGAGTGACAATGGTGGTGAGTATATCTCTAATGAATTCAAGAAATTTTGTGCCAAAGAAGGAATTTAGAGATAATTGATTGCACCTCATAACCCACAACATAATGGGGTTGCAGAAAGAAAGAACAGAAAAATTGTGGGAGAATAACGAGCTATGTTACATGATCATGGCATACCATTGAATCTGTGGGAAAAGGCATGCAACAAAGCGGTATTTGTGCAGAACCGTAGTTCTCATCGGATACTTGGCATGAGTACACTAGAGGAGGCTTTTTTAGGTAAGAAACCAGATGTTTCATATTTTAATTTTTTTTTCTCATCTATATATTTCCATGTGACCAAAGATGTCAGGACAAAGCTAGAACCAACAACATAGGTTGGGATATTTCTGGGGTACACTGTTACTCCACATAACTATCAAGTGTGTTTTCCAGCTAACAGGATCACAATTGTCAAGAGAGACGTTAAATTTGATGAGGATAAAGCCATGTGATTGTCCCTTTAGAGGGAGCTTGACTTGCATACAGATGAGGATAAAGCCATGTGATAGTCCCTTTAGAGGGAGCTTGACTTGCATACAAATGAGGAACTCTTAGTTCCAAATGATGAACCTCAGGATGTGGAGCATCCACAACAGAGGATCATGGAGTGGCAGAAACCACTCATGCAAATCCATCCACCATAAATGGTAGGAAGCACATGAAAGAGGCTAACAGATTCATGCTAGATGTGAGAGAGCATGCAGGTGCACCTACATCATAGCGTAGGTAGAGAAGGTCCCCATACAGGTATACTAGATACATGGCTCTTATGAGCGAGTGTATTGTGAAAGAACCATCCTCTTTTGAGGAAGTAGTGCAACAACCAACATGGGCTGATGCCATGGTTGAGGAGTATGAATCCATTATCAGAAAAAAGGCATGGGAAGTGGTCCCAAGACCAGTGGGGAAGTAAGTTGTTGGATCCAGGTGGATCTACAAGGTAAAGCAAGCAGCTGATAGGAGTGTGGAGAAATAAAAGGTTAGATTTATGGCCCGGGGATTCTCACAGTTAGAGGGGATTGACTATGAGGAGAATTTTGCACTGGTTGCAAGGTACTCATCGATTAGATATATCCTTGCAATCTAAGTACAGATGGGGTGGAAAATACATCAGATGGATGTAAAGAAAACCTTTCTCAATGTATTTATTTAGGAACAAGTGTACATTGAGCAGCCATAAGGTTTTGAGACCTTTGATAGGGAGTCGTATGTGTGTAGACTCAAGAGAGTACTAAATGAGTTGAAGCAAGAACCTCGTGCTTGTTACACCAGGATCGACAACTATTTCACTGGGTTGGGCTTCACAAAGATTGAAGCAGATGCAAACCTATATCATATTGTGGTTGATGGTAAGATTTTGATTATTGTACTTTATGTTGATGGTCTTATATTAATAGGTGATGACTAGCTCATAAATTCTTGTAAAGAGGATCTTGCAAGAGAGTTTGAGAGGAAGGACATGGGGCTCTTGCATTATTTCCTTGGCTTGGAAATATGGCAAAGAGATGGAAAGCTATTTGTATCTCAGTGCAATTATTCCAAGGAGATTCTGAGGAAGTTCCACATGGAGGGCAACAAACCCATGGAGACTTCTCTTATAGGTAACTAGATGAAGGAGGATGCTACTTCAGGTGAGGTAGTGGATGCTACTATTTACATGCATCTTGTGGGTTCACTTATGTATTTGGTGAACACACAACCAGACATATGTTACACAACTAACCAACTTAGTCAAGCTATGGTTAAGCCTACCAAGCTCTTTTGGAAGGCGGGGAAGCATGTGTTGAGATATTTGAGGGGCACTACATAGTATGGATTATGGTACAAATAGATAGAGGGAGTGAAGCTTCAAGGCTTCACCGATGCAGATTAGGCAGGTAGTCCATCTGACAAGAAGAGCACATCAGGGGGCATATTCAACATATGATCAACAACAGTTTCTTGGTACAATAGGAAGCAAAGATCAATTGCACTTAGTTCAGCTGAGGCAGAGTACATGGTAGGTAGTCAGGTTGCATGTGAGGCCACCTAGATGAGAAATATACTTGTTGGTTTGTTTGGTCATCAGATGGATGTGATAGTAACACATTGTGATAACCAGAGTTGCATACAAATATTGTTTAATCCAGTATTCCATGACATGTCCAAGCATATTGACATCCGGTGCCACCATCTCAGAGATTGTGTTAAGAGGTGCATTATGTTGTTGTAGTAAATTCCCACAGAGGATAAGGATGCATAGATCTTGACAAAGGTGCTTGCAAAGAGAAAATTCAAATACAACAGAGGCAAGATTTTGGTAGCAGATAATACCTTTCTTGTTGAGAGTTAGTATTTAAATTCAACATGTAAATGCACACACACTAGTGTGGGATCTCAGGTCACACATGAGTGAGGGATTCTAGTGACACATTAGTGAGAAGGTGTGCAACCAATTCTTAAATAAATTGGAAAATTAATTGTAATCTTATCTCATAACAAATTGTAATAGTTAACTAAGTGTGATAGACATAGTTAGTTCAAGAATTTCGAGTTGAAGGTCAAAGGATAGGCATGTAGAGTGATTCACTTATTAACAGGGTCCCGTTGAAGTTGTAGACTAGTGTGGTGTGAGTGGGATCGGTTAACTCACATTAATTGAGTTAAAATCAGTTTAACCAGTTCTAACTGTTTGATGAGCTAGTGGAAGATCAAGTGAATTAAAATAGATTTATTTCACAAGTAGTGATATAACAAGTAACTGATGATTCACTGTTAATATCTGAATGCATGTCAATTTTGATGGAGACCCAGTTGAGACAAAGGTTCAAGGCAAGTAAACTATCAGTTGTATTTTAGCAAAATTCCCAGGTGCAGTTATAAAACCACAGGAAGCCCATGATGGATTGCACAATAAAGGAAGTCTTAATTTCCTATTTAATAGGAGTTTATTTCTCTAGGGATTGCATGAGCAAGGCAGGCTGAGGCTAGGCAGGAAATTGGCTATGTGATTTTCCAATTTTTGTTACATCAGTGGGAAGTAATTAGTAGAGTGTATGAGGTTGTGGTGAGCACACATGCATTGTATAGTTTCATGGTTCCTTGGTTGATTATACTATAAAGATAGAGGGGTTTTGAGAATTTTATTTCCCCAGGAAAACATTGTGTTGTGTGACTGATTTACTTCTTTCTCTTCCTTGCATGTGATTGAGCGATCATGATTTATATTTCGGAGATATTGTAGAAGGATTCATTATCTTGTTTTAGTACATTGCATTATCAGATTGAATCCATTGGTGTAAATTCTAGATGGTATCAAAGCTATGTTAGAGATTTTCTACATGGTATCAGAGCGCCAGGAATCATAATAGTGGAGAAGAAATTGACTTTGTGTTGAATAATATTCAAATTTGTAGATACTTTCTTTGGAGCTAGAAGCAAATCAAGATGTTTGTCAATGGCTTGAGACTCGAATATGCACTCGAGGGAAGTTCAAATTATACTGCATGGAAGGACAAGATGGATGCAGTGTTGGAGGAAAATGGGTTGAAGGAATTCATAGATAATGATATTCCCAAGCCCGCAGCAACAAATTCCCAACTTCTTGATGCATGGAAGAAGAAGGTAGAAAAGGCGAGGAGGATATTGTTAGAGGGATTTTGAGATCATATTGTATCAAGTCTACATGGAAAGGAAACACGTTATGCTATGTGGTAGGCCTTGACATATATGTTTCAAAGCAACAGTGACCACATAAAATTGGCACTAAAGGAAAAGCTCAGGAAAATAAAAATGGAGAAGGGCGACACAATCCATAAATACTTGACCAAGTTCACTCAATGTTGAGATGAGCTTGGAAGTGTTGGGATTACTATAGCTGATGATGACTTGGTGAGCCTAGCACTTCTAGGCCTTCCCAAGAGCTGGCATAGTTACTAGGACTCAGTGAATGGGAGGGAGAAGTTACCATATTGGGAGCGACTGTGGTCAGATTTGGTACAAGAAGAGTTTTGACAGAATACCAGGGATGGATCCTCATCCAAGATCAATGATGAGGAAAATTGTTCCTTGGATGGTAAGGAAAAGAAGGGGAAGGGGAAGAAGTCCTATTCCAAATCTGAGACCGAAAAAGAAGGTAAGAAGCGTGACATGTCAAAGGTGAAATGTTTTCACAGTCATGATCATGGATACTATGCCAAAAATTTTCCACAAAAGAAGAATAACAACAAGAAGGCTCCAGGAGCTTCAACGGGTGATTCTTTGGCTTCATAGTTTGAGTTAGACTTCCCTCTCATCAAATTCATGGTGTCAACTGTGATGGGATATATGTGGTACTTGGATAGTGGAGCATATTTCCACATGACGGGAAATAAAGAACTCGTTAGTAGCCTGGAGGAGAAGGATCTTCAGATGCACATCGATATGGGTGATGACAGGATGTATAACTCTACCAAGATTGGTACAGTTACTTTCCAGAGATAGCCAGGTAAACCTTTCATATTAAAATATGTCATGCATTTACCAGGCTTGAAAAAGAATTTAGCTTCAGTTGCTATGTTGGAGGATCTTGGATATGATGTGGTTTTCAGGGAAGGAAAGTCGTTCCTTCGTCACAAAGCCAAAACACAATTAAAGAAGATTGGGGTTCATGTGAAGAACCTCTACAAACTTGATGTAGATGGATGCGTAGCATTGAGTAGTAAAGCAGGGAAGGTGGTGAGCCAGGATACAGGTGATTTATGGCACAGGAGATTAGGCCATCTACACCATAATGATTTGAGGATCATGCATCAGATTTATATAGGTCTTCCAAAGGGTACTCTTGTGTAGATAGAAAAATGGATGGGATGTACAATGGGGAAGTATACAAAGGCCACTTTTTATGAGAAGGAGAATCGAGTAGTGACAATCCTTGAGAGAGTTCACTCAGACGTGTGTGGACCATTATCTACACCTTCCACAACAGAGCACATGTATTATGTGTTTTTTGTTGATGATTTTTCTAGAAAGTGTTAGATCTTCTTTTTATGGAAGAAATATCAAACTATCTCAAATTTTTTTGAGTTCAAAGTAATGGTAGAGAAAGATACAAGGAAGAAGGTGAAGGCTAAAATGAGTGACAATGATGGTGAGTATATCTCTAATGAATTCAAGAACTTCTATGCCAAAGCAGGAATTTAGAGAGAATTGCTTGCACCTGATAACCCACAATAGAATGGGGTTTCAGAAAGAAAGAAAAAAATAATTTTGGGAGAAACATGAGCTATGTTAGATGATCAGGGCCTACCATTGCATCTGTGGGAATATGCATGCAACACAATGGTATTTGTGTAGAACCGTAGTCCTCATTGAATACTTGGCATGAGTACACTAGAGGAGGATTTTTCAGGTAAGAAACCAGATGTTTCATATTTTAAAATTTTTGGCTCATATGCCTATTTCCATGTGATCAAATATGCCAGGAAGAAGCTAGAACCAACAATAGAGGTTGGGATATTTGTGGGGTAAACTGATACTCCCCACAACTATCGAGTGTATTTTTCAGCTAACAAGATGGAAATTGTTAGGAGAGATGTTAAATTTGATGAGGAGAAAGCCATGTGACTGTCCCTTGAGAGGGAGATTGACTTGCATGCAGATGAGGAACTCTTAGTTCCAAAGGATGAACCTCAGGATGTGGAGCAGTCACAAGTAGAGGATCATGGAGTGGAAAAAACCACTCATGTAGAGCCATCCACCAAAAATGGTAGGAAGCGCACCAAATAGGCTGACAGATTGATGCTAGATGTGACAGAGAATGTAGGTGCACGTATATCACATCGCAGACAAAGAAGGTCCCTAGACTGGTATACTAAATACATGGCTCTTATGAGCGAGTGTATTGTGACATAACCATCCTCTTTTGAGGAAGCAGTGTAGCAACCAACATGGGTTGATGCCATGGTTGAGGAGTATGACTCCATTATTAGAAACAGTGCATGGGAAGTGGTCCCAAGACCATTGGGGAAGTCAGTGGTTGGATCTAGGTGGATATACAAGGTGAATCAAGCAGCTGATGGGAGTGTGGAGAAATACAAGGCTATATTTGTGGCCTGAGGATTCTCATAGGTAGAGGGGATTCTCACTGGTTGCAACTCATCGATTAGATATATCCTTGAAATATCAACACAAATGGGCTGGAAGACACATCAGATGGATGTAAAGATAGCATTTCTCAATGGATTTATTGAGGAAAAAGTGTATATTGAGCAGCCATAAGGTTTTGAGACCTTTGACAGGGATTCGCATATGTGCAGACTCAAGAGAGCACTGTATGGAATTAAGCAAGCACCTTGTGCTTGGTACACTAGGATAAAAAATTATTTCACTAGGTTGGGCTTCACAAAGAGTGAAGCAAATGCGAACCTATATCATATTGTGGTTGATAGTAACCTTTTGATTATTGTACTTTATGTTGATGATCTTACACTGATAGGAGATGTCCAACTTATAACTTCTTGCAAAGAGGATCTTGCAAGAGAGTTTAAGATGAAGGACATGGGGCTCTTGCATTATTTCCTTGGCTTGGAAATATGGAAAAGTTATGGGGAGTTATTTATATCTCAGGGAAAGTATGCCAAGGATATTTTGAGAAGTTCCACATGGAGGGCAACAAACCCATGCAGACTCCACTTATAGGTAATTGGAGGAAGGAGGATGCTACTTCAGGTGAGGTAGTGGATGCTACTGTTTACATGAAGCTTGTGGGTTCACTTATGTATTTTGTGAACAAAAGACCAGACATATGCTACACGGTTAACCAACTTAGTCAAGCAGCCTACCAAGCTCTTTTGGAAGGCGGGGAAGCATGTGTTGAGATATCTGAGGGGCATTACAGAGTATGGATTATGGTACATACTGATAGAGGGAGTGAAGCTTCAAGGCTTCACCGATGCAGATTGGGCAGGTAGTCCATAAAATAGGAAGAGCGCATCAGGGGGCTTCTTCAACATATGATCAGCAGAAGTTTCTTGGTACAACAAGAAACAGAGATCAATTGCACTCAGTTCAGCTAAGGCATAGTACATGGAAGCTAGTCAGGCTACATGTGAGGCCATCTAGATGATAAATATAATTGTTGGTTTGTTTACTAATCATATGGATCTGACGGTGATACATTATGATAACCAGAGTTGCATAAAACTCTCATTTAATCCAGTACTCCATGATATGTCCAAGAATATTGACATCTGGTACCACCATCTTAGAGATTGTGTTTAAAGGCACATTATGTTGTTGTAGTACATTACCACGGAGGATCAGGATGTATATGTCTTGACGAAGGCCAAATACCACAGAGGCAGGATTGGGGTAGTAGATAATCCCTTTCTTGTTGAGAGGGAGTGTTGAAATTCAACAAGAAAATGAACGCACACTAGTGTGGGATCTCAAGTCACACATGAGTGAGGGATTCCAGTGACACGTTAGTGAGAAGGTGTGCAACCATTTTTTATATAAAATGGAAAATTAATTGTAATCTTATCTCATAACAACTTATAATAGTTAACTAAGTGTGATAGACTTAGTTATCTCACAAATTTCAAGTTGAGGGTCAAAGGATAGGTGTGTAGAGTGATTATATTATTAATAGGGTCTAGTTGCAGTTTTAGCACTAGTGTGGTGTGAGTGGGATCAATTAACTCACATTAATTGAGTTAAAATTAGTTTAAATAGTTATAAATATTTGATGAGCTAGTGGAAGATCAAGTGAATTAAAATAGATTTAATTCACAAGTAGTGATCTACCAAGTAACAGACGATTCATTATTAATAGCTCCATGCATGTCAATTCTGATGGAGATCTAGTTGAGACAAAGGTTCAAGGCAAGTAAACTATCAGTTGTATTTTTAGCAAACTGCGCAAGTGTAGTTGTAAAACCACAGGAAGCCCATGATGGATTGTGCAATCAAGGAAGGCTGAATTTCCAATTTAATAGGGGTTTATTTCTCTAGGTATTGTGTGAGCAAGGCAGGCTAAGGGTAGGTAGGAAATTGGCTATGTGTTTGTCCAATTTTTCCTAGATTAGTGTGAAGCAATTGGTAGAGTGTATGAGGTTGTGGTGAACACACATGCATTGTATTGTTTCATGATTCCTTAGTTGATTATACAATAAATATAGAGGGGTTTTCGATAGTTGCTTTCCCCGGGAAAATATTGTGTTGTGCGATTGATTACTTCTTTCTCTTACTTGCATGTGATTGAGCGATCCCGATTTATATTCCGCAAATATTGTAGAAGGATTCAATATCTTGTTTTAGTACATTGCATGATCATAATGAATCCATTGGTGTAATTTATACATGGTATCATAGCTGTGTTAGCTATTTTCTATAGCTATACAAGCTTATCTTTAAGGAGGACTCACCTTGCATGCTAGGAGGAGCGATGGAGGCAATATCCAAGATTGTAGATTGGTTTGCCTTACTGGATGGCACATTGATTAGAGTGTTTGACGAGAAGAAGCCCCCACATATTTTTACAAGGTATGCCACTGACAAACTTGTCGTCCAAGAAGTATCATACCATTTCGCCACAGGGTTGTCAACAACACTACATAGGAAGAAGAAAGCACCATGGCCAACGCTTCCTTTGCAGATTGGGTTTCTGTATGTGGAGTAGTCTATGAAGTTCCAACTATATTGATCGATTCATGGGGTCTGGAGGAATTATAAGAGTTCTTCCATGGTTCATCCTCTGACCACTAAAATTCACTGCTAACCCACTTGTAGTATATTGTCGCATAATGGTCTTTGCAAATTCCCCTCAGATCATACAGATTGAAGCCTTTTATATCGAACTCAAACTTCATAATGAATTTCACTTCGTTATATGCAACTTTGATATTATTAATCTCACATAACCCGATCTGCAAAAGAATCATGGGCCATGGTGCTTTCTTTTTCCCGTGGAGTGCTGCTGACAACCCTGGGGTGAGATGGTATGATACTTCTTGCATGAAAAGTTTATGGGTGGCATATCTTGGCAAAAGATGTGGTGGAGATTGAATGGTGGCCGTGGCACACAATTCCTTTTCAGATTGGGTTATATGAGATTAATTATCTCAAATTTGCATATAGTGAAGCGAAAGGCATAGTGAAGTTTGAGTTCGATATAAACGACTTTAGTCTGTAGGTGATTAGGTGCTCAAAATTATGCTAAAAAATGAAATTTGTTGGAAAGGCATGGGACCTGAATGACCACATAGATATCTTCATTTTGAATCTGATGCAACTCATTTCGTGGAAAACTGACACCGTATGCTCCTATAAACGCATTCTATTTGTTTTCCCAAACAAGAAAATTTAAAAAAGAATGACAACTGACCGTGTATTTTGGGCTAGTGGCAGGATGCCACATGACCTCTCATAGTTTGTCAAAATTTAAATTTTTTAAGGGCCAATCTGGCCTCACCACTTTTCCAAACCTGATTGGGTGCTGGTTGGTGAATTTTCATTGGATGGGATGATGGCCAGCCATATGCTGCCATGTTGCCCAATCGGAGGCCACCACATGGCAGCATGGGGGCCACCAAATTTATGTTTACATTTCAAACTGCACTACACTGGAATTGAAATCGTGACCACGTATATAATAATGCCGAGCCTTTACTAATGAGCCATCGTTATTTGTTATTAAACTATGAAAACTAAATCCTATTTAGAGGTTAAGTTGGCAGACTATGGGGTAATGGGCCAGTGCTTATCCTCGACCTCGACATGTTTATTGCATAATACCATAGCGGTAGAACCAAGGGCATGGAGGACTAGCCACCCACCCAAATAGTGACTGTAATGACCCATGTGACACTGCCGCCATTAACCAACGACGGCTAATAAACTGCCCGATTTTTTTTAATTAAAAATAAATAATTGGTGTCATATGATTATAGTTCAAATTTTGAAATTTAGGAGTTAGTGGACAAATCAATTTTTAAACAAGTTCGCCCAGAATTTCAGAAATTTGTTGCTCGGTTAGCGGAAAACAGGGCGAAATTGTAGGACCAGTCCATATTTTGGGGAAATTGTGGTGCTGTTAGCAGAAAAACTAGGGAGGCTCATAACTTCTTCATTTTTTGACCAATTTTAGATCAGAAAGATGCTAGAAAAACATTTTTGGGTATTCTGAAGCTGATGGATATGTTTTGAAGCCATTTGAGCACTGTAAATGTATTTAATCACCATTTTGAACATAATGAAAGAGGGCCAAGCCATTGGGAGCTGGACCAAGAAGACGTATCCCAGGAGGAGTGAAATCATTCATCAATTTAAGTGTTGTGATTATTTTTATGGTTTATTTGTCTGTTATTTCTGCATATTTCAAAGTTTATTTTCATGCTTTATGTGTTTAAAAATTAACATAAAAGCTCTCAAATACTCAATTTTAACACTTGCAATTTATAAAACCTCAAGCACATTTTCATTAATATCTCATATAGATCAATTTTGGTATCAAAGATTTGGTTTATTTGATGTTGTGAGGATTTAATTATTTTCAAGTGTATGTGATGCTTACAAGGTTGAAGCTCAAGAGAGAAGGAAAGATTTTGGTTGCAAGTCCTCAAGTTAGGTCAAGGACAAGGAGAGCAATTTTTCCACAATCTCCACCACAAATTATTCCTCAAATTGCAGTTGAAGCTTCAATAAGTATGTCACATGAAGGAGAGCTTGAAAATATGTTCGAGGATGAAAAATCCTTTAGGAAATATTTCTTTGATATGAAAAGAATGGTGAAAGTTCTCTATGAGGAGAGAAACACAAGGATGCAAGGTGAGAGCTTCAATATCCCAAAGGGAGACATGTATTCAAACAAAAAATAAGGAAATGGAGGCAAGACTTCAAAAGGTAATGGGAATGGTGACAAAACACCTTTGACACCACCATTATCCTCACCACCATCCTCACCACCATATTCACCATCACATTCTTCCACAATTAGACCTTCACAAACACCTCCACATTCTCCAAAAGGTCATGGTAAAACTCCATTTTTTAAGTTTGACATTAAGTTTGATTTGCCTATGTATGATGGAGAGGTAGATGCTGAAAGATTAAACAATTGGGTATGTCAGCTTGAAGTGTATTGCGGGATACAAATAATCAAGGATGATGACGCCAAGATTCTTCTTGCTTCACTACGATTGGAAAGTGCAACTCTTATTTGGTGGGAAGAAAAAACTCAAGAGGACATGAAGAATCTTGGTAAGGTCTTAACCTCTTGGAATGAATTTGTTTCTACCTTAAGGAGACAATTTTATTCATTAGTATACATGAAAAATACTATAATGGACTGGAAAAACTTTAGGCAAGGTAAAGGACAAGGTGTGCAAAGCTATACTCAAGAGTTTATGGGAAGAGCACTAATTTTGGGTGTAGATTTGACAACTCAAGAAATTTTTCTAAAGTATATTGGAGGTTTTCAAGTTACCTAAGACATACCATTCTCATGTTTAATCCTTAAAATTTAGATGAAGTATGTGTACATGCCACACATCTTGAAGCAAGAGGGAAACATGTTTCAGAGGAGACAAGTGAGAATAACTTTGAGTCTGAAGAGAAAGGAAAGGGTAAGTTCAAGGGTAAAGTTAAGAATAATTCTTCCATCAAGATGGAGAAAGAAAAACGCACATGAAAACACTGTTCCAAATATTGGCATGATGAATATCATTGCTGGAAACTTCATCCAGAAATGATACCCAACAAGCTTCAAAACAAGGATAAGGAGAAGAAATATGCTACAATAACACATGATTTAGGTTATGATTCCGGAGATGAAACAAAAATCATCATGATGGGTTTGAAAGGTAAGGAAATTGCAAGTAGTAGCTCTTCAAGTTGCCAAATTAGTACTCAAGATGATGAAACAAGCATTGAAATTTTCCATGTTAGAGTTATTTCAAAGTATGCCAAGATTGACACCCTATTTGATAGTGGTTCAAAAGAAAACCTTATTTCAGAAGACTTAGTAAAGAAGTTTAATTTAGAAATCATTCCTCATCCAAGACCTTATCCTTTAGGTTGGATATGTAAGAATGCAAATTTGTAGGTGACAAGTAAGTGCATACTTATATTTGCAATCACTGCAGACTTTTTTGATGAAGTTGAACTTGCTATTCTTCCACTTGATATTTTTGGTATTGTTTTGGGTAGCCCATATTTTTATTATAGGAGAGAAACCTTTCATCGCCATGATAATAAGTATCACTTGTTCAAGAATGGGACTGAGTACATTGTTAGAGCACATAGTAAGAAGGAAATTTTGTCTCTTATGCATGCTGGACATATGAAGAGAATTGTGATTGTTAGTCAAAATTTTGATTGTTAATGTTCAAGCATGAAGATGTTGTGAATGATGCCTTTCAAGGTGATGCATAAAATAAAAATTATGATTTCATTGAGCTTGCTAATGGTTGTGTTAAGATGATTCAGGAGTCTAACATGTTTCCTTTAAAAATAGGTCAACAAGATGTGGTAAAATTGCAGAAGCATGCATCATTGTTAAGCAGTGATGTGAACAAGATGTTGATGCAAGAGAGTGCAAAGATTAAAGAGAAAGTGCCAAAGAAATTTTACAAAGATGGCATTGGGTGAAAAATCTCTTCTTGTGGGTTTCACAATGTATTGTCTTTAAAATGGGATGCTTCATGGCGATGGCGATCACATTTGGTTAAGAGTCGAGCCAAGTACAAGGCGAGACATGCTAAACATCGTCATGTCGATAATGTTCGAGGTGAGAAGAATTTCAATTTGTTTGAGTTTACTTTGATTGACGATCGAGGAGGGAACATGTTTGTTTCTTCAAGAAAAACTTGCTATCCTGCAAATTCTAGGAAATTGCAGCAAAATGGTATCTACAACAGCAAGACAGGGTCTCTAGAATCAAGGAAAAAGATCAATTTTTATGCAAAGGTAAAATTGTTGAAATTAGGAAAATTCCAGTGGATTGAGACTGGAAGGGTGAGGGGGTTGTACCCTTATCCAAATCTTCAGCAATGAAATATATTTTAGGATCCAAAAGCTTCTAGTGAGGAGGTGTGATCAGGTTCTCAAAGTTATGCTAAAAAATTAAAGTTGTTGGAATGGTGCGGAACCTAAACGACCACATATATATCTTCATTCTGAATTCATTTCAACTCGTTTCATGGAAAACCAACATCGTATGCTCCTAGAAATGATTTCTGTTCATTTTACCAAAAAAGAAAATTTAAAAAAAATGACAATTGACTGTGTTTTTTGGGCCAGTGGGAGGCTTCCACATGACCTCTCTTGGTTGGTCGAAAGTTAATTTTTTTTGGAGCAAATCTAGCCTTGCCACTTGCCTAAACCTAATTGGGTATCGGTAGGCAAATTTTCATTGGATGGGATGGTGGCCAACCACATGCTACCACATGGCCCAGCCGGAGGCTACCACGTGGTAGTATGGGGGCCACCAAAATTATGTTAAATTTCCAAATTGCATTGCACCGAAATTGAAACTGTGACCGCATATCCAACAATGTTGAGCCACCATTATTCGTGATTAAACTATGCAAACGAAATCATATTTAAAGGTTAAGTTGGTGTGCTATGGGTTAAGGGGCCAAGGCTTAACCTCGACCCTGCACATGTTTATTTCATACGACCATAGCGGAAAAACCGGGGGCACGAAGGACTAGCCGCCCACCCAAAATATGACCGTAACGACCCATGTGACACCGCCGCCACTAATCTCCGATGGTTAATAAATTGCCCGGATTTTTTTAATTAAAAAATTAATTGGTGCCATATGATTATAGTTCAAATTTTATAATTTAAGCACTAGTGGAAAAATTAATTGTTCAATAATTTCACCTGAAATTCCAGAAATTTGTTGCTCGGTTAGCCGAAAATAGGGCGAAATTGTAGGACCAGTTTGGAATTTGGGGAAACTATGATGTGGTTAGCAACAAAACTAGGGAGGCTCATAAATTCTTCAGTTTTTGACCAATTTTGGATCAGAAATGGCTAGACATGAATTTTTGGGTATTCTAAAGTGGACGGAATAGGTTTTGAAGCCATTTGAGCACTATAAATGTATCTAATCACCATTTTTAGCATAATGAAAGAGGACCAATCCATTGCAAGTTGAACCAAGGAGACGTAGCCCAGAAGGGGTGAACTCCTTCGTCATTTTCTGTGTTATCGTTATTTTTATGGTGTATTTGTTTGTTGTTTTTTCATATTTCAGAGTTTATTTTCATGCTTTATGTGTTTAAAAAGTAACATAAAAGCTCTCAAAAACTCAATTTAACACTTTCAATTTACAATCCTTTAAGCACATTTTCATTAATATCTCATAAAGATCAATATGATATGAGGGAGAATTTGCAAATACCACTGTTCGAGAATCTAGTACAACTGGGTCAGTGGGGAGTTTTAGTGGCAAGAAGAGGAACCATGGAAGAAATGCTATAATTCCTCCATAACCCATGAATTGATCAATATAGATGGGACTTCACAGACTACTCCACAGACAACAAAAGTTCCAGAAGAAACAAAAATAGAAGACATCATTCTGGTACAATATAAGGGAAAGAGGAAGGTTTCTGACAGTGCACCAATGGAACAAATCTGAAAGATGAAAGTAGATCATATCCTTACATAAGAAGTTATAGAGAGTAGAGTGGGGGAAGAGAAAGAAGTAAATCTTGTAGGAATCAAAGTTGAGAGCGGGAAGAGCAGAACAAGAGCCAAGGGAGGAACGAGAGATAAGAAGGAGAGAATAGGAGGAAAAGAAGAAGTAGGAAGAAGAAGGAAGGAAATGCATGGTAAGAGAAGAAACAATGCTTATTCATTTCAAAGAGCAAGAACAGAGCCAACCAACAACAGAGGGAGAGAGAGAAAAAATGCATGATAAGGAGCTTGCTCAACAAATTGAAGACTTGATTTAGGTTGCAGACATGGAGTTGGGACCAAAGCCGCGAGATGATGATGTTGATCTGATGCCTAGCGCACCATAGGTCACCATTTAGTCTCCACCACCTCCAGCTGCAGAGCCAATCCCAAGCAAGGAAGGGGAGATAATTCCCCTTGATGATGATCCTATTATGGAGGTGTATAATATTTCATAAGATGAACTAAATAAGAGTATTGTACAAGCACGAAGAAATCACTTCTTAGATGATCATGCATTGCCTGCATTTATGAGAGAAAGCGTGATAGTGGTAGACACCAAAAATAATCCAAATGTTATTGCCTAAGCCAACTTGGCCTTTGCAGGTGTAGCAAGATCAAATACTTGGTACTTTACAACCGAGAATGAACAATTGGTACGAAAACTACAGGTTTCTCAATAGGAGATTGAACAGCTCCACGCAACAACAAAAAATGCACCTTCCGTACAAGTCTACTTAGAGGAGATGAGAAAAGTGGTAGTTTCTAAAGTGTGTGAGACCTTTATGAAGAGCTGATGGCCGTACATAAGGCAATTATATGCTTACTTGACTTGTAATGACAAAGCAGAGCATTTTTCAAGACCCTTAGGAATGTGCAAGCTGCCATCATCGCCATGCATGATCGAAAAATGTGGTACAAGGAGGCATCGCTTACCTTGGTGAAGAAAATGAAGCTGCATGCAGAGTTGAAGAAAGCAAGAGTTTTAGATGTTGATCCAAAACAACAAAAAACTTTCATCTTTCATTGGAAATATTCAGGCCTCAATTGTACAAATATATAACAGTTTTAATGTCATGGTAAGAACCCACAAGATCCCATCATTTGGCAGAGTCACCGAGGCTAAACATGAACGTAAAATCAGGTAGGATTTTGATCAATACTTGGAGAAACTAAAATAGATCGCCACCTAGGAGGACTTAGAGTTGAAGAGAAAAAACATGCAAAGCTACATCAGTGGTCCTGTCCAGATCAGAACAATGATGCGCCTGCTTGAGAAATAAGTTGAGATTATTTCCAAATCATTATACACAAATTGTACGGAGGCTAAAGTTCACTTCCAACTAGAAAAAATCACACCATTTGGGGATTTCATTGAACAACTATGCTTGGCATCAATATGTGACCGAGAAGCATCAATTAGAAGCCGTCGAGCTAGATTTCACCCATACTCAAGCATCATAGTATTTTGTCTTGTTAGATTGTCAAGTTGTCTCTACCCTATTTTTTATCATATGGGTATGAGTTGAAAATATAATATTATTTGTAATTATTTGCAAAAGTGAAATTCCAAGTGTCCATAGTGGAATGTGAAGAGTCATATTGTAATGTAATGAGTTATTTTGTAAAGAAGTTGAAGAGTCATGAGGGGGAGTCCAACAGTCACAAAGGGGGCATGTGAAGGGTCACCCGCTCTTTGTTATACATATATCCTCTTAACTCATGTAAGGGGCTTTTGGGAGCCAATATTTTGTCTAGGATAAGGCTTAGGAAGAGCTTGGGAGTTTGTGAGAGCCTTGGATTCTCCATAGCATAGATGGAGTATACTTACTTGGAGGAGAAGGTGTTGTTGACTTAACGTTCCACTATTGGGGCAAGTGGCTTGTCAAATGTTGTATGTATGATTGGAACTATCACTTTTAATAAAACTCGGAGCCAACACACTTTTAGGCACATGTTTTGGGTATAGTAGGACTATTTCGTGTGATGTCATTTTGCTCGTGTGTTCCTTCCAAGCTGCATACTATTACAGGATTCTAAGAGGCACACTTCCTTTTCCCTTCATGTGTTGGAACCCCTCATGCATCACATTGAATCTCCAGAGGGTCACTCACTTGTTCTTACCAAAGAAACTGTGCACCACTCTTTGCATTTTGAAAACCAAGGATAATCATTAATACCCCATTGATGGGACTCCTACTCCAAACAATGTGAGGTCTAGTTGGGACTTCATATCGGGGAGATCCCATGAATGTTGGCGGGTCCAGCACCGTCAACAGATTTCTAAGGTTAAAAAGGCCCAATCTATGGTGTGATGATGGTTGTTCAAAGGGGGAAATTTGTTATTGGTAAAATCTATTTTAAAGACAATACTAATATACTATTATATGTCTCTAGCATGGATTCCAAAAGGTGTTCTAGAATTGATTAGAAGACAATGTCATAGGTTCATATGGTTCAATGAAAAAGTTAAAAAAAATACTTCCTTTGGTTTCTTCGAAGAAACCTATAGTCCCTAAGGAACAAGAGGGTCAATGAGTAAAAAATATCTTTTTTTTAAAGGCCCTAGTAGAAATGATCCAGGAGGATTTAGGAAATGGTCAATTTTCAGAGTCTCTGGATTCAAGTGAGACTACTACATAGAGCTTGAAAACCAAAACCAAATCCAACACAACTTGAATGATATCAGTCAGTGCTCGTATGAGAAATTTATTCCAGTTTGAAGTTTCACACAAATAACAAAAAGTTGTGTGCAAGTGGGACACATAATGTGTCACGTGGTAGATTCCAAGGATGACGAGGGGCAGGACCGTGTGCTAATTAGGCACTGAGTTGGCACCTGCATGGCTATTTACAAACATGATGACATGGCACTTATAGGGTTTTATGTGGACCATTGTGGTACCGTGGTGGTTTTAGACATTTGAGAAAAATTCAACACGAAAGACAGTCAAATAGGTTCGACCCTTTTGAACTCTTATCCAACAATGTAGTAACTTAACACTAACCTGCGAAATTAAATTATATTATGCCACAAAAAAATTCATACTTGAATTTTTGAATTGTTAAGTTTGAAAATTAAAAAAGGGAATCAAGCCATAGATCCGACCCATAGACCTGCAACATCAAGGTGCCCCCTATCTCCCTTACCTTTTCTCTCAGTGAGAAAAGGTTTGAGTAGCTCATTGAATGAAACCATTGGAAATGGAAACTTTAAGGGGATCAATGTAGCCAATTCTTGTTATGCCTCACATATTTTTTTTGTTGATGTCATTATGATATTATGTGAAGGAACAATGAGGGTTCTCATGGAACTCAAAGATATCATATATTTATCTTTTTTCGTCGCTAGAATGATAATAAATATTGCAAAGTAAAGTTTTTATTTATTTGATATATCTAAATTAGATGAAATTTTATCTTATATAATTTTATGTTTAATTTTTATGAATTAGAGAGCATTTTGATATATATGGGTTTCTCTCTCAAGGACAATATGTACCAAAAAAAATACTAGTAATGGATGATTGGTAAGGTTAAAAAAGGCCTAATCTATGGTGCGATAATTTTTTTTTTCCTGGTAGTTCACGTTCCTATGTTCTCGCACACATGTACTAGCTACATCCATGGTCTTAATGAATCAAAGTAAATCCTCCTGAAGGAATCTACTGTCGGCCTAACACTGAGGCCTAACCCCACGAGCATCTAGGATATTTAATCCTGTGACCTCTCAATCTAGGAGTACTTCCAAGTGGGGACTCAACCAATTGAGCTAACCCTTGGGGCTATCTATAGTGTGATGATGATTCCTCAAAGGGGGACATTTGTTATTGGTAAAATCTATTTTAAGGAGAATGCAAATATAATATTGGATGTCTTTGGCATGGATTCAAAAAGTGTTAGATGATCCAAATATCATAATGTAAAGTTAGGATAAAATATTTATTAAATTAGAATATTTAATAAATATTAGATACACTTAGAAATAGAATATTGTTAGAAAAGATATGACTCTAGAATAGAGTCGTATCTTAAAAATAGGAATAAAGTTAGTAGATTGGATAGAAGGATGATTTATTGTAAATGGACACTTGTTGTTTTATCAAGTGGTCCATAACTAAATTAAGTTAGGACATGTAGCTTATAAATAGGTTATTTTCCTAATTGCAAAATAGTTGAAGTTTACGTTTGTAAACTCTTGCCATTTTTATGTAATTTTTTTTCCATTATCAATAAAATTACGTGTTTGAGGACACTTTTGTATTATTGTGGTATTAGAGATTCACTAATACAACTGATGGGAGGAGGATATTCCAGCTCTACAAGTTTATGGAAAACTCCATTAAATTATTCATCAATTGAATTGTTATGAAAATTTGTCAATTATTTTTTCAGGGAAAAGAAATTTAATTATTATTTGGATTCTAGATTATTTAATTAATTTTTTATCTGAAATTCTATGCTCATTCTACGCTACCACAAAATTTGTGTATTTCCTTACTGTGAGATTCTACGCCACCCACTATTCAAGACAATGAGTTATTCAACGATGTCGTGTCCAAAACAAAAGACCTATCAATGACTGCAATAATTTGGGGATTCCAACAACTACAACTTTCAAAACATGCTGCCGGATTTCCTCATAAATAATAGTTTCTCCACTTTGCGTTCCATCCCCTCCAATTATATAAACCTCTATTCAATACTGCGTAAGCATTTATGAAGATTCAAACAAATCTATACAAATCAAAAGCTGTATATTCACACTTTCTGTGTATGCATTTCCTCATTCTTCACGCACCATCGATCAACGCCAAGATCAAAGCGAGCACCATCCTGTAATGCAACATGAAGTGTAGCTTTGGAACAGTTATGCAAATGAAAGGACCAACCCCTTGCAAGGTTGCCACTTCCCCGGTGGGGTCATCAAAACGCGCAATCTTCCAAAGGTGAGTTTACATATCTGCAAATTTCTGCCAAGAACAACGATTTTGAGGAACCTTTAAACATTCATTTGTGATCGAGGCAATGCAATGTGCAAGGGAGAAAATTTGTGGCTTTACTGTGCTTTCTGTACCTATCACATGGCGAGTCGCCAACATTAGTTAAAATCACTGGTACCAACATTAATCAAAATAAAATTATGATCTGATGTACAAGTTCACATGGACTAAATATCTCCGTGGAGTAAAATGTTTGAGTGTTCTGCATAGTGTTTAAAATAATTAAAACTAGCAAGCAAGTAGCTTTAATCGAAAGCAAACAAGCGTAGAGATATAAATTCAAATTTTGTTTTGGCCATATATGTAAGTGAAGTTTGGAGAGATACATGTTTATTTGGAGTATTATAATAAGGTGCATCTTTGGGAGATAGTTGTTTTAATGGAGTGATAAGCTAAAGAATGTGAAATTAACTTTTTCAAAAGCGGTTTTCATGGAGTCTTTTTTTTTAATGAGAATTTAAAAGAGTTTTTTTAATGGAGTGATAAGGTGTTTTTTTGTAAATATATTTTAGAAAACAAATTGTATTTTAGTAGAGACAGAAGGTGTGAATTTTTTGTAACTTTGGTGTGAGGAGGTTATTTGTAAATGTTTGGAGTAGTGAAATTTGTAATATTTTGGAGTAATAAGAAGATATTATTTGTAATTTTTTATTTTGGAGAAATAAGGGTCATTATTTTAAACTTAAAGTACCTTTTTACTCTGAGGGGGGGGGGTAGGATTTTTTCAGGAAATTTGTAAGGACATAGTCCAGTGGTCAAATTTTTGAAAGGATTTCATTGTAAACACTCAATGAGAAATTAATTAGAGCCAAGTGAAAAGCTCAGTCATTTTTCTCCTTTTGAACGACTATTCAAGGGTCAAGGCCAAGCATCGATAGCTCGTTTTATCTTTGCGTGGCATGTGTCATTTTTTGTGTGGCGTGTTTTGTGTGATAAGTTGCTCATTTTTTCTTGTGCTTGATTCTTTTGGTGCACTGATTCAACACTACTATGTCGAAGTTAATTAATTTGTTCTCAGATTCTGATAAGCCAGAAGGGGCGAAATCTTATAAAACATGGAAACGTCTAATTGAAAGCACTCTAATATATAATGAATTGTGGCACGAAATATGTGATGGAAACTTTAAGCCTAATAAACCAATAGATGCATATTTACTTGCAAAATGGGAAATAAAAAATGGCAAGGTATTAGCTCTTATAAAGTCTTCAGTTAACATTGAAATGTACATTCATATTGAAAATGTCGTAGATGCATGGACTGCTTTGCGTACATTCAAATATCTCTTTGATACACAACCTGAATCTAAAAAGGTTTATATTCAATTGAAATTGCTCCAAATTTTTTTTACTGAAGGTGCTGATGTTCTTGAATATATTTCACGGCTTAAAAACATCAAGAAATAAATAATAAATGCTAGTTTTTAAGTTGTCGATGAAATTTTCTTGACTACAATTTTAATTGCTGGATTTCCATCATCTTACACACATTTTTTGGAAACTTTGCAAGTCACTGGAAAGTTAGAGAAGATAAGGTTTGATGAATTGAGTGATATGTTAGCCCAATATGAATTTTTTTTTTGGGAAGAAGAAACAGATTGGGGAAGATGTCTTCTTCACAGAGGCTAGCACAAGTAAATACTCAGCTGATAGTTCGAGAAACCGAGGAAGAGGAAATTTCAATCAAAGTAAAGCAACCCAAAATGTACAAGGTCATGGTTGCATTCAAAGTAGAGGAAACAATTTCAACAGAGGCTACAATTCAGGCAGGAGAAATTTTCAAGGAAGAGGAAAAAATCAAAGCAGAGGATATAATAAAGGAAGAGGACAAAGTCCAGGCAGAGGACAAACTTAGAATAGAGGCCAAAGCAGAGGCAAAGGACAGTATCAAGTCAGAGGACATTATCCAGGCAGAGGCAGAGATTTCAGTAAAATTGTTTGCAGGAGATGTAACAAAGTTGGACATTATGCTAAAGATTGTAGAACTTCCATTAATAAAATTCTCAAGTTTCATACAAACTCTGCATAGTTTGAAAATGATGAAGATGATCCTGATGGTTCAAAATATATCTTCACCAACACAGAATCAATAGCTTTACAGGTTTCAACCTTTCTTAGAAGTCATTATGAAGATGCATGGATTATGGATACATGATCAACTCAACACATGAATTTTCGACGAGACTTATTTTGGAGCTTCCAACAATGCCATCTCAATTAAATCTATCTAGATGATAAAATAAAACATACTCCTTCTGGACAAGGTGTAATTAAAGTTTTTCTACCTAGCATTGGAGAAAGAATGGTTTCAAATGTATGGTATGTCCCAACATTTAATCAAAATTTGCTATCTTTAGTCACGATTCGACAAGCAAGACATCTGGTGATTATGGAATATGGCTTAGTTAAAATTAACTCAGACAAACAAAACATGAAAATAATGATGACAGGTTATGAAGATGGAAAACTGTTAAGGATGAAAGGGACAATTATTCCAAGAAATTCTGACTTTGCAGGAGCAACAAGTACATACATTTCACCGATCAGATTGTGGCATGTAAGATATGGCCATCTCAACTTTGAAAGTCTCTCTCAATTACAAAAACAAGGAATGGTTAAGGGAATTCCAACCTTCAAAAGGGAAAATGCAAAATGTGAAGCTTGCATTTATGGAAAACAACATCAAGAGACTTTTCCTAAAAGTTCATGGCGAGAAAACATGAATTTGCAATTGGTTCACAATGACATTTGTGGACCCTTACAAACTTTGCTAGGAGGATGTAGATATTTCTTACTCTTTGTTGATGATTTTAGCAAGATGAATTGGCTATATTTTTTGAAGAAAAAGTCAGAAACATTTGAAAAGTTTAAAAATTTTCGCCAACTTATTAAAACTGAAGTAAAGGAGAAGATTGGCACTCTTAGAACCGATAATGGAGGAGAATTCACTTCAAATGAGTTCAAAATGTATTGCATGGATAATGGAATAAAAAAACATGTTATCAATGTCTACACTCCAGAACAAAATGGAGTAGTAGAAAGAATGAAACACACCTTGTTAGGAATGGTGAGATCTATGTTAACTTTAAAAAATTTAAGTCCTATATATTGGGCCGAAGCAATTCACACAACGGTCTACTTAAGGAACATATCTCCACTGCTTCTTTAGATGGAATCACACCTTATGAAGCATGGTTTGGCTTCAAACCTTGGGTTAAACATCTCAGAGTTTTTGGATCAGTATGTTATTCCTTAGTTCTGAAGGAAAAATGAACTAAGCTTCACTCACAAAGTTTGAAATGCACAATGATTGGGTATTATAATGAGAAGAGAGGGTACTGAATTTTGTCTAATGGGAAATTTATTGTAAGTAGAGATGTTATTTTTGGTGAAAATGAGAGTAAGAGTGCAGAAGAAGTAGAAAGTATTCTTCAAAAGTTAGAAAAAAAGGTGATAAAAGAAAAGGAAATCTACAAAGTCAACCAAATTCACAAAAGTGGTATGAACTTGAGTTTCCTTCATCTGAAAATGATTCATCTAGTCTGTCTTCTTCACCAGTGTTATCTGGGCCTTTTGGCATTTCATCCAAATTTCCTAGCAGCTATAGTTCTTATGACAATGACTCTCCGCCCCCAAAATCTATGGTTGATCAACAAACATCAGTTTACATCAACCCTCTTTACAATGATGGTGATTTTTCACAAAGCAATGAACATCAATTGCCAAAATGGGCAGTTCAACTTTTAAAATATGTAAGGCCTAATGAACAGAATAAAACAGGAACAAGGGGATCACAAAGAAGTGAAGGATATTTTTCCTTGATAGCAAATGATTTTACTGAACCTTCTACTTATCGAGAGGCAGTAAAACATAAAGAATGGAAACAGGCTATGGTTGATGAATATCAGGCAGTTCTCGACAAAAACACTTGGAAACTTGTTGATTTTCCTCAGAATGTTAAACCCATCGGATGAAAATGGGTTTACCAAATTAAGTACAAGAAAAATGGAGATATCGAAAATTACAAAGAAAGACTTGTTGCTAAGGGTTTTGCGCAACAAGAAGGGATTGATTATAAAGAAAAATTTTCTCCTACAGAAAAATGGAACACCATTTGACTCACACTTTCCTTAACAACTCAGCAAGGATGGAAAGTTCATCAGATGGATGTAAAAAGTGCTTTCCTCAACGAAGATTTACAAGAAGAAGTGTATATGACATAACCACCAGGTTTTGAAATTGAAGGACATGAACATAAAGTCTGCAAACTTATAAAGGATTTATATGGGTTAAAACAAGCTCCCCGAGCTTGGTATGCCAAAATGGACGAATACCTTTGAAAAGTTGGCTTTCAACGAAGTGAATATGACGATACCTTGTATGTATGCCAACAAGCTAAAAATATGGTGATTCTTGTTATGTATGTAGATGATTTGATTATCACTAGAAACAATGATGATCACATTGCACAGGTGAAAAAGGAGTTACATGCAGGTTTTAAGATGACAAATTTTTGACTACTTCACTACTATCTTGGAGTTGAAGTATTCTAACGTCCACATCATATATTCATTTCTCAGAGTAAGTATGCAGCAAAAGTTCTTTAACAATTTGGAATGTAGGATTACAAGCCCGTTCTTACCTCCATGAAATAAAATTTGAAACTTTCAAAATTTGAAGGGGGGGAAATGGTGGATAGCACTAATTATTGCAGTTGATTGGCAGCCCGATTTATCTGACAACTACTTGACCAGATCTTTCTTACGCTGTTAGTATTCTTTCTCACTTTATGCAGGAACCACGAGACAACCACTGGAATGCAGCCAAAGGAGTTCTTCGTTATATCCAAGGAACAAAATATTTTTGTCTTCTTTACAAAAAGATTAAAAACTTTGTACTTGGTGGATTTTCAGATGCCAACTTTGCTGACATTATTGATGATAGGGCATCAACCTCAGCTTATTTAATGAACATGGGGTCAGCTACAGTGTCCTGGAGTTGCAAGAAGCAAGCTACAGTGGCCACTTCTTCAGCAGAAGCAGAGTACATATCAGCATGGGAAGCAACATGTGAGATTGTTTGGTTGCGTAGAGTTTTACAAGACTTGGGAATTCCTCCAGCAGAAGCTACATCGTTATTCATCGACAACCAGTCAGCAATAAAGCTTGCCAAGAATCTAGTTTTTCATTCAAAGACAAAGCATGTGGACACCAAGTATCATCATATCAGATCACTCATTGCAAAGGATTTCATTAAGTTGATTTATTGTCCTTCAGAAGATTAGATCTCCGATATCTTCACCAAACCTCTTGGCAGAATAAAATTTACTGAGTTTAGGGATGAAATTGGTATATGTTGTAATGTATATTTGGATCATAAGGGGGAATGTTAGATGATCCAAATATCATAATGTAAATTTTGGATAAAATATTTATTAGATTATAATATTTAATAAATATTAGAGACACTTAGAAATAGAATATTGTTAGAAAATATAGGACTCTAGAATAGAGTCGTATCTTAGGCTTTAAAATAGGAATAAAGTTAGTAGATTGGATAGAAGGTCATTTATTGTAAATGGACACTTGTTGTTTTATCAAGTGGTCCATAAATAAATTAAGTTAGGACATGTAGCTTATAAATAGGTTATTTTCCTAATTGCAAAAGAGTTGAAGTTTACGTTTGTAAACTCTTGCAATTTTTATGTAACTTCTTTTCCATTATCAATAAAATTATGTGTCAGAGGAAACTTCCGTATTAAAAAGGTATTGTAGAAATTATTAGAAGATAATTTCATAGACTCATATGGTTCAATAAAAATTTAAAAAATGGATTTTCTTTGGTTTCTTGGAAGAAACATGTAGTCCCTAATGCACACAAGGGCCAGTGACTAAAAAAAATATTTTTTGTTTTAAAGGCCCTAGTAGAAATGATCCTAGAGGATCTAGGAAATGGTCAATTTTCAATGTCTCCATATTCAAGTGAGACTAATGCATAGATCTCAACAAACCGAGCCCAACAAAAATTGAATGGTCTCAACCGATGCTCGTATGAGAAAGTTTTTCCAGTTTGAAGTTTTGCATAAACAACAAAAAATTATGTGCAGGTGTGACCCACAGGGTGCCATGTGGCAGCTTCCAAGCAATACAAGTAGCATGACCATATGTTTATTGGGCTCTGAGTTGGAACATGCGTGGAATTTTACAAACAAAATGATAGGGCATTGATAGGGTTTGATGTGGACCAGTGTGGCACCACGATGGATTTAGTCATTCAAGAAAAATTCAACGTCAAGGGCAATTTTTGTTTAGGAAATCCTTTCTGTGGAAAAAAATGATTCCTCTAGTCCTATGGGAGGATCTAGTAACAAAAAAGACAAATATAGACAACCTTTCCTAACTTATGCTAGAAAAACACGAAGGAGGATATATTTCCTACCTCTTTCTGATGCTAGTGCCTCTGGTGTAAGCCTTGATTCTTTCGCTTCCATGCTCACAATCTCCTCTCCATTCGCGAAGATGAGTTCCTACAAGAAAATACACGTGGATACAATAAATGTATACAAAGAATTATAGTTTCTAGTACAATTTATGCAACAAATCAAGGAACACTATAATAAATAGACAACAATTGACATATTTATGGAAAGGAAAGACATAATGTAATATTAATAGATTTTAAAAGGGATAAAGACAACCCAAAGCCATGATGTTGGAAGCCTCCTTCAAGTGAGAATACAAGTCGTAGCCTTCACCTTCAAACAAATTCCTCCTTAGAAAATGGGCAACAATTGGACATGGTTCAGCTCATAGGATGGCAACCAACCATTAATGGAAGTTAGGGGTTTCATTTATAGGGAAGGAGAGGGAGTTGAGGATCCGTAAAATGTGGGAGGAGTTCCACATATTAAGGGAAAGAGGATCCATGGTCATGAATGGGAGGTATCGCTCCTATAATCAACAACCTAAAACCACGCCGCCGTTCTCGAGGCTTCTAGGGAAGCTTCTCCTCCATTTTTGGGAAAAATGTCTGAAGACTCCCAACGCAGATTTCCTTGACAAAAGTCGTGCTGCCAATTCTATAAAAATTGGTGTAAAAGGTGACAAGCGCGGGTCATCAGTGGTGCAAAGTGCGTTGGGATTGTAAAAAAAGGTTTTTGACAAACTTTTCAGAATATTTTTAAATCAAGTCTTCTGCCACTTCTTCAGGGATGTTCTAGGCATGTTTGATGGAGAAAATATTTTTCGACACTGGTGGCATGAAAAAATAAAGTGGAGTGTGACAAAATAATGTATAACATATTCCCCTAAAGCATGAAGTCAAAATAGGGAGTGATGGCTGAAGTGATTTACAAGTAAAGACAAGGTCTTTAGAGAACCATGCCAGGAGACTTGCAAATATATATGACATCTTTGATGTAAGTATGCCTAAAAATACATCTTTGAGCATGCATATAACAATACATGGATCCATGACATGGACACATCCATCCGACTAAAAAGGATCATGAATATACAAATACATGAATCCATGATACGGGCGCATGAATTCAACTAGAAACGATCATGTGTACAATCATGAATAATTCCATGCAACTTGGATTTATCAAAGGAAACCCAGGGTCTTTGCCTCTATCTCGACCCATCCAAAGTGAAAATTGGACCATCTGAATAGATGTGTTGAAGTCGAACATGTTAGAAACTACCTAATTACCGGTCAATAATGTGAATAGTTAACATGCATAAGAGAAACCACCAATGATGATGATGGATCTCAAGGTAGAATAATACAATCTACGAGTGTGAACATGGAGTTGAAGCTGGACACTTGCAGAATAATTCAATCAAAGGAAAATAATGCGAGTCTATCGTCGAATGCAAAGAACCTTCCATTAAGGCATGCAAGCTCCAAGGTATTGAAAGGGGGTTTCAATATCATCTTCCTGGATAATGAGTTGGTGTCGAAAGGAAGTGATCTATTGAAGGAGGGCCATAATGTTTCCCACATCATCGACACAAAACATATGATTTGTAGAGTTGATAAGAGTGATTCAGGATTGATGCAGAGAAGGTCAAACATATAATTCATATACTGGGCTGTCCAAGAGGGGAAAAAGAGTTAAGTTGTCAGGTGCTTGCGCAAGAGTGGAGAGCACGAATGATTGTTAGGCATTGTGCCCACGGTTCTCACAAAAGCAAAAGTGGGAAAATCAACATCAAGGATATTAGGGAGCTTCCATTAGGAACTGTTCTATTTACCACAGCTCGTGTGGCCAAAGTGCAAGCTCTCTATAAGGTGAGGAAGTATCACCTTCAAGGTGCAATGAAATGCCTAAACCCTACCATATTTAACCAGAGTGAGGGGTTACTAGCCAACATGAAATACCAACTCACCAGTTGTAAGACGGAGAAGCTGAAGCAATTTGGATATGGGTCAATTTTGGTTGTGTTCTTCCTAGAACGTGTCCCATTGTTCAGGTATCAGTGGGTGGAGGTGGATACTCTTGGACCGAGGGATCCATGGTTATCACGGTGGGAAGAGTTGATGCCTCGTCATTGAGGTGGTCAACATATGCACTTCATAACAACATTCTTCATATGTCTATGAGAGTAGCTCATCATGGTAGATGATTGGGCCTACGCAGGGAAAAAATTCATAGGAGACCCTGATATCCCACTTCCCCCAAGGACACGGTGTAATGATTCAGGTAAAAAATTATTTTTTAAGTTTTTCAATTTTTTTGATTTTTTAGTTATTTGAACTAAGATTGGGACTTATGATGTTTGCAGATGTTGGAACAGAGAGACCTTTAGGGTTTTTTTCCAATAGCCAGGAGGGTGGCACGTCAGCTTGATGACACCCCATACATCGAGGGAGATGATCCTATGGTAGAGGTGGAGGGTAACCTAGATGCCTTGACTAGAAGGATTCTAGAATATGCAACTATTGATGATGTACCACTCTGGTACCAGAGGCACACCATGGAAATGTCAACTAGACTATGTTGGCTATTCGGCCAAGTTGTTAGAGCTATCACATGTTATCATGTGAACCATGTCAGTGGATCGACATGTTTCTGATCTTAATTTTAGCGTTTATGTAGGTTCGAGGAGCTATGTGTCTCAGAACACATATTTTGATTTTTGATGTAATAAATATTTTGCAAACTCTATACATACATAAACATATATATACATACATGTTTCTCCTGATGTATCTTAATGGTCCTATTATTTCATGGTTTTATTTTTACATGTGTTGCAAATTTCTATCTAAAACATGATTTTCCAATGTGTCTGTCAATGTATTTAGATGTCTTGGAATGTGTTGATAAGTTATGTAATCAAAATTTATCTCCAAGAGACAAACACGAAAATACATTCTTAAAATTTGAGGGTTTCTGATGGCATAATTCCTGTTTAATTGTAATACAACGAGTTGTGAATCAAGTTTAACAACTAACACCCTTATACCAAGAGCAATCACTTATGATAATAGTTCGATGACTTCACTATATTCTGCTATATTATTAGTTGTACGTCCTAAACATATACCTTGCAAACTCACTAACTCATTATTGGGAGAAAAAATTTCCCACGTAGTAGAAGATAGATTCCATGTACTGCGACAAGTGCCATCAGTGAAATTGACATAAGGAAGATGGTTCATCGACATCTGCAAACCAAGTGGAAGACATGGTAAGTAGGGGAAAACATGTTTGCAAAACTCGCAAATAATCACACCAAAAACCTGAACACTAATGAAACACACACTAATGTACAAAGTATCCATGAAAAATCAAGCATAATACTTCTTAAGGTAGAGTCCATTGCAAGGCTCAAACATCTAATTTCCATCATGATAATCAACCAACTCATATGCACCTTTTTGTAATGCACGTTTAACAATATAAGGTCCTTGTCACATGGGTTCAAACTTTCCAACACCTAATTTTTCATTAGGTTGAAATATAGCAAGACCAAGTCACCTTCTTCATATGTATGAGGGGTCACGGTTTTGTCATATTGGGCTTTAACTCGTTTTTTCTGAGTCTCAGTTACTAATGTAGCAATGCAGAGAGTCTTGTCAAGATGTTCCAGGTAAAGAAACCATTCTTCCACAGGTGAAGTACAAGGAAGAAGTTTGAAAACTAGTTTTAATGATGGAATCTCACACTCAATCAGAAGAGTAGCTTCCAGACCATACACCAATTCAAAATGCGTAAATCCAATTGTGGTCTTGGCAATAGTTTAATATGCCCATAAAGCTAAAAAACAAATATGCCATTTTCCTTTATCAATCCCAATGGTTCATTGAAGCATAGTGATTAAAACTTTGTTGACCACTCCAACTTGGCCATTTCCCTATGGGTAATAAGGAGTTGAGATATTGTGACATAGCCCTAACTGAGCAGTAAGTTCTGTCATCAGATAGTTCCATAAATGGGAGCCATGGTCGGTGACTATGGTTTGAGGAACACCAAACCAAGATATAACATGGTTGAAAAGGAACTGAGCCACAATTTTACTGTCAACATTGTATGTAGGCACTGCCTCAACCCATTTAGTGAAATACAATGATGTACCCATGCCCCCGGTAGAGTGAGGGTTACGTGTCATGAAATAAATTCCCCATTTGGAAAATGGATCAATAGTAATAATGGGGTGTAAGGGAGCAGGTGGGGATCACTATTTACGGTTATATATATGGCAAGCATGACATTTCTAGATTGTAAGAATGAAATCTTTGAAGATTTAAGGCAAAAAATAACCAATGCGAAGGATCTTCTGAATTGTAGTTTATTCTCACATATGATGACGAGAGGCTATAGAGTGGCAGTCATTCAAATATTTCTCAACTTCCTCATGGGTCTAACACCAAAGAAGGATCAAATCCACCCCATTACGGTACAAGGTATCCCCAATAATCCGGTACGGTTGGGGTTGGTACCAAATATAAGTCAGAATATCATCGTGGTTTTGCGTAGAAGGATATAGTGACGAAAAATTTGGACAACATGGACTGTGCCAAAGCCATTTTCTCCACATGGGCATCTTGAATCTCAGTATCAAGGAGATTTCGGCTCAGGTAGTATACCACTTTTCATCACTGGTATAATAACTTGAACTAGCACCATGCCAATGGTACTATGAACAACGACCAAGTATAGGAAATAATCGCGATGATAATTTGGGGGATGCAAAAAATGTGCTCTAATAAGCGTAGTATTCAATAAATCAAAGGATTTTTGGGCAACATCATCCCAAATGAATGGGACCACTTGCTTTAAAAGGTGAGTAATACCCTTGGCAAGGTCTGCATAGTTGGGAATGAATCGACAAAGAAAGTTTGCCTTTTCTTGCAAAATCTTGAGTTGATGTAAAGAAGATGGAGGGGGCAGATTGAAAATGGCCTCCACTTTAAGAGGATCAATTAAGATGCCTTATTTGGACACTACGAACCCTAAGAGATGACCATAATCAACACAAAAGATACATTTATGAGGATTTAACCAGATATTATAGTGTCGACAGTGGAAAAAAATTGCCTGAAGTTGAGATGGATGATCTTAACGTTTAGTAGAATGCATAGGTAAATCGTCAAGATATGGCTAAATGATATTTTTGATATCATTGAATGCATAATACATGGCCCATTGGAAGGTTGCACCAATGTTTTTAATGCCAAACGAGAGCTTTTTATAAGAAAAATTCCCGCAAGGACATATAAAGGAAGTTTTATGTTGATCAACAGGAAGAATATTAATCTGATGGTATCCAGAAAATCCATCCATAAAAGACAATATTTCACTTTAGGCACATTCATTAATGATCTGGTAGATAAAGGGAGTGGGGTAATTGTATTTAGGACAGGCCTGATTAATATCTCATTAATAAACATAGACAAGTATGGTTCCCTGATTTTTGGTTACTAGAACAATATTAGAAACCCGATCAGTAATTGGTATAGAATAGATGAAGCCAACTTTAATAAGTTTCTCAAATTCACCTTAAATAGCATCTGTCTTCCTAGGGTGCACCAGACGAAGACATTGTCGAACAAGTTTTGCATCTGGGTAGGTTGGTATATCATGCACTACAGTTCCTGGATTGATGCCAAACATTTATTTGTAGGTCTAAGTGAAGACATCACAAAATTATTTTAAAAGGGTCGTATATGTCTTAATATCGTTAAGAGAACAAGAGGCCCCTATGTGAATGTTTTCGACTATCCCTGGTTTCACAGAGATGTCAATGGGCATAGTAGCCTAGATATTTCCCATATTTACTACAGACAACACATCATGAACTTGAATGGGAGTCTGAAGGGGAGAAATAATTACAGGGGAAACTAATGAATCCATACAGGTAGAAACTACTCCATGGCTAGGAAGCAAAAAGAGGAACAATGATGGATATCATTACACAAAGTTCTTCAAGATACATGACTTCAGTGATGCTTTCTTCAGTCGCGAAAGTATCAATCAAAGGATCATTAGAATCCAAAGAACCAAGACAAGAGGATTGCGAATATGAGTCTAGTAGTGTACTCAATCGATTATTGGTTTCAGATGCAACCATAGAAGCCAAAATGATAGCTTTATAGGCTTTTTCAATGAGGCTGAGTGGCATGGCATCACCAAAATGGTAAATTTGATCAGGGATGGGTATGATCCATGGGTCATGGCTAGACGAGATCATACTAACTGAGGCGAAATTGGGTGGATGAAGGGAAAAATTTCCCATTAAGGAAGAGTTTTTAAAAATACCTACTCTGACACTTTTGTAAGGAATGGTGGTTTTCCCAACATAAGGCAATTATCAGTTGAAGAGTCAGAGTAAAATAAGGCTAGATAGTCTACTGTGACAATCTTCCCTTGATGGGGGAAACAAAGTACGTGAAATAGAGTATAAACCACACAAACCATTGCGTGAATCCAACTATGACCAAGTAGAAGGTTATAATTGATATTTGTGTCAAAAACTTGTACCACCATATTGAAAATTTTACTTTCTAACTAGATAGGTAAGGCATTGTGAATACCATATGGAAAGAAACCTCTGCCATCGAAAGCTTCTAAGGTATTCGAGGACTGGCTGAGAGGAGGAGAGCCAAGGGATTTCCAACATGAGTTGGACATGATGCATGTGGAGGCTCCTTCATCGAAAATAGTACTATGAATAGTCTTGCCCATAACGAAAACTTGTATGAGAACAAGAAGTTGAGGTGGTAGGTGAGGAACATTGTTTTCAAGATAAAAAGTGATCAAGCTGGAATCTGTGGGATCAATTAATCCAATGGCACATAGAAAATCCTTCCTTTGTGATGGAGACATTTGAACGACTTCCAAGGTCGACATCGCTGAGGGTTCTTGAGCCAAATCTTCTGCAATATTGTAGTGTTGATCAGCTCACACATTTGGATTATAAGATGATTTCTGAAGAATACCTTTGGGGTGTGGTTGGATTATGGAATCAATGCTAGGTTTCTCAATATGGAGAGGACCAGAATTGGGTGGAATGGAGGAAGAAGGTATATTAAAGGAATCTTTCTCCACCACGGGTTTTTCAAGAGTTGGATAATATTTTGATCTAGTGGCTACGTGAATAGGTTTTGTGCCACTCATGAACACTTGAGAGCTTCCGGAGGTCTGACCTTGTGATTGGTCTACCAATTTCATATGCTGAGAAGGGAAATGTTCCTTCAACACAACTAGCATCCTTGTGTTGTGTTTCAGAAGATGACTTACTTCGGCATGATGGGGAAATCCTTAGTGTAATGATATTCATCACAAGTAAGGCAAGGATATTTAGGATTTCACTTTTATGAATTGTTAGAAGATGACTTTGGGGAATCCTATTTCGGGGTATCTTAATTAACTTTTCCTTTACCCTTATTTTTAAATTTTGAGGATTTATCTGCTACGGTAGATTGGAAAAAATTTAACTTTGAGGTTTTACTAGGATTCTTTTGGTTGTTTGCAACATCAGGGATTGCAACAACTAAAGTAGATTTGGATTTTGTAAATTTGGTACTACGAGTTTTCTGAGCGACAGATCCAATAACACCATAAACATGTGTTGAATTTTTAGGCCCGGAAGACGCATGACCAGTTGAAGGTTGCGGGGTGCTGGGTATAAATTCATACAACGTGCCAAATTGTGAATATACTAAATCAAAATACTGAGGACATGCGAAAACTTGTTGTTCTGTTACACATCCACCCATGGCTATGTTTTTAGAGATAAGAGGGATGAATGGTTTGGTAAACCATTCAATCAAAAGCTGATCTAGGATGTCAAATTTAATGAGATGACATCCGCATATCAATCCATGGATATGATTGGAGATATGAGTGGAGTTCGTCTGCTGCAAATATGCTAAGGGATGGGTTTCACTCTCATACATGACATGCAATTGGAAATGAGTAAGGAAAGCCATGGACAAAGAATTGAAATCTTGGAAAGTACCTCGAGGGAGCTCAATGTACCATTTAGTGATAACACACCTCAAAGTGCGCTGGAAAAGACACAATCATATTGAATCATCAATCCAAGAGTTAGAGGAACACTAAAGGTGGTAAGTGATAACATGTGTTTGAAGGCATTCTCTAGGCTTTCCTTCAAACTTGGGACAGTCGCCAGGTATTTTCATTGGTACCAGAGTCCAATATAGTGAGTGTAATATCTGGTCATTTCTTATCTGTGACACATTCAACAATTTCAATGTTGCCAAAAATGACAGTTGAGGATTATATGGGGTATAGGATCTTTGGTATGCACCAAATTGGTTCTGCCCAAATTGGTGATCTAGGTGGATATTGGTGGCCACCCACCTATCCCATTTGGACCCCCACTATTGGTTCTTTCAGTTTTTCAATTTCAGCAGAACTTACTATTTTTAGCAGTTTTTCGGGTCCTGAACTTCTGAAGCCATTTTGAGGCCCTAAATGACGTTTTTTTTGGAAAACTGGGAGCAACATGGAAGTTCCCTCACTTTTTCTCAAGTAAAAATTTGTAGTCCTTAGATAGATATTTCTAACTAGGTATTGATCATGTCAAACGAAGATCATATACCAAAGTTACGTCTCCAGGAAGTTAATGTGCCAATTTACCCAAATAGGGCCCATAGTTTTGGCGCTTCATCTCCTAGGGTTTTATTTTTGGATGTTTAGGGTTTTAAATTATCTCTCAACAATAAATATACCTTCGAGCCTCATCATAACATAGTTCAGAGGCATGTAGCTGCCACATATATTCTCAGATATAAGCTACCATCACCCTAGCTAGTTTATTTCCATTCTGTTTCTAAGAATATTTCAGGTCTTTGATATTAATGAAATGGAGTGTTATTTCTATTGCATATTTTTATTTATGGTTATATTTGTATTTTGTTGCATTCCTGTATAAATCTGGATAAGTGGTATCAGAGCAGTCTGCTTTTTCTCTGTTTTTCTTTGCATGTCCCCAACAAGGTCGGGGTATAAGGAGTTAGGGCTCGATCTGGTTGAACCCTTTCAAGATCAGCCTCACAAACCCCGACGACCTCCCATGGAGGAAGAAAAGAAAGATGATGGAGCAGGAGATCCTATCAAATTATTGCTCGAGGAGGCCCTATAGAAACAAATGAATGTGATGAAGGATAAATTTTCCCAGATCCTTCAATGAATGCCCACCAGTGGCGCATCTACATCTAGCAGCCAGTTTGGAGGCACCACTACTTTCAAGGTACAAGTCAACTTTGATATTCCTATATTTGAAGGCTAGATAGATGCAGATATTTTTGTATATAGCTGGTTGAATTTTCTATAATGGTATTTCTCGGTCCATGATTTCTTCGACTGAGAAAAGATAACTTTTGCACTCCTGAAAGCCACCCCCCATGTCAAATATTGGTGGGAAACCTACTGTGAGAAAAAAGATGAGATGGATCCCTCTCTATTCTCGGTTGCAACCACTTGGAATTTGTTCTGATACGACATTAAGGAACAATATTACCCTGTGGGGAGCTATGAGGAAAAGTAAATCCAATGGACCACGTTGCGACATCAAAGGGATCAAGATGTGCATGAACTGGTGAATCTGTTCCATACCCTGCGCACAAGTTGGGTATTAAATATTCAGAGAGACATTTGGTGCTCAAGTACTACAATTTTTTTCAAAATTACATTAAGAAGGAAATTTAGTTCCACGAAATTACCTCGCTTGGTATGGTAAGATCGAGTAGAAATTTAAGTAGAAGAAGAGAGACTTTGGATCTGTGAATCTGAAGCCAGGGAAAGGCACCCACGAATCGTAGAAAAATGGGCAAAGAAAAAGTAGGGAGAATCAAAACAAAACCAAACATACAAATAAGGACACGAGGAAGTGGTGTGAATTTCATAATAACCCCACTCACAACACAAACGAGTGTCGGAAAAACAATTGCTGGTGGATGAACTTAAGACACCCCAATTAGATTCATGTTCTGATCCTGAGTCAGAACTAGAAAAGGGCAATGAAAAATGGAATCATATCATTGATGCAGATCCTAGTGCTATTTTTGCCACCACCAAGCTCCAAAGGCAGGATCCCGAGGATCCAGAGGAGGAGGTGTGCCTCTTCCATTTGCAGATGTGGGTGAAGGGTTCTCCACTGCAATTCTTTGTCAATAGCTGAAGCCAAAAGAACCTTATTTCAGCAGAGGTCATGAAGAAGATCGACCTACTGAACATAGCACACTCGCAACTATATACCGTTGGGTGGCTTCACCAAGGAAGAGATCTATGTGTCCGCCAACAGTGCTGCCTTCCGTACATCATCAAGTCATTCACATATGAGGTATTGTTTGATGTTAATTCTCTTTATGTGTCTGATGTATTATTGAGCCAACAATACTTGTGTAAGAGACATGCTATGTATGATTCTAGGCCTCGTTCTGTTGTTATTACTTTGGGAAATAAATTGTACAGGATACCAGAGGTAGTATCGCCTCCTACCATCTCTTTGGCTATTGAAAAAAAACATAGTAAGGTTGTTTCCCAAACCAAGAAATTTATTTTCATTAAAATTCACCCACATGGAAAGAAGAAGTTTGTGGCCATAGCCTCCAAACAGGGCTCCCCTACATGGCAGCAGTAGATGGAAAAATTTGTCGAGGAATATGAGGATATTTTCTCCTTACCCACAAACATTCCTCTGCACTGTCAAGTCAAGCACTCCATTGATCTGACCCCAGACATGCCGCCTCCTGATGTTTCCATACCTCATGTGACCAAACAAACAAAATACACACATGTAATATCTAAGGCTGATAAACAACCAATTTTTTGTAACGTATCCAACACGTTCGCCAGCAGGTCCATGACATCTTCAACAAATCTAATACTAAGTTCATCAGGATTTTCCTCATCTCATGGAGGAAATCAATGCAATGGTTACCATTACTTCCTAAGGGGGGATGAATGATCCAGGTGGATTTCAGTTGCCACCCACCTATTCCATTTGGACCCCCACCATCAGTTCTTTTAGTCTTTTAGTTTAAGCACAACTTACTATTTTTAGCAGTTTTTCGGGTTTGAACTTCCGTAGCCATTTTTAGGCCCTAAACGACATTTTTTGGAAAAATTGGGAGCAACATGGTAGTTAGTTCAATTTTTCTCAAATCAAAAGTTGCACGAAGATAGATATTTCTAACGAGGTATTGAGCGCATCAAATAGAGATCATATGCCAAAGTTACATCCCTGAGAAGTTGATGTACCAGTTTATCCAAGCATGGCCCATAGTTTTGGGGCTTTGTCTCCTAGGGTTAGGTTTTAAGATGTTTAGGGTTTTAAATTATATATCAAAAATAAATAGGCTTTTAAGCCTCATTGTAACATAGTTTAGAGGCATGTTTCCGCTACATCTCGTCTGAGAGATAAGCTACCATCGCCATAGCTAGTTTATTCCCATTCTGTATGTAAGCATATTTCAGTTCTTTGATATTAATGAAATAAAGTGTTATTTCCACTACATCTTTGTATTTATGGTTATATAAGTATTCTGTTGCATTCCTATATAAATTCGGATTAGTGGTATCATAGTGGTATGCTCTTTCTTTGTTTTTATTTTCATTTCCCCAATGATGTTAGGGTATAAGGAGTTAGGGCTCGATTTGGTTGAACCCTTGCAAGATCAGCCTCGCAAACCCCGAAGACTTCCCATGGTAGAAAAAAAGAAATATGAGGGAGTAGGAGATCTTATCAAATTATTTCTCAAGGAGGCCCTCGAGAAACAAAGGAATGCGATGAAGGACAACTTTTCCTAGATCCTTCAACGACTGCCCACTGACGACGCATCTACATCCAACAACCACCCTAGAGGCGCCACTCATTTCAAGGTACAAGTTAACTTCAACATTCCTATATATTAAGGCTAGATAGATTCAGACACCGTAGATAGATGGTTGAATTTGTTGGAAGGGTATTTCTCAGTCCATTGTTTCTCTAACCTTGAAACGATAACTTTTGCACTCCTCCAAGCTGCCCCCCATGTCAAAGATTGGTGGGAAACTACTGTGAGAAAAAGGATGAGATGGAACCCTCTATGTTCTCGGTCACATCTACTTGGAATTCATTTCGAGACGAAATCAAGGAGCAATATTACCCCATGGGGAGCTATGAGGACAAGTAAATCCAATGGACCATGCTGTGGCAGCAAAGAGATCAATATGTGCATGAACTGATGGATATGTTCCATACCCTATGCAAAATGTTGGGTATTAAAGATTCATACAGACATTTGTTGCTCAAGTACCGCAACTGTTTGCAGAGATAAATTTAGGAGGAAATGGATTTCCTTGACAGTCCCACCGTTGCATAGCATATTGCTATGTCGCCAAGATCGAGTAGAAATTTAAGTAGAAGAAGTGAGACTTTGGATCCGTGAATCCGAAGCCAGGGAAGGGTGCCCCCAAACCAAAGAATAAGGGGCAAAGCCAAAGTGGGGCGACTCTAAAGAACACCATAAATCCAACGAAGGACACGGGGAAGTGGTGTGGATTTCATAATAGCCCCACTCATATCAGAAATGAGTGTCAGGCCAAATAGTCGCTGGTGGCCAAAATGAAGGCACTCGAATCAGATGCATGTTCAGATCCTATGTCAGAACCAGACAAGGGTGATGAAAAAGGGAATCAGATTATTAATGTGGATTCGAGTTCCATTGTTTCCACCACCAAGATTTAAAGGGAGGATCTCGAGGATCCACAAGAGGGGGAGTGCCTCTTCCATTCGCAGATGTGGATGAAGGGTTCTCCACTGCAATTCCTTGTCGATAGAATAAGCCAAAAGAACTTGATTTGAGCATATTTTGAGAAGCAGCACACCCATAGTCGTATACCATTGGGTGGCTTCACAAAGGAAGAGATATTCACGTTCACAAGCATTGCTGCATTCCATATAACATCAACCCATTCACGGATGAGATACAGTGTGATGTTTCTCCTCTTAATGTGTCTGGTGTATTATTAGGCCAACCATACTTGTGGAAGTGACATGTTGTGTATGATTCCAAGCCTCATTCTGTTGTTATTACTTTGGGAAATAAATTGTACATGATATCAGAGGTAGTACTGGTTCCTGCCATCTCTTTGAATACTGCAAAAAAACACAGTAAGATTGTTTCCTAAACCAGGAAATTTATTTTCATTACAATTCGCCAACAGGGCAAGAATAATATTGTGGACACACCCTCGAAATATTCCTCTACACTGTTAGGTCAATCACTCCATTGATCTAACCCTAGGCATGCTACCGCCTGATATTGCCATACCTCATATGACTAAACAAACATAATCCACACATGTACATTATAAGGATGATAAAGCAACCAAATTTATTGAACGCATCTAGCACGTCTGCCAGCAGGTCCATGACATCTTTGACAAATCTAATACCAAGTTCAACAAAATTTTCCTCATCTCATGGAGGAAATCAATGCAATGGGGAACAATGCTTCCTAAGGGGGGAGGAATGATCCAGGTGGATATTGGTGGCCACCCACCTATTCCATTTGGGCCCCCAACATCAGTTCTTTCAATTTTTTCAGTTTCAACACAACTTACTATTTTTAGCAGTTTTTCAAGTCATGAACTTTCAGAGCTCTTTTGATGCCCTAAACGATGTTTTTTTGGAAAAATGTGAGCAACATGGAGACTCATTTAATGTTACGCATGTAAAAAGTTGTATTCCTCAGATAGATATTTCTAACGAGGTATTGATCATGTCAAACATAGATCATATGCCAAAGTTACATCCCCGGGAAGTTGATGTACCAATTTACCTAAACGGGGCACATAGTTTTGGCACTTCATCTCTTAGGGTTATATTTTTGGATGTTTTGGGTTTTCCATTATTTATCAAAAATAAATAGGTCTTCAAGCGCCATTGTAACAAATTTCAGAGGCATGTAGCCACCACATCTCTTCTAAGAGATAAGCTACCATCGCCCTAACTAGTTTATTTCCGTTATGTCTGTAGGCATATTTCAATTCTTTGATATTAATGAAATGAAGTGTTATTTATGCTGAATATTTGTATTTATGGTTATATTTTTATTCTATTGAGTTCCTGTATAATTCCGAATTAGTGGTATCAGAGTGGTCTGCTCTTTCTCTATTTTTATTTGCATGTCCCCAACGAGGTCAAGGTATAAGGAGTTAGGGCTCGATCTAGTTGAACCCTTGCAAGATCAGCCTCACAAACCCTGAAGACCTCCCATGGTGGAAGAAAATAAAGATGAGGGAGCAGGATATCCTATAAAATTATTTCTCTAGGAGGCGCTCGAGAAACAAAGGAATGCAATGATGGATAAATTTTCCTAGATCCTTCAACGACTGCCCACCAGTGGCGCATCTACATTCAATAGCCACTCTGGAGATGTCACTCCTTTCAAGGTACAAGTCAACTTCGACATTCCTGTATTTTAATGCTAGATATATGAAGATGTCGTAGATAGATGGTTGAATTTTTTGGAAGATTATTTCTCGGTCCATGATTTCTCCGACCGAGAAAAGATAACTTTTGCAATTCTCAAGGCCATCCCCAATGTCAAAGATTGGTGGGAAACCTATTGTGAGCAAAAGGATGAGAGGGAACCCTATCTGTTCTCAAATGCAACTACTTGGAATTCATTCCGAGATGGAATCAAGGAACAATATTACCTCGTGGGGAGCTATGAGGACAAGTACATCCAATGGACCATGCTATGGAAACAAAGGGATCAAAATGTGCACGAACTGACAAATCTGTTTTGTACCCTGTGCACAAAGTTGGGTATTAAATATTTAGAGAGAAATTTGGTGCTCAAGTATAATAGATATTTGCATAGATACATTTAGGAGGAAATGGATTTCCTCAACATTACTTTTCTTGGCACGACATATCGCTATGCTTCCAAGATCAAGTATAAATTTAAGCGGAATAAGGGAGACTTTGGATCCTTGAATTCGAAGTGAGGGAAAGGCACCCTCGAACCACAGAACAAGGGGAAAATCCAAAGTGGGGCGACTTAGAAAAAAACCATAAATCCAAATAAGGGCACGGGGAAGTGGTGTGAATTTCATAACAACCCCACTCACAACACAAATGAGTGTCAGGCCAAACAATAGCTGGTGGAAAAAGTAAAGGCACCCCAATCAGATGCATGTTCTGATACTGAGTCAGAACCAGACAAGGGAAATGAAAAAGAGAAGTAGATCATTGATCCAGTTCCAAGTTCCATTGTTAACACTACCAAGCTCTAGAGGGAGGATCCCAAGGATCCAGAGGAGAGGGAGCGCCTATTATATTTGCAGATGTGGGTGAAGGGTTCTCCACTGCAATTCCTTGTCGATAGCAGAAGCCAAAAGAACCTCATTTCAGTAGAGGTCATGAAATAGCTCAGCCTACCAACCATAGCAAACCTGAAACTATATACCATTGGGTGGCTTCACCAAGGAAGAGATCTCCATGTTCGTCAACAGTGCCACCTTCCGTACATCATCAAGCCATTCATAGATGAGGTACTATATGATGTTGCTCCTCTTGATGTGTCTGATGTATTATTGGGCCAACCATACTTTTGGAAGAAACATGCTGTGTATGAGTCTAGGCCTCGTTCTGTTGTTATTACTTTGGGAAATAAATTGTATAGGATGCCGGAGGTAGTACCACCTCTCGCCATCTCTTTGACTACTACAAAATAACATAGTAAGATTTTTTCCCAAACTAGGAAATTTATTTTCATTGAAAATCACCCATAGGGAAAGAATAATATTGTTGTCATAGCCTCGAAACATGACTCCCTTACATGGCAGTAGTAGATGGAAAAAGTCGTGGAGGAATACGAGAACATTTTCTCCTCACCCACAAAGGTTCCTCTACACTGTCAGGTCAAGCACTCCATTGATCTGACCCCAGGCATGCTGCCGCCTAATGCTGCCATACCTCATGCAACCACATAGAAAAAATACACACATTTACTATTTGAGGCTGAAAAAGTAACCAAATTTATTGAAGACATCCAACATGTCCGCTGGTAGGTCCATGACATATTCAACAAATCCAACACCAAGTTTAGTAGAATTTTCCTCATCTCATGGAGGAACTCAATGGAATGGGGACCATTGCTTCCTGAGGGGGGAGGAATGATCCAGGTGGATATTGGTGGCCACCCACCTATTCCATTTGGAGCCCCACCATCAATTCTATTGGCGGCCACCAAACTTACTATCTTTAGCAATTTTTTAGAACCTGAACTTCGGGAGCCGTTTTGAGGCCCTAAACGTCGTTTTTTGGGAAAACCAGGAGCAACATAGAAGTTCCTTTGATGTTGCTCATGTCAAAATTTGTAGTCTCAGATAGATATTTCGAACGAGGTATTGAGTGTGCCAAAAAAATATCATATTCCAAAGTTACGTCCTCAAGAAGTTGATGTACCAATTTACCCAAACGGGGCCCATAGTTTTGGAGCTTCATCTCCTAGGGTTAGGTTTTTGGATTTTTAGGGTTTTTCATTATTTCTCAAAAATAAATAGGCTTTCGATCCTCATTGTAAAAATTTTTAGAGGCATGTAGCTGCCACATCTCTTCTGAGAGATAAGCTGACCATCACCCAAGCTAGTTTATTTCCATTATGTCTGTAAGCATATTTCAGTTCTTTGATATTAATTAAATGAAGTGTTATTTCCGCTGCATATTTATGTTTATGGTTATTTTTTTATTTTTTTGCATTCTTGTATAAATCCGGATCAGTGCTATTAGAGCAGTATGATATTTCTCTATTTTTCTTTGCATGTCCCTAATGAGGTCGAGGTATAAGGAGTTAGGGCTCGATTTGGTTGAGTCCTTGCAAGATCAACCTCGCAAACACTGATGAACTCCCATGAAGGAAGAAAAGAAAGACAAGGGAGTAGGATATCTTATCAAATTATTTCTTGAGGAGGCCCTGGAGAAACAAAAGAACATGATGATGGATAAATTTTCTGAGATCCTTCGACAACTGCTCAGTAACGACGCATCTACATCCAACAGCCACTTTGGAGGCGCCACTCCTTTAAAGGTAAAATTCAACTTCGAAATTATTATATTTGAAGGCTAGATAAATTTAGACATCGTAGATATATGGTTGAATTTGCTGGAAGGGTATATCTCAGTCCATGATTTCTCCGACCGAGAAAAGATAACTTTTGCACTCCTCAAAGCTACCCCCCATGTCAAAGACTAGTGGGAAACCTACTTTGAACAAAAGGATGAGAGTGAATATTCTCTGTTCTCGACCACACCCACTTGGAATTTGTTCTGAGATGGCATCAAGTAACAATTTTACCCCATGGGGAGCTATGAGGGGAAGTACATCTAATGGACTATGCTGCGGCAACAAAGGGATCAAGATGTGCACGAACTGATGAATCTAATCCATACCCTGCGCACAAAGTTGGGTATTAAATATTTAGAGATACATTTGGTGTTGAAGTACCGCAACTATTTGTAAAAATACATTTAGGAGGAAATGGATTTCCTTGACATTACTTTTCTTAGCACGACTTATCGTTATGCTGCCAAGATCGAGAAGAAATGTAAGAAGAAGAAGTCAGAATTTGGATCCGTGAATCCGAAACCCGGGGAAGGTACCCCAAAACCACAGAACAAGGTGAAAAGACAATGTAGGGTGACTAAAAAAAACACCAAAAATACAAAGAAGGACTCGGGGAAGTGGTGTGAATTTCATAACAAACCCAATCACAACACAAACGAGTGTCAGGCCAAATAGTTGTTGGTGGCTGAATTGAAGGCACCCGAATCAGATGCATGCTCTGAACCTGAGTCAGAACTAGACAAGGGCGATAAAAAAGGGAAGCAGATCATTGACGTGGATCTGAGTGCCATTTTTGCCAACACCATGCTCCATAGGGAGGATCCCGAGGATCCAAAAAAGGGGGAGTGCCTCTTCCATTCGCAGATATGGGTGAAGGGTTCTCCACTGAAATTCCATGTAGATATTTGAAGCCAAAAGAACCTCATTTAGTATAGGTCATGAAGTAGCTCTACCTACTAACCATATCACACCCACAGCCATATACCATTTGGTGGCTTCACCAAGGAAGATGTCTCCACGTCTGCCAGCAGTTCCACTTTCCGTACAACATCAAGTGATTCATAGATGAGGTACTATGTGATGTTGGTCCTCTTGATGTGTCTGATGTGTTATTGGGCCAACCATACTTGTGGAGGCGACATGTTGTGTATGAGTCTAGGCCTTGTTCTATTTTTATTACTTTGGGAAATAAATTGTACGAGATACTGCATGATACTGCAGGTAGTATGACCTCTTGCCATCTCTTTGACTACTGAAAAAGAAAGCAGTAAGATTGTTTCCCAAACAAGGAAATTATTTTCATTAAAATTTTCCCATATGGAAAGAATAATATTGTGGCCAAAACCTTGAAACAGGGCTCCCTTGCACGACAACAGCAGATTGACAATGTTGTGGAGGAATATGAGGACATTTTATCCTCACCCACAGAGGTTCCTCTACACTGTCAGGTCAAGCACTCCATTGATATGACCACAAGTACGCCACTGCCTGATATTGCCATAACTCATGTGACCACATAGACATAATCCACACATGTACTTTCTGAGGTTTATCAAGCAACCAAATTTATTGAATGCATCTAGCACGTTCGCCAATAGGTCCATGACATCTTCGACAAATCCAATACCAAGTTCAGTAGAATTTGATTCATCTCATGGAGGAACTCAATGCAATGGGGACCATTGCTTCCTAAGGGGGGAGGAATGACCTAGGTTCATATTGTTGGCCACCCACCTTTTCCATTTGGACCCCCATCATAGATTTTTTTAGTTTTTTCAATTTCAACACAACTTACTATTTTTAGTAGTTTTTCGGGTCATGAACTTTCAGAGCCGTTTTGAGGCCCTAAACGAATTTTTTTGGGGAAATCGAGAGAAAAATGGAAGATATTTCGATTTTTCTCACATAAAAAGTTGTACTCCTTGGATATAACTTTCTCAAAGTTACGTCCCCGGGAAGTTGATGTACCAATTTACACAAATGGGGCCCATAATTTGGGTGCTTCATCTCCTAGGGTTAGGTTTTTGGATGTTTAGGGTTTTCCATTATTTCTAAACAGTAAATAAGTCTTCAAGCCTCATTTTAACATAGTTAAGATGCATGTCGCCACCATATCTATTCTCAGAGATAAGTTACCATCGCTCTATCTAGTTTATTTCCATTTTGTTTGTAAGCATATTTCGGTTCTTTGATATTAATGAAAGGAAGTGTTATTTCCATCGCATCTTTGTATTTATGGTTATATTCATTTTTTTTTTCATTCCTGTATAAATCTAGATCAATTGGGGTGGGTTTTGACCATAAGGAGGTTGAAATGATCGTGATGCAGATCGATAAGGACCAAATTTCCCATACTATTGTTGGAAGGGTGTTTGCTAGTAAGGCCCTTGTTGCAACCATGACTGCTGATAAGGTCCTTGATGCAGCTGCTACTGCAGGTAAGGTCCTTGCTGTAACTTCTGCTATGGGTAAGGTTCTTGCTATAATTGAGCGTAAGGTCCCTGCTGCAATTGTTAGTACCCTCCCTGTTGCAGTTTTTCTAATAAGGTACCTACTCCCACAGATGGTAAGGTCCCTGCTACAGTTGTTGGTATGATCCCTCTTGTAACTATTGGTAAGGCCCTTGTTGGGATTTTTGGTAAGGGTTACCAGGTCTAAGAGGATACATTCTATATTTCCCCAATGAAGGATTCAAAGCATACTACTTTTTGGGACCTTCCTGCGGACATAAACGATGCTAGAAAAACACGAAGGAGGATGTATTTCCTACATATTTATGGTGCTAGGGCCTTTGGTGCCAGCCTTGATTCTTTTGCTTCCATGCTCATGATCTCCTCTCTGTTTTTGAAGATGAGTGCCTACAAGGAAAGTCAAGTGGAGACAATGAACATATACAAAGAATAATAGTTTTTAGTACAAGTTATGTAGCAGATCAATGAACACTACAGTAAATAGACTACATTTGAAATATTTGTGGAAAGGAAACACATAATGTATTATTAATAGAATAAAAAAGGGAGAAATAAAACCAGAAGCCTTGATGTTGGATGCCTCCTTCAGGTGAGACTCTAAGTCCTAGCCTTCGCCTTCAAACAACTTCCTCCTTAGAAAATGGGAATCCATCAGGCATGCTTCAACTTATAGGATGACAACAAAAAATTAGTGGATGGCAAGGGTTTCATTTATAGGTAAGGAGAGGGAGTTAAGGACCCATAAAAGGTGGGAGGAGTTCCACATCTTAAAGTAAATATCCATGGAAAGAGGATCCATGGTCATGAATTTGAGGTTTCTCTCCTATCATCAACAACCTGAAACCATGTCGTTGTTCTCGAGGCTTCTAGTAAGGGAAGATTCTCCTTCATTTTTGGGAAAACTTCCTGAAGAGGACCAATGTGAATTTTCTTGAAAAAATTAGTGTTGGCAATGCTAGCCACACGTGGTGTAAAATGTGACAAGTGTGGGTCATTAGTAGTGTAGAGTGTGTTGGGCTTGTAAAACAAGGTTTTTGAAAAGCTTTTCAGAATATTTTTATATCATAACTTCTGCCACTTCTTCAACGATGTTATAGGCATGTTTGATGGAGAGCATATTTTGCGACACTAGTGGCATGACAACACAAAGTGGAGTGTGAAAAATATTATAAAACAACAGTCGAAGAGGTTTGAACCTTTTGACCTCTTATCCAACAATGTAACAACTTACCACTAGCCAACACAATTTAGTTATATTATGGAACGAGCATTTTCATACTTGAGGTTCTAAATTATTAAGTTTGAAAATTAAGAAAGGGAACCAAGCCATAGAGCCTACCCACGTATTTGCCATATTAACAATAGCTCGAGGCACCACTTTTCACATTATAGCCACATAATACTAAAATATTAAAAAGGTTGTAGGTTTTAACCCTGTACAAATATTATCCGCAAACTTGATGAGCTCCATCATTAGGCACATTTGGAGGGTTTAATGGTCACTTTTTTTCCTTATTAAGTCTCTTTTTCTTGCATTTTAGTATTATATTATGGTATTATGTTGTTAGTGTCGATGGTGATTGAGGCTTGTCATATTTTGAGTGACTAACATGAGTTAAATGGAGGAAAATAAAAAAGATATTACATTTTTGATGAATATTTTGCCATTAAACCTTGGAGTAGAAAAAAAGGAGAGATTCTAGGGGGATTTTCCACCTCCTTAACTCCCAAAGGCAGCCAAGGGATCCTCGATATTCCCTCCAACAACTCGAAATCAAATGCAGCCAAACACACTCAAGATCAAGTGCACCAAAGCTATGCTTCACTTGCAGTCAAAGTGGAGACATCACCTAATTTTTAGGGAGATGTTGGTAGATACCCTTTAGGTTAAATAGGGCTGAGAAAGAGCTCATTAGGATTCAAACTTTGAAGGAATATATTGGGCTCTTAACTCTTCTAATAGGTTTTTGAGACTTTCATGTTGATGTAATGAGACTATCTTTTGCAATAAAATGAGTATTAAAATTGTGCTTCACCGATATATTTTTAGAGGTCTAGGATTGTGGGTTAGGGCCCAATCCATTGGCCTTAGTATCTCTTGTGTATTCATTCTTTACTTTTATGTGATTTTATCTAGTTTTTCTCATGAGTATTTATCTAGTTTTCTTGCATTTCAATTCACTATTTTTAGTTTGCTTCCATTTGTCTTTTGCTGTAGATTTAGCTTGCTTACATGTTGGTAGAGTTGGTTATAAAGTCAGAAAGTTGTGTGTCAAGCCTCCCCCTCTCATCTCTTTCATTGGAGCTTGAGGAGGGTAGAAATTCTCCACAGGCCAAAATTAATTTTTAGTTTATGATTTCTTTGAATGAATAAGTTAGGTTGCTGTAGTTCCATGGATATGTTTAGAATGCTGTGTTAGATCTCTGTTTGTAGGCTAAAGTAGATTTTATTTCCAAATTCAACTCATCTTTTTCATTGTCTTTATCATGAATTTATCCATATTTATTGCATGAACAAGTAGTTTTCTTGAAGGTTCATGTAGCACAACCAAGGAGAACTTCACCAACACCTTCAAATTCATTTCTCACCCTCCGTCAACCTTCTATTCATCAAAATCACCGTCAGACATGTTTTCATATTTTTCATCCCTACACCGTGAGAAAACCCTAGAGGTGAAAGACAGGTCTCCCAAGAGGTTCTGAGCTTGGCCAAGATGTGGGCCACCTTCCACTCATCCAAAACCACCTTCACTCCACCTTCCATACACTTTTACCACCCATTTTTTCCCTTTGATTTACCTCAGACTGTTTCTTGTATAAATTTAGGACATTCTTGTAGCACTACAGGAAACTTGTAGCAACACTTGCAACAACACTAGTGGGCCCCTCCTTAAGCCCATAAACCACCATCCACCTCATCCAAACCTCCCAAAACCTCCCAGACACCTTCAACCTTTCACTCATGAGTTCAAGCCTTCCATAAGCCACCTTCGCGCTTTCTTCTCCTAGCTACAAGACAATGAATTTAAAAACATAATTAGGTCATGATTAGCTGCATGATTAAAAGCATGATAGATAGAACATAGAGTGAATATAGTGTGTTTAGCCATTTGGCCCAGCAAAGTGTGATTAGGTTAGTTTCCTTTATGCAATTTCAATTCAGAAATTTACTTCATGCAAGATGCCTATTTTTCTTTCATTTCTTATGATAGCTTAATGTGTAGATTTATTTCATTGTAGAGTAGTTAAATGTAATTTCTTAATATAGAATAGTTTTGTACTTGCTGGTAGAGTAATATTCTTGAATCATTTGTGGCTCGAGGCATAAATTCATAAGTGTGAAAAAATTCATCCAGAAACCCTAGAATTAGCACCCTTTCGTAGAGCTCAGAATAGGATGCCATGAATAGAATGCACCTGCTGTGTATATAGCACTGTCACCTCCAAGTTTGTATGAACCCTCGGTTGATAAAGTAAAGTATGGAAGTGTAGAAATTTATAAACACAATAATGTATTTCCATATTCTCCTGATCTAACAATTTAATCTTATGTTAAATACAAAATCCTTCCACTTAATTCTTTGCGGAAATTAAATCGCCAATTGCAAAACACATATGAAGCAAAAATCAATCGCACATAACAAGATGTTTTACCGGGAAAGCTTAATGATAAAAACCCCAACTATCATATATTATGTATATCAATGGAACATGTAACAATCTCATAAAAATCTCAGTACATCAAGCTCTTAGTAGAATCAACAATCATTACACACTGTCATGCAGAAATTTGCATATATATGCACCAATTTCTTGCCTCCTGACAACCTGCCTCCACTGCACAATCCTTGCTGAAGAAGACCCCTGAATGAATTCGAATTGGCCTTGCCTTGACTGCGAAATCCTCATTGGCATCTCCAATGTGTGTCAGATGCATTGAATGCATCACTATAGTCACAAAAGATAGTCCATCTCACCCTTTCACCTATCTCTCCACTGGGTCTCCACTGGAACTGACATGTAAGTAGTTAAATGTTGTATTTGTTCAGTTGAAAGTGGGTCTCTAGTTATGAATTAATTAAATAATCAATTCACTAAACTCTCACTAGTGTATCTTTAGTTAGAACTAGATACAACTAGCACAACTGAGTTTAAATGACTTAATTGAGTTAAATTGAATAACAACTCCCATAAATACTCTTCCAACTGTTGAGAATGCAGCAAGATGATGGAGCTTAGTGAAATGAAGTCGCCTTCACTAAGTGGGCCCGCAGGCAAATTCTGGCGCAAAGTCTATTTTTAGACTATGTCTATTTTTAGACATACGGAGCATAATTTGGGAATTCTACTTGGAGATTCTTGGAGTATGCGACATGTCGGTAAAAATAGATGAGACCCTAATTTTTAGGACCCAGGCTATTTTTAGACTGATCTCCTAAAAATATGGAAGTCAAATATTATTTACCCTTAATAATATTTTTACTATAAACAGCAGTTTACTCTCTTGGCGCACTTCAGTTTGAGTCATGGAGGTGACTCATGCAACTGACACAAGGAATCACGTGGTTCCTAGGGTTTGATAGCATCTTGCATGGTTGGCTTCAGTTAGACTTCAGTGGCAGGAGTTTTGGAGGAGTTAACGGGACAAGTAGTGGAGTTGTGTTCTGTTTGTTTTAGTTGAACTAGTTGGGATTAGTTAACTAACTAATCAACTAGATATGAGTGGAGTAAATTAAATAATATTTAATTTACTAAATATTAACTCATTAGTCAACTCGAGAACACTTCAGTTCACTACAGTGCATGATCAGTTCAGTGGAGACCAGTGGAAGAGGTAGATGAAAGGGTGAGTAAAGCTATCAGTTGGAGGATCAATTTTGCATGGGATTTGCATTACACTTGGAGGAATTGTCCATGACAATTGCGCAGTCAAGCCAAGGGGATTCGAACCTTGGATCTCTTCATATACAGGCCATGATTGTGCAATAGAGGCAAGGCAGTCAGCAGTGAGTTTTGAACCCGAGACTTGTTCAAAACTAAGCTAGATTGTGTGTGACTTTATGAGAAAGTACTGAGTACTTGTGAGGAGTATTGTACTTTATTGGTTACATGATTTCTCCATTATAATATACACAATAGCTGCGGGGTTTTCAGATATAGGCTTTCCCCATACATACTGAGTTAATGTGTGATTGATTTGATGTGAGATTGCTTCTGTTATTTCCGCATGTGACAATTAATTGTAGAAGAAGGTTATGTGTTATGTATGCAATTCGAAATTGATATATGATCGGGTTAATCTTCAGTGAATAAGTGATTTATTCAGCTAATTTCTACATGGTATCGGAGCGAGATTAATTGTCGAAGTCTATTACAGTGATTGCAAACTTATTTCCTCGGACAGAGTCTGCATGCGGGCCAGGTAGCCTCCGGAATATTCATCCTTCTTTGTAAGGTGAAAGATCTGGTGAATGCCCTTTGCAGTCAATCTCTGATTTAGAAATAATTTGTTTTCAAGTATAGATCGGAAGCGATAGAGCTTGGAGTTTGGAATTCGAATTTTGCAGAAGGTTGTTCTTCTTGGTGCCGGTGTTGAAAGATGTCTTCTTTCAATGGTTTGCGACTCGAATATGCGGCGGTTGGATACATAATGTTGCATGAAGGAATCGCATGGAAAAGCGATGTTAGAAGATAATAGTCGAAAGAAATTCGTGAATGTAGTGTCCCAAAGTCTTGATAAACTTTAGTGGGTCATACTGTAAAGAAGGTACGAAATGTCGAAGGTCTGTTGGAGAGGCGTCGAGTCTGTCATTAACCCTTCGGCCTTTGCATGTATCAGGCTACTCCATATTTAATGTGAAGCTTTGGCCAGGATCGACCCGATGAGTGACCGAGCGGCGCTCAAAGATAAGCTCAAGAACATCAAGATGGAGAAAGACGATAGTATCACCAAATACCTCACGAAGTTCACTCAATGCAGAGATGAGCTGGGAAGTGTGGGGGTGACTGTCGAAGATGAGGACATGGTCGACCTGGCTCTCCTTGGTCTTCTAAAGGCTTGGCACTCATATCAAGATAGTGTCAATGGTCGGGAGAAGCTGCCGGGATGGGAGCGCCTTTGGGCGGATCTCATGCAGGAGGAGATAAGGAGGACTACTCGAGATGGATCTTCATCAAAGGGAGCTGATGAAGAAAACTGCGCTTTGGTGTCCAAAGCTAAGAAAAGGAAGGGTAAGAAAACCTCTCATTCTGGAGCTAAGGGCAAGAAGCAGGATATGGCGAAAGTGAAGTGTTTTCACTGCCATGATCACGGACATTATGCTACCAATTGTCCAAAGAAGAAGAAGAACAAGCAAGCGGGAAGATCTGGAGATGGAGAAGCTTTGGCTTCACAGTTCGAGCTTGACTTTTCACTGATTGCATGCTTGGTTTCAAGTGTGATGGGATCGGTGTGGTTCTTGGACAGCGGTGCGTCATTTCATATGACGGGAGATCGGGAGTTGTTCTCAGATCTGGAGGAAAAGGATTTGGGCATGCACATCGAGATGGGCGATGACGGTAGATACAGTGCGACTGGTATCGGTACCGTATCCTTTCAGAGGGAGTCTGGTAAACCCTTTGTCTTAAAGGATGTCATGCATGTACCTGGATTGAAGAAGAACCTGATTTCAGTAGCGATGTTGGAAGATAAGGGTTATGATGTGGTCTTCAGCAAAGGAAAAGCCTTCCTGCGCAGTAAGACTACTGGAGAGACCCGGAAGATAGGGGTTCGAACTCAGAACCTTTATCAGTTGCAGGTAGATGACTGCGCAGCTATGGCATGCAAGGCGGGAGAAGTGGTGAGCCGGGATGATGAGGGCGAACTATGGCACGGGAGATTGGGCCATCTTCACCATGGAGCTTTGAAGATTCTGCAGCAGATTTCTACTGGACTTCCTAAGGGCACCCTTGCGCAGTCAGATCAGTGCAAAGGGTGTACTTTAGGGAAGTATGTGAAAGCCACCTTTCACGAGAAGGATAGTCGCGCCACGACGATCCTTGAGAGAGTTCACACAGACGTGTGTGGTCCTTTCTCAGTTGCTTCGACAGCAAAGCACAAGTATTATGTGGTCTTTGTTGATGATTTCTCTCGAAAGTGCTGGATCTTCTTCATGCCGAAGAAGAGCGATACATTCGCGAAGTTCTGTGAGTTTAAAGCACTGGTCGAGAAGGAGTCGGGGAAGAAGGTGATTGCTCTAAGGAGTGATAACGGTGGTGAATTCATCTCGGCTGAATTCAAGGAGTTCTGCAGCGCCGAAGGGATTCGGAGAGAGCTCATCGCACCCCATAACCCACAGCAGAACGGGGTGGCTGAGCGGAAGAACAGAACGATCGTGGGTGCTGCACGGGCGATGTTGCATGATCAGGGCCTACCCCTTCACTTGTGGGCTGAGGCATGCAATACAGCAGTGTATGTGCAGAACCGTTGTCCTCACAAGGTTCTTGGCATGAGTACACCGAAGGAGGCTTATTCTGGCAAGAGGCTTGATATTTCCCATTTGCGGATTTTTGGTTCTCCTGTCTACATGCATGTGACGAAGGATGCGAGAAGGAAGCTGGATCCAACTGCTGAGGTTGGAATATTTGTGGGGTACAATGATACACCTCACAACTACTGGGTGTATTTGTTAGACATTCGAAAGACTGTTGTGCGACGGGATATAAAATTTCAGGAGGAGAAAGCCATGCAGTGTTCGCTTGAGAGGGAGCTACACTTGCATGCAGATGAGGAGCTGTTAGTTCCTAAGGAGGAGCTTCCGGATGTGGATCAGCCACAAGAGGAGGTTCGGGAGGTGGAAGAAACCACCCAGGCAGCGCCAACCATCAGAGGGCGCATGCGCACTACAGAAGCTGAGCGACTGGCTCGGGATGCAGAGAAGGTTGTGGGACCACCTACAGCACAGCGCAGACAGAGACAGTCACCGGATCGGTACACTGGATACATGGCTCTTATGAGTCAATGTGTTGTGACGAAGCCATCCTCTTTTGAGGAAGCTGTGGAGGAACCCGCATGGGTTGATGCCATGATCGAAGAATATGATTCGATCATCAGGAACAGTGCATGGGAGATTGTCCCAAGACCGGTGGGAAAATCAGTGGTGGGTTCGCGATGGATCTACAAGGTGAAGCAGGCGGCTAACGGGAGTGTTGAGAAGTACAAGGCGAGATTTGTCGCCCGTGGCTTCTCACAGATCGAGGGGATTGACTATGAGGAGACTTTTGCACCTTTCGCAAGGTACTCTTCCATACGGACGATCCTTGCTCTCTCAGCGCAGATGGGGTGGCACATTCATCAGATGGATGTGAAGACTGCGTTCCTCAATGGAGTTATTGAGGAAGAAGTGTACATAGAGCAGCCTAAAGGTTTTGAGATCTTCAGCAGTGAGTCGCATGTGTGCCGACTCAAGAGAGCACTGTACGGGCTGAAGCAAGCACCTCGTGCTTGGTACACTAGGATAGACAGCTACTTCACTGGGCTTGGATTCTCCAAGAGTGAGGCGGATCCAAACCTGTACCAGATTGTGGTGGAGGGGAAGCTGTTGATCATCGTACTGTATGTAGATGATCTGATTTTGACTGGCGATGAGCAGTTGATACTTTCATGCAAGGAGGATCTTGCACGAGAGTTTGAAATGAAGGACTTGGGCATCCTTCATTATTTCCTGGGATTGGAGATTTGGCGGTATGATGGAGGGTTGTTGTTATTGTTGTTTCTGGAAAGTAGGAAGGAGATGCCGGAGAGTTCAACATGCAAGCGCAGCATGACGTGCCCCTCTTCACAGAGGTTGAAGGAGAAGAATGCTACTTCGGAGGGTAGTGGATGCCCGCGTGTCTATCGACGAGTTGGTGGGAGTCGTTGATATTAATAAGTCGTGCCTAGGCTTGGGCCTGTGCTATGCGGTGTCGACTTTCGCAAGCTGTGGTTAAGCCTACTAGCTCTTTTGGAAAGGCGAGCAAGCATGTATTGCGCTATCGAGCACCATCGGGATATGGTCTGTAAATGCCGGACGGAGGATGGGTGACTTACACGGCTTCAGCCGGTACGGTGGGCGAGGAAAGCCCAACAGAGAACAGGAAAAACACTCACGAGAGGAAACTTCAAGCATTAGGTGTCGCAGTTTTCACAATACGAGCGAGACGAGAGATCCGTGGCACTCAGTTCAGCAGAGGCCGAGTACATGGCAGCTAGCTTGGCTGCATGCGAAGCTATTTGGATGAGGAAGATCCTCGCAGGATTGTTCAGGTTGCATTTGGAGCCTACAGTGATCTACTGTGATAACCAGAGTTGCATTAAACTCTCGGCTAATCCAGTATTTCATGATAGGTCCAAAAACATCGACATCAGGTACCATCATATCAGAGATTGTGTTCAGCGGAGAATCATGATGCTTTCATATGTTCCCACGGAGGATCAAGATGCCGACATCTTGACGAAGGCGCTCACCAGGAGCAAGTTCGAATTCCACAGAGGCAGGATAGGGGTTGCAGATAATCCATATCTTGCTGAGAGGGAGTGTTTAAAATGCAGCAAGATGATGGAGCTTAGTGAAATGAAGTCGCCTTCACTAAGTGGGCCCGCAGGCAAATTCTAGCGCAAAGTCTATTTTTAGACTATGTCTATTTTTAGACATACGGAGCATAATTTGGGAATTCTACTTGGAGATTCTTGAAGTATGCGACATGTCGGTAAAAATAGATGAGACACTTATTTTTAGGACCCGGGCTATTTTTAGACTGATCTCCTAAAAATATGGAAGTCAAATATTATTTACCCTTAATAATATTTTGACTATAAACAGCAGTTTACTCTCTTGGCGCACTTCGGTTTGAGTCATGGAGGTGGCTCATGCAACTGACACAAGGAATCACGTGGTTCCTAGGGTTTGATGGCATCTTGCATGGTTGGCTTCAGTTAGACTTCAGTGGCAGGAGTTTTGGAGGAGTTAACGGGACGGACAGTAGGTTGTTAATGCTGTTTGTTTTAGTTGAACTAGTTGGGATTAGTTAACTAACTAATCAACTAGATATGAGTGGAGTGAATTAAATAATATTTAATTCACTAGATATTAACTCATTAGTCAACTCAAGAACACTTCAGTTCACTACAGTGCATGATCAGTTCAGTGGAGACCAGTGGAAGAGGTAGAAGAAAGGGTGAGTAAAGCTATCAGTTGGAGGATCAGTTTTGCATGGGATTTGCATTACACTTGGAGGAATTGTCCATGACAATTGCGCAGTCAAGCCAAGGGGATTCGAACCTTGGATCTCTTCATATACAGGCCATGATTGCGCAATAGAGGCAAGGCAATTAGCGGGGAGTTTTGAACCAGTAACCTGTTCAAAACTAAGCTAGATTGTGTGTGACTTTATGAGAAAGTACTGAGTACTTGTGAGGAGTATTGTACTTGTTTTGTTACATGATTTCTCCATTATAATATACACAATAGCTGCGGGGTTTTTAGCTATAGGCTTTCCCCATACATACTGAGTTAATATGTGATTGATTTGATGTGAGATTGCTTCTATTATTTCCGCATGTGACAATTAATTGTAGAAGAAGGTTATGTGTTATGTATGCAATTCGAAATTGATATATGATCGGGTTAATATTCAGTGAATAAGTGATTTATTCAGCTAATTTCTACACCAAATTTGTCACAACTTTGCCACTTTAGTTCTAACTGAATCTTCCATGCATCATCCACCAACCACCTGAGGAATTGCGCCACTAATTTTCCAAATCTGTTCACTGAAATAAAGTTCTCCAAGAGAATAAGTTGATATTTATTGTCGGATTATTATTAAGGGCTAATAATAATCGAAATGCATCTATTTTTAGATTGACGATCTATAAATAGACTTCGCCCAATATTCTAAAAATAGAATCTCATCTATTTTTCACATTTGAAAAACCATCTACAAATAGCATCCTGCAACTTATAGAATATGCTCACCATGTCTAAAAATAGACATGCACCTAAAAATAGCATGCGGGCCCCACTTAGTGAAGGTGCTTAATTTTCACTAAGCTCATCATCTTGTTGAATCTCAACACTCCCTCTCAATAAGATAGGGGTTATCCTTCACCCCGATCTTACCTCTATGGTATTCAAATTTTCTCCTGCTAAGCACCTTCGTCAAAATACCTGCATCCTAATCTTTCGTAGGAATGTACTGAGGCAACATGATCTTCCGTTGCATACAATCTCTGATATGATGATACTAGATATCTATATGCTTAGATCTATCATGAAACACATGATTAATCAAGAGTTTAATGAAACTCTAATTATCACAATGTATCACTGTAGGATCTAAATGAGAACTGAACAAACCGACCAGGATCTTCCTCATCCAGATAGCCTCACATGCAGCTTGACTTGCTACCATGTATTCTGCTTCCGCTGAACTGAGTGCCATAGATCTTTATTTCCTGTTGTACCAAGAAACTCCTGTAGATCCGATACTGGAAACCCCTCCTGATGTGCTCTTTATGTCTGTTGGGTTTCCTGCCCAATCTGCATCCATGAAGCCATGCAACTTCACCTCATCCGTCTATCTGTACCATAAACCATACTTAGATGTGCCCCTGAGATATCTTAGGACATGCTTTCTTGCCTTCCAAAAGAGCTTGGTAGGCTTAACCATCGCTTGACTAAGCTGGTTCACTGCATAGCATATGTGTGGTCTTGTATTAACTAAATACATGAGAGAACCCACCAACTGTCGATAGACAGTAGCATCCACTACCTCTACCGACATAGCATCCTCTTTCCTCCAATTTACTGGAAGAGGAGTATCCATGGGCTTGTAGTCCTCCATGTGAAACTTACCAAGTATCTCCCAAGCATACTTTCCTTGAGACACAAACAGTTCACCTTCTCGCTACCATATTTCCCATCCAAAGAAATAATGAAGGAGGCCCAAATCCTTGATCTCAAACTCCTTTGCAAGATCTGCCTTGCATGAGTGTATTAACTACTCATAACCCGTTATTATTAAATCATCAACATAAAGAACAATGATTAAAAGCTTACCCTCCACCACAATTTGGTATAGGTTTGCATCCGCCTCACTCTTAGTGAAGCCAAGTCTAGTGAAATAGTTGTCGATCCGTGTGTACCAAGCACGGGGTGCTTGCTTCAGCCCATACAACGCTCTTTTGAGTCTACACACATGTGAATCACTGCTGAAGATCTCAAATCCTTCAGGCTGCTCAATATACACTTCTTCCTCAATGATCCCATTAATGAACGCATTCTTCACATCCATCTGATGAATGTGCCAACCCATCTGCACTGAGAGAGCAAGGATTGTCCTTATGGAAGAATACCGTGTGACAGGTGCAAAGGTTTCTTCATAATCAATCCCCTCGATCTGTGAGAAGCCTCGAGCAACAAATCTTGCATTATACTTCTCGACGCTCCCATCAACAACTTTATTTACCTTGTAGATCCATCTTGAACCTACCACTGATTTACCAACTGGCCTTGGAACAATCTCCCAAGCATTTTTTTTGATAATGGAGTCATACTCCTCCACCATGGCATCTACATGTGGGCTCCTGTGCTGCTTATTCAAAAGAATATGGCTCTGTCATGATATAATTGCTCATGAGAGCCATGTATCCAGTGAATCGGTTAGGTGACTGTCTATGTCTGCACTGTGATGTAGGGAATCCTAGATTCTGTGCCGCATCAAGCTTCAGTCTCTTAGCTTTTGTGGTACACTTTCTACATATTCTGATGTTTGGTTCTGCATGAGTGGACTCCTCCACTCCATGAATATCCTCCTGTGGCTGATCCACATCTAGAGGCTCATCTTTGGGAACAAGAAGTTCCTCCTCTGCATGCAAGTGTAGCTCCCTCTCAAGTGACAAATTCATGGCTTTCACCTCATCGAATTTTATATCCCATTGCACCATAATCATCCGACTGTTTAGAAAATACACATGATAATTATGGGGTGTTTCTATATACCCCACAAATATCCCAACTTCTGTAGCCGGCTCCAGCTTCTTCCTGGCATCCTTTGTCACATGAATGTAAACAGATGCATCAAAAATATTCAAATGAGAAATATCAAGCTTCTTACTATTAAAAGCTTCTTCAGGTGTACTCATGCTAAGTACTCTATGAGGACAACAATTTTGCACATAAACCGTAGTGTTGCATGCTTTTGCCCACAAGTACATTAGTAGGCCCTGGTCATGCAACATAGCTGTGCAGCACCCACGATTGTTCTATTCTTCCTCTCCACGACCCCATTCTGCTGTGGGTTATGAGGCACTATGAGTTCTCTTCGAATTCCTTCTTTGCTACATAAGTCTTTGAATTTTTTTGAGATATATTCACCACCATTATTGCTCTGCAGAGCCTTCACTTGCTTCCCCGACTCCTTCTCCACCAATGCTTTAAACTCACAGAACTTTGAGAATGTTTCGCTCTTCTTCTACATGAAGAAGATCCAGCATCTACGATAATATTCATCAACAAATATAACATAATATTGTGTTTTTCTATTGAAGCAACCTAGAAAGGTCCACACACGTTTGTGTGAATTCTCTCCAGGATCATCGAAGCACAATTCTCCTTCTTATGAAAGGTGGTATTCACAAACTTACCCATAGTACATCCCTTGCACTGATCTGACTGCACAAGAGTACCCTTGGGAAGTCTAGTAGAAATCTGCTGCAAAATATTCAAGGCACCATGGTGAAGATGGACCAATCTCCTGTGCCATATTTCACCCTCATCCTGACTCACCACTTCTTCTTCTTTGCCCATCATTGTAGCGCAGCCATATACCTCCGACTTGTAGAGATTATTAACTCAAATCCCTATCCTCTTCGTTTGACCCATTTTTTTATGTCGCAAAAAATATTTTCCCTCAATGAAAACAACGTCATAACCTCTGTCCTCCAACATAGCGACCAAGACCAAGTTCTTCTTCAAACCTGGAACATGCATAAAATATTTCAACTAAAATGGTTTACTTGATTTCCTCTCAAAGGTAATGGTTCAAATTCCAGTCACATTGTATCTACCATCGTCGCCCATCTTTATATGCATTTGGAGATCCTTGTCCTCCAAGTCACTAAACAACTCCTTGTCTCCCGTCATATGTAAGGAAGCACCACTATCAAGATACCACACCGATCCCATTGTGCTTGAAACCAAGCATGCGATCAATGAGAAATCAAGTTCAAATTGCGAGGCAAGGGCCTCACCAGCTGCAGCTACAACAACCTTCTTGTTCTTCTTTTTCTGTGGGCAGTTAGTGGCGAGATGCCCATGTTCGTGACAGTGAAAACACTTCACTTTGGACAAATCCAGCTTCTTTCCTTTAGCCTCGGATTTTGGATGGGATTTATTCCCCTTACCTTTCCTTTCTTTGGCAGCCAAAGCGCAATTCTCTTCATCATCATTCTTCGATGAAGAGCCATCCCTGGTATTCCGCCTTATCTCCTCCTACAAAAGATCCGACCAAAGTCGCTACCAATCCAATAGTTTCTCCCGTCCATTGACAAAGTATTTGTAGTTGTGCCAACTCTTAGGAAGCCCATGGAGAGCCAAGATCACCAAGTCATCATCCGAAACTATAATTCCCACACTCTCTAGCTCATCCCTACATTGGAAAAACTTCGTGAGATATTTTGGAATAGTATCGCCCTTCTGCATTTTGATTTTTCTGAGCTTATCTTTCAGTGCCAACTTCTTATGGTCACTGCTACTTTGGAAAAGATATTTTAAAGCCTTCCACATTAAAAATGGAGTAGCTTTCCCATGAAGGCTTGAAACAATATGGTCTTTCACACCTTCCAACAAAATTCTTCTTGTATTCGCTACCTTCTTTTTTCATGCGTCAAGTAATGAAAAATTGCTAGAGGTAGGCTTAGGAACATTGCTATCGATGAAATCCTTCAATGCATTATATTCAAGCACCGCCTCCATCCTGTCCTTCCAGGATATGTAGTTAGAGCTTGTAATATTCCGAAATTTTAGCCTCCAAGCTAAATGGAACATTAGAGTTAGTAGCAGCTCTAGTCGGTGAATAAATGGGTAGAAAAGCGCATAAGTCTCCTAAGGAGGATAAAAACACTCCAAGTGTGAAAGGAGACACTCTTTATAGCTCAATAAGACACCTCCATGTGTGAACAGGGTTAAAATGAAGCTGCTTTGACTAAGTCAACAACGCAGTTTTAGTGGAGGAGGAATCTTAGGATGAATAATGAAATTTTGGAGGGAGATGTAACTTGGGTTAGAAGTAACCTAATTGAGTGGGGCCAAGGGCAAGAAAAATCATGTGTTATATAAGGAAGAGGATGGAAGCATTATTATTCATGTCTTAGTTTCTTATTCTTGTCTGCCAAGACTTTTTGCTTCTTTTCTTCTTAGGAAAGTTGCAGTGTTGCTTAGCATTGGGTGTTCCTGAGCGGGACTCCCACCTCTTTCCTTTGAGGAGCCTCATTGGGAATGTTTGTATTCATCATTCCACATCAGGTTTTCAGGCCAAGCTTCAGCCATCTTCATCAACAAATTTTTTTCGGAGATTGTGCAGTGTTGCTGGGTGCAACAGTGGAAGGGATTGGAATCCTAGTCTTTGAGCTAGTTTCTCAGTGGAGGAAGCTTTCCTTCACTTGAGAGATATTTTTGGAGAGCACCTGAGCTCATTTCATATCTGTGGTATCATACCACACATTTATCTTACATTCCCAGTGTTGTTCCCGCTAGGCAATGTGTTATTTTGGAGGCAGTGTTCATTGCATGGTTTGGTGGCTCCACCGCAGTGTTTCCTTGTGATTGAGAGGATCATCATTTCATTGGAGGAAGCCCTTGAGGGATCCACATTAGATTAGAAATATTTCAGCCTTATTCAGTAAATTATTGTATTTCCCATCTTGTATGTAGAGTGTTTGACAAGAAACCCTCGTCGGTTTCTTTTGTATTTTGTATAGGGGTTTAGATCTTTGTTATTCAGCATTATTTATCAATATATGAGAAAATATATTTTTATCCTATGATTTTATGTGTAAAAAATCTCTTAGACTGCGCAGTCCCTTGAGCAGCTGCTCCGACATTTTGCAGTCTTGGGGTTTTAACACTTTTTGGCAATCCTAGGTGTGGGAGATCTGTTTAACCCACCTATTTTGCTTTGTTCAGCTCTATTCTTGCATTTAAGTTGAATATTGTCTAATATATGGGATCCAAGAGTCTATTTCACTGTTTTATTGCATTTTTTGCTAGAAATGCATTTTTCATTGCATGATTCATGAGCTGTTCCTAATCGGGAATATTACAGTGGTATCAAAGCATGATATTTGGCTCAGCCTGTGAGATATAGCTATTAGAAGAAGGAGATATGGACAGAAGCTAGAAAGCTTTAGTATGTGACAGAAGAAAGGAAGACAAGCTTATAAAGCTTCTTCCAAAATCTATGCAGAGCTTTCAAGAAGAGCTGAAGAAAATGAGATTGGAGATGGGATCTCCAAAGGGGGTTGAATCTGGAGCTGAATCTAGATTTTTCCATGGTGAGTGTGAGCATGTAGCTACACTCCATGGTGCAAAGTGTAGTCAAATGCCCAGAGCCATCTTGAGATGGATGGGAGGAGGAAAAATGCCTAAGAGGAGAACTCTTAGTGATTTTTTGTAGGAGTATGAATCTTAAACTGAGAAGTTTAGATATCATATTCATTTCCAGGAGTTTTGCAAGATCTAGGTGGAGAAGAGCAAGCAGCAGGATGTAGATAGATATCTTTTATCTACTTTTTCTAGATCACCTATATGTTCAACTAAAGCTTGGGTGAATGAGCTAGATTCCTATTTGCAGCTACACCACATTTCCAAAGAGGAAGCCATTAGAGTTGAAACGCTGCATTTCAGAGGTAAGGCTCATGCACGGTGGATTTTTGAATCTTATTCCTTAAAAAATGCCAACATTTTCTCTTATGTAAAATTCATAAAAACATTGATGAAGAGGTTTGGTGAAAAAATTCCTAAGACACATAAGCAAGGAAAACTTGAGAAAACAAAACCCTTGCATGTGATGGAGGAAACTCCATTTCAGAAAACCATGAGAGGAGCTGATGTCTTGCATTACAAATTTCTGGAAGCAAAACCTCCAGTTCATATTCTTGAACAAAAGGGCATGGGGATCACTTTTTCACAAAGGGATCCAATTGTTGAGATGTTTCCTACACACATTGATGAAGAAGAGGGAAAAAATGTTGTCACTTCTAGAGAACATCCAGTGCCTCATGCAAAGGGAGGACAAGCACTTGCTCCAATAGGAGAGATTCTTGTATCTTTACAAGAAGTTCCCTAGGATCTCATACATGTAGGTCGAAGCACAATCAGTGAGCAGCATGATTGTGCAGCATTACAGCTGGAAGGAGAAGGTAGGGAGGAAGAGCAACATCAGTTGATGAGGAGAACACAACCTTCTCTATTTCAGAAAGCTAATGCAAGGAAAAGGCAGACTGATTTTCGTAGTGAGGGTAAAGGCAAGGTTTCCCAATCATATGTACAATCTACTCTTGGCATTGATGTCTCACTGTATGGAGGCATTCCACTTGGGAGGCCACCTGATCTGGTGCTGATGGAAGAAATATTGTCTTTGGATTCACCACTCTTAGATTTTGGAGAGGTGAAGAGTCTGGAGGAAGACTTTGGCATGAGGGATGTCAAAGTAGCAGGCAATAGTATGAGGAGAGCCTCACATGTGAAATCACCAGTGCTATCTTTGAGGAGGATTGATCCTTACTGGAGATCTTAGCTCTTGGTTGAGTACTCCAAGGATCTTGGTGCATGCATGATTCTGGATGATCCTGATGGAGATGATAGATACATGGTAGATGATATGGTCATATATTCACATGACAGAGTCTTCTTGACTAGAGATTCTAGTCTCAAGGAGAAGCTGTTGCATGCAGCACAGGAGGACTTCTTTTCCATGCATTTTGATGCATATCTTGCCTTGGTAGAGGAGTTCATTTGGGAGGGCATTCAACATGACATATTTCAGCATATGGAGAGATGCATAGCCTGGATGGTGATAGAGAGGATGTCACAGCCACCTTCCTACTCATTGGGGGTAAGGGAGAATCTCCAGTTGAGCCATTTCAGCTCAAGACCTCAAGTACATGATGGAGGAGGTATCATTTCATATTTTGTATTGTACTTCTTTTCCTCATTTCAGAATCATGATGTAACAAGAATAATTATCGCTTCTTGCATATTATATGATGATGTACTTGCAGCTACTTGTAGCATTGATTTTGGCTATCTTTTTAATGGGTTGTGGGGGAAGCCACATGTATCTGGGTGTTCACCATTGGCACCAATTTGTAACTTCATGTTTTCATCTTATGAGATGACTGTGGCAGCAAAAACGTGGCTGGCAAAGCACTTGTTATTTCTTGTTTTGATGTAGGCGAAGGATGCACTGCGCTAGTTCCATGAGAGGGACCATGCTTCACTCTTCGGTTATCATTTGACAACTTGTTTTTATTGTATCTTACTTCCATGTATTGCTGATGTGTTTTTGTTCAAGGGAAGATTTATATGGAGAGAGCAACCAATTATATGGCATGGCACCCATATGATAGAGTAGAAGAAGACTTGTTGGTATGGGGCATCATACAAATTGACCCTTATGATCTTACTTCATGGCTTGTATGAGGGAGAGATGAGGCATCAACAAAAGTTTTTGTTGCTATGGTTTCACTTGGGAGAGTATGGGCAGAAATTTTTCCATACTTTTCATGATATTTCCAGAGATAAGAAAGGCACATTCATGGTGCAAGGAGGCTACCCTTCAACATTGAAGGATCATGAGAGACTTCCATGTAGGAAGAAGATCTTCTCACATAGCAGCATGATGGTGGATTGCTTTGGCATATGGAATGTCAAAGGGAGGAGTCATGGAGCCTTATTTCTAAGGCCTACAACGCTTACATATGGGAGAGTGTTCTTATTGATGGATTGTTCCAAGGAGTATATGTATCCCTTCTTCTTGCAGATTTTTATGAGGGAATCCCCATGGGGGAACTTATACATGGACCTCACTTTTAGCTCACACATGATGCATGGTAAGAAAGACATTGATGTGCTTGTTGATTACTCTATTGAGTATTTTTACCTTCTCACCATATGTAAATAGTGCATTGCTCCATATGAGAGCAAGATTATTTATGGGTTTCATGGTCACTTTAGGGCCAAATATTGTGATTTTGATGACCCATATTTACATGAATTTGGGCAAGTTTTGCATTGCTTTGATGTGCATATATGGTACATATTGTAGCTTACTAATTCATAGTAGATAAGCTAACATGCCTAGCTGAAAATTCTTGGGAGGACAACTTGCCACTTGATGCTCTACAGCAGCAGTCGAAAGAGCTCCGCTGTGTCCACTAGAGAGACCATATGTATCATCCAAAATTGCACATAACCTTCAACCATATTCTGATTTGGATGCCATGTGGTGATGATGTGCCATTCATCTTGAATGGAATGGTTTGGGTTGGCATGTATCATGATTTTGGAGGAAGAGTCATTGGAGGCTCAATATTCTTCTTGCCATTGGAGGGAAATCATGTTTCAGCCCAAGATAAACATGCCCTCTACACTTATCATGATTGGAAAGGAGGAAAACATGGGATAGGCCCTCTTGCCTATCATGTACATTTATTCGGCCCACCTACATTTCAGGAGCACAAGGTGGAGGAGACTTTTATTAAGTTACCATGTTGGAGGGTGACTCACTTCATTTTGATGATAACATGGGTGAGGGAGGCATTCATTCACCATGATGATAATCACTCCTACTTTGTGGAGGCCATGAGACATCTAGCAGGTTTCCATTCACACTTTCCACCTTTGATTGATGCAGACACTTTGGTTTTGCACACTTGGGAGGAAACATTGGATGACATACTATTTGCAGATTCTCTTGATGCAGTGATGGAGGCTATTGATGGAGGCCACATGAGGAAGAGGGGATTTTTTTTTTCTCCTTATGCATTTTCTTTAGGACAAGAAAATATTTTGGAGGGGAGGACTGTAATGTTCCGAAATTTTAGCCTCCAAGCTAAATGGAACATTAGAGTTAGCAGCATCTTTAGCCGGTGAATAAAAGGGTAGAAAAGCCCATAAGTCTCCTAAGGAGGATAAAAACACTCCAAGTGTGAAAGGAGACACTCTTTCTAGCTCAATAAGACACCTCCATGTGTGAACAGGGTTAAAATGAAGTTTCTTTGACTAAGTCAACAACACAGTTTTAGTGGAGGAGGAACCCTAGGATGAATAATGCAATTTTGGAGGGAGATGTAACTTGGGTTAGAAGTAACCTAATTGAGTGGGGCCAAGGGAAAGAAAAATCATGTCTTATATAATGAAGAGGATGACAGCATTATTATTCATGTATTAGTTTCTTATTCTTGTCTGCCAAGACTTTTTGCTTCTTTGCTGCTTAGCAAAGTTGCAGTGTTGTTTAGCACTGGGTGTTCCCGGGTGGGAATCCCACCTCTTTCCTTTGAGGAGCCTCATTGGGAGAGTTTTTATTCATCATTACACATCAGGTTTTCAGGCCAAGCTTCAGCCATCTTCATCAGCACAGCTTTGCCGGAGATTGTGTAGTGTTTCTGGGTGTAGCAGTGGAAGGGATTGGAATCCCGGTCTCTGAGCTAGTTTCTCATTGGAGGAAGCTTTCCTTCACTTGAGAGATCTATTTGGAGAGCTCCTGAGCTCATTTCAGATCTGTGGTATCAGACCACACATTTCTCTTACATTCCTAGTGATGTTCCTACTAGGGAATGCATTATTCTGGAGGCAGTGTTCATTGCATGGTTTGGTGGCTCTGTTGCAGTGTTTTCTTGTGATTGAGAGGTTCATCATTTCATGCGAGGAAGCCCTTGAGGTATATACAGAAAATTGGACATATTTCAGCCTTCTACACTCATGTACTCTAGTCTTTCAGTGGTTATTTAGTAAATTACTGGATTTCCCATCTTGTATGCAGAGTGTTTGACAAGAAACCCTCGCCAGTTTCTTTTGTATTTTGTATAGGAGATTAGATAATTGTTCTTCATCATTATTTATCAATATATTAGTAGATCTATTTTTCTCCGATGCTTTTATGTGTAAAATCTCTCTTAGACTGCACAGTCCCTTGAGCAGTTGCTCCGACATTTTGTAGTCTTGGGGTTTTAACACTTTTTGGCAATCCTAGGTGTGGGATATCTATTTAACCCACCTAGTTTTCTCTGTTTCAGCTCTATTATTGGATTTAAGTTGCATATTGTCTAATCTATGGGATCCAAGAGTCCATTTCACTGTTTTATTTCATTTGTTACTGGAAATGTGTTTTTCATTGCATGATTCATGAGCTGTTCCTACTCAGGAATATTACAGAGCTACCCTCAAGTGCATACTCCAACCGCAATTCATTGAAATCCATTTCAATGTCTACTCAACTATCGCACCAAGTAATTCTTGAAGCAAATTTGTATTTTCCACCAGCACGAAACTCAACACCGCTTCAATATTGCAATCTACAGTGATTAACACTGCTCTGATACCATGTAGAAATTTATAAACACAATAATGTATTTCTGGATTCTCCTGATCTAAAAATTTAATCTTATGTTAAATACATAATCCTTCCACTTAATTCTTTGCGGAAATTAAATCGCCAATTTCAAAACACATATGAAGCAAAAATCAATCGCACATACCAAGATGTTTTACTGGGAAAGCTTAAAGCTAAAAACCCCAACTATCATATATTATGTCTATCAATGGAACATGGAACAATCTCATACAAAGCTTAGTACATCAAGATCTCAGTACAATCAATAATCATTACACACTATCATGTAAAAATTTGCATATCTATGCGCCAATTTCTTGCCTCCAGATAGCCTGCCTCCACTGCGCAATCCCTTCTGAAGAAGACCATTGAATGAATTCGAATTGGCCTTGCCTTGACTGTGCAATCCTCATTGGCATCTCCAATGTGTGTCAGATGCATTGAATGCATCACTATAGTCACAATAGATATTCCATCTCACCCTTTCACCTATCTCTCCACTGGGTCTCCATTAGAACTGACATGCAAGTAGTTAATTGTTGTATTTGTTTAGTTGCAAGTGAGTCTCTAGTTATGAATTAATTAAATAATTAAATCAATAAACTCTCACTAGTGTATCTTCAGTTAGAACTAAATACAACTAGCACAACTGAGTTTAACTCACTTAATGAGTTAAACTAAATAACAACTCCCATATCTACTCTGCCAACTCTATCACAAATTTTCCACTTCAGTTCTAACTGAGTCCTCCATGCATGAGTCACCAACCACCCTAGGAATTGCGTAATTCCTTTACCCCACTAATTTTCCAAATCTGTTCACTGAAATAAAGTTATCCAAGAGAATAAGTTGATATTTATTGTTGGATTATTATTAAGGGCTAATAATAATCAACATGAATCTATTTTTAGATTGACGATCTATAAATAGACTTCGACCAATATTCTAAAAATACAATCTCATCTATTTTTCACATTTGACCAACCATCTACAAATAACATCCTGCAACTTATAGAATATGATCACCATGTCTAAAAATAGACATACACCTAAAAATAGCCAGCGGGCCCCACATAGCGAAGGTGCTTAATTTTCACTAAGCTCATCATCTTGTTGAATCTCAACAGGAAGCCTCTGGGAGTTGCATCATTCTTGGTGCAATACCAGGGCTCACCACTTTTTGGTGCCGTTTCCAGGGAGGTGTCTAGTAGATGCTTTGATTTTGTTTTAACATTCTTTTCATCTTTCCTTTTACATGTTGTTTCAAAAATATTGAAAAAAATAAAAAAAAAATGATTTTCATGCCTCGTAGGAGTAGGGATACTCAAGGATATTTTTTACCTAAAACCCCAACATCACCAAATAGTCACCCTTCAATCTTATTTAGTAGCTGTGAGGTTGAACACACCATAGGTGAGCCTTCTAAAAATTTTGAAGAACCTATTGGAGAAGAAGAAGATCTTGTTTCACCTAAAGAACCTGATTCACCTATTCAAACCATGGGTAAGACTGAAGCCTAGGGAGCCTTTCCCATTATAGAGGCAAACAGGGAAACTAAAATGAAGAAAATTATGTACTCATCCCTTCCACACTTTCATGGACTTACCTCTGAAGATCCTGACACATTCATGTTTGAATTTTCTGTTGTCCTTAGGACCTATGACTATGACTTAGATGACCAAAAGCTGAAGCTATTCCCATCTACCCTTAAGGATGAAACCTTGCGCTGGTTCATGGGTATACCTAGGAACAACATCACTACCTGGGCATAGATGAAAGAGGCCTTCAACAACAAGTACATGGATTGCTGCAGGTCCAAGGAAACTAAAGATAAGATATTTAGGATGGCTCTAGGGCCTGATGAATCCATAGAAGACTATGAAAAGAGGTTTCCGTTAAACTATAAGAGAGCCAACTGTACTCTTGATCCCATATCACTTAAAATAGTACTTCTCTGAGGGATTAGGGAGGAGGTGATAGAAACCCTCAATATGTTATCAGGAGGAGATATCTACCAACTTCCTTATGAAACAATCAAAATTGTCTTTAGGAACCATTATAGGGCAGCTAGGAAGAAAGGGAGAGCTGGCCAAAGTACCAACAATACCCCTTCCTCTTCCACCTCCATCAAACATGAGATTCGAAATATGCTGGAGGACTTCAAGAGTGACATGCTTCTCACCTTTGCCTTGAAAATGGACACACTGTAGGTCAAGAGGAAGCAAGAGGAAGTAGGAAGGGCCTTGGCTATATTTTTCCCTAGATGTACTAGAAAACACCCTAGGAATGAATGCCCATTAAATTTCATATAGGTTTTCTTTTTCTGTGAGGAGAATCATGCCAAAGACAAGTGTCCCATCTTACTTAGACCCAAAGCTGTATATCAAGGTGGGAAAGTAGGACCAGAGCAACTATGTTTCATCAACTAGAGAAGGCCTCAAGGCCCTAGGTCATATCAAAGGGTATGAAAGGTGCACCTTACTCTTATTATCACAATAATCAGAATGCACCCATGCAATATTGGTACACTCGCACTCCTCCATCATGTCCTACACCTCCTACTTGGCCTTAAAAACCTCCATATCATCCTCAGCCTAGGAACAAACCATTTCAATAGTATGTTCCTCAACAACTTGAGTGGAACAATCCATCCCAAGGGTGGAGAACTAAACATAATACAACCATTTTCTCTAATGCCTCCACCCCAAACTCAACCTCAACTTACTCATGGTGCTCCACCCAAGTTTCCTAAGATGCCTGCACAACCCAATCTGAACACGAACAATAGACATGCACAACAAGTTTATAGTGGAGATACATCCTATCTAGCTTATTTTGTGGTGATACAGGAGATTAATCCCAGGCTGGGAAGAGTACTCCCAGAAAAACACTCTCCATATCCACCTATAGAGTTTGAGGAGGAAAAGGAAGAAAGTAACACTCAGGTTCAACAACCTCCTTTTCTTGAGGGCTTGATTCATTCCAGTCACCACACCCTAGAGGAGACCGAACTTCTGGGAGAACTAAAAAATTTGTGTGTAAATATTGAGGCCATTAAGGATGTCCCTATTTACAATAGGATCATCAAGGAAAATTTCTTTAATAAACCCGGGAGAAAGAAGAAATATACCCCCACCATCAATGTAGTAGAACAACTGTCTGACTTAATGTTGGGAAGGGTGATATTTCCAAATTACTTGGACCCTAGAAGTCTAGTTGTAGATGTGCACATAGATGGTGTCATAGTCCCCAATACTTTGATTGATCTCAGGGATTCCATAAATGTAATGACCAAGGAAACTATGTTAAAACTCAACCTCCAAGGGACTTTGAGGTAAACCACAATAGTTATGCAACTTGCAGTATGGTCCATAGTAACTCCGGAAGGAATTGTTGAGGATGTTATGGTTTCAATTGACTCTTGGGAGTATCCTTCAAATTTCCTAGTTCTTCAGCTAAAAACCAAGTTCAATGGATATCCTCTCACCATAGGGAGACCTTGGCTAACTACTGCCGATGCTTATATTAGATGTCGGGTCAGAAACATGACTATTAAGAATGGGCACTTGTCAAAAAAGATGGTATTATATCCTCTAGGCCAACCTTCCATTGATCATGATCTACCTATATGGTTGGTGGATGAAGAATATGAGGTATACAACACTACCCCCATTTGTACCATAGATGTTGTTCTTACAGGGGGGAAACCTTGATGAAGATGAACTCATCAACCATGTCATTCAAAACTAGTCCCCCACTAACAACCTGCTTGAAAACCTAGTCAACAAATCTGAAAGCCACCCTTGGATGGAATTGCATTCAGTTGATTCAACCTCTGAAACCACCAAGGATGTAGAGTTTGGCCCATCCAGATCTCTGAAAAATTAACTCAAACCTCTCAAATGAAGAAGAAAAGAAGCTATGCCAACTTCTAAAAGAAAACCTAGATGCATTTTCTTGGGATTACAAGGACATGAAATGGGTGCATCCTTCAGTATGCAGACATCATATTTACATTAAGGATGTATGAAATCCTGTGCACCAACCTCAAAGGCATATGAAACCAAATCTAAAGGACATAGTTAAGGAAGAACTGTAGAAATATTTGGATGTAAGTTTCGTTTATCCTATATCAAACAGTGAGTGGGTATCTCTTCTTGTACTAGTCCTGAAGAAGAATGCAAAATGGAAAATCCATGTTGATTATCAGGAACTCAACAAATCCATGAAGAAGGACCATTTCCCTTTACCATTTATAGGCCAAGTCTTGGATGGAATTGCAGGAAATAATTTCTTTTATTTCTTAGATGGGTTCAGTGGGTATAAATAGATCCAAATAAGCCTTGAAGACCAGAAGGGGACTACTTTCACCTACCCTTGGGGTAACTTTGCTTACTAAGTCCTATCCTTTGTGTTGTGCAATGCCCCAACTACCTTCCAAAGAATTGTCTTGAGCATTTTCTCTAAGCTAGTCCATGACTCAGTTGAAATCTACATGGATGATTTCACACCCTATGGGGATGAATTCCACAATTCTATCTCCAATTTGGGAAAAGAGCTGAGAAGGTGCAGTGTGAATTATTGAAAAGAGAAGGAGTTGTATTGGGAAACTCAATCTCCCAAGCAGAAATGTTGGTGGACCTGAACAAAATCACCATCATCAAAAGGGTACCTACTCCTCAAAAGCAAAGAGAAGTCAATAATTTCTTAGGTTTAGCTGGCTATTATAAAAGATTCATCAAAGAATTCAGCAAGTTGGCCTTGCCACTATTTGGTTTGTTGGATAAATATTGTGAGTTTACTTGGTCCAGTCTTTGTCAAGAAGCTTTTGAGCTCATTAAGGGAAAGTTAACTACCGCCCCCATTTTTCAAGGTCCAAATTGGACTTTTCCTTTCCACATCCACACAGATGCATGAGAAAAAGATGTGGGGGTAGCATTGGGGCAGTTAGAAGATAAATTACCTTATGCAATATATTTCATTAGTAAGAACTTGTCTAAGGCCAAACTCAATTACACTGTCACAGAGAAGGAAATGTTAGCCATTGTCCAAGATTTAAAAAAATTTAGACATTATGTAATTTGGTATTCATCTATTATAGGTCAATTTGGGCCAGAATTGTAATCTACGGATAAATTACGCTTCCCTAGAAAGGTGATAGTCTAGAACAACATGTGACTTTGAGGAAAGTTCTTTTATTGTGTCAATTTCGTTAAAAAATGAAACAGGTCATGAGAATAGTTCTTTTCCTGTTTCAAGCTCGTTAAAAAAAGAAACAAATCCTCCCCTGTAATGAAATTCCATCCAGCTATTAGTAACTAATATTATACTTAGGTGAATGAAATGAAGCTTGGGGGGCATCTTCTCTTGCAGGGGGCATTCGATATGTGCTCTTGCAGGGGGCATTCAAAACATTCTTACCAACTCCATAATGAGGATGGTTCTTTTCTTGTGTCAACCTCGTTAAAAATGAAATAGGTGATGAGGATGGTTCTTTTCCTGTGTCAACCTCGTTAAAAAATGAAACAGGTTATGAGGACAATTCTTTTTTCTTGTGTCAACCTCATTTTAAAAATGAAACAAGTACCTATAAGGATGGTTCTTTTATGTGTCAACCTCGTTAAAAAATGAAACAGAGTTATGAGGATAGTTATTTTTTCTTGTGTCAACCTCGTTAAAAAATGAAACAAGTGCCCTTGAGGAAAGTTCTTTTACTGTGTCAACCTCATTAAAAAATGAAACTGGTCATGAGAATAGTTCTTTTCCTGTGTCAAGCTCGTTAAAAAATTAAATAAATCCTCCCCTATAATGAACCTTTATTCCATCAAGCTATTAGTAATCAGTAATCTAGTTAGATGAATGAAATGAAGCTTCGGGGGAATCTTCTCTTGCAGGGGGCATTCGACATGTGATCTTACAGGGGGAATTCAAAACATTCTTACCAATTGCACGCAATCCACAGCTGAAGTTAGTGGGCAAAATCAGGTTCAGAGCTCCAAAATGCAAATGGTAACTATGGAATGGTAAAAATGAATAGTGAAACTACTTTTTATAGTCATTTAATTGTTTGCAAGTTAAATTTATTGCTATGACTATAGTTATATTATGTTTTCATCATGAAATAGGTATTTTTAATCCATTTGACGTTGTTCTAAATAGGAATACAACTGATCAATAGATTAGTCATGCAGATTTATTAAAATAATGACTTGACCACAAAGAATACTTTTTCTCCTTATTTTTTGAGCTTTTTTAAAAATGAAAAAGGATTTGAAGCACACTTTTATGTCTTTTTTGAGCTTCGATAACAGCGAAAAAGGAACCCCTGGAGTCTTCTTTCAGCTCTTTTCAGACTCCGATAATGTGAAAAGATTGCCAAGAACTTGTCTTTTTGAGCTCGTTAAAGTAAATGAATTGATATCCACGCAGTATAAGTTTAACCCTTTTCCAGAATGAAATGGATTATTTACGAAAAAGGAATACCTTGGTTAAACATGACCAAAGAGGTTCTCTCAGATATTATTTTACACTTTTTTGGATCTGAGTGAAAAATTTACAAAAAAGTACTTTTGGAGTTCTCTTTCTTCCTCTTTTTCAGACTCTCTAAATATGAAAAAGGACCGGGCTATCACTGTCGTTAAGCTCGTTAAAACATAAAATAGTGATGAGCTTGTCGATCATGGCAAGAATTGAGTTTCATTCATCGCTAGACTCATTAAATTATTAAATAGAGATACTTTATTCGCCCTAAGGGTTGAATTATAGATCAAGAAAATGTTATCTTCCTCAAGCTTGTTAAAAAATAAAGAGGTACTGGTCAACAAATGACCGGGGAAAATTTGGGAAAAGTAAGAAAAGTTTCTTTTTGGTAGCAAGTCGCTCTTGAACATGACACTTCTTTCACTCCATGTCCATGACTATTTGGGTTGGGTAATCATCTTGACGTTTCATTCACACCTATGGTTCATCATACCGTCACTTCGGTTTTGGGTCAATGCTGCCAACTCATCACAGTGTCGCCGATATGTTCAAGAGAAGTCATCCAGTGATTAGAAACTCATCCATATGCAATATTCATAAACCTTCATTTTCATGACCGTCGTCCCTGAGGTAACATATGTGGTATCACCATCCACCAAGGAGAGGAACCAGATAGGATTCCATATGATGACATGGGTGAAGGCAATGGACAAAACATCGAAAATGAAGCAACAACATATGTTGTCGCAGCTGAAATAGATTGTTCAGTTTGGGATGTTATCTCAGCCATGGTCAAATGACCCAATTTATACCCTATAGAATCTACGGGAACTCAAAGTGAAACAGGATCAACAAAAGCAAAGGAAGGTGATTGAGGAAAAATACTTGTACAGGTAAAGCTCCTACCAAAAATGAGTTGGAATTAAAGGTGTCTTGTCTTGTGATATTTCTTCAATCGAAATCAAACTAGGTGGAAGAACTTCACCGTCAGGCCCAAAGTATATTTCAGGTGGTTTAATGTGCGATATGGGAGACTCAATGGCTACAATATAATGTGGAGTGACCAATTCAGAAACAACTTTCGGTTGTTCAACTTCGGAATCAAGATTTTCTGCACTTAGGGAATATAGAAACATAAATATAAGGGGATGATAGACCCTATTTAATTGGTCCTAGGGATGATGTCCAGTTTGACCAATAACAGTTTCCCCCTAAAGCACAATGGGATTTGGATCAAATTCCAGTTGAACAATGTTGGGTTCGGGAGGTATGGTCTCACAGATTGGATGGATCGTGACCACGGGTAGTTGTGAGGATTCTGTCTCGACAATAGTAGAAAAACCAGGATTTGTAAAAAAAGTTGTGCCAACTCTGGTATATGAGAAGATGATGCTTAACCATAGGTACTGATGGTACTAGTTTCGGTAGAGTGATGTCTACGCAAACGACGGGGGAAAGGATTTTGTTCTTCCACGATGACTAATTTATTTTAACCAAAAAAAAAAAAAAAAAAAAAAGGGTAATGCTAGGAAAAAGGTTTTATCAAGAAACTGTGAACTGCAGAATACCTCCTGGTGAACCGAGAAGTACGGGTAGGTAATATCCCAGAATGCTGTGTTCGATGTATCACAATTTCAAGGCAGCCGACTCGGTTCACTATGGATGGATAACACCTAAAAGTTGTCTTCCCAAATATACCCGAAGGTACGTGGAGGCCCAAGTCCGTATTAGCGTTATCTGATGCGAAACTGCACAGTGAGAGCACCCCTTTATACTTATCGTACTATAACACCACCCGATATACCCGAGAGTACGTGGATGAGCTATCATATACTTACATATGTGGAGTGAGGTATCACACTCGAAATGTATCGCAGACAAATTAACGATAGCTGTTATGTTTTACGACGTCGGAACACGTCTCTAGCCTAGACCTTCTAAATGTTATCGTTATGGTTCCAATGCGTTGTTAATTATATTAAGATTTATTTTATGTTGATATTGCTTAACAATTTTCCTTTCAGGTTCACCACGATGATGTATATGAAATTCCTAAAATGAAAGCTAAGAATGATAAACAAACTTTCACTTTCAGCTTTTTCAATGAAGAACCTAGCTACTAAGGGAAGAGAGAAAATAATTTGAGAGAAAACAAATCAATGAAATAAAAACAAAAATCAAGGAATCTCAAACTAAATGCAGATTTCCTATTGTCCCTTTTGCAAAAAACACACAATCCTACATGCAAATGCAAGTTTTTCTTTTCAGTTTCCTTAATGTTATGAATGCAGAAAAGAAACTAGGTGCAGTAGATCAATAATTCAAATTCTTTTTACTTTCGAGAAATGAAGAATACAAACAACAATTTATCTTTTGAAGGAACAAAGAGGATTTCAACAACAATTTCTCCTATCAAGGAAATGAAGATTTTACGACAATTTCCTATTTTGAAAGCAAATGATCCTTAATGTGACCATAAAAAATACTTTTAAATCAACTTGTCAATGATAAAGAAAATTTTTTCTAAACAAACATTGAACAAATTTTCAGCCAAAGGAGGAGGAAGTATATAGAGTCACTGGTCAATTGAGCATCAAAATTTTCATAACACAACAACAAACAAAACTGAAGCAAGTTGCAAAGTCGAATTTGAGGGAATTTGGTCACTTTCAGGAGTCAACACAGTCTCCAAGGGGAGACAATGCTCTACAAAGCACTGCGTCCAGTCTAAGGGTGCGTTGGGTGCAGTAGACAAGGAAAAATAATACTGTTTAACTCATTGTCTTTGCAAATTAAGCTCTGAAAAATTCTAATCTTTATGTGTAACAACTACTGGGTGGATTTACAAAGCAAATGAGAGACTAAAATACCTAGAACTAAGAGAAATTCTCCCTAGTAGAGTCGCCAATTTTTTGGGCCAGAATTGTAATCTATAGATAAATTACGCTTCCCTAGATAGGTGCTAGTCTAGAAAAATCGGTGAAAGACTATACTACCATTTCTCCTAACTCAGAATAGATACACAGATAGGATTGGAGGCTTACTTGTTTAGTTGCCTCCAAATGGCTCCTTTTGTCACTTCTGTTGCAGTTTCAAATTCAAGCGGTTTGTGAGCTGAATTCTTCCTGCAAGAAAGAACACTGAAACAATAGAAGAAGAAATAATATAGATATCTATTTAAGCTAGTTAGCTAAATCAGTAAAGCATAAACTACATTCATCAACCAAGATCTTACAATATGGAAAACCAAAGTTAATATAGATGCTTGTAGGGAAAAACAAGAAGTACTCTTTATTGACGATATAAGGAGAGGTTACAACCTAGTGACTGATTTGAAGTGACCTTTCAGAAAAGTTCCCAAGTCTCACCACAACATAAATCTCTCCAGCAGTAGCTTCACAAACCAAGCTCTCAATCGAAAATTCTCCAACATTTCTCTACTCAAATTATTCCTCCCCAAACACTTAGATTTGTGTTCAACTTATAGATGAATTGTAGGTTGTTTTGCAATCAATAGCTTTCCAAAAATAGGCAAGACATGTTTCCATTACAATAGTTCGTGTAATGTTCAGGATGCAAGAAATCCTCCACATAGAAGTGATTCAGCTGCAAAGGAAGGTCTGGCATGAGAAGTACATTAAGGAAAATAAATTTCAAGAAGGATATTGGGCGTTGTTGTATGACTCAAGGTTTAAGGATTTCAAAGGAAAACTAATGAAAAGATGTCTAGGACCATACAAAGTGGACATATGTTATGATAATGTCACAGTTCAGATCAGAACCATAAATGAGGAAGGAATTCCCCTACTTGTCAATGTTTACAAGATTAAGGTTTAGAAAAAGCCCTTGTCTAAGGAAAAAATTATAAATTCCATAAACAGGGAGGTGTATGTCATGGGAAACTCCATAGTTTCCAGCACCTCCCTCTCTTATAAAATAAAATAAAAATAAAAATAAAATTAAATAGGCATGGGTGAAAACCTCTCCTAGGCACCGTAGGCCAACTCCAGGGTTTAAAACCTCCATGAGGCAATCTTGGAGCAAAAAAAATAGAAAAGAAGAAGAAGAAAAAACAAAGAATAAAATATCCTTGGGTGAAAACCTCTCTGAGGCGCCCAAGGTAGGCCGATGGGTTGAAGAAATCTATGGAGGTAGCCCACTTACCTTCAAAAAAAAAAAAAAAAAGAGAAAAAAAAAGGAAAGAAAGAAAAGGAAAAAGAAAAATTACCTATGCATTTATGTGTTTTTCTATTTTGCAGGTTATTGATCAAAGATGGTTTTTGGGATCCAGAGGAGAAGATTATCTTAATTTCCTCTTCTCTTCTACTTTCACACTCTATGGAACACTCCAACATACACCCCTTCATCCATTTCACCCCTCAGATAGGTAAAAATTTCATTTTTTTTCCCAAACTGTAATTATTACAGGCAATTCCAACAATTACAGGATTCCTGTAGCAGTACAGGAAAATACTGTAAATACTATAGGAAAATCATTCATGAAGGAAGAAGCTCTCTTAGGGATTTCTGAACTTCAAGGAGAACATTCTAATTTATGTTTATCCTATACCTACCATTCGCAAACCCTTATTTCACTCCATGCACAAGGATTCCCTCTCTAAACCCTATGTTGCACCATTAGCAGCTAGATCATTGGATCTTGGCATGAGACCCCTTCACTTGCCTATCCTCCACTCCATTCATTCGATGGCTTCCTCCATAGCCTCCATGAAACATATCCCTCCATTTTTGAGCAAACTGAAGCAAGAAGAGGCAAGAAAAAGACTGCTACAAGCATTCGAAAGTTTCCTGTAGAAAATCCATGTGTGGCACAACAAGGGAAAAATATGAAGGAAAGTTGATGAGGATGACTCTAGAAGACCACCAACAAACTCTCCCTGAGCCCAGAAAAGTGTGAATTATTGAAAAGAGTAGGAGTTGTATTGGGACACTCAATCTCCCAAGCAGGAAAACAAGTGGACCCAAACAAAATCGCCATCATCAAAAGGGTACCTGCTCCTCAAAAGAAAAGAGATTTTAGGAGTTTCTTGGGTTTAGCTGGCTATTATAGAAGATTCATCAAAGACATCAGCAAGTTGGCCTTGCCACTATTTGGTTTGTTGGATAAATATTGTGAGTTTACTTGGTCTAGTCTTTGTCAAGAAGCTTTTGAGCTCATTGGACTCTGCCTTTCCATAGCCAGACAAATGCATTAGAAAAAGTTGTGAGGGTAGCTTTGGGGAATTTAGAAGATAAATTACCTTATGCAATCTATTTCATTAGTAAGAAATTGTCTAAGTCCGAACCCAATTACATTGTCATAGAGAAGGAAATGTTAGCCATTGTCCATGCTTTAAAAAAATTTAGACATTATGTCACTGGGTATCCGACCTTTGTACACACTAACCATGCAACCATCAAATATTTAATTAAAAAACCATATGTTAATTCTAGAATAACTAGATGGTTTTTACTATTACAACATTTTGACATAACCATTGTTAATAAACTTGGAAATGAGAATGTTGTTGCAGATTTTTTTATCCAGGTTAGCTCTATCTGTGGATGAATAAGGAATGGTGGATGACCAGCTGCTAGATGAACACCTTTTCTCTATCTCAGCATTCTCACCGTGGTTTTTTGACATAGCTAACTACTTGGTTGCTTAAAATTTCTCTCCTAATATCTCATTCAAGGAGAAAAGCAAGATCATCAGAAAAAGCGCTCCTTTCACATGGATTGGGGGAAGTCTCTTCAAGATAGGCCATGAAAAAATTCTCAGAAGATGTGTGAGGGAGGAAGAATTTTTTGATATCCTCTCTGCATGTCATGATAGCCCTTGTGGAGGCCACTTTGCTGCAAAAATAACTTCCTTAAAAGTTTTTCAGGGAGGATACTATTGGCCTACCCTTCACCAGGATGCTAAAAGATACACTAGCTGGTGTGATGAGTGCCAAAGGATGGGGAAAAATACACAGTGGGATGAGATGCCTTTGCACCCTCGGGTGGCTCTTGAGCCATTTGAAAAGTGGGGCATGGATTTCATTGGAATTGTTGATCCACCATCTGGCCACAAAAATTATATGGAAATCTGCACTAACTACCTGACAAAGTGGGTTGAAACAAAAGTTGTGAAGGTAGAAACTGAGGAGAAAGTAGTAGAATTTTTGAGAGAGAATGTGTTTTAGAAATTTGGATACCTTAGAGAGGTATTCACTGATCCGGGGGCACAATTCACATCTCATCTCATTAAGAATATTCTAAGGATACATAAGATAAAGAATAAGACATCCACTAACTACCACCCTCAAGAAAATGACCAAGTGGAAGTGACCAACATAGCCTTGGAGAATATCCTCACTAAGGTTGTGAGCAAAAACAGAAAATATTGGGCAGGAAGATTGGTATAAGCCACTTGGGCCTACAACACTACTTGGAAAAAAACAAATGACTCACTCCTTATGTGACCTAGTCTATGGCAAGAAAGCTCCACTTTCAATTGAATTTGAGTTCAACACCTTAAGGATGGAAACTAAGTTAGACTTAGATATATCAAGTTCCCAACAAGAGAGGTTGCTACAATTAAATGGATTGGATGAGTTCAGGATGCAAGCACTCTTTCATTCAGAAGTGATTCAGCTACAAAGGAAGGTCTGACATGAGAAGTACATTAAGGAAAAGACCTTTCAAGAAGGAGATGGGCGCTGTTGTAGGACTCAAGGTTTAAGGATTTCAAAGGAAAAATAATGACAAGATGGAAGGGACCATACAAAGTGGAAAAATGTTATGATAATGGCGCAGTTCAGATCAGAACCATAGATGAGGAATGAATTCCCCTATTTGTCAATGTTTACAAGATTAAGGTTTAAAAAAAGGCCATGTCTAGGGAAAAATTTATAAATTCCATAAACAGGGAGGTGTATGTCATGGGAAACTCCATAGTTTGTAGCACATTCCCCTCTTAGAAAATAAAATAAAATCAAAATTAAAAATAAAGAGGCATGGGTGAAAACCTCTCCTAGGCACCCTAGGCCAACTCCAGGGTTGAAAACCTCCATGAGGCAATCCTGGAGAAAAAAAAATAGAAAAAAAGAAGAAGAAAAAACAGAGAATAAAATATCCTTGGGTGAAAACATCTCTAAGGCGGCCAAGGTAGGCCTGTGGGTTGAAAAAATCTATAGAGGAAACCCACTTACCTTAAAAAAAAAAAAAAAAAAGAAAGAAAAGAGAAAAAAAATGAAAGAAAGAAGAGGAAAACTAAAAATTACCTATGCATGTATGTGTTTTTCTATTTTGCAAGTTATTGATCAAAGATGGTTTTTGGGATCCAGAGAAGAAGCTACTCTTCATTTCCTCTTCTCCTCTGCTTGCACACTCCATGGAACACTCCAATATACACCCCTTCATCCATTTCACCCCTTTGATAGGCAAAAATCTCATTTTTTTCCCAAATTCTAATTGCTACAGGCAAGTCCAACAACTACAAGATTCCTGTAGTAGTACATGAAACTACTATAAATACTATAGGAAACTCATTCATGAAGGAAAAATCTCTCTTAGGGATTTATGAACTTCAAGGAGAGAATTATAATTTATGTTTTGCCTATACCTACCATTCATAAACCCTTATATCACCTCATGCATAAGGATTCCCTCTCTAAACCCTATGTTGCACCATTAGCAACTAAATCATTGGATCTTGGCATGAGACACCTTAAATTTCCTATCCTCCACTCCATTCATTCCATGAATTCCTCCATAGCCTCCATGAACCATATCCCTCCATTTCTAAGAAAACTGAAGCAAGGAGAGGCAAGAAAAAGACTGCTACAAGCATTCGAAAGTTTCTTGTAGGAAATCCATGTGTGGCATAGAAAGGCCAAATGATGAAGGAAAGTTGATGAGGATGACTCCATAATACCACCAACGGACTCTATGAGGGAAATCACACCAACCATGGCACTTGAAGACCTCCATGCAACAACTACGAAAGAAAAAAAATCAAAAGAAGATTAAGAAACTCACTCAGAAAGGACAAGAAACTCACTCAGAAAAATATGCTCACTTAGAAAATAAATAAGAAATGAAAATACAAAAAAGAAATTATCATGGCCGCAACCACCAGATCCAGCTCCTTACACCAGTTCATTCTGTATCAAACCAGCACTAGGTAAGCTCAAGGATGACACCTCACCTCTCGTTATGCATCCATAATGACCAAAATGGTTTAATTTTGAGTTTTAGAAATTTAAAAGACAAAAAGGTGGTGAGTTAACTTGGCCACCTTTGTAAAGTTTAATTGGAGGAAAAGTGAAAGTACATGCCAACTAGGCAAGTCAAATCAAGTCAAGAGGGAGTGAATGGGTACGAATACGGTGATTATGATGCTCAATAATAATTATCTGGAGTGGGACCAACGATCTCAAAGAGGAAAACTTGTGTTAAGTACGAGTCAACACAACACTCCAAATTTAGTTGAAAATGAAATAAAGGTAAGATATACATCATTTTCATCATTTAGTTGAGAATTTCAAAGAGCAGCAAGTGCAAGAGAGAAGTGGGAGACATAAAGAGAGTAGCATTGATATTTTAGCTTGCGTGCACCATCATGCTACAGGAAACCGAGTTTTGCTATAGGCAACTTCAGAAACAATTTAGCAAGGGTATAGAAGTCAACACAGAGTCACCCGTGGGTGAATTTGCTTCCCAAAGCTACCATCTATCAAATTAAAAAATCAGAGGACAAATTTAAGTGGTTTCCATCCTCAACGCTGAAATTTCTCCATAAAATTTTCACACAGCTAGTAAATTTGGCAATTAAAGGGTAAAAGAAATTTTTTCTTGCATTTTATTTCAAGACCTCCATATCCAAGACATAACTCTAAAAAATATCACCACCTTAATATCATGACCATTAAAATAGGAGGGGGATTCAAAAAAAGGGAGCCCACTGACATTAAGAGAATTAGGCAACACCCTCAAGTCATGGAAATCTTCCGAAATCCCAAATGGTTAGGGTTCTTTGAGATTTTGAAAGGGTTTGGTGTAGAGGTAGCTTGAGAATTTGTAGTGGCTCTGTAATCACACTCAGACGAGAGAGCCACCACTATGGAGAGAGGCCGCACCATCACACTATCACCTAAACTCATACGTAGAGTTACAACTTTACCCTTAGGATTCAAATGGGTTAAGGAAAGGATGCCTAGCACTGCAGCCAAGAAGAGCTTCTTTTTGCTAGGAGAAGAATACATTGAAGACAAAAATGGAGTGAGGAGAGAAAGCCTTCCATACCCCTGGGATGAAGTAGCCTTCCATATCATGAAGTTCATCTCTTGTGAAGGAAGAATTAGTGTGGTCTATGGGTATCATTTAAAAATGTTGAATGAACTTAGGTTTCAGGGAGAAATCCCTCTAGAAAAGAGATTAAGCATCCCTCACTTCATCCTGAACTCCATAAATGATATGAGAAATAAGGTGAAGTAGAGAAAATATCAGCATACCTCATCATAGCGTCATAAAACTAATTGTGAATGATACTTTGAGAAGATTGAACCTACCTATATCTTGGTATTATTTCATAGAAATGGATAAGGAAGCCTTAATAACTACCCAAACATGGAAAACCTCTACTTCTAGCCTTAGAGAGAGAGAGAGGTAGAATAAAAAGAAGAAGAGGTTGAAGAAGAGGCAAGAGAAGAAGAAAGGCGGGAAAATAAGGAAGAAAAAGAAGAGATGGAGATTGAGGAAGGAAACACAGAAACACTAGAGACATAGAAAGAAAAAGTTGAGGGGAAGGAGGAAGATAAAATTTAGGAAAATAAAGGACTGGACCCTATCCTAGGCAATGAAACCTCCCCTCAAGAAACTATCATGTCACTAGACATTAGAGATCAAGAAGTGGCTGCTGCCCTAACCACTTTGAGCACAATTGTAAAAAAAAAGGAGGCAGACACCTATGTACTTCAGGACTAGGAAGAGTCAAAGGGTGAGGCAAGGGAGACCACAGAATCCCACCAAGCGCCCTATTTTCATTGAATAATCACCAAAGAAAGATGATGAAATAAGATTAGAGGAAGGAAGGGTGCAAGAGGCCACTTCACCTGTAAGGACCCCTGTAACATACATCAGGAGACACTCACCAAGATTAACATCTCATACACCTCATGCAACCCCCACAAACCCTCCAAGGACTGAAAAGAGTGAAAAATAAGAAAAATAGGGTCTTCAATGAGAAAAACAGAGTTTTCTACATGAAACTCTATTTTTTCGACAGGAAACTATAGAACGCATAGAATTAAAGAAAAAGGCCTTAATTGAGGAAAAACGGCAACCACAAATGGGCATGAGGTCAAGGGAGTTCAGGACAAGGAACAAGAGGAAAAAAAGATGAAAAAGAGGGAGGAAAATATGACAAGGAAGAGCCCACCTGACCAAAGCTGGTCCTCAAAGATGTAGTAGTAGTGCCAAACCCTAGCCCTCAACCCAATCTCGGCTCCTTCTACACATATATTGAGGGGGGTAGATTGATTCCTTAAAAGTTCATATTGCCTTTATTTTATCAGTTGGAAGAGAAGAGGGCACACACTCATCATTGGATGAAGCTTTCCACATCTAAAGGTGTTCATGACATAGGGGTCATGGAGGGAAAAGTAGCTGAGTTGGGGAAGGATTTATCTCATGTTAGGCTCAGAAATTTAGTGTTGAAAGAAAAAATTCAGAATGCCTAGGTAAAGAATGTAGCATTACAAGAGGAGCTTCACCAAAATGACAAACAAGTTTCCACCATGGAATATTTGTGCATGGAGGCCATTCAACACATATATCTATCAGATTAATATGCAGTTTACCTCACGAAGTAGTGGCTCATGTTTCAAATAAAAAAATTAGCCTCCCATGGATCCTTACCTTTTAAAAACTACAAAAAGTTCATTTATTTTTGCTTCTAATCAAGTATGGAAGATAAGGAAAAAATGGCAAAGTTCTACATGCATAACCTTGTGTTGACAAACTTGATCATTTAGGACCCCAATCCTAGGATGGGAGACATGAAATTAATGGAATTGGCATCATGGATGGTTAATAAAGAGAACAAAGCACAAGACATGATAAGGGTCATGAGGAGAGAAAACAAAGAACACTTACACATTACAAAAAAGATACTCAACCCTAGGGGAGTCATAAATAACCATCTTAAGATTGAAAAGGATCCTGCACTTGTAGAAAAATACCTCCACACACAAGCTCAAGACATGGCTCAATTTGATGATGTTTGTAGGTTGTTGGGATATGAGTGCATAATGGCTAGCCAAAGGAGATGGAACAACCTCCATCACAACCTTATAAACATGGAGTACCACACACCAGAAATATTGAGGGGTGCCTTGGAGAGAGAACCATTATACAAGAGGGGCATGCAGGCCAAAAATATTCAATGGTTTGGTTTGAAGCTTAGTCCAACCTTGCTCCTGGGGCTAAGTGATGGAAAGGAAGAAGATGAGAAAAACGAATAATGGGAGGAAGCATAAAAGAATGATGGTTTTTACCCTCCTGACGGGAATCCCACACTTCTTCCTTGGGAAGTAAGAGGGTCCATCAAAGCTTTGAAATAAATGCAGAAGGAGGACTAAGTTTCTCAGAGGATGAGCAACCATTTGGTAGGGGGTTGATGATGAGCTCTATCATTAAGTACATTTGGAGGGGCTAATGGTCACCTTTTTTCCTTATTAAGTCTCTTTTTCTTGCATTTTAATTATATTATGGTCTTATGTTGCTAGTCTAGATAGTGATTGAAGCTTGTCATATTTCGACTGCCTAACATGAGTTAAATGCAGGAAAATCACGAAGATATTGAATTTTTTATGAAGAATTTTCCATTAAAGCTCGGAGTAGACAAAAAGGAGAGATTCTAGGGGGATTTTCCACCTCCACTCCCAAAGGCAGCCAAGGGACCCTCGAGATTACCTCCAACAACTTGAAATCAAAGGCAACCAAGCAAAGTCAAGATCAAGTGCACCAAAGCTACACTTCACTTGCAGTTAAAGTGGAAACATCACCTACTTTTTAGGGAGATGTTGGTAGCTACCCTTTAGGTCAAATAGGGCTGAGAAAGAGCTCATTAGGATTCAAACTTTGAAGGAATCTATTAGGCTCTTAGCTCTTGTAATAATTTTTTGAGACTTCCATGTTGATGTAATGAGAATATATTTTGCAATAAAATGAGTATTCATATTCTGCTTCACTAATCTAGTTTCAAAGGGTTAGGATTGTGGGTTAGGGCCCAATCCATTGGCCTTAGTCTCTCTTATGTATTCATTCTTTACTTTTATGTTATTTTAGCAAGTTTTGCTTATGAGTATTTGGCTAGTTTGCTTGCATTTCAATTAATTTTTTTTAGTTTGCTTCCAGTTGTATTTTTCTGTAGATTTAGCTTGCTTACATGTTGGTAGAGTAGGATATAAAGTAAGAAAGTTGTGTGTCAAGCCTACCCCTCTCATCTCCTTCACTGGAGCTTGAGGAGGGTAGACCTTCTCCACAGGCCAAAATTAATTTTTAGCTTATGATTTCTTGGAATGAATAAGTTAGGTTGTTGTAATTCCATGGATATGTTTAGAATGTCGTGTTAGATCTCTATTTGTAGGCTAAAGTAGATTTTATTTCAAAATCCAACTCATATTTTCCATTGTATTTATCATGAATCTATCCATATTTATTGCACAAACATGTAGTTTTATTGCAGGTGCAGGTAGCACAGCCAAGAAGAACTTCACTAACACCTTAAAATTCATTTCTCACCCTCCATCAACCTTCTGTTCATCAAAATCGCCATCAGAAATGTTTTCATATTTTTCATCCCTACACCGTGAGAAAACCCTATAGGTGTAAGACAGGTCTCCCAAGAGGTTCTAAGCTTCGCCAAGAGGTGGGCCACCTTCCACTCATCCAAAACCACCTTCCCTACACTTTTCTTAACCATTTTTGGCCTCTGATTTCCCTTAGAATGTTTCCTGTAGCAATTCAGGAATTTCTTGTAGCACTACAGGAAACCTGTAGTAGCACCTTTGGGCCCTTACTTAAGCCCAAAAACCACCATCCACCACATCCAGACCTGCCAAAACCACCTTCAGCCTTGCACTCATGCGTTCAAGCCTTCCATAAGCCAACTTAGTGCTTTCTTCTCCTAGCTACAAGATAATGCATTTACAAGAATAGTTAGGTCATGATTACCTGCATGATTAAAAGCATGATAGATAGAACATAGAGTGCATATATTATGTTTAGCCATTTTTCCCAACAGTGTGATTAGGTTATTTTCCTTTATGCAATTTCAATTCAGTAATTTACTTCATGCAAGATGCCTAGTTTGCTTTCATTTCTTATCATAGCTTAATGGATAGATTTATTTCATTGCAGAGTAGTTAGATGTACTTTATTACTATAATAGTTCTGTACTTGATGGTAGAGTAATAGTTTTGAATCATTTGTGGCCTGAGGCCTAAATTCATATGTTTGATAGAATTCATCCAGAAACCATAGAAGTAGCACCCTTTCGTAGAGCTCAGAAGAGGATGCCATGAGCAGAATGCATCTGCTGTCTATATAACACTGTTACCTCCAAGTTTGTACGAACCCGAGTTGATAAAGTAAAGTAGGGAAGCCTCTTGGGGTTGCATCATTATTCGTGCAATACCAGGGCACACCACTTTTTGGCACCGTTACTGGGGAGGTGTCTAGTAGATGCTTTGATTTTGTTTTAGCATTCTTTTGATCTTTCCATTTACACGTTGTTTCAAAAATATTGAAAAAAATAAAAAAAATCTGATTTTCATGCCTCGTAGGAGTAGGTATACTCAAGGAATTTTTTTACCTAAAACCCCAACATCACCAAATAGTCACCCTTCAATATTATTTAGTAGTTGTGAGGTTGAACACACCATAGGTGAGCCTTCTGAAAATTTTGAAGAACCTATTGGAAAAGAAGAAGATTTTGTTTCACCTGAAGAACTTGAATCACGTATTCAAACCATCGCTAAAACTGAAGCCTAGGGAGCCTGTCCCATTATATAGAAAAATGGGGAAACTAAAATGAAGAACATTATCCACTCATCCCTTCCACACTTTCATGGACCTACCTCTTAAGATCCTGACACATTCATGTTTGAATTTTCTGTTGTCTGTAGGACCTTTGACTATGCCTCATATGATCAAAAGCTAAAGCTATTCCCATCTACCCTTAACGATGAAACCTTGTGCTGGTTCATGGGTCTACCTGGGAACAACATCACTACCTCGGGATAGATGAAAGAGGCCTTAAAAAAAAAGTACATGGACTGCTGCAAGTCCAAGGAAACTAAATATGGGATATTCAGGATGACTCTAGGGCCTAATGCATCCCTAGAAGACTATGCAGAGAGGTTTCAGTTAAACTATAAGAGAGCCAACTGTACTCTTGATCTCAGATCACTTGAGATAGTACTTCTATGAGGGATTATGGAGGAGGTGATAGAAACCCTCAGTATGTTATCAGGAGGATATGTCTACCAACTGCCTTATGAAACAATCAAAACTATCTTCAGGAACCATTCTAGGGCAGCTAGGAAGAAAGGGAGAGCTGGCCAAAGTACCACCAATACCCCTTCCTCTTCCACCTCCATCAAACATGAGATTGGAAATATGCAGGAGGACTTCAAGAGTGACATGTTGCACACCTTTTCCTTGCGAATGGACACACTGCAGGTCAAGAGAAAGCAAGAGGGAGTAGAAAGGGCCTCAGTTATATTTTTCCCTAGATGTACTAGGAAACACCCTAGGAATGAATTTCCATTAAATTTCATATAAGTTTTCTTTTTTTGTGAGGAGAATCATGCCACAGACAAGTGTCCCATCTTAGCTAGACCCAAAGTTGTATATCAAGGTGGGGAAGTAGGACCAAAGCAACTCTGTTTCATCAACTAGAGAAGACCTCAAGGCCCCAGGTCATATCAACAGGGTATGCAAGGTGCACCTTACTATTACTATCACAATAATCAGAAAGCACCCATGAAATCTTGGTACACTCGCACTCCTCCATCCTAGCCTACACCTCCTACTTGGCCTTACAACTTTCCATATCATCCTCAACCTGGGAACAAACCATTTAAGTAGTATGTTCCTCAACAACCTGAGTGGAACAATCCATCCCAAGGGTGGAGGCCTCAACATAATACAATCACTTTATCTAGTGCCTCCACCCCAGCCTCAACATCAAATAACTCATGTTGTTCCACCCAAGTTTTCTAAGATGCCTGCACAACCCAATCTGAACCTAAACAATAGACATGCACAAAAAAGTTTATAATGGAGATACATCCTATCCAGCTTATGCTGTGGCGATATAGGAGATTAATCTCAGGATGGGAAGAGTACTCCCAGACAGCCACCCTCGATATCCACCTGTAGAGTTTGAGGAGGAAAATGAATAAAGTAAAACTCAGATCCAACAACCTCCTTTTCCTGAGGGCTTGATCCATTCTAGTCACCACACCCCAGAGGAGATCGAACTTCTGGGAGAACTAAAAAAATTGTGTGTAAAGATCAAGGCCATTACGGATGTCCCTATTTACAATAGGATCATCAAGGAAAAGTGCTTCAAGAAGCCTGGGACAAAGAAGAAAGATACCCCCACCATCAATGTAGTAGGACAACTGTCTGACTTAATGTTGGGAAGGGTGATATTTCCAAAGTACTTGGACCCTACAAGTCCAGTTGTATATTTGCACATAGATGGTTTCATAGTCCCCAATACTTTCATTGATCTCAGGGATGCCTTCAATGTAATGACCAAGGAAACTATGTTAAAACTCAACCTCCAAGGGAATTTGAGGTAAAACAAAACAATTTTGTGACTTGCAGATCAGTCCATAGTAACTTCGGAAGGAATTATTGAGGATGTTATGGTTTCAATTAACTCTTGGGAGTATCCTATAGATTTCCTGGTTATTCAGTGAAAAACCAATTTCAAAGGATATCCTCTCATCATAGGGAGAGCTTGGTTAGCTACTGCCGATTCTTATATTAGATGTTGGGCAGGAAACATGACTATTAAGAATGGGCCCTTATCGAAAAATATGGTATTATATCCTCCAACCCAACCTTCCATTGATCATGATCTACCTATATGGTTGGAGGATGAAGAATATGAGGTATAAAACACTACCCCAATTTGTACCATAGATGTTGTTCTTAGAGGGGGGAAAATTGATGAAGATGAACTCATCGACCATGTCATTCAAAACCAGTCCCCCACTAACAGCTCGCTTAAAAATATAGTCAACGAATTTGAAAGCCACCCTTGGATGGAATTTCATTAAGTTGATTCAACCTCTGAAACCACCAAGGATGTAGAGTTTGGCGCATCCAAATCTTTGAAAATTAACTCAAACCTCTCAGATGAAGAAGAAAAGTAGCTATGCCAACTTTTGAAAGAAAAGCTAGATGCATTTGCTTAGGATTACAAGGACATGAAAGGGGTGCATCCTTTAGTATGTAGACATAATATTTACATTAAGGATGGATGCAAGCCTGTGCACCAACCTCAAAGGTAGATGAAACCAAATCTAAAGGACATAGTCAAGGGAGAACTGTAGAAATTATTGGATGAAAAATTCATTTATCCTATATCAAACAGTGAGTGGGTATCTCCTCTTATCCTAGTGCCAAAGAAGAATGTAAAATGGAAAATCTGTGTTGATTATTGGGAACTCAACAAAGCCCCCAAGAAGGACCATTTCCCTTTACCCTTTATAGGCCAAGTCCTGGATGGACTTGCAGGAAATAAGTTCCTTTATTTCTTATATGGGTTCAGTGGGTATAACTAGATCCAAATCAACCTTGAAGACTAGGACAAGACTACTTTCACCTACCCTTGGGGTACCTTTTTTTACTAAGTCCTACCCTTTATGTTGTGAAATGCCCCAACTACCTTCCAAAGAATTGTCTTGAGCATTTTCTCTGAGCTAGTTCTTGACTCAGTTGAAATCTACATGGGTGATTTCACACACTATGGGGATGAATTCCAGGATGCTCTCTCCAATTTGGGAAAAGAGCTAAGAAGGTGCAACGATATGCGTCTCTCCCTGAGCCTAGAAAAGTGTGAATTATTGAAAAGAGAAAGATTTGTATTGGGATGCCCAATCTCCCATGCAGGAATATAGGTGGACCCAAACAAAATCACCATCATCAAAAGGGTACCTACTCCTCAAAAGCAAAGAGATGTCAGGAGTTTCTTGGGTTTAGCTGGCTATTATAGAATATTCATCAAAGACTTTAGCAAGTTTTCCTTTCCACTATTTGGTTTTTTGGATAAATATTGTGAGTTTACTTGGTCTAGTCTTTTTCAAGAAGCTTTTCAGCTCATTAATAGAAAGTTAACTACCGCCCCCATTCTTTGAGGTCCAAATTGGACTCAACCTTTCCACATCCACACAGATGCATCTAGAAAAAGATGTGGGGGTAGCTTTAGGACAGTTAGAAGACAAATTAACTTATGCAATCTATTTCATTAGTAAGAACTTGTCTAAGGCCGAACTCAATTACATTGTCACAGAGAAGGAAATGTTAGCCATTGTCCATGCTTTAAAAAAAATTAGACATTATGTCACTGGGTATCCGACCTTTGTACACACTAACCATGCAACCATCAAATATTTAATGAAAAAACCATATTTTAATGCTATAATAACTAAATGGTTGTTACTATTACAACATTTTGACATAACCATTGTTAATAAACCTGGAAAGGAGAATGTTGTTGCAGATTTTTTTATCTAGGTTAGCTCTATCTGCGGATGAATAAGGAATGGTGGATGACCAACTGCCAGATGAACACGTTTTCTCTATCTCAACATTCTCACCATGGTTTGCTAACATATATAACTACTTGGTTTCTGAAATTTTCTCTCCTAATATCTCATTCAATGATAAAATAAAGATCATCAGAAAAAATGCCCTTTTCACATGGATTGGTGGAAATCTCTTCAAGATAGGCCATGACCAAATTCTCAGAAGATGTGTGAGGGAGGAAGAATTTTTTGATTTCCTCTTTGCATGTCATGATAGCCCTTGTGGGGGCCACTTTGCTGCAAAAATAACTTCCTTCAAATTTTTTCAGGGAGGATACTATTGGCCTACCCTTCACTAGGATGCCAAAATATACACTAGTAGGTGTGACAAGTGCCAAAGGATGGGGAAACCTACATAGTGGGATGAGATTCCTTTGAAACCTCAGGTGGCTCTTGACAAGTGGGGCATGGACATAATTGGACCTATTGATCCACCATCTGGCTAGAAAAAGTATATCACAATTTGCACTAACTACCTGACAAAGTGGGTTGAAACAAAAGATGTGAAGGTAGAAACCAAGGAGAAAGTAGCAGAATTTCTGAGAGAGAATGTGTTTTAGAAATTTGGATACCATAGAGAGGTATTCACTGATTAGGGGGCACAATTCACATCTCATCTCATTGAGAATATTTTGAAAATGCACAAGATAAAGAATAAGACATCCATTGCCTACCACCCTCAAGCAAATGACCAAGTGAAAGTGACCAACAGAGCCTTGGAGAATATCCTCACCAAGGTTGTGAGTAGCAACAAAAAATATTGGGCAGACAGATTTGGTAGAAGCTACTTGGGCCTACAAAACTACTTGGAAAACAACAACACGATTCACTCCTTACGTGACCTAGTCTATGGCAAGAAAGCTCCGCTTTCGATTGAATTTGAGTTCAACACCTTAAGGATGGAAACTAAGTTAAACCTAGATATATCAAATTCCCAACAAGAGAGGTTGCTGCAATTAAATGGATTGGATGAGTTCAGGATGAAAGAAATCCTTCACACAAAAGTGATTCAGATGCAAAGAAAGGTCTAGCATGAGAAGTACATTAAGGAAATACCTTTCAAGAAGGAGATTGGGCGCTGTTGTATGACCCAAGGTTTAAGGATTTCAAAGGAAAACTAATGACAAGATGGCTGGGACCATACGAAGTGGAAAAATGTTATGATAATGGTGCAGTTCATATCAGAACCACAGATGGGGAAGGAATTCCCCTACTTGTGAATGTTTACAAGATTAAGGTTTACAAAAAGCCCCTATTTAGGGAAAATTTTATAAGTTCCATAAACAGGGAGGCGTATGTCATGGGAAACTCCATATTTTCCAACACCTCCCCCTCTTATAAAATAAAATAAAATAAAATTTAAAATAAAGAGGCATGGTTGAAAACCTCTCCTAGGTAGCCCAGGCCAACTCAAAGGTTGAAAACCTCCATGAGGCAATCCTGTAGCAAAAAAATAGAAAAAAAGAAGAAGAAAAAATAGAGAATAAAATATCCTTGTTTTAAAACCTCTCTGAGGTGCCCAAGGTAGGCCTGTGGGTTGAAAATATCCATAGATGCAGCCCATTTACCTACAAAAAGAAAAAGAAAAATAAAAATAAAATAGAAAAAATAAGGAAAGAAAGAAAAGGAAAATGAAAAATTACCTATGCACTTATGTGTTTTTATATTTTGCAGGTTATTGATCACATATGGTTTTTGTGATGAAGAGGAGAATATTCTCTTCATTTCCTCTTATACTCTTCTTGCGCACTCCATGGAACACTCCAAGATACACCCTTTCATCCATTTCAACTCCTCAAATAGGCAAAAAATTCATTTTTTCCCAAACTGTAATTGCTACAGGCAAGTACAACAGATACAAGATTCCTGTAGCAGTATAGGAAACTACTGTAAATACTATAGGAAAATCATTCATGAAGGAAGAATCTCTCTTAGGGATTTCTGAACTTTAAGGAGAGAATTATAATTTATTTTTTTCCAATATCTACCATTCACAAACCCTTATTTCACTCCATGCACAAGGATTCCCTCTCTAAACCTTATGTTGTACCATTTGCAGCTAGATCATTGGATCTTGGCATGAGACCCCTTCACTTGCCTATCCTCCACTCCATTCATTCCATGACTTCCTTCATAGCCTCCATGAACCATATCCTTCCATTTCTAAGTGAATTGAAGCAAGGAGAGGCAAGAAAAAGACTGCTACAAGAATTCGAAAGTTTCCTGTAGCAAATCCGTGTGTGGCACAACAAGGCCAAAAGATGAAGGAAAGTTTATGAGGATGAATCCAAAAGACCACCAATAGAATATAGGAGGGAAATCACACCAACCATGGCACTTTAAGACCTCCATGCAACACCTACAAAAGAAAAAAATAAAAGTAAGATTACGCAACTCACCCAAAAAAGACAAGCAACTCACTCAGAAAAAGCTTCTCACTTAGAAAATAAATAAGAAATGAAAATACAACAAAGAAAAGATCATGGCTGCAACTACCAGCTCCAGCTCCTTACACCAGCTCATTCTGCATCAAACGAACACCAGGTAAGCTCAAGTATGACCCTTCACCTCTCGCTATGAATCCATAATTACCAAAATGGTTTAATGTCGAGTTTTAGAAATTTAAAAGACAAAAAGGTGGCGAGTTAACTTGGCCACCTTCGTAAAGTTAAACTGGAGGAAAAGTGAAAGTGCATACCAACTGCGCAAGTCAAATCATGTCAAGAGGTAGTTAATGGGTATGAAGAGGGTGATTACGAGGCTCAATAATCATTATCTGGAGTGGGACCAATGATCTCAATGAGGAAAACTCGTGTTAAGTACGAGTCAACACAACACTCCAAATTTAGTTAAAAATGAAATAAAGGTAAGATATATCTCATTTTCACCATTTCTTTGAGAATTTCAAAGAGAATCAAGAGCAGGAGAGTAGTGGGAGACATAAGGAGATTAGCATCGATATTTTAGCTTGCGTGCACCATCGTGCTATAGGAAACAGAGTTTTTCTACAGGCAACTTCAGAAGTAGATTAGCAAGGGTATAGAAGTCAACATAGAGTCACTTGTGGGTGCTTTTGCTTCCCAAAATCACCATATATCAAATTAAAACATCAGAGGACAGAGGTAAGTGGTTTCCATCCTCAGCACTGAAATTTCTCCATAAAATTTGCACACAACTAGTAAATTTGACAAAAAGGGAAAAATAAATTTTTTCTTGCATTTTGTTTCAAGACCTCCATATCCAAGACATAAATCTAAAAAATATCACCACCTTCATATCATGGCCATTAAAATATGAGGGGTATTCAACAAAAGGGAGCCCACTGACATTAAGAGAATTAGGCAACACCCTCAAGTCATGGAAATCTTCCGAAATCCCCAATGGCTAGGGTTCTTTGATCTTTTGAAAGGGTTTGATGAAGAGGTAGCTCAAGAATTCACAGTGTATCTATAATCGCACTCAAAGGTGAGAGCCACCACTATGGAGAGAGGTCACGTCATCACACTATCACCTGAACTCATAATTAGAGTTACCACTTTACCCGTAAGAGTCAAATGGGTTAAGGAAAGAATGCCTAGCACTGCAGCCAAGAAGAGCTTCTTTCTGCCAGGAAAAGAATACATTGAAGAAAAAAATGGAGTGAGGAGATAAAGCCTTCCATACCCCTAGCATTAATTAGCCTTCCATATCATGAAGTTCATCTCTTGTGAAGGAATACTTAGTGTGGTATATGGGTATCATTTCAAATTGTTGAATGAACTTAAGTTTTAGGGAGAAATCCCTCTAGAAAAGAGAATAAGCATCCCTCAATTCCTCCTAAACTCCATAAATGATATGAGAAATAAGGTGAGGCAAAGAAAATATTAGCACTTAGCTCATCATGGTGTCATAAAAATAATTGTGAATGATGCTTTGAGAAGATTGAACCTACCTGTATCTTGGTATTATTTCATAGAAATGGGTAAGGAAGCCTTCATAAATACCAAAACATGGGAAAAATTTGATTCTAGCCTTAAAGAGAGAGGTAGAAGAAGAAGAATAAGAGGCTAAAGAGGAGGAAAAAGAAGAAGAGGAGGCATAAAATAAGGAATAAAAGGAAGAGATGGAGATTGAGGAAGGAAACAAAGACACAACAGATACATAGAGAAAAAGTTTAGTGGAAGGAGGAAGATAAAATTGAGGAAAATAAAGGACTGGACCCTATCATAGGAAGTGAAGCCTCCCCTCAAGACACTAGCATGTCACCAGAAATTACAAATCAAGAAGTGGCTGCTACCCTAACCACTTTGAGCACACTTTTCAAAACAAAAAGGAGGCAAGCACCTATGTACTTCAGGACTAGGAAGAGTAAGGGAAACCACAGAATCCCACCAAGCGACCTATTTCCATTGAATACTCACCAAAGAAATATGATGAAATAATATTAGAGGAAGGAAGGGTGCAAGAGGTCACTTCACCTGTAAGGACCCTTGTAACATACATTAGAAGACACTCACCAAGATTAGCATCCCATACACCTCATGCAACCCCCACAGACCCTCCAAGGACTGAAAAGAGTGAAAAATAAGAAAAATAGGGTCTTCAGCCAACAAAACAAATTTTTCTACAGGAAACTATGTTTTTTCTACAGGGAATTCCAGAACGCACAAAATTAGAGAAAAAGGCCTTAGTTGAGGAAGAAAAGACAACCAAAAATGGGCAATAGGTCAAGGAAGTTCAGGACAAGGAACAAGAGGAAAAAAAATATGAAAAAGAGGGAGGAAAAGATGACAAGGAAGATCCCACCTCACCAAAATTGGTCCTCAAATATGTAGTAGTAGTTCCAAACCCTAGCCCTCAACCTAATCTCAGCTCCTACTACACATACATTGAGGGGGGTAGATTGATTCCTCAAAAGTTCACATTGACTTTATTTTATCAGTTGGAAGAGGAGAGGGCACACACTCATCATTGAATGAAGGTTTCCACATCTAAAGGTGTGCATGACATAAGGTTCATGGAGGGAAATTTAGCTGAGTTAGGGAAGGATTTATCCAATGTTAGGCTCAGAGAGATAGTTTTGACAAAACAACTTCAGAATTCCCAAGTAGAGAATGTAGCATTACAAGAGGAGCTTCAACAAAATGAAAAACAAGTTTCCACCATGGCAGATTTTTGCATGGAGGCCATTCAACATAGATATTCATCAAATTCCTATGCAACTTACTCAAGGAGTAGTGGCTCACATTTCAAATCAAAACATTAGCCTCCCATGGATTCTTACCTTTTAAAAAATGCAGATATTTCATTGATTTTTGCAACTAATCAAGTATGGAATATAAGGAAAAAATGGCAAAGTTCTACATGCATAACCTTGTGTTGACAAACTTGAACATTTGGGACCCCAATCCTAGGATGGGAGACATGCAATTAATGGAATTGGAATATTGGATGGTTAATAAAGAGACCAGAGAAAAAGACATGATAAGGGTCATGAGGAGAGAAAACAAAGAACCCTTACACATTAGGGAAAATATATTCAGCCCTAGGGGAGTCATCAATAACCATCTTAAGATTGAAAAGGATCCTGCACTTGCAGAAAAATACCTCCACACACAAGCTCAAGCCATGGCTCACTTTTATGATGTTTCTAGGTTGTTGGGATATGAGTGCATAATGGCTAGCCAAAGTAGATGAAACAAACTCCCTCACAACCTTATAAACATGGAGTACCACACACTGGAAATATTGAGGGGTGCCTTGGAGAGACCACCATTATATAAGAGGGCCATGCAGTCCAAAAAGATTCAGTGGTTTGGGTTGAAGCTTAGTCCAACCTTGCTCCTGGGGCTGAGTGATGGAAAGGACGAAGATGACCAGAACGAATAATGGGAGGAAGCATAAAATAATGATGGTTTTTACCCTCCTGAAGGGAATCCCACACTTCTTCCTTGGGAAGTAAGAGGGTCCATCAAAGCTTTGAAATAAATGCAGAAGGAGGACTAAGTTTATCAGAGGATGAGCAACCATTTGGTAGGGGGTTGATGATGAGCTCTATCATTAAGTACATTTGGAGCGGTTAATGGTCACCTTTTTTCCTTATTAAGTATCTTTTTCCTTCATTTTAATTATATTATGGTCTTATGTTGCTAGTGTAGATGGTGATTGAGGCTTGTCATACTTCGACTGCCTAACATGAGTTAAATGCAGGAAAATCATGAAGATATCACATTTTTGATGAATATTTTTCTATTAAAGCTCGGAGTATACAACAAGGAGAGATTCTAGGGGGATTTTCCACCTCCATAACTCCCAAAGGCAGCCAAGGGATCCTTGAGATTAACTCCAACAACTTGAAATCAAAGGCAGCTAGGAAAACTCAAGATCAAGTGCACCAAAGCTACCCTTTAGGTTAAATACGGTTGAGCAAGAGCTCATTAGGATTCGAACTTTGAAGGAAGCTATTAGGCTCTTACCTCTTGTAATAGGTTTTTGAGACTTCCATGTTGATGTAATGATATTATCTTTTGCAATAAAATGAGTATTCAGATTGTGCTTTACTGATCTAGTTTTAGAGGGCTAGGCTTGTGGGTTAGGGCCCAATCCATTGGCCTTAGTCTCTCTTGTGTATTCATTCTTTAGTTTTATGTTATTTTAACAAGTTTTTCTTATGAGTATTTAGCTATTTTGCTTGCATTTCAATTCATTGTTTCTAGTTTGCTTCCATTTGTATTTTTCTGTAGATTTAGCTTGCTATGTTGGTAGAGTAGGTTATAGAGTTAGAAATATGTGTGTCAAGAATCTCCTCTCATATCTTTCATTGGAACTTGAGGAGGGTAGACCTTCTCTGTAGGCCAAAATTACTTTTTAGTTTGTGATTTCTTGGAATGAATAGGTTAGGTTGCTGTAATTCCATGGATATGTTTAGAATGTTGTGTTAGATCTCTGTTTGTAGACTAAAGTAGATTTTCTTTCAAAAAATCAACTCATATTTTCCATTGTCTTTATCATGAATTTATCCATATTTATTGCATGAACTGGTAGTTTTCTTACAGGTTCAGGTAGCATAGCCAAGGATAATTCACCAACATCTTCAGCTTCATTTATCACCCTTGTTGATTAGGAAAATCCCCTCTGTAGATAGAGGTGATCCCTCTAGCCCTAGGGTGGGTCTAGCAACAAGGGAACATGCTGGACTCCTGAATTCCTAGCTTATAAATGAAATATGAACTGGAACAGATATCCTACCTTGGTCCAATTATTTTGTCGTGGCACATGGCAACAATGCTTCGATCTTTGTCTTCACGCCTTGCACTCTGTGTTGTTGACAATGTTAACATGTCTACACAAAGATCAAACAAACGATGACAACATACATACACACACACACAAACACACACACACACACACACACACACACACACACACACACACACACACACACACACACACACACACACACACACACACACACATATATATATTCCTCTACAACTATTCAGCTAGTTAAGGAGATCTAAACACTTTTCATATAAACGGAAAAAAATTTGGAACTAAAAACCAATAATGTATTATTGATAGAGAAAAAGAATTTTACAAACTTATGCCTTGATGTTGCAGATCTCCTTCAATGGGTTCAGTAGGGTGCATCTCAAGCATTCGTTCGGCATTCAAATCAATGGGGAAATTGGCTTAAACTCTCTCTCAACAATGGATTCTTCTTTTCTTTCTTCAACACACCAGTTATAGTAATGACTGTTTAGCTAGCTGAATCAATGTGAGGTGGAAGAATTTATAGGAGAGGAGGAGGTGGTTTGGGATCCCACATAAGGTGGAGGAGAGGCCTATCCCTTTGGGGAGTTGCACAATTGTATGAATCAAAAAGCTAAAGGGAGAAACTTGACATGATTCAGTCGAACAAACCATGATGACTCCGCTCAACGAAGTTGTTAAGCATGGAGAATTCGTTTCTATTTTTAAAAAAATTCCAAAAGCAGCTCGGCGTGGGTTCCCTTCTGAGATAAAGCACCAAAGGGCACGGAGCCCACTGTTAATTTTTCCATGGGTGTGAGGCCATAATTTCCTACCAGCGCCAACCCAAAATCATATGTTTTTGAAGGTGTGATTGAGGAATGAGCAACAAAGAAAATGTTCTTGACATGCCAAAGGATGCAATGAAATTTATGGCAATGTATAAGAGTACATAGAGGTCACTGAAATGGTCCTCAAATGTTTGGGATGGGGATTATAGGGACGGTGAAAAAATACTGTGTAACAGATGCCCCCTAAAGCATGAGGTCTGAGAGAGAGGGAGCGGTGAAATGCTTTATGAGAACATGCCCAAACCAAAAGACCGCTATCAGAAGACCCGCAAGAACAAGTAAAACTGATATCTATGATACATGAATGTGTGGTATGGGCACAACCATCCATAGTAGAGTATATACAACAAGATCTGAGGTATGGATGCAGCCAGGAAAGGATCGAAAAATAGACTCAGGTATGGTCGCAGCCATCCAATCAGAAAAGTCATGTATGTAGTCATGATAAACCCAATCATCTTGTAGCCTGTATTTCATCAGACAAAACCTAGGGTCTTGCGCTCCATCTTGACCTGAACAAGTACAAATTCAATCATGCGAATAAATGAGATGAAGTTGAACATGAAAGAAGATCACCTGATTACCAACCAATGATGAAAGATGTTAACAGGAGTGGGAGAAACCACCAATAATGACAATGGTTCTTAATGTACAACTAGTAGAATCCACGGAATGTGAACAATGAGCTGGAGATGAACACCCATGGCATCACTCCATCGAAGGCCAATGATGAGAACTTGTCATCCAATGCAAATAAATTTCCATTGAGGCATGCAAGCTCTAAGGTATCAGAAGGGAGTCTCTAGATTAGTTTCCTGGATAATGAGCTGAAGTTGACAAGAAGTGACCGGTTGAAGGAGGGCAATAATTTTTCCCACATCATCGACACGAGACAGTGTAATAAGATGATGGTGAATCAAGACTGTTCAGAGGATCAGGGGTGAAAACTGTAGAAGGAACTTCTCTTGAACATATTGACGACACGACTCTGAAATTTGGTAGTATTTGACATCAAGGGATCTGAGGTCATGATGACGTGGAAAAGAGAATATGAGAGGTCAAAAAAATATAACCCAAAACCATGGAAGCAACATGACGAATGTAGGATGTCCCCAACTCGAAATGAACTGTAGACAAGTGTCATGTTCAAGAGTTACATACTGCCGACATGATTGAGAACTGGTTCAATTTTCCCCCACCATTTCTGGTGAGTACCCCAATATTTTTTGGAAATAAGCTTGAAGGGGATAGCATATGCTTGTCATATAAGTTTTTCCTTTGGAAAAATCCATCCTAGTACATTTTACGATATCTAGGAAGGAGAAAATCAATAACGTCATGGTGACGGTTCCCGATGTCATTTAGTTTTAATGAGTCTGACAAAGGACGAACTCGATGTATTTTCATGTTTAGAGAGTTTGAGAAGAAGTGGAAAAGAAAATCCAGTAGGTCTGTTTTTGTAGGTAGTCTCACAGATCCGAAAAAGGTAGAAAACAATATTTGGGAGAACTTCTCAGCCATGTCCAATTAAGGTATTCCTTTTTCGTAAGTAATATGTCCCAGCCCGAAAAATGGGTAAACGTATATTGGGCAGATGAAATTTTGGAGCCTTTTAACGAGTTCAAAAAGACAAGAGTCTTGAAAATTTTTTCAATTTTTGAGAGTTAGAAAATAGCTAAAAGATGACTCCAGGGGGTGACTTTTTCTTGTTTTTACCGAGTCTGAAAAAGTAATAAAATACAACTTGTCGCTTCATCGCCGTCATGTTCAGGACCAGTTGCTACACGAGAAACAAACGTAAAAACCATTTCTCAAGATAAAACAATAAAATAATTAAAAAATAAGCTTAAAACCTAATTAGGGTTTTGAAAAGGTTATAAAATGATCGAAATAGTAAAAACAAATTACTTTTCACCTTTTCACTTTCTTGTGAGAATTTTACCATTTTTAACTGTGAACTTGTGGAGTTGACAATAGACAATCCAGGAGGCCATTCACAGAACCATTTTATCTAGGTAAGAGCTCTCATATTTTCCTGCATTTTGAACTATATTTAATTTCTTGCATTTTAATTTTTGATGCATTTTGGGGGAAATTTAGCATAGATTGGTCGCGTTGGTTGGCGTAGGTTCCGAGCACGGAGTCATGCCAACCAACCTTAATTTTTAAAGGGGAAGCGCCAATCAGCACTGCAGTTTTTAAAACAACAATGCCAAACATCACAGCCAATAAATGGACCAAAATCATCTTAAAATTCCCTATTTAAATGGTTCAAGAGTAAATTATGTGACTAATGGAAGCCCTAATTATGGTTTTTCACGGAATTTAATAGTCAAAATGGTCATTGAGTGGAAAGAAAGAGAGCACGAGGAGGAAGATGAATAAGCCATGGGAAATGATGCATGCATGGATGCCCTAAGAGATTGTGGGCTCTTGAAATTATTCCTAGCACTGTGTCTACAAGCACAACTGAACTACTGCAGTATCTGATCAATGTGTGGGACACTGATCAAGAAAGGTTCATTATTCACAACCAAGAGTTAGAGATAGAAGCCTATGACATTTATTTCATCACTAGATTATCACAGAGGGGAGTTAAACCGATCCTAATAGTACCCAGATCCTTGGTGAGAGCATGGACATGTTAATAGACAGAGTTTGCCTAGGAGCAAAGAAAGGACCAAAGAGCGGCAAAGTGGATATCCAAACAATACTTGACTTGACACTACAGGTAGTGCTACACACTATAACTCAAGCCACTGGATCTCAGGCCCCTCATGAAGCTACAAAGACATATCTTCAACTTGTCGTGGATTGCATGACTACAACCGTTTACAACTGGGAGGAAGTTGTAACAATAAACCTGAAGTGTCAGTTAACGAAGTGCAATAACGACAAGCTAATTTTTTTTGGATATGGGTCCATCCTGATACCGTTCATCTTGGAACGGTTTCCAATATTTCAACATCAGGAGGTGACAGTACCTACACCACCAGCACGAGAGCCATGGATGGTCAGTTGGGCGGAGTTGATGCCTCAATCAAAAGGTTGTCAACATATGTCATGGAAGCCAGAATTATTCGACTGGCTCTGCTGACAACTCATCATCGTAGAGGATTGGCCATACATTGGCACCGATTTCATGGGTGATCCAGACCTTCCACTCTCGGAAGGAGAGGAATGGGATGAAGATTTGGGTAAAAACTCATTTTTTATATTATTTTGATGAGTGTTATGATTTTTTTGTTTATATATGTTCTGATTATTTATCCAAGCAATGCAGATGTTGGCCCAAAGAGACCTGCAGGAATGTCCCCCGTAGCATGGAGGGTCCCACGGAATTTCGAGGTGGCCCCTTAAGGTGACTCATAGGTGGGATACCAGATTATGTGATATTCGAGGATGTTCCTCGTGCATATCAGAGGCACACTGTAGGGGTGTCTAACTACATCCGCCGATTACTGAGGTGGTTCGTGCATGCAGTGACATGCTATCATAATCACCATGCTAACTGGACGCCTAGGTTTTATTTCTGCATATTTTGAGAGACATGATGTCTTAGGATGTAACCAAAACACACATATTGTTTGAACTTATGATGCATGTGGATGTAAAAAATCGATATATATATATATCTATATATATATATATATATATATATATATATATATATATGTCTAAATATTATTATGCAATGGTGAATGTTTTCACAAATTTTGCAAATGTATATCTAATACAATATTGGCTACTGCATGAGTTAACGTATTCGTTCTCCTAGGAATATGCTGATATGTGATATAATGAAAATTCCTTTCTAACAAACGAAAATGCAAATACAAAATTAAAATTTGAGTTTTTCTAACAGAATAATGCCCATTCAGCTGGAGAAAAACAAGTTGAGAGTCTAGGTTTACAATTGATTCATGAATTTCAAGAGTAATGGTTTCGGTTAAGAGTTCAATGACTGCACTATACTCAACAACATTGTTGGTTGTTTTTCTTAGACACATACCTTGAAGGTTTAGCAACTCACCATTAGGATCATAAATCATCTAGGCTGCGGAAGACAGGTTCTGGGTACTGTGGGAGGCACCATCAGCGAAATCGACATAGAGAGTAACATACATTTGCACATTAAGAAAAGACATAATAAGCAGGAAAAATTCTCACAAAGCACACCAAGCCAAAAAAAGTACCAAAAAATGAAAAACACAATTATGTACAAAAGGACATGCATGAGAGACTCATGCATAATATTTTTTTAGGTATAACCCATTTCTGGGCTGATTCAAAGGATAACATTCATAGTTAATTAGCTCATAGGCCCTGTTCCTACAAAACTTGCTTAATGATGTAGGGCCCATGCCACATGGGTTCAAATTTTCCTTCCCCTAGCTTATCATGAGCTTGGTCATAAAAGAGGACTAGGTCTCCTTCTACAAAGGTATGAGGGGAAACTGTTTGATCAAAGTGAGCTTTGACCCACTTTTTTTGTGCTTCTATGACTAGAGAAACAAAGCGGCGAGTTTCATCTAGCCTCTTCAAATATAGAAGACACTCTACCTTTGGCGAGGTATTAGGAAGTAATTCAACAACTATCTTGAGAGAAGGAATTTCGCATTCAATCGAAAGGGTAGCTTCCAGACTGTAAACAAGATGGAATGGAGTGAAAGTGGTTGCATCCTTCATCGAGGTTTGGTAAGCCTAGAGAGATGAAAACAACATGAGATTCTAGTTGGACTTATGCATCCCAATCGTATGCTAAAGCATAGTGACTAGAACCTTGTTCACGACTTCAACCTGGCCATTGGCCTAGGGGTAGTACGATGTTGAGCTGTCGTGACACAGACCCAACTTAGAAGTCAACTCAGCCATCATGTAATGGCAAAAATGAGAGCCATGATCAGTGGCAATGGCTTGAGGGATACCAAACCTGGTAATCACATGATTGAAAAGAAATTGTGCAACTGTATTACTGTCAGTTGTAAGTGTAGGTATTGCTTCTACCTATTTAGTGAATTAGTCCATGGCTACTATAATATAAGCATGCCCTTCGACTGAGTGAGGGTTACACATCATAAAATCGATTCCCCACTTTTCAAAGGGACCAACGGTAATGACGGGATGGAGGTGTGTGGGTGGCGTGCACATCTTGCACTAGTAAATCTACCACTTGTGACACTTACAGACAACGATAATGTAGTCTTTAAAAATTATAGGCTAGAAATATCCAACATGAAGGATTTTTTGGGCCGTAGCATATCTAGACATGTGACCACCACATGTGCTAGAATGGCAGTCATTGAGGACTTTTTCATCGTCCTTGAGGGTTAAACACTGGCAGAGAACATAATCAACTCCGATGCAGTAAAGAGTATCTCTGACTGTGCGATAAGGTTGCAAATGATGACGGATACGTCGACGAGCATCCTTCGTCAACTCAGATCAGAAGGTGGAAGTCTGGAGATAGACGATGATATCACTATACCATGGATGGAGGGTGCTAATGAGAAAAAGAGTATCATCTAGAATTCATTCCTCAGAACCAGAGGGAGCAAAGGAAGACAGTAAAGAGAAAATCAGATCGAAAAAAACTAATGATTTCTTCGATTTGGCGGTAGTAAAATATAAATCAAACTCTTGGAGGATAACAATCCATTTCGAGTTTCCCCCCCAGCAATTTTCGAGTCAATGTATAGGTCATGGGGTTGAAATCATAAATCATGGTTACTGTATGAAGTAAAATATAATGGCGAAAATGTTGGACGGCTTGAACAACCGCCAACGCCAATTTCTCGACATGTGCATAATGTGTTTCAATATCGAGAAGATTTTGGCTTACGTAATAAATTATGTGATCATCACCATCATTGTTGTCCTGTACGATAAGCATGGAAATAGTGCTAAATGCGGCAGTCAAATAGAGGAAATATTCGTTATGATAATTGGGTGGATGCAAAAGAGCAGCATTTACAAGCAATGTTTTTAGTGCATCGAAATATTTTTGGGCAATATTATCCCGGAGGAATAGGACACCTTGCTTAAGCAATCACATGAATCCTTTGGCTACTTCAACATAGTTCGGTATAAAATGGAGTAGGAAATTAGATTTCCCTTGTAAAATCTGCAACTGATGTAAAGAGGAAGGGGAGGGGATATTGACAATAGCTTCGACCTTAAGAGGGTCGAGACAAATTTCGTATTTAGAAATGATAAACCCAAGGAGTCTAGTAGAATCAACGTAGAAGACACACTTATGCGGATTGAGCCGAATGTTATAACGTCTACAATGAAGAAGGATTTGAAGAAGATGAATTGGGTAGTCTTTATGCTTAGCAGAATGAGTTGAAAGGTCATCCAGGTAAGGTTGAAAAATGCATTTAATATCATGGAAAGCGTATGAAATTGCTCATTAAAATGTGGCCCCAGCATTCTCCAGTCCAAAAGGGAGCTTATTGTATGCAAAGGTGCCCCAAGGAAAGATGAAGGCGGTTTTGTGTTGATCAACCGGTAAATATTGATATGGTTGTAACCAGAGAACCCGTCCATGAGGGAAAAGATCTCACTCTTAGCACATTCGTCAATGATCTGGTTGATGAAAGGAGTGGCATAGTTATCCTTAGGACAAGCGTGATTAATGTCGCAGTAATCCACACAGACTCTAATAGTACCCTGCTTCTTATCCATAGGGACGATGTTAGAAACCCATTATGTTAAGGGGATCAGATAAATGAAGGCAGCTTTGAGAAGTTTCTCAAATTCTCCCTTTATGGCAGTGACCTTTCTAGGGTGCACGGTATGAAGACGTTGGCGAACAGGTTTCGTGTCAGGATAAGTAGGGATCTCATGCACAACTATACTCAGATTGATGTCGGGAATTTCTTCGTAGGACCAAGAGAAAATGTCTCAAAACTCTCGGAAGATACTAGTAAAGACCTCAATCTCATTAGGGGAATAGGTCACCCCAATGTGCATGTTCTCAACAACCCTCGGTTTAATGGATATGTCAATAGGCATTGTTTGCGTAATGTTTCTCAAGTTACCTTCCGCAAAAAATTCATGTGTCAAGATGGGCATTTTAAGTGGATGAGAAGGAGTTTGGGAATCAAATTTCTCAAGACAAGTAGACATGGCCCCAAGGCCAGGCATAAAGGAGGAATGATGATGACTATTTTCCCAAGGAGGATCCTCAAGAGACATGGTTTCCATGATGGCCTCATCAGTGGGAAATATCTCATTCAAGGGATCAGGAGAATCCAAAGCGCCGAGCCAAGGGATTGAGAATAAATGTCAAGAGACACACTCAAAGGAGTATGATCAGAGGGAGGAGGAGATGAAGCCGAAATAATTTCACAATAATCAATTTATATTGGGATTAACGGCATCGCGTCACCAAACGAATCAATCTAATTAGGCAAAGGGATGATCCACAGATTAGAAGACGTGGGGATCATATTGAACTAAGTAGTATTGGGCAGAGGAAGAGAAAAAAGACCCATAAGGGAGGGATCTTTGAAAAGTATCGACCCTATGCTATCATAAGGCATAGGAATATGATATACATATGGAATGTTGCTCTCGGAAAACGTGGAAGTGAAAAAGGACAACTGATCGACAGTGATGATCTTTCCTTCATGCGGAAATCAAAGAACACGAAAGAGAGTGGATGACAAGTATAGCATAGCGTGAGTCCAACTGCAACTGAGGAGAAGATTATAATTGAACTTGGTGTCAATGAATTCAACCTCAATGTTAATTATTTTCCCTTTCAATGTGATAGGTAATCTAGCGAGAACACCAAGAGGGAAATATTCCCTTCCGTAAAAAGCTTCTAAAGGATTTGGAGATTGATTAAGGGCTCGAAAACCAATGGCCTTCCAGCATGAAGAAGACATGATGAAAGTAGATGCACCCTCGTCCACGACTGCTCGATGGATATTATTTTCATTAATCCCAACTTGGATAATTAGTGCAAGCTGGTGAGGGAGACGCGGAACAAAATTTTCCAAATCAAAAGTGATAAGGTTGGAATCAGAGGGTTCAACCCCTCCGAAGGTAGATATAAAAGGCTTCTATTGTGATGTAAAAATCTTAAGTACTTCCATTGCAGACATAGCGGATGGCGCCTGAGCCAAATACTCAACAATACTGTAATGCTGAGTGACACAGGCATTTGGGTTTTAAGAATACTTACAGAGTACACCTTTAGAAGGTGGTTGTACAACAAGCCCAGGACTAGGCCTTTCAATGTGAAGAAGGCCAGAAGCAGGTAGGGGAGGAGGACCATCAACGATATCTTTCCTTGCTACCTAACGCGGTTCGGTATAATCTTTCGATATGGTAGCAATAGATATGGGTGCAACATCATTCATTATGAAAAACTAAGAGCCAAATGGGGCAGAGAATTGAGGTTGCTCCACCATCTGGGTTTGTTGTGATGGGAATGGTTCTTTAAGGATTTTTGGAGTGCCTTGAGTACCTTTGAGCAGTTGAATCACTTTAGCCCATCGTGGATAGTCCTTGGTGTAATGATCGTCGTCACAAATCAAACAAGGGTACTTCAGTTTACATTTCGAACCATCATCAGCATTAGGTTTTGGAGAATCCTATTTCGGGGTATCAGCTTTGGCCTTGCCTTTACCCTTCTTCTTACCTTTGGAAGCTTTATCCACTGGGGTGGACTGGACATCATTCACTTCCACGGTCTTACCAGGATTTGGAGGTGGGTGAGAAGCAATATTAGTGGAAGAAGTATATTTTTGCTTCGCAGGATTTGGAGAAGACTTACGAGAAGTTTGAAACACAGAACCAACGATACCATTGACAGATGGGGTCGTCAATGCTTTGGTAGTTCCATGTCATGGAGCATCAGGAAAGAGTTCATACAGCATTCCAAATTGAGAGTACATGAGATCGAGGTACTGGGCATGAGCGATGGCTTTTTCCTCAGTAAAACATGCCCCCATATCGATGTCCTTAGCAATCAGACCAATAAAAGAGGTAGTGAACCAATCAGTCAGAAGTTGATCAATAATATCAAACTTAATCAAACGATGATGCCACCTCCATTCATGAATATGATCGAAGATATGATTAGCCTGATCCTGTTTCAAGGATGTGAGGAGGTGTGTCCTAGTTTCATAATGAACTCGCAACTGAAAGTGCACGAGAAATTCCATGGCAAGAGAGTTGAAATATTGGAATATGCCATGGGAGAGCTCAATGTACCATTTTACAACAACACTAGTGAGAGTCCTTTGGAAAAGATGTAGTTGAATTGAATCGTCAACCCAAGAGTTAGAGGATCACCAAAGATGGTATGTCATAACATGGGCTTGGGGCTCTTCTTCGGACTTGCCTTCAAATTTGGCACAATCGCCAGGGATTTTAGTAGGAATTGGGGGCCAATATGGATTATGACGGATAGGAGCATTCGTTACTTTTGACACATGGGGTAATTCCAATGTAGCAAGAAATGGAAATTACGGATTGAAAGGCATTGTAAGCCTTTGATAGAGACCAATATTGGGAATCCAACTGGGTTGGGATAAATTCTGATCCCATATGTTTTGTCTCAGAGGATTTTATCCATAGGGGCTATAATTCTGATAATTCTACCCATACACAGGTTCAGGACCAAGATGTTGATTCTGAGTGAACCACCGAGGTCCTGTCTGAGCAACATATGGATTTTTTTACAGAATGTAAGAAGTGCCTTGGGGCAGACCTTGTACCATTGAAGATTGACCTTGAGGAATGAAAGGTGGGCCCTGAGGTTTCACAGGCTGTCCCTGGGGTGCAGGTTGGCCTGGATGTTGGGGTTGGATAGGCTATCCCTGGGTTACAGGTTGGCCTAGATGTTGAGGTCCACTAGGCTTCCCTTGGGGTACAGTTTCTCTTGATGGTTGAGATGAGCCAAGTTTCCCGTAAAGACCAGGTTGGCCCGGCTGGGTAGTGGAGGGTTGACCTTGATGCACAAAAGTTGGGCCTTGCTGAACCTAAGGCTAACTCTGTTGCACAAAAGGTTGTCCAAAAGATGGATAGGCTTGCCCCCGGGGAACATAAGACATTCCCTGTTGAACATGAGGCTGACCAGCATGACCATAGGGTTGTCCCTATAGGTACGTAAAATGGTTGGGGTAAATCTAAATTTGAGGGGTTTGAACATATAATGGACCTTTTTGGTGAGGCCCATAGTGATAGATGTGATTTCCATGCTCATCGTAATAATGTGGAGGATTAATGGGAGCTGGAACCTGCTAAGAACCCTGGGGGAAGTAATTTTTTTGTTGAATGGCCATCATATACTGGTCGTACGTCAAACCTCCAAGAATAGGATTAGAGGAGATAGGTGCACTACCAGTAGGCTGATGGACTCCCGATATGTAAGGTTGTGATCCACTCATGACAGGCCCAACAGGTATCATGAAAGCAATAGAAATCATCCCTCGAGCATCAGAAGATGGCGGTAATGACAGAATCACACTAACAGAAGGTGCTGATGAATCCACACAAATAGTGGGTTGGGTTGGGATAGAATTAATGATCATCAATGCAATGGTAATCAAAGGGGATGGACATGATTAAAACGACCCCTCCGAGGGAGCCAATGTTCCTAACCATATTAGATTCTGATACAAAGATGTAGCACTAGAAATCATCTAGTGCAACGAACGATAACCAGCTGGGAGAGATGAAGGCTATGAGGAAGTTTGACCCGAGTCATAAGGAAAATTCTCCAGAGGGAACTGATATTCTCCCGTAGAAACATAAGTCTCTTCACTGCTAATAGGACTCGTGGCATCCATGTCGGATGAAGACATGCTGTTGGTGAAAAGGCGATGAGCAGTGGCAAGTAAAGAACATGTTAATGGTGATTCAGGCGGTTGCTAGGGATATTCCCTTAAAAAGGCCCAAGCATCTAGAGGTTGTCAGTTGATATCAAATGGTTCCTTGGGAGGAGATCGAGTGGCAAGAGGTTGAACACTTGGAATAATATAACACTAGTAGCCTAGAGTCCTAATAGACTGAGATGTCTCTGAAGAAACTTCAGGGGAAGGTTCTTCACTATGAGGTAATGAAGAGGATGATGAAATTGGTGGTTCCGCCACCGTGACTTTGTCTAAAAAACAGGAGAGAAAAGAGATAATAAATTCAAGGCTTCAAGACCAATCACTAAGGAATCAATTTAATGGGAGTGTGATCGTAGGTAATTAATTTTATGACACTAAAATAAAACTCTGCCTTTTCATATTTTAAGAGTCGAGAAAAGGGAAAAAGATGACTCTAGTCACTTTCAGGTTGGACGAGCTTGAAAGGACAAGAACTCGATGACCTTTTCAAATTTAGAGAGTCGCAGAAAGATCAAAATGACTACTCAAGAAATCTAAGCAAGAGGGTGTACCAAGCTCCTATGAATTGCAATATACGCCTTGGTGATCAAATGAAAGAGAAATGACCAAGGACTTAAAGTACGTGCAAGAAGTCTCCCCGAATGATGTGTTCAGTGTATCACGGTTACAGGGTGGAAGAATCAACTTCCTATGGATAAAGGATTACAACCTATGAGGGTCTCCCTTTATATTCTTGAATATACAAGGAGCACAAGTCCATACTAGTGCTATCTAATGCCAGATGGTGAATGAAAACTACTAGGTTTAACGACACTGGAACACGTCACTAGCCTAGACCTCTAAATGTGAGCATTAAGTTTCAATGCTTCCTTAGGTTGATTGAGTTCATTTTAAAGTTTCTATTGAAATTATGTTTCAGTTCCAAGGCCTTACCGAATGTAATCTCAAATCTTTAAAGCACAACTACATGAGAAAGAATATCATTTTAATTCGATGAAAAACTATATAAGAGAGGGATACAAGTTCACACCCAAGCAACAATCAATCGAATGTAAGAAGAAATTTTCCTAATGCCAATAAAAAAACCAAAGCAGAAAATGAAAGGATTTTCTCTTGTTGTTCACTTTTTAATGAGAAAGCTACTAATGCAAAAGAATAATTTTCATTTTCTAATCAAGAGAAAGAATTAAATTTTTTTCTTTTAGATGAATGAGAAGCAATAATGCATTGTTATACTAAAAGGACAAAACAAACACTAGTTTTGACCAACTCGAATGAAATGATAAAAAACGAAGAGACCAATCCAACGTGAATGTAAAACACACTCAAAACAAACATGCATTCCTTCATGTGGAAAGAGGACTTTGAAATCGACTCAATGAGAAATCTGATATTTTCTCAAGGTGAGAGATGGAAGGTCAAACAGACACCAAGATGATATTTTGACGACCCAACCTCACATAGAATCGAAGGAGAATACCAAACAATCAGTCAAAAAATTGAAAATATGAAATACTAGAATGACTCATACGCAAATCAGAAGCTTAGTGAACATGCGGCCGAACAATAAATAAAATACACCTAGAAACCCTAGGACGAAGGAGCCACACAAGATAGATGAGAGACAACCAACTGAAGAGAATGAGACAGGGAAGTCAAAATAAATCCAAGTGGGCTAATCTAAGAGGAAAAAACCAAGCCAAAGGTTAAGATGCACTGGAAAACTTAGGGAAGAGGCCTAAATAGAAACCTACAGGATTCAACGTGACTATTCAACTGTAATCTGTGCTGAATAGGGAAAATCTCACCTGTAAAATAGGCAACCCATGCCAATCGATGGGAATTTTAGCGAAACAACAAAACCGAGCAAGGAAACTAAGGAAAGGAGAAAAAGAAGTTGAGGAAAATCTAGGCTTAACACTCTAAGTATAGGTGATATGGCTTGAAACAGTCAGATAAGAAAAACAAAGAAAATAAATGGCAATACGACCAAAGTTAGACAGACAAGAAAAAATCCAAAACGAATCAACGAGAGGCGACAGACACACTGATCCCCAGTATGTTCACCAAATTGTTGATTAGGAAAATCCCCTCTGTAGACAGAGGCAACCCCTCTAGCCCTAGGGTGGGTCTAGCAACAAGGGAACATGTTGGACTCCTGAATTCCTAGCTTATAAATGAAATATGAACTAGAATAGATAGCCTACCTCGGTCCAACGCTTTTGTCATGGCACGTGGCAGTGATCCTTCGATATTTTTCTTCACGCCTCAAGCTCCGTGTTGGTGATGATTTTCACATGTCTACACAAAGATAAAACAAACGATGACAAAATACAAGCATATAAATTCATCTATAGCTTTTCAGCTAGTCAAGAAGAGATAAGCACTTTGCATATAGATGGAAACAAAGTTGGAACCAGAAAACAATCATGTATTACTAATAGAGAAAAATAAGTTTACAACCTTATGCCTTGACGTTGAAGATCTCCTTGGACGGGTTCAGTCAGACGCGTCTCAAGCATTTGTTCGACAATCGACTCAATGAGGCAATGGGCTTAAAATCTCTCTCAACAATGGATTCTTCTCTGCTTTCTTCAAGACACCAGCTATAGTAATGAATGTTCAGCTAGCTAAATTAATGTGAGGAGGAAGAATTTATAGGAGAGGAGGAGGAGGTTTGGAATCCCACATAAGGTGGAATAGAGGTTTAACCCTTTGGGGAGTTGCACAATTGTAGGAACCAACAAGCCAAAGGGCGAAAATCGACGTGATTCAGTTGAACAAACCATGATGACTATGCTCACAAATTTGTTAAGAATGGAAACTTCGTTTCTATTTTAAAAAAATTTCCAAAAGCAGCTCAGCATGGGTGCCCTTCTGAGACAAAGTGCAAAAGGGTGCATGTCCCAGTGTTAATTTCTCCATGGGCGCGAGGCCATAATTTCCTACCGTCGCCGACCCAAAATCATATGTTTTTTAAGGTCTGCTTGAGGAATGAGCAATAGAGAAAATGTTCTTGACATGCCAAAGGATGCAATGACATTTATGGCAATGTATGACAGTACATAGAGGTCACTGAAATGGTCCTCCAATGTTCGGGATGGGGATTACAGGGACAGTGAAAAAATATTGTGTAACAACCCTCCATCAACCTTCTATTCATCAAAATAGCCATCATCCCTATTTTTCAGATTTTTCATCCCTACACCATGACCAAACTCTAGAGGTGAAAGACATGCCTCCCAAGAGATTCTAAGCTTGGCCAAGGGGTGGGCCACCTTCCACTCATCCAAACCCACCTTCACTCCACCTTCCCTTCACTTTTCTCACCCATTTTTGGCCTTAGATTTCCCTCAGACTGTTTCCTGTAGTAATTCAGGACTTTCCTGTAGCACTACAGGAAACCTGCAGCACCACTTGCAACAGCACCATTGGGCCCCTCCTTAAGCCCATAAACCACCATCCACCTCATCTAGACCTTCCAAAATGAGCCAAACATCTTCATCCTTGCACTCATGAGTTCAAGCCTTCCATAAGCCACCTTAGCGCTTTCTTCTCCTGCTGGAAGACAATGCATTTAAAGGCGTAGTTAGGTCATGATTAGCTGCATGGTTAAAAGCATGATAGATAGCACATAGAGTGAATAGAGTGTGTTTAGCCATTTTCCCCAAAAAAGTGTGATTAGGTTAGTTTCCTTTATGCAATTTCAATTCAACAATTTACTTCATGCAAGATGCCTAGTTTGCTTTCATTTCTTATCATAGCTTAATGTGTAGATTTATTTCATTGAAGAGTAGTTAGATGTACTTTCTTGCTATAGAATAGTTCTATACTTGTTGGTAGAGTAATAGTTTTGAATCATTTGTGGCCCTAGGCCTAAATTCATAAGTGTGACAGACTTCATCCATAAACCTTAGAAGTAGCACCCTTTCGTAGAGCCCAAAAGAGGATGACATGAGTAGAATGCATCTGTTGTGTATATAGCACTGTCACCTCCAATTTTATACGAACTCTGGGTTGATAAATTAAAGTAGGGAAGCTTCTGGGAGTTGCAACATTCTTGGTGCAATACCAGGGCTCACCACTTTTTGACGTCATTGCCGGGGAAGTGTCTAGCAGATGCTTTGATTTTGTTCTAGCATTATTTAATGCTTTAATTTTACATGTTGTTTCAAAAATATTGAGAAAAATAAAAAAAATATGATTTTCATGCCTTGTAGGAGTAGGGATACTCAAGTATTTTTTTTAAATAAAACCCCAACATCGCTAAATAGTCACCCTTCACTCTTCTTCAATGGATGTGAGGTTGAATATACCATAGGTGAGTGTTCTGAAAATTTTGAAGAACCTATTGGAGAAGAAGAAGATCTTGTTTCACATGAGAAACCTGCTTCACCTATTTAAACCATGGCTGAAACTGAAGCCCAGGGATCCTTTCCCATTAGAGAGGCATATGGGGAAACTAAAATTAAGAACATTATCCCCTCATACCTTCCACACTTTCATGGACTTACCTCTGAAGATCTTGACACATTCATGTTTGAATTTGTTGTTGTTTGTAGGACCTATGACTATGCCTCAGATGATCAAAATTTGAAGATATTCCCATCTACCCTTAAGGATGCAGCCTTGCACTGGTTCATGGGTCTACTTGGGAACAACGTCACTACCTGGGCCTAGATGCAAAAGGAATTTAACAACAAGTACAGGGACTACTGTAGTTACAAGGAAACTAAAGATGAGATTCAGAATGACTCTAGGGCTTGATGAATCCCTAGAAGACTATTAAGAGAGGTTTCGGTTAAACTAAAAGAGAGCCAAATGTACCCTTGATCCTAGATAACTTAAAGTAGTACTTATCTAAGGGATCAGGTAGGAGGTGATAGAAACACTCAATATGTTATCAATAGGTTATATATACCAAATACCTTATGAAACAATCAAAACTATCTTCAGGAATCATTCTAGGGCAGCTAGGAAGAAAGGCATAGTTGGTCAAAGTACCAATACCCCTTCCTCTTCCACCTCCATCAAAGATGAGATTGGAAATATGATGGAGGACTTCAAGAGTGACATATTGTGGAACTTTTCCTTGCAAATGGACATAATGTAGGTCAAGAGGAAGCAAGAGGATGAAAAAAGGGCCTTGGCTATATTTTTTCCTAGATGTACTACAAAACACCCTAGGAATGAATGCCCATTAAATTTCATAGAGGTTTGCTTTTTCTGTGAGGAGAATCATGCCACAGACAAGTGTCCCTCATTACTTAGACTCAAAGCTGTATATCAAGGTGGGGAATTAGGACCATAGCAACTATGTTTCATCAACTAGAGAAGGCCTCAAGGCCCTTGGTAATATAAGCAAGGTATGCAAGGTGCACCTTACTATTACTATCACGATAATAAGAATGCGCCCATGCAATATTGGTACAATCCCATTCCTCCATCCTGGCCTACACATCCTACTTGGAATTACAAACCTCCATATCATCCTTAGCCTGTGAACCAACCATTTTAGCAGCATGTTCCTCAACAACCTCAGTGGAACCATCCATCCTATGAGTGGAGGCCTCAACATAATCAACCACCTTCTCTAATTCCTCCACCCCAACCTCAACCTCATCTTACTCATGATGCTCCACCAAAGTTGCCTCATATGCCTGCACAACCTAATCGTAACCCGAACAACAGACAGGCACAACAGGTTTATAGTGGAGAGACATCCTATCCAGCTTATGTTGTGGAGATACATGAGATTAATCTCAGGCTGGGAAGAGTACTCCGGGGAAACCACCCTCCATCTCCACCTATAGAAATTGAGGAGGAAAAGAAAGAAATTAACACTTAGATCCAACAAATTCCTTTTCCTAAGGGCTTGATCCATTCTATTCAACTACCCCATAGGAGACCAAAATTCTGGGAGAACTAAAAAATTTCTGTGTAAAGATACCTCTTCTCCAGACCATTAAGGATATTCGTATTTACAATAGTCTCATCAAGGAAAATTTCTTCAAGATACACGGGAGAAAGAAAAAATTACCCCCACCATCAATATAGTAGGACAATTGTCCGACTTAATGTTGGGAAGGGTTATCTTTCAAAAGTACCTAGACCCTGGTAGTCTAGTTGTAGATGTGCACATAGATGGTGTCATAGTCCCCAATAATCTGATTGATCTCGAGGCTGCCATAAATGTCATGAACAAGGAAACTATGTTAAAACTCAACATATAAGGGACTTTGAGGTAAATCACAACAGTTATTGAACTTGCAGATTGGTCCACAATAACTCTGGAATGAATTGTTGAGGATGTTATGGTTTCAATTGACTCTTGGGAGTGTCCTATAGATTTCCTGGTTTTGAAACCAAAAAAAAGTTCAATGGATATCCTATCATATTAGGGAGACTTTTGTTAGCTACTACGGATGCTTATATCAGCTGTCGGGCTGGAAACATGATTATTAAGAATGGGCCCTTGTAGAAACAACTGGTATTATATTCTCCAACCCATCCTTCATTGATCATGATTTACCTATATGGTTAGAGGATGAAGAAGATGATGCATCTAAAACTAATCCCATTTGTACCATACATGTTTTTCTTAGAGGGGGGCATCTTGATGAAGATGAACTCATTGACCATGTCATTCAAAACCAATCCCCCATTAACAGTCCGCTGTAAAAACTAGTCAAAGAATCTGAAAGCCACCCTTGGATGGAATTTCACTCAGTTGATTCAACCTCTGAAACCACCAAGGCTATAGAGTTTGGTCCATATAGATCTCTAAAATTTAACTCAAATCTCTCAGATGAAGAAGAAAATCATATATGACAGTTTCTGAAAGAAAACCTAGATGCATTTTTTTGGGATTACAAGGACATGGAAGGGGTGCATCCTTGAGTATGAAGATATCATATTTACATTAAAGAGGGATGCAAGACTGTGTGCCAACCTCAAAGGTGGATGAAACCAAATATAAAGGACATAGTCAAGGAAGAACTGTAGAAATTACTAGATGCAGGTTTCATTTATGCTATATTAGAAAGTGAGTGGGTATCTCCTCTTGTGCTAGTCTTAAAGACGAATGGAAAATGGTGAATCTGTGTTGATTATAGAGAACTCAACAAAGCCACCAAGAAGGAACATTTCCATTTTCCCTTTATAGATCAAGTCCTGGATGGCCTTGAAGAAAATAAGTTATTTTCCTTCTTAGATGGGTTCAGTGGGTATAACTAGATCTAAATCATCTCTGAAGACTAGGACAAGACTACTTTCACCTGCCCTTGGGTACCTTCTCTTATCGAGTCCTACCCTTTGGGTTGTGCAATGCCCCAACTACCTTACAAAGAGCTGTCTTGAGAATTTTATCTAAGCTAGTCCATGAATCAGTTAAAATATACATGGATGACTTCAAACCCTATGGGGATGACTTCTAGGAGGCTCTCTCCAATTTGGGAAAAGTGTTGAGAAGGTGCAGTGAGATGCATCTCTCCCTGAGCCCAGAAAAGTGTGATTCATGAAAAGAGCAAGAGTTGAATTTGGACACTCAATATCCCAAGAAGGAATACAGGTGGACCTGAAAAAATCACCATCATCAAAAGGGTACCTTCTCCTCAAAAGTAGAGATATGTCAGGATTTTCTTGGGTTTAGCTAGATATTATAGAAGATTCATTAAATAATTCAACAAGTTGGCCTCGCCACTATTTGGTATGTTGACCAAAGATTATTATTTTACTTGGTCCAGTCTTTGTAAAGAAGATTTTGAGATCATTAAGGGAAAGTTAACTACTGCCCCCATTCTCCAAGGTCCAAGTTGGACTCTACCTTTCCACATTCACACAGATGCATTAGAAAAAGATGTGGGGGCAACATTGGTGTAGTTAGAAGACAAATTACCTTATGAAATATATTTCATAAATAAGAACTTGTTTAAGGGCAAACTCAATTACACTGTCACAGAGAAGGAAATGTTAGCCATTGTTATGCAGAATTATGAATTACAGATAAAACACATTCCCTAAATGTGGTGCTCATTTAGAACAAAATATTAAATACTTTGAAGACACTTTTCCTAAGATTAAATAGACACACCGAAAGATGGAGAAACCTACTTGGGGTCCAATCACTTCCTATTCTACTTCTGTCGCTCTTGCTGTAGCTTCCAATCCAAATTTGATCGCCGGACTAGTTCCTTCAAGTATAAAAACTAAACAACAAAGAGATTGCAATATATAGATGGCTATTTATCTTATTTAGTTAAATCAATGAAACATTAAACATATACATCGACTAAGAATCCATAATATGAAAGATAGAAGCTTATATAGATACATATGTGGGAAAATGAGCAGAAATATTTATTAATGGATAGAAGGGGGAGGTTACAACCTGTGATTGATTTGATCTCACCAACTCCAGCATCATCCCAGCCTCATCATAATGAACATCTCTCCAGAAACATATCACTCAAATAAAACACTCAATTGAGAATCCAACAACATTTCTCTACCAAATTTATTCCTTCTCAAGCACTAGGATCTGTGCTCAATTTATAGATGAACTGAAGGTAGTTTCACAATCAATGACTTTCTAATAAGAGGCAAGACATGTTCCCAAGCTCAAAGGAGTTGAATGGACACATGGATTCAAAGTTTGAAACATATGGACTCTTCTAGAAGGCACTAGACATGTGGATATTCCGGAACAATGAGAATTTCGCTCCCAATTGATCAACACACCCTTGAGTGTCAGGAAGTGCTTTGTAGAGCACCCTTGAATGGAGGTGCCTTCATATGCAAAGGATTTAGTCCCTTGAGAGACTACGTTGGTGAGGTCATAGGTGATATAACATGCACTTAAAATCTTGGAAACCTTGCAATGGAAGCCATGGATGATTTGTTCTTGTTCTTTGTCTTAGGGCATGTAGCAACTGAAATGATAGGGGATGATAGGCTCTATTCATTGGTTCTGGGGATGATGTCCAGTTTAACCTTGTCATTGGGAATGGTGCCCAAATTGACCGATGATAGATTTCCCCATAAAGCATGAATTCAGAATAATAATAACAATATTTTTTGAATGAGATGCTTTACACTGTGATGGGCTGGAGCTGAAGCGGAGTGGCAACCTGCATCAATCTTATAATACATTACAACATGATATATCCTCTTGATCATGAATTGCTGAGGAAAGGAATTCCCATGCTCAACAAATAAACTATATAATAACGTGTACATAGTGCAGAAAGTTGTCTACATTGGAATGTTTCCCAATACAGACATGCCTCTAGATATAGGCCCATGTTCGGATGACGATCTGTATGTAAGGTCATCGTACAGATGATATGTACAAAAATCCTGAAATCACAACCTGGATGGTTGAAACTAGATCTGGGGTCTTCTAATCTTGTTCACTCGATCATTCAGATATAAGTCTAGCCATGAAAATATATGATTTGTAGTCGAACATGGTAATACATCATTTGATTACCAGCCAATGATGTGAGCTGCTAAAAAATGTGAGAGAACCACCATTGATGTTAATGGCCCTCAAGGTACTATAGTACATTTCGTAAGGCATGAATAGATGATTTGATGTCGAATGCCAAACAAAATCTTTCAGTCAAAAGTCTAGAAGCGAGGATCTTGTCGATGCTGTAACAAGCCTCATGGTACTAGAAGATGATGTTTCTAAGTAAACTTCTTAGATACTGATTTGATGTCGAGAGGAAGTCATTTTATTGAAAAACAGGAGTTACTGATTTCAGAGACAAAGTATGACTTGATATAGCAATGTTCAGGGATGATTGTCATGAGAATGAAGGTTTATGAGTATTGTAGAAGGATGAGTATTCATTGGATGACTTCTCTTGAACATATCGGTGACACTGAGATGAGTTGGCAACATTGACCCAAAACCGAAGTGAAGGTATGATGAACCATAGGAATGAATGAACCGTCAAGAAGATTACCCAAACCAAATAGTCACAGTGATGGAGTCAATTTTTATGTTCAATAGCGACCTGCTACTGTAAAAAGTTCTACTCACTTTTCCAAATTTTCCCCGGTCATTTGTCGACCAATACCTCTTTATTTTTTAACAAGCTTGAGGAGGATAACATATGCTTGATATATAATTCAACCCTTTGGGCAAATAATGCATCAACATTTAATAATTTAACGAGTCTAGCTATGAATGAAACTCGATTCTTGCCATAATCGACAAGCCCGTCGCTATTTTACGTTTTAACGAGCCTAACAACAGTGAAAACCTAGTACTTTTTCATATTTAGAGAGTTTGAAAAAGAGGATGAAAGAAAACTCCATAAGTAATTTTTCCTGAAGCTGTCACTTAGATTTGAAAAAGTGTAAAATAATATCTGAGAGAACCTCTTTAGTCATGTTTGACTAAGGTATTCCTTTTTCGTAAATAATCTATCTCAGTCTGAAAAATGGTTAAACTTATACTGAGTAGATATCAATTCATTTACTTTTACGAGCTAGAAAATACAAGTGCTCATAAATCTTTTCACATTATCAGAGTTTGAAAAGAGCTAAAAGAAGACTCCAGGGGTTCCTTTTTCGCTATTATCGAAGCTCAAAAAAGAGATAAACATGCGCTTCAATTCCTTTTTGATTTTTAACAAAGCTTGAAAAATAAAGACAAAAGTATGCTTTGTGGTCAAATCATTCTTGAAATAAATCTGCACGACTAATCTATTAATCAGCTGTAAAACCTGTTCAGAACAACATCAAATGGATTAGAAGTATGTGTTTCATGATAAAAATAGAATAAAACCATAGTCGCAACAATAAATATGAATTGAAAATAATTAAATGACTAATTAAAAGAGATTTACTATTCATTTTTAGCATTTGCATTTTGGATCTCTAAACCTCTTTTTGCCCCCGAACTTCAACTGTTGATTTCATGCAATTAGTAATAATTTTTTAAATCCCCCATGCAAGAGCACATGTTGAATGCCCCCTGCAAAATAATATTTCCCCCAAGGCTTCATTTCATTCACCTAAGTAAACTACTGGTTACTAGTTACTGGATGGAATGAAGGCTCATTTACGAGATTAGATGGAAGACTCGTCGTAATTAGGAGAGGATTTGTTTCATTTTTTAACGAGCTTGACACAGGAAAAAAACTATGCTCATGAAGTGTTTTATTTTTTAACAAGGTTGACACAGTAAAAGAACTTTCCTCAAAGGCACTTGTTTCATTTTTTAACAAGGTTGACACGAGAAAAAAGAACTATCCTCATAGGATCTTGTTTCATTTTTTAACGAGGTTGACACAGTAAAAGAACCATCCTCATAATCTCATTAATTTTTTAATGAGGTTGACACAGGAAAATAACCATCCTCATTGTGCAGTTGGACTAGTAAGTGTACGTTGGAAAATACGTAGTCTAACGGAGTCATCATTTAAGGAGCTTGATGAACACGAAAAATGATAAGTTATAACATGCGTTGACGAGTCTTCTCTAGGGTTTTCATTGAATTTTGGAATTTTAGAGGGTAATTTTTGTGAAATCACTGGCCACCAAGGGGAATAACTGATGGAACCAGCTTGATATTGCACTGAAGATGTGAATAAAGGATCAAGCCGTCCAGTACTCATAAGGGAGGAACCATATAGGATTCCAGATGATGACATGGGTGAATTCAATGGACAAAACATCGAAGATGAAGCAATAGTAGATGTTATTGCAGCTAAAATAGATGGTTCAGTCTAGGATGGTATCTCAACCATGGTCAAATGACCCAATGTATATCCTATAGAATCTACGGGAACTCAAAGTGAAACAAGATCAACAAAAGCAGAGGAAGGTGATTTAGGAAAAGACTCGTATAGGTAAATCTCCTACCGAAAATGAGTTGGAGTTAAAGGTGTCTCATCTTGTGCTATTTCTTCAATCGAAATCAAACTAGGTGGAAGAACTTCACCATTAGGCCCGAAGTATATTTTAGGTCGTTGATTGCGCGATATGGGAGACTTAATGGCTACAATATATTGTGGAGTGACCAATACAGGAACAACTTCCAATTGTTCGACTTCGAGATTGAGAGTTTCTCCACTTAGGGCATATAAAAATTGAAATATAAGGGGATGATAGACCCTATTTCAGTGGTCCTAGGGATGATGTCCAGTTTGACCAATAAAAATTTCTGCCTAAAGCATGATGGGATCCGAATCAACTTCTAGTTGAACAATGTCGGGTTCGGGAGGTATGGTCTTACTGATTGGATGATCGTAACCATGAGTAGTTGTGAGGAATCTATCTCGACAACAATATAAGAACTAGGATTTATAGAAACAACTTATTCCGACTTTGGTATGAAGATGATGCTTCACCAGAGGTACTGATGGTACTGGTTTCGGTAGAGTGATGTCGCCTTCGTCGACCAGAAGTAACTTCCAGTGGTAAAGGTGGTTTCAATGCAAGTCTATGTGAATGACGGGGAAAGGGATTTTATTTTTCCACGATGAATTATTTATTTTATGACCAAAAAAAAATAAACAAAATAAAAGGGTAATTCTAGGCAAAAGGTTTACCAAGAAACTATGAACTGCAGAATACCTCCTGGCGAACCAAGAAGTACTGGCAGGAAATCTCCCCGAATGCTGTGTTCGGTGTATCAAAATTTACAAGGCGGCCGACTCGATTCAATATGGATGGATAGAAACCTAAAGTTGTCCTCCCAAATATACCTGAAGGTACGTGGAGGCCCAAGTCCGTATTAGTGTTGTCTGATGCGAAACCGCACAGTGAGAGCACCCCTTTATAATTTTCGTACTATAACACCGCCCGATATACCCGAAGGTATGTGGACACACTATGATATACTTACGTACGTGGAGTGAGGTATCACACTTGGAATTTATCACAGACAATTAATGACAGCTGCTATGTTTTATGACGCCAAAACACGTCTCTAGCATAGACCTTCTAAATATTATTGTTATGTTTCCAATGATTTTTTAGGTAAATTGATGTAAAATTTAAGTTGATCTTGTTTATCAATTTTCCTTTCAAGGTTCACCGCGATGATGTGATGAAAATTCCTAAAATGCAAACCAAAATGATAAGAAAAATTTTCAATTTTAGTTTCTTCAATGAAAATCTTAGCTACTAGAGGGAAAGAGCAATCAGTTTTTGAGAGCGAACAACAAAGAGCACAAACTAATATACAACTTTCTTAATTTTTTTTCCTATGTAAAACGCACAATCCACTACATGCAAATGCAGGTTTTTCTTTTCAGTAATGTGAATGCAAAAAGGAAACTATATGCATCAAATCAACAAAAACAAATGCTTTTTTCTTTGAGAAATAATAAATTTAACAAAAATTCTCTTTTAGGAAAAATGAAGAATGGAACTACAATTTCTCCTATAGGAAACAAAGAATTTAACAACAATTTCCTTTACAAAATAAAATGGATCTGATGCAGAAATAAAAATACTTTGAAGTTGATTTGTCAATGATAAAGAAAAACACTTTAAAGAGACATTGAACAAACTTACTTTTCAAAGGAGGAATATTCAGGTAAATTCACTGGTCTCTATGAGGCATCAGAAAGTTGAAAACACAAAAAAGAAAAGGCTGAAAGAAATGACAATGAAAAATTTAAAGGGAATTTAGTTGGCTTAGGGGGAACACAGTCTCTAAAGCGAGACAGTGCATTGCAAAGCACCCCTGAGTGGGAGATAGTGCTATGAAAAGCACTGTGTCTTGACTAACATTGCATTGGGTGCAGCAGAGAAAAAAAAACTCAAGATACTGACACACTTCTAATGCAATTATTTGTTTCAAAAGCCTAATAATTAAGAGTGGATGCTACTGGGTGCATAAATAGAGGCAAAATACACCAAGGATGAAGGTAAAATCCCAGTGGAGTTGCCAATTTGTTATGCAGAATTATGAATTATGGCTAAAACAAATTCCCTAAATGTGGTGCTCATTTAGAATAACATATTAAAGACTTTGTAGAAACTTTTCCTAAGAGTAAATAGACACACAGAAAGACGGAGAAACCTACTTGGGGTCCAAGTGATTCCTATTCTCCTTCTGTCGCTCTTGCTATAACTTCCAATCCAAATTTGATCGCAAGACTAATTCCTGCAAGTATAAACACTAAACAAGAAAGAGATTGCAATATATAGATGGCTATTTATCTTAATTAGTTAAATCAATGAAACATAAAACATATACATTAGCTAAGAATCCATAATGTGAAAGAAATAAGCTTATACAGATACATATGTGGGAAAATGAGCAACAATCTTTGTTAATGGATAGAAGGTGGAGATTACAACCTGCGATTGATTTGATGTCACCAACTCCAGCATCATCCCAGCCTCATCACAATGAAAATCTCTCCAGTAGCATATCACTCAAATCAAACACTCAATTAAGAATCCAATAATATTTCTCTACCAAATTTCTTCCTTCTCAAGCACTAGGATCTGTGCTCAATTTATAGATGAGATGAAGGTAGTTTCACAATAAATGATTTTCTAATAATAGTAAATACATGTTCCCAAGCTCAGAGGTGTTGAATGGACACATGGATTCAAAGTTTGACACATATGGACTATTATAGAAGGCACTGGCCATGTGGAGATTCCGAAACAATGAGAATTTCACTCCCAATTGACCAACACACCCTTGAGTGTCGGGAAGTGCTTCGAAGATCACCCTTGAATGGAGGTGCCTACATATGCAAATTAGTTAGTCCATTGAGAGACTGCGTTGGTGAGCTCATAGGTGATGTTGGGGTTCCCATGTTTTGGCCAGGTTGACAAGACCAAAAGATGAGACAACATAGAACCACTTTCAGACCTTAGGATCTAGCCCTCCTAGGTCCAGAGAGGGATCTCTCTATATGAGTCAAAGTGTATATATTTGAAGCTCTAATTTGTGATTTTAGGCTAGTTATAGACTCAGGGTTGTTTGTTTGATTGTTTATGTTTGGTTGTTGGGAATTAGGAAAGAAGGATCCAATATAAGACAAGGATGAGCAAAGAGGAAAACTAGGCAAAGCTAGATGACTTAGAGAACATCAAGGCCATTGGGCTATGGAGTCAAGAAAGAATTTATTTGTAATCAATGTGCAGGATTTCAGTTGGGCTAGTCATCTAGAGCATTTGGATCTTAAAGGTGATATTTGGAATGGGACATTAAGGACTGAAAATGAAAGGAGGAGAACCATCCAATTCTGTCTATAGATCAGGTCAGAGGTCATTTAACTCTAGACCTGCTTGGAAAAAATCAGAGGTAGGACAAGGGATCTTAGAATGGCCTAATTGGGATGGAAAGATCCTAGAGAGGCAGAGACAAGGTTCTAGACCCCCCAGCGTTCTCAACACATTCAACTAGATCCTAGCAAGAACATCTAAACATAGATCTCATTAATTCATACATCAGAGGGCAGGCAATAACATCCACTACATTGGTTAAATCAATTGAAATCAATATTCGGATACACATATAAGCAGAAAACATAAAGGGCTGGGAGAGAAACAACATAAGGTACCTATCAAGGGTAAACCTTATGCCAAACTTCTGATGCGAGCCAGTAGAAATGGAATGAAATGAAATCAAACACAGAGGTAAGAAAACATCACCAGCTGCTTTAGATCAGGATCCAAAGAAATATGCTTGTCATATTAAAAACAACACCAATCAGGTACATCATAGCCCATAGCTTGAACATTCAGTCTGAATACATCAAATCTCAGCCTATCTTACAACGTTACACAGAGAACTTGTTTCAAGAGGAAAATGCTTGTGTTTCTCTGATATCTCATCAAAAACAACTTTTTGTGCTTTATAGCAGAGGATGAACAGAAGATCGACTGAGAGGGTAGGTGAATACTAAATGTAATATTAAATACAAAAATGAATGCGGGGCCGAGACCCATTTTGTTTAACTGCTGTGTATTTAATCTTTGTCACCTCCCTTGTGAAAGAGTGATCTTCCCCGGATATGATCTTGACATATTTTGGCTGTAGTACTCCTGGTGCTTTGAACAAAAATGAAATAAACTACTAAGAGTTCTGTCATATAAATGCTTTGGCGGTTTTGAACTGCTGTTAGGGTGGAAATTCCTTCAGGGACATTATGCACAATAAAATCTGTATGGACGACCTGTACTTGATGAAGAAAAACATTCTGCTGATGAATAAACCCCGATGTTACCTTTTTCTTGTGTTCAGGACCTTTTGATCGATCCTCGGGGTCTTCAACTGGTGCTTTGCCTTCTAAACCACTGATTTAAGGCTCAAGATCTTCATTAGCGTGCCTTAATCTCCTTTTCTTTGTACTGAAACACTTTGCTACTCCATGTCTGCTTCTGACAGGTTAGCTCGGGCTTTAATGGTGCTGGAAGGTTTTCTACAGAGTTTAAATCCTTCTCTCTTTAATGAACGTCCTGTCCTCACCTTCCCGGGTCGTTCTTTTTACAAATACTGCCTCTGTAACTGATCTTCTTTGATTTCTCTGTCCTTGTAGCAGAGATGTGCATCATGGTGGCCATTAATTCTTAATAACGCTACAAAAAAACAAATTCTTTAAGAAATCCCTGAGTGGGGATGATGGATGCGGTGTGGGTGCGGAAGATGGCCATGCAGATGACGAATTGGGGGAGAAATCACAGAAAATGGTGACAAATCGTTCTGGTGGAGGTATGGCGGTCTGCAGGATGAATTTGACCGAGAAAACATTAAAAAGCACGAATTTAGACGAATATATGCACTGGGATGGGCGGATGTATGGGGGATACACGTGGCAGGAGTGATGTGGTGGGCGGACTCGGGGGTGGTCAACGGAAGACAAAAAAATCTAGACCGTCGATTATGGTGGAGATCGACGGCGGGGGCGACAGACGGTGGGCCAGCGGACATGGCGGAGACAGATTAACAGGTGAGCAGCTCAGACGAATGATGGCCGTTGGATGAGGCGTTTAAGATGTAATGGTTGCCATGAATTTCGCTGCAAGGTTTGGACCGAACAATAACGTGCGGGGGATGGGTGGTTTTGCTGTCATACAAAGGACACGCGGTGGCTGCTGTATGGAATCGCTGGGCGTTGGAGAAAAACTGCCTACCATGCATAAGTGGTGCGAAATAAACCTGACAGTTTCTAAATAGTGCATGGCAAGGTCCACCGGCAGGAAAGGTTCCAAACCGTCTATCTAGCGGGGAAACGGACGGCGATGGCCCGACATGGAAAATAGGCGGGGAAGACGCGGGCGCTGGGGATTAAATGTTGGCCATCCGATCTGTCAGGATCGACGGTCGAGGATGCGCCCGATGAGTAAACACGGTAAGCGCCCTTCAGTATTAGAACCCAGTCACAGCAATAGGTTTTGTGGAAGGTAAAGGAGCACGGGGTGAACGAGAAAAGGGCTGAGGTATATCATATGATCCGAAGTGGGTTTTTTAACCCATTTTCAATGAAATTTATGATTTTTGGCTCATTTCCAAAGTGTTTTAAGGCCAACCAAGGGCAACGATAAGGCGATGAAGGGTGAAAAAGGCCAGTCAAAGGGTAAGAATAGGATTTAAAGGGGTATGTAGGGGATTGATAGGGAAAAATAGAGGGGAACAAAGGTATTTTGATAGAGGGAGGAAAAAAGGTGAGAAAGGGACATTTTGCAGGGGTGCAAGGGGGAACAGTAGGCCTTTTAGGAATGGACCAGAAGATAGGATTTGTATTAGGCATAGCACTCAGAGGCTTCAAGGAGGATGGGTTTTCAGGGGAAAGGCATTCCTTGAAGGCTCCAAAACAATCTAGCCCCCATCTTGCTTGTCAAGAATTTCATAGGGGGCTAACAGTGGCTCCACATGGGGATGGCTTCTTCTTGAAGGAGTCAAGAAACCAGAGATGATCTTGGAATGGGCCAGATGCCTGCTGCTTGGCACATCCATTCTTTCTTCAATTCTTAGCTGCCACAATATGATATAAACGTTAGAAGAAATATTTCCCAACCAATCTACCTACCCAAAATACAGTCCTAGCATTTTTTCTTCTTTAGGGTGCATTTGAGCTAGCAGACCCTTTACATTTTATTCTCAAAACAAAAAGCAACCTATTCTAAATCTGCCCTTATTGCCCCATGAGACCAGATTAAACAATTGGCCTCATATGCTTCTCTACCTAATCTAACATCTACTGGGATTAAACTGTCCAACAGATTTCTTCTCCTACATTCTAAGACAGGAAATTGAAAAACAGCCAAGCCAGGATTAGACTGTCTGACTTGCTGGAGTGAAGACTTGTGGAAAACTGAAAACAAAACTGTGAAGGCATGAAATCTGCAGTTTTGAAACATCCTTCTTTCTCTGTGACTCAGGTTTTGAGCATATTAGAGTCACTTCTTCTCTTCATTTTAGCTCTGGTTTTAAGCAAGTTAGAGCTGATTCTTCTTTTCCTTTGCTGATCCAGGTTTTGATCATGTTAGGACCAGCTTCTTTACTTCCTGCATGGTCTGATCTGTTGGTGGGATATTTTCGTGAGCCTCATCTTGAGAATTGTTCTGGGCAAGAGCAAACTCCAGACCAAGTTTGTCGTACATGTCTTGCTCGTTATATTGGCCTGGAGTAGGCCCTTACTCAGGAAAATGCATGAGCTTATCAGAACCAATCTTTATGCTACAGAGGTTCATGATTTGAGCGTATCTGAACCTCTCCTTTCTCTTCTGTTTTTTGAAACATTTTTCTCTGTTTTCTTGAAAGTAAAACTGCAATGGTATGTACAATGGAAATGGAACTGGAAATGAAAATTAGCAGAAGTAGTGTTTGAGCATCCTGCCATTGACAGGACCCCCAAACAGCTCTGTACCATCAAGTTCTTGTAAGAAAAATGCATTAGGACCCACAGTGGCTTGGATGATATATGGACCTTGCCAAAAGCTATCAAACTTGCCATGTTTGCCTTTGTCCTCCCTCCTTGAATCCCATTTCAGAACTTTATCTCCAACCTTGAAATCTGAAGCTTTGGCTCTTTTGTCAAACTGTCTCTTTATGCTTTCCTGAACTCTGACAGCTCTGCTATAAACCTGCTCCCTTTTTTGCTACAGATGGATAGTTTCATTGATTCTTCTCACCATACTGTTTTCCTCTGACTGAATCTCTTGAACAAGCTTAATCACTGGTACTCCCAGGATAGTAGGAAAAACTGCTTCGGTTCCATAGAAAAGCTGGAATGGTGACATGCCAATGGATTTCTTTGTTGTGAGCCTATCTACCCGCAAAGCATGCACCAACTTTTTATGCCATGACTTTTTATTTTCTTCCAGCAGCTTCTTAATGATGTTCAATAGGCTTTTGTTAGATGATTCAGCTAGGCCATTACCTTGGGGGTAATAGGCAGTTGAATGACCAAGTGCTATTCCGTACCTGTGACAGAAATCAACCATTCTCTTGGATCCGAAAGTAGCAGCATTGTCAGTGATTATTTTTCTTGGACAGCCAAACCGAGAAAGGATGTAATCTTCTAGGAACCTAATGATGACAGAATCAGTGGCATTCCTAGTGGGTATGGCTTCTATCCATTTAGTGAAGTAATATGTAGCAGTTAGGATCCATTTATGTTGTCCAGAGGAGGCAGGATGAATTTCTCCTATAAATTCTAGGCCCCATTGCATGAAGGGACCTTCTACGGTGATAGGCTGTAAAGGGAGGGGAAGGAGCTTTCTTCTGCCTTCGAAGATCAGACATTTGTGGCAGGCAAGAATCATTTTATGGACATCATTGAAAAGAGTGGGCCAGTAATAGCCAGCCCTGAGTATCTTTTTTGCAGTGGCTTTCCAACTCAGGTGGCCTCCACACTCCCCAGCATGAAATTCTTGTTTGATTCTTTCAGCTTCAGTTTCAGACAAACATTTCAACAATAGGCCATTTGGATTTTTCCAATATAGGTTTTCATTTAGCATGCAGTAGTTTCTAGCTTTGAGTTTTATGAATCTGGCCTTATTTTTGGACAGTCCTGGAGGGGCATTGAGGTTGGTGAGCACATAAAGGATATCAGAATACCAAGGAGAGTTCTGAAACTGCTCCTCAACAGTTGGATGGGGAAATCCTTCCTGCTCATCTAAGGCATTTATCACGTTAATGTCAAGGGCCTGTAAGTTTGATTCAGCCATTAATTGGGCTAGGCCTTGACCTTTGATCAGCTTGGTGGGTTTTATTTCAAGGTCGTATTCCCAGATTGTAGCAATCCATTTTCCCCTTTTCCCATCAGGGTCCTGGGACAAGATATCGTTAACCACTATATTTGGAACATAGGCTATGGTGTGAGAATGCAGAATGTACACCCTAAAGTCTTTTAAGGCCTTCACCAGAGCATAGGCCTGTTTTTCCATAATGTTATACTTCAAGGGTGCATCCCTTAAGGCCTTACTGAAAAAGGCAATTGGTTGTGCATTACCTTCTGAATTTTTTTGCAGCAAGACTGCAGCTATTGTGTGCTGGGAGGAGAATGGAAAGATCAGAAAATATTTTGAGAAGTCTGGGCTGATAAGGACAGGGGCCCGAGTGAGTGCAAGTTTTACTGACTCAAAATATTTCTTGGCTTCAACAGTCCACTTAATTCCTGCATCTTTCTTTAGCATGTCAGTCATTTTCCTGAGGTGCTCAGCAAGATTGGGAATGAATCTCCTAAGGAAATTGATCTTCCCAATGAAAGACTGTAACTCCTTGATGTTTCTCGGATGTGTAATTCGAAGTATTCCCTCAACTCGCTATGGGTCTATCCTAATCCATTTCTTAGATATAATGTGACCAAGAATTTTACCTTCTTGCAGCCCAAACACAGTTTTCTTAGGGTTTAAGGACAGACCGTACTTTCTACATTTTTCAAAAACTTTTCTCAGATGTTTCAGATGTTCTTCTTCAGTTTTAGAAAAGAAATTCAAGTCATCCAAGTAGATAACTATGAAGTGTCCAATCTCATTTGAGAACGCTATATCCATCGCTCTTTGGAAGGTAGCTCCAGCATTCATCAGTCCAAAGGGCATTTTCACGTACATGAAGGTGCCCCAAGGAGTGGTAAAAGTTGTTTTGAGTTGATCTTCTGGGAGCACAAGAACTTGATTATATCTTGAAAAACCATCAAGCAGGGAGATTCTCTTAGAGCCCACTACCTTCTGTAGGATATGTTCCATTCTAGGCAAAGGGTAGTTGTCTTTCAGGGAGGCTCTGTTGAGGTTTCTGAAGTCTATGCATAGTCTGATCTCCCCTGTTTTCTTTCTCACAGCCACTAAGTTTGACACCCAATCAGAGAACCTTACAGGGACTATTATGCCTGCATCATACATATTTTTGATCTCTTTTTCTATTGCAGGCAATTGTTTCGGATTGATTCTGTGGAGTTTTTTCCTGAAAGGTTTCTGATTTTCCTTCAAGGGTATCTTGTGTTGTATGATGTTGGTGTCATAGGCCTTTAAGTCTTCATAGCTCCATGCAAACACATCAATGAATTCATTAAACAGGTCAATGTATTTGTTCTTCATGTCTGCAGGTATAGACTTAGCCAGTTTAATCATTTTGGGCTTATCTTCAGTGCCTATGTTGCATTCTTCTATATCTGATTCTGCATGTTCTATAGTGGGCTTTTTTGCTACGTCATCAAAGTCAAAAAGGTCCTCTAGGGGTGCCAGGCCTCTGGGTATGTTCTTATCTTTGGCATGCAACACCTCCATTTCTTCATTTTCTGCATTTTCACCTTTTTCAGTTGTATTTCTAGTTTCTTCATTCAGGGTGTTTATTTCTATGTTACAGGGTGTTTCTTGTTCATCTGGGGAATCCTCACTTGGGTAGCTGTCATCGGATTTTGAGTCGAAATCAGAGAATTCAAACTCATTTCTGCCCACCAGAAAATCTTCGATCTGTTTATCACCTTCAAAGACCTGCCAATATTTTTCGTTGTCTGGCACTGTAGGTCTGAACTTGGTTTGAATGATGACTTGTTGGTTAAGGGGAGTCTTAGGATATGTACTAGCCAGGCAGGCTAATCCGTTAGCAATAACATTTTTATTCCTGGGAACAAACACTAACTCATATTCAACAAATGTTTTCAATAAATCCAGAGTGTCATTCCGGTATGCTCTTAACCTGGGGTGTTTTGCTGTGTATTCACCATTCACCTGTTTGATCACTAACTCTGAGTCTCCTCTCACAGCTATCCTATGGGCTCCTAATTTTTTCAATAGGTTCAGACCCAGGATGAGAGCCTCATATTCTGCAATATTGTTTGTGCATTTGAAACGCAGATTCACAGCATGGCTCTCTGCATGATTATTTTCTGTGTTACGTAGCCACACCCCTGCTCCAGCATTTTTCCTAGTACATGACCCATCGAAGTTCATTTCCCACAGGGGTTCGCCATTATGTTACGTTGGGGAGCCCGTACTAGGCTGTGGGTTATCTTGTTTTTCATGACATGTGTGGAGTTCAGAGAGTTGGCTATCCTGATGTTTGCGTTCTGTTTCTGTTTCAGGTTCGCTCAGAGTTTCGTTTTCAGTACTCTGCCCATGGTTTTCTTCATCGAATTCTTCTGGGGTAGCCATTATGCTAAAGTCCATGGGCTCTGTGTCCTTGCTTGTATTTCTGCATTCAGATTCTGGCTCTCCTAAGGATCGGTCGTTATAAAGAATGAAAGAATCCAGGTCTGTGTGTACAGAGTATAATGGTGAATTTTCAGGCTTCTTGGGGCTACTGACTAAGAATTTCATCTGAGACTCTCTATACAGTCTCCTCAGTTGGCTAAATAGAGGGATAGTGGCATATGATCCATCCATCTGCATTGTTCCTTGCAGTTTGGCTCCCCATGATCTAGATAGCAGCATGCCATATTTGGGTGGCATATCTGCCACTACTACATCCATGACCATACATTTAGCTGGGATCTGGGTCAAGCTCACACATAAGTCTTTGATTAGGCCTAGGAATTTTACTCTGCTAGAATCGAACGAATATAGATCTTTGTAAGGTTGTGTTATTTCTAGGCCTAGATTTTCCATCACTACCTTAGGCATTAAATTGTGTGAAGCTCCAGAATCATGCATGGCATTGTGGAGTATTTTGTCATGAATGTTGAGACTGATATAGAAAGGTGGAACTACCCCTTCCTGAAACTTCCCCTCAATCTTAGGACCAAACAACAGGGCAGGCTGATCATCATTTAAATTCACAGTGTTGTTGTTTTCCCCTAAATTCAATGCTTTCAAAATTTGGCCTTTATATACATTCTGAGTGGCCAGTTCAGATAATGGTGCAGAGATTTTGATTTTGGCAATCTCACTCTCCAAATTGAAAGTGGATTGGGTCTTTGGAGTGCTTAACTCTGTTTTATTTTCTACTGCCTTAGTAGCTAAATCAGCTTGTGGTTTCTCACTATGTACAAGGTCAGGAATCGTTTTATCAGGAGCACTAATTGCTGTGCTAGTGCTGCTGGTTGGTTGGCTTTGTTTTTTAGTGTCTTGGTTGTATTTCTCCTTATGTTTACTAGAACTTTCAGCTACTGATTTGTCATTTGCAGCAGATGCTTTAAAAGTTTTATCAGGCCTTTTCTTGATGATAACCTCAGGAGCTTTGGTTTTGGAAGTATCTTGGTTCTTTTTTCTCCTAAGTTCATATTGTTCTCTAACCTGTAACATGGCATTTTCAAATCCTAATCTGTAATCCTCAGTTTCTAACCATTCCTCATCCCAGTATGAAGGTGAGGGATGATCTTCCCCTGAATCACAGTTAAGGAATGAGTCTTCTGTTTCGAACATGTTTATTCCATTCCCTTCAGACTCTTCAATGGTTCCCTCGTCTTCATCTAAATTTTTTTCTTGAAATGGGGGAATAATTTGTTGATGTGACTCTCTTTGTCTCTTGGGAGCAGCATTGTTCCTTCTAATGTTTTGGTTCTAGTTTTGGTTTATGTTTTGGACAACCATCCTTTTTATCATTTGTTGTAGCTCTTCCACATTTTTAGACAGTCTGTCATATTTGGGATTAGATTTGGAATCTACATTGTCATCCCTGTATGTTACCCTCTTCTCGGCTTTCAATCTTGCCCTTTTTTCCATCAAGTTTGCTTCTATGGTTATGGCTCCTTTCTGCATGTCTTCCAATGTGTTATACTATTTATCTCTAATCTCGTAGGCCATGTCAGCATCAAATCTGTCAGGATATTTAGCCAGGGCCATCCCTTGTGGAGGTTTCATGTGTGGAGGGAGAGCATTGTAAATGCTGTTGAATCTAGTGGTGTAATCGTGGACACTCTCTCCTACGTTCCTCTTAAGGGACATGTATTCTACCAGGAGCTGGCGAGGGTTTGATTTAACCTCCCATTTGTCTATGAAGTTCCAATATAACGCAGGGAGATCTTGGATACTGCTAGGGGGTAGGCCTTTAAACCATTTCTTTACATCACCCCCTAAGATTTGGGCAAAGATTCCCATTTTTATTGTTTCATCATCAATTTCCATATAATCGAAAGAATCCTCCATCTTATCTACATGTTGCTGGGCTGTGATGGACTCTTTAGCAGTGAAGTGTGGGATTTTTGACTGATAATCACTGGGTAAGGGTAAAAAGGGTTGAGGTAAAACTAAGGGTGCATAACAAGCTACCATGATAGCGTTCAGATGAGGTATAGGGTTGGCTTGAGTAGCTGGTATTTGGATGACAGGGATATTAAGACCAGCGAAAGTCTGTTGGGCAGATCTAGGGTGGGAGAGCCCCAAGTTTTGAATGAAGTGGATATCAGGTGGTGTAGATGGAGGGGTTCCTCTTTCCCTAGTGTGTTGACCACTATGAGATGGTGTACTGTGAGGCTCAAGGTCTTGCTGGTCTAGGTGATTGAATGACCTAGTTTTTGGTAATCTATTAGATAAGTCTAGGTTAGGGAGAAAAAGTGATAGAGCTGTTAGGTCTTCTGGTGCAGAGTTAGCTCTATGAATGTGACTGGAAATAGTTGGTCTTTTGGGTGTAGGAGTTCTCTTGAGGATATTATCTGGATTGTGAACTATTTCAGGTGGGTCAGGGTTGGGATAATCTCTTGTGTGAATGGTTCTGAAAGCCAGAATGATGTTTCTAAGCCAAGCCACTTAACCCTACTTGTTGCTTCTACTGTGGTTGATGTTGTCTCAGGGTCTGGTCTCCCAGTGGAGTCTGATTGTGAAACCAAGTTAATCAGCAGGCCTACTGATCACCAGTGGAGTCTTTTCATTTAAGAACAATGGAGTCACTAGGTGGAGGGTTTTAGGGTGTATCTAAGGGGTTACACTGTCCACCACAGTGCTCAGGCACTATCACCTTTCAGGAATCTCCTCAAAAAACAAACTCCAACCAGAGATTGACTGGGAAGGCATTTACCAGATATGCCACTTCCGAAGAAGGTGGGATCCGGAGGCTACCTGGCCCTTTCTAGGCTCTGTCTAAGAGTGTGGTGGATATTCAATAATGGAGGTTGATTCAAGGAAGGAGTGAATTACTGTCAACCTAACCAGAGTTCTAAGTTTCTGAAATTTTTGATGTAGTGAGATGAAGATCATTCAGAACATCCCCAATGGAGTCGCCATTATGTTGGGGTTCCCATGTTTTGGCCAGGTTGACAAGACCAAAAGATGAGACAACATAGAACCACTTTCAGACCTTAGGATCTAGCCCTCCTAGGTCCAGAGAGGGATCTCTCTATATGAGTCAAAGTGTATATCTTTGAAGCTCTAAGTTCTGATTTTAGGCTAGTTATAGGCTCAGGGTTGTTTGTTTGATTTTTTATGTTTGGTTGTTGGGAATCAGGAAAGAAGGATCCAATATAAGACAAGGATGAGCAAAGAGGAAAATTAGGAAAAGGTAGATGACTTAGAGAACATCAAGGCCATTGGGCTATGGAGTCAAGAAAGAATTTATTTGTAATCAATGTGCAAGCTTTCAGTGGGGCTAGTCATCTAGAGCATTTGGATCTTAAAGGTGATATTTGGAATGGGACATTAAGGACTGAAAATGACAGGAGGAGAACCATCCAATTCCGTCTATAGATCAGGTGAGAGGTCATTTAACTCCAGACCCGCTTGGACAAAATCAGAGGTAGGACAATGGATCTTAGAAAGGCCTAATTGGGATGGAAAGATCCTAGAGAGGCAGAGACAAGGTTCTAGACCCCCCAGTGTTCTCAACACATTCAACTAGATCCTAGCAAGAACATCTAAACATAGATCCCATTAATTCATACATCAGAGGGCAAGCAATAACATCCACTACACTGGTTAAATCAATTGAAATCAATATTCGGATACACATACAAGCAGAAAACATAAAGGGTTGGGAGAGCAACAACATAAGGTACCTATCAAGGGTAAATCTTATGCCAAACTTCTGATGTGAGCCAGTAGAAATGGAATGAAATGAAATCAAACACAGAGGTAAGAAAACATCACCAGCTGCTTTAGATCAGGATCCAAAGAAATATGCTTGTCATATTAAAAACAACACCAATCAGGTACATCATAGCCCATAGCTTGAACATTTAGTATGAATACATCAAATCTCAGCCTATCTTACAATGTTACACAGAGAACTTGTCTCAAGAGGAAAATGCTTGCGTTTCTCTGATATCTCATCAACAACCAACAACAACAACTTTCTGTGCTTTATAGCAGAGGATGAACAGAAGATCGACTGAGAGGGTAGGTGAATACTAAATGTAATATTAAATACAAAAATGAATGCGGGGCCGAGACCCATTCTATTTAACTGCTGTGTATTTAATCTCTGTCACCTCCCTTGTGAAAGAGTGATCTTCCCCGGATATGATCTTGACATCTTTTGGCTGTAGTACTCCTGGTGCTTTGAACAAAAATGAAATAAACTACTAAGAGGTCTATCATATAAATGCTTTGGCGGTTTTGAACTACTGTTAGGGTGGAAATTCCTTCAGGGACATTATGCACAATAAAATATGTATGGACGACCTGTACTTGATGAAGAAAAAAATTCTGCTGATGAATAAACCCTGATGTTACCTTTTGCTTGTGTTCAGGACCTTTTGATCGATCCTCGGGGTCTTCAACTAGTGCTTTGCCTTCTAAACCACTGATTTAAGGCTCAGGATCTTCATTAGCGCACCTTAATCTCCTTTGCTTTGTACTGAAACACTTTGCCACTCCATGTCTGCTTCTGACAGGTTAGCTCAAGCTTTAATGGTGCTGGAAGGTTTTCTACAGAGTTTAAATCCTGCTCTCTTTAATGAACGTCCTGTCCTCACCTTCCCGGGTCGTTCTTTTTACAAATCCTACCTCTGTAACTAATTTTCTTTGATTTCTTTGTCCTTGTAGCAGAGATGTGCATCATGGCGGCCATTAATTCTTAATAACCTTGCAAAACAACAAATTCGTTAAGAAATCCCTGAGTGGGGATGATGGATGCAATGTGGGTGCGGAAGATGGCCATGCAGATGACGAACTGGGGGAGAAATCGTGGAAAACGGTGACAAATCATTCTGGTGGAGTTATGGCGGTCTGCAGGATGAATTTGACCAAGAAAACATTAAAAAGCATGAATTTAGACGAATATATGCACTGGGACGGGTGGATGTATGGGGGATACACGTGGCAGGAGTGACGTGGCGGGTGGACTCGGGGGTGGTCAACGGAAGACAAAAAAATCTAGACCGTCGATGATGGTGGAGATCGACGGCGAGGGAGACAGACGGTGGGCCAGCGGACATGGTGGAGACAGATTAATAGGTGAGCATCTCAGACGAATGATGGCCATTGGATGAGGCGTTTAAGATCTAACGGTTGCCGTGAATTTCACTGCGAGGTTTGGACCGAACAATAACGTGCGGGGGATGGGTGGTTTTGCCATCGTACAAAGGACACGTGGCGGCTACTATATGGAACTGCTGGGCATTGGAGAAAAACCTCCTACCATGCATAAGTGGTGCGAAATAAACCCGGCGTTTTCTGAACAATGCATGGTGGGGTCCACCGGCGGGAAAGGTTCCGGACCGTCGATCTGGCGGGGAAACGGATGACGATGGCCCGGCATGGAAAATAGGCGAGGAAGACGCAGGCACTGGGGATTAAATGTTGGCCATCCAATTTGTCAGGATCGACGGTCGAGGATGCGCCCGATGAGTAAACACGGTAAGCGCCCTTCAGTATTAGAACCCGGTCACAGCAATAGGTTTTGTGGAAGGTAAAGGAGCGTGGGGCTAACGAGAAAAGGGCTGAGGTATATCATATGATCCAAAGTGGGTTTTTTAACCCATTTTCAATGAAATTTATGATTTTTGGCCCATTTCCAAAGTGTTTTAAGGCCAGCCAAGGGCAACGATAAGGGGATGAAGGGTGAAAAAGGCCAGTCAAAGGGTAAGAATAGGATTTAAAGGGGGATGTAGGGGATTGATAGGGAAAAATATAGGGGAACAAAGGTATTTTGACAGAGGGAGGAAAAAAGGTGAGAAAGGGACATTTTTCAGGGGTGCAAGGGGGAACAGTAGGCCTTTTAGGAATGGACCAGAAGATAGGATTTGTATTAGGCATAGCACTCAAAGGCTTCAAGGTGGATGGGTTTTCAAGGGAAAGGCATTCCTTCAAGGCTCCAAAACAATCTAGCCCCCAGCTTGCTTGTCAAGAATTTCATAGGGGGGCTAATAGGTGATATAACATGTACTTAAAATCTTGGAAACCTTGCAATGAAAGTCATGGATGATTTTTTCGTGTTCTTTGTCTTAGGGCATGTAGCAACTGAAATGATAGGGGATGATAGACCCTATTCATTGGTTATTGGGATGATGTCAATTTTAACCAGGTAATTGGGAATGATACCCAAATTGAGCTATAATAGCCATTGTCCATGTTTTAAACAAATTTAGACATTATGTCACTGAGTATCCAAAGTTTGCACACACTGACCATGTAACCATCAAATATTTAATGAAAAAACTAGATGTTAATGCTAGAATAATTAGATAGTTGTTACTATTATAGCAGTTTGATCTAACAATTGTTAATAAACCTAGAAATGAGAATGTTGTTGCAGATTTTTGATCCAGGTCAGCTCTATCTGTGGATGAATAGGGAACGGTGGATGACCAACTACTATATGAACACCTTTTCGCTATCTCAACACTCTCACCATGGTTTTCTGACAAAGATAACTACTTGGTTGCTAAAAAATATCCCTCCTAATATCTCATTCAAGGAGAAAATAAAGATCATAAAAAAAAAGCACCCCTTTCACGTGGATTGGGGGAAATCTCTTCAAGCTAGGCCCTGACCAAATTCTCAGAAGATGTGTGAGGGAGGAAGAAGTTTTTGATATCCTCGCTACATGTCATGATAGCCCTTGTGGTGGCCACTTTGTTGCAAGAAGAACTTCCTTCAAAGTTTTGTATGCAAGATAATATTCGCGTACCCTTCACCAAGATGCCGAAATATACACTAGTAGGTGTTACCAATGCCGAAGGATGGAGAAAATTACATAGAGGGATGAGATGCATTTTCACCCTCAGGTGGCTCTTAAGCCATTTGAAAAGTGGGGCATGGAATTCATTGGACATATTGATCCACCATCTGGCTAGAAAATGTATATCATAGTCTACACTGAATATTACCTGAAAAAGGGGGTTGAAACAAAATTCGTGAAGGTAATAACCAAGGAGAAAGTAGCAGAATTTCTGAGAGAGAATTTTTTTTACAAATTTGGATACCCTAGAGACGTAGTCACTGATCAGGGGGGTAAATTCACATCTCATCTCATTGAGAATCTTCTGAGGAGGCACAAGATAAAGCATAAGACATCATGCCTACCACCCTCAAGTAAATGGCCAAGTGGGAGTGACCAACAAATCCTTGGAGAATATCCTCACCAAGGTTGTGAGAAACAACAAAAAATATTGGTCAGACAGATTGGGAAAGCTACTTGGGCCTACAACACTACTTGGAAAAAACAACAATATTCACTCCTTATGACTTGGTCTATGGAAAGAAAGCCCTACTTTCAATTGAATTTTAGTTCAACACCTTAAGGATGGCAGCTGAGTTAGACCTAGATATATCAAATTCCCAACATGAGAGGTTGTTGAAATTAAGTGGATTGGATGAGTTCATGATGCAAGCACTCCTTCACACAGAAGTGATTCAGCTGGAAAGGAAGATCTGTCATGAGAAGTACATTAAGTAAAATATCTTTCAAGTAGCATAATGGGTGTTGTTGTATGACTCAAGGTTTAAGGATTTCAAAGGAAAACTAATGACAAGATGAATGGTAACCTAAAAAGTGGACAATTGTTATGATAATGATGTAGTTTAGATTAGAACCAGAGATGAGGAAGGAATTCCCCTACTTGTCAATGGTTACAAGCTTAAGGTTTACAAATATCCCCTCTCTAGGGAAGATTTTATAAATTCCATAAATAGAGAGGTGTATCTCATGGGAAACTCCATAGTTTCCAACGCCTCACCCTCTTAGAAAATTAAAAAAAATAAAAAATAAAATAAAGAGGCATGGGTGAAATCCTCTTTGAGGCACCCTAGGCCAACTCTAGGGTTGAAAACTTCCATGAGGCAATCCTGGAGAAAAAAAGAAAAGAAAGAAGAAGAAGAAAAAACAGAGAATAAAAGATCCTTGGGTTAAAACCTCTCTGAGGCGCCTAAGGTAGTACTGTGGGTTGAAAACATCTATGGAGGAAACCCACTTGCCTTCAAAACAAAAACAAAAAAATAAACGAAAGAAAAGAGAAATAAAATGAAAGAAAGAAAAGGAAAAAGAAAAATTAGCTATTCACTTATGTGTTTTTCTATTTTGTAGGTTATTGAACAAAGATGGTTTTTGGGATCCAGAGGAGAAATTTATCTTCATTTCCTCTTCTCCTCTACTTGCACACTCCATGGAACACTCTATCATACACCCCTTCATCCATTTCACCCCTCACATAGGAAAAAATTTCATTCCCCCCCCCCCCAAAAAGAAAATTGTAATTGCTATAGGCAATTCCAAGAACTACAAGATTCTTGTAGCACTCTAGGAAACTCTTGTAAATACTTCAGGAAACTTATTCATGAAGGAAGAAGCTCTCTCAGGGATTTCTAAACTTCATGGAGAGCATGATAAATTTTTTTTTCTATACCTACCATTCCCAAACCCTTATTTCACTCCATGCACAAGGATTCCCTCTCTAAACCCTATATTGCACCATTAGCATCTAGATCATCGGAAACTTGGCATGAGACACCTTCACTTTCCTATCCTCCATTCAATTCATTCCATGAACCCCCCCCCCCCCCCATAGCCTCATTGAACCATATCCCTCCATTTCTACAAATTGAAGCAAGGAGAGGCAAGAAAAAGACTGCTACAGGTATTGGAAAGTTTCTCGTAGAAAATCTGTGTGTGGCACAATAAGGCCAAAAGATGAAGTAAATTTGATGAGGATGACTCCATAAGACCACCAAAAAAATCTAGGAGGTCAAGCACACCAACCATGGCACCTGAAGATCTCCATGCAGCACCTACAAAAGAAAAAAAAATAAGATTAAGCAGCTCACTCAGAAAAGACAAGCATAAATTTCGAGTTTTAGAAATTTAACAGGAGAAAAGGTGGCCAGTTAACTTGGCCACCTTCATAAAGTTAAACTGGAGGAAAAGTGAAAGTGCATGCTACCAGGGAAAATCAAATAAAGTCAAGAGGGAGTGAATTATTATATGGAATGGCACCAATGGTCTCAAAGAGGAAAAATCGTGTTAATTACGAGTCAGCACAATGCTCCAAATTTAGTTAAAAATGAAATAAATGTAAGATCTGTCTCATTTTCACCATCTCACAGAGACTTTAAAGGAGTAGCAAGAGCAAGAGAGAAGTGGGAGCCATCAAGAGATAAAAATTGATATTTAAGCCTACATGCACCATCGTGCTACAGGAAACATGGTTTTGCTACAGGAAAATTCTGAAGAAGATCAACAAGGGTATAAAAGGAAACACAGAGTCACCTATGGGTGAATTTTCTTCCCAAATCCACCATCTTTTAAATGAAAACACAAGAGGACAAAGGTAAGTGGTTTTCATCCTTTTGTACTAAAATTTGTCCTTGAAATTTTCACACAAGAAGTAAATTTGGAAATTAAAGGGTACACGAATTTTTTTTCTTGCATTTTGTTTGAAGACCTCCATCTCCAAGACATAACTCTAAAAAATATCACCACCTTCATATCACAACGATTAAAATGGGTAGGGGATTCAATAGAAGGGATCCCAATGAAATTAAGATAATTAGGCAGCACCCTCACTACATGGAAATCTTCCGAAATCACCAATGGCTAGGTTTGTTTGAGAGTTTGAAAGGGTTTGATGAAGAGGTGCCTTGAGAATTTGTAGTGGCTCTGTTATCAAACTCAGAGGAGAGAACCACCACTATGGTGAGAGGCTGTGCCATCACACTATCTCCTGAACTCATAAGCAGAGTTACAAATTTCCCTTAGGAGTGAAATGGGTTAAGGAAAGAATGCCTAGTACTACAACCAAGAAGAGCTTCTTTCTACCAGGAGAAGAATACATTGAAGACAAAAAATGGAGTGAGGAAAGAAAGCCTTCTATACCCCTGGGATGAAGTAGCCTTCCATATCATGAAGTTCATCTCTTGTGAAGGTAGACTTAGTGTGGTGTATGGGTATCATTGTAGATTTTTGAATGAACTCAGGTTTTAGGGAGAACTCCCTCTAGAACATATATTAATCATCCCTCACTTCCTCGTGAACTCCATAACTGGCATGATCAATAAGGTGAGGTAAAGAAAATATCAGCACTTAGCTCATCATGGCCTCATAAAACAAATTCTGAATGATGCTTTGAGAAGATTGAACCTACTCGTATCTTGGTCTTCTTTCATAGGCATGGATAGGGAAGCCTTCATAGCTACCCAAGCAGGGAAAAACTCTACTTATAGCCTTAGAGAGAGAGATGTATAAGAAGAATAAGAAGAGGCTAAAGAGGATGTAGAAGAAGAAGAAGAGGAGGAATAAAATAAGGAAGAAAAAGAAGAGATGGAGATTGAGGAAGAAAACACAAAGACAACAGAGATAGAGAAAGAAAAATTTGAGGGGAAGGAGGAAGATAAAAATGAGGAAAAGAAAGGATTGGACCCTATCCTAGGTAGTGAAACCTCCCCTCAAGACACCAACATGTCACCAAAAATTACAGATCGAGAAGTGTCTACTACCCTTACAAATTTGAGCTCACCTATCAAAACAAAAAGGAAGAGGCGGGCACCTATGTATTTCAGGACTAGGAAGAGTCGAAGGGTGAGCCAAGGGAAACCACAGACTCCCACCAAGCTCCCTAATTACATTGAATAATCACCAAATAAAGATGATGAAATAATATTAGAGGAAGGAAGGGTGCAAGAGGTCACTTCACTTGTAAGGACCCCTGCAACATACATGAGAATACACTCAACAAGATTAACATCCCATACACATCATGAAACCCCCACAAACCCTCCAAGGACAGAAAAGAGTGAAAAAAATAAAAAGAGGGTCTTCAACAAGGAAAACATAGTTTTCTATAGGAAACTCTATTTTTTCTATAGGAAAATCCAACAAGCACAAAATTAGAGAAAAGACCTTGGTTGAGGAAGAAAAGACAACCAAAAATGGGAAAAAGGTCAAGGAAGTTGAGGACAAGGACCAAGAGGAAAAAAAGATGAAAAAGAGGGAGGAAAATATGACAAGTAGATCCCACCTCACCAAAACCGGTCCTCAAAGATGTAGCAGTAGTGCCAAACCCTATCCATCAACCCAATCTCAACTCCTACTACACATACATTGAGGGGGGGAATATTGATTCCTAAAAAGTTCACATTGCCTTTATTTTATCATTTGGAAGAGGAGAGGGCATGGACTCATCATTGGATGAAGTTTTCCACATCTAAAGGTGTGCATGACATAGGGGTCATGGATGGAAAAGTAGCTGAGTTGGAGAAGGATTTATCTGATGTTAGGTTTAAAGAGTCAGTGTTGAAATAAAAGCTTCAGAAGGCCCATGCATAGAATGTAGCATTACAAGATGAGATTCAACAAAAGGACAAACAAGTGGTCACCATGGAAGATTTGTGCATGAAATCCATTCAACACAGATATCCATCAGATTCCTATGCAGTTTACCTCAAGGAGTAGCGGCTCTTGTTTCAAATCAAAACATTAGCCTCCTATGGATCCTTACCTTTTCAAAAATGCAGACAATTCATTGATTTTTGCAACCAATCAAGTATGGAAGATAAGGAAAAATGGCGGATTTCTACATGCATAACCTTTTGTTGACACAATTGAACATTTGGGACCCCAATCCTAGGATGGAAGACATGTAATTAATGGAATTTACATCATGGATGGTTAATGAAGAGACCATATCACAAGAAATGAGAAGGGTTATGAGGAGATAAAACAAATATACCTTACACATTAGGGAAGAATTATTCAGCCCTAGGGGAGTCACCAATAACCATATTCAGATTGAAAAGGATCCTTCACTTGCATAAAAATACCTCCACACACAAGCTCAAGCCATGGCTCACTTTGTTGATGTTTCTAGGTTGTTGGGAGATGAGTGCACAATGTCTAGCCAAAGGATATGGAACAACCTCCCTCACAGCCTTAGAAACATGGTGTACCACACACCATAAATATTCAGGGGTGCCTTGGACAGAGAACCATTATACAAGAGTGCCATGCAGGCAAAAAATATTAAGTGGCTTGGTTTGAATCTCAGTCCACCCTTGCTGCTGGGGCTGAGTGATTGAAAGGATGAAGATGAGCAGAAGAAATAATGGGAGGAAGCAGAAAGGAATGATGGTTCTTACCCTCCTAAATGGAATGCCACACTTCTTCCTTGGGAAGTCAGAGGGTCCATCAAAGCTTTAAAATAAATGCAGAAGGAGGACTAAGTTTCTCTGAGGATGTGCAACCATTTGGTAGGGGGGTAATGATGGGCTCCATCATTAGGTACATTTGGAGGGGTTAATGGTCACCTTTTTTCCTTATTAAGTCTATTTTTCTTGATTTTTAATTATATTATGGTCTTATGTTGCTAGTGTAGATGGTGATTGAGGCTTGTTATACTTTGAGTGCCTAACATGAGTTAAATGTAGGAAAATCACGAAGATATTGCATTTTTTATGAATATTTTTCCATTAAAGCTCAAAGTATATAGTAAGGAGAGATTTTAGGGGGATTTTCCACCTCCTTAACTCCCAAATGTAGCCAAGGATCCTCGATATTACCTCCAATAGTTCGAAATCAAAGGTGGCCAAGCAAACTCAAGATCAAGTGCACCAAAGCTACACTTCACTTGCAGTCAAAGTGGACACATCACCTACTTATTAAGGAGCTGTTTGTAGCTACCCTTTAGGTTAAATAGCGCTAAGCAAAATTTCATTAGGGTTCGAACTTCGAAGGAAGCTACTAGGCTCTTAGCTCTTGTAATAGGTTTTTGAGACTTTCATGTTGATGTGATGAGACTATCTTTCGAAATAAAACGAGTATTCAGATTGTGTTTCACTGATCTAGTTTCAGAGTGCTAGGCTTGTGGGTTAGGGCCCAATCCATTGGCCTTAGTCTCTCTTGTGTATTCATTCTTTTCTTTTATGTTATTTTAGCTAGTTTTTCTTATGAGTATTTAGCTAGTATTCTTTCATTTCTATTCACTATTTTTAGTTTGCTTCCAATTGTATTTTGCTATAGATTTAGCTTGCTTACATGTTGGTAGAGTAGGTTATAAAGTCAGAAATTTGTGTGTCAATCCTCGCCCTCTCATCTCTTTCATTGGAGCATGAGGAGGGTAGACCTTCTCCAAAGGCCAAAATTACTTTTTAGTTTATGTTTTCTTGGAATTAATAAGTTAGGTTGTTGTAGTTCCATGGATATGTTTAGAATGTTGTGTTAGATCTTTGTTTGTAGGCTAAAGTAGATTTGATTTCCAAATTAAACTCATATTTTATATTGTATTTATCATGAAATTATCCATATTTATTGCATGAACAGATATTTTTCTTGTAGGTTCAGGTAGCATAGCCAAGGAGAGCTTCACCAACACCTTCAACTTCATTTCTCACCCTCCATCAGCCTTTTGTTCATCAAAATCTCCATCAACCTCGTTTTCAGATTTTTCATCCCTACATCGTGAGAAAACCATAGAGGTGAAAGACATGCCTCCCAAGAGGTTTATGAGCTTGGCCAATGGGTGGGACACCTTACAATAATCCAAAATTTCCTTCACTCCACCTTCCCTACACTTTTCTTACCCATCTTTGGCCTTAGATTTCCCTGAGACTGTTTCCTATAGCACTATAGGAAAGCTATAGTAGAAATTGCAGTAGCACCAATGGGCCCCTTATTAAGCCCATAAACCACAATCCACCTCATCCAAACCTGCCAAAACCACCCAGACACCTTAAACCTTGCACTCATGAGTTCAAGCCTTCCATAAGCTACCTTAGCGCTTTCTTCTCATAGTTGCAAGACAATGCATTTACAAGCATAGTTAGGTCATGATTAGATGCATGATTAGAAGCATGATAGGTAGAACATAGAGTGAATAGAGTGCGTTTAGCCATTTGTACCAACAAAATGTGATTAGGTTAGTTTCCTTTATGCAATTTCAATTCAATAATTTACTTCATGCAAGATGCCTAGTTCACTTTCATTTCTTATCATAGCTTAATATGTAGATTTATTTCATTGCAGAGTAGTTAGATGTACTTTATTGTTGTAGAATAGTCTGTACTTGCTGGTAGAGTAATAGTTTTCAATCACTTGTGGCCGTAGGTATAAATTCATAAGTGTGACAGACTTCATTCAAAAACCATATAAGTGGCACCTTTTCGTAGAGATTAGAAGATGATGACATGAGTAGAATGCATCTGCTATGTACATGGAACTATCACCTCCAAGGCTGTATGAAACTCGGGTTGATAAAGAAAAGTAGGTCAGCCTATGGGAGTTGCAGCATTCTTGGTGCAATACAAGGGCTCACCAAAACGAATTCTTACAAACATAAAATAAACAATGCAAAGAGCATAAAACATAAAAAAAATATACACAGAAATTTTCCCTTGGATCCAAAAACTGGGACTACCAGATTGATTTTTCATTATATTCCTTTCAATGTTACAATACATATATATACATGTTGAAGCATTCATACACCCCAATCCATTAACCCTAGATTATAACATAATTGTAGTTCTCTTGATCGTATCTACAAAATACCATGGACATAAAACCATCGTGCCCAAAACCATGTGCAAATCCATGCACAAAACAATAGGTAGGTAAGCCCACCTACTGTAGGGTCAATTTTTTTTCCCAGGGTGATGCCTCAGACCTCGTGCAAGGGGTTGCTTCCCCCCTGCGAACCTCTCGAGAGGGGGGGCTGCACCTGGCGCAATAAATACGAGGGCCTATCGCCCCCCTGTGACCCCCACACATGTGCAAATATTCATGGAAATAATATAATGCACACCCAACATTCTCCCACTTGTTGTTTTATTTTTCACATAGGGGGTCACATGAGAGCTTAGTCATTGGTCTAACCCTGCAACACCCATTGTTTCTCTGCACAAATAAAGCTTCTTAGTGCTCACATAATTCATCAATGCATATGAAATGTTCTTCAAAGTGTCCACCTTTACCAACAACACCTTTTTGGCCTCAACCATATCCCTCACAAAGTGATACTGAAAATAATTTTTCTTTGTATTTAAGTGATAATCATGGTTATTTTCCAACAAAATTTCACTTTGGATGTCATAGTCTATCCTTATAGCTTATTGCACCAACCCCATACTTGAACCCAATCTCTGCAACCAAACTTATCCTTTCTTGAATGAGTGGTTGCCATGTATTTAGCCTCTATAGTTGAAAGTTCCACTACAAATTGTCTTTTACTCATCCAACTGACTACTCCTCTAAATAGGTTAAATACATATCCACTTGTGGATATTCTCTAATATAGATCTCTAGCATAGTCCACATAAAAGAAAACCATAGATGTCCAAAACTCTATGAATCCTAGTCTTCCTTGGTATCACAGCCCATAATCACTAGTGCCATACAAATACCTGAAAACCCACTTCACTGCTATCCAATGCTCCTCCCCTAGTTTTGACATAAACTTGCTCAATACTCCCACTGCATGTTTAATGTCTGGTCTACTATAGACCATTACATATATTATCACTGGAAAATCGTATAAGAAAATGTGACATTATTTAATGTCAGACAGAAGGATTTATAGGGCTGAGAGACATTAGAGAATCTAAAAGTATTTAAAAATCTCTAAGGTATGAAAGGAAAAATCAAATTGCGTATAAGAAGAACTAGTCAAATGTGCCTTCGCACATAAAATTCTTCGATAAACGTGCCTTTGTGCACTTTTTGCTCAAAAAAGCTCGCAATCCTCGGAGTGGGGGAAGTCACTTTCAGGGACCATAAGGCACACTCCAGGACATTGATTCCACACTTGAGGCTGCCTAAGGACAACCTCCCAAGCCTCCTTAGGACATCAAGGGAGCACACAATGGAATACGTGTGGCACACAATGGAATCACCCTCCTCTCTTGGGTCACTATCCACAATGTACCAAGAGAGGGAAGGAGGATTTGAATTCTGCTATAAAAGACCACCAAGAGATGAACAACATGAGAGCACATTGTTATGCTGACCAGAATTGCCCCAAGAAATACCAGAAGTGTGTGATACAGAGTAGAGATAGAGGGGACTCAGTTTTTGGCCATCCAACAACTCCAGTCCACCATAGTAGAAAGAGGTAGGCTTTCTGCCAAGGTGGCTCGGAAGTAAAGACATCCTTGCGTCAGGACTTAGAACCCCTAGTTCTAAGGGCCCTTTGGCAAGTGGGTTAAAGTTTCATCCTCATTTCCTACAAACACTCAATAAGAGGGGACGTAAGTGCCACCGTTTGGATTATTGAAGTTGTTTAAATCTATTTAGCGCTTTTGTTTTATTTTTTTTAGTTTTAGTTTAGTTTTATGTTTGAATATGCATGATATTTCTCTATCTAGTATGTTTATGTTTTAGCATGTTCCACTAACTTGCTTGACTCCATATATTTTCTGCCTGTGACCAATAACTTAAGAGGGAAAAACCACCCCCCTTTAGTTGGTGTGATTTCGTCAATTCGTGCACTAAACACACTAACACAGGATTGACGACTCCACTAAATTTTATTTCCAATTTTATATGGTTGTGCCTTTTTGCATAGACCTCTGACTTTGTTGTGGAGTTGGGATATAATTGCCCCCTTTCTCTCCTTCACTACTTGGTTCATCCCTAGTGACAGAATGAAGCAGAGGAGCTCCCAAAAATTACTCTGTAGGAAATTTGCATGCATTCCTCACAGGCAGGTGCACCCCCATTGCGCACGTTCAGAATTGAACTATGCGCAGACATCGTGCCCATCTCAGCCTTTCGCGCACAAAAAATAGAAGTGAAATTTTCTCCAATATTTCCATATTTTCCTGCTTGTAAAAGTGACTGGTAGCATAATACATCTGCTAGTGCAAGTTGAGGTGCCCCACAAATTGCTAAAGCTCATTCTTAACTACTTTTGGTAGGCTTGGTGTTATTTTTATTTCAAGTTGATTTTGCAAAGTTAGACACATAGTTTAAGTAGGAGGAAAATTAACTTGCATTCCGAAAAAATTTGTTTTGAAAATTTAGGTACCAAAACACTGATATAATTAGCCAAAGTAAGTGGCTAGAGTCCACACATGCTTTTCTAGTTTGTTTTCTAGTGTAAAATTCATTAGTTTAGTTTAATTTTTGCACTAGGATTTCGGGACCAAGATCGAATTGTCGATAGAAGAGCAAGTAATCTCTACTGCCTTTGCACCCTCCGGTGATCCTAGGCAAGCATATGAACACTCTCTATTCACAACGCACCATCTCACTATAGTTGATCACATAGATTAACTAGGAAAATAGAAAGCAGCCCATATCCGTGCATGTTTTTTGTTTGAGCAAGGAACAATAGAACATATTTTAAATAGGGGATTTTGAAAAGGATAATCGTATATCCACACGTTCAAAATATGTGCTTGTTCAATTTTTTCTCACACACATCCACACCCTAAGCAAAGCAAAGACACCTAAAACTAACTTAAAAAAACTCACTAAATTCTCCCCACAGGGGAAACAAAATAATTTATAGTCTAAGTTAAGATCAAGGGGGTAGAAATCCAATAAGCCACCTTGATCATTCTTCATCTTGAAACATAGAAGTTGATTGTTTATGGAACTTTAAAATCCACCTACATCCCATGGAAAAGAAAACTCGAGTGCGACAAAGACCCGATAGGTGACGGTGTAAGTAGCGCTAGATCCTCTACCCTTACCTTGGTGGATTTTCTTCAGTTGACTGGGGACGTCGCCAGTTCCTTCGGGACGTTGTGCCAGCATTCGCAAGATATCCTCTCAAGGCCAAGTTACATTTGAGCATGTGAGGATGATTAGGTCTTCTAGGATTTGAGTATCATACATAAAAAACAAAAAACCATATATTTTTTTATTGACTGATCACATAGGATTAATCTAAAGGCAGGGAAAATTTTAGGCACTAATATTCGCAGGTGGGCTAATTTTCCATGCCTTTTCCAAAAAATAGATTCGTCAATTTACAATTTTTTTGAAAATTGATTCGCCCAAATTTTATAGTATAAAATTATTTTACCCTAAAATTCGCCAAAATTTTATATATAATAATATAAAATCATTAGAAAACTAAATATTTTTACAAAAATAACATCAAAAATTTTACAATTTACATATTGGGGACTACTTAGATTCACCAATGTTTATAAAATTTAATATAAACGTACATCCTTAAAATTTTCCCTATCTAAAGGGAAAATTTATTTCTATTTTCGCTTTGTTTTATGTATGTGATCGGAATTTTTCTTTGATTATAATCTCTATCCTCTCAAATATTTCCAAAGCCATACCTAGTCGATGCTAGAAAGGACCCAATGGGACCTTGTCGATCTAGACGTATTTTGGACCTCCCCCCATTACCAGGAGGGGTTCCAGGTCTTTCGCCATTTAGACGTCAACAAAAAAACACTGCCACAATTATTGGTTCATCCTTTATTGGGGCATATTTAGTTGGGAACCCTAGTCAGTCCCCCAATGCCACACTGATGAACACCCCCACAGGGTCACCACCCACCACTCCTCCCACAACCCCTAGCAAGTAGAGGATTGTACCCATTCGGGAAGCCAGGTGAACGCACATCAGTGTACGTCACAGAAAAACCCTATTCCTAACCAGAACATTATGTTTTCATAAGTTGGAATGGCCACAACCTTGCAGTCACCTTTTTTAGCTTCGTTAAATATACCATATTTAACCAAGTTTACAAACAACCCCATTGCATACAACCCCATATGGCTTCCCATGCCCACGAAGCTCCCTTCGAACATTCCAAAGTTCAAAGGAAAGCAAACAGAAGACCCCAGAAATCATGTTATGACTTTCCACCAGTGGTGTTCATCAAACAACATCATTGATGATACTATTTGACTAAGTCTGTTTAAATGCACTCTAACCAAAGTGGCATCAAAATGGTATTTGGAGCAACCCTTTGCTACACATGGAACCTTTAGCACCCTTGCCACTGCATTCCTGACCTATTTTTAGTTACCCATCCACCATGATTCTGGAATGGAGTTATTGGCCCACTTTAGGTAAACCTCCCCCATCCATATCTCGGACCATCTTCATGAAAGGCGGCGACATCATAGTTTGTGCAAAGTGAAACTCGATGATCGAGTACTGTTAGACCTGTTCCTAAAAACTCTCACCGCAAATATTTTGAAAGACGTGGCGCAAAAAAAAATCATATCCAAAGAGGAAGCCATCTATAAGGCCCAACAACTTGAGCTAATCTATATGCAATCAGGGTATATTTATAATATCCTACCGAATGCCCCACACCTCCAAACTTACAAAGAATTTCCAGGTGCATCGAACTCTGTAGACAGTTTAATTCGGTCATTGACCCAAAGTCACCCAAACAACAACGTTCAATACCTCGTTTACACATATGATTCTACCCAGAATGTACCACAACTTGGCTACCAAAGTCATCACATGCCTTTGCAAAATTTGACCAGTAGGGTGTCGTCGTATCACCATCATCATGGAGGACCCTATCCTCCGGCTCAGGGGACCTAGTACGAAGATAGAAATGCTGACAGAAGAGATTCCCCCCCAACAACCATTTAAGAAATACATATTGCATTATGCCCAGTCCCCAACACAAGACCCGCCCATGCAGAATAACACATAGGTGAACTTTGTGCAACCTTCCTAAAACCAACTGCGCTAACCATATAACTAGGAAAATCCAAACTATCCTCCTAGCATGGTTAAGAAAAAATGAAAAAAAGAGCTTAAAGGAAATCCTGGATAGGGGGGCAACAACCAGAAATTCCCTCTGAGATCTTAGGCTAGAGGAAACTCCAACTGAAATCAAAACTTGGATCCAAGCAACTCCCAAAGGTAGAACAAAAGGCCACCTCTTCGAACAAACCACTCTTGTTTGATTTGTGGTGAGTACGACCATTACAATCACCACTGTCCCGACCTCCCTGAGTTGAAGAAGCTACATAGTAATCGCAGACAAGGAGGATCCTCCCAGAAGACAACATTCATGCAGGAACCTTTCCCCCATCAAGGGAAAGTTAGCACGCAGCAAAAAGCTCCCAATAAATCCAGAAAGAACAACCATGGAATCTACATGACTGGCGATGATTTTTTTTTTCAAACATGGAATCAAAATTATGACACCCCACCAGACACCAATGTGTCAGGGGCTAGTACCAGTGCACCAACAACACCTTTTACCATATCAAATATGCCAATTGAACCTTTGCCAAAGACGGCTAAGGGACCAACTAGGCGAGCAAGAAACTATTCCAAAGCAACCCATAACTATAGCATTGTGGATGATCTAGCTCAATATCCCATTGCAATGTCAGCTTTGGAGGTATTAAAGTCATGCCCAAAGAAACAGAAAGCCTTGATTTATGTGATGTCCTTTTCTCATAAATATCACAAGTTTGTGCCAGAGATGGACTGTGGAGGTATTTACCGGATATGTCACCTTCTAAAGAAGGGTGAGATCCGGAGGCTTCCTGGCCCTTTGCAAACTCTGTCTACAGATATGTGAAATTCCCTAGTAGGAATGGCTAGCAACCCAAGCTGGAAAACGAATTTTCTAGAAATAGAGGCAGCAGGATTTGATCCCTGGTCTGGGATCCCTTGAGATTAAACTGTCTAGAGCTGAAATCCTGAAGTGGACTAAAAAAAATCCTTCTAGGAGCTTGAGACAAACCTCCTTCACCTGTATCTTCAGAAAAAGGCCCAATGAAAAGGGCTGCAACAACACTTTGCTCAAAAAAGGAAATGACATCATTATTTCTAATGAGCCATTGCACATGAAGATTAAATAAATCTATAAATGTATGTGCAGTAGAAAATGTAGACAAACTCTTGAGAAATATCTTACTTAAAGCAAGCCAAAGAATCTCAAGGAGACAATGTACATAAGAATGGAGAAAACACTGCTCACATATTCTATTCCTACTAAGACTGCGCAGTCTATGGGAGGTACTGTAGCAGTAAATACATAAACATGAATGATACAATAATGTATGCTCAAATAAGAAGGGGAAGCAAGGCTTCAACCCCTGAAAATACGATACAACAATCCTGTAAAAGGATTGGATGAAAACTAGACAAAATGGCATTTTACCCAAAATGTCGGAGTTGCTAGGCAGCTGCTGCAACTTAAGAGAAAATAGAAATGAAAGGAGCTTGCTGAATGTGATGCATTTGCTGAAATAAATCCTTTGTTCAATCCTCTATATGGAAGGATGATCATTTCATAGAAGATCTCATCACCCACTAAAATACTGCAACCCTCACTGCAAATGCTCTCTATGAGCTGCGAAGTCAAGTAAGAGGGATGCTCTTCTGCTGATGGAGAATGATTGGCATGATGCCAAAGATGATGGAATGAATATCAGAAATCACTCCATTGATCTCCCAAAGGAGTGGAGACTCCCTCCTCTGAAATACAATGCCGGAAGTGGTGTTGAGAAACCCTCCCCTGCAACACCCAGCAACACAACTCAACCACCAATGGAGACTGCGTTGGAGCTGAATGGAATGCTTTGGCCTCAAGCCAGAATATGGGGAAAATGAAGAACAAGATCTTCCAAGAGCTACTCAATGGAAGAGATGGGATTCCCACCTGGGAACACCTAGTGCTAGCAGCACTGCATCTCAGCTAAACAACTGGAGAATGCTCTTGTCTGAGAAGACAAGCAAAATGATAATCAAAAGCATGAATGAGAATGGCTGCTTCGTTCTTATTTTAAAAAAGTGAAAGGTGTTTTTCCATGGGCCCCACGCCTTAGGGTTTCCTCTCTATAATTATCTCCTCCTCATGCAAACTGCACTGGCCCACCAAGGGAATCTTATCTTCTCTATCTGCACAGTCACTTGGCTTCTTCTAGAATCATCCACCTACAAATTGTCTCTTTTCACACATGGGGTGTGAAATGCAATCCTTTATTGATGCCTTTTCACATTGTAAGGGTTCCTTATTCAGATTTTTATTATCAATGGGTTTTCCTACCCATTTATTCTCCTCCTAAAGCAAAAACAAAAGTTTTTATTGTTCCATAAAATTTTGGAACATTACAGTCCTCCCCTCCCAAATTTTGCTTGCCCTCAAGCAACTTGTAAGGATAGAAATGTAGGAAGTCCTCCTCCCCCAACTGTAGCATCCACTTATGATGAACTCCCCATGAAGAATGAGATGTTGTATCAACATAGAATCTCCATACTGCTCCTCTCAAGTAATGTAAAATAGCCAATGTCGTTGTCATCATGAACATGGAATGTACTCAAGAAGGCAATAATGTGTTGTCTAGAGGTCTCCTTGAGGCATGGTGTCAAAATTAATTGGGAAAGACATTCCCCTCATGTGAATCGTCCATCCCCAAGAAATCATCCACAAAAATCTAGTCACCTCCAGATAAGGCAACTGTTGAACATCTTCTTCCACCTTGAGCTCCAACAAAGAAGGTGGGCTAAAAATCTAAAAGTGGTAGGCATCATGGCCTATGCCATGCTGTTCACCTCTCCACTCATGAAAAGTGTAGAGTGAAGGCTGCCCTTGGGCTACAGAAATGTTGCCCTCAAATGGTAAGATGAAGTTTGGATCTCTGAAGATCTTCCCTCCTCCATTGTGAATCAATCTGGCCCAATGTATCTCCTTTGTGATGGGAAGGAGATCAACACCATCATATGACTCCCCATCACTCTCAAGGCTCACCTCAAGAAGAAATAAGTGCTGCACTGTGGTGGCAACATCATCTCTCATGCTCCCCTTAGAGCATGCCTTGCAAAAAGTATGGGGATCTTCTCCCCAAAGGACACATCCATCCTATATGCCCTTCTTCCAATCATGCTCCCAACAATAGTGTGATATATAGCAGCATAGAGAGCCAAAGTAGAAGTCATGTTGGCTGCCATATATATCAAGTGAGTGAGACATTGATCCTTCTCATGCAACCAACGCAGTTTGAGCATAAACTGCAATAGAGAATGATAAAAGATGTGGTTCCTCAACCCCCGTTTTTCTGCTACATTATCATCATGTATTTGGAGAAAAGGAGTGATGTATGCATGGTGAGCATGTCCTCCAAAATAGAAATCTCCCCCAAGTCCATCAAGGGGATGACTATCAACTATGCTCTTGGCCCAAAGTAGACCAAAGAGCCTTTGACAAAGAATGCTCCTCCTTGGAGCATCATCCTGCATATACATGGTTAAGGAATCAACATGTAAATCATATAAATTAACAATTTCCTTACCATGTTTTTGGCTCATGAAAAGGGAGCAACTCATAGATGAATCTCTCCTCTTCCTCCCAAGGAAAAGAAGTGACTGTGCCCACTCTTCCAAAGAGTGGTGTGCATATACTACTCCCATGCCAACTGTACAAGTGGGAAGGCTGCTACCCCTCCCTTGCTTCTCCTGCCACAACGTAGGTACTGAAAGGAGAGTGGGTAAGAGTGATAGTGAGGGGATGCCACCCTTTGCTTTGGTTTTACCAAAAACCCCCAGCACTGCAACAAGCTGTCCCAAGGCCTCCACACTGCTGGTTGATGCCTCATTGTTTGAAGCATCTCTCCTCCTCATATGAACCAATGGCCTCCTTGATGTGATGTCTCCACTCTATGAAACATTCTCATTTTAGGATGACTGTATACATGGATGAAAAATCCTGTCCATGCTTCCCCTGCATAGCTCAATCACCTTCCTAGGTGTAATGACCTCCAAAAATGGATAGAGATGGGCCCTCCTCATCACATGGTGTTGGGTCTCTCTCTATCTTCTTCCTGAATCCTCATGGTTTTACACCTCATCTTCCATGGCACATGTGAATAGATCTGGCAGCGGTGTTTCCCTCTGTCTCTGCAATAAATTTGGGAAACATCCCAATAATCTGATCCAACTTTGAAAAAGAGAGCTCTCTGGTTTGTTTCTCAAAGGTGTGGGATTAAAGTTTGGCCTCCAACAAGGCTGAATGCAAGTTTTTAGCTCCTCCAATGGTTTCTTGAGGTGGTACTGCATTTCTATGCAAGGGTTTTGTTTGAGTCCCTTGGTTTAACTCCATCTCATGAGTTCCAAGAATGTTATGATCAAATCCTTTCACCAATGAATTAGTGAAATTCACTTAAGATGAGGCTTTAACATTCTTAAAAGAAATGGACTCAAGTTTCCACCATGCATGAGCCTTACCTCTCAAATGCAGCACTACAAATTTGATGATTTATCCTTCTGAAATGTGGTGCTGCTGTCGGAAGGTGTTTGGCTCTTCCACCCAATATGTGGCTGAATATGAAGATGAACCTCCAAAAGTAGATAGATGAAACCCATCTTGCTGCTCCTTCCCTTTCACCTTTCTCTTGAAAAACTCAAAAAAAGTGGGCTGATTTCTGAATCCATGAGTGTGAGACTCATACTCCTTCAAGAAATCACTAAGGGTTTCCTCCTTAGTCACCTTTCCTCCTTATTTCATTTCCCTCACAGAAATGTTGGGCCTTTGACTGCGCTATTCACCATGGTGTGTGGCTGTATGATTACCCTCACCATGTGCAAATCTAGGGCTTCCTTCAGTTTTGAACCTTCTTTGAGATTCTCCATCAATCTCCTTGCTAACCTTTCTGAAATCTTCATGTGTGCCTTGCATAGATTTGGGAAGAATACTTGTGAGTATTTTCTTCTCCTTTCTTCCAAGAGATGGAGTCTCTCTCCTACTCAACTCCTTGTTTCCTTCTAGATGAGAATAGGAAGTGCAGGGGTATTCATTTTTTGTTTACTCTTCCTCCTTAGGGAGGTTCTTCTTCTTTTCAAAAATGGATGAGATCTATCTCATCCTCTTCATCTTCTGTTCTCTTTCTTGGGCTTTGAAGGCCACAGGCTAAGCCAAGAAAGATGCTCTGATACCACTATGATGTTCCTTTTTCAGAAATATCACAAGTCTGTGCCAGAGATGGACTGTGAGGGAATTTACCAGATATGTCACCTTCTAAAGAAGGGTGAGATCCAGACGCTTCCTGTCCCTTTGTAGACTCTGTCTACAGATATGAGAAATTCCCTAGTAGGAATGGCTAGCAACCCAAGCCTAGAAAACACATTTCCCAGAAATGGAGGCAACAAGATTTGATCCTTGGTCTGGGATCCCTTGAGATTAAACTATCTGGAGCTGAAATCCTGAAGTGGACTAAAAAAAAATCCTTCTAGGAGCTTGAGACAAGCCTCCTTCACCTGTATCTTCAGAAAAAATCCCAATGAAAAGGGTTGCAACAAAACTTTTCTCAACAAAGAAAATGACAGCGTTATTTCTAATGAGTCGTGTGACATGAAGATGAAATCAATCTATAAATATATGTGCAGTAGAAAATGTAGACAAACTCTTGATAAATCTGTTACTTAAAGCAAGCCAAAGAATCTCAAGGAGACAATGTACATAAGAATGGAGAAAACATTGCTCACATATTCTATTCCTACTAAGACTGCAGAGTCTATGGGAGGTACTGTAGCAGTAAATACATAAACATGAATGATACAACAATGTAAGCTCAAATAAGAAGGGGGAGCAAGGCTTCAACCCCTGAAAATACAATATAACAATCCTCTAAAAGGATTGGATGAAAACTAGACAAAATGGCATTTTACCCAAAATTCCGGAGTTGCTGGGTAGCTGCTGCAACTTAATAGAAACTGGAAATGAAAGGAGCTTGCTGAATGTGATGCCTTTGCTGAAATAAATCCTTTGTTTAATACTCTAGATGGAAGGCTGATCCTTTCATAGAAGATCTCATCACCCACTGAAATATTGAAACCCTCACTGCAAATGCTCTCTATGAATTGCGCAGTCAAGTAAGAGGGATGCTCTTTTGCTGATGGAGAATGATTGGAATGATGCCAAAGATGATGGAATGAAGATCAGAACTCCCTCCACTGATATCCCAAAGGAATGGAGACTCCCTCCTCTGAAATACAATGCCGGAAGTGGTGTTGAGAAACCCTCCCCTGCAACACCTAGAAACACAACTCAACCACCAATGGAGACTGCGTTGGAGCTGAATGGAATGCTTTGGCCTCAAGCCAGAATATGGGGAAAATGAAGAACAAGCTCTTCCAAGAGCTACTCAATGGAAGAGATGGGATTCCCGCCGGGGAACACCCAGTGCTAGCAGCACTGCATCTCAGCTAAACAGCTGGAGAATGTTCTTGTCTGAGAAGACAAGCAAAATGATAATCAAAAGCACGAATGAGAATGGCTGCTTAGTTATTCTTTTAAAAAAATTTAAAGGTGCTTTGCCATGGGCCCCACACCCTAGGGTTTCCACTCTAGAATGATCTCCTCCTCATGCAAACTGTGCTGTCCCACCAAGGGAATCTTATCTTCTCTATCTCCGTAGTCACTTGGCTTCTTCTAGAATTATCCACCTGCAAATTGTCTCTTTTCACACATGGGGTGTGAAATCCAATTCTTTATTGACCCCTTTTCACATTGTAAGGGTTCCTTATTCAGATTTTTATTATCAGTGGGTTTTCCTACCCATTTATTCTCCTCCTAAAGAAAAAACAAAAGTTTTTATTGTTCCATAAAATTTTGGAACATTACAATTTGTGCGTTAGGCACTATCGAACCTGCCGATACACACCTAATGGATTTTGATTTAGATAAAGCCACCTCAGGAATTCCTTCAATGGTTTCCTTTCAGATACCAGTATCGGTCTACAACATCGCTATTCATTGATGTATCATTTAAGAAGGTGCATCCATATGCATCATGTCAAAGAAATTTTGGTAGAAGTTACGATCACCCGAACTAAAGCCATCAGACATCACACTTAGAGCATACGATAGTCGCCCTTCGACCCCCATCGGCCTCTACAAAAATGTCCTGGTCCACTTAGCCAGATAGACTCCTTATAGACATTGAAGTCTTGGATGCCCAGTTGGACTACAATATACTCCTTGGTTGGAGTTATATGTACACCATGTTAGCCATCGCCTCCTTCGTCTTCCGAACTATGATGTTCCCCCATGAGGATCGCATTGTCACTGTCGACCAATCGACACATAGCGAAAAGCGTCCCCTAGAAAATACCAATGTTATTATACCCTACGTAGACACATCTGGGACACGCTTCCATGGTATGAAGAATATGGGCCCGACCAGTTCAAACCATCGTCCATCCTAGGATCATTCCTAGGAGATCCCCCTGTTATACCTGAGTCATCACTTGATGTCACAGGGGCTCTGATGTGCATAATGTAAACATAAAGTGTTGAAGCTAGTCAGGACATAGACACAATCAGTAATGACACTGAGTCCTCGGCCAGGATAACCTCTCTAGCCTACACTTCTTCCTAAGCCCCTTTCCTCTACCCCCCAGCTGGTTTCATATCCCAGCAGGTCTTGGCAACAATTGTGTTACCAAACATATCTTTTGCAATACCAGTTTGGTACCTCATTCCCCCTACTAGGAAAGGAGCCACACACATCACTGCCATAGGGTTAAAGCCTCTCAGTCTTGAGGAGGTCCCACCCATTCAATAAATTGTCGAAAAAATCTCTGTAAAGGAAATTCCCATTGCAAAACCGATGATTATGGCTAATAAAACTGAGAGAGGAAAGAGGGTGTAGACTCCCGCCACGCAACGAGATTCACCACGTTGCACCATATGTGATGTAGTAGGTCACCCTATCCACATCTGCCCAGAGTTGGACGAATTAAAACTGCTCCTTAGCTCTGAGGCAGACATCGTGACACCACGTTCTCGTAAAAAGAACTCTCCACCAAAAGTAAAGGCAAATAATTGCGTACCAATCACGCATGTGCTATCTGTAGTAATTATGGGCACTATACCCATCATTTCCTAGAAATCCCGCGATATAGGGATGCCTTACATGCCATCGAGTGATCCTATCGAGAGGATTCCTCCACCCAGTCATCTGGATATGAACCTCGCACCATCCTATACCTGCAAAAGGAAATATAGTCACCAGAAAGACTCTCGTTCATATTTCCCCCTCCTATCATACGCTGCATGTTGTGCGATGAATGTGGTCACTTCATTAAATAATACACAACCTTGGAACTCATCTACATATGGTATCCTATAGAACAGGTTTATTACGTTGGCTTATGGGCAACAAAATTCTCATGTCCTTTCCGTGCCGATAACCACATTCTAGAAAATTGCCACTATATCCCCTGATTCCAATTAGCGCTGACTAGTTTATGCTCAGCCATAGTTCGCCTCTCCCAAGAAGATGGAACAAAATCGAAATCCATGAACAACTCGACAACCCAAGAAGATGTGATGAGTAGATCCATCCTCTTTTTGTCAGCTAAAAAGCGACCAATCAGGGAACCCTTAGTTACCCCCAACTACTCTCTATAGAGAAGACCAACATGTGCATTATATAAGATGCTCAATCATGTGGTCTCCACTTGCCCTGATTTAGCAGCGTTACGATGTTGGTACCCCATTAGGCCACTAACTACGCACAATGGGCACCCCATTTCTAGGCTATTTTTCCCAGTGTGTCAAGGAAATCACTGTGGACAACGTTGCACCTATATCCCAGAAGTTTGTCCTCTAATCAATATGATTCACACATTAGAGAATAAAGAGGACGATATCCTCAAGTAGTATAGAAAGTATATCACCCTAGACCAACAACCCCACACTCACATCGACGTGATGGGAAAACTGGGATGGTGCACTAACCAAGCATGATCTAGGCCCAGCCTAGGATAACATGAGGACAATGTGACCTGATTGACCACCAGGTCAATCAGTGCAAAGAATTGAAGCCCCTCGCAAACAATTTCTGCACAGTCTCTTATCTCCCACAAAAAATTCTCTCTAACCAAGAGAAGATCACGTGTACTTATTGCCAGATTTGTTCACACTTTAATCATACAAATAAATGTGATCATATCCCCAAGCTAAGAGTAGAAAGAATAGCGTTAAGTCTACACTCCCCTAAAGAGTTAGATGCACCCAAGCCAACGAAACAGAAATGGAATACCTTGTCTTCTACCACGGATCCTTTCCAAGCGTCCACATCTAGGATGAAGAGTAATGTTGATTCCCACACAATATACTCAGTTGGCATAGTGGTACCATGCACCATCTGCACTGGCCATAACAACGAGCTAGAGGCATGCCCGTTAATGGAAACATTTAGGCACCTCTGCACCAGGTACAATTTCCACCAACAGGAAATTGACCATCCTAACAAGGGACCCAACCTTGCGCTTATGCAAAATCCCATCACAGAGATTCTCCCCCCACCAAACAGTGATGACACGATACACCAAATACGATTTGTATAATTTTATATTGGAAATAGGATTGCAGCCGCCCCCACATCCCAGGATTCCCACCTTATTCTTGTCACAAAAGGTCAGGGTTCCTTGTGCTTTTGCATTGATTTCCACGAGATCTCGAATTAACTTGCTACCATCTAACTCCTTGATAATACCCAGCCTCTAGAACAACACCTAGTACAACTAGAGCTCATCGAAGAAATCCGATGACAGTCACTGCAACACAATGAGGCCCACAAGAAAAGGGTAAAATCATCATTCAACCACCACATCAACCCTCGCTCATTCACCGAGGAAGAGCTAGTCCTCTGCTACGATGTCACAAAAGAAACCCTAGGGCAAAGAAAGTTTGAAACCTTGTGGAAAGGACCCTAAATCATAAAAAAATTCCTCCTCAAGGGGGCATACATCCTGACTGAACCAGACGGTACATGCCTCAGCAACCCCGTCAATGGCCTTTACCTTAAGAAATTCTACCCATAAGGGTCAAGAAGGCCCTACCCTAGAGTCAACCTACAAAAACCCAACCATTGTAAATTTTTTACCAAAATACTTGTTACAAAACGTGTTTGAGTGTCACAACGAATTACCAATGTGACACTTACTTGGATTTGCTAATGGAGCATCACGATGGACTCAAAGTTGAGTAGCAGCCACTTGGGTTATCTATCACCCTGACTGATCACCACTCTACACCAATGGTGTGTGCATTGGTTCAGCAACAAACAATTGGGAATAATATGACGTCATTATAGAACTTATGAGTAAGGTCCTCCATCAGGGCATATTCCATATGCATATCTACCTTGATTCCTAATTAGTAGTGTCGCAGTTAAACCAAAAATTTGAGGTACGAGATTCACATCAATTTAGAAAATATTTGCGTGCAAAAAGATTAAGCAAACAAATTGACTACATTACATTCACACATGTACCAAGGAGTCAAAACCAAACAGGTTATCGCATAGCTAAAAATATTCTAAACTGGAATGCATCTCAAATAAACCATCATACATAAGAAAAAAACATAGATATCCATCAGCATAACATAATCCATAAGTAGAAACAGGGGGCACACCATGTAGAGCCGCAAAAAATATCTCTCATATATATATATATCAAAATGTATGTGTTTGAGGACAAAAAAGAAGTGTCTTTGACCCATTGGTCAACCCAAAAATATACACATCTAAGTCATCAAAAATAGGGGAAGCATCCTCATAATGGGTGATTTCCCCATGTACAAAATGAGTCTAGGGAGGTGCTCCCCCATGCAGGGCAGTTGTACCCACTGCCGCTCCTAGTACCACTATTGGAGCTGCTATCAATACTGAGACCACCACTCAATGTAAAATTGGTTGATATCCCCTCTCCCAGGCCATCAAAGTCTCCAGGCATACATCCTCGAGGTCATCTAAAAAGCCTTGAGTTGGCATCCTCGGGGTCAAGTGGTCCCTCGATCCCAGGAATCCTCCAGAATTGACACCTACTCGGTCAGCTCAACAACATGAGCCTTCGCCACATCAACATGAGCTCACTCAGATGCAGTCTTGACAGTAGCCGAGTTTTTGCCCTCCCATGAAGGGCCAGCCTCACCACTGAGTGCCCCACCCTCAGGCTATGTAGAAACTCCTCCCAGCCCCCCACAAGCTCCTTGAGGTCTTCGAATAGGATCATGCCCAATTACCAAGCCACAGGGTGACCAACCTCACTAACATCTGCAAGAGTAACCAAAACTATGTCAGTGTCATCATAATACACATATAAACATAAATACTCAAATAAATGCAGAAAAGAAAAAAGAAATACCTATTGGCCCCCAAGCGTATTTAGCAAGAAGACCCATGTTTGGATCCCCTTGGAAGTCCATCCCTGCATAAGGGAATGGTAGGAACATCTGTGGGTTGGCCTCAAACCAAGCCGGCGTGGTGGCGTTCCAGTAACGCTCAACCATACCCCCACCTCCTTGAGGCATCACAAGAGCCCACCTCCTCATGTGAGGCTCCCATGGTTCCATAGTAGGCACCACAACCACTGGTCTTAGAAGCACCACCCGATCATACATAATGTTGCATAAAATGATGGTATAGGAAAACGACTTTGATCCATCCCAGACCTTGTAAAGTTGTGCTAGCATCCCTTCATAGCATAAACGGGCAAAGTCAAAAAAATGCTCGGCCCTTAGCAAGTGAAGGGCACCAACCTGTGGACCCAATGCTCGATGTGGAGTAGAAAACCATGCTAGTTGCACAATAGCTGCCAAAGCACACCGCTCGACCAAATCTGTCATTGTGGAAATGGCTATACACCCCTTCGTAAGGGGCGCCCCGCCACAATGACGCTCCCAGAATCGCTCAAAATCCACCCTCCCAAAATAAAGTGGATACCAAAGTGCCTCACCCTGAGGCAGCAACCCGGTCACAAAGTAGATATCCGTCTTAGGACAGATAGTGAGTTCACACCCACATAGCACAAACACCTTGCATCGCTTGTTCCAACACTAGATCAGGTAGTGCAGAAGTCGATCATGTGACCGAAGAAGGTCATTCTCCACAAATTTCAGGAGACCCCATCACATAAGTTGTTGGCGCGCCTGACCATTGGCAGCTAAAGTAGTGTAGAGCTCGAGCCAATCCCACTCCCTCCACAACATCCTGTCATCAAAACAGGAGCACATCAACAACATAAAATACATAAAAAAACAAGAAAAAATTTCACAAAATTTTCCTCGGCTTTTCACACGCCTATCCCTCAGACATGCGCGAGGAAGATGCACTTGTCCCTCTCACAAGCACGGAAAAGGAGCATCGAGAATTTGGACATGCCGCACAAAACCTTTGCTTTGTGCGCAAAAGGCACGCCAACACCCTGATCGCCCATGCCATCAAGGGTATAACTGGCTCAAAATCCGTACAAAGCAGTATTGTATGGACCCCGAACCCCCAGACTGAAAAAATTAAAATGCAGGACGTTATGGAGTTTACCTAGCAATAAAATCCCTAATTTCAGGTGCTCAGGCTGATCGCAATGGCAAGAACTGCTCTGCATAAGCCTTTGACCTCTCAATACTCAATAGACACAAATGAATTGAATTGAGCCATATTCCTGTATATATCGTCTTTTTCAGAAACTTTGGAGGACCATAATGAGAGCTCAGAAGGCCCAATCACCAGACCGAAAGCATCACTGTGATCAGCACTCCATAATGCCCAAAGGCTGTGCCACACATTCACACCCCAGAAAAAATAAAATTTCAGTGTTGGCACGTATGCCCTCTCTCATCTTCTTTTTTAAGCACATGTGTTTCAAATAATATTTGAATAAAGAAGATGCTTTCACTTTTGGTTTTTTTTTTTGCAGGTAGTATGAAAACCATGCAAAACTCCATCCATTGAAAGTTCCAGAGCAGGTATCATTCTACCCCCAGCATGATAAATTCCCAGAAAAACTCTGCATATCCTAACATCATTTCTCCATCAGAATCATCCATAGGTTCCACACATCCGACCATGTTTATCATCACCTCACCTTGCACATGATAAGAATCCTCGTTGCTCGGTAAAGCCTCCCTCCCATGACGCTCGTCTGCCACGGTATACCATATATCACAACAATAGTGATGCCATGGCCATACCACCTTAGTCCAGGAAGTACCTCATGCCCATTCAGTAGTCATGCATAAGGTCGAGTTTTACCATATGAAGTAAAACCCCTTTCTCGGATGACCAGGTTGTACAAGCAAATCAAAAGCGCACTACTGTGCCTCGCATTTGGCCCACTATACCTCCCTTAACACAACCCATATGCGATACTTTTTCATTCGCTTCATCAAGCTCGCACATGAGACCAACCAATGGGGCCCCCACCCTCAGCAAAACACCTTCCTCACATAATCAATGAGCCAACACTTTCATGTTTTGGGGCACCCGTCTCTGTGTTTTCTACAAACCAAACCCCATTATTTTATTCTTTTGGTAAGTGTACAAAGACCGCAAACGGTGCACTATGTCCCCCACCCACCCATCCATTTTTTCTCCCATGGCAGAAGTCCCTGGTCACCCTTGATCGGAGTATCACACCCTCATACATAAGCCACCACAACATTCATAACCAGTATATACCCACCCTGGATGTCATACCGACTCCAGGGATTTCCCCATCAGAAATAGTTACGACTATCACCAAGCTGCTTTTTCTGCTCCGACCTCTGGCCACCTAATCCTCATCATCAGATTTTAGTCACCCCTCACCATCATGCCTATTTTAAACCTATCACATCCAGGATCTTGATCCTCTGCATCAGTGACCCCCTTGTTCGGTTGAGGCTTCCTTTTTGTTGACATCAACACCTCTTTTCCAAAAAGGAAGCGGTACCTTGGATCACCCCTCTCCACAAAAAGGGCATGCTCGGGTGGCACTATGGGAGGAATCATTGCCCAAAGATGTCATCAATATGCCTGAAATTCGACTACAACACAAGTTGTCATGTCAAGATGGTATCGTACCTTAAAACCATTTCACTTTGATCAAATTCTTCGAATACCCGTGCCTTTATAAGCGCCTCTTTTAGCAATGCTTACACGGGAAGGTCCCAGCCAGCGCCTATGCATACAATGCACATTTATATTCCATACCAAGTTCACGCATATGGGTACCACTTCCACCTATTGTCAAAGAAAAAATGCCCCTAAGGGTGTCAACAGTTGTCGTCATCAACCAACATATCACTACCATATTAGTGACACAGACATAATTTGTGTCTGCCAAATAGATTTGTTTAACTAGCCAAAGCATCATGAGCATGGGACATGCCCACCTCGTAGAAAATTTGTATATATTGTATTGTACCTATACTTGCAGGGAACCCACAGGACATGGTTGCTCTTTGAGCCGGTGCAGGGTGTCTCCAATTCCGAGCTACACACATGTATCTCTCTCTCTCTACACACAGTATACACAAAAGAAACTATAATGTATTTCAACTATACAGTTCTTCCTAAACCTCACACATTAGGGGGAAATTTTTATCACTAGAAAATCGTACAAGCAAAGGTGACATTATTTAATGTTAGGCAGAAGGATTTATAGGGCTTAGAGACATTAGAGAATCTAAAAGTATTTAAAAATATCTAAGGTCTGAAAGGAAAAATAAAATTGTGTACAAGAAGAACTAGTCAAATGTGCCTTTGCACGCAAAATTCTTCGATAAACGCACCTTTGCGCGCATTTTGCTAAAAAAAATGTGCAATCCTAGGAGTGGTGTAAGTCACTTTTCGGGACCACAAGGCACACTCCAGGACATTGATTCCACACTTGAGGCCGCCTAAGGACATCCACCCAAACCTCCTTAGGACATCAAGGGAGAACACAATGGAATAAATTTGGCACACAATGGAATCACCTTCCTCTCTTGGTTCACTATCCACATTGTACCAAGAGAGGGAAGGAGGATTTGAATTCTCCTATAAAATTCCACCAAGAGATGAAAAACATGAGCGTACATTGTTATGCTGGCCAGAATTTCCCCAAGCAATACTAGCAGTGTGTGATTCAGAGTAGAGATATAGGAGACTTAGTTGTTGGCCATCCAACAAGTCTAGTCCACCATAGTAGAGAGAGGGAGACTTTGCACCAAGGCAGCTCGGAAGTAAAGACATCCTTGCATCGAGACTTAGAACCCTAGTTCTAAGGGTCCCTTGGCAAGTGGGTTAAATTTTCATCCTCATTTCCTACCAGCACTCAATAAGAGGGGACGTAAGAGCCACCGTTTGGATTATTGAAGTTGTTTGACTCTATTTAGAGCTTTTTTTTATTTGTTTTAGTTTTAGTTTAGTTTTATGTTTGAATATGCATGCTATTTCTCTATATATTATGTTTATGTTTTAGCATGTTCCACTAACTTTCTTGACTCCATCTATTTTGGGTATGTGACCAATAACTTAAGAGGGAAAAACCACCCCCCTTTTGTTGGTGTGATTTCGTACATTCGTGCACTAAACACACAAACACAACATACATCAGGATACCCACTACATTTTCATATCTAGCACAGGATATGTTCTCTTGCTCTTCTTGTGTCTCGGGACACTGTTCAACAAATAAATGTGCACCTACAGGAATAAGAACCTTCATCAGTTTACTATCATGCATATTAAACCTCTGCAATACTGTCTCGAAATACTTCCTCCGGTTTAACCAAGGCTTCCTCTTTACCCAATCTTGCTTAATTTCCATGCCCAAAATATAGTTTGCAACACCACGATCCTTCATGTCGAATTTGGAGGAAAATTGGGACTTCAAATCCTGGATAATTTCTTTGTTATTTTCAGTCAGCAACATATCATCCACATACACAAAATAAATAACACGACCACCAATTAATTTAAAATACACGCAGTGATCCACTTTTCTTCTGATGAAGCCAAGTCCCTGTATATGTGTATCAAATTTTTGATACCACATCCTTGGTGACTATTTTAACCCATACATATAATTTTTTAATCCACATACAAATTATTTCTTACCCTTCACCACAAAGCCTTCAGGTTGTTTCATGTATATATTTTATTCCAAGCATGAAAATTATCATGATCGTATGTTGATTGGGCTCCGAGTTGAAACCTGCGTGGATATTTACAAACATAATTTCAAGGCACTAATAAGGTTTGATGTGGAACAGTGTCACACCATGATGGAGTTATCCATTAAAGAAAAATTAAACACAGAGGGAATTTTTTGTGCAGGCAATCCTTTCAGTGGACAGAAACGATCCCTCTAGTCCTATGGGAGGATCTAGCAACAAACGAGATAAATATATGCAACCTTTCCTAAATTATGCTAGAAAAACATGAAGGAGGATATATTTCCTACATCTTTCTGATGTCAGTGCCTTTGGTTTTAGCATTTATTCTTTCATTTCCATGCTCACGATATCCTCTCCATTAGCGAAGATGAGTGCCTGCAGGAAACACAATTGAATACAAAAAATGTGTACAAAGAATTATAGTTTCTAGTAGAAGTTATGCAGCAGATTAAGCAGAAATACAATAAATATACAAAAAATGACATATTTATGGAAAGGAAATACAAAATGTATTACAACTAGAAGCCTTGATGTTGGATGCCTCCTTTAGGTGAGACTCCAAGTCCTAGCCTTTGCCTTCAAACAACTTCTTGCTTAGAAAATGGGCAATAATTAGGCATGCTTCATCTCATAGGATGGCAACCAACCATGAATGGACAATAGGGGTTTCATTTATATGGAAGGGGAGGGAGCTGAGGATCCATAAAAGGTGGGAGGATTTCCACATATTAGGGGAAATATCCATGGAAATAGGATCCATGGTCATGAATGGGAGGTCTCGCTCCTATCATCAATAACCTAAAACCACGTCGCCATTCTCGAGGCTTCTAGTAAGGGAATATTCTCCTCCATTTTTGGGAAAAATGGCTGAAGAGGACCAGTGAGGATTTTCTTGAGAAAATTCCTGTTGCCAGTGCTAGACACATGTGGTGTAAAAGGTGAAAAGCGCGAGTCATCAGTAGTGCAGAGCACACAGGGCTTGTAAAACAAGGTTTTTGACAAGATTTCTAGAATATTTTTAAATCAAGTATTATGCCACTTATTTAGGGATGTTCTAGGCATGTTTTATGGAGAACATATTTTGTGAAAATGGCGCCATGATGACACAAATTGGAGTGTGAAAAAATACTGTATAACAGATGCCCCCTAAAGAATGAATTCAGAACGAGGAGAGATGGCTGAAATGATTTACAAGTAAAGGAAAGGAATTTAGAAAACCACTGTCAAGAGACCTGCAAATAAAAAATGATACAATATATATGACATCTCTAATGTAAGTATGCCTAAAAATACATCTCCAAGAATGCATCTAACAATACATGGATCCACGACATGGACGTAGCCATCTCACTGAAAAGGATCATGAATATATGAATACATGAATCCATAGTATGGGTGCATCCATCCAAATATAAAGGATCATGTTTACAATCATGAATAATTCCATGAATCCTGTATTTATCAAAGGAAAACCAGGGTCTTTACCTCTATATCAACCCATCCAAAGTATGAATCTGACCATGTGAATAGATGTGTTGAAGCCGAACATGGTAGAAACTACTTGATTATCGGTCAATGATGTAAACCGTTAACATGCACAAGAGGAACAACCAATGATGATGATGGCTCTCAAGGTATAAAAGTATAATATATGAGTGTGAACAATGGAGCTGAAGTCAGACACTCACAAAATAATTCGATCAAAGGCCAATGATGTGAATCTGTCATCGAATGTGAAGAAACTGCCATTGAGGCATGCAAGCTCTAAGATACTGAAAGGGGTTTCTAGATCATCTTCCTGGATAATGAGTTGGAGTCAACATGAAGCGATCCATTGAAGGAGGGCCATAATGTTTCCCACATCATTGAAACAAAAAATAATATTTGCAGAGTTGATAAGAGTGGTTGAGGATTGATGCAGAGAAGGTAAAACAAGGTATAAGTGGTTTGAAATTTTAGACGGGGACTTCTTTTGAACATATCAGTGACACAACTCTAAATTTGGCAGCATTTGGCTCACAATAGGATCAAAGGTCATGATTACAACAGGATATAATCAAATGAGAGGAAAATCGATTTCCCAAAACCAAGAAGGAAAGTGACAAAGTGAGGATGTCCACACCCGACACGAGACATGTAAGTGTCATGTTTAAGATCGACATACTTCCTTTCACACAAAATATAAGATATATGTTTCCTTCCATTTTCCCATGCTATTTTTAGCGAGTATATATTTTTTTTATAGCAAGCTTGAAGAGGATACCATATTCTTAGGATATAATTTCAACCTTCGGATGAATCCATCCCAGTAAGTTTAATGAGCCCTAGGAAGGAGTAACTCATTCCTGTCATGGTGACAATTCCCTCGTCGTTTAAGATTTGCGAGTTCGGCGGAGGGGTAACTCGACATATTTTTCATGTTTAGGGAGTTTTAAAAAAAAGTGTAAAAGAAAATTCCAAATTCCCCTTTTTGTAAATAGTCTCTTGAATCCGAAAAGGTAGAAAACCATATCCAAGAGAACTTCCTAGTCATGTTTCACTAAGATATTCCTTTTTCATAATTAGTCTATCTCAGTCTAGAAAAGGGTTAAACTTATACATAGTAGACGTCATTTCATTTATTCTAACAAGTTGGAAATGAAAAGTCCTCGATAATATTTTCATATTAGAGAGTTAGAAAGGAGCTTCCAGATGACTCCAGGGAGGTTCCTTTTTCGTTTATTTTTCACGATTCTGAAAAAGTGATAAAACAAAACTCTTCAATTCATCCAAAATCAATTACTGTCACCAATTTGTAACCACATGTCACTGCACATGTGAATAGATGTTACATAGTTCGATAAAAATATAATAATATAGGTAAAAATACATTTTAAATGGTAAAAATATTTAAAAAGTTTATATAAACTCAAAAATGAAAAATAAATTATCGTTTCTAACTTGTGAATTTGGAGATAATTTTTATCCAAAATTACCCTGATCTTCAAGTGAGGAGTGTGATCAAACCATGGTACCATTTGATGAGCTGTCAATCACAGGTGAGAGCTCTGTCTCCCCCTTCATTTCAATGGACTTTTTAAGTGATTTCATCCATAGAGTAGGTGTCTGGGGGAGCTTGAAGAAAATAGGGCTCGTGGGCGGTCAACAGAGGATTCAACCATTGGGACCACACTGTTCACCCTAAGCTCCAAAAGACCAACACGAGAAAATTCCTAAAAAATCGTGCTAGTGGCGATGCATAAAATTTTTCAATAAAACTCAAAAAATACCCATTTATTTCCAAATTTTCCTCAATGAAGGCTAATTAATCTTTGTTCAATGATGTTTTGCAAGTGTTTTCTGGAGAAAAAAATGGACATTGAGTGGAAGGAAAGAGTTCATGAAATAGAGGAGCATCAAGAAGCACAAAACCCAAATTATGTAAGGGCTCCCTATGAATGTGGATTTCTAAAGTTCTTCCGTACCCATGGGATCAGAGCCTAGGTAAATTTATTGCAGTACTTGGTGAGATGGTGGGATGTAGACCGCCAAATGTTTATGATAAGAGACCAAGAGATGGAAATAGAAGTATCAGGCATATATTTCAAGACTAGGTTTTCCAAGAGGGGAAAATGAGTTCAGTTGTTGTGTGCTCGCGCATGAGGGTAGAGCACATATATGTTGATTGCTAGGCATTTTTCCCACAGTTCTCGCAAAACCAAAAGTGGGAATATTTACTTCAAGGATATCAAGGAGCTTCCATTCAGAATCGATTTATTTACCATAGTTCGTGTGGCCAGAGTACAAGCTTTCCATGAGGTGAGAAAGTATCACCTTTAGTATGAAGTGGAATGCATAAACCCTACCATATTTAACTGGAGTGAGGGGTTACTAGCCAACAAGAAAGACCAACTCACCAAATGTAAGACGGGGAAGCTGAAGCAGATTGGCTATCGGTCGATTTTGGTTGTGTTATTCCTAGAACGTGTCCCATTTTTCAGGTATCATTGGGTGGATGTGGACATTCTTGGACCCATGGATCCACGGTTATCACAGTGGGCAGAGTTGATGCCTCATCATGGAGGTGGTCAACAGATGCACTTCCCACAAAAATTATTTGTATGGATATGACAACGAATCATCATGGTAGATGATTGGGGCTACACAGGGAAAAAATTCACAAGAGAACCTGATCTCCCACTTCCACCAAGGACACAATGGAATGACTCAGGTAAAAAACATTTTTTTAAGTTTTTCAATTTTTTTGATTTTTTAGTTATGTGAACTGCGATTGAGACTTATGATGTTTGCAGATGTTGGACTAGAGAGACCTCCAGGGGTTTCTTCAATAGCTAGGAGGGTGTCACATCATCTTGAGGATGCCCCATACATCAAGGGAGCTGATTCTATGGTATAGGTTGAGCGTAACCTATATGCCTTGACTAGAGGTATTCTAGAATATGCAACTATTGATGACGTACCACTTCGATACTTGAAAGGCACACCATGGAAGTGTTAACTAGAATACGTTGGCTTTTGGGCCAAGTTGTTAGAGTTGTCACATGCTATCATGAGCACCATGTCGGTGGATAGACATGCTTCCGATCTTATTTTTGCGTTTATGTAGGCTCGAAGAGCTATGTGTCTCAGAACATAGATTTTGATTTTTGATGTAATAAAAATTTTGCAAACTCTACACACACACACACACACACACATGTTTCTCCATATGTATCTTAATATTCCTATTGTGTCGTCGTTTTATTTTTACACGTGTTGCAAATTTCTATATAAAACAGATTTTCCAATGTGTATTTCATTGTATTTTTATGTCTTAGAATTTGTTTATAAGTTATGTAATCAAAATTTCTCTCCAAAAGACAAAAACGCAAATAAATTATTAAAATTTGAGGATTTTTGACGGAATTATGCATGTTTAATTGTAATACAACAAGTTGTGAATCAATTTTAACAACTAACACCCTAATACATGGAGTAATAGCTTTTGATAACAGTTCAATGACTACACCATATTCGGCTATATTGTTAGTTGTACATCCTAAATGTTCGGATATTTCGACACATAGGAAATAGTTAGGTATAACTTGGTCTATTATATAGTTAGGTAAAGTATGTTTCTTTACTATTTACATTTGTAACTTATAATCCGATGGTCACGATTTGTAGTGATCCAACGGTTCACTCTCTCCTCGGTATTAATTACATTTGATCCGTGACTTAACACCCGATTGGTCCATGATCTCTATTTAAAGAGCATGGAGGGTCATTTTTCCAGTATCAGTTTATGAGAGAAACATATGTAAACTTTCTTTTTATATTAATAAATTTTCTGAAGTGGCCACGTTGGCATAGGTCATGGAATGTTTCCCTCTTCGAGGGTTTTAGCCACGTGATACACTGGTGTATTGATTTGTGATCTGTTTGTGAGCAGTGACCTTTGGTGTTTGATCTAAGTAACTTACCCTATAAATTCCTACATGGTATCAGAGCCATTTTGAGGGCCACATCCGTTGTTGATCCAAATCTGAAGCCGGTTTGACTGCATGCGACTGCCATTTTCTAGATATACTATTTTTGAACACTTTCATGCTGGGAGAAATGATTTTTTGTGTCTGGAGCGTCTATTACAGTGAGGAACCCCTTTCATTTCATGCGAAAATATTTCTGGTTGCCCGAGTTATGTCATTTTAGATCTGGAGGTATAAAGTATCTTTTTTGCAGTTATATTTATTAATCGTTTTTCTTATTTAGGTTTCCTCTGTTTATTTAGATTTATATTTTGTTTATTTATTTTCCAGATCTATACCCTATTCTCTGTGTATGCTCTTTTCTCTACGCTGTGTGTGATCTTGGCAAATCAGAAACAGTAAGACAAGATTTTTTTTTCTACGTATGCTCTTTCCTCGCATCTTTGTGCGATCTCGGGAAATCAAAAATAGCAAAGAAAAAGGATAGTTTCCAGTAAGGGTAACCAAAAATCTAACATTCTGCCGTAAGGTTTGCATTTTCATTTTTTTTTGTGCTCGGATTTTGTGTTTTTTTGTAGGAAAAAGCACACACATCGAAGACTTAAAAAAAAAAAACCTTCCTCCTTCCAAATAATTTCAAAACCCTTTTACTAGCTCACTTGGTGTAAATTTAGTTTATGAGAATAGAGGTCTTGGGTTCAAGTCACTCTCTCAAACTTCTTTTTGTAATTTTTTTTGTTTGTTAAGTTACCTTTTCTTATAAATCCCTTTGGCAAGTTGCCGGTTTTAAAAAGAGGGTTTTATTTGAAAAGCACATGTAAAAGTAACATTGTAAAAGTGACTCTCACTTATTAATAAAAGTGGGTCACATATAGTTTTTTTAAAGTGATCTTATTGTATTAAGTTTGAAAATGGGGGGATTTTTTTTTTTAAATTTGACCTTCATCATCAAATTTCATCTGTTCTCGTAACTATTTGGCATCTACACCACATTTTTTTCAAAAAGCCATAACTTCTTCATCCAGAAGCCATTTTTCGAGCCGTTTTTTTTTTAATCAGCCTAATTTTTCGAGATCTTTCCATTGGAGTAGTTAGTTTCAGCCTTTTCAGCTTTACTTTAAAAAAAATGGAAAGTACATGCCTAGTTATTCTTAATAGCACCAATTATTTCCAATGGCTACCCCATGTTAGAGTCGGTCCTTACAGCCCTCCATCAGAGATCATTTAGCTTTTTGCATATCATTTTTAGGTGTCTCGCTCACTTCACTTCATTGTATTTCGCTAGGGGCATGCCATTGAATGACGAGAGCGTTTGGTCATCTTGTATTCCCTCATGCTTGTACCTGTTGGGCTAATTAAAACTCCTCAAAAGTCATCGAAGTTTAGTTCATGTCATTCATGGTCATAAATGATTATTTTGGTCAACAAGAGTCTTTTAGTTTTAGAGTCTAGGGTTCAGTCTTTTGATATATTTAATAAATGCCCGCAGGCCATGAGGATGGTTTCGAAAAGGTTCTTAATTCAAATTTTCATCATCAAACACATCTGAGGACATTTTTTGTAACAATAATGTATTTTTTCTACCATAAAAAATTTTCAATGCAGCCTCTGGTCTTTGCCGAAGTCTAAACGCCAACATCCCTGCAAAAACAACCAGATTTCATCAGTCCAAACTCAGAAAATCAATGAAAAAGCCAAAAGACAGAAGTTCAATGAAAGGATAAAGTGCCAAATGAAAAACATTACAAAGTGGGTTGTGGAGGAAGTAAAAATTAAACCCAACTCTTTCAAGATATGTTCCAAGGCTATGTAAATTGTTTTTGTCAAATTACATTCACAAATTTTCAGAGAAAAGCCGAATTGGGAGGTTGAAGAGTGAATTTCAGTGTTGAAGGGCCGTGACTATGTGTTGACAGTGCGCGCGGCGCATTGGGAAAAAACCAGCAGTTCATTTTTACATGCGCGCGGCGCACCCAAGGGCCGCGGCGCACTGGGTTTGCGCGCGACGCATAGAGCTCTAAGGCCGGAAAATTACCCTCCTTCACCAAAATTCGTTTCAAATCGGCTCTTTCACCTCCAAGTAAGTTTGTCAAAGCCTGTATGATGATTTTGGGCTATGGTGCTATGGTTTAGAAGCAAAGATATTAGTGTTTGAATGGTGCAAAACTTAACCCTATGTTCACTTCGAAATCTGCTCCGTAGGGTTTGAGGAGTGATGATTGTCATCTGAAATTGGTGTCAAAACTTGCATTTGCCAAAACACTCTTATGCCATTGTTATGTATGCTTTTATCACTGCTATCATTATATCATTTTCCTCACTGCTGTGATCACTTTTATTATACCACAGTCCCATTGTTATACCATTGTTTCACATCCTTCATCCCCTTTTGTTCCCATGTGGTAAAACTCTAAATTTATCACTTGTTATCCCTTCCCTCCATTGACAAAATTTTAATTGCCACAACATTCAAGGATTATGCCTTAGATTTCACTTACATTTTGTCATTTCACCCATTCCCATTCCCAAAAATACTCCCCTCACTATCACTGTTTTCCTATATCACTTGTAAATTGTCCATATTCCTAAATCCCTCAAACAGTGGCTGTCCTCACACTTGACAGTACTTTCCTCATTGTGGTTTTCCTATAGCACCTTGATACATATGTGACACATTTGGGATTAGAGCATACACTGAATTCTTGTTTTCATCATTATCATATCATCATATATTTGTCATACTTTTAGCACCATGTCAGAGACAGATTCACCTTATGAGCAGGGGTATGAGCAGGACAGTGATTCATCTACAGAGGTTAATGTGCCAAGGAGGTGTCACAAAAGTGGAAAAAGTGGCAGACATGTCAGGGAGGAGCCCACTTCTTTGACCCAACTACAGGCTTTCCCGCTTGCAATGGATTGTTTTCAGCGTCAGTCATGTTTCCATTATTGTGAGATGATTTCCAGAACTTAGCATCATCATGAGTTAGCTCGCATATTTGTCTTACATTTTCATAACGGTCATGTAAACCTTACTGGGGTGGATTTTACTTTGTCACCAGAGACCATTTCAGAGGCGACTGGGATACCAAACATCGGGGAAGAGTGGAATAAGCGGCAGCAGTTGGATAAAGCTTATTATGAGCCATATATCAGACCTGGATATATGAGGCAGCTGAGAAGGGTATTTCCATTCCGATTTCTGAAGGATGAGTATGCACCATTGATGAAACTCATCATTCGTTATTTCAGTTGTGAAGGGCGCTTTTCACGCTTGTATGCATATCACATCCGGTTGTTGATGCACTTCACGAGAGTGCGGTTGATGAGCATTCCATACTTCATGTACCGTAACATAGAGCGGATGACATTTCTTGTACAGAAGAAGACCCCAGCACAGCAGCATAACAGCATATATCATTACGCGCTGATCAAAATCATGGTGGTACATCAGCTCGCACAACAGGGCATCGCATGGGATGAGTTCATCTCCCGTGACTTCTTTGCAGCGCCACAGCTGCCTCCCAAGGTAGTTCATGATGAGGGAGAGCCTTCACACCAGTTTGATATTCCTGAGACTGAGCATATTAGTGCTCCAGTGTATGTGACATATCAGCGAGGCCACAGAGCCTTATTTGCAGCTACACAACGAATATTATCTCCACCCGGGGTGGAAGGGGTCTCGTTGACTTCATCAGCAGTGCGAGTACTATCTCCACATGGGGTGGAAGGGGTCTCGCCTTCGACATCAACAAAGGTACAGGTTCAGGATAGAGGCAAGAGGCCTATGCATGATGAGGGCCCTTCAGGAAGCCGAGACACTGATTTTATACTCATCGATGTTGATGCGAGCTCTCCTAGCTCGAAACTGAGGGAGGTCATCCAGGAGCAGAGAGCTGAGATTGGTACTTTGACAGAGAATTTGTAGAGATAAAAGTGGGTGATAAAGTACCTGGAGCAGCGGAACAAACAGTTGGAGGATCAGCACACACTTGTAGAGCTGCGGCGAATTCGTGAAGATTGACAATTGGCCCGGAAGAGACCTGGTGACATGACACCAATTGAGCGAGAGACCAACCTTATGCATGTTAAAATTCATTTGGAGAAGCTCTTGGAAAAGTTCAATCGAGACAAAGACATGCTCCGTCATATGAAAGGTCATTATTGGGCCCGCATGCACGTTTGCAGAGCAAAAATGAAGATCCTGAAGAGAAGGTTGAGCAGAGCACTGAAACGGCGAAAGAGGCCTGATCCACTCCGGATTTTGGCCGAGGCTTCATTGGCTGAGCATGAGGCATGATAGGGGATATTCCCTCCTAATTTTAGCAAATTTGGAGAAGTTTTGTCATTTTTGAAAATTTTGGTCACAAAACAGGTTTTTCCGCCCAACGCGTCGCGCGACCCGACGCGCGCTTATGATTGGGACACCTTCTGGAGGAAAAATTCGTATTTTTGGATTTTTCATGGTAAGTTATGCATGCTCAGAAATGGCCGAAGCATTTCATCAAGTTCTGGATGATCAAAAGGGCCAAAAACACCACGAAAACCACCTTTCTGCCACCTTTTGCACCATCAGAAAGTACTTCTGGGAGAATGAAGTTTTGGAGGGGGAAATGAGCCCCAAATTGAAAAATTCTACTTGGGTTGGATAGCCAACATCCAGGGCTTTCCAGCGAGCTATCATGAGCTCAATTTGGACTTTGGGAAGTGCCCAAAAAATAGGCTGAAAGTAGCGCGACGCATAGAGCTTTGGAGTGCGACGCATAGAGGTTTTTGGCATGTTTTTCACCTTCCAGCTCAGAAATTCGGCCAGTTTGGACTAGTTTCACCTCTTGATGTAATTTTTGGTTTTTATTGATGTAATTTGATGTACATGATGTAACTTTGGCACTTATGTACTTGTTCTAGATGATTCATTCACAAAAATGTGAAAATCAAGTGAATGGATCAGTTTCCTAGCTTATAGAGGCAAGTTGTTTGGCTACCTAGATTTTAGCTCTTTGTTTAGAATTGGTTCAAACTACTCTTAGAAGCATGAGCTCGACCCCTAGAGACATGGGAAGGGGTTATACTTGTATATTTATTGTATTTTCTGAGACACTTTCAGGGTTGGACTCTTGGGAAAAGTTTGGCACACTATTGTACATATTTTCTGCATTTTGGCTAAGGAAAGATCAGAGGTTTTGTAGCACCTGTTGGGATTCTTGTGGCTTTCAGTTTTGATGGTGTGTTCTCCAAGTTATTTGTAAGTTCTTTAATGTTTAATGTATGCCATTCCCTTCTTTTGCTTCTGAAACTAAATGAATGAGTAAATGAGGTAGAATCCATTGATTCCAGTGCTCTGCCTTTAAATTTGTTTAGTTTTATATGTTTTCGCCAGTTTGGAGAGGATCCTTGTTCTCCCTTGCCCTCTTCAGCTCCTTTTCATTCTGATCCATCCATACACATAATCAAAAAGCATCAAGATTACTGCCTACCTTGCCCCAACTCGAATTCTGCAAAGATCTGGCCTCATCCCCGAGCCCAAAATTGTTTTTTCCCATTTTTCCAACGAAAACCCAAAAATTTAAAACAAACCTTCCTATCTATTTACTAGCCTAAAATCAATATCCATTATAAGTCATCTCAGCCCCTTTGAAGACCTTTTGTCGAGATAGACCCGGAGAGAGCCCTCTCCTGTCCTCGTAGGGCTAGCTACGAGGCTGAGCTTGGTTTGATGTTGCCTTGAGTTTTACCTTATTTCAGCCTAAGGTAGATTCAAGCGTTAACATAGTGGCGACCATACTGGGGAAGAAAATGGTTTGCTCGTTGATGTTGCCTTGAGTTTTATCTTATTTCAGCCTAAGGTAGATTCAAGCGCTAACACCCCACATGGTAGATTTACTTAGAAGTAAAGGGATTTATAGAATATCCACAGGACAAGAAACTAAACCTACTGATGGAGATAAAGCCGCTAAATGGGAAAATAAACAAGATCAAGCATGAGAGTTGATAGGAATGTCCATTTCTCAAGATCTTCGATTTCATATCCTAGAAATTGACACCCGTGATGCAGCCTTGAAAAATCTAAATACTGTTTTTGGCATTCAAAATGAAATCAGGGCGTACCAGCTTGAAAATTAGTTGCTTTGGACCCCAATAATTTCTCCTCTATTGAAGATTTTTTGTCCAAATTAAAGACCCTTAGACTTCTTTTAAAAGGTTGTAAGGTCAAAAAGGAAGATGGTAGCCTTATGTATTCCATTCTTTCTAAGCTTGGCCCTGCATACTCTGTATTTTTTCCACCTTCCATTCCACCTAGAGAAGCCATCATTTCTCAAGGAACAATCTACAAGAACCCCACTTTTGATTCCTTTTGCGATTATTTGATAAGAGAACAAGAAAAACTCTTACACCTTGGTCTTATCAATACTGGAAACACTTCTAAGAAAGCCTTAGCAGCCCAACAACAACCATATCAAAAGAATGCCAAGAAGCTATATCCTAAAAAGTATGGTCCTAAACCAAACAAGGGTCTTACGTAATTTCAACCACAAAACTAAAAAAGTAACTCACCAAACTGATAAGGAAAATAAAAACAAAGGGAAGAAAACAGATAGACATTGCAACTTTTGTAATCGTGATGGCCATGTAGAGTCCAAATGTTTTAAGAAGATGGAAGCCTTGGAAGCAGTAATGAAGAAGCACCGCATCAATTCGGAGACCTCTTCAACTTCATCTTCAGGATGGCACTTTGTTCTTATGGTTGTCAAGCATCTGGTTATGCATTAAATTTATCTTCTTCTTCTCATTATCATAAGTAGCTCATTGATTCTGGATCTTCTTATCACATGGCCAGAAATAAAGCCATGTTTTCTTCTTTAAAATATTGTAACACCAAACATATTTATGTTGGTGATGATAGATCTATTAGTGTTGTAGGATCTAGAACCATTCATCTAGATAATGGCTAGTTTAATGATGTACTATGTGTTCCTACCTGTTCATGCAAACTTCTATCTATTTATCAGATAATTCATTCCAGTGAAGGGAAACTAGTAGAATTCTCACCTCATGATGTCGTAATCAAGGATCTCAAAGATCCCAGACATATTTTAGCTACTAGAATTGTTGATGATTCCACAAGGTTGTATAAGTTTGACAACTTTGGGTCATCATGTCTTCCCTCCATTTTTTTAGTTCATAATGATGAAGTGAGTAAACTTTGGCATGAGCGATTTGGTCACTTAAACTATCGCTCTCTTCAAACTCTATGTAAAGAAAATATGGTGATAGGTCTTCCTATGGTATCTTGCCGAGATGGTGTTTGATCTGAATGTGTACTCAGAAAACATCATTGGGATATTTTTGACAAATGTTCCTCTTGGCATGCTTCAACCCCTTTGCAGCTTGTGCATAGTGATTTATGTGGTCCACTTCCTATTGTTTCTTTCTCTAGTTGCAAGTACTTCTTAACTTTCATTGATGATATTTCCAGATGCACTTGGGTATATTTCTTAAAACTCGAGAGTGAATTTTTTAACATGTTCTTGGTGTTTGTGCTCAACCTAGTCTCCTAAATTGAGTTCATTTAATTGTCAACTAGGGTTGGTAAACTGCTGAAGTGTGGTGCACTGTATGTGCCTAGGTGTTTGTTTCTTACTGTGTTGTGTCTAGTGTTTTATGATGTTTTTGGTCTTTTTATGGTTTTATGTTCACAAGGGAAAGAACTAAATGCTGGTGGAAAGAATCTACCGGTTAAAAACAGAGTGAAGCCTAATTTGTTGATGAAAAATGAAAAATGCAAATACTGAGACAGAACCAAACCTAAACTATGACTTAACAAAATACAAAGCTTGATAATGACTTCAAGAAAATAAACCACAACATGAACTTAACTTGTCCAATTCATTCATTAAAGATATTTTGGAAGAGCTTGAGAAATGGGCAGCTAAGTGTAAAAAAGAAATTCTTCTAACTAAACAATTAAACAATCAACTTATAATGATACAACATCTCATCCATGATTAAAGGTTTATTGAAACATATTTGGAAAAGAATATTTGTAACATCATAAGGTCTTTACTCTAAAACTAGCTCCTAATTCTATTCTGCAACTTAGTTTAACACCACTAAATCTTACTCAAAAGTTATAGAATTCCTTTTAGAATAGTCTTTTGAGGAAAGGCTTGTTTGTGAAATGGTAAAAATGTTGCAAAAGTACTTCAGGCCTTATACTGATACTATCTTCTGTCCAGATGATTATGAGTTAATATAGGTTTAGAACAAAAGAAGTTTTGTAAATAATGAAGGCAGTGGTATTTAAGTTTAACAACTAATGCAATTTAATATGCAATGGATGGCAACTAAACACGGAATGTAAATATAGTGAGCTAAGCTAGAACTGAACTAGAGTGCTACTAGTCTACAGTAAACGGTGCTAAACTAACAAGCCATTATCAAACTTGAAACGAAATAACAGAGCATGAATTAAATGCAATTTGCCTCCGGAGTACCCTAACTAAGTTATCATGCAATTAATCTATGGGATTCTACAGCCTATTTCGTTCATCATGAATGGTATTTTGGAAGAGTTTGTTAGAACAATCCTGGCTATACAATTCAATGCATTTGAATGCAAACATGAAAACTGAAAGCAAATACAATTAAAAACTAAGACATCACAGCTATTTACTACTCATTGTTATGATGTTTTGGAAGATCTTTTAAGAGTAAGATTAGCTATTCTACTTAGTGTAAACAAGCAACTGAATCCTACAGTATCACATTTATACCTTAGTCATCATAATGATATCTTGGAAGAGTTTACTAGAGTAAGTTTAACTGTGATAATGAACGAAAGGAATTGCAAATAAAACCTATAACACTACAGCCATTTCTCATTCATTATAATGATCTTTTGGAAGAGTTTCTTAGAACAAGTATAGCTATAATGACTAATGAAATTAACTATGAACGCAAACTTCAAAAACTTGAAAACGAACTAAGATACTTATCTAAATTGCGAAAGTAAAGCCGCTCAGGAGGCAGGGGCCCTCTACCACCAGAGTAGCACGAAATCTAACTCAAGATCAACTCAATGTGTTCAGAGAAATGCTGTCTTCTTCATTAAAGGCAAATAACTTAAAACAGAGTATCCTCAATCTTCAGAAATATAGCAGTCAATCCACGAAATCTAATCAAAATCTAGAACTAGTCTCTCGATTTCCCGAGTACATTTATAACAAATGTTCATAACAGAACTTGAGATAATACGGGGATCATTGTATTTTCATATCAAAATCGTACTAGAACTCTAAAGATGGCAGCGTAAAGTGACAAAGGATATCTGGGCTGTCCTTGTCCTATTAGGAGTCTGCCTCCTTATGTGAGTTCCCACGTACAAAACCTCGTCCAGAATTCTGTTCATTCTTCATGGTGAGCAAAAAACACTGAGGACATGATGTGGAATATACCCATGTGTGGCTTTGCCTGAGAGGACACCTGGAACATGCTTGAACGTGAAGACAACTGCAGAATTGGCAACTAGCTACGGAATGTCTACATTCTGTAGCTAGTTTCAGTTCAAAATGCATTACAATGACAAAATCACAAAACTTAGCAAGTTAGCCATGATATTCATTCTTAAAGAAATTTTAACTAATTTCATTGATCATTTGAGCCTGGGATAACAATGGAAAAAAGAAAATGGAGTGAATTATGATGGAAGAAAGAACAATCTTGGGGCTCAACATACCCCCACTGCTGACTTCTTGCATGTCCTCATGCAACTTATTCCATAAACTCAGAGACTTCTGCAAGAACATCCAACCCTCTTCTTCTTCTTTGCCTAGAAGTTAAAGGCCTTTTGGGCTTCCTGATGACTAACTTGAGCCTTAAATTGGTAAGTGCCCTGATTAACTTCTTGTTCCTCTTTTTCAACTTTTCATTAGCCTTTTCCACTTTGTCCATTTGTAAAGACAGGGTTGAGTTCATACTGGTTTTTAGTTTAACTTGTTCCTTCAGAATATCATTCTCAGTCCTGATATGTCTATTAAGTACTTCCAGCTCGTACCTATCTCTTCTTAACACATCTATTTCGGACAGTGGAGGACTAGGGGTTCTATCTCTACTCTCTAAAGCTTTCCTTTCCAATGTTTCAACATAGTTATAAATTTATTGCTGTGCAGGGTCAATTTCAGGGGCTTCTTCATCAAAATCTTCTTCAACATCTTCTTCAATAGATGTTTCCTCATCTTCTCTGTTTATCACCCCAGTTTGTTTGATCTGCATTTTCCTTAGTTTCCCCCTGAGTCTATGGCTCCTTCTCGGTTGGGATGGTCCCTTTCCTTTTTCTGTGGCAAATTTTCTGATTACCCTCTCTTCTTTAAGCTGTCTCTTAATCTGAGTCAACTTCTCAGAGATTATTTCTTCACTGCTATCTTGAATTGCTTTATCAGTTTCAATTTTAGAGGCTCTCCATTTTCTGCTTCTTTTTGTAGGCTGATGTTCAGGTGAAGGCTCTTTTGGTTCCTCAAAGTGATTTCTCACCAAGAAATTATCCCAAGTATCTTTTGTTTTGGCAAAATGGTGTTCAATTAGAATCTTAACCAAGCCATGATGATATAGAGTTGTTTCTAGGAATTGGACTCTCCTTTGAACACTTGAAGCCATCTTTTTTAAACTTTGAAGCAAGAAATAGGGCAAATTAAGCTCTTCTTCTAGGAAATGCATTATCAACCTAATATGGTAAACATAGAAAGTACCATATCTACCTTCACAATTGATAACTTTTTGTAGGATAAGCAACATGTTTCTCACTCTGCAAGTAGAGAATTCTAAGGTAATTCCACTCTCACTGTATAGAAAGTACCATATCTACCTTCACTGTGTTTAAAAAGGGAATTCCAAGCTCTGCAAGTAGAGAATTCTAATCATGGAATGGAGTGGTTTGGTATATAAGTGGAATATTATATTGAATGAGTGAAGATAGATGATGAAATATGGTATAATGGGATATGTATGAGGTGAATGATAGATTGGGATGGATTGCAATTTATGAAATGGAGTGGAAAAGTATAAGAAATGGCCTGCAATTCATGACATGTGTTATTCAATTGCAGAAAGACATCAAACTTTAAATTTTGATATGGAAATGAGGTGGATGGAGTATGGAATGAGATGAATGAAATATGGAATGAAGTGAAGTATGAATGAATGAATGAAATGGAGTATGGATGGATAAGTAAATGGAATGAAATGAAATGAGATGGATCATAAGTGCAATGGATCTGAACTTATGATTTTGTAACAGCTGCTTGCAGAAACACAATGGAAAATTTAGAGTGTCAAAAAGACTCTGATTTTCACCCTATTTTTCTGTATAAACATGCCAATCAGTGATCGGTTTTCATGTTTATACTTTATTTTTATTTTTATTTTTTATTTTTAAAGAAATGACTTCAGAAAATTCAATCAAGTTGATGAAGAAGAAAGATTCTTCTTCATTAACTTCACATCACTATTTTCCTGGAACTTCTTGACAAATTATTCTCTTGAGAGTGGTTTGTGATACAGCTTCAATCTATGACCATTCACAAGAAAAGTGATCTCTTCTTCATCTATTGTCCTGATTTTTACTGCTCCATTGTCAAAAATTTTAATAATTTCATATGGCCCAAGCCAATGTGTTTGAAATTTACCTTGAAAATCCTTGAATTTTGAATCAAACAAGAGAGCCCAGTCACCTTCTTTGAACTTCTTCTCTTTGATGTACTTGTCATGCCATCTAGTCCTTTGCTGTTAGACTAGACTTGTTTTCTGAACTGCATCTTGTCTAATCTCGTCCAATTCATTAATCTGCTCCAATCTATGCTTTTGTGCCTCCGTTAAATCAAGTCCTAGCTGAACTGCCATTTTGAAAGTTTGAATCTGGAACTCTATGGGAAACAAAACTTGCTTTCCATAAACAAGTTCATAAGGAGTATGGCCTGTTGTGTTTCTCCATGTAGTTCTATAGGCCCACGAGGCTTCAGGAAGCCTATCTACCCAATCTCTTCTATGTAAATGAACAGTCTTTGTTAGGATTCCTTCAATGACCTTATTAGTAGATTCCACTTGACCATTTGCTTGTGGATGATAAGGAGTAGATTTTCTATGCTTGATTTTGTACCTCTCCATCATTTGTTCCACTAGCCTTGATGTAAATTGAGCTCCTTGATCTGTAACAATTTCTCTTGGGACACCAAAACGAGTAAAAATATCCTCAAAAAGAAAATTAACTAAATATGCTTCATTAGCAAAAAGTAATGGCTTGGCCTCTACCCATTTGGTAACATAATCAGTGCAAAATAATATATATCTCTTTTGTCTTGATGGAGGACTAATAGGTCCTACAAAATCCAAAGCCCATTTTTCAAAAGGTTAAATATGTACCTGAGGTTGTAATGGCATCTCACCTGAAGGAGAAGGTTTCCCTACCCTTTGGCAACTGTCACACCTTTTGATATACTCTTTAGCATCTTTAAACAACGATGGCCAATAATATCCTAAATGAAGGATCTTATAGGCTATCCTCTTATCAGCAAAGTGTCTACCGCAAGGTTCATCATGACATGCTTTAAGAATATCAAGCATCTCATCTTCCCGAACACATCTCCTAATGATCAAATCTGGACCTGTCTTGTACAACTCATTAGCAACCCATGAATATTTTGCACTGTCATAAATGATTTTTCTTTTATCTCTTGCATTCATTATTAAAGGAAATTTTCCTGAAACTAAATAATTAGCAATGTCAGCAAACCAAGGAGTTTGAGTAGAAATTGCAAAAAGATATTCATCAGGAAATTGATCTTCAACTGGAGTGTTATCTTTGATGTTTTGGAGTCTAGATAGGAAATCAACTACTGTGTTTTGTTTTCCAGGCCTATCTAGAATGGTAATGTTGAATTCTTGTAAAATCAATAACCATCTTATGACTCTACCATTATTAATTGATTTGTTCATTAAGTATATAATTGCAGAATGATCAGTGTGAACAAAAGTTTCATAACATGTTATATAGTGTCTGAATTTGTTTATGACATGAACAACAACTAAAAACTCTTTTTCAGTTACAGTATAGTTTAACTCTACAGGAGTCAAATTTTTACTGGTATAGTAGATGGCGTAAGGAATCAGGTCTTTTTGTCCCAATACTGCTCCTAGAGCTGTATCAGAGGCATCTGTTGAGATATGAAAAGGTAACTTCCAGTTAGGTCCCCTTAAAATAGGTGCTTCAGAAATTTTTGTTTTCGGGGTTTCAAAGGCTAACTGGCAATCATAATTCCATTTGAATTCACAATCTTTGGTAAGTAATTTGAAGAGTGGAGATGCTATCTTGGTGAAGTTTTCTATAAACCTCCGATAATATCCTATAAATCCTAGAAAACTCCTAACATCTTTTTGACAACTTGGAATAGATAAGTTAGAGATGACTTCAACTTTTGACTCATCAACTCTAATCCCATCCCCTGAAATGTGATGCCCCAAAACAATACCTTCAGTAAACATCATGAAACATTTCTCATGACTGAGTGAAAGATTTGCTTTTTGACATCTCTTTAAAAAAATTTCCAAGTTTGCTAAGGCTTCTTCAAATGTGTTTCCATAAACTATGAAACCATCCATATATACCTCTACACAATCATGTATTAGATCTGAAAAAATTCCTAATACGCCGACTGGGATATTGCGGTCGACCATAATCCAAAATGAAATACACAAATAAACATAAGTGCACGAGGACGAGTAAATGTGAACAACTTGATCTTCAAGTGCTACTTGGATTTTGTTGTAACCACTAAAACCATCTAGGAATGAGAAGTACTTTTTTTGACTAATTTATCTAACACTTAGTCTATGAAAGGTAAGGGAAAATGGTCTTTAAGAGTAGCTTTGTTTGGTCCCCGACATTAACACATACCCTCCATTTACCATTTTTCTTTGCTTCATTTAGGAAAACCATGATATTACGAAATGGGATAGATGAAGTTGACATTTTTAACAATTTTTTTTGCAATTCTTCTTTAACAATCTCCACAAAGATTTGGATTCATCGAGTCTTTGACCTTGTACGGTTATTACAATTTTCCTCTGTAGATGTGATGATTACCAAGTCTTGGGGCTTATCCCCCTAACTTTCATGTCAGTGTACTCCCATGCATATGCAGAAGAATGTCTCTGTAATACCTTGACTAACTCTTCTTGTTGAGATTTTTCTAGGTTCTTGTTTATGTTCAAAGTTTTGCCTGGAAATATCTCACTTGTAGAGCTGCCAAATTTATCCATAGAATGCAGAGACATCTGTCTTGATGACAAAAAATCAATGTTGGATCCCTCTTGAAATTATTCATGTTTGTATTCTGAAGAGGATTCAAAGTTTTCTAGAGTATTCAGAATTTGATTATCTTCACTAATTTCTGAAATTGTGAAGAGAAGTTGTAAGTCTTCTTCATCCTCTATCCATTGAGTATCATATAAATCTGTAATTTTCCTAGCTGGAGGATACAAAGTGAATTTCTTAGTTGAACTACCATCAGAGATGTACATATCACTGGATCTACAACAAATAAAAGCATCAGCTATAGCTAACCAAGGTCTTCCTAATATAACAGGATGCCCTCCTAGATTATTCTTAGGAGTTAGGATCATGAAATCCACAGGGTACTCCCAAGAATATAGGGACACTGGAATGTCTTCTATTACCCCATCAGGTTTGATCACAGATCTGTCTGTTAATTGTAATAATGTGGGTGTAAAGAGAAGATTAGGAAGTTTCATTTTATCCATTATTTGTCTACTCATGATATTGATTGTTGCTCCTAAATCAATGAGTGTGTTTTGGATTTCAATTCCATTGATGTGAATTTTAACAACTGGATTTCCTGGGTCTAGATACTTTGGAATAGCAATCTTACCCATCATAATGTCTGCTATTTTTCCTGCCAGTTGAATTTTCTTTGTTTCTCTTATTATTTTTCTTGTTTTCTTCATGCTCAACTCCTTTATTGTTTTGGCTAAAATTGGAATTTCCTTGATGGCTTGTAATAATGGAATCTTAATGCAAACATCTCCCAGCTCATCTAGGAAATCATAATTAGACACCATAATTTGTTTTTCTACACCTCTATCAATTTGTAATCTTTCTGGAAAGGGAGGTGTAGAAGTAGATGTTGATGGCTGCTCTAATACAGGAGTTGAAATTATTAGTTCTTTTTGCTTTAATTTTTCAGTGTTTGGGTCTTGAAAAGATGTGTCTTCCTCAAGACTTTTATTCACCCGTAGAGATTCTTCCTCAGAGTTATCTTGTTCTTGTATGATCACAGAAGGTTTCCTCTTTTCAAGTATTCTTCCAGACCTAAGTTGAACATTACTAAGGTCTAAAGGAGTAATTAAATAAGTTGGAAACTGTTGGCCTTCTATCATGTATGTGTTCTGAGGATTTTTATTATTGGGGTTTGGTATGGGTTGAGCAGGAAATTGATTTGATTTTTGAGGAAATGGTAATGGAAGTGGTTGATTTTGATGTGGTAGGTTCTGATGATGTTGTTGAGGATTTTTTTGAAAATTTTGTTGAGGATTTTGAGGAGAAAAATGTGGGTATGGTGGATAGGATGGTGGATACTGATAGTACTGAGAGTATCTTCCATAGGGACTTTGTGCTCCTTGTGCCCAAGCTTGAGATTGATTTTGAAATTGAGGCCAAGGTTGCTACCAAGAATTCCAAGGTGGAGGTTGGTTATACATTTGATCATGGAATCCTTGTGTTTGAGGTCCTTGCCAAGGCCTTCTAGAGACAAAATTGAGAGATTCTGTGGAATTTGTAGGAGTTTCCTCTTGAAAGACATCTTTGAGACCAGGAAGGGAAGGACAATTCTTGGTCTCATGTTTTTCAGAACAAATGACACAGGTCTCTACAACTTTTACATCCAAAGGGCACTCTCTTAAGGCATGTTTCTTCCTACATTTGGGACAAAAGATTGCTAAGGCATCAGATTCAGCTTTTTGCTTGTTTTGTAATTTAAGGGTGTCTATTTGTTCACTAAGACTCCCTAAGATGTCAGATTTGAAATCATCAAGCATATGTCCTATCTCTGCCCTACTTACTGTCCCAGAAGCAGACTTACTTGCCCTTGCAAGAGCAGGGTCTCTTGGACCTTTTACAGTTTTGGATTTCCCTCTTGAAAGGTTGATACATAACTCAAATATTTCAGGTAATGTGAGCTGAGATATATCCCCTTTTCCCATCATGTTAAGGATATCCAACCATTCATCCCTAATTGTCTTCAACAAGAGAGCTTTTAAAGTGTCTTGATCTAAGTTCTCCATTTTTGCTCTTTTGATGTTGTAATGAAATCTCTCCAACAAATCTTCCAAATTTTCATCTTCTTTTTGTAACATCTTAAGCACTTCATCCTTATGATTGATTGGCATACAATAATCCAAATAACTCTCTAGAAATTCTTATTTCATGTCTTACCATGTCCTAATAGAACTATTGATCAAACTCATAAACCACTTCAATGCTGCTCCTTTCAATGTTGAAGGAAATAGTTTAAGTTTTTGAGCATCTTGTAAGTAGTCATAAGTTCTACACAGGATTTAAAATTCAAATAGGAAGGTTTCAGGATCTTCAGTTTTAAGTCCATAGAAGTTTGGAAGGACAGAGGGTGAAATGTTTTTCATGGTTGTATTGGTTTCTTCATCAATTATAGGGAACCCGAAAGAGCTTCCTATTTCTCTTCTACCTCTTCCTCCATCTGCACCTCTACCTCCTTCTCCTCTACCTCTACCTCTACCCCCTCCAAATAATGTGTGTTCTCCATTAAAGACTCCTCCTCCTCCTTCTTTTGCCATGGTTGATTCTTCTGTGGAAGTGGAAAAGTTTGTGTCCCTAACAGGAGTCCTTAGATCTTCTTCTAAGACAGGTTCAATGGATGAAGTGGAAGGTCTCTTTAATGGAATATCTGATCTTAGGTCTTCTAGAAGTCTAGGATCAGTAAATGATGGAATGTGGGTCTAAGTTGAAGGTGTACTAGCTCTTGGTCTAGGTGAAACAAGTGGTGTTATAGGAATCAAACTTCTACTTCTACTTCTTATGAATCTACCACTTGAGTCTCTCTCTCTACGCATATCATTGTTTTTGGGAGTTAAGAAACAAAAGTTACCTAGTTTTCACTTCCCCGGCAACGACGCCAAAATGTTTGTGCTCAACCTAGTCTCCTAAATTGAGTTCATTTAATTGTCAACCAGGGTTGGTAAACTGCTGAAGTGTGGTGCACTGTATGTGCCTAGGTGTTTGTTTCTTACTACGTTGTGTATAGTGTTTTATGATTTTTTTGGTCTTTTTATGGTTTTATGTTCACAAGGGAAAGAACTAAATGCTGGTGGAAAGAAGCTACTGGTTAAAAACAGAGTGAAGCCTAATTTGTTGATGACAAATGACAAATGCAAATACTGAGATAGAACCAAACCTAAACTATGACTTAGAAAAATACAAATCTTGATAATGACTTCAAGAAAATAAACCACAACATGAACTTAACTTGTCCAATTCATTCATTAAAGATATTTTGGAAGAGCTTGAGAAATGGGCAGCTAAGTGTAAAAAATAAATTCTTCTAACTAAACAATTAAACAATCAACTTATAATGATACAACATCTCATCCATGATTAAAGGTTTATTGAAACATATTTGGAAAAGAATATTTGTAACATCATAAGGTCTCTACTCTAAAACTAGCTCCTAATTCTATTCTGCAACTTAGTTTAACACCACTAAATCTTACTCAAAAGTTATAGATTTCCTTTTAGAATAGTCTTTTGAGGAAATGATTGTTTGTGAAATGGTAAAAGGGTTGCAAAAGTACTTCAGGCCTTATACTGATACTATCTTCTGTCCAGATGATTATGAGTTAATATAGGTTTATAACAAAAGAAGTTTTGTAAATAATGAAGGCAGTGGTATTTAAGTTTAACAACTAATGCAATTTAATATGCAATGGATGGCAACTAAACGTGGAATGTAAATACAGTGAGCTAAGCTAGAACTGAACTAGAGTGCTACTAGTCTACAGTAAACAGTGCTAAACTAACAAGCCATTATCAAACTTGAAACGAAATAACGGATCATGAATTAAATGCAATTTGCCTCCGGAGTGCCCTAACTAAGTTATCATGCAATTAATCTATGGGATTCTACAACCTATTTCGTTCATCATGAATGGTATTTTGGAAGATCTTGTTAGAACAATCCTGGATGTACAATTCAATGCATTTGAATGCAAACATGAAAACTGAAAGCAAATACAATTAAAAACTAAGACATCACAACTATTTCTTACTCATTGTTATGATGTTTTGGAAGAGCTTTTAAGAGTAATATTAGCTATGCTACTTAGTGTAAACAAGCAACTGAATCCTACAGTATCACAGTTATACCTTAGTCATCATAATGATATCTTGGAAGAGTTTACTCAAGTAAGTTTAACTGTGATAATGAACGAAAGGAATTGCAAATAAAACCTATAACACTACAGCCATTTCTCATTCATTATAATGATATTTTGGAAGAGTTTCTCAGAACAAGTATAGCTATAATGACTAATTAAATTAACTATGAACGCAAACTTCAAAAACTTGAAAACGAACTAAGATACTTATCTAAATTGTGAAATTAAAGTCGCTCAGGAGGCAGGGGCCCTCTACCACCAGAGTAGCACGAAATCTAACTCAAGATCAACTCAACGCGTTCAGAGAAATGATGTCTTCTTCATTAAAGGAAAATAACTTAAAACAGAGTATCCTCGGTCTTCAGAAATATAGCAGTCAATCCACGAAATCTAATCAAAATCTAGAACTAGTCTCTCGGTTTCCCGAGTACATTTATAACAAATCTTCATAACAGAACTTGAGATAATACGGGGATCATTGTCTTTTCATATCAAAATCGTACTAGAACTCTAAATATGGTAGCGTAAAGTGACAAAGGACATCTGGAATTTCCTTGTCCTATTAGGAGTCTGCCTCCTTATGTGAGTTCCCAAGTACAAAACCACGTCCAGAATTCCGTTCATTCTTCATGGTGAGCAAAAAACGCTGAGGACATGATGTGGAATATACCCATGTGTGGTGTTTCCTGAGAGGACACTTGGAACATGCTTGAACGTGAAGACAGCTGCAGAATTGGAAACTAGCTACGGAATGTCTGCATTCTGTAGCTAGTTTCAGTTCAAAATGCATTACAATGACAAAATCACAAAACTTAGCAAGTTAGCCATGATATTCATTCTTAAAGAAATTTTAACTAATTTCATTGATAATTTGAGCCTGGGATAACAATGGAAAAAAGAAAATGGAGTGAAGTATGATGGAAGAAAGAACAATCTTGGGGCTCAACACTTGGCCTTTAAGACCTTTGTTGAGAAAAAAATTGGACATCAAATTCTTAAGTTAAGATCAAACAATGGAGGAGAATATGTTAACAAAAAATTTATCAAATTTTTCACTGAGCATGGCATTCAATTGCAACATAATGTTTCATATACTCCAAAAAAAAATTGTGTAGTTGAAAGGAAGAATCACACCTTAAAAGAAATGGATAATTGTATGCTTCAATCTAAAGGACTTGGTCTCAATTTTTGGGCAGCAGCAATTAACTGTGAAAATTACATAGTAAATCATACTCCTACTAAGGTTTTAAGGAATATAACTCTAGAAGAAGCCTAGAGCTCAACCAAACTAGATGTAAATCACTTTTTTGTTTTTGGAAGTGATGCTTGGGCCCATATTCCAGATGCGAAACATAAAGCCTTAGAATCTATGAGTGAAAAATGCATTTTTTTTGGATATTATGAAAATGTCAAAGGATATAGAATTCTTCAACAAAAATCCAAAAATATAATCACTAGAAGAGATGTAAAATTTGATGAAAATATATCGGCTTGCGAGCCTAGTTTGGCTGGTGTGCCACCTTTGGCCTGCGAGCCTGATTCGGTATATGTACCACATCTCTCTATCTCTTCTATTTTTAATAGCATTCCTTCTAGTTTAGATGATGAAAGTGAGGATGCAAATCCTCATCCACCTCTTAACGATATTCCTTCGGCTCCACAACTTCCAAGATGGGTCTGCTCTACTCGAGATGTAGCAAGTTCTCCTGCAAGTGACCCTGTAGATTGACGACGTATATGTTCTTAGTTCGAAAGAGACTCTTCCTTATTGGCTCAAGTTCTAGAAAATCCTGATCCAGAAAACTTTGAATAAGCTTCCGGTCATCCAGATTGGGATGAAGCTATGAATGAATAATATCGTTTCGTATTGGAAAATGATACCTGGGATCTTGTTCCTCTTCCAAAAGGAAGAAAACTTGTTAGATGCAGATGGGTTTACAAAACAATGTTTGGACCAAATGGAAAAGTGGATAGACATAGATCTCGTCTTGTTGCTAAATAATTTTCACAAGTTGAAGGCTATAGGTTTTAACCCTGAACATAAATTATCTACACACGAATCTTATAACAGAAAATAAACAATAGCGAGAGCATAAAACATAAAACAGATAAACACAAAGATTTTACCCTAGATCCAAAATTGGGACGACCAGCTTGATTTTTCATTATATTCCTTTTAGTGTTACAACACATATATATACATGCCAAAGCATGCATAAACCCCAATCCATTAACGCTGGATTAGAACATAACCGTAGTTCCCTTGACCGGATCTACAAAATACTAGGGGCCAAAAACCATCGTACCCCAAAACCATGTGCAAACTCATGCACAAAACATGGGTGGGTCTGCACACCAAAACAATTTTCACCGAGGTGCTGCCTCGGAGCCCAACAGTGGGGGTTGCCTCCCCCCTTGTGACCCCCCTGCTGTGTCCGGTGCAATGTACAGCGAGTGGGGCTAGTCGTGGAAAGAATATAACACATACCCAACATTCTCCCACTTGTTGTTTTCTTTCCACAAGGGGCCACATGAGCGCTTAGTCATTGGGCCAATTCTTCAACACCCATTGTTTCTCTACACCAAGAGAACTTCTGAGTGCTCACAGACTTCGTCAATGCATCTGAAACATTCTTCAAAATGTCCACCTTTACCAGCAACACCCTTTTAGCCTCAACCATATCTCTAACAAAGTCATATTTAACATCAATGTGCTTTGTCTTTGAATGGTAAGCAGGGTTCTTAGCCAATAAAATTTCACTTTGGCTATCACAGTCTATCCTTATAGCTTGCTGTACTAACCCCATACTTGAACACAATCTCTGCAACCAAACTACTTCCTTTCTTGCATGAGTGGCTGCTATGTATTCTGCCTCTGTAGTTGAAAGAGACACTACAAATTGTCTTTTACTCATCCAACTGACTGCGCCTCCAAATAGGTTAAAAACATACCCACTTGTAGATATTCTTTGGTCCAGATCTCCAGCCCAGTCTGCATCAACAAAACCATGAATTTCCAACATTCTTTCCAATCCTAGTCTTCCCTGGTAGCACAAGCCATAATCACTAGTGCCACGTAAATATCTGAAAAATCGCTTCACTGCTGTCCAATGCTCCTTCCCTGGGTTTGACATAAACCTGCTCAATACTCCCAATGCATGTGCAATGTCTAGTCTAGTACAGACCATTGCATACATCAGACGACCCACTGCACTTGTATATGGAACACGTGACATATCCTCCTCTTCTTCTTGTGTCTTGGGACACTGTTCAGCAGACAACTTTACACCTACAGGAATAGGAAAATTCATCGGTTTACTATCCTGCATATTGAACCTCTTCAATATAGTCTTGACATACTTCCTCTGGTTTAACTAGAGCTTCCTCTTTGCCCGATATCTCTTAATTTCCATGCCCAAAATATAGTTTGTAGCACCAAGATCCTTCATGTCAAATTTGGAGAACAGCTGGGTCTTTAAATCTTGGATAATTTCTTTGTCATTTCCAATCAACAACATATCATCCACATACAAGACCAAATAAATAACACAATCACCAATTAATTTAAAATAAACACAGTGATCCTCCTTGCTTATGGTGAAGCGAAGTCCTCGTATATAGGTATCAAATTTCTAATACCACATCCTTGGTGACTGTTTTAACCCATACAAAGACTTCTTCAACCTGCACACCAGTTCTTTCTTACCCTTCACCATAAAGCCTTCAGGTTGCTTCATGTAGATCTCCTCTTCTAGATCCCCGTGAAGAAATGTTGTCTTCACATCCATATGTTCTATCTCAAAATCAAATGCAGCAGCAACAGATAAAAGTAATCTAATAGAAGTAACTTTGGCAACAGGAGAAAAAATATCACCAAAATCAATTCCCGGCACCTGGGAATAACCTTTCGCTACCAATCGAGCTTTGTATTTCTCCACCTTGCCTTCTACATTCATCTTATTTTTAAACACCCATTTGCTCCCAATGGGCTTCCTTCCAGCCGGCAACTCCACCAGATCCCATGCCTCATTTTTGTGCAAGGATGCCATTTCATCAACCATGGCCTCCTTCCAGAGTTTTCCATCCTCTGAATCTACTGCCTCCCTGACAGTTCTGGGTTCATCATCAGTTATAGTTAAGGCAAAACATGAACAGAAAGCAGATGGACTATACCTTTCTGGTTGCCTTCTTTCCCGAACTGATCTTCTCAAAGCTGGAGTTTGTGGCTCTTCATCTTCTGAGTCTTCTTCTGTTGTAGAGTCTGATTCATCCTCCTTTAGCTCAAACTCTATCTTCTCAGGTTCATTTGGTAGGACTTCATGTTTAACAACATCTTTCACTTCTCTAAACACCACATCTCGGCTGTACACAACCTTCCTTGTTTCTGGGTTCCAAAGCTTGTAACCCTTTAAACCATCCTTATACCCAATAAAGATGCACCTTTCGGATTTATTATCCAACTTGGTCCTTTTCTCCTTTGGAACATGTACATATGCATCACATCCAAATACCCTTAGATGTGAAAGAGAGGGTTTCTTACCAGTCCATACCTCATGTGGAGTCTTATCCTCCAACGCTTATGAAGGTGATCTGTTAACTAAGTAACATGCAGTATCCACTGCCTCTGCCCAGAATTCTTGTCCTAACTCGATACCACTGAGCATGCTTCTTGCCTTTTACATCAGCGTTCTGTTCATTCTTTCTACAACTCCATTTTGTTGAGGTGTGTATGGAGTAGTCTTCTGCCGTGCTATACCACACTTCTTACAGAACTCTTCAAATTCCTTCTTGCAGAACTCCCCACCATTATTTGTCCTCAATGCCTTTAGCTTCTTCTTTGTCTGGTTTTCCACCAGAGCCTTAAATTCTTTAAATATTTCAAAGAATTCAGATTTATTCCTCAAGAAATATATCCATGTATTCCTTGAGAAGTCATCTATGAATGAAACATAGTACACAGACTTTCCCGGTGATGGAACTGACACAGGTCCAAACACATCACTGTGCACAAGTTCTAATATCTTGTTCGCCCTCTTAGCACCAGAAGGAAAACTCATCTGATTTTGCTTCCCATATAGACAATGTTCATAGAAATCGAAATCCAGAGAGAAATTAAACATACCTTCTACCATACCATTTCTATGCAGTATCCGAAGGCCCTTCTCTCCAATATGTCCAAGCCTTTGATGCCATAGCATGGTCTTTTCTCCAGAGACAGCTAGGCTTTCCGCTCCACTTTCAAGAACCATATAACTATTACACCCATCAATAACAGTGCTACCTTGTAGCTTGTACAGAGTTCTAGTCCGAACTCCTCGCATTAATACCAGTGCTCCCCGAACCATCTTGTAGGCATCTTTCTCGAACACTGTTTTTACACCTGCATCATCCATCTTGCTTACAGAAATTAGATTTCTGGCCAATGCAGGAATATGCAGAACACCAGGAAGTGTTCTAATCCTTCCACCTTGTAGCTTCAACTTGACCTTTCCACGTCCGACGATTCTGGCCTTCCTATCATCCCCTAGGAAGAAATCACCACCATCATATTTCTCATACTCGCAGAACCACTCCCGATGGGGAGTAAAGTGAAAGGATGCACCTGAGTCAGTCAACCATGACTCATGATCTACATGTGTATTTGAATAAGAAGCCAAATAAACATCCCCACCTTCATCCGAGGTGGTTTTTTCCTCTGCGGAAGGAGCATCATCAAATCCCTTTCCTTTCTCAGAAGCTTTAGATCTGCAGTCCTTTTTGTAGTGCCCTTCCTTTCCACATTTCCAGCATACCTTTACAAACTTTCCAGGAGATTTAGATCTCCCTCTAGATTTGGATCTCCCACTCAAAACCTTATTCTTGTTTCTGTTTTGGGAACTTCCTCGTACAGATAAGGCATATCCATTCTGGCCCTCCATATTTCTCCGTCTCATTTCCTCCGACAACAAGGCTGAGACAATGTCATCAAAATTCAAGGTAGTTGTATTGCTACCTATTGCAATAACTAGGCTGTCCCACGAATCTGGTAGAGAACACAAAAAACTGATGCACTTATCTTCATATGATATTTTAATATCAACAGATGGCAGCTGACTTACCACAGTATTGAAGGCGTTCAGATGCTCTATCACCAAGTATCCATCCTTCATCCTTAGGTTGTACAAATTTTTCCATAGGAACATTTTGTTCACAAGAGACTTAGATTGGTACAAAGTCCCAAGTTTTTCCCACAATTCTTCGTCGTAGCTTCCCCAGATACATTCAACAATACTGAATTTGTGACACACAACCGTATTGCGCTCTTAGCCTTTCGATCCAGTTTCTTCCAGTCTTCATCTGACATTGCCATTGGTTTAGTACCTGGATCTACCGTGATCCAATGATCTTTATTCACTAGCAGATCCTCCATCTTGAGCTTCCATAACTCAAAACTCCGACCATTAAATTTCTCGATATCTATCTTTCTGTCGCTCACCATCTTCTTTCACCGCAAGAATCGATCCCGCAGATCTCCTACTGAACAGGGTCTACCTCAGGCCCGAGAAAAAAACCCTCAGCAGCAAAGGCATCCCCTTTAAGCCAAAACAACTCTGATACCAAATGTAGGTTTTAACCCTGAACAAAAATTATCTACACACGAATCTTATAACAGAAAATAAACAATAGTGAGAGCATAAAACATAAAACAGATAAACACAGAGATTTTCCCCTGGCTCCCAAATTGGGACAACCAACTTGATTTTTCATTATATTCCTCTTAGTGTTACAACACATATATATACATGCCAAAGCATACATAAACCCCAATCCATTAACCCTGTATTAGAACATAACCATAGTTCCCTTGACCGGATCTACAAAATACTAGGGGCCAAAAACCATCGTACCCCAAAACCATGTGCAAACTCATGCACAAAACATGGGTGGGTCCGCACACCAAAAAAAATTTCGCCAGGGCGCTGCCCCGGACCCCAACAGTGGGGGCTGCCTCCCCCCTTGTGACCCCCCTGCTGCATCCAGTGCAACGTACAGCGCGTGGGGCTAATCATGGAAAGAATATAACACATACCCAACAAAGGCATTGACTATATTGAAACCTTCTCCCCTATTTCCAAAATGAATTCTATCCACCTTTTTATTTCCCTTGATGCCTCCTTTAAATGGGAAGTCCATCAGATGGATGTTTATAAATCTGCCTTCTTACATGGAGATTTGAATGAAGAAATATACATGGAACAACCCCTTGGATTTATCCAAAACAACTCTAGCCTTATTTGTCACCTTAGGAAGTCTCTCTATGGTCTCAAACAAGCTCCTCAGGTTTGGTATGCCAAAATGGATAGATTTCCATTAGATAATGGATTTTCTAGGTGTCATTCTGACAACACTATCTACACCAAGAAAGTGGGTAAGTCCTTCACCATCCTTGTTCTTTATGTTGATGATCTTATCCTTACTAGTAGTGATTCCAACCATATAAACCATGTGAAGTTTAGCCTCAAAAAGAAGTTTGAAATGACAGACTTAGGACACTTTCATTATTTCCTTGGCCTTCAAGTCTTGCAATTCAAAGAAGGTATTACCCTTTCTAAGTCCAATTATGCCTGTGATCTTCTACACCACTTTCACATGGAAGACTGTTAGCCATGCCCTTCTCCCTTTCAATCTGGAGTCGATATTTCAGTCACTTGTACTACCCCTGAAGTTGATGCTACCTTATACCGTCAACTTGTTGGTAAACTTCTGTATCTAACCCATGCCTATCCTAACCTTTCCTTTATCGTTGGACTTGTTGCTCGATTTATGCACCAACCTCATGAAAGTCAATGGAAATCAGCTAAAATAATACTTCGATATATTAGAGGTATAGTTCAGTTCAGGATTCATTACAATGTAGGAGAATCTCCATTTTTTATTGGTTTCACTGATTCTGATTGGGCTGGTGACCCTGATGATCAAAATTTTATTGCGGGATATGTATTCACTCTTGCTTCAGGACCTATTACTTGGTCTTATAAGAAACAAAGTGCCATCTCTCTTTCTTCGGCATAAGTAGAGTATCATGGTGTCGTTGAAGCCAACAAGGAAGCCATGTGGCTTCGTCAGATCCTGTCTGAATATGGTCTTCATCAGCAACATCCAACTACACTTTGGTGTGATAATTAGAGTGCCATTCATCTATTCAAAGATCTAGTTCAGCATCAGTGTATGAAACACATTGAGCTTCATATACACTTCATCAGAAATCTCATTCATGATCATGTTATTGAAGTACAGTATTATTCAATGAATGATCAAGTTTCCAATATATTTACAAAGGCTCTCACAGAAGCGAAGTTTACCAAAATTTGATCTGTACTTGGAGTTCAGGAAAGTTATCATTAAGGGGGGATAGGCTCTAATTCCTCCTTCCTTATCCTATTGTGTCACCTTTATAAATCTTTCAATCCTATCCAAAGTTGTTCTTAAGGGGGGATGTTAGGATATTCCAACACATAGGAAATAGTTAAGTATAACTTGGTCTAGCATAGAGTTAGGTAAAGTGTGATTCTTTACTATGTACATTTGTAACTTATATTCTGATTGTCACAATTTGTAGTGATCCAACGGTTCACTCTCTCCTCGGCATTAATGACACTTGATTTGTGTCTTAACACTCAATTGGTCCATGATCTCTATTTAAAGAGCATGGAGGGTCATTTTTCCGGTAACCTTTTATGAGAGAAACATATGTAAACTTTCTTTTATATTAATAAATTGTTTGAAGTGGCCGCGTTGGCTCAGGCCGTGGACTGATTCCCTCTTTGAGGGTTTTAACCACATAACATACTAGTGTACTGATTTTTGATTTGTTTGTGAGCGGTGACCTTTGGTGTTTGATCTAAGGAACTTACCTTGTAAATTCCTACACTAAACATATACCTTGCAAAATCACTAACTCATTATTAGGAGAAAAAAGTCTCCATGCAACGGAAAATAGATTTCGTGTACTACGAAAAGTGCCATCAACGAAATCAACATAAGGAAGAGGGTTCATTGACATTTTCAAACCAAGTGGAACACGTGGTAAGTAGGGGAAAATATGTTTGCAAAACTCACAAAAAATCACACCAAAAAACTGCACACTAAAAAAACACAAACTAATGTACAGATTATCCATGCAAAATCAAGCATAGTACTTCTTAAGGTAGAGCCCATTGCGGGGCTCAGAAAAATAATTTCCATCATAATAAACCAACTCATATGCATCTTTTTTTAATACACGTTTAACAATATAAGGTCCATGCTACATGGATTCGAACTTTCGAGCACCTAATTTGTCATTAGCTTGATCATACAACAAGACCAAGTCACCTTCTGCATGTAGGAGGGGTCACGATTTTTTCATATTGGGATTTCACTCATCCTTTCTGAGACTCAGTTACTAATGCATTAAAGTGACGAGTCTCGTCAAGACGTTCCATGTAAAGCAACCTTTCTTCCTAAGGTGAAGTACTAGGAAGAAGTTGGAAAACAAGTTTTAATGATGGAATCTCACACTAAATCAGAAGAGTAGCTTCTAGACCATACACCAATTGAAAAGGCGTAAATCTGGTTGTTGTCTTGGCAGCGGTTTGATATGCCAATAAAGATGAAAAAAACATAAGATGTCAATTTCCATTGTGCATCCCAATGGTTCGTTGAAGCATAGTGACTAAAAATATGTTGACCACTCAAACTTGTTTGTTGGCCTTTGGGTAATAAGGAGTTGAGCTATTATGAAATAAACCTAGCTGAGCAGTAAGTTCTATCATCATATATTTCCGGAGATTGGAGCCATGGTCGGTGACTATGGCTTGAAGAACACCAAAGCAATCTATAACATGGTTGAAAAGGAATTAAGCAGCATTTTTACCGTAGGCATTGTATGTAGGCATCATATTAGCCTATTTAGTGAAATAATCCACAACAAAAATGATGTACCCATTCCCCCAAGTGAGGGTTACATGTCATGAAATCAATGCCCCATTTGGAAAATTGCCAAATGATAATAACTGGGTGTAAGGGAGTGTTTCAATTTTGTAATTTCTAGTTATATATCTAGTAGGTATGAAATTTATGGACTACAAAAATGAAATCTTTAAAGATTGAAGGCCAAAAATAATCAACGCAAAGGATCTTCTGATCTGTAGCATATATTGACATATGAACACCATAGGCTCCAAAGTTGTAGTCATTCAAAGCTTTCTCAACTTCCTCATGGGTTAATACCCGACGAAGGAACTAATCCACACCATTATGGTACAAGGTATCCCCAATTATCCGATATGGTTGGGATTGGTATCGGATTTGACATCGCTTAGAGCGAGATAAATCTAGTATAAATATTTGGGTTTTGGATATATATGATGATGTCCCCATACGAAGGTTGAGAGTGTTGATGAGGAAGATTGATTCATCAAGCTTCAACTCGTCAGATGTAATAGTATTGTTTGCAGCAGGAATGTAACAAATCAACTCAATGAAAACCCGTGATTTATTTAACTTAGCTTTAGTGAATTCTAAGTCAAACTCCTCCAGGATGAAAATCCATTTAGAATACTTGCACCCAAGCAACTGGCGAGTTAGAATATAAGTCATGGGGTTGCAATCATATATCATTGTGGTTTTGCGTAAAAGGATACAGTGACAAAAACCTTGGACAACATGGACTGCTACCAAAGCCAATTTCTCCACATGGGCATGTCAAATCTCAATATCAAGGAGATTATATTTTAGGTAGTATACCACATGTTCATCACTGGTATCATCATCTTGAACCAGTACCATTCCAATGGTCTCATCAACAATGACTAAGTATAGGAAATAATCGCGATGATAATTCAGGGGATGCAACAAAGGTGTGCTAATAAACGTAGTCTTCAATGCATCAAAGTATTTTTGGGAAACATCGTCCCAAATGAATGGGACCCATTGCTTCAAAAGGAGATTAAAACCCTTGTAAAGCTTTGCATAGTTGGGAATGAACTGATGAAGAAATTTTTCCTTCCCTTGCAAACTATGGAGTTGATGTAAATAAGCTGGAGGGGGCATATTGAAAATGGCATCCACTTTAAGAGGATAAATTCAGATGCCTTCTTTGGACACTACGAATCCTAAGATACAACCAAGCTCAACGCAAAAGACAAATTTATGAGGATTTAACCGGATATTATAATTCGACAGCAAATAAAAATTGCCCGAAGGTGAGCTAGATGATCTTGACGTTTAGCAGAATGTGCATGTAAATCATCAAGATATGGCTGAACGATATTTTTTATATCGTTGAATGCATAAGACATGGCCCATTGGAAGGTTGACCAAATTTTTTAAGGCAAAACCAGAGATTTTTATAAGAAAAAGTCCCACAAGGACAAATAAATGCAATTTTATGTTAATCAACAGGAAGAATATTAATCTAATTTTATCCAAAAAAATCATCCATAAAAGAAAAGATTTCACTTCCTGCACATTCATCAATGATCTGGTCGATAAAGGATGTGGGGTAATTGTCTTTAGGACTTTCCCGATTAATATCTTGATAATTTACATAGACACGTAAGGTTCCCTGCTTTTTGGTTACTGGAACAATATTAGAAACCAAAACTGTCAATGGTATGTGATAGATGAAGCCAACTTTAATAAGTTTCTCAAGTTCACCTTTAATAGTAGCTGCCTTCCTAGAGTGCATTGGATGAAGAATTTTTTGAACATGTTTTATGTCCAGGTAGGTTGGGACCTCATGCACTACAATGCTTGGATCGATGCCAGGAATTTCTTCATAGGTCCAAGCGAAGACATCACAAAATAGGGTTGTATAAGTATTAATCTCATCAGGAGAACAATAGGCCCTTATGTGAATGTTTTTGACTATCCATGGTTTCACAAATATTTCGATGGGTATAGTACCCGAGATATTTCCCATTCCTTTAGAGAAAACATTGTGGATTTGAATGGGATTTTGAAGGGGAGAAATTGTTGCAGGGGAAACGAACGAATCCAGACATGTAGAAACCGACCCAAGGCTTGGAAGAAAAGAGGAACGATGATGGATATAATTCCACGTAGTTTCTTCAAGAGACATGACTTCAACGATGCTTTCGCCAGTCGGGAAAGTCTCATTCAAAGGATCATAAAAATCCAAAGAACCAAGACAAGAGGATTGCAAATACCAGTCTAGGACAACACTCAATCGATCATTGGTTCTAGATGCAGCTACAAAAACCAAAATGACATCTTGATAGGCTTTCTCAAAGGGTCTAAGTGGCATGGTGTCGCCAAAATGGTCAATCTGATCAGGGCTAGGTATGATCCATAAGTTATGTCTAGACGAGATCATATTAACTGAGGAAACATTTGGTGAAGGAAGGGAAAAAGTTCCCATTAAGGAAGATTTTGTAAAAATAACTACTCCGACAATTTCGTAAGGAATGGTGGTTTTACCAACATAATTCACATTACCAGTTGAGGAGTCAGAGGAAAAGAAGGCTAGTTGGTCTACTGTGACAATATTCCCTCAATGGGGGAAATGAAGTACACAAACTAGAGTATAAAACACACAAACCATTGTCTGAGTCCAGCTACGGCCAAGTAGAAGGTTATAATTGAGATTTGTGTCAACAACTTCTACCTCCATATTGAAAATTTTACCTTCTAACTGGATAGGTAAGACGTTGAGAATGCCATATGTACAGTTTCATCTGCCATCGAAATATTCTAAGATATTATGGGATTGGTTGAGAGGAGGATAACCAAGGGCTTTCCAACATGAGATGGACATGATGCATGTCGAGGCCCCTTCATTGAAAACAGTTCTATGAATAATATTTCCCATAACAACAACTTGTATGAGAAAATAAAGAAGAGGTGGTAGTCGAGGAACATGGTTTTCAAGATCAAAAGTGATCAAGCTGGAATCCATGGGATCAATTCCTCCAATGGAAGATAGCAAAGCCTTCAAAAACGTAAACTTTGAAACAGGAACTATAAACTCAAAACGAGAACTCTAGAAAAAAATTCCAAAAAAACATGAAAAACAACCTAAAAAAATGTTGAGGTTGGAATACTATAATTTTGAAAAACCTTGAAATTTTGACAATTTTTCAACCATGAAATTATGGAAAAAATTTTGACTAAAAAAAATTAAAAATGAACACCTGAATGAAAGAGTGAGTATTCGAGGAGGAGTTTATTTTTTAAATGATAAAAAAATGATGACTTTAAAATCTTAGCCTGACACATTGCAACAAAAATTTAAAAGGTGACTATCAAATTGACACAATATATGCCGACTCGGCTGTCGGGATGGGCGACTGTGGGAGTTGTGGCCGCAACTCCCATGGTTGCCTAGCCTGACGGTTGAGTGGCCATAGCCGACCAACCGAACCTGAAGGCAAGGCCAACTGGTCGTGGTCGCTCTGCCATCAGTCTGGGTGACCGTGGGAGCTATGGCCGCAGCTCCCATGGCTGCCCAGCCCGGTAGCCGAGCGGCCACAATTGGTTGACCTTGCCTTCCGGCTCAGTTAACTGGCTGTGGCCACTCGGCTGCCAGGCTGGGTGGTCGTGTGAGCCCGAAGGCAAGGCCAGACGGCTGTGTCGCTCGACTGCCAAGCTAGGTGGCTGTGGGAGCTACGACCGGGTTGGGCGGACATGGGAGTTGTGGCCACAGCTCCCATGGCCACCCAACACAATGACTAAGTGGCCATAGCCGACTAGCCTTTCCTTCGGGCTTGGCTCACCAGCTGTGGCCACTCGACTGCTAGCCTAGGTGGTTGTGGGAGCTGTGGCCGCAACTCCCATGGGTGCCCAGCCTGGTGGCCGAGCAACCACAACCAGCCAGTTGAGACTGAAGGCAAGGCCAACCAGCCAAGGCCGCTCGACCCCCAGGTTGGGCGAACATAGGAGCTACGTCTAAGTAGCATAAATTTATTTTATTTTATTTTCTTAATTATTTTTATTTCTTAATTTTTTTAGTTACGATTTTTAAATTTTTAAAGTTTTTTTTCTTCTAGTTTTGTTTTTAATTATTTTTTTACTATTTTAAATTTAATTTTAAAGTATGATTTAAAAAAAAATATTTTTAAAAAAAAATTGTATGTTTTTTACTTTTTATTATAATTTGTTTATCTTTTTAGTTTAAATTTAAGGTTTTAAAAAATTTATGGTTTTTTTTTAATTATGTAAAATTGTTATATATATATATATATATATATTTTAATTTTTAATTTTTGATTTGTTAATTTTTTATTATTATTATTATTAGATTATGTGTGTTTTGAAATATGTTTTAATTTTAATTTTAATTTACTTTTTTATAGTTTTTTTAATTTTTTAAATTTTTAAGTAAATTTTGTTTTTTTAACATTTTTAATGTTTTTTTGGTCTTTTCATATATTTATATTTGGTTTTTTTACATATTTTTAATGTTATTATTGTTTTTAATATTGAAAAAAAAAATCAAAATTTTATTAAAAAAAAAAATGCCGCAAAGAAAATAAACCATATGTTTAAAAAACCCTTTAAAAACTAATATCTTAGGATGAAAAGCACTAAGAGACATAAGAAAACTTGAAAATTTGTTAAATAATCAACATTTAAAAATAATTGTGTATACCTAGGACATAAGAACATTTAAAGTGTCAAAAATGCGTTTAAAAAAATAAATGTTGATGTTTTTCAAAATATGCATGAAAATCATCAACATTTAAAACAAAATATTGAGACTTAATACAATCGAAAATTTAAAGTGTAAAAAATAAGCCCTCTAAAAAAGTGGTCGATGTTGCATCAACACTTTTTAGGATTAACATGGAAATCACTAACATTTAAAAAAGAATGATACACAAGAAAATTTAAAGTGTCAAAAGCATGCTCCCAAAAACCAAAGTGTATTATGGATGAGCACTTTTCAAAATCGAATTACTTTTTTGCTACCTTAGCGGGTACTTGTTTCTATTCCCGTTTCAAAGTTTACATTTTTCTTCCTTTATGATGGACAGGTTTGAAGGACTTCCAAGGCCGACATTGCCGAGGGTGCTTGAACCAAATATTCTACAATATTGTAGAGTTGAGCAGCTCACACATTCAGATTGTAAGACGATTTACGAAGAACACCTTTGGGGAGTGGTCGGATTATGGAATTAGTGCTAGGTTTCTCGATATGGAGAGGACCAGAATTGGGTAGAATGAGGGAGGGTATATCAGTGGCATCTTTCTCCACCATGGGTTTTTCAGGAGTGAGATAATATTTTGATCTGGTGGCTACGTGAATAGGTTCCGTGCCACTCATGAACACTTGAGAGCTTCCAGAGGTCTGACCTTGTGATTGGTCTCCCAATTTCTTCTGATGAGATGGGAAAGGTTCCTTCAATACAGTTGGTGTCCTTGGGGTGCCTTTCAGAAGAATAATTACTTTGGCATGACGGGGCCAATCCTTAGAGTAATGATATTCATCACAAATAAGGCAAGGATATTTAGGTTTTCACTTGAATGAATCGTCATCTGCTGAGATGGGAAAGGTTCCTTCAATACAATTGGCATGCCTGGGGTGCCTTTCAGAAGAAAAATTACTTCATCATGACGGGGGAAATCCTTAATGTAATGATTTTCATCACAAGCAAGGAAAGGATATTTAGGCTTTCACTTGAATGAATCGTTAGTAGACGACTTCAGGGAATCTTGTTTCGGGTATCTTGCTTAGATTTTCCTTTACCCTTATTTTTACCTTTCAAGGATTTTTCTACTGTGGTAGATTGGACAACATTTACCTTTGAGTTTTTACCTGGATTATTTTGGTTGTTTGCAACATCAGGGGTTGCAACAACTGGAGTAGATTTGGTACTGCCAGTATGCTAAGTGAGAGATCCAATAACACCATCAATAGGTGTTGAATTTGCAGGCCTGGAAGATGCAGGACCAGTTGAAGGTTGTAGGGTGCTAGGTAGAAATTCATACACCGTGTCAGATTGTGAATAGACTAAATCCAAATACTAGGCACAGGTGATGGCTTGTTCTTTAGTCACACAATCCATGGCCAAATAATTAAAATCTTGAAAGTACCTTGAGGGAGTTCGATGTACCATTTAGCGGCAACACCCATTAAAGTGCGCTGGAAAAGATGCAATCAAATTGAATCATAGATCCAAGAGTTAGAGGAACACCAAAGGTGGTAAGTGATAACATGCACTTGAGGGTCTTCTCCAGAATTTCCTTCAAACTTGGGACAGTCACCAGGTATTTTCCTTGGTACCGGAGGCTAATATGGTGAGTGTAGTGTCAGTTCATTTGAGATCCATGAAACATACAACAATTCCAATGTTACCAAAAATGAAAATTGAGGATTATATGGGGTATAGGGTCTCTGGTATGCACCAAATTGGTTCTGCCCAAATTGGGGTAGGTTTTGACCATAAGGGGGTTGAAATTAACCTGACGCAGACTTGTAAGGACCAAATTTCCCATACTGTTGTTGGAAGGGTGTTTGCTGGTAAGGCCCTTGCTGCAGCCACGACTGCTAATAAGGTCCTTTCTGCAGCTGTTGATGCGGGTAAGGTCCTTGCTGCAACTACTACTGTAGGTAAGGTCACTGTTGCAACTGAGGGTAAGGTCCTTGCTGTAGTTGTTGGTACAGTCCTTGTTGCAGTTGTTAATAAGGCCCTTGCTGCAATTGAGGGTATGGTCCCTACTACAGTTGTTGGTACGGTACCTATTGTAATTGTCGGTAAGGCCCTTGCTGGGATTGTTGCTAAGAGTTTCCAGGTATAATAGGTTATGTTCTAGATTTCCATAATGAAGGATTTGGACCATACTGCATTTGGGGACTTTCCTGTAGACAAAAATGGTCCCTCTAGTCCTATGGGAGGATCTAGCAACAAACGAGAAAAATATATTCAAACTTTCCTAACTTATGCTAGAAAAACATGAAGGAGGATATATTTACTACCTATTTCTGATGCTGGTGACTTTGGTGTCAGCCTTGATTATTTCTCTTCCACACTCACGATATCCTCTCCATTTGTGAAGATGAGTGCCTGGAAGGAAAGACAAGTGGATACAACAAACATATACAAAGAATAATAGTTTCTAGTACAATTTCTGCAACAGATTGAGGAACACTACAATAAATAGACAACAATTGACATATTTATGGAAAGGAAACACATAATGTATTATTAATAGAATGAAAAAGGGAGAAATACAACCAGAAGCCTTGATGTTGGACATCTCCTTCAGGTGAGACTCCAAGTCCTAGCCTTCACCTTCAAACAACTTCCTCCTTAGAAAATGGGAAGAAATTGGGCATGCTTCAGCTCATAGGATGGCAACAAACAATTAATGGATGGTAGGGGTTTCATTTATAGGGAAGGAGAGGGAGTTGAGGATCCATAAAAGGAGGGAGGATTTCCACATCTTAAGGTAAATATCCATGGAAAGAGGATCCACGGTCATGAATGGGAGGTCTTGCTCCTATCATCAATAACCTGAAAACTGCATGAAGAGGACCAACGATTATTTTCATGAGAAATGTCGCACTGCCAGTGCTAGAAACATGTGGTGTAAAAGGTGACAAGTGCAGGTCCTCAGTAGTGCAGAGCGCGCTAGGCTTGTAAAACAAGTTTTTTTTTAAATATTTTCATAATATTTTTAAAATAAAACTTCTGCCACTTATTCAGGGATGTTCTAGGCATGCTTAATGGAGAATATATTTTGCGACACTGGTGGCATGATGACACAAAGTGGAGTGTGACAAAATATTGTATAACAATAGTCGAAGAGGTTTGACCCTTTTGAACTCTTATCCAACAATGTAACAACTTACCACTAGCCTACACAATTCAATTATAGTATGGCACGAGCATTTTCATACTTGAGGTTCTAAATTGTTAAGTTTGAAAAGTAAAAAAGGGAAACAAGCCATAGAGCCGACTCACATACCTTCCACATTAAAAAACAGTTTGAGCCACCACATTTCATAGTATAGCCACGTCATACTACAATATTATGAAGGTTGTAGGTTTTAACTATGTACAGAAATTACTTGCAAACGAATTCTTAAAAACATAAAATAAATTATGGAAAAGCATAAACATAAAATAACTATACACAAAGATTTTCCCCTGGATCCCAAAACTGGGACTACCAGATTGACTTTTCATTATATTCCTTTCAATGTTATAGTACATATAGATACATGCCGAAGTATTCATAAAATCCAATCCATTAACCATGGATTAGAACATAGATGTAGTTCCCTTGACCAGATCTATAAAATACCATGGACATAAATCCATCATGCCCAAAACCATGTGCAAAACCATGCATAAAACCATAGGTAGGTCCACACACCAATTATAGGGTCCAAATTTTTTTTTTTGGGGTCCTACCCCAGATCCCATGTAGGGGACGACTTTCCCTTTGCAAACCTCCTGATAGGGGGGTTGTGCCCGACACAACGAATATGAGGAACTATCGCACCCCTTACCCTCGACATGTGCAAATATTCATGGAAAGCATATAACACACACCCAAAATTCTCCCAGTTGTTGTTTTATTTTCTACATAAGGGGGTCACAAGAGAGCTTAGTTATTGGTCCAACCCTGCAATGCCCTTTGTTTCTCTACAACAATAAAAGTTCTTAGTGCTTACAGACTTCATCAATGCATATGCAACATTCTTCAAAGTGTCCACCTTTACCAACAACACCTTTTTTACTCAACCATATCCCTCACAAATTGATACTAAAAATCAATGTGATTTGTCTTTGAATGATAAGCATGGTCCTTTGCCAGAGAAAATTGCACTTTGGCTGTCACAATCTATCCTTATAGCTCGCTGCACCAACCTCATACTTGAACACAATCTCTGCAACCAAACTACTTCCTTTCTTTCATGAGTGGTTGCCATGTATTCAACCTCTGTAGTTGAAAGAGGCACTACAAATTGTCGTTTACTCATCCAACTAAATTATCCTCCAAATAGGTTAAATACATATCCACTTGTAGATATTGTTTGATCTAGATCTCCAACTTAGTCTGCATCAAAAAATTCATGGATGTCCAAAAATATGTCCAATCCTGGTCTTCCTTGGTAGCACAGACCATAATCACTAGTGCCATGCAAATACTTAAAAACCTGCTTCATTGCTGTCCATTGCTTCTTCCCTGGTTTTGACATAAACTTGCTCAATACTCCCACTGCATGTGCAATTTCTGGTCTAGTACAAACCATTTCATACATTAGGCTACCCATTGTACGTGCATATGGAACACGTGACATGTCCTCTTCCTCTTCTTGTGTCTTGGGATACTATTCAACAAATAAATTTACATCTACAGGAATAGGAACCTTCATCAGTTTACTATCCTGCATATTAAACCTCTACAATATTGTCTCAACATGCTTCCTCTAGTTTAACGAGAACTTCCTCTTTGCTCGATTTCATTTAATTTCCATTCCCAAAATATATTTTTCAGAAACAAGAACCTTAATGGAATGTTGGGTAATTTAATTGATTGTTAAATTACTTGTATTTATATGTCAATTCGAGTAAGTGAGCTTGCGAAGTACACTACACCATATGTGCTAGGAGATTAGATTTCAATATGTATGCATAACTAAAATGAATTGGAAAATTCAAAAGGAACTTAGATTCTTTAATATAAACTAGGAAAGTACTAAGTTTCTGGAGAGGAAATTAATGTTAAACTGAAAGGAAAAAAAAATGAAGAAGAAGAAGAAGAAGAAGAAGATTATTGATCTATGAAAACATGAGATTTTACCCTATGAAAGCATGGAGATTTTGTTCTAAAACTTACAAACTTTAATCTATGGAATCATGAAAATTTTGATCTAAGAAAACATAAACATTTAATCTATGGAAAGCATGAGTTTTTAATCTATGATAAGCATAAACAATTAATCTATGTAAAACAAACTATTCATGAGGATATGAAAGAAATGGAAAGCATATATACTATTTTCATAGATCTCTAGGGGGTGCTCTTGAGAACTGCAAGGTGTTGAAAATTTAGATTAAGAGAAGAGATATAAATCACCAATTTCATTCAGAGTCGTGCCATATAAAAAATTATACTCAATGAAAAAAAATATAGTTTTTCTCCTTCAATAAGCAGCAACAATTACAAATTAAGATAATCCTTGACATCTATGATCTCTCCTCTCATCAAAGAGATTGCAATTTATAGAATTTTGGGAAAATTAACAAATTCAAAATTTTATTGCTTGATTTTTGGTCATGAAACCAAATAAAATAAAATTTCATGGATTTTTGGATCAAAGAGCAACCCAGATCTGATAAAACTTATCTCTCTGCCATGAATTTTCTAAAGAACATCTCATTCAGGTTTTTTTTTTGTCTGTGCATTAAATAAAAAACTGAAAAACCGTATATCCACCAAATCTGCAAAATGAGGCTCCAAAGATCTTCGAAAATATCTCAAACAGTAACGAATTTGAGAAAATTTCTCTTTGACAACCTAATTTGGCCCATTATGAACAAAACCCAAGCTTTATTTTTCTGAAATTCACTTTCATTTTTGCATAAAAAATGTTTGAAGTTGACTGGTAAAAGTTGTTGCGTTTTTTCCTTGATCTTTTGCTGGAGGTCCACACGTGCAAGCTAGGTGGAATTTGACCATATTGAAACCTTTAGAAATAATTTACCATGTGCCGAATTTACTTCTAGAGTGATTCTACTACCTCAACCATGGAGATAGCTACGGAAACTGTAGAAACTTGAACTCTCAAACTATCATTAGTAAAACTTATGCAAAATTCTTTTTAATTCATTAAAAATAATATAAATAATAATAATAAACCATGCAAACATGTATGTGGGAATTTGGTTCATTTATGAAGAAATAGGGCTAAAAATGATGACAATGGGTGAGTGGAATGATGCAAAAAATGGATGGTTTGATTAGCAAAACCATGACAAATTAGAAGCCCAACATCGAATTTGGAGGACAATTGGGTCTTCAAATCCTGGATAATTTCTTTGTCATTTCCAATCAGCAACATATCATCCACATACAATATCAAATAAATAACATGGTCACCAATTAATTTAAAATACACACAATGATCCGTTTTTCTTCTCGTGAAGTCAATTCCCCGTATATATGTATCATATTTATGATACCACATCCTTGGTGATTGTTTTAACCCATAGAAAGGCTTTTTAAATCTGCATACCAATTCTTTCTTACCCTTCACTGCAAATCCTTCAGGTCGCTTCATGTAGATCTCTTCTTCCAGGTCCTCGTGAAAAAACATTGTCTTCACATCCATCTTTTCTACCTCAAAATCAAATGCACCAAGAATAGATAAAAGTAATCTAATAGAAGCTACCTTGGCAAAAAACATAGTTACCGATCAAATAGGTAAATGAGTTGGTACCTACTTTTTTGAGATAGTAAAAAAGACACTCGATTTTGAAAAGTGGTGACGCAGAATTATCCTTTTTTTCTTGGAACATATTTTTGACACTTTAAATTTTATTTTTTTTATTTACGAAGCATGAACATTTATTCTAAAATGATAGTGATTTTCATGCTATTTTTGAAAAGTGTTGATGCAACATCATAATTTTTTTTAGAGCAGTGATTTTCATGCTAATTTTGAAAAGTGTTGATGCAACATCAAGTAAATTTTTTTAGAGTGGTGATTTTCATGTTGGTAATAAAACATAAAAATTAAATTAAAAAACATGACCAAAAAAACTAGAGATATAAAAAATATATAAAAATAATAAAACACAAATAAAAATGTAAAAAAATAAATAAATAAACTTGTATTAAAATTTAATAAATTAAAAAAAAAATTAAAAATAATAATTTAATTTTAAAAACATTTGAAATTTGATCGCCTCGGTGGTAGCGGGGGCTGGCCGTTGGGCGGGTGTGGAGGCTGCACATAGCCCCCCACCCGCCCAGTGGCCGACCCCTGCCACAACTGTGCAGCCTCCCTGCCTGCCCAGCGGCCGACCCCTGCCACCACCATGCAACTTCCCCGCCCGCTCAACGGCCGACCCCCACTGCCACCTAGGCCAAAGGCCGATTAAATTCAATTTAAAAAATAAATTATTATTATTATTATTATTTTATATTTTATAATTATATTTTATTTTTTTAATAATTTTTTAAATTTATTCAACTTTCATGTATAGTTTTTTTATTTTTTTAAATTTAAGTATTTTTAATTAAATAAAATTTAATAATTAGAATTTAAAATTTAAAAGTTTTTATTTAAATTTAATTTTTATATTTTAAATTAAATATTCTTTTGTTTAAATTAAGTTAATATTTTAATTTTTTTTTTCCATTTTAAATTTTTTATTATTTTATTATTTTTTTAAAATTTAAATTTTAAAATTTCTTTTTATTTTTTAAATTATTATTATTATTATTATTATTATTTTAATTTTAAAATTTATTTATTAAAATTTAATATTTTTTTCTTTAATTTTATATATATATTAATTTAATAAAATTTAATATATATATATTTTTAATTTAATTTTTATATTTAAATTTTTTTTTTTAAATAATTTTTTTTTGTTTTTTATTTTAATATTTTTATTTTATTTTATTTTTCATTGTTCATTTTTATTTTATTTTTTTTATATTTTAATTTAAATAATATTTTATTGAAAGAAATCTCTCAGGAAATCATATGAGAAATTTTGGAACCGACGCGTTTCGAACTAATGACTATAGTTAAATAATGTTTTTTTTTAATTTTAAATTTAATATATTTTTATTTTAAATTTAATTTTAAATTTTTCTTTTTCTTTTTTAAATTTAATTTGTATATTTTAAATTTAATTTAATTTTTAATTTTTAATTTTTTTTTTTTAATAATTTTGTTGTTGTTTTTCTTTTTCCAATTTTTAATATATTTTTAAATTTTAATTTTAAAAATGTTTTTTTTTATTTTTATTAATTATTATTATTATTTTTGTTTTGAAATTTAAATTTTTTGCTTAAAAAAATATAATGAATTTTGCTTTTTTTTCAATTATTTTAAAATATATTTTTTAATTTTTAATATAAATTTTTATAATTCTAAAATTTTGTTTCAACACAATCCATTTTTGGGGTGTTTTTTTGCACGAAAAAATTGGCTTTTACTTCTATTTTAAAAAAATGTTGAAAATTTGCCACTTAAAAAAAGGTTATTCCAGAATACAACTTTTAAAAAAAATGTGGAAAATTTACCCTAAAAAATTTGTCTATAGGCTTTAGGAAACATTGAAGATGGATAGGGTGGATTTCTCTTTGGAAATTCAACATCTTCTGGTAGGAAGGTCTCAAAGATATGGGCTCTTTGGGGAAAGGGCAACTTATGGTACAAATCCATAAGTGCTGCTTGTGAAAACTAGCTCATGGAGTCTGATTGGGGAATCAAAAGAATTTTATTAATGGTATCAACAGTTATGGTAATCAAAATGTCTGTATTATGAGCCACTACTTCCCTTTTAATAGAGTCATATCTGGTTTGGCACCAGATAACCAGGTCTAGAAACTCATAGGTTTTGGGAAAGCTTAAGAAAGGCAGAAGAGATTCCCAGAATCTGATTGGATCTTGGCAGTCAAGGTATTTCTGCTTCAGCCAAAGGTGTAGGTCATGGAAATCGAACTCACACTTCATGTCATCAATTTTGTAGAAAGATTCTGGGAGAGGGATATGGTTGAGATCGATTGAGGTGACAATAGCAGGGTTCTATTATGAATCTAGTTTCTTGGATTTTTCCTTTAGAGCCATGCTAATATACAAAAGGGAAAGAAATGGATAAATGGATGACAGAGGGACAAAAACACAATCTGGTGTGAGGGATATTGGTCTTGCTTGGTGACTGTGCGCAATATAATTTGAATACCTGCAAAAAACAATATATGGATTAGACAAAAGTGATAAACATGTGAGATTTGGTTTATTAATAGAAAAAAAAGTTTATGGTAATGGTTTGATATTTGACCGTAGCAGCTAATGGTACTGGAGCAGTTGAATGACATGGAAACTAACGGTCTAGGAGCGAGGCTGCAATGAGAGAATGGGATAAATGGGTAGGGATAGATGGCAACAGGAAAATGAGGTGGTAGCGATGGGTTGGGTGAAGGCTAACGGTCAAAGCGTGGGGCTCAAGAGCCGTTGGCGGAAGGAAAAACACAAATGGATTTCGGAGGGGGTAGCAGGTGGTTCATGGTTTCGCGCGCGGTGGGGGTGGGGGGGGGGAGGGGTTGAGGGGGGTGGGTGAGGGTGGGTGGGGAGGAAGGGTTGGGGGTGCGAATTCATAAGAGAGCGACATGTAAGGGTGGCCCACCCGCCATTAATACTTCTTTTCGAACCCCCCCCCCCCCCCCACGCTAATGGGAAATGGACAAGGGGGGTGCTAAATGTTTTCCCATCGTTGATCTGGTCAGGGAAACGATCTACCATTGAAAGATGTGCGAAGTTTATTCACAACCCGACAAAACTATTTTGTCCTTTAGCGACATTAGTTTAAAAAATATGTGCCATGTTTACAATAAAGTTCTATGCTAATAATTTAAAAACAAGGATTAATGTTTTTTCAAGAAAATTGATCACAAATTAATAAAATTAACATTTTAATGGTGCATTTAAACAAGCAGCCTTATACAAATTTAGCTCTTTTGAAACTAGAGCATCCATTTTTATTTTATTTCCTAACGTTTTTTGATGCCTTCGTTTTTTAGAGTAGTCTACCTCCATCATGTTATTGATATGAATATATAAAATAATCCATAGGCCTAACTTTTTTTAATTTCTTTCTTTTTTTCCATTCATATCCTAACTTAGCATTTTGATATTTATTTTTATCTAATATTCTAACTTATCAAAACCAAATAATGTTACAACAGATTGTATTTAGCATGTATATCCATCATTCTGGGAAGGATTCAATACTCCCATGTCCATATACTCGTTAACACATAACCATCAAGTACTGATATGCCATTCTGAGGGACTTGGTTTTGTAAGTACTATTAGGATTCAAGCAAAAAAAATTTGGTTCCTTCCACTATGAATTGAGCACTTCCTTAGTGTTCAGATTGCCTAAAGTTGCATAGAATTGTGAATCTCGGTGTTGCTCAGGCTTGGGAAAATTGTAAATAAAGTGAAATTCATGTGGTAGATAGGAGGAAATTTGTCACCCACTAGAATTGTTAAATGAAATTCTCTTGGTATCCAATCCCTTCAAAATCCATCTAATAACATATGCACATGGTGAAACTGAAAATTTGTAGGCAACCCTATATAACCCTGATTGTTGGATGTTGATATAAACCTACCTCTCCTCCAAATCTTCTTTGAAAATTTTCAGGTGACTACATCCTTGATGGTAATCCAAATGGCAATAAATTCATTCTCATTATAACATTATGTATCTAATAGAATAGGAACTAATATCGAGGTAATGTCAATGGAATCTTCTGTATTTATCTCTATGACCTCATTGGATGCAAGTTTATTTGGAGGCATAGTGATACCTGATGATGAAAGAGTGATGTGTTCAAGATCTATAGTACATGTTGCAAAATATTCACTCATGGAAATGACAAGTTTAAATAGAATAGTTCAATAATAAACTTTCATGTAGCAAAAAAATCACCGAGGGAACAGATTGCGCAATGCTGGGCTACAAGGAGGCAGAATGGGCATTGGAAATGCACATTGTGCAGTTGTGGAGGAAGTATACACAGTTGTGGGTTGTAAGGAGATGTCTTGTGGAATGGATCTGCACAATGTGTAGTCTCACTTGAGAGAGAGATAGCTTGGATTGCGCAGTGCATAATTTTAGTTTCTGTGTAGAGCCTCTATTGGTTTTGATTGCACAATGCACATCTTGGGAAGGTCAGTGACAACAAATCACATAGTTGCAGTTGGAAATGGAAGGGTCTTACTACTTGTGATGGTACAATGCACAGTGGGATAGGTCAACAAGACTTGAAGATTACACAATTTATTTTTGGAGAGAGGCATAATCCATATCTATGACTAAGGAAGGGAGGGGTGTATTTTAGTATTGAAATTAGTCAAATAAGTCACTAACATCAATCAAAAAAATTTGTGCAAAGAGAAGAACATGCATGCATAAATAGACCTAACAACAATAACTGCTAGTAGGAGAAAATAAAAGAAATGCTTGGCAACAAAAAATACTGAAATGACACTACAAAAATATAATAATAACATAAATTCCACTTGTTACAAGAATAATTAGGAAAAACGAAACTTTAAAACACAAAAGTGATAGAAAAACATTAAAAAGCGACACTTGAGAATATTACTCGGAAAAGCGCCATTAATCGAATCCAAAGCTCCTTGAACTTGCGAGAAATGATAGACCTCCTATTTTGAATGTGATAATGACCTCTATGGGCCTCTCTTATATATATTTTCTCTCATGATATTAGGGTTAGGGTTTCTGATGTGCATGCCTGAAATAAAGGAGAGACTAACACTTTTTTTTTTCAGATCGAAAATAGAAACTCGTGCCACATTGTTGGATAAGAATGTGTACCTCCTATTTTATAGGAGTGCACAACTGGATGATATAGGGGACTGCATAGTTCACTAGAAGAAGGGATTGTGTATTTCCCAGTGACAAGGGATTGCAGAGTTTGCTGGCACAGTGAGTTGTGCAGTTTTGTCTCACAACGGTGATTGGAAATTCTTCTTTCTCAATGGATGTTTATCTCACACTATTTTGCATTTTAGTCTCATATGGAGTTGGGTAGTTCCCAATGACAGTGGATTTTTCAATTCCTCAAGATAAGACATGTAACTAATGCTTGATCAGGACAAGAAATATCTTGTGTCTGAAAAGGTGTTTGCTTGTCTTTAGAAGTTGTGCAATTGTTATCGACAAGACCTTGTCATCGTCATGACAACCCAATTAAGACATCACAAGTCTCACATGAAAGAATACATGATTTCAACAATAAACAAACGATAATAACACTCGACAATAGTCAAAATGACATTTCTTAGGAACAAAGGTAGGCTCCAAAATCGAAGTGCAGGAAATGTTTTGGAGTGGGGTTGTAGCAGCCAGAACAAGAGCATACAAACAAATGAGTGGTGTTAGTGATAAAACATGGGCTAACAAAAAAATTAATGGAATAAAAGCAATTCATGAACAAAAATAAACTAAAATTAGAGTAAAAAACATAAAATAATATTGTGAATAAAAAAATCAATAAAGGAGTATGAAAATGATACTCTTTATTGATTGTTGGTGGTGGAAGAGTTACAAATTAAGTATCAAAGGAACTTGAAGGAGTTTCTTGAAAAATGGTGCTCAATATCTGTCAACAAGGATTTCTCATTCTCAATTGCCTTCGCAAGCTCTTACTCTCTCAAAGAAACATAGAAAAACTATATACATTGGTGGAATTCTCCTCACGATGGTATGCTAGATTTCTTTAGATCAATTTTTGTAGCATAATAATGCACAAATTCTTATATTTTTGGGCTATCCATGGACTTGTGTTTATATAAATTTTGAACACTCATTCCCTACTTTGGCTCATCAATGAGGTTTTTTTTCTCATAAATTAGATGAGAGCTACCATCCTCTTGCTATTAAGGCTTCTTGCGACTTAAGGCTTGAATGGTCAACCCATCATGTCAAGGGATCGAGTGTTTTTCAAGAAAGTTCGCATCCTGAGGTGCCGACTGGGCTTCTAGTGACCCTCACGACTATCAAAGGAAAAAAGACCATTTAGTGAATTAGCACCTACGAGGGTTGATTTTTTAATTCAACCTTAGGAAAGTCTTTGATTTTTTTCGTTTCATAATGTTTCCAACTAAAAATTGTTAGAAAATCAGAAAGTTAGAAATATTCTCTTATATTGATAATTACTAGTGATATGATTGTAGTCTTGTTATCTTCTCTTTATGTTCATATTTTATATTTCTTTCATCGAGCAATCATCAAATAAAAAAAATAAGATCAACGACACTAGATGTAGGTACTCAGTTAGGGCTAAAACCCCTCTCGAGGGGAAAACCTAGTCAAACTCTTCCACTAATAAAATTGAGATAGACCAAGACCTTATAAATAATCAAAAGAACTTGCTCCTCCACCAATTCAACCTTCCAATTTGATTCATCAAACTTCATTAGTCTCTTATAGTCCAATAGCTACAACCCAACAAAAATCCAGAATTTCGGCCCAACTACTCCAAAATTTTGGCCCAACTACAATACTACAATTTTGTCCCCTCCAGCAACCCAAAAAATTCACATATGTGATACAAAGAGATAAAATTTGACTTCTTATGCTGGAAAAATAATTCCTTCTAATGTTCTAGGGTTTCCTTCCTCTTCCTTGAATTTCACACCCTTTTTCCGCCTCCAACAATTGCAAATCGAACTTCTTGTTGATATGCTCCAAAAGAGTCAAGTTTCTGCCCTTTATAGTGGTTTATTCCTCTCGAATTAGGAATACTTGTCGAGGTTGAGTCCGACTTGGTGGAGGAGGCCTAAAAGGACTATTTTACATAAAAATAAATTTCTTTCTTGATAGATGAATCCCAAGAAAGGGTCTATTACATTATGACATGGAAAAGGACATTTGACATATAACTTAGAAGCCTACAATGGAGGCTTTGACCTAAAAACCATTGACCCAATTATGAAACCCATGCTTTAATATGTCATTTTCTTTGATAACAAAATTTATTTTTATTTCTTTTGACAAATTCATTACAACATGACTCAAGTACAATTATGAAGAACAACACTATTTACATTTTTCAACACTCTCTCTTAACTAGGGAGTTACTCATAATTACATATATACAAAGGTGCAAGGAATTATATATAAAAGTGATATACTCTATGAAGATTTCACAACACACAATGCTATAGATTAGATACCCGACCAAGGTACTTTAATCGGGTGGGGATAAGGTGTACTCAAGCTTTAGCCACTTTACGTACCATCGGGGCTTTAATCTCTAACACCAACTCAAGGATATAGGTGTGTATCCAAGGTCAGAGCTCCAATACCAACGCCACCCTCCCTACTTCAAAATATATACATCAATGCATAGGTCAGACAAATTTCCTCCCAAGAATCTTGTTTCCACAAGATGCTTCATCTTTCCTTATCAACTAAACTAGATATATATCCATCAACACAAGCATGCTTCAACAGTTCAACCTTTTTTACATAGAGATCCTACAAAATCACAACCCCAATTAGTAATAAACCTTAAAAAATACATACAAGTAAACAAAACCTTCAGGGTCCATAATAATTCTGATGCTACTCATATTATCATCAAGTTATCCATATACAACTTTCTTGGAAGCATTCCTTTTTCATTTCTCTAGTAGCACCAAGTACAACCTCAGTAATTCACAAGTATTTTGTTTGAAAATCAATCTATAGTACTTTCATTCATTATTTGGTTTCATCATTTCTTCAAGGTATTCATTATGACTGTCATAGTATGCCCTTCCTCTAAAATAGGGATATCTAACAAGATACTTATCTTTTGGTAAAATGGTGTAGGCGCCATCTTAAACCAATCTTTCTGAGGGATACCTACAACTTTAACAATGATTTTTTTTTTTGGTTTCTAACGAGACATATCAGATATAAAAACTATATAAATTAAGAAATAAAATAAAACTTAAAATAATATACTAAGGATGATATGTAAGAGGAGACTTAATAGTATAAGTCTTTGACTTCATATTCCTCAGCCTTGTTCTTCTTAGGTGGAAATTCATTGAAAACATTTGCATTTTCTCTTTCTCTATTATTATTATTTGGATTCTCAAGACATTGAATTTTGTAGTGTCTCATCTTATGACAATTGTAGCACTGAATCTTTGATAGATCAAACTTATTCTTTGGTCATTTGAACTTCTTTTGTGTTCCCTTATTCTTGTGATGAGTAGAGTATACATTATAGGTGTTGTTTTCTTCATCCTCCTTCTTGTTACTTACTAATGAGATGAAAATTTATTCTTGGACGCATGCATTCCACATTTTTTCAAAGGTTGGTGCATCTTTCCAACTATTAATTCCTAATGCAAAAGAGCTAAAATATTTCGGTAGACCTAGTAGTGCAACAATGACAAGTTATTTATCTAGTATAAATTCATCTATAGCTTGGATTTCATCTCTTATTATATATATATATATATATATATACTTATAAAATATGATGAAATAATATAATATTTTGTCATCTTTATTTTTCTTAGTTCATTCTTGAGACTAGCTATTTGACAAATGTTCTTGATGGTGAACAAATTGGAGAGGGCTTCATACATTTCTAATGTAGAGTCTATATTATATATGTATGGGATTAGATTTTACTTACTCCATCTACTATTAGATTCATGGTCAATATGTTATTTTCCTTGTACTATTCCTTTCCTTCATCATCTGTAGGTTTGTTAACTTTCCCTTGAGAAAAATCCAAAACTTTATGCTTAACAAGAATAAGATCCATCCTATTCTTCCATCCCCCGTAGTTGGATGCTACTTCTAGCTTGTTTATGTCTTCATTGAGGTTTTCATAGTATTTATAGATAGTATGCTTCTCTTATTTCCATAATTACCTTATTTTGTTCCTTCATTCTTAACCCTTCTTTCAATTGACATTCAAGTTGTCTTTTTCTTTCCTTATTCACCTTAGCTTTGATACCATGTTAGAAAATCCAAAAAGAAAAAAATGATCTTATATTGATAATTATTTATGATATTCTTGTAGTCTTGTTATCTTCTCTTTATGTTATTATTTTGTACTCTTTTCATCAATAAATCATCAAATAAAAAAACATGAATATCAAGGATAACAGCTGTAGGAACTCAGCCAGGGCTAAAACCCCTCTCTAGGGGAAAACCTAATCAAACTCTTCCAGTAATAAAATTGAGATAGACCAAGATATTAGACCTGATCAAAAGACCACCTTCCTCCACCAAATTATCCTTCCAATATGATTCAATGAACTTTAGTAGTTTCTTCTAGTCCAACAACTACATCCGAACAACTATCCATAATTTTGGTCCAATTACTCTAGAATTTTGGCCCAGCTACAATATTAAAATTTTATCCCTTCCAGAAATCCAACAAATTCGCATGTGTGATACAAAGAGATAAAATTTTACTTATTCTTGGAAAATAATTCCTTCTCCCTCGCTAGGTTTTCCTTCCTCCTCCAATTTTACATCCTTTTTTTGCCTCCAACAATTGCAAATCGAACTTGTTGTTGATGTGCTCCAAATGAGTCGATTTGATGCCCTTTTATAGTGGTTTCTGCCTCTCTAATTAAGCCTAATTTTCTAGGTTGAGGCCAACTTGGTGGAGGAGGCTTAAATGCCCTATTTTACATAAAAATATTTTTCTTTCTTGATATATGAATCCCAAGAAGGGTCAATTACATTATGACATGGACATGGAAATTTGACATAAACCTTAAAAACTTACAATGGGGGATTTGACCTAAAAACCATTGAACCAAGCATGAAACCCATGCTTTAATAAGTTAATTTTTTTATAATAAAATTTATTTTTCTTTCTTTTGAAAAATACATTACATCATGACTCAAGTACAGTTATGAAGATCATCACTAGTTACATTATTCAACAAAAATGTAGCCTTTGTACATGTTGATCACTAACTTCGAGTTTCTTATGTTGCATACAAATGAGTACCATTTTTTCATAATATTAATTTCAAGTGAAGATCCAACAATTATCTAAGTAACTTCTATATGTGAAGGAAATCATATAGCTCAAGTAAATCAAGAAATTGTCAGAGACATGATAAGGGGAAATCATATCACAAGAAATTATTATTGACACCCAAATCATAAAATCATACATCTCAACTAGGTTGCATATCCTTATGACTCAGATAAAAAAAAAGAATGATCTTCATAAGAACATCGTTGCCACCATAATCTAGTATTATGATAAAAATGCATCCCAAGTTGCCAGTAATCACAAGATTCAACAAAAAATTAACTTGGGATGGTTAGATAATTTCATAGTACAACTTTTTTGTACTACACTTATAGGATCATATCATTTTGTATTATCAAAGATGACAATTCTGAGACCAGAAGACATTTGAGATAGAAAAAGAGATCAAGCCTTTTCATCAATAAGATTTAAGGACAAAGATTTTCTAAATGGGAAGAAAATGTAACAAACATAAATATATAATATAAATAATAATTAATAAGTATAAACTAATGTGTTATTAAAGGACATGTTTTCTACTTAAGACATGATTATTCGTGAAAGGGTACCTTTCCTAGTGTATAAATAGGGCCCTCATTTGTAGCCAAAAAATTTCTCATATTTATTGTACATTCAACATTTGTATATATTAATATTTATCATATTTTCATATTTTATATATTCTGAATATTTTTCTGAGTATACAAAATTTTTTCATTTACATTTTATGCTATGCAATAGCATAAGTGTAGTCTAAATTACTATGATGATAACAAAAAAGAGAATATATAGCATGTAATTGGTGGGTGGGGCTTGTAGAAGGTGTGGTTGATATCCTTTTATGCTCATGACAAAGATAAACAGATGTGGCTATCATTTTGGACTATGTTCTTGATTATGCCAGTAGTGTCCGTGCATTTGAGCTTTGATGTCACCATTTAATGAAATATGATTCGAAGGAGTGATTGTAAATGTTGGGGTATGCTTTAGCTTTTTCCACTGAGTTTTCCTATGCATTCACATGGTCATTGGTCATGATATTAATATTATAAACCACTCTAAATGTATTATTTAATTTCTTTTCCATGATAATGGCTTGCTATTGGGGGCCTTTCTCCTCCAAGATCTGAGTAATGAAGACCTTGTTTAGTGAATAAGGCATGATGACGTGAAATGTTTTGTCCATTGTTCTTGAAAATATAGTGTCTAACACTCACTTCTTGAATTTTGTCTCCAATTCACCCTTGGAAAATTTCTCCATTTTGTGCTAATTTCCTTTCCACAAAGAATCAATAGAAAATCTCTAATAGCTTTTGTAGCTTCAAATTGGTATTTGGTGATGCATTGGGGTACATGTTAAGAAGGGAAATGCTTGGTAGTGGAAGAAAATTGTACCTAAACTTGATAGATTAAAGGTTTATAATTTTTCCCACACTCATCATTGACATGAGCTAGCAATTGATAGAATATAAAGATGGCCAATTATGAATGAGGGGAACAAGGGTACTTGAGGCCACTACAAGGAAACAACCTTCTAGCGGAGGTTATAAAAGATATTTAAAGTGTTATAAAATTGACAAAAAATGTCAAAAAAGCATCTGCTAAAACATTCATTTGTGATAACAACTGTTTTAGTGGATATTATAATGGAAATTCATCACAACTGAAAAATCTAGGCGAGTGGAGGTTTTAGTAGATGCTTTTTTTGCGGTGCATTTCAAGGAACAAGTAGCACCATTGTGCTACATATCTAAAACCACCGAGCTACATACATAACTAAAAGCACCCAAATTTTTAATGTAAAGAGCATTGGTGCCTAAAATGTATACCACCTCGATGCTTATCTATAAAAAATTCCCGAGTGCATTATTTTAAGGATGGCACCAGGGCACACAAAAATTAATTTTAGTCTCGATGCTTTTGTTCAAACTTGCATCGTCGATGCATATAATTTGTATAAACACATCGATGCATCAGTGATATAAATGGACTGATGTTGTTAATTTTAATAATGCTTGTGGCTATAAATAATATTTTTTAGGACCGAGGTGTTAGTTCTATGAAAGCATTGGTGTGTTAAGAATTACAATGCATCAGGGCATTAATTGCAAACAATACCGATGCTTGAAGAATTGAATGACTCGGTGCTATAATTTTCTAAAAAGAAATTAGTCATGCAAAAAATATGCTATCATAGTGCTTTTATATAACATAACGCACCAGTGCATTTTTATGTTATGGACGTACTCATTTTTTGTATGTTATTTTCTCTTTTTTGGAGACATTGACTTGTGACAATGCAATTATTGTAATGTTTAAAATCCATTATTCATTGAAAAATTGACATATATCTTATAATAGTATTCATATAAATTAAAATTTAATTAGTGCATTTCCATGTGATGTTTTAATTAATTTGTTATATTATCATATTTTTCATCTCTTTATTGTAATAATTAATCATCCATATATTTAATTAGTGGTGCAACATTTCACAACAACATTGGATAACACAATAGAATAATTAAAATCAATTTGATTATATATCAATAAGAGGATCTTTGACATACAAAATGGGATTGTTATTGGTAACCCTTTTTTTTTAATTGGGACACTATGTCCATTACATTAAAAAATGTCTAATTTTCACATACAATTATTTCAAAAAATACAAGAAGTTTCATTGATATCTAAATAGATCGTCATTCTTTGCTGGAACTATTTTCAATGCTTGAACTACTTCCATGAATTAGGTTGTTTGGAGGAATGTTTTTTTGATTACATCGATTGTTTTCGTATTCTTGATCTTGTTCCATCTACAAACATAAAAATAAAGTGGCATCTACATTGGTGAGAATAATTAAAATTGAAATAAATAATATACATAACTGTAAATGGAATAACAATGTACCATAGCAAGAAGTGACTCATAAATTGTGCACTTCAAAACCAAGTTGCATGCCTTGTTGCAACAAGGCTTTTGCTGGCATAGTTCCACACCTTTTTTCCTACATGTTTTAAAGCCAATTATAAATCATATAATTAATATAAAAGATTTTTTTGTTCTATTAATTATAAACTCAGAGAATTAAAACAACATAGATACTTACAAATTCCACAATTAATTTTTGATATGTCAACATATACTCACAACCCATATTTAACCCAATGTCAATCAATTCTTGCGATGGCTCTTTTTTGTATGTTAGCACCTATTTGAAGGCATTCAAGAATGGTTGTTGTAAAACCATTTAAAATATACAAAAATGAAACTTGAGCTGTTATAAGGAAATATTAACAGTTACTCACAAACTTTGATATGAACTTTTTTATTCCTTGTCATCCTATTTTATGTGTTGAATCCATTTTGTTTTATTTTATGAAAGAAAATACTTGAAAATTAATATTTAATTCTAAATTATTTTATATATATATAAATTCAATCATGATTACATACATTTAAATCACGTTGTTATTGAGATGGTTCCTCCTGTGATGCAATTATTTCTATTTCTTTGACCATCTCCTTGTACACCTTTTTGGACATTCCTACTGGCATGTTTCACATATTAACTCGTTGATCATTTTGGATTTTCATAATCTTCCTGAAAAAAGTAGTAAACTATTTTTATATTGATATATGAAAACTAAATATAAAAAAATTGATATTAATAAATGAATGGTTTGTAGTAATATGTACATTTAGTTCTAAAAAAATATTTTAATTAGGAATATTATCTTCTGAATGATTCTTTTTTGTTGTTGTATGTTTTTGCTAATGCAAGTCTGACATGTCTCATTGACCATTTCCCTGGAAACACTTCCTGCAATTTAGATATAATTTGGTTCTTATAATCATTGGATTGTTTTTTATATTTTAAGTGGAAAGTAAGTCATACGTTTGTTCCACTAGATCCCTCATAGTTTTGTAAAAAAAATTCCCCCCTTCATTAACCGCCAACACCACTCCATATGAGCTAAGGACCAATTCATTGTCATTTACATGTTCTATAATTTTTCTTTTCTTAGAATGACCTTGATATTTTCCTTTTTTTTTTCTCCCTGCAGAACATTAAACATATACGAATTAATAGATTGTTTGAAACATGTTATATAATATTCTTAAGTACATTCTATGGTACATTATATGAAAATATGAATCTAGTGCACCAGTAGGTTTTAAAAGCTATATGAAAATTTATTCTAACATAAAATGACATATTAATCTCAAATTATCCTTCAGAACACATCCACATGAATTACAATATCTTATATTATAGATTTTCCACTTAAAATCATCTTATTTTTGAAAAATAGTTTGAAAAATATATTGAAATTCAGATTGTGGTTATATGGTTCTCGAGATTAATTTTAAATTTGCACACAAAATTTTATTTCTGATTTTTCTCAAATGCAGGGACAAAATATCAATAATATCAAATGACCAATTCTTCAAATTCTAGCTCGTTCCATATTGCTGATCAAAGTCCTTCGCGGAGTTCTCCCTTTCCATCTCCAGTAAGTTGAAATTTTATGTATATTTCGATTATCTAATTGAATTTATTTATTTTTAATCCATGTCAATTTGAATAAAAATATATCCAAATTTGCATGATCCTGATTCATAATCAAGTTCAAATGCATAAAATATTCCTTCATTTCAAAAACATCGAAAGCTCTTATCTGGAGCAAGATATCGCAAGAATTTGGTACATCAAAATGGACAACCTCTTCACCCTTCCAATTGGAACATGGAATTTTGTAGACACAATCTTGGATTAAAGATGGTAATGATTGTTTGGTATAATGTAATTTATAAATTTACATTTTCTGGAATATGAATAAATCTAACAAAAATATAAAAGAAATTAAAATTAAAATTAAATTTTTTGCTATCCAGGGTTTTGAGTGAAACACCATACCTTTCAAATTTTGATCATTTTGTAGTTCCAAAATAGTTGAATGCTCCATAGTGCTGCCGATATCTATCTCTTGCAAATAATCTCTCTTTTAATTAAACCCTAGCGGAAATTGTAAAAAAAATTATTAGTAAAATAAACAATAAAATTTAAAGTTTTTATTATGCAAGATTTTGAGTGAATCACCGTACCTTTCAACTTTTGATCTTTTGAATAGTTTGCTACTCCAAAGTATTATGTTGTTGCACAATCCTCCTGGTATGTCTCTCTTGCAAATCACTCCCTTGAAAACTTGGGAAAAATAATGAAATAGTGAATAAATTTTTACTATTTAAAAGAATTTATGAAATTAAATTTTAAAAAATAAATTTCCGTTTGTATTTGAATTTAAAAAAATGAAAAAAATCGTGCTTTTTTTTTCCACTGTATTTGAACATTAGTGTGTTCGATAGTAAAGAGCAGTGGTGCATTTATAATAAAAGTGAATTTACATTACTGGGGCGCCAATTTTTTTCAATGTACCGACACGATATATATATATATATATATATATATATATATATATATATATATATTTTCAGAATACCAAAACAATGTGATAATTTTTTTTAACACAATAATGTGGTTTGTATTTAAATGCAGTGATGTTGAAATTGTTATAAGAGAACTTATATGGTTGAATTCGTTTTTATTTTCTAAATTCCAGAAGCAGGTGCGTACCAGTGTTTTTATTTATTTAAACGGGCGGTGCATTTTGTACAAGAGCACAATATGATAACATATTTTATATTTTTCAAAATGTTGGAAATTGGTGCGGGTATTATTTGAACACCCTGATGCTGTTATGATTTAAATGCATCAGTTCTGTTTTGTCTGATAAGCGCACCAATAGGTTTTAAAAGCTATCTGAAATTTTATTTTAACATAAAATGACATATAAATGTCAAATTATCATTCAGAACACATCCACATGAATTACAATAGTTCATATTATACATTTTCCACTTAAAATTGCCTTATGCTTAAAAATGGTTTGAAAACTATATTGAAATTTAGATTGTGGTTATATGGTTCTCGAGATCAATTTTAAATATGCACACAAAATTTTAATTCTGACTTTTCTCAAATGCATAGAAAAAATATCAATAATATTAAATGGCCAATTCTTCAAATTATAGCTCGTTCCATATTGTGGACAAATTCCTTCGCGGATTTCTCCCTTTCCATCTCTAGTAAGTGCAAATTTCATGTATATTTCGATTATCTAGTTGAATTTATTTATTTTTAATCCATGTCAATTTGAATAAAAATATATCCAAATTTGTAGGATCTTGATTCATAATTGAGTTTAGATGCATAAAATATTCCTCCATTTCAAAAACACTAGAAGCTCTTATCTAGAGAAACATATCGCAATAAGGTTGGTACATGAAAATGGACAACCTCTTCACCCTTCCAATTAGAACATGGCATTTTCCAGACACAATATTGGATTAACGATGGTAATGAGTGTTTGGTATAATGTAATTTCAACAAACAAATTTCATTGATGTGCTTACTAATACCATTGATATTATACAAATGACGTTCAATATTTTTTGAAATTAGGATTCTAGTGATGATGAACGACCTACCTACCATCTTTCGGTGTACCCAACTAAAACGTCAACTCAAGAGAAGGTTGCATTAAGATCAAGACTCAAAGATGAAGCTTACAAATAATGGTTGAATAAACCACCTATTTAATTCCCACTATGTCTAAATTCACCAATTAGGAATGAATAAAACAATATCAGTTCTTCATCACAAGTTGGTAAGAGAGGTAATCAAATATAGGTTGGTATGGATGATTACTTATGGAATATGACTGCCATGGAGGAAATGTTTTTAGATTCATTCCAAAAAAATTAGTTGGGAGATGATGCTCGTATCAGTGATACCTTATTCAAAAGCCTAAAATATGCTTCCACCACCCCTCTCTTTGGACTTGGCGACAAGTAAAATTCTACACAGCTGGGGGCCACGAACTGTTATTGTACAACTTTAAAGCATATTTTGGCATGTCAAATGCATGTTTCCCAGTAATATTGAGGTACTTCACTTGCATGATCAAATAAGTCCCTTATGTTTTGAGAAATATTGTCACACAATCAACATTAAAAATAGTCGATTTTACAATTGTTAAATATTAACATTATACAATTATATTCCCCACTAACTACAGGTTATTCAAAGATAAGTTTTTTCCATGTGATAATGTCTTTCCGGGTAGCTGCGAAGAGGAAAACAAGTTGTTGAAAATGTTTGGTGTTGAGTACATATCATATCATGCATGCCAAAATTATTTTATTCTATATAGAGGAGAATATGTAGACAAAGAGATATGTCCGAAATATGGGCATGCAAATTACCATAATTAAAAAAAAAAGTAAATCACATGGTTCTCCTCATAAGATATTGAGGAACATGCCTATAATCCAAAGGATTCAAATACTCTTTCGTTGCAAGGAATTAGCTATATCGTAGGGATGGAATGCCTCACATAGAAGGGAGTTATGATTTGTGTGAATCCTAATACATTCAATAACCCTGAAGCATACAGAGGATACATGTCCTGAAAAATTGAAGGATGAAGTATGAAGTCTATGAATCATCATAGCCATGGATGGCTGTTGGCTTGAGGGGTCCTGACCCAGGTTTAGAGTTTATGGATAAACCAACAAAACCTCCAACTACTGGCCCTTTCGGCAATGACTTGCTTGCACAAATCAAAGTCTCACCCGAAGCAGTATGGGGGGGTGCTGGAACTAGGTTTCCACACCCTGAGGGAGAAAATAATGAACTCTTCATAAGAAAATCGAATGTAGACTTATATGAACCATAAAAATATGTGTGCAAAAAAACAAGGAAGAATCATAAAAAGTGTGCAATCCTTAACAAAATAAGACAGAGTCGCAGATCGCTTCAACGTAGATAAGCATAAAAAAACCAAGTCTAGATCTTAAACAATGTAATTACTTAAGAATATTCATCAACCATCAACATGGATAAATAATCATAACAGATGTATTCACACAACAATTAATAATAAATACAAACAGTGCGATCTCAATAGAACAGAAAAAATAAATACTTCAGATCAAATAACACAACAAGTTCACCAAAATTTGTCCTTTATATTAGCTTCAGATCCTTTCAATACATATTAGACCTTCCCTTACATAACCCTTCCATGCACATAGCCAGCGGAGTCTACACACAACTAGTACTAGGTCTCCGTGCACATAGCCAATAGGTGCCTTTCAAACCAACCCAGAAAAAAACCCTTACAACGTATTACAGATGCATAAACTTATAAATCATTAGATTCATGAACTTAACTATTTTCCTTAGAATTGATCTATCTATTTATAATATTTTCACGCGCAAATACTATGGTCTCAAACCATGGTTCAAGGCCCATAGTTTACCCTTAAACACATTTACATCAAAATTAGGGACTTTGACCCACCCCAAAGCCCCTTCTCTCAATCGTGCAACACACATATACAAGACTTATACAAAATTATATCAAAAAGTGTTCCCAAGGGGATCTTGCTCCAACATTCCCTCAACATAAACATGTGACTCATCCCGAGTCACTGAGATGCATGCTCCTTGATCTTGGCTTGGAGCGCGTTGACAAAAGATTTTAGAGGGAGCACTAATTCCAAACTTTGTGCTGTAGTGCCCTGCACTTGTTGAACCAATTTTTCTATGGTGGGCCCTTCAATGGCCATCTCTATGTTGCAATGAATTTTTGAATAGTCTTTAGAGTGTTATCTAACATCTGTGAAAGTTGAAGTGCTTCCTTAGCCCATGGTTTCATGCGTGCTTCGAGCATGTGTTCTTTGTGATGCAGGTCTTCATTCTATGTTTGTATTGTCCGGCACTACTGCAGATGAGTGAAGCGCTGAGTTAGGAGCAAGGTCAACACCACTGTCCTGATTTATTCAAACTTATGTTCCTTCTAATGGAGCCCATCGCGCAATTGCTGAATGAAATGATCATTTTGTACTGAGGTCCATACACTCATAGCTTCATCAAGCAGAATGTCACACTGGGTGACCGCAATAGCAATACTATCTCTATCTTGCTTCACTTCAGATGCTATTTGTGCGTGAACCTCTAGTGGAGTCTCGGGCTGCAACTTGGTCTACTTATCTGCAATTTGTTTCTCATACTCTGTTCTGACTATCTGCACCTCAGCATGCAATGCTTTCAACACGGTAGACAATCCTTTTAATTTCCCCTTGGGCGCATTTATGGCCAGGACAATTGGAATATCTCGGCATACTTGGTGGATCTTTGCCTCTAGCCCAACATGTTGGGCTTTGACTTCTCTACATGTGGCTTCTACTTTTTACTGTGTTGGTGTGCTTGTTTTTCCTACTACTGGGCTTCCATTATATGAGTGTGCGCAGTAGCCTCTCTGTATTGAAGTTAATCCTTGATAATCGAGTGCATCATGTGCAGCTTCCTTGCAGGTAACATAGAAAGAGTAATATTGAAATCACCTAATCCCCAGATTTGGGCACGTCGGCTGGTGTCCACTTGAATTGCTGGCACAGGGATTTGAACAAGGTGGGAATCCTTGAATGATGGTAAGGAAAAATCTAATGGTTTCGTGCTCATGAATTGTACGTTGGTCTGGCTTGCCTGAGCTATACTTGTTTGTATCTAGCTCGCCTGCATCTTCAACTCCTGAATTCCAACTTGAAAAAGTTCTAGCGTAGACTTGTACTGCACCTCCATGTCATTCCAACGATCCTCGGTCATAGACGTGAATGTGTTGGCTATTTCATGTAGATCATATTCTGTTAATTTCAGGACCTCCTACCTGACCTCTTTAGAACCCTTACTCTTCTTTCTTGATCCCTTGACGACCTAAGAGCTGTGATTGGTTCCCTTAGAGGTCTCTGTGGCTCTTGTGTCCTTTGGCATAGACCCATTCTTCTTACGCTTTGTTTCTTTTTCTAGGTATATGGTCTTGCCAATGGTCATTGGTGTTTCTTCCTTCTCGGTCACCTTCTTTGTTGGTTTCGCTGTCTGGATGCCAGTGTGCAGCTTTGTTGGTGTGATCGGTGTCAACCATGCTAGCGGCCATTTTAGCCGTTACCCTAAGAAAATAATCCTTTGTCACTAGGTATGGCAACACGTACCACAATCCTTCCACGACTCCCTTTGCATGGATATGCATATTGTAAAAGGTAGCTTTGAATTTAGCTACCATCTTATATTGATCATGTAGCGTAGGTGAAAGTCGCGGCTTTGACTGCACAACTTGATAAAGACTGGCATCATACATAACCCAAAAATTATTGTTTTCCTTGATACGCACTAGGTTTGAAGAGTTCCATAACATCGCATAGTGTGCAACCTCACACATCTGAGGCTTGATCTATGAGAACTGGCTGTCTTCGGGGGTCTTCCACCCAATCAACATAATCAACAATAAAAGCCAAGCACAGTGGAGTTGCTTGCCTTTCTCCTGTGCCTCGCGCACATTTTCAAGGAACTCCTTACACAAATAGCTGGACCAATTATAAATCACTACCTTCTCGCATTTTCCAGCAAGTGCAATGACGTGTGTGGGCACCTCCTTTAGTTTGCACTTGCACATCATCTTGCAAGCCAAGATGAGCGTACCAAATCAAAATGTTGGGCCATTTATTTCATCGAACACAAAACCTTGAATATTATGCATGACTTGATATTTTTTCTTAATTTGGCTTGCAACGATTTTTTGAAAAGTCAACAAGAAATGTGTTTTTAATTTAATTTTTCCTTAACTAAATTGGACAATAAATTGAATCTTATCTCATAATCACTTGTAATAGTTAGCTGAGTGTGATAAAATTGGTTAGATAATGAATTTTGAGTTGAGGGTGGTTGGTGAGGCATGCAGAGTGATTCTATTAGTTATTGAGTCCAAGTTGAAGTTAGTGCATTAGTTTAATGCATGAGAAATCAGTTAAATCAATTAACTGAGTTAAAATCAGTTTAACTAGTTGTAACTGTTTGTTTCACTAGTGAGAGGTCAAGTGAATTAAATTAGATTTACTTCACATGCAGTGATCTGTCAAGTAACTAATGATTTACTATTAATATCTGCATGCATGTCAGTTCTGATGAAGACCCAGTTGAGACAAAGGTTAAAGGGATGTTAACTATTAGTTGTATTATCAGTAAGCTGCCTGCATGTAGAAAAACACCCATAGGATTGCCCATGCGAATTGCGCAATTTTGGAAGGATGTAATTACTAAAGAATAGGGATTTCATTCCACATGAATTATGCAAGAAAGGCAGGCTGAGAAGAGGCTGAAAATTGGCTAAGTGTTGGTCTATTTTGTCCGGATCAGTGTGAGACAGTTGTGAGAGTGTAGCAGACTCTTGTGAGAAGAGTGCATTATAATTGTTTCATGATTCCTTGGTGAATATACAATAGAATATAGATGGGTTTTGAGCAGTAAGCTTTCACCGAGAAAATATTTGTGTTGTGGATTGATTTACTTCTTTCTTTACTTGTTGTGATTGGCGATCGTGTTTATTTTCTGTAATTGATTTGAATAAGGATTTGGTATCTTGATTTAGTATATCACTTGATTGGATTAAATCCATTGGTATACATATTGTTTTTATAATTTCTACATGGTATCAGAGTGCAAGAAATCATGATAGTGGAGAATAAATTGAGTTTGTGTGAAATAACATTCGAATTTGCAAAAATATTCTTTGGTGCGATAGGTAGATCAAGATGGCTTTCAATGGCTTGAGATTGGTGTTAGTCATCAGTATTTTTCACTTGTTAGTGATGACTAGTTCTCACAACCAAGTTTTCTAGCAGCTGATTCAAAAATTTGTCATATTTGCCAGCTGGGAAAACACCCATAAAAATTTTTCGCCCTCCTACTTTTCAACCCACCCATGACGAGATGAAACCTCATTATCAATCCTACCTAGCCTCAGCCATACTAATCTGCCCATCAGCTCTAAAGAGACGATCCAAATATGTTCAAAAACCTCCCCTAAGTTAGGAAGTGGCGCTTTAAGACATTTCACCCTTGGCAAACTATCCAAGAGCAAAAAAAACCTCCATCTGCTATAGACCAGTCATAACAGACCTCCCACTCTACTAATAAATTTGGTCATAGCCCTAAGTCGTGCCACTAATTCACCCTTAAGTCTCAGCAATACATAGACCATAACCTCAAGCTGATTTTAGGTGTTTTACAGTGTTTTATGGATATTTCAAGAATAAAAACATATCAACATCTCAGAAGACAATTATTGGCTCCACATGAGAAGAAAACTGCTTCTCGATGTGATCTTGGGCCTGAGATGCAACATAGAGCCAAGAGCTTCTCATCAAGTTCTTGCAACCTTATTCAAGGCCTGATAGGATAGTAGAAGAAAAAACAACACTGTCAAGGGCTTATTGATCTGTCATGGCTAAAAACCTCCTTCATCTATAAGCAGAGGGTTTTGAAGACCAAATAACCTCCTTCATCTATAAGCAGAGGGTTAAAGGCGCCTCCTTCATCTATCAGCAGAGGGCGATGGCAAATGTTTGACTTGAAGAATTGCAACTGACTGTGAGACAGATTTGTTTTTAATAAACAGTGAGACAGTGACTCAGATTTTCTGAAGAAAAGTGATGATTAAAGGCTAAGGTAAAAGCAGTAATGTTTCCAAATTTTTTTTCCTACCATCATGTGCAAGAGAAAACCTTACCAATATGTTCATCAGGTAGCCTTCATATGGCTGAGATAGAAGGTTGACAAAACATCAGATATTTTGCCAAGTAAAAGGCCTCCTTCATTCATCAACAGTGGGCCAGGGCAATGATTATTTCTAGGTTTTCTCACTGACTGATAGAAAAAGTATAAACATAATAAGGGACAGTTGAAATAGAGAAGTAATTTAAAGAGACCAAAAGGAAAGCAGGGGTACCACTGCAATCCGATGGGTCAAGCTCATCTCTTAGCAAGGTTTCTGTCAAAAGACAGTCTGCAGCTCCAACAAAACAGAATTTGAAGAGTGGTTGATGAGGTGAGTCATTGCACAGGCGAAAGAACTAATGATGATTATGTTTTAAAGAGTATTGGTCTCTTTACTCATAATAGGGTGTCTTTCAGAAATGCTTATCATAGTTGACAAAGGAAATCTGAGCTCATTTCCTCCAAGAGGCAACACAACTGAACACAGTTGTTCATATCATACAAAAGGGACTTTAGCATACTTTCAGATTGTGGAGAGGATTTCAAAACAGATATAGGAATGTTCATTATAAAAAGGTCAGTGGTACCATATCAGTACAATTTAAGTAAAAAGAGAGGTGTTAGAGAAATCCCCTTTTAAATGGACAGAGGGGAAAGAGCCTGAATAAATGCAACTGCATTCTGCACCCACAGTCAGAAAATAAGTTAAAGGACACTTGACAACCAAATCAGTTTCACAGTAAGGCTTTATCACCTTTGAAGCATCCATAGCAGACAATATTAGTTTAAAATTCAAAGGATAAATCTGTTTCCCTGCAGAATGGCAAAGGATGCTTCATCAAACATTTGGTGTTGTTGAGTGGATTCTCCATGTTGAAAATATCATTAAAGATAGCAGTGGCAGAGTTCTTGTTTTAGAAAGCGCAGTGAAAATGCAGTAGGAGAGTTTTGGAAAGTCCTAAACAAAATCTTTTTCATCTAGACAAATGTCCTCACTATGTCCTTCTTCAAATGTCCAACTCCACTCTATCGAAAGATTGGTGCAAAGAGGGCTTGAAAGTATTTCAAGGGCCTCCCAAAAAACCCTCACAAAGAAAATGTCGAAGGGAGTTTGTTGTTTCGGCTATAAAAGAGTTATTAAATGTAGGAAAGACTTCATTTTCTTTTCAAAACACAAGTGGCATTCGCTCTTAGCCATCCACTGAAGAAACAAGAAATATTTCAAGCAAATTGCGGAAATTTTTCATGGTTTAGGCTGCGCGGTGCGCCTGGAAAAGTGCGCGGCGCACTCAGGCGCACCTTTTGCAAAGGAATACACAGGCGCGTGGCACGCCTGTACAGTTGCGCAACATGCCTGTAATCTCCAGTCGGATCGGCCCGAAAAATGACCCGACGGTTTCTTGCGCGGCGCTCTTCCACAGTAAACATGCCGCACATGTGTTCGACGATTCAAAATGCCTCCAAACGCCCTGAATGCTGCTCCAACTCCTCGAAAAACGGTGCCCATCGATCTTCAAGGTGTTTCATATACCTCCTTAGCATTTTCAAAGTCATATAGGGGTGATGAGTGCTATGTTATTTAAGGACTAAGTAAATAGTGAATAAATGAAAACTTTGGTGTGAGTCAAGGTGTGTTGGTATGAAAAGAGGTCTAAGGGTTGTTGTTACAATTTGCTGAAAGGGGGTGGCCATTCTTGTCCCAAAAAACTTAAAGCTGCCCTCAAAACTGAGATGAAAAACATGACTTCTATCAGCCTTATGCAATGAAGAAAGCAGTGTTTTTTTGAAGAGAATTTGATGGTTAATCAAATGCTACAAGGCTCTGTCACCTGATCTTATGACACAGTAGCCTTTGACTGTGTACATACCTTGTTTGACTATGTAATAGTGTCAAATATACTTGTTGAAAGGCATACAAAGAAGAGAATAGTGTTTTGAAATAAGAATATTGTGGTTTTTCCTTTGCCTAAAAAACAAGGTTATACTGTTGTCCTCAAGACACCCAAAGGCAAGGTGACCTTACCACAAAACACAGAAAAAATCACTTTGACTGTGTATCTTGATTGACTGTGTTTTTGTTCTTGAAGTTTACTTATTGAGTTGCATACCAAGGGGAAAAGCAACATTATGAAGGAACAAGGGACCTGATATCACATAAAACATTTCACACAGCATTGAGGAAAATGAATCAAAGATCAAATAGTGATATCAAAAGGAGCAGCATGACAATGATGAACAAAGAGGCTAAAGGGAAGCGCCCGGCACGGAAAGGGAAGAAAGACACATCAGGACTTGAAATTTTGGCTTCTATTTCAGAGCATGTTGATAGGGACCCTTGAGGGTCATACTCACCGATTTTGGGCTCGTTTTGACATATTTTGGTTTTTTGGCATTTTTGAGTTTTTGGTCAAAACTCGTGAAATTTTCCATTTCATTTTGGGGATTTTTTAAAGGAGGAGAATGGTATCATTGGATGCCATAAATTCTAAAGCACCCCTCAGCAATTTTTAGAACATTTTGAGATCTTTTTCTCCCTCAAAATGGCGAAAAATGCTCACTTTTTGCACACTCTGCCTGGTCTATCAGCAGACTGTAATTTTTGGTTTTTTACACACAGGTGCAGTTTTCAAGGACTTCCAGGCATTGGATTGGGAAAATTTCAAATTTTCCGGAAATTAGACACTCAGATCTTTCCAACGAGCTATCATGAGCCTCATTTTGACATCAGGAAGGCTGCCAAATGTTGCCGGCAAGACAGGGGACCTTTTGCTGACATAAATTTTGAATATTTTTGTAATTTTTGAACCTTTAAAAAGTGCTTTTTCGAAATGCGCGTTTAGCTATTTTTGCACATGGAAAATGATGCAAAGTCAATTATTTTTCCTTTTTTAGCATTTTCTAGATATTTTATGAGATATTTTGTGCCTTGGGCTTTGCAAAGCCTCAAGGACAAGTTTAGATATTTTGATTAAGCCAATAGGATGGCAAGTTGAACCATGAGGTTTTCCTCACTTAAGCCTATATATTCCAAAGGATTTCATTGTAAAAAAATGCTAAAATTGAGAAGAAAATAAATATATGGTCATATAAGCTTTGGAAGAAATACTTGTCTTATGCTTTTGGATTGCCTCTTGGATGCTCTTGAATGAATGAAGAAGGATTGTTGTTGGATTCCATGACTTGGTAGAATGGTATAGTGTCTCTTGCTTTGTTGTTGTCTTCTAGTTTTCATTCATGAATACATCATTCTTGCTTGCTATAGATCAGTAGAGAACAAATTTGAGATATGCCCATGGAGGCACCTTAAATTTCCTGTTTCTTCATAGCTTCTTTGTTTTCTTCTTCCTAAGTAACATTAAAGAATTCTTGACTGCTCTTTAGTACTTAGGATATTGTTACTTGTTTCATTCATAGTTCTATGCATGCTAAGTATGACTTATGGTACGCCCTGCTTACCTATGGCTAGCTATAGTTCCATCCATGAAATTTCTCTTTGACTGATTATATTATCATTTTGTTTGAACCAAGGAGGCCTAGTTTCGATCTAGCCCTTTGCCTAAAACTATGTAAATCTTGTTTTTCAAAGTGCCCAATAACTTGAAGTGCTGTGTTTAGGCATTCCAGCATAGTAAGTTAAGTTGTTTGTCTTTCTTAAGTGTTTTCCCCAAAGTCTGATAGCCATTTCCCAAAGTTAGAGGGTCTTATACTTCTATGCATGGCTTGAATGTTTATTTCTATGTATTGATTAGCTTATAGTTACATTTTTCATGATTAATGGTTTTCCCTACCATGTTTATGTTATCTATTGAACTATTTATGCTTGAAAATATTTGTTGTTCACAAACCTGATGTCCATTTACTCCATTTTTCCCAAAGATCCTTTCTACCTTGAAATCAAATCGGCCCTTCAACAGCCTTGTATCACCGTTTGATAGCTTTCTTGACCTTTTCGACCCCATAGCCCAGTTGATCTGACATCTTTTTACCTGTCTTATATCTTTGATCAGTTTCATCCCTCACAACTTAAAAAACCAAAACCAAAAAACTTACTTCATAACTAGCCTAAAATCAGAACACAATAAACAAACACACAGATATCCCTTACACATTTAGAGAGAGCCCTCTCTGAGTCTAGGAAGGCTAGGTCCTTGGGCTCCAAAGCTTGGTTTGATGTTACACTGTCATTTGGCTTGCCAATCAGCCAAATCATGGGAACCTAACAATTGGAACATAAACTCAAGGGAAGTTTTAATTATATTGCATGGAAATACAGAATGGAGGGAGTTTTATAGGACAACGTGTGGAAATAATTCATTGATAATGACATTCCTAAGGCTGCAATAGAAGATGTCGCTCTTCTTGATGCTTGGAAAAATAAGGTTGCAAAGGTGAGGATGATATTATTCGAGGGAGTTCAAGACCACATTGTCCCGAGTCTCCATGGAAAAGTGACTCCATATGCAATGTGGAAGGCTTTGACAGATCTGTTTTAGGGTAGTAGTGACCACAAAAAATTGGCACTGAAAGACAAGATCAAGAAAATCAAAATGGAGAAAGGTGACACTATTCCGAAATATTTAACCAATTTCGTCCAATGTAGAGATGAGCTTGGGAGTGTCAGAATTATTGTAGCGGGTGATGAATTGGTGAACGTAGCTATTCTAGGCCTTCCCAAGAGTTGGCATAGTTATCAGGACTCTATCAGTGGGAGGGAGAAGCTACCATATTGGGAGCTACTTTGGTTGGATTTGGTACAAGAAGAATTCAAGAAGAATACCAGGGATGGATCCTCATCCAAGATAGACGATGAAGAAAATTGCGCCTTGGATGGTAAGGCAAAGAAGGGGAAGGGAAAGAAATCCTAATCCAAATATGAGACCAGCAAAGAAGGAAAGAAGTGTGACATGTCCAAAGTGAAATGTTTTGACACTCACGAGCATGGACATTATGCCACTAATTGTCCACAGAAGAAGAACAACAACAATAAGGCTTCAGGATCTGCAGCAGGTGAGGCTTTGGCCTCGCAATTTGAGTTGGACTTCTCGATCATCGCATGCATGGTGTCTAGTGTGATGGGCTAAGTGTGGTACTTGGATAGTGGTGCATCTTTCCACATGATGGGAGACAAAGAAAATTTTAGTAGCTTGGAGGAGAAGGATCTCCAAATTCATATAGAAATGGGTGATAATGGAAGGTATAACATTACCAGGATTGGTACAGTTACTTTCCATAGATATTCAGATAAACCCTTCTTCTTGAAAGATGTAATGCATGTACCAGGATTGAAAAATAATTTAGTTTCAGTTGCTATGTTGGAGGATAGAGGATATGATGTGTTTTTCAGTGAAGGGAAAGCATTCCTTCATAAAAAATCCACAACAAAAGTCAAGAAGATTGGGATTCATGTGAAGAATCTCTACAAACTTGATGTAGATGGTTGCGCAATATTGGTGGGTAAAGTAGACAAAGTGGTGAGCTAGGATGAGGGTGAGTTATGGCATAGGAGATTGGGCCATCTACACCATGGTGCTTTGAAGGTCATGCAACATATTTTTATAGGGCTTCCAAAGGGTACTCTTGCGCAGATAAACACATGCAAGTGATGTACCATGGGGAAGTATGAAAAGGCCACTTTTCAAGAGAAGGAGAACTGAGCAACGGAAATCCTTGAGAGAGTTCACTCAGATGTGTGTGGACCATTCTCTAGAGCTTCTACAGAAAAGCACAGGTATTATGTGATTTTTTTTTATTATTTTTCTAGAAAGTGTTGGATCTTCTTCATGCAGAAGAAAGATCAGGCGTTTGTTAGTATGAATCTTTTGTCGAAGTGTACGAAAAAAGACCACTTTAGCTACGCATAACTTATAGCCCTAACATCAAATATGGCTGCCAATATCTTCAGATTTGCAGTTAGTTGATCAAGAAAAGTACTGCAAAAAACCAGATCTTTGCACATAGAGACATTAAGCAGTAAAATTAAGGTTTTGCTCCATACATCCAATAGACAAGACAAGAACAATTTTTGAAAGAATTTTTTGTATTAAGGGCACCTGGGAGGAAAACAAGAAGGTGTTTCCAATTCTCCTCAATGGGATGGGTTCTTGGAAGTCCTCAGCACTTCAGATCTAAAATTTCTCTCTCCTGTTGGTGTAGAAAACCCAGACAAAGATAGAACTCAAAGGGAGCTCACACAGCAAATAATAAAAAATATGAAAATGATAATGGCTCAAAGTCAGACCAAGAGTTTAGATCTAGAGTGATCTAATAGGAAACAAAAGGTGAAGAATGGTAGGAAAAAACCCTCCTATTTATAACAAAATATTGGGTCATTCTAGATCTTGGTGCATGATTAAAATAACATTAACCAAATCTAGATCCACCTTTTATGGAATATTTTATTATATTTGTTGGAGGGAAAAGGTACTTGACTTGGGTCAAATCCCTTTATTTGTGAATAATATATAAATAAATGATTTATTTATCATTTTAAGGAAGTGGTTGAAGGATAATCAAATAAATAATGATTTATTTAATTATTTATGGGTGATTTGTCATATTTAACAAGGAATACTATTTAAATAAGATTTAAATAATTATTCCTAGAAAATAATAAGACAAATAAAGATTTATCTAATTAATTTCTTTGTTTTGGGTTAAACATGACCAGGAATAATAATTAAATTATTGTTTAATTGATTATTACTTGAGGAAAATCAAACAAATATAGGTTTATTTAATATTTCCTTTTGGGGTTTCCTATTTAGACCATAAACAACCTAATAAATGTATTTTATTAAGTTATTTCACATAGTGAAAGCAATTTTACTTAGGGTAAAATTGATCTTACATGGTGTACTTGGGTCCATCTAATGATGGTAGGTTAGATGACCAAAAAATGGTGTAACAGATTGCCCCCCAACGTGCGAGTGTTAGGAGCGAATCGTATGACCAAAGTACGTTGTAAGAACTCAATCACCAGACATCAAAAGGGGAGTCAGAGAGAGAAATGTGAGGTAGAATAATGTGTTGAAGAACTAGACCCTAAGGAGACGAGACTTACAGGTGCAACAAGTCTTGTTTTATGAGAGGGTACCTGTGCTAATGGCGGCGGGGGAGGCATACCTATGCCCGCCGAGACAAAGTACAAAAGAATAGTGTGTCCAGTAAACAAGGGACCGAACCATAAAGTACAGCCGGCATAAACATGAGTCGAATAAAAATACAATGAGGGATCTCACATACATGCTGTGCCTAGGATAACAACTAGGACTTATACAATAATATCTGAGTACATGAGATACAAATATAACCCAAATGACCCCAATGAGTGGGGAAGGGCTCACAAAATCTGACTGATACATGCAAATCAAAGAGGCACTTCAAGCAGCTAAGGCCGACATCATCAAATATATGGAGCTACATCAAAGGCTGTAATGAAGAGGTCATCTGGGTATGTGGGGGGCTACCTATAGGGCCACCCCCTCATGAGGGCTGAGACATCTCACACACACCCGGGTATCACCAATAGCTGCTGTTGCATCACTGGACCATCAAGCATACGGATCTAGATCATGCTGAAAGGAGCTGGAGTGGAGAAACAATCAAGTCAAAGGGAAATGAGAGATCCCTTTGCCTGATCCGAGGCACCGAACAAGAGGGGAAGCTGGAACCAAGGTACACCGCCCTCTAGACCTGTCTGGAATGAAGGAGCTGATGTCGACAGAAGGAGGTCCACCATAGGTGAGGTAATGAGAGATCCTCAACTAAGGCACGAGAGAAAATAGTAGCGCGACGGACAGACTAATACTAATGATGATGATGGAATGAAGGGGACTGAGTGGCGAATGGACGACTTCCCTTACTAGAGCATAAAGGGCATGAATGACATGGCAGCGACTGACACAGTATCATAAGGGATAGGGGACATTGGGGCTGAAGGCCATAATGTGCAACACAAGAGAGAGACCAAGCAATGAAGGAGGGAGGACTATAGTGGGGTACAAAGGGACTCGGGATAGACTCCAAGAATGCGATGATGACTCAACTTGGATGCTCTAAACAAGGGAGACTCGATGGTGCTTCCACACAGTAAAGGTCCCATGGGGGACCATGAAAACATGAGTACAAGATGGTATCTCATGACGAAAATCGACATGAACAAAGACAAGTATGGAGGCAAAGTGGTGCCCCAAGTACAAGTGTTGTAAGTGAGGAAATTCGATTTTGGGGGGAGGTGAAGTGACCCATCTTGGACAAAATGTGTCTTGGTGAAGTATCAAATCACGAGAAACTAACAGATACCCATTTGAGGGCTCGGTGAGAGATTTCCAACGGTGTAGACGGTTTGTCAAACGAAGCTATGGTGTGGTCGCAGCAGGCGAAAGAAAAAACAAGGGTTCTCTTTTAATAAGGCAGTTTTCCCTCCAAATTCACTCATTTGCTAGTGTTGTTGTGGTGAATGTAGAGAGGAGGGAAGGCCCTAAATCTTGCGGCGAGCGTAGCGGACAAACCGACCGTTGGAATCGAGATCCGTCAGTTGCAGGTAAGAGGCCTAACCTTACTCTTTCATTTTAATGGATTGAAAGTTCAAATTAGGGCCCAGAATCTCAAGAACAGACCCTCTTTCACCTCTACGGCCGGGTCACACTTTTTGGGCCAAAAACTGTGACCTGGGAAGCAGGTTTTGGGCCTAAAAATGCGACCTGTCCCAGGAATGGGCAGAAAAATGTGACCTGGAGGGTGAATGAGATTTGAGTGCTGTTTTAGGGCTAAGATGTGAGTTTTTGTGATTGGTTACAGTGTTTCCTATCTATATACTGACAAAGATGATGTGTTTGTGCAGATATGGCAGATATACGGGTCAGCTGGAGAGAGAGAGACCTGGGTACATTACGGTCAGAGATCCAGGCAGATCAGGGTGTCCATCGTGTATTGGCTAGATTTAGGGTTCTGAAGTTTTTGGAGAACCCGTTGATGAGAGCAGGGGAGCCCTTGTTGGCCTGGATTGTCAGTTATTGGGATCCAGATCATGAGGTCTTTGTAGTGCAGGGGCACAGGATCGAATTGACAGTCCAGGATCTGTATTTCCTGACTGGTCTCCCGCCACTTGGGATGGTGGGAAATACGCAGCCAGTGTTACCGCGGGGGCGAAACATCATGGAGTTTGTGGAGCGACATTGTCGACCGGGTCTCCAAGTTAAAGGGACTTGGATACCGATCGGGGACCTAGAGAGATTAGAGACCCGTGCAGTGGCCGCAGCGGTGCTGCGGATCCTGGGCAACTAGGTGCTCCATCACATCACTGGGGGGCAGATGATGATTGTGGAGAGTGTGTTGAGTGGGACCTACTATGGGTGGGCCCAAATGATGTTGGTGTCGTTAAAACGACAGCTGTCACTTTGCAAGCAACAAGTGAACCATGATTTCTCGTATGGGAATTTATTGTGCTCCTTTTTTTTGAGAAGATCCCGACCTTACGACCTCGTATACAGCTCCTAGATGGGGGCCCGAGAGAGCCCAGGATGCACCGGTGGGGGCGGCTACTGTGCAGAGGAGGAGGAGGGGTGGTTGGACGAGTGTTTCAACCTGAGTTCTTTGCCCATTGGGATCAGATGCCGTTATACATAGATGACTATCCCTATAGTGGGTTATTGTGGGGATCCGGACCTACCACTTCTGCCTGGTCGAGTATGGGGACTCGATGGTAAGTGACAAGTAAATACTCTTTTTTGGGCATGTTAAAGTTAGTGAATCGTAGATAGGGTACTGATTCATGTACTTTTGGTATGTAGATATAGCTCCGGTAAAACCGGCTGGATATATGGGATGACCGGCAGCATCTGGAGCTGCAGGTCCGAGTGGGTCGAGAGCAGTGCATAATGAGGATGTGGCCGCCCTTCTGGAGGACATCCACCGTAGATGCGAGAGGTTGCTGACCGGTGTCAGAGCGTGGGTGGCAAGACTTAGACGACCAGTACATAGAGCCATGTATTGGTCTACCCTCGGAATGGCGAGGTGTCATGCGGTGCATGGCGATGGCCGGTCAGGGGATACGTGATCTACAGGCTGCAGGAGCAGAGCCATTGGCTCAAGATCTGCCAGATAGTGATTAGGTGTGGGATAGGTGGTGCCCCCAAGTGTGTATGTAGGGACAGATGGTGTCCCCAGTTTTGAGTTTTTTGTAACATGCTATGGGAATGTCATATGTATCAGAGTAGATGGACTCTAAACACATGTTTTGTGACACATATTATGGATATGCATCTTTTTAATGATTATGAATGTTATTGTCTTGTATGAAATGCGTGTGATAAATACCAATCTAGAACCTGGTTTGCAATGCTATCTACATAGTGATTCTGTTCTCGAGGTACATGGTTGAAAGTTATGGTTTCAAATTCACGGATCAAGAGTTTCACTCGTAAATATCGTCTAAACAACACAGGATTACGCACACGATAGACACCATTTAGTTGCATGACAAGAAGTAGGGAATCTAAACAAACATGTAGATGGAGGATGCGATGAAAGAGGGCAGTGGCTAAGAGACCACGCACTGCATCATATTCGGCCTAATTGTTGGTGGCAGTACTAATGCAGACCCCGTTTGAGAGAACAAGGACATGCGAGGGGGTAAAAATGGCCCATCCTGTCGAGGATAGATTCCGGGAGTAACGAATTGCACCATCGGCGTAACCTATATAGGGTGGGGACGAGGGTCCTGTGGAATAGTGTTACAAGACAAAAAATGGGGGGAGGAGGTACAATTACGGCAGCGTGAGTGTATAGTAGACATCGAGCGGCAACTGCGGGAGGGAGTGTGATGGGTAAGATGGCTATGATGCATATAAAAACTAGATGGTGGTATATGAGGGCTATAGGAGGGGTGGATGGGACTCGGGCTGCGGAGGTCAACAAAGATACGAGTGGTGTTATTCCGTGTATGGGCAGGAAGGATGAGGGCAAGGGTGGAAAAGGTTCCCAAGGAGGCATCCGGATGGGAAAAGAGGGGATGAAGAGTGGCAAGGAAACCACATGACGTGGAAAAGTTACCTAAATCATTCGTAGAGGAAGAAAGGCTCGCATACGGATCATCACGGGGAATGACAGAAGAACAACGAAACAAATGGTCAAATGATGGTGAGCCCAGGGTGGTCGCTAAAGGGGGGTCAAGCAAAACAACAGGGGAGGATTCAAAGGGAATGTTCTCCAAGGGTCTCATAGAGGATGATAGGTAAAGAATGGTGGTAGTAGACTCTGTCATCTGGACTTCAGGGGGGGGGATGTCAATGGGGGCGGGGGGATCCTCAAGCTGACCTGAAGCATACTGCGCAAGTATGGGAGAGGCAGACTGATTTTGTTCAACCTCATACTCGTGGACTACTTCTAAAGAGGCGTGGTAATGCGTCAAGTGAGGACAATGGTGGGAGTAATGGCCATGGACACCGCACAAAGCACAAGTTTTGCTGGTTCGAATAGCTTTTGGGTTCTTGGTTATGGACGAGGACGGGAGAGAGGGGTCATGGACCGTAGACTCAAAGAACGCGACTTTAACCATGGGTTGAATGCGGGGCAATTCAGGACAAGTATAGGTGGCATGACCGACAACATCACACAAGGCGCAAGGCTTTGCGGGCGGAGGAGGAGCCGGGTCAGTCGGGGTGACCTTGTCTTTGGATGCCCCCTTGCGAGCTTTGCCTTTCTTTCCTAGAGCTGTCACCACAGGGGTAGGGTCCTGGGGAGGTGTGGGGGGCATGGTGGCAACGGAGGAAGCGAGGGGGACCGGTTGAACTAGTGTCAAATCAAGATAGGGTTTGGGGTGACCAGGTGGGGTAGCCGCTGGAGGGTCAAGGTACCAGACGGGTATGCCCAGGGTCAGGTTAGGGAGAGAGAGGGTGGCCATGATGGGGACCGTATAGACGCCGGGAGGGGGAGCTAGGAAAGGTATCTGAACAGCGGGATAATGACCAGGGGGGACGACGCCGAGATGGTTGAGGCCTGGGGGAACTGACCCAGGAGGATAGAGGGGTTCAGGGATACCAGCTGTAGGAGAAGGGCCAGAAGGAGGAGGTCCGAATGGCTGAGATGAATGGCTAGGAGTGAGTTGCGGTGGGTGAGGTTGAGTCTGAGGTTGCTGACTAGCCGAAGCGGGTCGCTTAAGGGCAGCTCGAGACGATTTCATCATGCAAACATTCGATAAGCTGGGATCAGAGATAGGAGGAGGAGGGAGACCAGGGAAAGTTCCAAGCAAAGAGGAGTCTTTGTAGACGCCGGGAGAGACACTAGTCAAGGAATCGACGGTTTGCTTATTGGCTACAGAAGAGATGGTCGTCTCAGGGGAGTTCTGAGACTTTGGCTCATGATACGTCAGCTGGTTGATGGTGACTATATTTCCATTGTGAGGAAAAGACATCTTGCAAAAAACCGTAGATGGGACAGTAGAAATGGCATAGGTGTAGCTTCACCCCAATAGGATGTTGTAGTATAGAGGGGCATCGATTACTTCGACGTCAACACAAACAGTCTTTCCTGCAAGGGTGATAAGACAATTATGGAAAAGGCCAATGGGCTGGGAGGCGTGGTCGTCCCACGCTCAAAGGGTGATCATGGAAGGGGAAAACTCAGGAGATCCAAGTTGTTTCCAAACCGAAGCGGAAATCACACAGGTGGATGCCCCCTCATCAATTATACACCGAGAAATGTTGGCATTCCGGATTTTGACTGGGATTTGGAAGGCGACGGAAGCAGGAAGAGGAGGATGTTCTGATTGATGGGCGTCGAAAAAAAGCATTTGGTCATCGGCAGGATCTACAGCGCCCACGACAGATAGCAAGGCCTTCTTTTGGGAAGGGCACAACTGGAGGAGTTCCAATGTGGAAATGGCGGTAGGAGATTGCGCCAAATCATCTACTATGCTATACGAATGAGCGGATTGACCAGAAGCAGCATTTCAGCGTAATGGTCCCTTAGGAATCTTGGTATGAACCTCAACTTTGGATTGAGGGATATGTAAGGGACCATTGGATGTCGAAAGAGGATCTATAGAACCTGGAGAAGGGGACTCGGGGGCAGACTGAGCAGAAGGCTTGGGGTACTGGCGAGACTGAGTTTGAAGGTGAAGGTCGATGGGTGGGGATGGATTAGGGTTCATCATGAGGATCTGGTAATTGGAGGAACCAGAAGGGGAAGGTTGAGTGGCGACCTGTCCGTCAGGTGGTTGGGCGGCCACGAATCCTTGCTGGGGGAAAGGATCAGTAAACACAGCTGGTTGAGTAGTGGTCACATTAGGGGGAGCATGAGGGGAGGCATGTTGTTCTCGCAATGTGGCTTCAGACTCCCACATCTGCCGCATCTGTGGTAAGAGGGGACAATCGTGGGTGTAATGACCGTAAACACCGCAACACGAAGAAGGCTTATTTGTGCGAAGAGGCTTGTCCGGCTTGGGCTGAGTGCCTTGTTGCTGGTTAGCAGTGTTAGGGTCAGTACCTTGAGGATTTGGTCCATGAGTACCAGGGGCAGATTGATTTGGAGTGCCGCTCCACCTTCTTTGAGAAGAAGGGGGATTAGTTGCGCCCTGCTGTGCAAAGACTTGCCCTGGAGGGGGCTGTAGGTGCTGTTGCGGGGGTGGAGGAGGCAAGGGAGGTGGAAGCGCATATGCTGGAGGAGCTGGCGCACCAGGCTGCAGATAAGGATAATGGTTAGGTAGGGAAACATTGAGGTAAGCAGGAGGTTGGGCAAAAGGATGAGGCATTCCGTATACTGGATACATGCTACCTGGAGGGGGAAAAGTGCTAGAGGTGCTGGCCCCTCCCGGAGGGAGACCATAGCCCATAGGAGGTTGACCAGATGGATGAGAAAGGGCTCCAACGATACCGTCGGCGAAATGAGATGCCCCCGGGGCTTTAGCGCCACCGGGCCTGGGAAGGTCAGGAAGGACGGTATAAACATAACTAGATTGAGCGTAGATCAGGTCATATTTCAAGGCTATTTGGAGGGCGGCTTCTTCGGTTTGAGGGAAATGGGAGGTGACATCTTTGCCAATGAGAGGTAAGAGAGTGTGAAGGAACCAGTCCATATAAACCCGATCTTCGAAGGTGGGAGCTCGACATAAGCTCCTTCTTCTCCGCCATTCCTGAACATGGGTGGAGAGGCGGGTTGAAGAGGTTTGCTTGAAAGAAGTCAAAAGCTCTGTACTAGTATCGTCTCGGAGAGGGAGCTGGAAATAAGATAAAAAGGCTTGGGAAATGGTCGCAAAGGTGGTATGGGAAGAGGTGGCCTGGTTAACATACCATTTAGAAGCTTCGCCGGTAAGCGTGCAATGGAACAACCGAAGACGGATGGAATCATCGGTAATGGAATTGGAGGAACACCACATGTGGAAAGATCGGACATGGTTGGTTGGATCATCTCCAGCAAGGCCTTCGAACTTAGGGATGTCGGAGGGGAGCTTGGTTGGCATAGCAGGCCAACCAACATCGTGGCGGATAGGGTCATTGATCAACTGATTGAGATCGGGGAGGCTGAGGCTTGCCATGTAAGGGAGCAAATGTGCAGCCGAGGTAGTTTCTGTGGCGGTTCCGCTAGTAGTAGTCCCGACATTAGGGCCGGGATTACCGCTAGCGTTAGGCCTTGGACCAGACATGGTGAAGGTGACAGGGGGAGAACTAGAAGCAAAAGGAGAACCCAATGAATCAGAAGAGGAGTCGGAGTGCGGAATCAGAGGAGGACTAAATTGTCGACGATGGGAGGGAGTAGGTCGACCGACCGGAAACTGAGGGTGAAGGCCATGAAGTCTCTGGGATGTGCGCCTTGGGGGCGCAATGGTGACAACACAAACACGACACAGGGGGAAGAAGAATGATCAACAAAGGCAGGGAGGTGCAGAATCAAGAGAGTACAATGTCGAAACAAGGGCAGATAGGTGCAGTGTCAATTGATTTTAAAGTCTTTTCCTGGTGGTGTAAACCAGGCTCTTCTTCACTTAGGGTGAGTGTGTGGCGTGTGTTAATTTTAATTTTTAAACCCTTTTCGTTTTGAGAGCAAGAGAAAAAGTGTTTTGCGTAACTGAAAATAATGCTGCAGAGAACAGTATATAATGCTGAAATAACAGAAAATTAACAGCTAATCAATGCATCGATCTAACCCAAAAAGGCATGGGCTCTCAAAAATAGTCTAACAGAGGGAAAAAATCTAGTCAAAACACACTAAAAAGAGGCCAATAGATCTAGGGTCAAAAGGGACAGGGATCTAAAGGAGAAATCTGCTGAAAAGAGGGGCAGAACACAGCCAAGAGGCAGAGGCAAGGTGGCTGGAAAAAAGATGGAAATCAGCAAAAAGCAGATGGGGCAAGGAGGAGGCCCTAAAGGTAGATCCAAAAAAATCTTCAGGAGGTGATTTGAAAGGGAGAAGAGCTGATTAAAAGAGATCTGAAAAGGAGGTATCAGATCTGGAAAAGGGGGAGCTGAAACTCTGAAAAAACAAACACCTGAAACAGATAAAAACTCTTCCACCAAAAGTGGAGGGTACTGAAGCCCTAGGGGGCTATGTTCCCACTTAGATGAGCAAAACAACATCGAAACACTCGAAATGGGCCGTAAGACGTAGGTTGTGAAACCCCGACGTAAGCTTCGTAAAACCTAAAAATCGGGCAGAAAAATAGCAGTAAAATTAAGTGTCGTAGGTTCTGGACCCGTTTTCCGTGCAGTCGCAGATAATGGGTCGAAAAGTGCGGACCGAGGTCTAGGTCGCAGCTTTCTTTTTTTGGGCTGAAAAGAGCCGACCCGAAGTCTGTATCTCTACGGCAAATTTAAAAGTCGTCGTCTCGCTTTATACGATGTCCGTCACCCGTGCAATAGGGCCATAAACACGCCGGGGTTAGAAATCCTAGAATGTTTTAGGGTTTTATAGGAAGTCAACATGAAAATAGGAAAAACAAAAAAAGTCAAAAAATAAACTCCTAGGGTCTAAAAGTAGTCGGATATGTGAATATGAAACGATCGGTTGCAATTGAAAACCCGTGTTGGAGTCGCCATTGTTAGTATGAATCCTTTGTCGAAGTGTAAGAAAAAAGACCACTTTAGTTACGCATAACTAATAGCCCTAACATCAAATGTGGCTGCCAATATCTTCAGATCTGCAGTTAGTTGATCAAGACAAGAGCTGCAAAAAACCAGATCTATGCATAGAAAGACATTAAGCAGTAAAAAGAAGGGTTTGCTCCATATATCCAATAGACAAGACAAGAACAATTTTTTGAAAGAATTTTTGTATTAAGGGCACCTGGGAGGAAAACAAGAAGATGTTTTCAATTCTCCTCAATGGGATGGGTTCTTGGAAGTCCTCAGCACTTCAGATCTAGCATTTCTCTCTCCTGTTGGTGTAGAAAACCCAGACAAAGATAGAACTCAAAGGGAGCTCACACAACAAATAATAAAAAATATAACAATGATAATGGCTCAAAGTCAGACCAAGAGTTTAGATCCAGAGTGATCTAATAGGCAACAAAAGATGAAGAATGGTAGGAAAAAACCCTCCTATTTATAACAAAATATTGGGTCATTCTAGATCTTGGTGCGTGATTAAAATAACATTAAACAAATCTAGATCCACCTTTTATGGAATATTTTATTATATTTGTTGGAGGGAAAAGGTACTTGACTTGGGTCAAATCCCTTTATTTGTGAATAATAAATAAATAAATGATTTATTTATCATTTTAAGGAAGTGGTTGAAGGATAATCAAATAAATAATGATTTATTTAATTATTTATGGGTGATTTAGTCATATTTAACAAGGAATATTATTTAAAAAATAATTATTCCTAGAAAATAATAAGACAAATAAAGATTTATCTAATTAATTTCTTTGTTTTGGGTTAAACATGACCAGGAATAGTAATTAAATTATTGTTCAATTGATTATTCCTTGAGGAAAATCAAACAAATATAGGTTTGTTTAATATTTCCTTTTGGGGTTTCCTGTTTAGACCATAAACAACCTAATAAATGTGTTTTATTAAGTTATTTCACATAGTGAAAGCAATTTTACTTAGGGTAAAATTGATCTTACATGGTGTACTTGGGTCCATCTAATGATGGTAGGTTAGATGACCAAAAAATGGTGTAACAACGTTCTCAAAATTTTGTGACTTCAAAGCATTGGTTGAGAAAGACATGGGGAAGCATGTGAAGGCTTTGAGGAGCAACAATGGTGGTGAGTACATTTCCAATGAATTCAAGAAATTCTATAGCAAAGAAGGAATTCATAGAGATTTGATTACACCTCATAACCCACAACAGAATGGGTTTTCTGAAAGAAATAATAGAACAATTATGGGTACGACATGAGTGATGTTGCATGATCAGGGCCTACCATTGCATCTGTGGGAAGAGGGACGTAACACAATGGTATTTGTGAAGAACTGTAGTCCTCATTAGATACTTGGTATGAGTACACCAGAGGAGGATTTTTATGGTAAGAAACCTGATGTTTCATATTTTAAAATTTGGCTCATTTCTCTATTGCCATGTGACCAAATATTCCAGAAAGAAGCTAGAACTAACAGTTTATATTGGGATATTTTTGGTGTACACTGATACTCCCCAAAACAATCGGGTGTATTTTACAAAAGACAGGATGAATATTCTGAGACAGGATATAAATTTTGATGAGGATAAAGCCATGTGTTTGTCCCTTGAGAGGGAGTTTGATTTGCATGCAGATGAGGAAATATTGGTTCCAAAGGATGAACCTGAAGATGTGGAGAAACCACATGTGGAGGATCATGGAGTGGAAAAAAACACTCATGCATAGCCATCCACCAGACATGGTAGAAGGTGCACCACAGAAGTTGATAGACTGAGACTTTATGTGACAGAATATGTAGGAGCACCTACATCACTGCATAGACAGAGATAATCTCCAGACAAGTTTACTTGATACATGGCTCTTATGAGCAATTGTATTGTGATAGAACCATCCTCTTTTGAGGAAGAAATGCAGCAACCAATTTGGGTTGACACCATGGTTGAGGAGTATGACTCCATCTTTAAGAACAGTGCATGGGAAGTTGTCCCAAGACCAGCCGGAAAGTTAGTGGTTGGATATAGATGGATCTATAAGGTGAAGCAAGCAACAGATGGGAGTGTGGAGAAGTACAAGGCTAGATTTGTAGCCCATGGATTCTCACAAGTTGAGGGGATTGACTATGAGGATAATTTTTCACCGGTTGTAAGGTACTCATCAATTACATCTATCCTAGCACTCTAAGTGCAGATAGGGTGGCAGATACATCAGATGGATGTGAAGACTACATTTCTCAATGGAGTTATTGAGGAAGAAGTATACATAAAGCAACAAGAAGGTTTTGAGACCTTTGACAGTGAGTCACATGTGTGCAGATTGAAGAGAGGACTATATGGGCTGAATCAATCACCTCGTGCTTGGTACACCAGGATTGACAGCTATTTCACCAGGTTGGGCTTCACGAAGAGTGAAGCGAATGCGAACCTGTACTAGATTGTGGTTGATGATAAGCTCTTGATTATTGTACTTTATGTTGATGATATAATTTTGCAGGTGGTAAGTAGCTCATAACTTCTTTCAAAGAGGATCTTACAAGAGAGTTTGAGATGAAGGAAATGGGACTCCTTCACTATTTCCTTGGTTTGGAAGTATGGCAGTGGGATGGGGAGCTATTTTTTTCTCAAGGCAAGTATGCCAAAAAGATTTTGAGAAAGTTTCACATGGAGAGCTGTAAACCCATGGGTGACTCCTCTTGCAGGAAACTGGAGGAAGGAGGATGCTACTTTAGGTGAGGTAGTGGATTTTATTGTTTATGGGTAGCTTGTGGGTTCACTTCTGTACTTTGTGAACACATGATCAGACATTTGCTACATAATTAACAAACTTAGTAAAGCTATGGTTAAGCCGACCAAGCTCTTTTGGAATGCGGGGAAGCATGTCTTGAGATATCTCAGGGGCACTATAGAGTATATATTATGGTACAGACAGAAAAAGGGGGTGAAGCTTCAAGGCTTCACCAATGCAGATTGGGTAGGAAGTCCATCAGATAAAAAGAGCACATCAGGAGGGATCTTTAGCATAGGATCAAAAACATTTTCTTAGTACAACAAGAAGAAGAGATCAGTTGCACTCAGTTCAGCCAAGGCAAAGTACATGGAAGCAAGTCAGGCTTCATGTGAGGCCATATGGATGAGAAATATTCTTGTTGGTTTGTTTGGTCATGAGATGGATCCGATGATGATACATTGGATAATCATAGTTACATAAAACTCTCAGTTAATCCAATATTCCATGATAGGTCCAAGAATATTGACATCCAGTACCACCATCTCATAGATTATGTTCACAGACACATTATGTTACTTCAGTACATTCCCACGAAATATTAGGATGTAGATATTCTAATGAAGGTGCTCGCCAAGAGAAAATTCGAATACCATAAAGGCATGATCGGGGTAGCTGATAATCCATTTATTGTTTAGAGGGAGTGTTGAAAATTCAACAAGAAATTTGTGTCTAATTTAACTTTCCCTTAATTAAATTGGATAATAAATTGTAATCTTATCTCATAATCACTTGTAATAGTTAACTGAGTGTGATAAAATTAGTTAGATAATGGATTTTGAGTTGAGGGTTGTTGGTGAGGCATGCAGAGTGATTCTATTAGTTATTGAGTCTAAGTTGCAGTTAGTGCATTAGTTTAATGCATGAGAAATCAGTTAAATCAATTAACTGAGTTAAAATCAGTTTAACTAGTTGTAATTGTTTGTTTCACTAGTGAGAGGTCAAGTGAATTAAATCAGATTTAATTCACATGCAGTGATTTGTCAAGTAACTGATGATTTACTATTAATATCTGCATGCATGTCAGTTCTGATGAAGATCTAGTTGAGACAAAGGTTAAAGGGATGTTAACTATCAATAGTATTAAGTAAGTTGCCCGCATGAAGTAAAACACCCATAGGATTTCCCATGAGCATTGCATAGTTTTGGAAGAATGAAATTACTAAATAATAGGGATTACATTCCACATGAATTGCATAAGCAAGGTAGGCTAAGCAAAGGCTAAAAATTGGCTAAGTGTTGGTTAATTTTGTCGTGATCAGTGTGAGAAAATTTTGAGAGTGCAACAGACTCTTGTGATAAGAGTGCATTGTAATTGTTTCATGATTCCTTGGTGAATATGTAATATAAGATAGAGGGGTTTTGAGTAGTAAGTTTTCCCCAAGAAAATATCTGTGTTGTGGATTGATTTGCTTCTTTCTTTACTTTTTGTGATTGGAGATCATGTTTATTTTCCGCAATTAATTTGTATAAGGATTCAATATCTTGCTTTAGTATATCACATGATCGGATTGAATCCATTGGTATACATATTTTGTATAATTTCTACATGGTTTTCGCTTGCGCCTTACTGCCAAAATCAGAAATAGGGTCGACTCCTTTAGCGGGAAACCTCATGATCCTATGGATTAATGCAACTTCAATAGGGATGCACTCTCCCAACCATAGCGCATCATCATGTAATAATGCAAGAAACTGTCTGATGCAGATGTCATTTATGGGGTTGCACCCAAAATGAGGGATCTGGAGCAAGTTTAGCAAGCATGCCTTATGCAGACCTAGCACCCATTGTTTTGGCTCAAGGCACACAATGTATCCTTCATATGTAATCTGATCAAGGTACAACTCCGACGTAAGCTCTGGAAATTTATCGACATCTGCAATGTCCCAATCATTGAATTGGAGCTGTGACACTTTAGTGAACATTTCCCCTTCCATCAGGACATTCTCAAGGATTAGTGGCATTTTAATACTGGCGCGCACCTTCTCCAGGTATTTGGGGATTCTGACTGAGAGTTTGCATGCTGCAACATAGATGGGCAGCCATGAGAATGGGTCCACTTCGACCACATCCTTCTCTCCTTCAGAATTGGTTTTAGGGACCTCAAACATAGGTTTTTTTAGCTTCTCAGCCGCAGCAGGGCACAAATTTGGGGTATTTTCTCTCGAAGATTTGTGCGTACCAGAAGACTGCCCCTTCTTAGTCTTGGAGGGCACAAGTGTTTCAAAAATTGGGACCTCAGGCGCAGTAGGGTCATCTCCAGGTATTGTGGCCATCATACTATCAAGAATAGTGTAGCCCAACCCTTCTCAGCGCAAAGCGTCCTCGAACCCTAGATCCAAACCAGACATAGACACATAAGATACAACAACAATTAGGGAGCTCAAAGCAAAGAATTCACACAGAAATAAAAGGGAACTTTTGCGACCCCATAGGTCATATTTATACTTGTCGCACATCTTTAATGGCTCTTACTGCATTAATGAGTTTCCATTACTGACAAAACGATCCCAAATATGGAAAAATCCCTTCATTAAATGCAACCTAGACACTCCCAAAAATGGTAATAAATCTTTATTTTATAGTTTTACTATCCCAACGACTTGTTTTTGACATCTTTGTGACCTAGTCAACCTCCTCATGCAACTACCACACACGCGTCACACCTTATTGCGCATTCGCCATCCTATTTGCACAGGTTTGATACTTTGGCCATTTAATCATTTGGTAGGCATATGGTCATCCCTGTACGGTTTCATACAACTTTCATCGACATACCCAGGAAGGTATTCATCTCTCAACGTGGCCAGGCACACTGCTCCTCCACAGTGATTTCCTTAACAACATAGGGCCCTAGCCAATGTATCTTCAATTTCCCTGGGTGGTGTGCAAACTTGATGTCATATAGTAAGACCAAATAATATTCCTTGAACACCTTTTGCCGGATACACCTATCATGCCATGATTTTTTTGCGTGCATTTTTAACATGCTGGTGATAATTTGCAATAAAACGATCTTCGTCCAAAGCAACCAACTACGACAAATGTTCTTCAAGAGCATATTCTTTAGCCATATTGGTGAATGTTGCAATGCATAGACTAGGAAAAATTAACTCCATTGAAAACATGACTTCTTGCCCATATACCATCTTGAAAGGTGTCCTTCCAATCAAATTCTTGCAAGTGGTCCTATATGCCCATAGAACTACTGGCATTTGCTCATCCCAATCATTTTTGTTAGTATTGCACACCTTGTTCAGCACAGTCTCTAGTATCTTATTGGATGCTTCAACCACACCATTTTCCTTAGGGCGATAGGGAGAGCTCTTTTGATGACACTTATTAAATTATTCCGTCAAGGCTTCAATGGTGTCATTTACAAAATGCGTACCCTGATCTCTAATCAGAATATTAGGGAAACCAAACTGAGTCACAATATTTTCAAATATAAACTATGCAGCTGTATCAACAATACAATCCTTTACTGGTTTGGCTTCATCCCATCTAGTTACATAGTCCATCACAGTGATAATGTAGCGTGCATCACTCTTCCTTCCTAGAGGATTAATAGGGTTTACAAAATCTATAGCCCATTTCTCAAAAGCTTGCGACGCCATTGATCCGAGGTAAATTCCTGATACCCTTAACCAAGAAATTTTACTTCGGCTGATGTTTTAGAATTGCATTTAATGAAAATTGTTAATGAAAATAAATGAACATCTGCATGCTATAAAGAAGAGGAACATAACAGGCATGAGAAACATAAGATAGTGATAACGGAGTTCTTCCAGGAGGGACTACATCTCTGGTACTCGGTGTCAAGATGGTGTAGGCCACTGCATTAAGTGATATAAGGAGTGAAGATGTACATGGATGGTGTTTTATCTGTCATATAAGGAAAATGCCCTCATGTAGTAGTGGCTAGACCTTTCAACGAGATGTTCCACTATAGGAAATATCACACAAAAGGACTCCTATCAGTATGAAAATGACTCACACATAATGCCTATGAGTATCCCACCAACATGGTCAATAGAGGGATCTAAAACAACATACATGTGACAATGAGTATCCTGCCAACATGGCATCAAAGGGATCTCATACATAATACAAATCCATGATAGAAATTACATCTCACATCAATAAGAAAAACAAGATCCCACAACAAACATCAACAGTGACATTTACAACACAATGCATCTAAGAGTCAAAGAGATGGAGAAATACATGAAATCAATGCATCATATACCTCACACTGAAGATGACTGAAGAATGAGCTGCTCTGCTACTGGATCTAAAATCACCATCACCATCGTGGTGTCGAAAGGTGTGAAATTGACTACTCACTCATTGAATGCTGACACTTGTAACTTCACTTCAAAAAGTTTCTGAAAAATATAAAGCTCAGATGGAAAATTTGAATATGCCATTAGATTCATGGTGTCCAATAGTGCAAAATCAACTCTCCATTTTTTTAATTCTGAAAAAAATGAAAATATTGGGCAAAAAGGAATCTTGTAGATTCCCCCTAGATTCCTCAAAGATGCTACTACAAGGATGGACTAGAAATCTGCAACTCAAAAGGCAAATCCGATCTCGTCATTGCGTTCCCTATGAAAAACTATGAAAAATGACTTTAAACTTGACTATTTTCCGACATGGAGAAAAATTACCTCCCCGGGAAAATTTCAAGGATCATGGTTCCACCTGTAATAAAAAAATCATGCCTCGATCTACATGCACACTCCACTCTATCATGGCCTCTTATGAAAACTATTTTTATATAATAAAATGTTGGGCGGACTCCCCAAGGAGTCTGCTAGCTGAAATGGTTAAGATCCGCAATGTGGGGAAGGGGGTTGGGTGGTCAAATCCTGTCCCTTCCGTATTAAGTCGAAACTGCATCTAGCCATTTTTGGATTCAAGGGCATATCGTCTCTACGCAAAGGCTTCCTGACATACAAAAAATGTGCAACAATGTGCATAGGCATCATTGTGTAGCATGGGCCACTAGAACCCAGCTCAAAAAATCTTCTATGTAGTGGCCTTACCTGCATAATGACCATCAACAGCCCCTCCATGAGCTTCATTTAGGATTTCACATCTCTCATACTCCAAGACATATCTTCACAGAAACTCATCCACACCCATTTTATACAAATGTTCAACAATAATGGTGAATTTTGCTGCGTGTGCCACGAGTTATTTCTTCTACTGAACTGTATATTCCTTCGGTGTGTGTCTAGTAGTCAAAATGATATCGAGGAAATTCTCAATCAACCAACTTTATTGCAAATAAATATGCATCTGGAAATACATATTCTAAATTTGTAGGTTCCTCACCTGTTTCAATGCGCGATAGATGGTCTAGCCCAACATTCAATCATCCTAGTTTTACCATAATCTCAAAATCATATTCTTGGAATAAAAACAACCACTTGTAGATCTTACCCCCCAACACATGCTTATTTACCAGGTACCTCAAAGAAGAATGATCAGTGAAAATCTTAAAGTGACCTCCTAACAGATAGTGGCGGAATTTCCGTAGTGCATACACCATTTCTAGCCCTTCCCTTTCTGTGGTCGAGTAATTCTTCTATTCGCTTGAAGGTTTTCGGTTTGCATAATAAATAGGGTAATCAATTTCACTCACTCCTGAATACACTAAGATAGCTCCGATCACAATGAAGGAGGCACCCCCATGTACATGAAATACCTTGGACCAATCTGGGAAGACCAATATGGGTGCAGTGACCATGTTTTACTTCAACAGCTCAAAACTCTTCTGATAGTTCTCATCCCAGCAGAACGTTGTATCCTTCTTGAGAAGCTTTTCCATAGGTGCAGTTATTAGTGCATAACCCTAAATAAACTTCGTATAATACCCAATATGCCCCAATATTGAGAACAATTGCTTAACATTCTCAGGTCCTCCAAATTAACTATGACTACGATCTTTGTCAGATCTACCATCAACCTCTACTGGTAGACAATGTATCCCAATAATAACCCAAATGGTACAAAAAATATACACTTCTTCAAATTAAAGGAGATCTGATACTTCCTACAAGTATCTAGCATTAGGCACAAATTTGACACACTTCTTTAACAACCCATATACAATCCAATCATCAAAATAGGCTTCCAAGAACTTGTGGATTAATTATTTAAAATAAACAACTACTATGCACAAGAAAATGGCAGGATCATTATTCAATCCAAAATGCATGATTGTATATTGGAAGATCCCCATTCAGTAGCAAAGGTGGTCTTACTCCTATCTTTTGGTGCAATTCGGATCTGATGATATCTTGAAAACCCATCTGTGAAGGAATATGTTTCTCATCCTCCAACATTATCCAAGATTTCATCAGAGAATGGAGTTTGGAATGGATCATGCACACAACATCATTTAGTTTGCGCAGATCTACACAAATCTTGATTTCTCCCTTGGTCTTCTTATCCTACACAACCATTGGACTTACCCAGTCAGAATATTTTACAGGTTCAATGATGCCTGCAGCAACCATTTCGTCCAATTCTTCTTTCACCTTATTCTTATATCCTGGGTTCAACCTGTATGGGCTCTATTTTACTAGGCATGCGTCAAGTTTCAAGGTGATATTTATAACTCCAAGTTCCCCGATGATTCCTTTCAGCTCTGAAAAATTTGTAGGGAACAAATCTTGATATTCTATTAGCAAATCAAAAACCTTGCCTACTGTATCATCGTCTTAGTAGGTCTCCAATATTTTCCAACTTAGGTTGTTATTTAGATCCAAAATTCACCTGCCTGAGATTTAGGGGATTTGTCACATCTAGCGAGGTGATCGAGGGCCCAACCACTGCATGTTGTCCCTCAGATTTCAGAATCATAATATTCCTTGGATTCTCTTCACTTTCTTCCACTATCAGGTTCCTGTAATTCACAAAAGCTTTCATTTGCGCATCCCAGGCTGGTGGAGCACACTTGATTGCAGGATTTGTTGTATCAAATATGAATTCTTGAATATTATGCAAATATTGGCCAACCATATCAAATCCACTCTCAAAGATAAATGTAAGAATAAAAATCTCTATCAGTGCAAACCATTCACTAGTGCCTTTGTGCAACTCTATCTCTAAATACCATTCATTAGGCACCTTTCCCAACATGTGAATAAACATATGGACCCATTCAGGGCATGGTTCTATGCCCCATACTTGATTCCATATTGTCAAATGTTTGCGTGGATCCTCTTTGCAAGAGTACACATCTTCCATTTTAATGACTAGACATTCAAACCACAACCTCATCATTCGCGCACATTCCTCCCAATTGCCCATATTCTCCTTATGATTTTCCCACCATCTTGCTGGAGTAATGTGCAACCCAAGATCCAAAGTGTCGAATATCTGTCCTTCAGGCACAATCCTTTCAGGTTCTCCTATAAAAATGTTTATATTAGTTAATCCATCATAGTTCAGCAAATCATGTACCTTAGATGTTATACATCGCAGAGATCAGGTCACACGATTACAACTCAACACATATACCACATGCAATCTGTTCTGGAAATTTTCTAGTTCTTCATCAGAGTCTGAAAAACAAGGGCTATATTTCTCCCACTTAAGATTTCCATATGTTGTTGGATTAATCCAATCTTCCTCGTGCAAGGTCAACTTATAGACTTGATCGATCTCATCATTAGCGAGCAACTGGTTCAGTATATACTTGTGCTTCTACAAGATCTAGAGGAATGATTACCTTGACTCCATTGCTTTCAAATTCCATTCTCCTTTTCTTTAGATTTAGAACACCATCCATGTCAATGGCCCAGTCCAACCCTAGTAGCACAGGATAGGGGTCAGTATCATCTACAATTTGGATGAATTTAAAGTATTCAATTACCTTAACATCTTCTATATTGACCACAACTTGCGACAACCTCCCTAAAGGAATGATCTTCTACTGATTGTCCATGCGCAGTTGAATGGTAGATCATTCTGGCTTTGGATCTCCCATGCACTGCTAAGTTTTCTTAGGTAGAACATTAGCACCTGACCCCAGATCTAGAATAAATTGGTCCATTTCATAAGAACTAATCTATGTGGTCGTACGCATCTCCCTACCCATTCTCTTCTTGTTTTTGTATATTTTATTGACCGCTCACTGTTCTACCATCGGTTGTTCCTTCTTTGTGAAATTATCTGTCAAAGCCTGTAGATTTTATACTACCTTCTTGTTACACAGTAACTTGATACATTCTTGTAGAAATGGTTTGATCTCTTCATCTCCTTTAGTTTCCTTCATCGTTCTTCCTCATGTTGATGCATATCCTTCGGTAAATTATTTCTATGCTTAAATAAAGGTTTATTTTGCGCATTGAATATTAAACCCTTTATCTTCATTGGTGGGTACACCACTCCTAGTAACCACATTCACACTGGTATCTTCTTCACTGGTTTCAGTGTGAACCATCTAAATATTTTTTGTTGGAGTCTGCATCTTCTTTTCCTGCATTTTAGAAATCAAGACAGGACAATCTTCTATGACATGATCAAATTGTCTACAATACCTACAGTTGTGTCTTGCTTGATTCAGATAGTTGTGCGCGTAATGGCCAACAATGCCACAGTTATAGAAAATGAATTTCCTCTTCCTTGACCAAATGATCCACCTCCTTGACCTCATGCTTTGCCGTGAAATCCTCCATGCCCAAAAGGGGATGCTGGCAATGTAGGCTCAACCTGCATTCTATATATTTCAACTTTTTCTAACATCATATCATAAGTGCGAAAATGCTTCTCATCATGCCCTAATGAAGAGCATAATTTTAGAAACAACTGCTTCAAGTCAGGTTGATACTTTCTGATCCTTGGGCAGGAAGCTGTGTCATGTAATCCAACAATTTGACAGATTGTGCACCACACCAGAATCTTCAATTGATTAGGACCTCCAGTGTTTAGATAATTGTTGAAGATAAGACACTGATATTTATGGTGCCCAAAAGCTTTACATTTTATACACCAAACCTTTGCGCAAACCTCCTTGCCATTTTCCTTGCACAGGCTTTGAATTTCTAGATGCACGGTTTCCAACTGATTCTGAATCTGTTGATTTCCCAACACAATAGTTGTTGGGGTAACCTCCAATTTCATAACAAACTCCACAACCTCAACTTGTGTGGAAATATTTTTCTAACCTAAGGGCTGGCATAGATGTGGGATAAACATAGCAATGAACCATTCCTTATGTTGAGTATAATCAATAACAAATCAACCATCTCTAATGGTGCGCTTCAACCTCTAATCGACCTCCCATACAAATTCATTAGCCTCCTGACGAATCTCCTTCATTTTGTCACCACTTGCACCTATGACTTAGGTTTCTTAAACTACTCTTTTAGGGTTGCTTTTATTTGTTCCAAGGTAGTATTAGGGTTTTCTTGAGCGTACCTGATGTACCAATCTAATGAATGATCTTGGAAAGAAGTATCCAAATGTGCCTTCCTAATATCAATATTCTTAATTTTTTTGAGCCTGCCAAACGACCTCAGTTAATAATCGGAAGTGATCAGTGTCCTCATTTCCAATGCCTATGATGCAACCATATCTACTTCAAGGGGAGGTGGAGGTGGTGGTGGAGATGGATTGCATAGTGGAGTGGGTAATTTGTTATGTGAGTGAAGAAGTGGAGTGGATGGGGATGGAAAAACACTCAAGGGTTTCTGGTGTGATGATATTTCTCCTTCAGAATCACTAGAGCCACTAGTTTTTGGTTCACCTTCACTCTTAGATCTAGGCTTTAGAGGGCTATAAATAATTTTTTTATAATCTTCGCGGTACAGAAAGTGTAAAATCCTTAACAAAACAAGACAGAGTCACAGATCGCTTCAACGCAGATAAGCATAACAAAACTAGATCCAAATCTTAAACAATGCAATTACTTAAGAAGATTCATTAACCATCAACATGCATAAATAATCATAACATATGTCTTCGCACAACAATTAATAAGCAATACAAATAGTGAGATCTTAATAGAACAAAAACAATAAATATTTTAGATCAAATAACAGAGCAAGTTCACCAAAATCTGTCCTTTATTTTAGCTTCAGATCCTTTCAATACATATCAGACCTTCCCTTACATAACCCTTCTGTGCACACAACTAGGACTAGGTCTCTGCGCACACAGCCAGCAGGAGCCTTTAAAACCATCTCAGACAAAAACCCTTACAACGTATTAAAGACGCATAAAATTATCAATCATTTTATTCATGAAATTAACTATTTTCCTTAGATTCGATCTATATATTTAGAATCTTTCTGCGTGTAGATAATATGGTCTCAAACCATGGTTTGAGGCCCAAAATTTACCCTTAAACCTATTTACATCAAAATTATGGACTTCGACCCATGCCAAAGCCCCTTGAATAAATCGCGCAGTGTGCATATACAAGACTTATACAAAATTATATCAAAAAGTGTGCCCCAGGGGAGCCCGCTCCAACAATGGCATCAATCCATATTCCCTCCAAAACACCAATTATTTTGTTTGGCCTATAGTAGTGATCAATAACAATACCCCCCAATGGTTCTCCATAAAGAATGAACATCTTATGTTGGCTCTCATATTCCTTGGTAGATGACAAGAGAGAAATATGGATGTCTACTGACAACCATTGGTAAATGAATTGAAGGAATTATGGGAAGAGATACATGTGTACGATGTATCAAGACCCATCACAATAGAGAAGAGTTTTAAATTTTTATGGCATATTTTCTTACACCATACATGATTATCCAGGATTAGGAATTTCCTCTCACAAATTGCATTTTTATTGATTTTTTTATATACGTAAAAATATTGTTTCACATATTAATTTAATTCGTTTCAATTGTTATGATCTTCATGTTCGCTAACGTGTTGTCCCGTATACAATAATTTCACAGATCTTGTAACAAAATGGTCTCATGGATGTAAATGTTGTGGATATTATCTAAAGGCTAATTTGTTCGACCACCTAAAAAATAAAATATATAACTGATCCAAGGCATTCCTCCTAGAAGAACACACTTAAAAGAGTAGCATCTGCTTTCAATTGTAAACTAGAGAGAACCAAAAGGCCTACAATAATGAAACCAGATGAATGGCATAGATCATATGAGAGAGAGAAGGAGAAGGAGCTTTTATAAAATTTTGATTCAAATGGGAAGCCTATGTTCAATGATCCAAAATTCTTCGACACTTATGTTGAGAAATTTCCCATTGGGATGAAAATGAAATATTTCTTTTCAAAGCTCCCATATTGGGAGCATATTAAGATTGGCCACTTACTAGATCCAATGCATATATTTAAAATTGTTTCATATTATTTATGGAGGCACATATCATTAAAATAAATTGACACATTAGATGTTAGGAGAGACCTTATTCTTCAAAAAATAAAAATAAACATTGTCCAAAACAAGAAAATAGAGGAGAGGTTGGTCCCTCTTGGTATTTCAAAGAAGGTGATGTTCCGTGGATTTTAAATAAATGTGATATTTATTTTAAAAAGGAAGTTATAATGAGTGTGAGGGTGCCTTACTTGTATTTGTCTTCACTATGGCACTTCTTCACTCTGGAAGACAATTTGTCGTGGTTTAAATCACATGACCATTTGAAACTTCTAAGGGTGCGTATGTCAAAAACATGATTTTATTATTTTTATGCAATGAGATATTTTATAATTAATTTTTGTATAATGTACTATTTACTGTGCAATGTCATTATCCTCTGCTCGTGCGTGGGTCTCTAAACCATGACTTCCCCCAATACCTATGGCATTCCATATCTAAATTATTTGCATTTGTATGTTAAATCACATTAAAGGAGATTCATATGGCTAACATTCCATAGTGGCGTCAATACATAGCTGATATTGTTTGCATGTTTGATAAAGAATTTCCGACAAGTTTCATGGACTTGCAAGTTCATCTTCCAGTTCACCTAGTGGGTGAGGTTGAATTAGTTGGGGTGGTTTCTTGTTGTTGCATGTTTTTCTTAGAGAGGTACATAAATAAGTTGAAAGGTTTTGTTCGATAAAGGGAAAAACCTGAGGGGTCTATGGTAGATGGGTATATATCGTATGAGTCTTTATATTATGCTAGTGAGTACATCGAGAAGATAAATAAGACACTAGGTGTGGATATTTGGGACAACAAAAGGGATGAAGACAAAAGAGAAGGGGAGCTCCTCGAAACGAATGGAAAGAATCGCATGATAAAGAGTAAGTGGCTTATCATTTGTCAAATTTCTACACACTAAATAGTCACACTGAACTTCATATTAATGCATATTTTGATCTCATATGTACTATATATTTATGTTGAATTGATTTCATCAACGAATTCAGAAATTGAAGCCATCAACAAATTCATTCTTTACAATATGGAAGTGACACAACCATGGGTCGCATTGTACGAACAAAAGAGGAGGTAATGGGATATTGACAGGAAATAATTAAAACATTTGAATGGTAGAAGTGTGCCTTATCTAATCATTAAAAGAAAATATGGCAATGAAATTCCCTAACAATTGGGTTGCTGATAAAGTCTGAGAGAAATACGGTGCATCTGGTCGTTACCCGCATGTTGAAGAGGATGCAATAAACATATGGATTAGGTGCAACAAATCAGTAATTATAATCTCTTTTTGTACATTTTTAACTTCATAATACACCTTTGAATTGTAACATCTATATAAAATTTATATTTTTAATGATGTTCGGGTTATTAGACACATGATAGTGTGATTTTTTCCATTTTTTTATAGGTACATTTGTTCCCATCTATTTGGGCATATGGACATTAGTTTCAGACGGAGGATGTCAATGATGGATGCATGAAATAAAAATGTTGAGTGGAAGTCGAGTTCGACCAATCTATTCATGTTAGCCACCACGATCAAAACCTAATTTAGGGGAAGTTAGGTTAAATTGGAAAGATACAAGAGATCATTCAAGTGGATTTATCTTCATTCCAATGTGTTATTTTTAGGTGCAAGTGGTGGGACACCTTTGATCAGAATAATTAAAGGAATATCACGATAGTGGGATGATATATGTTAGAGTTAGTTTATCAGTGATAAAAAAATAGCTCTTTTGAGAGTTTTTCATCAGGTCATTAGTCAATTTTTTTTGCTTTTTCAGTTAGTTTTCAACAATAATTTTGGTCATTGAAGAAGTATTATCTTGATATGCTTCTCCTTCACATCATTTCATCACCATTTAGAGGTATAAAGTTGGGATTTCATCTCATATAGGTCAATTCAAGGTTTTTAACTGCTTATGTAAAATATTTACATTTCCATTATTATAAAATAGTTTGTCTTACGTTCTATTCACAAAGTCTAGTTAAAGGAGAAAGCTTGTTTTTACAGTTCGAATAAAACTATGCATGTCACAGAAATCTCATAATCTGTTGTTGTATTCATGAATAAAGGAAAAAAATTTCCGAGAAAGTTATTTCAGACCACACACTTTATAACTGTTTATTCTTCAAAAATATGAAATATCATTCGCATGACCATATGACTTATCCTACACGTCATCCTCCATTACCCATCTAACATGTTACATATCACTACCCCATCACTTATCCAAATCATATCGCATTTATTATCCTTCTTACCCCACCATTCATTAACCATCGCTGTATATTTACTACCAACCATCTCACCATTCATCCACCACACCATGATCTAATCCAACGAATCGCACATGATTTCGGCCCCCCCTCATTATTAAAAAATTAATGTCAGGGGGGGTCTGAAATGGGTGGCTTTATAATCCGACCCCACCGCTATGTGGCAACCCCGCGTGATGTCGCACCCTGCTCTCATAAAACCACTTACCACTGATGGACTCCTATGAAATTCCACTTATCTGGTAGATGGAAACCAACTTCTCCGCCCGCCATTCGTGTCATGCCACATGGACTATGCCACTGTCCAATAAAATGAATTCTTATGCTCGTATAACCATTAGCGAATTAAATTCAATGCTAACTATTAAAGCTAACATACCTATGCCTCTTTCAACAAGAATTAAGCCAGAATGTTTATAAAATCATCCTAAATAACCTGTTTAAACCTTCATTTTGTTATTCACTCTGCTATGTACAAGATAATTACAAATTCATAGAGATCACCAGGATTTCAGAACAATAATCTAACCACTGTTTAAAGCATACGTTGCAGCTGTCGACATTTCTTCTAATTTGCAGAGCCTTCTCTGGGTCTCGGCCTCTGTTTTTCCATCAGAAAATCTTCCTTTGTCATTTAAATAGAGCCAGTCATGCCTGTAAAGAACAAAGGACCAAAAGAACCAGTAAGTCTACTACTTTATCCTCAAATTGAATTCCAACATATACCATTAATGGAGATAGATCATAAGATTCATGAAACCCTCTATGAGCTTGAACTGTTTGAAATGTATTGCTGGTTAGAAGATAAATTTCTTGATAAATCCGATGATATTGGGCCGTGGGATTCAAACTTGCCTCATTATATCTTTCCTCACACGCATAGTGCCTCAGAATTTGTCATAAAATTCCAAGCCTAGTATGTACCCAACCAAAGAGCTATTATCGCTCCTACATGAGAGAGTTTAGTAACCATAGCTGCCCAAACCATAGGACAAATGATGCAAGCCCCCATCATAGAGAATTCCACTCCATTTTCTCAAGAAGCACTGCTTTTTTTTTTTTTTTTTTTCTGAATTAGACTGAATCTATTAAGCTGAAATATGGTACAAGATGATGATACAATCAAGAGAAACAAAAAGCCAGCAACCGGAAATGATAAAAATATCAACCTCGGTTCTGGAGAAGGAAAGAAACAAGCAAGGAAAGATAAGAAAAAATAGGATGGCAAAAAGACAAAAAACTACCCAGAGTGGGCAGAGGCCTCTACATGAAGCTTTTTCCCTTTCTTTTTACTGACTTTAACCCATCCATCCAAGGGTGTATGAGCTAGAAAAACTTGAAGACCAGAGTTCTCCGTAGGGGGGATCTCCTTATCATAATCGGAAGAGGAGGTAACATGGGAGCGCTTCTGAGCGACAACAGTATCAGGCGGATGCAAAGGAGCATCGATGGGAATGTCCATTGTCTGATTATGATCCGATTCTGCATCACTTCCATCCGATTCTGAGGAATCAGAGTCCTCTGCAGGTGGCGGAGAGTAAGGAGTCCATCATTTCATTTTGGGCTTGGAGTTGTTATCCTTTTTCTGTTTTGCCGGGAGAGTTGGGCATGAGTTCTGTAGATGCCCTATTTGGTGACAATGTTGGCAACGGAAGGAAGTATTCTCATAATCCAGTGTCTGAGTCCAAACAAAGTCATTTATCTTGAGATTGAGTTGGTCTAGAAGTCCCTTGCTTAAATCTAGTTCCACACATATTCTGGCATATGTGTAGAGACCCTTGTTTTCTCGCCAGTAATCTCCCATCAGAAAACTGCCCAAGGTGTCGCCTATCGCTCTATAGAATCTAACATGCCATAGGTGGACTGGTAAGTTGGGAAGCCTGATCCAGACGGGTGTCCTGGTGATGACAGCAGTTGCTGGGTCAAAATCTGGGAACCATGGTGTTAAGAAGAGCCCTGCAGTTCCCATGAACCAAGGACCTTCTTCTATAGCCTTTTCATAATGCATAATATTATCAAACAGAACTATGAAATATCCTTTTGAATAGAAGCTGACTTTGCAATGGTGAGTCCATTTAGCATGGGTCCAATCATAGAGTTCCTTAGAGCGTAGCCACAGTCCATTAAATCTACATATGATGGCTCTTTCGGCAAACGTTTGAAGATCATTTGCGATGTCTGAATGGGTTAACTCAACAGAGGGAACCTCCTCAAGCTTGTCAACCAAAAAAGGCTTTGGTTTAAGGGCTTCAGGTGGTTTGGGGCGCTCAGAGTGAACCACATCTTTGTATGAGAAGGAAGGAGCAGAAGAGGACTGTCCAACAGCACCACCTCTCAAACGAAGGGTGAGTACTAAAGAGTTATTCTTATTAATGTTGTAAGTAGAGAGGGACATAGTATCTTCAAGTTGTTTACCTCGAAATAGAAGCCTTTGAAGGGCTGAGGGAATCCCAATCCGGCGTTCCAGATTTAGTTTAAGAGTTTGCACCAGATCTGAGGAGCGAACCCAGTGCAGAATGGTCTTGCCTAAAGGTTGTGAAATTTGGATCTGATAGGAGGCAGAGTAGATCTTGGATGTCTGCTGTATTGACACAGAGAAAGGATCTTTAATGTCTCCATTAATAAGTCTTCCTGGGAGTTGTTTGGGAGGACATTTCTCCTGGGGAGACAGACGCTCCATCTCAGATCCGAAACTGAGAACAGGGGGATAGAGCAATAAAAAGGCGGAAATTTCTTCCACCGCAAGCAAAACCCTGCATTGCTACCTGTGTACTGAGAAATGAGAAGGTCAAACTCTGCACGCCTGTCCAGAGGTCTTGGAGCATGAGAGCTACCACGGGAATCCTCATGTAGTGCCTCAGAGGAGCGATAGGGGCTCCCGAAGTGCCAAACACGCTGTCGTTGATTTGTTGGAGGTGATAGCAGCTTCAAGGCTGCGGGACAGTGATGATACTGAGCGAGCAACGCAGAGCAGGGGCCTTCTGATGCAGAGGAAAATGGAGATGGCTGCCCAAGCAGTTGCGGCGTGAGAGCATCAGAGGAGAGAGCGACCGCCTGTGTGGAACAAACCTGAACCCTAATCGCCATTCTTCTTATCCTCTATTGCAAACAATTTCCAAATTTCCTTCCAGTTCGCCTTACCTTGTTGGTGTCAAGAAGCACTGATTGAAATATATCAGAAATTGTATTTTTCAAAAAGGGCTAAAACCCTTGAGCTATTTATGACTGAAAATACCCCATTACCCAATAATAATCCTCCATTTCCATCATCCATTTTCCTTGAAAGAGCCAAAAAAACAATCACAGTTATCTCTTACCTTCTTGGTTATTACTCAGACCAATGTGTAGATGAAGCCATCATAGGATTCATGTCTATTTTCTCCATAGATTCCCAAACCTCCATCATATTCAATTTCAGTCAATTCATTGTAGATTCCATTCATGAGAAGTTGTTAAATTCCCAACTGAAGAGGTATTCAAATATGCCTCTATGTTAGTTTATCTATTTTTATATTCCCAGGGATACTAATTCAAGTTTTCATTACAAAAAATGGATGAGGAGGGAAATCAACAATCAATTATTTTCTGGAGTACATTAGTTATTAAGGAACAAAATGAATATTCATATAAGCAATTTATAGAACTGTTTCTACATCCAAAACTCAGTCTACTAACCAAAATTACAAAGCCCAAGATCAATGAAGAAATAAGAAAAGTGTTGCAACTATAATCTCAAGCCAAAACAAGATATTGGTATATCTATCAAAATTACACAGAACTCAGAATTTATGGCTTCGAGCTTCCCCCTTACAAATTGCCAAAATACCTCCCAATGAGGACTTTTGCATTAGAATACATCATACAAATTCTTAATGCTGATGAGTTACATTTTGTGTCTGCTAAAAAGAAGTCCCAATTCAAAATCAAAACACAGATAGGACCTTTTATCTGTAATAGCAAGACAACATGGGAAGAAGTAGATAAATTGCAGAAAGAGATGTAATTCAACCTCAGTTTCACATGGTCATATGATCTAGTTGGTGTTATTTATAAACTAAGGGTAGAGAACAAATATACACCTTATATTCATACACAGACCATAAATTGAGAGATATATGAATCAATTTGAATGGAATGAGGGCAGTTTACAGGAAGCTGAAGAAAAAAAAATGTCTACATCAGAATTACAAACTCCTATTGCATAGGAGAGAGCAGGAAAAAGGATGAGAGAATATCAGTCATCTCCAATGAACGAACCATATAATAAATAATTCAAAATCCATTACAAAAAGAAGACAAAACTCAATCCAAAAGTCAATCCTAGCAAGGATTCAAAGCAAGATGTTGTTATTATTATAAAAGAGACACCTCCTTCCATATAGGCAGGTGGTCAAAATACTTCTACTCCTACTAATCCAACAGTTTCTTAAAATCAACATCAAGTCATTCAACCTAGTACATTTGTTATAGGGGAAAAAGAGAAGACTATATTTGATACCTTCGAGGAGATAAAATTGAAGAATGAAATGTTGAAGACCAGCACATGCAATAAGTTTTGGAAGAAAACTTCTAGCTCTCGGAGAATTTTTCTTTCAGATTTTGATTCAGAGAAAGGAAAAATGCAGTTTGCTTTTCTTCAAGCACAAATTCCACAGCCAAAGTCAACAACATATTATAAAAATACTGCATTTGAATTTGATAATAATGACATACATCCAATAGATCAAATGGAGTTACATAAAAAAACTGGTGAGATGATTTCATCCACTCTCACTAACACTACTATGATTTTATCAAAACTGCGGGTTTCTTTGGCTAATATCCAATCACAACTGAAAATAGAGAAAGTTTCTTCATTGGCTAAAGACACAAGAATAAAAACTCTGTAAGACCTGGTGATCAAAGTCGGATATGATACTTCCAATGTCAATGTAGCATATGTGATCATTAAAAATAAAAATGCTAACATAGCAGCATTAAGGAAGAGATTGAAGATTCCAGCCACAAAAGATCCTCTGGCAAAAGACATTGAAGAGACTGAATCCTAGAAAGTAGAAATGATGAAGCTGATTATGGAACAAAATGCTCAAATAAAAAAGATGCAATCAGAAATGGAGAAAATGATAAAGGAAAAGGAACAAATAGAAAAACATCTAAAGTTCATTTAGAAGCAGTGCCTATTACAGTTATTCCTACAACCAAACCTTCTACAACAAGTACTATATATGGAGCTGAGAAACTCAATAAAGTAGTGAAAAATATGTCAATTTAGGAAGAAGAGATAAATAAACTACAATACCAAGTACAATTGTTACAATATCAAAATTCTAAAGATGAAATTTCACATGCAGCTGAAGCACAGAGAACTAAAACGCTAATTGAGAGATTGCAAAAAGAATAAAAGGAATCAACCATAGGAAACACTTTGGGACAAGTAAAAGAAATAATCTGGGCAGATATCATGGAATTTATTAGTGAAATTTGACCAATTATACAGATTATATTTGAAAAAAAAGAGTTGGTACAGAAAGAAAATGAGGCCATGTTGGAACAGGGTCTCTTACAAAAGCTGTGAATATGGTCCATTTTTGTATATTTTTTATTATATTTAGTCTAACGTAGGGATTTTGGGGTGGGTCAAAGCCCCTAATGTATTGTAAGTGGGTCAAGGGTAGACCAAGAGTCTGCAAACCACGGTTTGTGGACCATTGGATGCGTACGCTAAAGTAGTATAAGTAATTGAACCTTTTTTGAGTTGTAAGGAAGACATTGAACTAAGATTGGTGCGAATCACAAATTAGTAGATCTATTTTGGGTTTTTGGGGAAAGGAATCCTGTTGGCTGTGTGCATGGAAATCCTCAGTGCTGCTGTATGCGGACCCTGCTGCTGTGTGCGTAGGTTGGGTTTTGGGTATTGTAAAAGGATCTGAAGGATTAATGAAAGTGGAAGGTTGTTGGAATCTATGATATCTGTTATGTTATGCATGATTTTATATTGAGCTCCGCAAGTAACTGTGTTAAATACTTATGCTGCATTGACAATTGTTCTGAATCTGCTTGTTAGACTTTATGCAAGAATAGCTGCGATAGTTGCTTTATTGTCCTGTATCTATTATTTATTGTGATTATATATGGTATTGTGCACATCGATGCGAAGGGACTGATAGATCTGGGTTCTGTAATATGAGATCTGATACTTGTGAAGTCGAATGTAGCTCTTCCTGACTTACTTGCCTTCTCCCAGGGTGTGGAAACATGGTTCTAGCACCCTCCCATACTACTTCGGGTGAGACTTTGGCCTGCGCAAGCAGGTCACTGCCAAAAGGGCCAGTAGTATAGGGGTTTGTTGGCAAACCTTAACCTCCAAACCTAGGTTAGGACCCCTTGAGCCAACAAATGGTTCCGTTGCCAGGACTAGGAGAAATTTGAGAGAGGGATTAGGTAATGCCAAGGCCATAATGGAAACCTGAAAGAAAAGAAATTGATGAATGGTTCGAACAGCAAGTTCTGGAATTCATAGTAAAATAAAACCGCAGTAAGAGGTTGACCACCAAAGAGTGGAAAAATAACTATATTTTCTTGAAGATCTATGAGATCTTCTTTGTAACCATTGCGATCAAGCTCCAGGAGTGGCTCGCAAGGTTGGTCAAATTTTAGAAGTGTTGGAAGGATGAGCGGGTAACACAGTGGACCCCATAATTGATCCAACAATTAGAGAAGGCTGATAACACCATTACTCGCATAGTAGACCACTGGGTGGACAACGTGCTAGGAGGATTTATGATAGAATTTTCCATTGATCAGTTCGTCTCCTACTCTGAAGCAGAGTGAAGATTCTTCAAAGGATTTAGGGGTAATTTTCTGAAGACTTTACCATTTTTTATTAAGATATTGTTGTTTGAAAAACGTATTCTATGTAGCCACACCGAATGAATGACCTCTGATCTGGATGGAAGTACGACACGAAGTGGCAAATACTATTGGACCAACCAAGAAGGAGGTAGATCTGTCTATAGCCCAGTAATAGAAGAGGCTGCGCAGAGTACTCTAGCCACACTACTTTCGAACCAACGTAGGGGTAAGAATTCACCTACACCTCCACCACTAGGAGATGACATGGCTGCGCACATGAAGTTACGTACCTTTGAGAGTGTGGGAGATGAAGACATGGATCAGCTATGGTTTGTTGTAGAATCGGTATGGACTGCGCAGAACGTAGCTAGTGATGTGGTGAAGAGGGAATAACTGTCCCTTGCCTTTGAAGGAAGAGCTTTGGATTGGTACATGGGATACATCAGATAGCATGCAAACTCAACCATTGAAGAGATAAAGAACACCTTGAAACAACAGTTCAAGAAGCCTAAGTCCTATTCTAAAATAGTGTTCGATCTAAAGGATTTCAAGCAAGGGCCTTTTGAGTCAGTGTGGGAGGCCGATCAATGACTAAAGAAGGTGATCAGAGAAGGATGATTTCAGTACGACAACAGACAACACACTGAATGGTTCATTACTATTTTGTTGCCTCACCTGTGCGTACCTATGGGTCACCAAACTTTCGAATCACTGGAAAAAGCCCTGGAGGTTGATATGAAGTTAGAAGTTGTGCCTAGAGATGATACCCAGCTAGGCGTCCAGCATATCCAAGGACAGCTGGAGGCGATGCACATGGAGATCTAGAATCAGCAGAAGGAGCGAGGAGCAGAGGCTAGCCCTGAAAGATGGTGCATACGATGCGGGACGAATTGTCAATCCAAGGATAACTACCCTCTGTTAATATACTACATGCAGGTCGGGGGACCTAGTCCGTTACACCCTAGGGAAGTTGCAGGACCAAGTGGGCCGACACTATGGTGTGATGATTGCTGCGTTGCAGGGCTGCACGACACAAACCATTCTCCCCGCCTTGCTGCATATGTCCCAGAAGTAAAAAAAAAATGGTGCAGGTTCTATAGGTTGGTAGGACATGATGAATAGAACTACTGGATGTATGATTTGATGATCGATTGAGGGAATCTCTATAGGGTGTAGTCAGATCCATCCTCACCAAGATCCCTCTCCAGTGTAGGGGGCTCCCCAACAAGGGGCAGGGGAGGTGGAAGAGGTGGAAGCATAGGTCAGGGACGAGGGAAACTAATATGTTATAATTGTGGGGAGGTAGGGCACTTTTCCAGGGACTGTCTAAACCGTACAAGACAGTCTTGCTGGTATTGCAGGTAGCTGGACCATGCGATTGAAGACTATTTAGTCTTGATAGTGGAGATGCAGGAAAATAAACCGACACCTACGTAGAATGTGCAGAGGGTTAAGGCCGAACTACGAGACAAAGATCCAAGTGTGAGTGTCATAACATGTAGTGGGATGCCCACCGGGGGGCCTGGGGATAAAACTGCAACCGAGCTTATGATCCAACCAAAAATTATCAAATAGGAAGGTTTGGATCTAAAAAAGGAGAAAGAAACATTTGTCGCAGCTCGCAAATACTTTGCTGAGGCAGAGACATCTACTTCACAGCTTCCTAAAGACCTCAAGGCAGATGAGGAGGTCAAACCATTTTTACAAGCATGTATGAAGCTACTGCGAAACCCAAAGGCTGTGGAAAAATCTTCAGGAATTGATAGATAGCCACGCAACATGACATATTCTCCCTCTGAAAGTCAAGGACGTACACAAACTATATAGATATAAGAAACACATTGGTAGGGAGATGTGGTTGACTGTGCAGATCGGTGATTACGAGATGGATTAGGTTATTTTGGACCTAGAGTCAGATGCAAATGTATTACCTAAACAGACTTGGCAACGAATGGGGGAACCTAAGTTGGAATGGTCCACTATCCAGCTGCGTATGGCCAATCAACAGAAGATCATACCCTTGGGAAGACTATCGAAGATTGTGGTGGATATCGCAGGGGTTAAGGTCCAGGCTGATTTTGAAGTAATTCAGATTGTCGAAGATCCAGACCCCTACCCTGTGCTCCTAGGCTTGGATTGGGCCATCGATATGGGGGGAATCATTAACCTAAATAAGAGAAACATGGTATTTGAGAATAACGGTACAAGGGTAATAGTACCATTATATCCTATGGAAGGTGAAAAATACACAGAACCAGTGCGTGAGGAAGAGGATGTGGATCACCTTTATAAGTTGACTGCACAAGATGAAGATTGGATCAACCCCATGGCGGAGGGGGTACTCTGTTGGGAAAAGAACAATGAATGTTTCTACGACTCTGATGGGGAGATAGAGAATTGGAAAAACTGGTTACATGATGTCTCTGCACTGCGATGTATTTCGATCATGAAGAAATTATGCTGAATCTCCTCAGAGGTAATAGATCTACCTTATTTTGATGGATCTGATAATGTTAGGGACTTTTTACGGGCATTTGAAGCCGAGGTTCCCCAAGAACAACGACTATGGGCCTGTAAGCTGGCCATGCATGGATCACCTACACAATGGTGGGTGACACATGAGGAGGCATTCCAGGACTAGGAGGAGTGTCGGAATATGATGATCCTACGATTTGAGGCCCCAACTGACGTGCGAATCAAAACGTTCCTTGGACCCGAAGATCCATGCGAATATCTGTTCGCTAGGATGGAACAATGGTGTGACAGAACTACCTAGGAGTGGGTTCATCTGCTTATTCATGCCCTGGGACCACTTCCCACTGCATGGTACTTAGATACAGAGCTCCATCAGTTCACTTGCCACTGGGCAACTTTGAAGGATGAATTTCTGGGAACATTTGGATTAATAGGCAGGATAGAGGCGCTTGACGCAGTTCTGCAAGACATTGACACTGTAACATGGGGTGAATCACACCTATGTGTCACACCTGAAACACCCACTTGGAAACCTCAGACACCAAGCATGATCAAATACTACATCCTAGCTCCAAAAGAAGGTAAGAATGATCCACAAGAGGGTCCTGACTTAGAATTGAAAAGGTGCACACGATTACCAAACCACTCGGGCTATGAATACATAGCATTGAGATGCACCCCATGTTGGCTAAAATTGGGGATGAGAATATTATATATCCGGTAGCTCCCGCAACAAGGGGACAGTTGTGCTCACTTCTTGGTCATGCGGGTTATTACAAAAAGTTCATTCGGAGGTATGCAATGAACATAGCACCTCTGAAAGACTTGCTTACAAAGGCGGCCTAGTTCTGTTGGGATGACACATGTCGAGAAAACATATCTTTGGGTTTGAAGTAATTAGGGATTAAGCCTATGTTGGGGGAAGATGTGTAGGAGGCGTAGGTGTTTAACCCAAGAGTAGCAGGTATGCCAAGCACACAGGAGGTGCGAAAACTAGCCGTTGGCACAATAACATCTGGTAAAAAGTAAAAATTACCGTTAAAAGGAGTGGGCTGTTGGAATTTAATGGGGTATATTTTGAGGATTTTTTACTGTTTACCTGATAGTAAGTTCCAAGTCTATTTTACCCTACCATTGGATGCTCGCAGGCACTATAAAAAGGGCTGGATAGCTCAAACAAGGGTTCCGTCTCAATTGCGTAACTTGTACTTATCCTCTTTATCTCGCGCGAGCTTGAGCTGTAAGATTTTTCGGGTCTGTACTATCTCCCTCATGTCAGATCAACCTCCCCCTTCTGATAGTAGCCACCTAGAGTCAGGATTCATTTTCTGCGCTAGGATGACAACCACTAACCCAGCTGAGCCCTCGACACCTATTGCCCCAGAAGTTGAGGAAGTAATGGATATCGGGTCTAAGGATGAAGAAGTTCCCTCAATGCCGGTCACAAGGAAGGGAAAAGAGCAGGCACAGGGTTCAGGGAAGCCCCCCAAAGCCATGAAATAGGCTTCAGGGAAGCCTAGGACCTCCCCAGGGCATGCCGAGTCCCCACGAGAAATGCCTCAGGCTCAGGCTGCGTAGGAGGAAGCCCTGCTTGCCAATTCGATCAACTGATTACCTCCCTTCATTCGCCCACGCATGCCCTTGACACGCACACCAAATAACCTTGATGGCTTGGTTACCTATCTGCAAACATTGCTAACCCCGAGAGAAGTCCTTATCCTGAGTGACCCCTGCGGGAAGCTCCATGAGGTTAAATTCGACGATCAAGACTTGGCGAATTATGAAGCCTTCCCTGAGCTGACCCCCGCATTGTACTTTGACACAATTTACACAGATGATGGGGTCATAGTCGTTCCTCAACACTGGGTAAGTGGATTGGCTAGATCTTGGCTCTTGAACTTGTTCCGTATGCCCCACTTTGGCCATTACAACGTCACAGATCAGCTGGCCCGATAACTGCTCACCATAATTGACAATGAATGCCTATGGATTCGAGATAGGGTCCCCAACCGTCCCTGCCTATGTCATTCGGTTTGCCGATCAGTGTGCGAAGGGGGTTTGCCTCAATTGGGCCCAATACGTATGCGATGAGTTCTTAGCCAACATTCGCAAATTGCAAGAGTAGGGAAAAGCCTTTTGCTATGCCTGGCTACTATTTCTTATAGCCCTCATTGCCTGAGAAACCCCTGCAAAGTTATTCCTCCCTGAGCTCCCTCCAAATATGTGCGAAGGGGCTCAGTATACCCATTTGTGGGATTCCAAGGATGCGCATCGTATAGAAGATAACCAAGTCTTCTGGGTCCTCTTCCAGAGTAGTGTGGTCGCAGCCATCAATTCTCAACCTCAGCTGTCCCCCATAGTATATGAAAAATACAAGAGTATCGCAGCATTCCAGGTTACCACGAACAACATTAAGATCCATAGCCACAAGGATAAAACCTAGACGTCACTTCCTTATATGGTAGCAGACGAGGAAATTGACAATGTGATTGCACTATGGCCTCCCGCCTCGAAGATAGGATTCAAAACTAGCGCAAGGGGCACCACCGGTACTATCACGACACAGGTAATCCCACCTATTATCACCAAGGAGATTGGAAGCACAGGGAAAGACTCAGGCGCAGCCCCGAAAAAGGACACGCAGCCAAAGCATACCACCACAAAGAACACTAAGGCTGAAACCCAGGTCGATTTGTAGCTCGGCACGGAGGAAGTAAAAGTCGGATGTACGAAGTGAACAGACGAGCCTGTCAAGGGACCCCGAAAGAAGAAGTGCGTGCAGCAGAAGGAACAAGATGAGATGATTATGTTGACAGACAGAGATCTCGAACAAATCGTAGATTCCATCACACTGGCCATAGAAGAAAAATGGTTAGCTTTAGAGGAACACCAGAAGGATGCGATCAACGCCATCCAGGAAGAGCTTCGAAACTTGCAGCTAAAGACAGACACGATACAGACCAGTGTGGTTCAGGGACAATTTCCCTTGGCATCTAGCAATATAGCACTAGTCACGGAAGAAAGCCGTCTCTGTCCCTTATCTAGCATCGCCCTTGTGATCAGTTCGCCAGACTAGGAGATCCAACTCCAACTAGGTGCAAGGGTGCAATTGAATCTTTCCAAGCTACCCCATGCAGCATTACAGGGTCTCTACACTGTGGTGTTTCAGGAGATTCACCATCGGGACCAGCAAGTACACCAAAAACTTGGTATGGCCGAACAGACCATCGCACAACAGAAGGCAAAATTACTCTTTGCTATCGCGTAGCAAGAAGAGCTCGAAACTTTGATCCACCAACTATGCACAGAGGTTACAGAATAAATCTCGGTCGCAGCCACACCCTGGGCTAAAGTGGAAGGATTTGTCACAGCATTGAAGGCTTCCAGGATGGAAATATAGGTCATTAAGACACAGTTGGAGCAGCAAATATCTGATTTACAGGCCACACTGCAGCCCAAAACATCCTCGGAGGTATGAGCCCAGTGCACTGCACTAGTAAACGTGGCTACAAACACCATTGTAGGACAGATTTCTTAGGGTGCTCAGTTACTCGAGGATGCCATGCAGCTTTGGACCAAGGTCCAACACGATCCGGTCCTTCAGAAAATAAATCAGGACTTGCGACAGAAGGAGGAAGCTTTCAAGAAAATCGAGGCTACATTACCTAACTTGGTCCCTGCACAGCGTTTGGCATGATTAAGGACTAGCGACACCCTCCAATATGATATCGAGGGACTTTTCCATAAGAAGCATGTTATTGGAGAATGATTGAAGCCTTGGGCTATCGCAGCCCTCCATCTCTCACAGGATGTTGATGGTGCTGTGAAGCGACTAAACCAAACACTAGAGAGTTTCACGGCTATGATAGAGGGGTTGACATTGTAGAAGCTTGTAGATATTGTGTAGAGCACTGCTGCTCAGAGTCAAGAAGTTCTACCCCCGTTGGTCATAGTTGTCAATGCACTATGCGCACAGGTGGAGTCCCCACCACCATAGTGACTCGGGACGAGTCACAAGATTGTGTTGGGGGACTGTTGGAACAGGGTCTCCTACAAAAGCTATGAATATGGCCCATTTTGGTATATTTTTTATTATATTTAGTCTAACATAGGGGTTTTGGGGTGGGTCAAAGCCCCTAATGCATTGTAAGTGGGTCAAGGGTAGACCAAGAGTCCGCAAACCACGGTTTGCGGACCATTGGATGCGTAGGCTAAAGTAGTATAAGTAATTGAACCTTTTTTGAGTTGTAAGGTAGAAAATGAACTAAGATTGGTGTGAATCGCGAATTAGTAGATCTGTTTTGGGATTTTGGGGGAAGGACTCCTATTGGCTGTGTGCACGGAGATCCTCAGTCCTGCTGTGTGCGGACCCTGCTGCTGTGTGCACAGGTTGGGTTTGGGTATTGTAAAAGGATCTGAAGGATTAATTAAAGCGGAAGGTTGTTAGACTCTATGATATCTGTTATGTTATGCATGATTCTATATTGAGCTCTGCAAGTAACTGTGTTAAGTACTTATGCTGCTTTAACAATTGATCTGAATCTGCTTGTTAGACTTTATGCAAGAATAGCTGTGATAGTTACTTTATTGTCCTGTATCTGTTAATTATTGTGATTATATATGGTATTGCATAGTGGATGTGAAGGGACTGATAGATTTGGGTTCTGTAATATGCGATCTGATACCTGTGAAGTCGAACATAGCTATGCCTAACTTACCTGCCCTCTCCTAGGGTGCGGAAACCTAGTTTTAGCACCCTCCCATACTACTTCAGGTGAGACATTGGCCTATGCAAGTAGGTCACTGCCGAAAGGGACAGTAGTATAGGGGTTTGTTCGCAAACCTTAACCTCCGAACCTGGGTCAAGACCCCTCGAGCCAACAAGCTATTGTAACAATTAAATCATAGCTTGGAGACAAGCCTGCTATAGAAAACAACATTATCAAATTTCTGAACTCAAAGAACAGGCATGAGCTGGATGATTTGGGCATAGAAGATAGAAAAAAAAACAATATTGGAGGTAAAGAAGGTTATCACAAAGAAGAATTTAATTCTTTAGCTTTAGGAGAAGTGTCACAGTATGTAAATCACAACGTAGATATTTTTCAGCAGAATAGAGCTTCTGACATAGAAGGGATTGCCTTCTCTTTTTGTAATTAATGACAAATTAACGACCATAGAATATTATTGGAGAAGTCTTAAAGAAATTTCCAGAGATACGGCCAAATTTTCAAGCATCAAAGGCACAATGACATGAAAAGTGCCATTGAGAACACTGAGCAATGATATTTTTATTCAGTATGAGATAAACACGTTTTCGTGGTGAGGCCCACTTTTTCTAGGTACACTAAAATGGATGAAGTTTACCGTAAGGTAATAAAATTAACCATCCCAGATGAAAATTGCTGGGAAAAATTGTGTGAATTTCAGGAGTAAATGGTAAAAGAGAAAATTCAACTTCTGCTAGATCATCAATCAACTGACAGCTAGCGCAACCCATAATTCTCTATTTTTAGCAACCGTTTTTTGTTAGAGCAATGCCAACACATCCAATCGACTTTATTTCCATGTTCCAATTAGAGTCTAATTTGGAAAATAAAACACTATTTGTTACAATAACATTTATGTAATCTGTTGTAAAAGAAATTTTGTATAAATACTTCATTGTACGAAGTATTGTGGGTTGAATAATTTGAGTTTTGAGAACTCTGTGTATGACTGTGGATCTTTTGTACACTTTTTAATGAAATCAAAGAAGTTGCAACAGATATTATGAGATTCATGTAGTATTTATTTTGAGCATTGTGCTTTCCTCTCCATTATTTCACTTCCATTTCAACTTCTATATGAAAATATTATTAGTTTATAAACAGAAATCAATAATATGCTCGGTTTATTAAGATTTTCACAAATGTGTATTTATTTTGAAGAATGAATTCATTTTATATTCTCATTCAGACTCCTACCTTTTCTATCATCACATACACAATTACAACTTAATTGTGCTCAATAAGTCTACCTACCTTGCCTTATTTTATTCTTTGCAATTCAGTCTTTGAAATCAACTTTAGTTTAGCTGATCATTATTTTTATCCAACAAACAAATTTAAAACATATTAACTCATATCTAGCCTAAAATATGGTACTTAGCCTTAAATTGAATATTTTAAAAAAAGTGACATAGAGAGAGGGTTAGGTAGGGCTAGCTACCTAGCTAAAATTTGGTTTGTGGTTACCTTTCTTCAATCCTATTCTCAGCCTTAGAAGTTGGGGACAGTGATAACATTTCTAGCACCGTTGCTAGGGAAATGATTGCTAAATATTCCCTGGGAAGATTTTTCTGGATAGGCTGAAGTCAAAGCATAGCCAAAATATATAAATCTGATCTTAAGCTTGCTCCAAAAAGATATACCAGGTAAAACCCTGACCCTAATCCATCACCACTTGTATATAATCCTGAAAGTATTTTGAGAAAATAGAAAACTAAGTCTCGACAATTGGGAAGAGTTTTTTGTTGTGTAACCAACTCCAAAAATAGAAGAAAAGAGATATCAACACCTTATAAATAAGCCACTTCGAGGGGGAAACCTCCAATACATTACATAAATGAACAATTCTTGGTTGATACAATTTACAAAACCTTATTTCTATATATAGGAGTTCATGTGGCCATAATGTAATCCTAGTGGGCCACAATGTAATCCTAGCTGACCTAACAATAATAATTTAAGGGCACACTAATAACAAAATGGGGGTTACAAGGGTACAATAATAACAATAAGGGGGCTATACTAATAACAATAAGGGACTATACTAGTAATATAGGGACCTAACATTTTTCCTCTACTGATTAAATCAAATTCCGTGCCTACGAGGTTTGTTTAGAAGAATTGTCTTTTTCTCCAGAACCTAAAAAAAAATTAATTAGAACTAAGTCTGAAACTTTTCTCTCAGAAGCTAATTTCAATCCTTTTATTTTGAGTCTTTTACACAATTTTGTGAAACATTTGAGTATGAAACTGATACTGAATTTTGGTATAATTTCCATAAACTTAAAGGCTTAGTATATAAATTTCAAGAAACCTCTTAAATGACCTATTGTCAATATCAACAACAGACTTTTGGTACATATTTTACCTCAAATTCTTATACAGGTACACCATCTGTTCCTCCTTTCATTCCATCTTTACCTTTAAAATTTTTTATTCAAACCACATCACAATTCACACCTCCTCCATTAACCATGGAAATAGTTTCTCAACTGATTATACCAGGCCAGATTACTACTCTACCTCAAAGATATGGTCAGAGGCTACCTCTCTTTGATTGAACATCAAAAATTACAACCTATCAGCATGTGGTTGAAGTAGTTGAGTTTATAGATCTTGAAGAGATAGACACTGATGATGCTAAGATGCGTATTATTGCTCAAAGTTTTTCTAGAGAAGTAAAGAAATGGTTTTTCTCTCTTGGAGCTGGTACAATTGGCACCTCACAACAACTAATTGATTTATTCATGGAAAAATGGGAAGAGAAGAAAAATCCATTGCAAATTCTAGTTGAATATGATGCACTGAAAAGGAATACAAATGAATTTTTCCAAGAATTCACAACTATATTTAACAAGATATATGAATTAATTCCTGATAATATAAAGCCTCCCCTAGGCCTTTCTTTACTCCATTATCCTGATGGTTTTGATCCCGACATGGCCTATCAGCCGAGGGAGAGAAATCCATCAAATTTGGAAGAAATGCAAAGAAATGCAATGAGTGTAGAGGCCAATATGATCATTAAAAATTCCAAGGTCAAAACAGAGAAGAGAGTCACAATAAAAGAAGAAGCATCCCCTTCATCATAAGGAAAAATTGATACTTTGATCAAATCTATGGAGAAAATGATGGATAAGATGTCCAGTGATGATCGACAAGCTGAACCTTCTATAAGAAATCTCATTTTTAGGGGTCAAAATCAGCAACCCCAATACAAGATCAAACAAAGGGAACAGAGGGGTTGAGATCCACAAAGTCAACAACAAGTTTAGACACCATTCTAGAAGAATTATACTGAAGGCCCTGATGAAGATGATGAAGAAGAAATTTCTGTGGAAAACCATTTGTTTGAGGAAAATCATCAACCTTTCTTCCTCACTGAATAAGATCAATATTCTGCAAAAAATTGTGCATCAAAAGACCAAAAATATGTCATGTCAAATGAAGACTTAATGTGCACTGACTATTTTCAGAGAGGATATCAAAATTCCCTCATGCAAGTTCAAAGGAAGTATGGTTTGAGGAGTAGAAATGTTCCTCTAATTTTCAATCAAAAGAAGTAGAACTCTGAAACCAATACTTAGAAAAAAGAAGTTGTTGCTCCAAACAAAAGAAAATAAAAGGCACTTGTTGCTTCTACCTTTCTCAAAGCTAATGAATCATCCACCAACAATCAAAGAAAATATCAAGAAGTTCAATAAGGAGGATAGAAGAAAGATTCTTCATCCAAAGAACAACTTGAAAATAAAGACACATCACTGAAAGAGGTAGATAAGAATCTTGCTCATTTTTCCCTTGAAAATGAAATTTCTAAATTGAAGGTCTCAATTCCTCTGATTGAGATAAATGAAGAATGATCAGTAAAAGTTTCAAGTTGCTAAGTTTCTTAGAGTTTATCAAACATCTGATATGGTTAACTTGAGTGATGATCATTCTAAGCTTCTTTTTGGTCTTTCTATTGATGGAAAATCAAAAGATAGTGAAGTTCCTCCCTTTTACTTAAGCCTAAAGATCCATGATTTTATTTTTCATAATGCAATGCTTGACTCTGGATCATCCCGCAACATCATGCTTGAAGCCATTATGGAAAAATTAGGACTATACATCACATGACCTTACCATGATCTCTATTTATTTGATTCAGGGAGGGTGAAATGTCCTGGTCTTATCAATTATTTAGTGGTCTCATTATAACAAATTCCAGCCAAAAATTTCCTCATGGATTTTTTTGTGGCTGACATATCACCTAGGTATGGAATTCAAATTTCTAGATCATGGGGAGAAAAGCTTAGAGGAACATTGCAACTTGACTTTTCATATGCAACAATTCCTATATTTGGACAATTCAGGAAACTTTATAGAGAAAGCAAGATGAAGTACATGATCAGTAGTATATAAAAGCCTAACAATCATCCCATTCATGTTGTACATATAGATTTATAATCTTTTATTTTATTCAATGAAGAATTCTCAACATCTTCAGAGTTTTTGATTGAAGAAAAATAAGAAAATCCAGGAGATTCAAATTCTGTTTTAGAATTGGCAGAGATAGAATTTTGTAAAATAGTGCCTAACAATTTATAATTGAAGACATCTCCTCAAGATGAAAATAAGAAAATTGTAGAAAAAACAGAAATTTTGGATACAATAGAGGTATCTCAAACAAAAAACAAAAATCATCCATTTGATTTACACCTTCCATATGAAGAAAATAGTCTCTGGACTATGGATTTTGATGGAGCCATGGCAAAAGAAGGTGTTGGCATTGGAATATGGATTCACAACCCAATAAATCAATCATTGGAAATCCCTCCAAAGGTTAGAATGTCTTCCTATAAACTAGAATTTGAATGCAAAAATCATGAAGCTAAATATGAAGCCTTGATTGTTGGCCTATATTTTTAAAAAAATCTTGGTGCAAAGAAAATTTCTGTATAGGGCGACTCCGAGTTAGTTATCAAGCAAGTCAAAGGAGAGTATCAGGCCAAACATCCTATAATGAGAGCTTACCAAAATGCAGTCCTAGATACTCTCAAAACATTTCCTGAATATAGTTTGTCATTAATTCCTAAAGACAACAATGTTATTGTTGATTCTCTTGCTACTTCTGCTAGTATGTTCAAAATCCCACTGTATCCAAACAAAAAATATGAAATAAATGTCAAATATTGCCCTAATGTCCTTGAAAATGTTCAATATTGCAAAGTGTTTCAAAGTGATGAGAAAATCAATAAATTATTTCAAACAAAATAAGAATTCATCAATGCCCAAATAGATAACTAGGAAATTCTTGCTACATAGATGCAAGTACTACAACTTAAGGACAATTCTATTCCAAGAGTTTTGGTACCTTTGGAAGAAATTTTTGACTAGGATGATGTTGCAGGAAAGCCTAATATGTCACTAACAGAAGTGGGAGTGGAAGATCTAAATCTTGGTGCTTCAGAAAAGCCAAATATTATGCATATTTCAAAATCCTTGAGTCTAGAAATGAAAGCTAAGTATGCAGTACTTATGTCTCAATTTTCAGATGTATTTTCTTGGGAATATTCAGATATGAAGGTCTATGATAAAAGCATTATTCAACACACTATTCCTTTGAAGCCAGATCAAAAACATTTTTTCTAGAAGATTGGAAGGATGAATCCCAAATTGTTGTCTTCTATTTAGAAGGAAGTAAACAAATTATTCACAACTGGAATAATTGTTCCTATCAGTTTCTCAAACTAGATGTCTAATCTAGTGCCTATGAGAAAGAAGACAGGAGAAATTTGATTGTGCATATATTTTCTAAATCCGAACAAAGTATCATTAAAATATAATTATGCATTACCAAAAATGGACCACATTCTGCAAAGGGTATTTTGATCATCTAGACTTTCTTTGTTAGATGGATACTCATGATACAATCAAATTTTTCTTCACCCAGATGATCAAGAAAAGACAACTTTCACCACACCTTGGGGTACTTTAATGTACCCCAAAATGCCTTTTGGTTTGAAGAATGTAGGGGAAAATTTTCAAAGAGAAATGCATATTGCTTTTGCCAATGAAAAAGATCTGTTTTTGGTCATTTACCTTGATGATATCACTATTTTCTCAAAGACAGATGAGCACCATTTGCAACATTTAAAGACAATTTTTCAAAGATGCGGAAATTTTGGCATTTCATTAAATCCAAAGAAGAGCCTTTTTGCTATGGAAGAAGGTAAATTGCTGGTAAATATTATATCTAAAGATGGCATAAGAGTAGATCCTTCAAGGATTGAAGAAATTTAGAACTTATACTATCCTAGGAGAAAAAAGGAGATGTAATATTTCAATGGTAAAATTAATTTTCTGAGAAGATTTGTTCCCAATCTTGCTGAACATTTGAGGCAAATTATTGACATGTTGAAGAAAGATACTAAAGTAAAATGGTCCGAGGAAGCGAAGAAGTCATTTAATAAAGTCAATTTATCTCTATCTCATGCTCCAATTCTCATTAGCCCATACTATACACTTGATTTTATAAATTTTTCATTTTCTTCAGAGCTTAAACATGCTGCTGTTTTATGCAAAAGAAAAATCAAAATACAGAAAAACCCATTGCTTTCTTTAGCAGAACAATAAGAGATGCTGCTTTAAAGTGCAATATCATTGAGAAACAATCTTTAGAATTATTCAAAGTATTGAATGATTTCATAGTGTACATTTTACATTCCCATGTCATTGCTTATGTGCCAAATGCTGTTGTTAAATAAGTTCTCACACAGAATGATCCATAAGGTCGTAGAGGTAAATGGATTGTTTTTTACTAGAGTATGACTTGGAGATTAAGCCCACAAAATTAATCAAAGGAAAAGGCCTAGAAAAGCTGATGGCATATTCAAATCTTCATGCCTTATACATAAAATTCATTGCTGCACTGTCTGATGACCAAACTACTGAAAAATTACCTGAGATAGCTGAAATATTTTCTTTATCTCCCTAGTATGCTGATATTGTATATATTCTGCAACATATGAATCCTCCTCCTGGCATGCCAAGTAGTAAAGGTAGATCATTGAAGTTAAAATCACTAAAATACTGCATTCTGAATGGTGTCCTATACTGGAAAGATCTTGTTGGAATATTGCTGAACTGTTTAGTTGAAGGTGAAGTCGAGAAAGTCATGACATATTTCCATATGGGTGACTATGGAAGTCATATTTATTGGAAAACCACAAAAAATAAAATTTTGAGAGCAGTTTTTTATTGGGCCACCTTATTTTCTGATGTCTACAAAATATTCAATAGCTGTCATGAGTATCAAATATTTCAAGGAAAAAGAAAACTTTTACCTTTGCCTCTTAAACCATTTGAATTTCAAGAACTGTTCCAACAATGGGGACTTGAATTCATTAGTGAAATTCATCCTCCATCTTCAACTCAACACAAATGGATTCTGAATGCTATAGATTATTTTACCAAATGGATTGAGGCTATCCCCACTAGGCAAGCAATTGATTCTGTTATCATTTAGTTTCTTGAAAATTATTCTGTCTTGATTTGGCTATCCATACAAGATTATCACTAATAATGTAGCTACTTTCAAATCTAATAAGATGAGTGATTTTTGTGATAAATATCACACTAGACTTGGTCATTCTACTGTATATTATCCTTAGGGAAATGGAATTTCAGAATCATCTAATAAGTATTTGGTGAATATTATCAAGAAGATGTTACAAGAAAACAAAAGGATTTGACACAATAAGCTTAAAAATGCTCTGTGGGCTGATAGAGTGAGTACAAAAAGATCAATTAGCATGTATCCATTTTAGCTTGTTTATGGAGTTGAAAATATTTTCCCTTCTTCCTTGGCTGTTCTGGTAATGAAGCATTTGTAGGAGTTTGACAGTGAGCCTAATGACATTCAGAGAAGGATCAATCAGATGATACATTTGCAACAATAAAGAGATGAAGTTTTTAACAATATTTCAAAGTTGCATGACAAAATTAAAAATATTTTTGATAGAAAAACAAAGGCTGATGACTTCAAGATTAGAGATATTTTTATAAGATGGGATGCCAGAAATGAAGATAAGGGAAAGCATGGAAAATTTGACAATCTGTGGAGATGACCTTACAATATCATAACATTCAGAGGAAACAAGGCATTTTTGCTAGAAGATCTTGAAGTGCATGAAGTGTTGGGAGGACCTATCAATGGTAGGTTTCTAAAACATTATATTTCTTGAAATATTGAAGAATAAATTCGTTGTCATTGTATATACAAGTTTATATTTGATATCCAAGAAAACACAGGAATTTCTGCAGAAGTTTGAAGCCCGAGGACAAGGCCATAAGACTCCTACAACAGCTCTTGTTTTCTTTTAAAGTTCATATTTTTTAGTCAATTATTGAGTCATAGTCAAGTCAGTATTTTCTAATACAGTATTTTCAGTGTATTTAAATTTTTTCATAATCTAGTTGACCCATAGCCCAATGGTAAGGCTACCTGATCTATGATTTTCTTGACACTTCCTGAAGGAGCTGCCATCCCTAGCGGGAGTCAATGTTAGAGCTAGTTTATCAGTGATAAAAAATAGCTCTTTTGAAAGTTTTTCATTAGGTCATTAGTCAAAAGTTTTTTATTTTTCAGTTAGTTTTCAGCAATAATTTTGGCCACTGAAGAAGTCTTATCTTGATATGCTACTCATTCACATCATGTTATCACCATTTAGAGGTCTAAAGTCATGTTTTTCATCTCATATAGGTCAATTATAGTTTTTTAACTCGCTATGGAAAATATTTAGATTTCCATTATTAAATAAACCAGTTTGTCTTCCGTTCTGTTCACAAAGTCTGGTTAAAGGAGCAAGCTTGTTTTTACAGTTCGAATAAAACTCTACATGTCACAGAAATCTCATAATATATTGCTGTATTCATGAAGAAAGGAAAACCATTACTGAGAAATTTATTTCAGACCACATGCTTTATAACTATTTATTCTTCAAAAATCTGAAATATCATTCGCATGACCATATGACTTATCCTACGCGTCATCCTCCATTACCCATCTGACACATTACATATCACTACCCCGTCACTTATCCAAATCATATTGCATTTATTATCCTTCCTATCCCACCATTAATTAACCACCGCTATCTATTAAATACTGGCCATCTCACCATTTATCCACCGCACCATGACCTAATCCAATGGCCCACAAATGATTTCGGCCCCCCCTCATCATTCGAAGCTTAACGTCGGGTGGGGGGGGGGGGGGGAGGTTTGAAATGGGTGGTTTATAATTTTACCCCACCACTTCATGACAACCCTATGTGATTTTGCACCACCATCTCAGGAAACCACTTACCGCCGATGGACTCCTAAAAAATTCTGCTTATTCGCAGGATGAAAACTAACTGCTCCACCCGACATTCGTGTCATGCCACATGGACTCTGCCACTGTCCAATGAAATGAATTCCAATGCTTGTATAACCGTTAGCGAATTAAATTCAATGCTAACTGTTAAAGCTAACGTACCCACACCTCTTTCAACGATAATTAAGCTAGAATGTTTATAAACTCATCATAGATAACCCATTTAAAACTTCATTTTGTTATTCAATTTTCTTTGTACATGATCATTACAAATTCACAGAGATTGCCAGAACTCCAGAAAATAAATCTGACCACTATTTAAAGAATTCTTTGTAGCCGTCAACATTTCTTCCAATTTGCAGAGGCTTCTCTAGGTATCGACCTCCATTTTTCCATTAGAAAACATTCCTCTACCATTCAAACAGATCCAGTCATGCCTCCAAATAACAACAGACAGGAAGAACTAGTAAGTTTGCTACTTCATCCTCAAATTGACTTCCATCATATACCATTAGCAGACAGAGATCATAAGATTCATGAAACCCTCTGTGAGCTTGAACTGTTTGAAATGTATTGCTGGTTAGAAGATAAATTTCTTGATAAATCTAATGATATTGGGCTCTGGGATTCAAACTTGCCACATTATATCTTTCCTCACACCCACAGTGCCCCAGAATTTGTCAAAAAATTCCAAACCTGGTATGTACCCAACCAAAGAGCTATTATTACTCTTACAAGAGAGATTTTAGTAACCATAACTACCCAAACCATAGGAAAAATGATGCAATCCCCCATCACAGAGAATTCCACTCCATTTTCTCAAGAATCACTGATTGAAATATATCAGAAATTGGATTTTTCAAAAAGGGCTAAAACCCTTGAGATGTTTATGACTGAAATACCCCATTACCCAAGAAGAATCCTCCATTTCCATACTCCATTTTCCCTGAAAGAGAAAAACAAATCATCACAATTATCTCTTACCTTTTTGGTTATTACTCAGACCAATGGGTAGATGAAGTCATCATAGGATTCATGTCTATTTTCTCCACATATTCCAAAACCTCCATCATATTCAATTTCAGTCAATTCATTGCAGATTCAATTCATGAGAATTTTGTTAAATTCCCAACTGAAGAGGTATTCAATATTGCCTCTGTGTTATTTTATCTATTTTTATATTCTCAGGGAGACAAAATCAAGTTTTCATTACAAAAACTAGATGACGAGGGAAATCAATAATCAGTTATTTTCTGGACTACATTATTGATGAAGGAACAAAAGGAATATTCATATAAGCAGTTTATGGAATTGTTTCTACATCCAGGACTCAGTCTACTAACTAGCATTAAAGAACCCAGGATCAGTGAAGAAATTAGAAAAGTGTTGCAACTATTAGATCAACCCAGAACAGGAGATTGGTATCTCTATCATAATTACACAGAACTCAGAATATATGGCTATGAGCTTCCCCCTTACAAATTTCCAAAATTCCTCCCAATGAGGATTTTTGCATTAGAAAACATCAGACAAATGCTTAATGCTGATGAAGTACATTTTGTGTCTACTAAAAAGAAGTCCCCATTCAAAATCAAAACACATATAGGACCTTTTATTTGTAATAACATGACAACAGGGGAAGAAGAAGACAAATTTATGAAAGAGATGAAATTCAGCCTTAGTTTCACATAGTCATATGATCCAATTGGTGTTATTTCTAAACTAAGGGTAGAGAACAAATCTACACCTTATATTCATAGACACAGATAAGAAATTGAGAGAGATATGACTCATCTTGAATGGAATAAGGGAACTTTATAGGAAGGTGAAGAACAAATAGTTTCTACATCAGGATTACATATTCATGTTGCATAGGAGAGAGAAGGAAAAAGGATCAGAGAAGACCAATCATCTCCAATGACTGGCCCATTTAGCAAAGAATTCAAAATCCATTACAGAAATAAAACATAGCTGAATCCAAAAGTAAATCCTAGCAAGGATTCAGAGCAAGATGTTATTATTACCAAAGAGACACCTCCTTCTGCATAGGCAGGTGGTCTAAATACTTCTACTCCTACTACTCCAACAATTTCTCAAGATCAACATCAAGTCATTCAACCTAGTACAATTGTTATAGGGGAAAAAGTAAAGACTATCTTTGATACCTTCAGGGAGATAAAATTGAAGAATGAAATGTTGAAGACCAACACATACAATCAGTTTTGGAAGAAAACTTTTAGCTCTCAGAGCAGGTTTCTCTCACATTTTGATTTAGAGAAATGAAAAATGCAGTTTTCTTTTCTTCAAGCACAAATTCCATAGCCAAATTCTGTAGCAGATTACAAAAATACTGCGTTTGAATTTGATACTAAGGACATACATACAATAGATCAAATGGAGTTACATAAACAAACTGGTGATATGATTTCATCCACTCTCACTGACACTGTTATGAGTTTATCAAAATTGTAGGTTTCTTTGGCTAATATCCAATCATAGTTGAAAATAGAGAAAGTTTCTTCATTGGCTAAAGAAACAAGAATCAAAACTTTGGAAGACCTGGTGATCAAAGTCAGATATGATCCTTCTAATGTCAATGCAGCAGAAGAGATAATCAAAAAGAAAAATGTTGACATAGCAACATTAAGGAAGAAATTGAAGATTCCTGCCACATAAGATCCTCTAGAAAAATACCCCACCACTTCGTGGCAACCCTGCGTGATTTTGCACCACCCTCTCATAAAACCACTTACCGCCGATGGACCCCTTTGAAATTCTACTTATCTGCCGGATGAAAATCAACTGCTCCACCCGCCATTCATGTCAGGCCACATGGACTATGTCACTTTCCAATAAAATGAATTCCCGTGCTTGTATAATCGTTAGCAAATTAAATTCAATGCTAACTGTTAAAGCTAATGTACTTGGACCTCTTTCAACAAGAATTAAGCCAGAATGTTTATAAACTAATCCTAAATAACTCGTTTAAAACTTAATTTTGTTATTCACTTTGCTCTGTACATGATAATTAAAAATTCACAAAGATTTCCAGATCTCCAGAAAAGAAATGTGACCACTATTTAAAGCATTCTTTATAGCTGTCGACATTTCTTCCAATTTGTAGAGCCTTCTCTCAGTCCCAACCTCCATTTTTCCATCAGAAAATATTCCTCCACCATTAAAACAGATCTAGTCATGCCTCCAAATATCAACAGACTGGAAGAACCAGTAAGTCTGCTACTTCATCCTCAAATTGACTTCCATCATATACCATTAGCATATAGAGATCATAAGATTCATGAAACCCTCTGTGAGCTTAAACTGTTTGAAATGTATTGCTGGTTAGAATATAAATTTCTTGATAAATATGAAGATATTGGGTCATGGGATTCAAACTTGCCACATTATATCTTTCCTCACACCCACAGTGCCCCAGAATTTGTCAGAAAATTCCAAACCTGGTATGTACCCAACAAAAGAGCTATTATCGCTCCTACAAGAGATATTTTAGTAACCATAACTACCCAAACCATAGAACAAATTATGCAAGCCCCCATCACAGAGAATTCCACTCCATTTTCTCAAGAAGCACTGATTGAAATATATCATAAATTGGATTTTGTAAAAAGGGAAAAAATCCTTGAGCTGTTTATGATTGAAATACCCCATTACCCAAGAAGAATCCTCCATTTCCATCATCCATTTTTCCTGAAAGAGAAAAAAAAATCATCACAATTATCTCTTACCTTTTTTCTTATTACTCAGACCAATGGGTAGATGAAGCCATCACCGGATTCCTTTCTATTTTCTCCACAGATTCCAAAACCTCCATCATATTCAATTTAAGTCAATTCATTGTAGATTCAATTCATGAGCAGTTTGTTAAATTCCCAACTATAGAGGTATTCAAATATGCCTCTATGTTAGTTTATCTAGTTTTATATTCTCAGGGATACAAATTCAAGTTTTTATTACAAAAACTAGATGACGAGGGAAATCAACAATCAATTATTTTCTGGACTACATTAGTGATGAAGGAACAAAAGTAATATTAATTTAAGAAATTTATAAAATTGTTTCTACATCCAACACTCAGTCTACTAATCAACATTAAAGAGCCCAGGATCAGTGAAGAAATCAGAAAAGTTTTGAAACTATTAGATCACCTAGAACAGGAGATTGGTATCTCTATTAGAATTACACATAACTCAGAATATATGGATGTGAGCTTCCCCCTTAAAAATTTCCAAAATTCATCCCAATGAGGATAATTGCATTAGAATACATTAGACAAATTCTTAATGCTGATGAAGTACATTTTGTGTCTGCTAAAAATAAGTCCCAATTCAAAATCAAAACACAGATAGGACCTTTTATCTGTAATAGCAGGACAACAGGGGAAGAAGAAAACAAATTTTTGAAAGAGATGCAATTTAGCCTTAGTTTCACATGCTCATATGATCCAATTGGTGTTATTTCTAAACTAAGGGTAGAGAACAAATATACACCTTATATTCATACACAAAGATAATAAATTTAGAGATATATGTCTTAGCTTGAATGGACTAAGGGAAATTTATAGGAAGGTGAAGAACAAATACTGTCTACATCAGGATTATAGACTCATGTTGCATAAGAGAGAGAAGGAAAAGGGATTAGAGAAGATCAATCATCTCCAATGACTGACCCATCCAGCAAAGAATTCAAAATCCATTACAGAAATAAGACATAGCTCAATCCAAAAGTAAATCCTAGCAAGGATTCATAGTAAGATTTTGTTATTATTACTAAAGTGACACCTCCTTCCACACAAGTAGGTGGTCAAAATACTTCTACTCCTACTACTCCAATAGTTTCTCAAGATTAGCATCAACTCATTCAACCTAGTATAGTTGTTATGGGAGAAAAAGCAAAGACCATATCTGATACCTTCAGGGAGATAAATTGAAGAATGAAATGTTGAAGACCAAAACATACAATCAATTTTTGAAGTAAACTTCTAGCTCTCAAAGCAGGTTTCTCTCAGATTTTGATTCAGAGAAATGAAAAATGTAGTTTTCTTTTCTTCAAGCACAAATTCCACAACCAAAGTCTGCAGTAGATACAAAAATCCTGCATTTGAATTTGATACTAAGGACATACGTACAATAGATCAAATGGCGTTACATAATCAAACTGGTGAGATGATTTCATCCACTCTCACTAACACTATTATGAGTTTATCAAAATTGCAAGTTTATTTGGCTAATATCCAATCACAGTTGAAAATAGAGAAAGTTTCTTCATTGGATAAAGACACAAGAATCAAAACTATGGAAGACCTGGTGATCAAAGTCGGATATGATCCTTCCAATGTCAATGCAGTAGAAGAGATCATCAAAAATAAAAATTCTAACATAGCAACATCAAGGAAGAAATTGAAGATTGTTGCCACATAAGATCCTATGGAAAAATACATTGAAGAGAATGAATCCCATAAATTAGAAATGATGAAGCTGATTATGGAAGAGAATGCTCAAATAAAATAGATGGAATAAAATATGGAGAAAATGATAAAGGAAAAGGAACAAGCAACAAAAAAATTTAAAGTTCCTTTAGAAGTAGTGCCTCTTGCAATTATTCCTACAACCAAACCTTCTACAACAAGTACTGCAGATGGAGTTGAGCAACTCACTAAAGAAGTGCGGAATATGTCAATTCAGGAAGAAGAGATAAAGAAACTACAATACCAAGTACAATTGTTACAATATCAGAATTCCAAAGATGGAAGTTCACATGCAGCTAAAGCACAAAGAGCTAAAACTATAATTGAGAGATTGGAAAAATAACAAAAGGAATCAACCATTGGAAACACTTTGCGCCAAGTAAAAGAAATAATCTGGGCAGATATCATGGAATATATTAGTGAAATTTGGCCAAGTATACATATTATGTTTAACAAAAGGAGTTGATACAGAAAGAAAATGAGGCCATTGTAACAATTAAAGCACAGCTTGGAGACAAGTGTGCTACAACAAACAACATTATCAAATTTCTGAACTCAAAGAAAATGTATGAGCTAGATTATTTGGGAATAGATGATAGAACAAAAACAATCATGGAGGTAAAGAAGGTTCTCACAAATAAGAAATTTATTCTTCAGCTTGAGGATAAGTGTCAAAGTCTGGAAATCACAGTGCATATATTTTTTAGCAGAATAGAGCTTCTGACACAAAAGGGATTGCCTTCTCTATTTGAAATTAATGATAAATTGATGGCCATAGAATATTATTGGAGAAGAATTAAAGAAATTGTGAGATATACTGCCAAATTTTCAAACATCAAAGGCACAATGACAGGAAGAGTATTGTTGGGAACAATAAGTAATGATATTTTTATTTAGTATGAGATAAAACATGTTTTCATGGTGAGGCCCACTTTTGTCAAGTACACTGAAATGGATGAAGTTTACCATAAGGTAATAAAATTGACCATCCCAGATGAAAAGCATTGGGAAAAATTGTGTGAATTTCAGGTGTAAATGGTAAAAGAGAAAAGTCAACTTCTGCGAGATCATCAATCAGCTGACAGCCAATGCAGTCCACAATTCTCTCTTTTCAACAACTGTTTTCTGTTAGAGTGGCACCAACACATCCAAACGACTTTATTTCCATGTTCCAATTAGAGTCTAATTTTGCAAATAAAATTCTATTTGTTAGCATAGAATTTATGTAATCTATTGTAAAAGAATTTTCCTATAAATACTTCAATGTACGAAGTATTCAGGGTTGGATAATTTGAGTTTTGAGAACTCTGTGTATGATTGTGGAGCTTTTGTACACTTTTTAATGAAACCAAAGAAGTTGCAGTAGATATTGTGAGATTCATGTGGTAATTATTTTGAGCATTATGGTTTCCTCTCTGTTATTTCACTTCCATTTCAGCTTCTGTATGAAAATCTTACTAGTTTATAAACTGAAATAAAAAATATACTCTATTTATTAAGATTTTCACAAATGTGTATTTCTTCTAAAGAATTAATTCATTTTCTATGGTCATTCAGACTCCTACCTTTTCTATCATCACATATGCAACATCAACTTAATTGTGCTCAATAAGTCTACCTACCTTGCCTTATTTTTTTCTTTGCAATTGAGTCTTTGAAATCATCTTTAGTTTCACTAATCATTATTTTTATCCAACAAACAAATTATAAAACAAATTTCAAACATATTCACTTATATCTAGCATAAAATTTGGTACTCAGCCTTAAATTGAATATTTTAAAAAAAGTGACATAGAGAGAGCCCTCTATGGTTAGGTAGGGCTAGCTACCTAGCTAAAAGTTGGTTTTTGGTTACCTTTCTTCAATCCTATCTTCAGCCAAGGAAGTTGGGGAGAGTGATAACAATATCTATCAACTCTATAAAGATGTGGCATGAAGCTAGGGAGCCTTATGTTTTCCTAAAACATTACAACCAGGTGTCTTTCTACCCAGTTGTGTTGGATAGGGATTGGTGGTTCGTATTAAGACACGACCCTAGATCAAAACACATTTTTGAGAACAACAATGTATCATGCCAAGCAAGGAAGATAATCACGGCGATGAAAACATAAAGTGATATGTACTTGTGTTATTTAATCCTTTATAATATTGTTTTGTGTTTATGTTTTCTTGATTTCACTAATTATATTGTTTTTATTTGTCTTGTTAGCATTTTATATAATTTGTAACATTCACAAACATTTTTACATGTTTTTTTGGAGTGGAAACATTTTTACACTTAAAACTAAGTATTTCCAATTGTGTATAATATCTATGACATTAAGGATTCAAGGTCATAATCCTTCTCAAATAGGAAACTGAGAAAAATATAACCAAAATGAGAAAATAGTGAATTTAGAAACAAAATTGAAGATTATTCTTGATTTAGATACTTGTTGGTTTATTAATCAATTCACATGTTTTTTCTTCTTGTTTAGTTGAAAATCAATATAAATCATGTAGTGAGAACTCTAATATTAAATTCTTGACATAAGAGATAAAGTCTTGTTTACTATATTTAAATTACAGTTCTTACAACATTATGTAAACTAAAAGGAGGTCATATGCATGTATAAAATGTTGATTACATCATTTTATGGACCATAAGAGAAACAAATGAGCTTACATGGATGCATGAGAGGTTGTAATTTTTCTTCATGGATAATGGAACACCTTTGACTTATTTTCAATGGTAATTATAAATAAAAGTTGAATTAATAAATATTTTATGGTTGAGAATTAAATGATAAACAATGCGATGGTGATTAAGAGGCATTTGTTTGACTTTCAAATTGATTTGGTGATGCATTTTTCTTTCCTATTTATATTATGTAAAATAAATATCTATTTTTATGTATATTAGCTAATGATGTAATATTAGCTAGGACAAATGTGAAAACATGAATTTTAGTGACTATCATGTGATAAGTATGTGGAAAAAATATTTTTTCTTTAGTTGTTCATTAAGAAATAATCAAATTTATTATTTGTCAAAAGTTTAAATCTAAAATAGTATGATTTTTTTATTGTTTAACTCATATTTATAATTAAAACGAGTTAAATTTAAACCAGAACAATAGCAAATAAAGAACTAAAATAGCACCAAAATGTTATATCTTTATTACTAGAAAAAAAATTGGTTTCCAATAGAGCAAATCCCCAACTACAAGTAACTTCACAAGCCTTATTTTACATTTCTTGATCCTTATCTTTAGAGAGAGAAATTTCTAATTTAAACTGTAAAGAGTTGTTATAAATATTAAATTTAAATTACTTGAAAATATCATAACTTTAGTAATAAATTAAATTTTATAAGAATACATATATATTTTTAAGTTATATTAAAACTAATTTAATTATAAAATATTATGACTCAAATTTTTTAAATTTAACAATATATTAAATATTATAAACCAATATTAAATTGGTTAAATTGTATTTTTGAATAATTTATTATTATTAATATTTTATATTAAAAATTGAATGAGTTACATATTTTAATCTTATTAAGAACTAACTAAATGATTTTACCTTTAATTATTTTTTCCTTGTGAGTATTGAAATATTTTACTAATTAAGTTAGAATGAATATGAATTAACTATCTAACCAATAAAGAAATATTTATTGTAATTTTACAATCATAGTTTCAACAATACTAAAATTTGTAATTTATAAAAATATATTTGCATTTTTTTAAAGTAAGTTGTTTTGCATGCAATTTCATATATCAAAGTTTGATATAAGTCCACCAATGCATAATCTATAATATATATTATTTCATAAAAATAAACACCATGATGATAACCATCTAACAAATATAAACATCATATAAGATAGACATTCAAATTCACTACCATCATGTAATTATATATGCCTCTAGCAAATATAAATGACATTAGATAGCACACACATCTAATAATGTAATAGGGCATCATCATCATGATCATATCTAACAAAACACAAACATTGTAATCTAGCATCATCACCACACACATCCTCAAATTAATATACATATCATGTCAAATAACTATTATCACATACACATCTATCTGAAAGCAAATTAAATGAACATATCTAACATGACCTAACAATATACACAACAACAACAACATATAAATTAAGTAAATAAACATGAACAAAAAAATGCACCATATATATTAGACCAGGATGGCACTACTACGTCTGTTGTATAATAACTACAACGTTTATACAAACAAGTCAAATAACTACATCAAGTCAAATAACTAAAATCAAATATATTATACAACAGATGTATTACTGCTAGCCTGGTCTGCAATATAAGATGATGGATAGTCAACTATTTCCTCAACATATGTCGAACTCTAAGGTGGAGGAGGAGGTGGTTGGTCTACAACAAAAGATGATGGATGGTCAACTACTGCCTCAAGGTTTGTCAAACTTTGAGTTGGAGTAGGAGATGGTTGGTATGCTCTATTATGAGAAACATAAAGCACATCCTCTAGCTACGACATCTCATCATCAAATGACTGAGGAGGAAGTGTACTACTAAAATGATTACCGACATACTTACAACCATGATTCAATGGGTAGTACTACCATAAGCATCATGATCACCACCCACATCATCAAGATAATGATCACCACTCTCATAATCGTGATTATGATAACCACTCTCATCATCATGATCATCACCCTCATATGAAATATATGTCGTTGCATGCCCTGCATCCCTCATTTCTACCAGTATCCTACTATATCTAAAGATATTATTCATAAGATAAATCCTCTCACGTGGATAGTACTTGTAGATATCCACAAACCTAGGATCTGTGTTTATATCTCGATCCCTCGCAGGGCGAACTCACTCTTCAACCAAAACTCTGGAAAATTTGTCGTAGTAGTCCATCCTAAATAAAAAACCAGCCCTATTTCCCCTTGAGGAACATGCGTAACCCTCTTGGGCCTCACCCATCTCCTCATATCCTCCATCCAGTGGGGGAGGAGGCATGTCCCCATTGAATGTGCTGATGTATACAAAATATATAGTACACAACAATAATTAGCCAATTTAATAAAACAAGTTAAAGAATGTGCTATAATAAATTTTATTCTAAATAATTAAAACAATAAAAAGAAACTAGATTAATTTAAAGAAAACACTAATATTAACTCTATCATCTGGAGGCTCAACCTATGTGAAGAGAATGTTGGGACACTGTCTCCAATCAATCCCTGCGGACATAAATTCCAACGAGACAAATGCATGGTCATCCTCATTGGCTAGTAGCATCAGTGCCTAGGAAGAAATTTGAGCCAGATACTCTGACATGCCCTTCTTGGGAATCATCTTCCCCCACATATGCATCTGGAACTCAATTATCGGTCTAGTGGGGAGATGGTAAAATGTAGTCCTCATCTCTGGAAACCTATCGAAAAAGAAAAAAAAAATATTTGAATTGAAATGGAAGCTCACCCTCCCATCTATCATCACACGGCATCTATCTAAATCCATAAAAAAATTTCTCAAAAAAATAACAGACCATTTGATACAACGTGGCACCTAAATCAAAGAATTGACATGATACAAAAGAGGGTAGTTAATGTGTTTCCCATCACTATTAAAGTGATAAATGGTGGTGAATAATAATGAGAGGCACCTAAACTCATATGGAGCAAAATAAAAAATCCAAAGTTGTCCACCACGTACCTAAAAATATGTTGGATGGACTGTGTTAGGGCTCCTTATTTTCCCAAGGCTGAGAAAGGAAACCAAAGAGGTAACCACAAACCAACTTTCAATTTGGCAGCTAGCCCTATGAAATCAAATATGGATCTCTCTATATCAAGCTCACAGTCAATGGAAATGACTGGAGAATAAGGATTTTATTCTAGTTATAAGCTCAGTAGGGTTTTTTATTTAGGTTTGATTAGGGTTTGTTGGACAAAGAAGCACCAAGTTTTGAAACTAGGTAAGATATCACAAAAATATCAGTTGCAGACATAGTATGAAGCAAGGTAAATGTGATTCAGTGACACAATTGGTTTGTCATTGTAGTGTGGTAAGGAGGAAAACATATAATAATTTAAGTGAGCATAATGAATTCACTTATTTCAGAGGATGAAACACTTAGATGCTAATCTTAAACAAAAATAGAGCATAAAAGAATGATTTATGTTTCAAAACTTAAATGATAAAGAATAGGAAGAAAGTAGATGGATTATTAAAAAACTTGATCATCAGATGCATAAGAAAATAGAGAAAAAAACTATCACTAATCACATCACAAGAATCCCATAAAAATAACTGCAACTGCCTGTAAATTTCTTCTACAAATTGTCAAATACGCTAGTACCAAAAGTGTATGAACTTCAAATATCCAACCCTATCAATGAATTGATTTTGAGTACATATAGAATATAAAACAAGTTTCCACCTCTAGGGGTTGAATCATGATCCATATAAACTAATTAATGAATCTAATGACTCGTTGCCTAATCCTAAGAAAGTTAGAAACAACTTTCCCCGTTTTTAGCTAACTAATTGAGCTTTTCTCCCAAGGAATTAATAATAAGATCATTTTTAAAAATATGACCATTAATAGGCATATTAACCATAAAAAAACTCATGATATAGCTTTTATATCGACCATTTTTTATCTTTGGCCTCCACGTGTCAAGAAAATTCTTCAAACCTAGAAAAACAACAAATTTTTTGAGAAACACAACAAAAGCACAACAGAAGTGCAACACAACTTTGGAGGATGATTTGGAGGCCTTCCTGGATGGTTTTTTGGTGGAAAAATGTATGGTTGGAAATTTTAAGATGTCTTCTACACCATGGAATTATCAAGCACTATAAAACACTAATCCAAACCTCTAAAAAGTTACCTTGAAGTCAAGTTGTCCCAGAAGCGCAACGAGTGGTCTAAAATAGTGGCAGAAAGGTAAAAAAAATGGGCACTATCTTGTCATTCTATGAAGATATATAAAATTTCAAGCTTACAAAAGTAATTTTATTTTATCCTCACATCATTATCCATCTCCACATGCTTTCCAATCTTCATTTGGAGCCTCTGGGAAAAATCACAACGAGCAATCGTTGCATTTTTATGCACCAGTTTTTCCTGTGTGATAAAAAGCTCAAAAATTCTCAAAATTTTTCCAAAATTTCTCTCCTTTTCCATCTCTCTATCATGAATTCAAGCAACTAAGGATGCATCAACCAAGAGGTCAATGTTATATTTCTTATTCAACTTCCTTAGGGTCCTTTTGGGCTTCTTCTTCATGTTCTTAACCCTAATTTTTCAAATAGTGTTTCTGGTGTAGTAGTGCCTTGCCATGTGCCTCTTCATGGCAATGTATCTGTTTTCCTTCTTCAATAGCTTCTCTAGGCATTCATTTACTACCCCAAGCTATTATTCTCCATCTTCTTCAATTTCATCATCTATGATGTCATTTATGTCTTCGTGGGCTTGAGGAGGAGATGACTCTTTTTCATGTTTTTCCTTTCTTGCCATTGTTCTAGTTTTAGGCCTTCTATGTTTCATCTCAATGTATTTCTCTTCTAATAGCTCCAAATCAATTATTTCTTTGCCCTTGTCCTTTTCTACCATAACATATGCCTTGCTGGATGATGGATGGTCCCCTTGTGGTTTTATTTACAACAATAGGTCTAGTTTCAATTGCTTATTTTCTTGTTGCAAAAAAGACACCATAAAATTTGCCTTGGCAAGATCATCTTTGAGATCTCTGATCTGTGCCTCTTTCTCTTTAATTGTGTCTTCAACCGCCTTATCTTCATGTATTTCTTCTTCTAGGTCTACATTTTCAAGTTTATGAGGTATCTATAAATCAATAGGTGCTTGTTATTCATTGTGAAATGGTGTATCATGTTTTCCTCTTGATGATTTTTGTCTCATAGTGCCAAGATGAGTTCCTTGTTCACTGATAGTCTTCCTAGGAAACATGTTTGCTTGAGCCATAATTCTAGGTCTAGGAATATTTGCTATTTTAGGGGCAAACACCAACCTATTACCTCTGTTATAGGTATTTGAAATTTCTGATCTAGATTGTTTCTTTATCATTGATGGCTTGTTTGATGAGCCAACCTCCTGTGGCCTAGATGATGATAAGTGAGTTCTTTGACTCTTTGGATGGTTTGAGGTAGGCAGAAGAGAAAATTCCTCCAAGAAGGTCTCCCATGGCATGTTTATCTATGCCAGTTGGTGGAGGACTATTTTTTTGATCAAGCCATGATGAAATAAACTAGCTGAATGATCCTTTCCCTTTGACTACACCTTCTCTGTAATTTTAACCAAAATTCTGAACATGTAGTAAGGTAAGTTGAGGGACTTTTGAGAAGTAAAATTCATTAACAACTTGTTTTGGTATTGGTACAACCTACTAAACTTGCCCTCACAAGTGAAGTATTTCATGATATTTCTTGTACTTGTCCAAAAATTTTCTGCTAGGAAAGATAATAGAAGGGGAGTCTTTGTACTATGGTTTCAAGAAAGATTTATAGTGCTCAATGTCTAAATCCTTCCCCTTGAACAAAATCTATAATATCTAATGACAAAGATATAATATGGATTTTTGTAGCAGAAGATATAATATCTAATGACACCATGAAGTTTACCCCTGCAATTGTGACATGATCTCTTCTAAAATTGATAGAAAATAAACTTATTAAGTCATGGTTATAACCCACCTCCTACACTTTATTACAAAACGTTAGGAAACCTACGTCTTCAAATGAATTCCTTATAAAATCTAATGCATTTACCTCTTTCAGATGATTAGGCTCATATCTTAATATATTTCCTCCTTTGAATTTCATATTTTCACTGGCCTCTACCATGTTTGACCTCACTTCTGATAGGAAACCCTAGTCTCACACAAGAATGGGTAAGGGTACTTGAGCTGCAAAATAGGGGAGAAAACACAAAAAGTTTAGAGTATAGAATGAATGGGATGGAGGGAAATTAAAATTATGAAAAAATTATGGGGAGTAGGGAAGTGTTTTAGGAACACAATAAAAGTGGAATTTCTAAATTTGAGCGAGGGAAAGTGGAAAAAAGAGGGAAAACACAATCCTAGTCTATAAGTGCAACAACTAGCTAGGGTTTGTGTGGGAAATTGTTGAAATGAGTGAAATAAAGCAAGGGGAATGGTAATGTTTGTATAATTAAGGATATTAGGGATGTATAGGCCAATAAAATAGGAAATTTCCTTATCACGTGAAGCAAAACTATGAAATCACAAAAGCACAACAAAAACACAACAACAAACTATAGGGAAGGAGTTTATCAATTTTGTGAAGAAATTAATTGAAGGAAAGATTTGTAATGGTCCCACTTACTTGTTTGAAGCTGTTTAAAACAATGAGATGGAATTTTCACTTTTTCTTTCCCTCATTATGCCTCCAAAACAAAAGTGCATCAAGTTTCCAAAAACACCATAAAAGTGCAACAGACTGATAAATTGAGTAAATTGGTGATGTAATCCAAACATATGATGGATGTGGAAATTTTTTCATTGCAAGAGAGGAGCTCTTGAAGACTTGGAAGGATATAATTAACTCTTGGAAATATTTGTTTCTATTTATAGCTCAAAAAAATCGATTTTGGCATGTTTAGTGGAGTGACATCATGTACTTTACCAAATGACATGATGATGTGCTTTATTCCCTAAGTACTAAGTCCCATGACATTTTCTTGTTTTGAATAATGGTGACATGAATCTAAATGGAAAAACTATGACAATCATGAAATTCGCATGATCAACCCTATGACACCATGAATCTTCTTTTTCAGATTTTAAATAATGACACTTAATGAAGGAAAAATAACCTATGGTGACTTAATGAATCATGAACTGATATGATTTGACCTTGATGACCATGACATGAGAGTGAAAATCAAACTTATACAATGACTTGAACATTTAAAAACCAAGATAGGTATCAAATTTTATTTTAAAATGTAACAATTTGACCATAAGACCTTATCAATCACGTGGAAATAGTACATTTGATAATTACTGACTCATAGACACTAACAGAATACATGAGGCCCAACATATCCCTGAGAGTAGGCAAGTTGAATCTCTATTGAAACCCCATGGGGGACATCAGGGAACTGGGGAAAATCCCCACCTCTCATGGATAGGCTAGTGATAAATTATATGTCCTCCTCAGAGGGAATATACTATCCCCGAGGACCGACATGGACACATTGTTCCTGGACACTCCATTGGTGGATAAGATACGCCAACAAGATAGAGTGCACCTTCAAGGATGTAGCCTCCTCATAGTACTTTAGGAGTCCTACATTCCTTAAGAGCGCTCAATTCTTTGTAGTAATAGGGTGAGGGAATAGATCCTTCTCCCTCTCTCTTGCCTCCCATGGTCAAACCACATTGTATTAGTATGCCATTTTCTCCTGTTGCTCCCTCTACAAACATCTCTGCCACATGATTGACATATAAAATACGTTATCCTCATACATGAAATATTTTTTTTTTATTAAATGTAAAATGTATTTATAAATATGGAAACATAATTTTCAATTAAAAAAAAAATCATCGATGCACCAAAAAAAACAGTCATGCACCAACTCGTGTGCATTGTAAAACACATTCACACCAACAATGGTGCACACATACGTATGAAGCACCAAAGTTGGTTCACATATTTAAATTTTCATCACAGTGCATCACACTTATGAATCAATGCTCACATATAAATTTATTGCACTGGTACAAAACATTTAGGTTATCGAACGCACCAAGCTATAGTTATATTTTTAAATATTATTTTTGTGGTGTGTTTGTTAAATATAAACGTACTAGTCATTACCCAAAACTTGTACACCGATATACAATTTATAGCTTTACAAGTGCGTTTTCATTTACGAAAAAAACTGCAACAATAACGATGTGTTATTTTCATGCATCAAACCTTAGTGCGCCCCTATAAATTTATAGGGTGCACTGCTTTCAGTACGAGTTGAACATATTGAGCACACCACACAAGTTTTTTTTTTTTTTTTTTCAAAAAAAATGGATTTTTTAAGATAATTTTCAATTCTAATCTGCTAAAAAATTAAAATAGAGAGAAAAAAATACATTACCTAGACATTTACTTGTAGGGGAGGCATTGTTGACACATAATTGAGAAAAACAAATTTCACCATGGTTTGAAAATATTGGAAAGTCAAGCACTGAGTATAGTACAAAAGGAGCGTGAACAATAGAAGCATCGAAGTGAGGGTGCTTTCATGAGGAAAGAGTGGCACTAGTGCTTCAAAGCTCTCAAACATTATAGATGGTAAGAACAAAATTTACTGTTGGGTGGTTTTTTTTAATTTAACCCTCCTACTGTACGTTACTATAGCTGCATCGGTGCAGAAGATATCCAAGAGCACCATTTTTTTAAATTAAAAAATATATAGTGATGCTTTTGTTAATATGCCTCAGGGTGTTCTAATACAAGTGCCACACCAATAGTTTATTTGAATATAACATCACTCTTTTAAAAAAAAATTAAAACTACCTTGCGGTGCTCTTTACAAGAAGCCCCAAGGAATTTTAACACATTTATAACATCGGTGCATCGTTGGAAAGAAAGAACTACATTATTTTTTTAATTTAAAAAATATAACAATGCTACTTCTTGGTATGCATCGAGGCATTTTCAACATGAAGGGAATCGGTGCAACGGGTTTATATAACACCAACAATTTTTTAAATTTAACATTTTTTCCAGTGCTATCTATTATTCAAGAATGAATGCATTGTGTTATTTAGCGCACCATGTTTTTATTTTATAATTTTTTTTTCACAGTGCATCATGTTCTATTTGACATCGGTCCTTGTATGGATAGTAAAGCATCGATGTGTGTGTATATTGTAGATGCACTGTTCAAAAAACATATGCTAGAAAATATGCCCAGCCACCTCTGCTAGTGACCTCCAGTACAAATGGATTTTTGGGCTATTTTTATAAGGGCTTCTGCAAAAAACTCTGCTAGAATGTCTTTTCCTTGTAGTGAGCTTAGGAGTTAGGAGATAGCAAAGGAGATTCAATGTATGATTTTTTTTTCCATGGATAAATATAAATTGGACATCCCCGGGAATTAAAAAGGGTCGAATAATATTACTAGAAGAGCCTTACCAAAAGAAAATAGGGAACTATTAATTGAGTTAGTTGTCATAGGAGCATAGGGACTGCCACTTTCAAGGCCAACAAGTGAAAAGGCTGTTGAAAATTAGACGTTGTAGAAAACAAAGTTTGAGGGGATTAACATTGGCAATGATAGAGGCAGGCTTAGTGCCTTAGATGGGGTAGCTAAGACCCATAATGAATTCACCCAACTCTTAGTAATAACTAGTCTTGGACTACTAATGTTAAGCCCTATATAAGTCCCATGTTAACCAAAAACCCCTTATTACTTCCTAGATATTCATTAATTACATTTCTATTGTTATATTGTTATGTAGGTTAGAACCCCCATGGTCCCTTTTTATAATAATTGTATCCTTTGTTTATAATATATACACTAAGGAGACCTAGTCTTAGGATCATAAAATATTGTCTCATTCATTATATTTATTGTGAAAGGAGGTTTATCCCTCAAAGTAGACTGTAATTATTGGTTTCTTATCATTTTTAAGGCACAAGGATCATACTATTTAGAATCAAAGCTCTTGATCCTAGGGTTTTATTGCTTCAAACAAGTCATTATAGAATTTTTGTTATATATATATATATGTTATTTTTTTATTTATTTTTTATTTTTTTTCTAGGAGGTTTTAGATGGTGTAATGTTTCTTCCTAGAATAATTTTGCTAAAGTCGATTTCACAAGTTTGGTATTTTTGGCTATTGTGGGGGCCCATGAATTTTTGGAGATGAGACTTAGGAGAAGGGGGTCGAAATAAGTTTGCTAGTCGAATGTGGGGGCCACACCCACATGAAATACACACCCATTGGAGAGAAGAGTCGAATTTCCAAGGGAGGAGGTCGAAATATTGGATGGAGGGATCCACATGAGGAGGAAAGAAAAAATTATAAATAGAAGGAGCATAGAAGATATTGGGGCTTTTGAAGATTTGAGATTCACTTGTACCTAACATGCTTAAAATGTTTAGCTGAGTCTGCACTTGAGATTATCAAGCGAGTTTCTCACCCATTTCTTCAGTGGACTTTGAGTGCCAACTCAAGGAGGGAAGTTTATTTCCTTGTGGGCATCTTCACCATTAGTTTTTAGGCAATTCATGGGGTTTTATTAGCAATTTATAGGGCATAGTTGTGGAGTACAACTTGATTGTTGGGGTCAGTGTAGAGAATAAGTTTTGTTGAGATTTCTGAGGGATTTTTCCAGTGCCATTTGCCAAATATTTTTGGAAATTAACAACATGATCTTGGAGATAATCCTTGATGCTTCAATGCGGAATTATGGTGATTGTGTGGGCATGCGTAGAGGGAAATTTGTGGGCACACGTGGGAGTTGAGGAGTGGGTTTATGGCATTCAGTTGAGCAGGGGAATTGAGTATGATAACTGGGGGAGTAAAGACCAGCATTTTGGCACCATTTGGGAGGGATGCAACAACAATTTTCTAGGAGGGTCATATTTTCCATCCAATTGTGGAGGTTGTGTTATTTGGGTGTCAATTTCAAGGGTCAGAACTAGACCAAACCATTTTTGGGTTTTGGTGGGTTTTTGGAGAGGAGTTCGGGGTTATTTTACCAGAATTTTCTGAGCACCGTAGGAGGGCCTTTTAGCAGGTTCCTTCCAGAAAACATAGTAGTTTTCCAAGGCAACACAAAGCATAGTTGGGGAACTCATTTATACATCAAGGCATTGTATTTTACTAGATGAGGCTTGTCTAGCTTGCCATTTGGAAAGCCCAGGTGCACTCCTTTCATACCCCATTCTACTATTGCTCCATATAATAAAATGACTCAGGTGGATGATATTTTTGGATATTTTCTAGGTGTCTACTTATGTATCTGAATTTTGTGTTTGCATGTCATTTTTTGCTTTGTTTATCACTATATTTCCTAAGTAGGAAAATTACAATAGTATCAGAACTTAGATCTTGGCTCAACCGTGGGATTTTCATATGACCTTGCAGGACCGAAAAAACATTACTTACCAGGGGCATAGATATCTGAGTAGGGAGATGGAATTGGAGATCACTCCTGACTCTAAAACTCCGGAGAAAATAGTGGTGATGAAAAACATGACAGAGCCAAAAAGCATAAAGGAGTTAGCGTTTGAGAGCCTTTCGAAGGCCCTGAGTGGTTTGGCCAAGGGACAGAAAGAAATATTGGAGGAATTCAAGCAGTAAAACCGAGACAAGCGATTCCAACATGAGTTCCTTCTTGGGGAGACTTCTTGGGCTTCCCACCAGTATGAACACCACTCCCCACTAGCTAATCCACATGTTGCAAAAAGAAATATGCACATTAAATGACTATGAACAACAACCTGCAAAATATACAATTCTCCTTATTTATCTAACAACTTTTATCCTAAGAGAAACATAGATATATTTAAAAAGAGATAAATTACAATAGAATATAGTAAAACCTATTTAGTATTTCTCGAAGCAGTGTTACTAAAACAGGGCTTTGTATTAGGTCTAGAATCCTTGAAAATCAGTTATTCTTTTTTCATTCTTCCTACCTAGGGAAACCACAGGGTTATCCATCCGTTTTCTATTCTGATCCACACACATAACAAACTCACAAGTCTCGCAACAACATATGCACATAATATGATGACATCCAGACATTTTTTCAACAATATATTTTCATCTTGGACAATGTTTCCAGTCTTTCCCTTTGGATAACTTGAAGAGCGCCTTGTCACCTTTCTCTTCCTCAGGAGGCGACACCTTATTTATTTTATTTCAATCCAAACCCTCATGCCCTAATCGTGCAAGGTTAATTTGTGTTCAATGCAGAAAATTTTGAAGCCATATATTAAAAATGGCAGGAAACATGTTTTATACACCAAACAAACCATATGATATATTTTAAGCCTAATTATTGGAGTAGGCATGTAACCTTCGAGGGTTTGGATTACATGTAGACACATGCAATGGTCATTTAAATTTTTATGTTATGGTTATTGGTGGAGGGGGATTAGAACCTGCCTGGGGCTAGGTTCCTGCAAACCCAAAACACATCACAACTAAACCCAACTCAGTTCAACCAAATTTAAACCATCAACGGGAAATCGGTTCCAACAACCTCACATCCGACGATGATTCCTATGACAAGTGGCACAATTTTATCGGTTCACGGTCAACCAAGCGCATTTAACTGTTTGAAAATTTTCACTTGGTGCGATAGGAATCTCATTGGCATGGGACGAATTTGTCGCTCCACGTGGACGAAAGTTAGAAATTGTATAACAGTTTGCAGGTGGGTGCGAATTGGAGGAAAATTAGCAGAAAAACTTTTATGGAGCATAACTCAGTTAATTTTTGACCTTTTTGAGTGCAAAAAGAATCCGAATAGGGGTTTTTGACTGTTTTGGAGCCATTGGAGACATTGTTTTAGAATCTTGAGCAATGTAGCTTGATGTAAACACATATTTTTGAGCATAATGAAAGAGGACCAACATTGGAAGCTAGACCAAGAGATGTAGCCCAGGAGGGGTGAAATCCATCATTTATTGTCCTGTGTATAATGTTATGATACCGATTTCTTATTTATTTTATGAAAATTTGAGTTTTAAAGTATGTTAATGTGTTAAATAAATTGACATAATTTACTAAAAACCCTAATCATTACACTTTCAATTTTCACCATAAACTCTCAAGTTTTCAAATATAGTTCAATTTGGTATCAAGAAAATGCTAAAAATTAAAAGTGCTTGGATTGACTCAAAACTAGTTCCAAAGCAAATATCTCATCCCTATGAATCCAACGCAACTTGTTTCACTCAAAACTGACATCAGATGCTCTTGATATCACGTTTTGATCAATTTTGAAAACAACTAAATTTTTTAAATTGAGTTTGTAGGGATGTTGAGTCAGCAATTCATACGTTGACTGGGAAATGATTGGGCAGGGTGACTGTACCACTCATCGACCAATGGCAGGAGTACAAGTAGCAACTGTTGATTGGGTCAGATTATTTGTTTTCTATTGGTTTGAATTGTAATTGTGTGGACCAATTAGGAGGAGCTACGTGGAAGCATCGGATGCTATGGATATCGTGTTTTGATCGATTTGGAAAACAATTAAAATTTTTAAATTGAGTTTGCAGGGATGCCGAGTCAAAAATATGTATGCTAACTGGGAAATGATTGGGCAGGGTGACTGTAGCTCTCATTGACCAATGGGATGAGGAAAAGTGGCAACTGTTGATTGGGTCAAATATTTTTTTTCTATTGATTCGAATTGTAATTAGGTGGATCAATTAGGAGGAGCCACATGGGCCAATCCTTGGCTTCCACATGGCCTCCTAATCGCCATGCAAATTTTTTTTTGAGGTTGATCTTACTCCATAAGGATCGAATGCAAGAACTATAACGTGCCAGTCAAGCCCTCCACTGGCCTGCCTGTGTTAGTTATTAACCCCTTCAGTTCAAAATGCATTTTTGAAGATTCATTTATGCAAGGCCGGGGGTCGGGACTGAGGTTAATCCTAGACCCCAGTCTACCCAACCATACCATGTGGCCGTAGATAGGGTACGAAGTTAATCCCGACCCCAACCATATCTTATATTCGATACACAAAATTTTGGAGCCATATATTAAAACCGATGGGAAACATGTTTTATACACCACACAAACCATATGATATATTTTAAACCTAAGTCCTGGAGCAGAAAAGTAACCTCCAATGGCTTGGAATACATGCAGACACATGAAACAATTATTTAAAGGTTCATGTTATGGTTAATGGCAAAGGGGGAGCGAAACCTGCCTGGGGAAGTGTTCTCGCAAAACCAAACCACAACGCGACTAAACCCAACTCAGTTCAGTCGAAGTTAAACCATCAGGGGAAAATCGGTTCCAACAACCCCACATATGACAATGAGTCATGCGCCAAGTGGCACAATTTTATCGGTTCATGGTCAACCAAGAAAATTTAACCATTTGAAAAATTGCACCCGGTGCAGTGGGAATCTCACTGGTGTAGGGAAAATTTTCCATTCCATGTGGCCGTAAAAGTTTGAAATTGTAGAACAATTTTTAGGTGGGTGCGAATTGGAGGAGAGTTAGCAAAAAAACTTCTATGGAGCATAACTTAGTCCTTTTTTGACCCTTTTGAGTGCATAAAGTGCCCAACTAGGGGTTTTTGACTGTTCTAGAGTGATTGGAGACATTTTTTTAGAATTCTGAGCATTGTTACTGGATGTAATCACATATTTTTTAGCATCATGAAAGAGGCCAAACATTGGAAGCTGGACCAAGAGATGTAGCCGAGGAGGGGTGAACTCCTTCATCATTTGTTGTCATGTGTATACTATTATGGGACATATGTATTCTTTATTTTCTGCAATATTGAGTTTTAAAATATGTTAATGTGCTAAATAAATTGACATAATTGACTAAAAATCCTAATCATTACACTTGAAATTTTCACCACAAACTCTCAATTCTTCAAGTACAGATTAGTTTGGTATCAGATCTTTGGTTCTTAGTTGTTTTTATGGTTTAATTTTGTTGCAAGTGTTTCTGATTCTTACAATATTTAAGTTAAAAAGAGGAGAATGAAAGAGTGTGGCTACAAGTCCTCAAGTTAGGTCAAGGTCAAGGAGAGCACATTTTCCACAATCTCCACGACAAATTTCACCTCAAGTTTCACCAAAATCTTTACCAGTCATGGAACATGAAGGAGAGCCAGAAAATATGTCAGAAGATGAGAAGGATTTCAGAAAATCACTCTTTGACATGACAAAAATGGTTAAATTTCTCTGTGAAGAAAGGAATACAATATTGCAACAAGGTGAGAGCTCCAATCCTCAAAAGGGAGATGGAGATAAGCGTCCAAAAGGAGATGGAGGAGATGGGGACAAGCCTCCAAAAGGGAATGGTTACAAACCACCTTTAACACCACCTTTATCTTCACCTCCATCCTCACCACCATCATCCCCATCATCATCTTCTACATCAACCCATTCACAAACACCTCCAAATTCTCCAAAGGGACATGGTAAAACTCCATTTTTAAAATTTGACATAAATTTTGAATTGCCAATGTATAATGGAGAGGTAAATGCTAAAAGATTAGATAATTGGGTTATTTAACTTGAATTTTATTGCAGGATACAAAGGATCAAGGATGATGAGACCAAGATTCAACTTGCTTCATTAAGGTCGGAAAGTGAAACACTCATTTGGTGGGAAGCCAAAACTCAAGAGGACATGAAGAAACATGGTAAGGTTTTATCTTCTTGGAATGATTTGGTTGCTGCAATAACAATACAATTTTATGCATTAGAATACACGCAAAAAGATATCATGGATTGGAAAAAATTTAGGCATTTAAATAGTCAAAGTGTATAAAGTTATACCTAAGAGTTTAGAGGGAGAGAATTGATATTGGGTGTAGATTTTCATCTTAAGATACTTTCATGAAATACATTGAGGTTTACATAGCTACTTGAGACATACACTTCTCATGTTTAATCCTAAAAGTTTAGATGAGGTTTTTGTATAGGCCACATATATAGAAGCAATAGGGAAAAATGTTCCACAAGAGGGTAGAAAAAATCCATTTAAAGGTGGAGACAAAGGAAAGGGTAAATTCAAAGGAAAAGGGAAGAAGAATACTTCCATAAATAAAGAGGGATAAAATTAGCATGCAAGCATTGTTCAAAGGATTATCATGATGAATATCATTGTTGGAAACTTCATCTTGACATGAGACCCAAAAAGTTTAACAACAAAGGAAAGAAAAAGACAACTACAAGAACACAACATGATTTAGGATCCGATTCAAGAGATGAAACAAAGGTCACATCTATGGGATTGAAAGTTAAGGAATATATTGCTAGCACTAATTATTTAAATATTCATAATGAAACTTAAAGTGAAAAATAAAGAATAAATCTTTTCCATATTAGATTAATCTCAAAACATAAAAAAAATTGATACTCTATTTGATAGTGGCTCACAAGAAAATCTCTTTTCTGAAAACATTGTAAAAAAATTGAATTTGGAAACCATTCCACATCCTAAACCATATCCTTTAGGTTGGGTGTGTGACAATGAAAATTTGCAAGTAACTAGAAAATTCAAATTAAAATTCGCCATTACTACAAAGTTCATTGATGAGGTAGAGCTTGATATAGTGCCATTATACATATGTGTTATTATTTTGGGAAGCCCATATCTTTATGGCGGGAGATATATCTTTCATCACCATGAAAAAAAATATCACTTGTTTAAAGATGGTACCGAGTACATTGTTAGAGCACTTTCCAAGAAACTAAATGTTTCACTTGTGAATGATGGACAAATGAAGAGACTTGTTAACTCTAGCAAGAAATTTTTACTTATAATGATAAAACCCAAGAATGATGTTGATAATGAAGCCTTTCAAGGTTGTGATTAAAAGTTAAAATATTATTTGGTTGAGGTCATTAACCAGTATGATGAGATGTTTCAGGAGCCTAAGGCATTGCCTTACAAAAGAGGAATCCAATATGAAATCCAATTGCATCAATATTTTCCTCTTCCTAACATTGGCATGTACAAGATTTCAGTGATGGAAAATTCAAAAATTAAAAAATAAATCCAAGAGTTGCTTAACAAGGGCATCATCTGTCCAAGTATATCGCCATGTGTTTCACCTATTGTTTTGGTGCCAAAGAAAGTGGAACATGGCACATGTGCTTGGACTTCCTTGCATTGAAAAATATTATGGTAAAGAACCATTACCCTCTTCCTAGAATTGATGATTTACTATATCAATAGAAAGATGATGTGTTTTTCACTAAGTTGGACTTGAGGAGTGGCTATCATCAAATTAGGATCACTAAAGGATACATATGGAAGAAAACATTAAAAAAAAAAAAAAATTGTTTGAAAGATTGGTTATTCCCTTTGGGATTTGTAATGCTCCTACTACCTTTATGCATGTAATGAATGATGCATTGAGGCATTTTCTAGATGAATTTGTGACAGCATACTCATATGCCATATTAATTTTCAGCAAGTCCCGTGAAGAACATGTCATGCATTTCAAGAAAGTGTTAGATGTCTTGAAGAAAGAACATTTTTTTTTAAACATGTCGAAATGTGAATTTGGAAAAAATTCTTTAGTCTACTTGGGTCATATTGTTGGAGGAGGAGAATTGAAAATATATCCCTCTACGGTTGATGTCATTTTGAATTGGCCAAAGCCCAAAACAATGACAGAGGTTAGAATTTTTTTGGGAGCAGCCAAATATTGGAGAAATTTTATTTCTAACTTTTCTTCTATTGCAACTCCATTGCATGAATTGACAAGTGTGAAGCATGTTTTTTAGTGGGGAGGCAAACAACAAAAATCATTTGATGCATTGAAGGAAAATACCAGTTCAACTCTTGTACTTGCACTTGCTGACTAGAGACAACCATTTGAGATAGAGACTAATGCAAGGGACTATGCCATGGGCGCAATCCTAATGAAACATGGTAAGCCCATACGTTTTCATTAAAAAAATTTTAATGATGTAGTGGTTAACTGTCCTACATATGACAAAGAATTGTATGCATTGGTGAAAAGCATGAAAAAGTGGAAATAGTACTTGATTGGTAAGGAAACAATCATTCACACAGATCATCAGCCATTGCAATACTTGCAATCCCAAACAAAGGTACAACAAGCAAGGCAATTTTGATGGATGGGATTTCTTCAACAATTCCACTTGGTGATAAGGTGTAAGAAAGGTATCTATAACAAGGTTAATGATATGCTTTCTAGACCAATTGTTAGTGCATCCATTATTCTTAAGCATAATTATTTCATGCATGACAGTTATGTTGAGAAATATGCTTTAGATAATGATTTCAAAGGTGTATATGTGAATTTTTATCAAGGTAATAAAGAAGAGGAATTGGATTATCATGTGCATGATAAATTGTTGTACCATCTTAACAAGCTTTTTATTCCACAGGGAGAGAGAGTCAACATCATAAGGGAAGCCCATAATTCTCTTATTTCTTGTAATTTTGGTGTAGGTAAGACAATGGCACAATCACAAAGGTATTTTTACTGGCATCGTATGCTTAAAAGCGTGTCACAATTTGTAAGAGGATGTTCATTATGTGCTGTCAGTAAGCCTAGCAATAGAAAGTTGGGATTGTATACATCAGTTCTAGTACCTTCTCATCCATGGGAGAGTTTTTCTATGGATTTTGTAGGATTTATACCTATGTCTAGGAAAGTTCATGATTATATTTATGCAGTTATGGATAGGTTCAAAAAAGTGTGTATTTTTATGCATTGTAAAAAGCAGGTTACAACTCAAAAAAATGCTTAGTTATTATTTCAGAATGTATGAGTGCATTTTGGGTTGCCCACATTCATTTTTAGTGATCAAGATTCTCCCTTTGTTCATAACTTTTGGTCAATCTTGTGGGGACTCATTGACACCAAATTGAAAAAGAGTACAACTTTCCATTCACAAAAAGATGGCCAAATAGAGGTGGTAAACAAAACAAAGATACATCTTCTTAGAGGTTATTGCAGCAAGCATTTACGTTGTGGGATGGACATTTACACTATATTCAACATGCTTACAACTGTGCCAATCATTCATCGACTCAAACATTACCATTTGAAGCATGATTGCGATACTTGACCAAATATCCTTTAGATTTTATTTTGGGGAAGGATGTTTCTATTGATGCTCATAGTGACATAGAAAAAGCTAAAAGATTCATTGAACAAGTTCAATTGGTACATCAAAAAATTCAAGAACAGTTGGAGAAGAGTCAATTCAAGTACAAGACAAGACATGATAAGCATCGTGTGGATCACAATTTCCAAGTCAGTGATGAAGTTTGGCTTCAAATTAGAAAAGAGAGGCTCTGAGGAGAAGGTAAAAAATTGAAACTAATTCAATATGGTCCATTTAGAATTCTGGAAAATATTAGTAATAATGCCTTAAGGTTGCATTTGCCTTCATAAATGAAAATTTATGTAGCTTTTAATGTTGATAATTTAAGGTTGTATGAGCCTCCTTTGATTGAAGATCAAGGAGATAATTTTCATTCCTTCAATTGAAGATTTCTCTCCTGAATATCTTGAATAATTGCAGCAATACACCATCATTGATAGGAAAACAAGGACTTCAAAACAAGGGAACGTGGAATACCTTTGGTTGGGGCTCAAGGGATCAAATCCAAGAAAATCCAAATGGATTGAGATTGGAAGGGTGAGGGAACTATACTCTCATATGTTTGTTAACTGAACATGATTTTTTGGGGTCCAAAAACTTCTAGTAGGGAGGAATGATCTAGTGGATCAAGAAAATGATCAAAATTAAAAGTGCTCAGATTGAATTGAAACTAGGGCCAAAGCGAATATTTTGTAACCCTGAACCAATGCAACTCATTTCACTCAAAACTGACATTAGATGCTCCTGATATCACGTTCTGATCAATTTGGAAAACAACTAAAATTTTTAAATTGAGTTTGTAGGGATGCCTAGTTAGTAGTCCATACACTGAATGAGCAATGATTGGGAAGGGTGACTATACCTCTCATCGACCAATGGGAGGAGGACAAGTGGAAACTGTTGATTGGGTCAGATTACTGGTTTTCTATTGGTTCAAATTATAACTGGGTGGACCAATTAGGAGGAGCCACCGAGGCTAATCCCTGTGTTATAGGTCAATTTGGGCACCATTCCCAATGACCTAGTTAATTGGACATCATCTCCAGGACCAATGATCAAGGTTCTATCATTCCCTATCATTTTAGTTGCTACATGCCCTAAGACAAGAAACAAGACAAATCAAGCAAGACTTTCATCAAGTAAAGGTTTCCATGGTTTGAAGCTTATTATATGGCATATGAGAGCTCACTAACGCAGGCTCTAAGGGGCCTAAGTGCATTGCATATGCAGGTAGCCCATGCAAGGCTAATCTGCAAAGCACTTCCTGACATTCATAGGTGCGTTGGTCACATTAGGAGAGAAATTCTCATTGTTCCAAAATCTCCACTTGGCCAATGCCTTCTAGAAGAGTTCACATGTGTCAAGCTTTGGATCCAAGTGTCCATTTGACATCTACATGATTGGAAACATGTATTGCCTATTATTGGAAAGTTATTGATTGCAAAACAACCTACAGTTCATCTATAAATTGAGCACACATCTAAGTACTTGAAAAGGAAGAGTTTGAGTAGAGAAATGTTGGAGAATTTTCAATTGAGAGCTAGATTTGTGAAGTTGCCGCTGGAGAGATTTATACTATGATGAGGCTTGGAAACTTTGCTGGAAGGTCACTTCAAATAACTCACTAGGTTGTAACCTCTCTTTCTATCAATAATAAAGATTATTGCTTATTTTTCCCTATATGCATCTGTATTGACTTTGATTTTCCATATTGCAAGATCTTGGTTGATGTATATGGTTTATGCTTTACTGATTTAGCTAACTAGCTTGAATAGATATATATATTACTACATCTTCTGCTATTTCAGTGTTCTTTCTTGCAGGAAGCATTCAGCTCACAAACCACATTAATTTGAAGCTACAACGGAAGTGACAAAAGGAGCCATTTGGAAGCGACTAAACAAGTAAGCCTCCAATCCTCTCTGTGTATTTGTTCTGAGTTAGGAGAAATAGTCGTATAGTCTTTCACCTGTTTTTCTAGACTAGCACCTGTCTAGGGAAGTGTGATTTATCTGTAATTCACAATTATGGCCCAACAAATTGGCGACTCCACTGGGGACAATTTTCCTTAAGTGAGTTAAAAAGTAGCATTTTTCTTTGTTTACTGTGTCCAACGCACCCTTAGATTGGACACAGTGCTTTGTAGAGCACTATCTCCCTTCCTAGCCTACGTTGCAGAGCACTGTCTCCCCTTGGAGACTGCGTTGACTCCTGAAAGTGACCAAATTCCCTTGAATTTGACTTCGCAACTTGCTTTAGTTTTGTTTGCTGCAGTGTTTTGAAAAGTTTGATGCTCAATTGACCAGTGAATCTATATACTTCTTCATCCTTTGGCTGAAAATTTGTTCAATGTTTGTTTAAAAAAAAAAGTTTTTCTTTATCATTGACAAGTTGATTTCAAAGTATTTTTTATGGTCACATTAAGAATAATTTTCTTTCGAAATAGGAAATTGTCGTAAAATATTCATTTCCTTGATAGGAGAAATTGTTGTTGAAATCCTCATTTTTCCTTCAAAAGAGAAATTGTTGTTTGTATTCTTCGTTTCTCAAAAGTAAAAAGCATTTGAATTATTGATCTAATGCACCTAGTTTCTTTTCTGCATTCATAACATTAAGGAAAATGAAAAGAAAAACTTGTACTTGCATGTAGGATTGTGTGTGTTTTGCGATAGGAACATTATGAAATCTGCATTTAGTTTTTGATTAATTGATTTTGTTTTTGTTCATTGAATTTTTTTCTCATGAACTATTTTCTCTCTTCCCTTAGTAGCTAGGTTCTTCATTGAAAAAGCTGAAAGTGAAAGTTTGTTTATCATTCTTAGCTAGCATTTTAGGAATTTCATATACATCATCGTGGTGAACCTTTGAAAGTAAATTTGTTAAGTAAGATCAACATAAAATAAAACTCAATTTACTTAACAACGCTTTGGAACCATAACGATAACATTTAGAAGTTCTAGGCTAGAGACATGTTCCGGTGTTGTAAAACATAGCAGTTGTCGTTTACTTGTCTATGATACGTTCCGAGTGTGATACCTCACTCCATGTATGTAAGTATATCATAGCTTGTCCACGTACTTTTGGGTATATCAGGTGGTGTTACAGTGCGATAAGTATAAAGGGGTGCTCTCACTGTGAGGTTTCGCATCAGATAGCGCTAATACGAACTTGGGCCTCCATGTACCTTCGGGTATATTTTGGAGGACAAATTTTAGGTGTTATCCATCCATAGTGAACCGAGTCGGCCACCATGAAATTGTGATACACCGAACACAGCATTCGGGGAGATTACCTGCCCGTATTTCTTGGTTCACCATGAGGTATTATGTAGTTCACAGTTGCTTGGTAAACCCTTTTGCCTAACATTACCCTCTCTTTTTTTATTTGTTTTTTGGTTAAAATAAATCATTAATCGTGGAATAAAAAAATCCTATCCCCTGTCGTTCACGTAGATTAGCTTTAAAACCACATTTACCACCAGAAGTTACTTCTGGTAGGCAAAGGCGATCACGATCTACTGAATCAAGTACAATTCTTACCTCTGGCGAAACATCATATTTTAACCTAGAGTTAGCTCAAATTGTTTCCACACATCTCGGTTCATTTACTGTTGTCGAAACATAGTTTTCACGGCTACTCGTGGTCACGATCCATTCAATCGCTGAGACCATATCTCCTGGACCTAATGTTGTTCAATCACAAATTGATCCAGATCCTGTCTCTTCTTTGCCAGAAAATCTGAATCCTGAAATCGAATAACTGGAAGTTGTTCCTACCTTGGTCATCCCATAAAGTTCTATAGCCACTAAAACTCCTATATCACACAATCAACCGTCTGAAATATATTTTGGGCCTGATGGTGAAGTTATTCCTGGTTTAATTGCGATTGAAGAAATCCCACAAGACGATACACCTTTAACTCAAACCTATTTTGGGGGGGGACCTTTACCTGTACCAGTATTTTCCTCAATCGTTTCCATCTGATTTTTTTGATCCTATTTCCATTCAATCTCCCATAGATTTTGGAGGGTATACATTTGGTCAAACAACCATGTCTGAACCAACATCTTTGATTGGGTCTATTGTTCCAATTACGTCAGCTCCTACCCTCGATACTCCGTCGACGTTCACAACCTCACTAGAGTCATATTTGCACGGTGTCCCTCCGGTCCCAACAAGTCACAAATCATTATCTAGCATGTTCTCTAGTGCATCTTCACGTTCATGGTATTTTCCAATGTCATCATCTGGTGTTTTAACTGGTAGTCCTATAGTTAGTACTGAGCAACTTGATTCATTACATACATCATCAGGGCATTATCAAGTCGGTCCTTTTGGGTCAATTCCTTTAAATACCATATCAACTGGACTCCCAACATTCGGCGAAAAATATTTTCCATCTTATTATCCCTCCTTATGCTAGGGGGAAACCTTGGGTTACCCAATACGACAGTACTCAGTCACTTTTTGGTCAAACTAATGTTGACATGAATGTTTGTCAATGGCAGCCCACTCTGCCTATCCAACCACAAACGTTGTACAATCATATCAACTAGTTCAACCTGTTACACCCACTTCATTACCACTTATTAATACATCTATACCCCTGTTACATAATCAAAATATTGTACATCAACCTTAACAGGCAAGTTCTTCAACTCAATATCATCAAATTTTGAGTCCACAGACTCAAAATCCTTTGGTTAATTTACAACAACATGTATCAGGAATTATTTATTCATAAGATGGTGTACCATTTTATGGGATGTCACAAACGTAACTTGGTTATACATATCAACCGAATCCAACTTATACTAATTTGGGTTATAACATTGGTGGACAGACCCCTTGGCAGCCACAAGCGCAAATGCCTCAAACTTCATTTCAACAAGTATCATATCCAAGTTTTGGTCAATAGAATTCTCAAGCGTTTGCTATGCAAAAAAACCCCTATCTGGGTTACCAGTAGCAAATTTCATATGCTGGTGCTCAAAGACCTGTTGCCCAAGAAATTCCATCTTACCCTGGCTATGCTCAACCTGAACTTATTCAACAGTTGCCTTTTGTTGCAACCTTATAATTACCATATTTAAATTGTTTAACCAATGATGCTATAAATTATGCTCCTTGGTGGCTAGTGATACCTCACAAATTACCCTCCATCATTCCTAAATTCAATGGAAACCCTAGAGAAGATCCGTCGACTCATGTCATGACTTATAATTTATGGTGTTCATCATATTCCTTGAATGATGATTCTGTTCGAATACGTCTTTTCCAACGTACGCTTACAGGTCCGACTGCTAAATGGTACATTGAGTTACATAGAGATTCTTTTGACAATTTCACTACTTTAGATACTGTCTTTTTGACCCATTTCTAGTTACCGATCATATACGAAACTGGAACGAAACTCTTGACCAAATTCAAACAGACTAATTCTACTCACATTTCCGATCATATTCATGAGTGGCGTCGCCATCGACAAATGGTTAAGACATTTGTTCCTGATCATCTCCTTGCTGAATGGTTCATTAAGTCCCTCTTACTATCTATAACTGAGGATGTGGCTAAAGGAGGCGTCTTCATAGAAGAGAAAGTTACCGCTCGTGCCCAATATTTAGACTTGATTTACACTCAATTTGGCATGCTCTATGAAAAAATCCCTAATGTGCCGCAATCTAATTTCAATGTTCCTCCTCAAATAAAGGACTCTAATACTGGAGACGGCTTGATAGGCACTGTAAACACACACCACACTACTGCATGTGATCTTTCTCCTACTTCAAAAATTAATTCCGTGTCATTTGACAAAGGAAAAAGTGACAATCAACCAGGAGGTAAGAAAAATGGGAAATCAAAGAAAAAGCAAACTTCTAACCTGTAGGAAAGATCATCTGATCAACCGTCAGGACCACGGAAACCTCATTATCCATGCATAATCTATAACGAGGAACACTTTCTTAGGGATTTTCATGACCATGATGAAGTCTCAAAAATCATCAAGACTTCCCATGCATCAGTTGTGTTGACAGACCCATTCCTGAATCCAGACACAAATTTGGTTGCTACGGATCTAGCTCATAATTCCCAAGTGTTAATGTTATCCACCATAAAACCTTCACAAGATATTTTGGTGTTAACGTGGAGTAAAGACTATGGTAGTCCAACCACTGATCAACCTACTACCTCGACAACAAATCCATCTAATGAATCAATACCTGTTGGTGAGGTAAATCCCCCCTATAGATAGAGGCGATCCCACTAGCCCTAGAGTGGGTCTAGCCACAAACAAGACATGCTATGACATCAATTCCTAGTTAAGAATGGAAAAAGATGTGGTAGATCACTTACCATAGGTCCTACGCTATTGTGTCATCTGGAAGAATGGCTGCCTCTCGCTCCTGATTCGACAGATCACGATCCGCCGTTCCTGATTCAACAGATCACGATCCGCTCATTCTCACGCCTGGATACCTGTACATACACAAGAAACGAAGACGATACACAAAATACTACTTCACATTCCTAACTATCAGTCAATCGAAGAAGACTAAATCAAATGCGTCAAATAAACATAACGCACAGATGGAATCAATACCATAGACGAGTATATTAGTTTAAAGAAGGAAGAGTACAACCAGGCTTCGACGTTGTGATCTCCTCCAGCAGGGTTCCAGTAGAGCACGTCTCACAAATCTTGTCAGGAATTCAGATGGGGCTCTCTCTACGTGATCCTCCTTGGTTCAACCTTCTCTATAGCGATTAATCAGCTATAATATCTCTTCTCCAAGTTCAACTTCTTGGCTATATGTTCAGCTCTAGCTTTGTAAAGGGAGAAGGCCGGTTTATATAGAGGGAGAAGGAGAGGTTAGGATTCCTATAATCATGGGGGAAGTCCTATCCTCTAAGAATTTTCCATCAACCATTTCCTAAAGGAAGAGATCCATGGCTTATCGAGTTAACCACTTGCAATGTGTCATTCCTGAGGTGGTTAAAGGAAACTTTCGCCTCCAATTTGTTAAAAAAAATTCCCAAAAAGGCTGGCGTGGGCTCAACATAGGGACAGAGCACCAGCTGGCATGGCCTCTAGTGAAAATCTTCCCCATTGGCGCGAGGGATGAACTGAGTACCTGCGTCAATGCCAAAACATAGGTTTTTGAGTGCTTTCTGAGGAAATTTTCAATAGGAAGAATCATGTCCTTATGCAGAAGGATGTAAAGAAGGTATTTGCAGAGTTTGAAACTGCTCACAGGTCACGGGAAAGACCATCCAATATGCGGGGCGAGGGATTGTAGGGACAATGAAAAAATGCTGTGTAACAAATTCCCCCTAAAGCATGAGGTCCGAGAGAGAGGGAGGGGTGAAATGCTTTATGAGAAAGTGTTCGACCAAAACACTACTGTCAGAAAACCTGCAAGTACGAATACAACTGATACATCTGATATATGACATGTGGCATGGGCGCGGCCATCCATAAGAGAGTATATAAAAAATGAGATCCGAGGTATGGATACAACCGTCCAGCATTCGGGATCAATAAATAGACTTAGGTATGGTTGCATCCATCCAATCAAAAGAGTCATACAATAATTCATAATAATCCACAAAGAACCCACAACCTATATTTCATCAGAAAAAACCCAGGGTCTTGCGCTCCATCTCGACCCAAACATAGTACAAATTTGAGCATGCGAATATGTGAGTTGAAGTCGAACATGCAAGAACATCGTTTGATTACCAGCCAATGAAGAAAGTTGTTAACAAATGCGAGAGAAACCACCAATAATGACAATGGCTCTCAAGGTACCAAAGGTACAATCCACGAAATGTGAACAGTGATCTGACGTCGAACACCCGTAGAGTCAGTCAATTGAAGGCCAATGATGTGAACCTTACATCGAGTGCGAAGAACCTTCCATTGAGGCATGAAAGCTCCAAGGTACCTGAAGGGAGTCTCTAGATCAACTTGCTAGATAATGAGCTGAAGTCGACAAAAGGTGACCCTGATCAAAGGTGGGCCATAATGTTTCCCACATCATCGACCTGAGACAGAGGAATATGATGTTTGTGAATCAAGACCAATAGAGAATCAGAGGGAGGTTGAAAAATTCGGAGGCAAGCTTCTCTTGAACATATCGGCGGCACGACACTGGATTTGGCAGTATTTGAGATCAAGGGATCTAAGGTCATGGTGACGTGGAAAAGAGCAGATGAGTGGTCAAAAGAGATTACCCAAACCCATGGAGTAAAACAGATAACGAGATGAGCTGTCCCCAACCTGTCACGAATGCAGATAAGTGCCATGTTCAAGAGCGACATACTGCCAACACGACTACAATCTTGGTTCTATTTTCCCCCACCATTTCCGACAATTACCCCACTTATTTTTGAAAAAAATATTGAAGGGGATAGCATGTGCTTGCGATGTAAGTTTTTCCTTTGGAAAAATCCAACCTAGTACATTTTATGAGCCCTAGGAAGGAGGAACTCGAGTAACGTCGTGACGACGGAGTCCAATGTCATCAGTTTTTAATGAGTCTGATAAAGGAAGAACTCGGCATCTTTTCATATTTAGAGAGTTTGAAAAGAAGATGGAAAAGAAAACTCCAGTAGTCCCTTTTTGTAAATAGTCCCTCAGATCCGAAAAGGTAGAAAATTGTGTCTGAGAGAACCTCTTAGTCACGATAGGCTAAGGTATTCATTTTTCATAAATAATCTATCCTAGCCCAGAAAAGGAGTAAATGAATACTAGGTAGATATCGTTTCGCAACCAATTTAACAAGCTTAAAACAACAAGTGACTCGGCGATCTTTTTCAGTTTTAGAGAGTCAGAAAAGAGATAAAAGGTGACTCTAGTAGTGAATTTTTCATGTTTTTACTGAGTCCAAAAAAGTATAAAATAAAACTCGTTTCTTCGCCATATCCATGTGAAAAACCTGTCGCTACACAAAAAGACGCGTGTAAAACGTATTCCTCAAAAATAATATGAAAATATATCGACAAATATGTTTTAAAACCTATTTTAGGACTTTGAAAAGTTATAAGAGACCATAAATGGTAAAAAATATTTACTTCTCAGTTTTACCTCTTTGCAGAGCAACAGTGACCCATTTCTCTTGCTATCTTCATGCGACGATTGTGGGCAATCCAGTGGACCAACCCAGATTCTGTTTGTTTCAGGTAAGGGCCGATTCCATTAGCCATATTTTAAGCTATATTTTATTGCATTTAGTTGTCATTAGGGATCATTTAGGGGAGGATTGGAAAAATCTAGGGCTCCATGGTTGGCGCGGGTTTCGGGCACAGACCCACGCCAATCAACCCTATTTTACATAGGGGTCGTGCCAGGTGGCGCGAATGTTATCCAAACAGTCGTGCTAATCGCGCAACCCAAAATCCACTTTAAATTTAAGAAAATGCAACCAATAGACTGAAATTTTTAATACCCAAGGGTGCTTACAATATTCCTATGATCAATTGATGCAGGTACCAAGCGAAAAAAGATGGTAATCGAGTGGAAGGAGAGAGAACACAGCGAAGAGGATGAACAAGAGATGGAAAATGAACAATGAATGAATTCCCTCAAGAATTTTGGGCTCAAAAATTTCTTTATGACACCGTGTCTCTGGGCTCAGCTCGAATTACTTCAGTATCTCATCAGCATTTGGGACGAAGATCAGGAAAAGTTTGTACTTCGGGATCAAGAGCTCGAACTTGAAGTTCCCAATGTGTATTTCATAACTAGGTTGTCACGTAAGGGTGTAGTCTCTATCTTAACCAGTACCTGGCATATCAGAGAAAGCATGGGAATGGTCATTGACAAGGTGTGCCATGGGGCACGAAAAGGATCAGGGAGCAGAAAAGTGGATATCCATACTGTTCCTGATTTGGCACTGAGGGCAGTGCTGCACAATATCACGCGGGCTACGGGATCGTAGGAATCACATGAAGCCACGAAGACACAAATTATTCTTGCTTCAGAGTGTATGAACCTGACCATCTTCAACTGGGCCGAGGCCGTGACTATCAACATCAAACGACAACTTACTAAATGCAAGAAGACCAAAATCAAGCAGTTTGGGTATGGGTCGATCTTGGTATCATTCTTCTTGGAATGATTACCCATATTTCAGTGTCAGGAAGTTATAGTCCCGGAGCCACCAACCACCGAGCCACGGATGGCCCGATGGGCGGCACTGATGCCTAGAGCAGGGGGTGGCCAACAGATGTCCTCGAGGCCAGATTTTTTTTATTGGCTCCGATGACAGCTGATTGTCATGGAGGATTGGCCCTACACTAGCACAAAATTCACTGGAGACCCAGACCCCCCACTCCCAGAGGGAGAGGATTGGGACGAATAACTTGGTAAGACTCATTTTTTATTTTTATGAGTTTTATGATTTTTTGGTATATATGCATGTTTTGACAGTTAATCTCATATGGATGCAGATGTTGGACCAGAGCGTCCTGTTGGTATGTCTCCAATAGAGAGGCAGACTCCTCGTGACTTCGATCCTCAGGGCGAGGGCATTGAATAGGAGTTAGTGCAGAACCTCGAGGGAATCACCCGTGGGGTCCCAGATTATGCCCATTTTGATGACATACCTCAAGCCTACCAGAGGCACACTGTAGGAGTGCCAAGTTGTATCCACCATTTGTTGAGGTGGTTGGTATGGGCAGTGACGTGCTATCATGAGAACCATGCTGACTAGGCACTTAGGCTTTATTTATGCACATTTTGGAGAGACATGCTGTCTCATGATGTAACCGAAACAGACATATATTATTTTTTGTGGATTTTATGATGCACACGACTTGTAAACAAACGATATATATATATATATACACACACACACACACACATCTATTTTATACATGGGCCTATGTGCATATGATGATGTTTTTATAAATTGTGAAAATGTCTATCTAATACAATGTTAGTTATTGCATCCGTTAATGTATTCATTCGTCTTGGTATATGTTGATATTTAATTAAATAAAAATGTCTTTAAAGTAAACAAATACACAAATAAAATCTCAAAATGCATGGGTTACGAACCGAATAATGAATGTTCAGTTGAAGAACAACAAGTTGTGAATCCAACTTGACAAGAAATGAGCGTATGCCCAGGTTTACTGCCTAGGTTAATAGTTCCAAAACCACACTATATTCATCGACATTGTTTGTGGCTGGTCCCAGAAAAATACCTTGTAAGTTAATCATTCACCAACAGGATCATAAATTATTGAGGCTGCCGAAGATAAGTTCCTGGTACTATGAGAAGCACCATCCACGAAACCGACATAAGGGGAAATAGACATATTCATAGCAAACAAGACCCGATAAGCAGAAAAAAGCTCACAAAGCACATCAAACCAAAGCATTCACACAAAATGAAAACAATTATCTATGTACACATATCACGCATGAATGATTCAAGCATAATATTTTTTTCAGATACAACCCATTTCTGGGCTGCGATAAAGGACAACCTTCATAGTCAATAAGCTCATATGCCCCATTTTGTAACACATGTTTGACAATGTAGGGCCCATGCCACATGGGTTGGAATTTTCCTGCCCCCAGCTTGTCATGAGCTTGGTCGTATATAAGAAAAAGATCGCCTTCGATGAAATAACGAGGGGAAACTATTTGGTCAAAATGGGTTTTGACTCGCTTCTTTTATGCTTCGATGACCAAGGAAACCAAGCGACGAGTTTCATCCAATATCTCTAAGTAGAGAAGATGTTCTTCTTCAGGCGAAGTATCAGGTAGTAATTCCATAGCTATTTTGAGTGAAGGAATTTCACATTCAATCGAAAGAGTGGCTTCCAGACCGTATACCAATTGAAATGGGGTAAATCCGGTCACACTCTTAACTGACGTTCGGTAAGCCCAAAGAGCTGAGAACAACATGAGATTCCAATTTGATTTATGGATCCCAATTGTTCGTTGAAGCATTATAACAAGGACTTTTTTGACAGCCTCAACCTAGCCATTGGCTTGAGGATAATAAGGCGTTGAGCTGTCATGATGCGGGCCCAACTTAGATGTCAGCTCCACCATCATATAGTCCCGAAAATGAGAACCATGATCAGTGATGATGGCCTGAGGAACACCTAACCGAGTAATAATGTGATTGAATATGAACTGTGCCACTATCTTACCGTATGCAGCCAGTGTAGGCATTTCTTCGGCTGATTCCATGAAATAATCGACGACAACGATGATATAGGCATGCCCCTCGGCTGAACGAGGGTTAAACGTCATAAAATCAACAATCCTTGGTTTCACGGAAATGTCGATAGGCATCATTTGAGTAATGTTACGCAAGTTACCCTCTGCAAAGACTTCATGAGTCAAAATAGGCATCTGAAGTGGCAGAGAAGGAACTTGGGATGCAAAACGCTCAAGACAGTCAGACATGGCCCTGAGGCAAGGCATAAACAAGGAACGATGATGCCCATTGCTCCACGGTTGATCTTTGAGAGACATAGTTTCCATGATAGCCTCGTCGGATGGAAACACCTCTTTCAGAGGATCCTGTGAATCAGCATCTCCGAGCCAAAAGGATTGAGAATAAACGTTGAGAGCCATGCTCAAAGGAGCACCTTTAGGAGGGGGAGAATCAGATGTAGCGGTAAGCTCACAATAATTGATTTTGATTGGAATAAACGACATTGAATCTCCAAATGAATCAACCTGTTTAGGTAAAGGGATGAACCATGGGTCATTTGACCGAGAGATCATATTAACTTGAACGGTATTTGGTGATGGAAAGGGAAAAATACCCATAAGAGCGGGAGCTTTGAAAAGACCCGACCTTATTCTATCACAGGGATTCAGAATCTGATCCACGTATGGCACGTTGTTCTTGGAAGATGAGGTGAAGAATGACAACTGATCAACCGTAATAATTTTTCCCTCATGAGGAAACTTTTAAAGTTGAAAGAGGGTGGACGAGATGCACAGCATGGTGTGAGTCCAACTATGACCAAGTAGAAGATTGTAATTGAGTTTGGAATCAACGACTTCTACTTCAACGTTGATTGTCTTTCCTTGCAATGTGATCGGTAGGCTAGCGAGAACACCCAAGGGTTTTGATTGCCTTCGATCGAATGCCTCAAGGGAATTGGGTGACGAAGTCAAGGCTGGAGAGCCAATAGCTCTCCAGCAAGCAGATGACATGATGCAGGTAGATGCACCTTTGTCCAATACAACTCTATGGATGTTGAGACCGTTGATACCAACTTGTATAACAAGTGAAATCTGGTGCAGAAGTCGGGGGAAAAAATTCTCTAGATCAAAAGAGAGAAGGCTAGAATTAGCAGGATCGATCCCACCGATTGCAGATAATAACACTTTCCATTGAGACAAACAACTCTGGAGCACTTCTAGCACGGACAACATGGAAGGCGCCTGTGCTAAATCCTCAACAATACTGTAATGTTGAGTAGCACGGGCGTTAGGATTATAAGAATATTTCTGGAGAACACCTTTAGAAGGTGGCCGTATAACGGGTTCAGCACTAAATCAAGGTACTGGGCACGAGCGATGGCTTGTTCCTTGGTTACACATGCCCCCATGGCAATGTCTTTCGTAATCTGGTTGAAAAAAGAGGTAGTGAACCAATGAGTAAGAATCTGATCAGGAATTTCGAACTTGATCAGGCGATGACGCCGTCTCCATTCATGAATGTGGTTCGAGATATGGGTAGCTCGGTCCTATTTCAAGGACGCGAGGAGATGCGTCCTAGCCTCATAAAAAACTGACAACTGGAAATGAGTAAGGAATGTCATAGCGAGAGTGTTGAAATCTTAAAATATTCCACGAGGCAATTCGATGTATCACTTAGCAACAACTCTGGTAAGAGTGCACTGGAAAAGACAGGGTCAAATAGAGTCATCCACCCAAGAATTGGAAGAACACCAAAAATAGTATGTCATGATGTGTGCTTGGGGGTCTTCTCCAGACTTGCCCTCAAACTTGGGACAATCACCAGGAACCTTCGTTGGGACCGAAGGCCAATAAGGATTATGAAGAATGGGATCATTTGTCAATTTGAACACATTCGACAACTCCAACGTGGCGAGGAAAGGTAATTGAGGGTTAAAAGGCATTGAAGGTCCTCGATAAGGACCTGTACCCATAGTCCATCCTAGTTGAGTATAACCTTGACCGCATTGGTTCTATCTTGGATGATTCAGACCATAAGGGGTATAAGCCGGATAATTCAGTTGATATGGAAGCTGAGAACCAGGATACGGGGGTTGATAACCAGGATACTGATTCTAAGTATACAAGGGCCCTGATTAAGCAGCGTAGGAATTTTGCTGCAGAGTATAAGTATATCCAAGCAGTTGAGGGTAATAAGCAGAACCTTGAGGCAGGTCGTAAACTGGTCGATATTAACCTTAAGGGTGATAACCGGCTTGGGGTCAAACGAGCTACTGATAAGTAGGGCCCTGCTGAGTTGAATAAGTGGGGTGCACAGGTTGATTTGTTTGCGGCATGGAATAGAGCGGCGACTGAGCAGGGTTAATAGGTTGTGCAGGCTGTCCTGGTTGAATAGTTTGACCTGACTGATGAGGGCCACCAGGTTGTCCATGCTGAGCAGGTTGGCCTGATGGTTGGGGTGAGCCAGGTTGCGCCTGATGACCGAGTTGACCTGTTGCAGGACTATAAGATGGCCCTAGCTGTGAAAAATTTTGACCAATCGAAAAATATGGCTGTTGTGGTTGCACCAAAGGTTGAGATGGATGGATTTTTCTCCCAAGACCGTATGAAGGTCCGAGTTGATATACCGGTTGCCCGACTGGTCCTTGAGGTTTCCCTGGTTGGACCAGAGGTTGAGCTTGGAGAGGTTGACCTTGAGGAGTGTAAGGATACCCTTGCGGGCTGTAAAACAATCCCTGTTGGACCAAGGGTTGTCCCTGTAAGGGTTGCCCTTGTGGGTTGTACGCATACCCTTGCTGGGCCAAAGGTTGTCCCTGAAAGGGTTGTCCTTGTTGGCCGAAAGCATACCCTTGTTGAACTGAAGGTTTTCCTTGAAAGGGTTGTCCTTTTTGGTTAGAGGGTTGCCCAGGCAAGGTAGGTATAATACCTTTAATGAAATGATAAGCCTCAGGAGCAGGCAAATAGATAGGGTTTTCGTGCTCATCATGCTGGAATGGAAGTGAATAAATTGGGGTACCATCCGCACCATAAATGAGAAAAAAGGACTGATAAGGATCCTGAGGGGACTGATAAGTCTGGGAGTTCTGCTGCTGAACAGCCAGCTAATACTCCTCCGGCGAAAGGCCGTCAGGAATTTCCATGGCAATCGAAGTCTCTACTAAAGTCGAAAATCCTAACGGCTGAGTGGTGACCACCAGTGCCGATGCAACCACGTAGACAGTAGGCCTAGTGGGGACATATGTGACAAAGGGTGCTGACGATACAGGTGTCGTTGGCGACATCCCTAATGACAGAAGAACTGCCCCCCTTGATAGAGTTGATATTTCCATTGAGGCAATACCGGCTATAATCTGACCCAAAGACCTATATCCAACTGGAAGCGATAGCAATAGTGAATATTGAACAGGGTCTGGATGGATGTCTTCTGGGAAGAGTTGGTATTCTTCATCAGAAACTAGAATGCCTTCATTGCCATTAGGACTAGATGAGTCCATATCTGAACCCACTGTAAGATCTTGCAAAAGAGTACAGGGGCTAGGAGGTATGATGGCAACCAAAAATGGTGATCCCAACGTAAGAGGAGGATAGTGTTCCCCAACCCAAAACCCAAACCAAGCATTGGAAAGAGGCCAATGGAACTCAACTGGTTCTCTAAAGGGGTACTCTAATGGGATGACAAGCTGCTATAGCTCGGCAGAGCTAGAGATTTGAGAAGTTTCAGATGAATCGTCTGTGTAAGGACTACCATTAGAAGAAACTGATGGTTCCGCCACTGTGACTGTAGCACACGAGAAAAGGAAAAAAGATCAAAAATGAAGACTTTTGGATCAAAACCAAGGCACACAAAAACATGCCAAGTAATCAATATTTAAAGGGTGTGTAATCATAGGTAGTTTATTTTACCAAATTGAAACCAAAAATTTGTTGTTTCATGTTTTAATAGTCAAGAAACAGTCAAATATGACTCTAGCCTCTTTCAGTTTGAAACGAGTGCGAAAGGACAAGTGCTCGATGATCTTTTCAAATTTATGGAGTCAGTAAAGATCAAAAATGACTGCTCAGGTAGTCTAGGTAAAAGGTTGTACTAGGTTCCCATGAATTGCCATATAAACCTTGGTTATAAAATGAAAGAAAAATCAACCAAGGACTTGACGTACGTGCATGTAGTCTCCCCGAATGTTGTGTTCGGTGTATCATGGTTACAAGGCGACAGACTCGGCTTCCTACGGATAAAAGGATTGCAACCTAGAGGGGTCTCCCTTTATATACTTGACGATACGGGGAGCATGAGTCTGTACTAGCGTTGTCTAGAGGTAGATGGAGAGCGACAACTACTAGGTTCAAATATGCTGGAACATGTCTCTAACTTAGACCACTAAATGTTGCATTCAGTTTCAATGTTGCCTTAGGTTAATTGAATAAATTTTAAGTTGATCTTGTATTTATGTTTCAATTCCAAGGTCCTACTGCATGTTGGATCTCACAAATCCTTGAATGAAATCTACATGCCATAAAATACCATTTCGTTCAATGAAGAGCTATCTACGAGAAGGTTAGGAACTTTCAAGTGATAGAAAAATGAGAACACATAGAGGCATTCACTACAGAACCTGATGCAAACTAATGAGAACGAGAAATATTTCTTGGAATGCCCAATGCTAGTTATGCGAAAGATTTTTCAATTCTACAATGTAAACAAAGATGTAAGCAAGAATATTTATTTTTGATTTTTTCAATGTAATAGAGAAAACAGTGCACTAAATAACATGAAAAACGAATCTTCACACTAGTTCGAGAATGCCAATGCAAGATTCAAAATGAAACAATTCAATCAACTCACAAGAAAACAAAACAAAGACTCAAACCAATTTCACAATCTCTCAAATCGAAGAAAGATGTCGAAGCGGACCCATACAAGCAACGTGAGCTATGCTTGGAGTGACAGGAAGCAAACTGAATGAAAGAGACAAGACTCACTCAAGACTCATTTCACCAAAAGAAACCACTCAAAATGGACCCAGGGAGCTGAATGAAATCAAGAAAATAATGAAGGTTACTGCGAAACAAGAAACCCAAACTCCTACAGGAGGCTCAGCATATCAAAGGACTAGAAAAACTCAAAGCCATGATGCCGAAAGAAGTGGACAAACAACCAAAGGAAGAAGGTTGATCACAGTCAGAAACAAACCCAAAGCATTAAAATCAAGCCAAGAAAACACCCAGAGACACCAGGATGGACCAAAAACTCAAAAAGAGGGGAAAACCCTAACACCTATAGGAATTGGCGCAATTGTCCAGTTGTAATCCGTGCCAGACAGGGGATAGCGTGAGTGATAAACTGACAACACATGCCAGTCGGCACGACTATCAGTCTGGAAATTGCGCCAATCAAGCCAACCTTGCAAAGATGAAAATTTGGAAAAAAAGAGGTCAAATATGATCCTATGGTGCTGAATAGGGGCTTAAGACTCAGCAAAACAATCCATAAAAGGCAAGATAATCAAGCAAAGACCAAGAAGAAGATCTAATAGATGAAATACAAACTCACACTGATCCCTAGCAGAGTCGCCAATTTCTTGGTGAGGTAAATCCCCTCTGCGGACAGAGGCAATCCCACTAGCCCTAGAGTGGGTCTAGCCACAAACGGGACATGATATGACATCAATTCCTAGTTAAGAATGGAGAAAGACGTGGTAGATCACTTACCGTAGGTCCTATGTTGTTGTGTCGTCCAGAATAATGGCTGCCTCTCGCTCCTGATTCGACAGATCACGATCTGCTTGTTCTCACGCCTGGATACTTGTACATACACAAGAAACAAAGATGATACACAACATACTAATTCACATTCCTAACTATCAGTCAGTCGAAGAAGACTAAATCAAATGCGTTAAATAAACATAACAAACAGATGGAATCAATACCATAGTCGAGTATATTAGTTTAAAGAAGGAAGAGTATAATCAGGCTTTGACGTTGCGATCTCCTCTAGCAGGGTTCCAATGGAGCACGTCTCACAAAGCTCATTGGGAATTCAGACGGGGCTCTCTCTACGAGAGCCTCCTTGGTTCAACCTTCTCTATAGTGATTACTCAGCTACAATATCTCTTCTCCAAGTTCAGCTTCTTGGCTATATGTTCAGCTCTAGCTTTGTAAAGGGAGAAGGCTGGTTTATATAGAGGGAGAAGGAGAGGTTAGGATTTCTATAATCATGGGGGAAGTCCTATCCTCTAAGAATGTTCCATCAACCATTTCCTAAAGGAAGAGATCCGTGACTTATCTAGTTAACCACTTGCAATGAGTCATTCCTGAGGTGGTTAAAGGAAACTTTTGCCTCCAATTTGTTAAAAAACATTCCCAAAAAGGCTGGCGCGGGCTCAACATAGGGACAGAGCGCTAGTTGGGACAACCTCTAGTGCAAATCTTCCCCATTGGTGCGATGGATGAACTGGGTACCTGCACCAATGCCAAAACATAGGTTTTTGAGTGCTTTCTGAGGAAATGTTCAACAGGAAGAATCATGTCCTTATGCATAAGGATGCAAAGAAGGTATTCGCAGAGTTTGACACTAATCATAGGTCACGGGAAAGACCCTCCAATATGCAGGGCGAGGGATTGTAGGGATGGTGACAAAATACTGTGTAACAATACCACCTACTGTTATTCCTAAATTGAAAATTAAGCCACCAAAGGGAGTAATTCATAAATTGACATATAATCCTCGAGCAAGAGCTACACAAAATTATAATATAGTTGAATATTTGGCTCAATCCCCTTTAGCTATGTCTGCTCTTGAGGTATTACAAACTTTTCCCTCCCAGAAGAAGGCTTTATTGTCCACCAATGTTGGAATTGATCCGACTGATTCTAATCTTGTCGTCTTTAATCATATGGGCTATGTGCCGCAATTACCAGAAGAATTGGAATTATCCATACAAGTAAATGTTTTCAATCCCATTGTTCATCGCACTATTATTGATGAGGGAGCATCTACATGCATTATGTCTCTAAACTGTTGGAGGTCACTTGGCTCACTGCAATTATCACAATCATCAACGACGTTAAAGGCTTTTGATGGAAGAACATATAAACCTTGTGGTATTATCAATAACTTGCATGTTGAATTAGGGGGGAAAACAGTAAATATTGATGTTGAGGTTGTTGACGAACCCCTTGACTATAATATTTTACTCGGAAGACCATGGGTATATGCGATGACTACCATTGTTTCTACATACTTTAGAATGATTTCCTTTCCACATAAAGGTACAATCACAGTCATTAATCAATGATCCTTTTTTTCCTTCGCTTCATAGGTAACTGGAAGCATTCCATTTTTTCACTTACACCAACTAGAAATCCAAAACATTGGTGTAGGAATCTTAAAGGATTCCACTCTTATGGGAACCTTTGCATTAGCTCCGCCTACAACATTGGTATAAATTTCTATCATAGAGAACTGCTACATGATCTCTTCCACTCTATCTAGCTTAAGGGAGAGTACGAGTGATTCTAAAATTTCTACGTTGGATGATGTTTTACCGCCCAGCCCTATTGAGCTGGCATGGAAATCAATCTATTTGGCTCGGGCAAAAAGTCCTAAATCAGTGTCGCCAAGTGTTTGGGTTGATCGTTCATTAGATTTTGGTACTCCATCTGATCCATTTTCCTTAAAAATTTTGACAAATGAAAATATTTTGAAAACTATGATGTCAGGAGGAGAACCATGGGAATATTATCATCATCATTCCCATCTTCTAGATTATGAAGAAAACAATCTCAGTGAACTATATCACCCATCCATAAAAACTTTATTTTTGAATTCTTTTCCAATTAATGCAATCGATTATGACCAAAACTTATCAAATATCGAAGAAAAAATTTATATTGATATTTCGACCAAACCTGGCATTGTAGAAAATATTCATGTTGGTGTATCTTATTCTCCATCAAAACTTGATTCATATCTCTCTCTTTTTCATGAATTTCATAACGTATTCGCTCGGAATTACGAGGAAATTCCAGGCATAGATACTAGTATAGTCGAACACACTATTAATATGTATCTTGATGTCAAACCAGTGTGTCAATGGCTTCGTCCTGTTCATCCGAAGAAATCCACTACCATCAAAGAAGAAGTTGAAATTTTTTTTCATGCTGGTTTCATTTACCCTGTTCCGCTAACTAAGTGGGTTTCCAATATCATTCCTGTTATGAAAAAAAAAGGAACCATTAGAGTGTGCATCAATTATCGAGATGTTAATCAAGCTTGTCCAAAAGACAACTATCCCACTCCCTTTATTGACCAAATTATTGACGGTGCTGGATGATAAATTTTTTCGTTCATGGATGGATTTTCCAGCTACAATCAAAACAATATCCACCCATATGACCAACATAAGACAACATTCATCTGTCCCTAGGGCACATTTGCATATAGGAAAATTCCATTTGGTTTAAAGAACCATGGGGAAACTTTTCAGAGAGCAATTTATTATGCTTTCAATGACATCAAGCTCATGGTTCAACCATATCTAGATGATTTACCAGCGCATTCACGAAATCGGACTGATCACCCAATGCATTTGAGAGCCATTTTCTTACGATGTAGACACTTCGAGATATGCCTCAATCCACACAAATGTGTTTTTTGTGTTGGTTCTGGTCGATTTCTGGGATTTTTAGTCTCAAAAGAAGGAATTTGAATAGACCCACTGAAGGTTCAGGCCATTCTTGATTTGCCTAAACCATCAAACTTACTTCAGATACAAAAACTTCAAGGAAAGGCTAACTTCCTGAGAAGGTTCATTCCAAACTACGCTGAAATGGCTAAAGGATTTACTCGATTATTGAAAAAGGGGGTTCCATTCCATTGGGACCAAGTTGCGCAAGCTTATTTTGATGTTGTCGAGGACCATCTTGTATGAGCGTCATTAGTGTATCCTCCTAATTATCAAAATGATTATTTCCTATATATCGCCGCGGCTGAAACGACCATCACTATGGTTTTGGTCCAAGTAGAAGATGGAATTGAACATCCTATTTATTATTTGAGTCATAATCTAAATGATAAGGAAGTTAAGTACTTGTACGTGGAAAAGCTTGCCTTGGCAATTGTTCAAGCTGTCCAAAGATTTCGCCATTAGATCTTGCTCTAAAAAACAACAATAGTTCGAATTGCAACCCCATGACTTACATCTTATCACGTAAATTTCCGGGGGGGAAATATTCAAAATGGATTGTCATTTTGCAGGAATTTGATTTAGCATTCATCAAATCCAAGTCAAAGAATTCTTTATTTTTGGCTGAGCTTCTCTGTGACCTTCCCTTTGATATTACTACCAGTACATCGGAACCATCTATTCTAGACGAGTCTCTATTTTTTATCGGATCATCTGATACTTGGTATGGGTATTTCATCATTTATCTCCAAACCCAAACTTTTCGACCTTATACCTTTCGCTCTGATTAGTGACGTATTCGATACAAGGCCAAAGATTATCTGATCGTCGACGATACACTTTATCGTCATGGTGTCGATACCATTTTAAGGAGGTGCCTCACTCATGAGGAGGCCGAAAAAGTGTTAAATGATTGTCATGTTGGGTCTTGTGGTGGACATTTATCTGGATATGCTACCGTGCAGAAGATACTCCGCACTGCTTACTTTTGGCCTACTATTTTTCGACATTGCATCCTCGCAGTCAAAAGTTGTCATGCATGCCAGATTTTTTATCGTAAAATCCGCAAACCACCAGCGCCAATGCATCCTATTATCTCTGCTAGACCATTTACGAAATGGGGTATTGACTTCATGACTTGTAACCCTCCTTCGTCTGGGGGGCATGGTTATATTATTGTCGCAGTCGACTATTTTACCAAATGGGCCAAAGCAATGCCTACATTTAACAACACAGGACAAACAGCTGCATTGTTTTTCTTCAACCACGTTATTGCATAGTTTGGGGTCCCATAGGCTATAGTTATGAATCATGTGAAGCATTTTTGCAACCATATGATGTCTGAATTGACTGCCAAGTTAGGATTGTTGCATGATAATTCTACTCCTTATTATCCACAATCAAATGGACAAGTTGAGGCTATTAACAAAATTCTTAAACGAATGCTTCAACGAATGATAGGAGTCCGTAAAATGAACTGGCACTTGATCCCGTACTCTTCCTTGTGGGCGTATCAAACCTTGGTGAGAAACGCAACCTGATTTACTCATTTTAAATTGGTGTATGGTATGGAAGCTATCTTACCAATCCAATGTGAAATATCATCGTTAAAAATCGCGATAGACTTGTTACCTAACACCTCAAAAGAAGAAGCATGTCTCTTTAACCTCATCCATCTAGATGAAACGCGTCGTGAAGCCCAATTGCCAACGAAGCACATAAGAGAAGTAAAAGGAAAAATACGATAAAAATGTCCAGCCTCGCATCTACTCAGAGGGCGACTTGGTCCTTCTTTACGATCAAGAAGCTGATGTAATAGGTACAGGGAAATTCAAACCATTATGGCATGGCCCCTATATTGTCAAAAGAGTTCTTGCTAAGGGTTCCTATGAGTTAGTTGATTATGACGGAACTCCACTGGCACAACCTAGAAATGGGTTGTATTCGAAACGTTACTATGCTTAATCATGAGCATAGTACTTTTTTGTATTATATTGTTTATATGTTGTTGATTTTCATTCACTATCTTAATTTTTTTTTAGATTTTTCTTAACGTTAGTAATCTGCTTTACATTTTATGGCAGATGTATGAATCTTCGGAACCATTTGTTGGATATGTTGATGGTGCTAGTCGTAGTACGCAGAATCTATCCTCTGCAGCATGGGTCATTTTCGCTCCAAACGACGAGTTAGTGAGTTTTCAAGGGATTTGTATTGGTAGATCGATGAACAATATCACTGAGTATAACGCGTTGTTCGAACTTCTCTTTGATGCCATTTCATTTGGTATTAACCGCATAATCATAAGGTTAGACTCACAACTTGTGGTATTACAACTTACTATTGTTTATACTGTTAGAAATCCAACACTTCTTAGATTGTTCCTAAGAGTTTGACTTTTGGAAAGACATTTTTATTTCATTCAATATCAACATATTTCCAGATATTTGAACACTTTAACTGATTCATTAGCTAATCAAGTTTTAGACAGACATTTACGACATAGGTAAAGAAAATATTCACAACATTGAATAGGATTGCACATTAAACATAGGAAAAAATCTGAAAACATATAGATAGATAGTTATAGGTTTTTACAAAATTTGTGCCTAAGACACATTGGTCATCTGACCTCAAAATGTATGCAAAAAGTCAGAAGTAAACTAGTGGTGCTTGTGGTAACATGCTATATATCTAGCAATCCTACGAAGCAACTGCATCCAATGGTTAGGAACCCCAATAGTGTGTCACTGTAGTCGCATGGGAAGCTCTTTGATTCGGAAATCCAGAATCCCGAAGGTCAACCCCTCTATGTGCTGCTGAAGCTTAGCCAGAGTCTCAGCCATATCAAGGTTCTGAAGGATTTCTCTCTCGACAACCCTCTCTGCTAGTGCATCTACTTCAAACTTTGGTTCCTCTACTGGTTGAACACGACCAATATCTGCATTACATCAAACTTTTAGTTTAGTCTTGGAAAGAAATTAAAACACAAAAACATTGTATAAAACTTATAAAAATAAAAAAACATGGTCAAATCATTCTTATCTATTGCACCCCGCTGAGCGCCTTCTGGTAATACTAGATTTGGATCTCCTCAGAAATCAATGCTTGTGTATGCATACTCATCGATGGCAATGATATGTCGCCGGAACTAGGTGAAGAATGCAATCAAGAACATAACGGTTGATTGGCCTACATGCCGACCCATGAGTTCTACCCATCTTTGCATTCGAGGATCTCTAAGACTATATATATCCAATGTTACATGTTGTGGCTGCATCAGTGGAATCTGTTCCAAAGCGAAGGAGATAAGGATTGAACCATAACTGAAATTTTTCTTCCTTCCTCCCTTTGCTTTATTCAATTGTTCCTTTATCTGAGATAGGACAACTTCAGACCAGTTGAAGGCTGTTGGCTCTAAGCACTCTAGCACATATTGCATATAGGATTTGTTCGCTACATGTAGTGTAACGGTGCCAGTGAGTTTAGCGATCGTGAAAAGGATGGCTCTCAAAGGTAAATCGCCGACATCTCAAATGTTTATTTTTCCATATTTTCTAGGTTCTGTCCCTGGATAGAAATATTGCATAACATAATCCCTCACTGTCTCTCCTCCAATGGTAGACCCTGTGAGGGAAATGCAAAAACCTCTCTTTGAAAAACCTGTGAGAAAATAAAAATCCTCAACTATTATGGGAACCACTTTGTTCTTAATGTGAAATGCCTCTATCGCCAGATCCCATGATCGAACTAAGAACTCCAAGAGTTCCATTTGTTGCCTCATCCAGAAAATTTGAAGTACTTAAGTAGTCCACAATCTATTAAGGCTTTTACAGTACTCAGATCATTCAAGGAAATCATATCTTGTTCTTCATGTTCTCTTTCCCTCCATGTAATTGTCATTATAATCTGATGGAAACCTGAAAATCAACCATAAGATCCATTAGATTCCAATCATTGAAAAAAAATTTGGCAAATTTTGGACACAACATGAAAACAAAAAACTTGAACAATGCCCAATGCACTCCCTGGGCTGAGACAATGCATTTCACATGCAGGTACCCTTCACTATACCTGCTATGCAATGCAGGTTTTGACGTTCAGGGGTTCATTGCCCTCATTTTGGGTAGAATTTACCATAGGGGCCTCAAAACCCTAAAAATTTGCAAATAATGGAAATCAAATGAGTACTGAAGGGAAGAGGAGGTTCATATCACTAACTCGGATCAGACGGCAATGAAATTTGTCCACAGAAATGACCACAATCAATGACTGAAGTTTAAGGGAAAAATCAGTTTCAGAGCTCCAAAATGCAAATGGTAACTATGGAATGGTAAAAATGAATAGTGAAACTACTTTATATAGTCATTTAATTATTTTCAAGTTAAATTTATTGCTATGAATATAGTTTTATTATGTTTTTATCATGAAACAGGGATTTTTAATCCATTTGATGTTGTTCTAAATAGGAAATACAACTGATGAACAAATTACTCGTGCAGATTTATTTCAAAGAAAGAATTCACCACAAAGCATACTTTTTCTCCTTATTTTTCGAGCTTTGCTAAAAATGAAAAAGGATTTGAAGTGCACTTTTATCTCTTTTTCGAGCTTCGATAGCAGCGAAAAAAGGAACCCCTAGAGTCTTCTTTCAGCTCTTTTTAGACTTCGATAATGTGAAAATATTTCCAAGTACTTGTCTTTTTGAGCTCGTTAAAGTAAATGAATTGATATCTACTCAATATAAGCTTAACCCTTTTCCGAACTGAGATAGATTATTTATGAAAAAGGAATACCTTGGTTAAACATGACCAAAGAGGTTCTTTCAGATATTATTTTACACTTTTTCGGATCTGAGAGACAAATTTACGAAAAAGTACATTTGGAGTTCATTTTCGTCCTCTTTTCAGACTCTCTAAACATGAAAAAGGATTGGGCTATCACTGTTATTAAGCTCGTTAAAACATAAAATAGTGATGGGCTTGTCGATCATGGCAAGAATCGAGTTTTATTCATCGCTAGACTCATTAAATTATTAAATAGCGATACTTATTCGCCCAAAGGGTTGAATTATAGATCAAGCAAATGTTATCCTCCTCAAGCTTGTTAAAAAATGAAGAGGTACAGGTCGACAAATGTCCGGGGAAAATTTGGGAAAAGTAAGCGAAGTTTCTTTTTGGTAGCAAGTCGCTCTTGAACATGACACTTCTTTCACTCCATGTCCGTGACTGTTTGGGTTGGGTAATAATCTTAACAGTTCATTCACACCTATGGTTCATCATACCTTCACTTTGGTTTTGGTTCAATGCTACTAACTCATCACAGTGTTGCCGATATGTTCAAGAGAAGTCATCCAGTGATTAAAATCTCATCCATATGCAATACTCGTAAACCTTCATTTTCATGACCAGGATCCCTAAAAAATTGCTATATCAAGTCATACCCTTGTCTCTGAAATCAGTAACTCTAGTTTTACAATAAGGTGACTTCCTTTCGACAACAAATCAATATCAAAGAAATTCACTTAGAAACATCAGATTCCAGTACCATGAGGCATGTTACAACATCGATAAGATCCTCGCTTCCGGACTTCTGACCGAAAGATTTTGTTTGCCGTTCAAAATCAAATCATCTATTCATGCCTTAAGAAATGTACTGCAGTACCCTGAGGGCCATTGACATTACTGGTGGTTCTCTCACGTTTGTTAACAACTCACATTATTGGCTGGTAATCAAATGATGTCTTTCCATGTTCAACTACAAATCATATATTCGCATGGCTAGACTTGTACCCGAATGATCGAGTGAATGAGATGAGAAGACCTAGGATCTAGTTTCAGCCATCCAGGCTGCAATTTCAGGATTGTTGTACACATCATCTGTATGGTGACCTTACAATAGATTGTCATCCAAACATGGGCCTATATCTATAGGTATGTATGCATCTGGGCAACATTCCAATGTAGACGACTTTCTGAATTATGTACATGTTATTAGATTGTTTTATGTGTTGAAGATGGGAATGCCTACCCTCATTAATTATGATCAAAGAGGGTATGTCATGATGTAATTTATTGTAATATTGATGCAGGTGACCAATCCGCTTCATTTCCAGGCTCATCAAAATGTAAAGCATCTTAATCAAATGTTCTTATTATTTTAATCTCATGCTTTAGGGGGAAATTGTTATAGGTCAATTTGGGCACCATTCCCAATGACCTAGTTAATTGGGCATAATCTACAAGACCGATGATCAAGGGTCTATCATTCCCTATCATTTCAGTTGCTACATGCCCTAAGATAGGAAACAAGAAAAATCAAGCAAGACTTTCATCAAGAAAATGTTTCCATGGTTTGAAGCTTATTATATATCATATGAGAGTGCACCAACATAGGCTCTAAGGGGCCTAAGTGCATTTCATATGCAAGTAGCCCCATGCAAGGCTGCTCTGCAAAGCACTTCCCAACATTCACAGGTGCATTGGTCACATTGGAAGTGAAATTCTCATTGTTCCAGAATCTCCACTTGGCCAATGCCTTCTAGAAGAGTTCACATGTGTCAAGCTTCGGATCCAAGTGTCCATTTGACATATACATGACTGGAAACATGTCTTGCCTATTATTGGAAATTTATTGATTGAAAAACAACCTACAATTCATCTATAAATTGAGCACACATCTAAGTTCTTGAAAAAGAAGAATTTGAGTAGAGAAATGCTGGAGAATTTTCAATTGAGAGCTAGATTTCTGAAGTTGTTGCTGGAGAGATTTATACTGTGATGAGGCTTGGGAACGTTGCTGGAAGGTCACTTCAAATCAGTCACTAGGTTGTAACCTCTCCTTCTATCATCAATAAAGATTACTGCTTATTTTTCCCTATATGCATCTGTATTAACTTTGATTTTCCATATTGCAAGATCATGGTTGATGTATATGGTTTATGCTTTACTGATTTAGCTAACTAGCTTGAATAGATATCTATATTATTGCATCTTCTATTTTTTCAGTATTCTTTCTTGCAGGAAGCATTCAGCTCACAAACCGCTTGAATTTGAAGCTGCAGCGGAAGTGACAGAAGGAGCCATTTGGAAACAACTGAACAAGTAAGCCTCCAATCCTCTCTGTGTATATGTTCTGAGTTAGGAGAAATAATCATATAGTCTTTCACTTGTTATTCTAGACTAGCACCTATCTAGGGAAGCGTGATTTATCCGTAATTCACAATTCTGGCCCAACACCCTGGATGCCACATGGCCTCCTAATGGAAATATAAAATTTTGTTTCAGGCTGAGCTACCTCCACAAGGATCAAACAAAAGAAATACCGCCTTCTATCTAAGCCCTCCACCAGATCGCCTATGTTAGTTCTTAACCTATGTAGTTCAAAATTCATATTTAAAGTTTCATTGATGTAGAGTCGGGGGTCAAAAACTAGAGTAAACCCTAGACTGTGGTCCACCCAACCATACAACATGGCGAAAGACGAGGTTCAAGGTTAACCTGACCCCAACCATATCTTATATTCGATACACCAAAGTTTAAAGCCATATATTAAAACCAACAATAAACATGTTTTATACACCACAAAAACCATATGATATACTTTAAACCTAATTCTTGGAGCAGACATGTAGCCTCCAATGGTTTGGATTACATGAAGACACATGCAACAATGATTTAAAGGTTTATGTTATGGTTAATGGAGGAGGGGGGGCGGAACCTACCTAGGGCAGGGTTCTCGAACCCAAACCACATCGCAACTAAACCCAACTTAGTTCAATCAAAGTTAAACCATCAGCAAGAAATCGATTCTATTAGAGTTAGTTTATTAGTGATAAAAAATAGCTCTTTTGATAGTTTTTCATCAGGTTAATAGTCAAAAGTATTTTCTTTTTTAGTTAGTTTTCAACAATAATTTTGGTCACTAAAGAAGTCTTATCAGGGTATGTTTCTCCTTCACATAATTTCATCAGCATTTAGAGGTCTAAAGTCAGGTTTTTCATTTCATATAGGTAAATTCCAGGTTTTAACTGCCTATGGGAAATCTCTACATTTCCATTTTAAAAAAAAAGAAGTTTTCTTCCATCTATTCACAAATTCTGGTTGAAGGAGCAAGCTTGTTTTTACAGTTCGAATAAAACTCTGCATGTCACAAAAATCTCATTATCTGTTGTTGTATTCATGAAAAAAGGAAAATCATTTCCTCGAAAACTATTTCAAACTGCATGCTTTATACTATTTTCTCTTAAAAAACTCGAAAGATCATTCGTATGACCCTAGGATTCATTCTATGCGTCATCCTCCATTACCCGTCTGATACATTACATACCCCTACCCCATCACTTATCCAACTCACATCACATTTATTATTCTCCCTACCCCACCATTCATTAACCTTCATCATATGTTAATTATTGCTCATCTCACCGTTCATGCACCTCACCCCGATTTAATCCAACGGCCTACACACTACTTCAGCCCCCCCTCATCATCCAAAACTTAATTGGGGGGGGGGGGGGGGGGAGTCCGAAATGGGTGATTTCATAACCCAGCCCCACCGCTATGTGGCAACCACACATGATTTCACACCCCCCCAATAAAACCACTTACCACTAATGGATCCCTCTGAAATTCTACTTTTCCACCGGATAAAACCACCTGTTACGCCCGCCAATTGTGTCATACCACATAGACTATGCCATTGTTCAATAAAATAAATTCCCACTCTTGTATAACTGTTAGAGAATTAAATTCAATGCTAACCATTAAAGCTAACGTACCCTCACCTCTTTCAACGAGAATTAAACCAAAATGTTTATAAATTCACCCTAAAAACTTGTTTAAACCTTCATTTTCATTAAGGGAATTTTGAGGTCTAAAGTGGGACTCCTAAGGAAATTATAAAACAATAGTGGAAATAATAAAATATGATTTGATTACATCATCAAATTTTTTAGGGAAAAAAGAAAAAAACTAAATTTTCAACTCGTATTTTCAACTTATCTACCAAATGTTTTACTCGAATTTTGAGCGGGAGTACTCATTGGATGCAAAATTTAATTCCTAATCCAAGGAGTACCAATGTTGCATACTTTCGATGGATCCCACTACACGAAAAATGAGAAATACATGAAAAACGTGATTGCAATCACATTTTTTCATGTATTTCTCATTTTTCATGTAGCAGGGTCCATCAAAAGTATGCAACATGGGTACTCCTTGGATGAGGAATTAAAATTTTCATCCAATAAGTACTCCCGCTCAAAATTTTAGTAAGAACCTTGGGATATAAGTTGAAAATACGAGTTGAAAATGTAGTTTTATTATTTTATTATTTTTTAATATTTTTACCCTTTTACTTAAAAAATGGTGAATCATTCCCCATGGTTGGCATCATCATCTGGAATCCTATTGGTTTTTATAAAGTTTATTTTTGTTGCACATTTTTTTTAGGAGGCCCATTTTAAACCTCAAAATTCCCCTAATGGCTATTCACTCTGCTCTGTACAGCATAATTTTAAATTCACCAAGATCACCAGAACTCTAGAAAGAAATCTGACCACTTTTTAAATCATCCTTTGCAACCATTGACATTCTTCTAAATTTTTGAGCCTTCTCTCAGTCTCGGCCTCCGTTTTTCCATCAGAAAATTTTCCTCCACCATTCAAACATATCCAGTCATGCCTCCAAAGAAAAAAGGAATAGAAGAACTAGTAATTTTGCTACTTCATCCTCAAATTGAATTCCATCATATACCATTAGCAGACATAGACCATAAGATTCATGAAACCCTCTGTGATCTTGAATTGTTTGAAATGTATTGTTATTTAGAAGATAAATTTATTGATAAATCTGATGATATAGGGTTGTGGGATTCAAAATTGCCACATTCTATCTTTCCTCACACCCACAATGCCTCAGCATTTGTCAGAAAATGCCAAGCCTGGTATGTGCCCAACCAACTAGCTATTATCTCTCCTACATGAGATATTTTAGTAACCATAACTGCCCAAAAAATAGAACAAATAATGCAAGCCCCCATCACAAAGAATTCCACTCCATTTTCTCAAGAAGCATTGATTGAAATATATCAGAAATTAGATTTTGTAACAAGGGATAAAACCCTTGAGCTGTTTATGACTGAAAATGTTCCATTACCCAAGAAGAATCCTCCATTTCCATCATCAATTTTCCCTGAAAGAGCCAAAAAAATCATCACAGTTATCTCTTACCTTCTTGGCTATTATTCATACCAATGGGTAGATGAAGTCATCATAGGATTCATGTCCATTTTATCCACAGATTCGAAACCCTCCATCATATTCAATTTCAGTTAATTCATTGCAGATTCCATTCATGATAAATTTGTTAACTTCCCAACTGAAGAGGTATTCAAATATGCCTCTACATTAGTTTATTTGTTTTTATATTCTCAGGGAGACAAATTCAGGTATTAATTACAGAAACTGGATGAGGAACGAAATAAAAAATCGGTTATTTTTTGGACTTAATTAGTGATGAAGGAGCTAAAGGAATATTCATATAAGAAATTTGTAGAATTGTTTCCACATCCAACACTCAGTTTACTAAATAGCACTACAGAGCCCAGGACCAGTGAAAACATCATAAAAGTGTTGAAACTATCATATCAAGCCAAAATAGTAGATTTCTATCTCTATCAGAATTACACAAAACTCAGAGTCTATGGATGTGAGCTTCCCCCTTAAAAATTGCCAAAATTCCTCCCAATGAGGATTTTTTCATTAGAATACATAAGAAAAATTCTTAATGCTGATGAAGTACATTTTGTGTCTTCAAAAGAATAAGTCCCAATTCAAAATCAAAACATAGATAGGAATTTTTATCTGTAATAACAAGACAACATGGGAAGAATCAGACAAATTGTTGAAAGAGATGCAATTTAGCCTCAGTTTCACATGGTCGTATGATCCAGTTGGTGTTATTTCTAAATTAAGGGTAGAGAATAAATATAAACCTTATTTTCATACACAAATATCATAAATTGAGAGATATATGAATCAACTTGAATGGACTGAAGGCACTTTACAGGAATTTGAAGAACAAAAAATGTCTACATCAACATTACAGACTCCTGTTGCACAGGAGAGAGCAGGAAAAAGGATCAGAGAAGACCAGTCATCTCTAATGACTGACTCATCCAGAAAAGAATTAAAAATCCATCACTAAAAGAAGACAAAGCTTAATCCAAAAGTAAATCCTAGAAAGGATTCAAAGCAATAAGTGATTATTATTACCAAAGATACACCTTCTTTTGCATAAGCAGGAGGTCAAAATACTTCTACTCCTACTACTCTAGCATTTTTTTAAGGTCAACATCAAATCATTCGACCTAGTACAGTTGTTACGGGGGAAAAGGAGAAGACTATCTTTGATACCTTCAAGGAGATAAAGTTGTAGAATTAAATATTGAAGACCAACACATACAATCAGTTTTGGAAGAAAACTCCCAGCTCTTAGAGAAGGTTTCTCTCAGCTTTTGATTAAGATAAGGGAAAAATGCAGTTTTCTTTTCTTCAAGCACAAATTCCACAACCAAAGTCAACAAAATATTACAAAAAGGCTGCATTTGAATTTGATACTAAGGACATACATCCAATAGATCAAATGGAGTTACATAAACAAACCGATGAGATGATTTCGTCCACTCTCACTAACATTGCTATGAGTTTGTCAAAATTGTAGGTTTCTTTGGATAATGTCCAATCACAGTTGAAAATAGAGAAATTTTCTTCATTTGCTAAAGACACAAGAATCAAAACTTTAGAAGACCTGATGATCAAATTCAGATATGATCCTTCCAATATTAGTGTAGTAGAAGTGATCATCAAAAAGAAAAATTATAACGTAACAAAATTAAGGAAGAAATTGAATATTCCAGTGACAGAAGATCCTTTGGCAAAGGACATTGAAGAGAGTGAATCCTAGAAAGCATAAATGATGAAGCTGATTATGGAACATAATGCTCAAATAAAACAAATGGAATTAGAAATGGAGAAAATGATAAATGAAAAGGAACAAACAACAAAAACATATAAATCTCCTTTAGAATTAGTGCCTCTTGCAGTTATTCCTACAACCAAACCTTTTACAACAAGTACTACAGATGGAGCTGAGCAGCTTACTAAAGCAGCAAAAAATATGTCAATTCAGGAAGAAGAGATAAAGAAACTACAAGACCAAGTACAATTGTTACAATATAAGAAGTCCAAAGATGAAAGTTCACATGCAGCTGAAGTACAAAGAGCTAAAAAGCTAACTGAGAGGTTGCAAAAAGAACAAAAGGAGTCAACCATTGGAAACACTTTGGGCCAAGTAAAAGAAATAATCTGGGAAGATATCATATAATCTATTAATTAAATTTGGCCAAGTATACTGATTATATTTGAACAAAAGGAGTTGATACAAAAAGCAAATGGGGCCATTGTAACAATTAAAGCTCAACTTGGAGACAAACCTGCTACAACAAACAACATTATCAAATTTGTGAACTTAAAGAACATGTATGAGTTGGATGATTTGGGCATAGATGATATAACAGAAACAATCGTGGACGTAAAGAAGGTTCTCACAAAGAATAATTGAATTATTTAGCTTGAGGAGAAGTGCCAAAGTCTGGAAATCACAGTGCGGAGATTTTTCAGCAGAATAGAGGCTTTGACATAGAAGGGATTGCCTTCTCTATTTGTAATTAATGACAAATTGATGACCAAAGAAAGTCATTGGAGAAGACTTAAAGAATTTTCCAGAGATACTGCCAAATTTTCAAACATCAAAGGCACAATGATAGGAAGGGCACTGTTGGGAACACTGAGCAATGATATTTTTATTCAATATGAGATAAAACATGCTTTTGTGGTAAGGCCCACTTTTTCCAAGTACACTGAAATGGATGAAGTTTACCATAAGGTAATAAAGTTGACCATCCTGGATGAAATTCATTGGGAAAATTTGTGTTAATTTAAGGAGTAAATGGTAAAGGAGAAAAGTCAACTTCTGCCAGATCATTAATTAGCTGACATCCAGCGCAGTCCACAATTCCCCCCTTCTAGCAATCGTTTTTTGTTAGAGCAGTGCCAACACATCAAATAAAATTTATTTCCATGTTACATTTAGAGTCTAATTTGGAAAATAAATCACTATTTGTTATGGTAACATTTAATGTAATATGTTGTAAAATAAATTTTCTATAAATACTTCACTGTACAAAGTATTCTGGGATGGATAATTTTAGTTTTCAGAACTATGTGTATTACTGTGGATCTTTTGTACACATTTTAATGAAATCAAAGAAGTTGCAGCAGATATTGTGAGATTCATGTGGTATTTATTTTGAGCATTGCGTTTTCCTCTCTGTTATTTCACTTTCATTTCAGATTCTATATGAAAATTTTACTACCTTATAAGTAGAAATCAATAATATTCTCTGTTTATTAAATTTTTCACAAATGTGCATTTATTCCGAAGAATGAATTCATTTTATATGCTCATTCAGACTCCTACATTTTCTATCATCACATGCACAATGACAACTTAATTGTGCTCAATAAGACTACCTACCTTGAATTATTTTATTCTCTGCAATTAGATTTAGTTTTGGTGATCATTATTTTTATCCAAAAAACATATTATTAAACAAATATCAAACACATTGACTTATATATAACTTAAAATCTGGTACTTAGCCTTAAATTAAAAGGTGACATAGAGAGAGCCCTATCTAGTTAGGTAGGGTTAGCTACCTAGCTAAAAGTTGGTTTGTGGTTACCTCTCTTCAATCCTATTTTCAGCATAGGAAGTTGGGGAGAGTGATAACATTTTTGGCGTTGTTTCTTGGGAACGATTGCTAAATATTCCCATGGGAAAATTTTCTAAACATGATGAAGTCAAAACCTGATCCAAAATATATAATTCTAATCATAAGCTAGCTCCAAAAAGACATACAAGGTCAAAACCTGACCCTAATCCATCGCCACTTGTATATAATCCTAAAACTATTTTGAGAAAATAGAAAAATAAGTCTCGACAACTAGGAAAAGTGTTTCCTAAACTGATTAAATCAAATACCCTGCCTACGAGGTTTATTTTAGAATATTTAGATTTTTCTCCAAAATCTGAAAAATATTTAATTAGAACTAAGTCTGAAACTTTTCTCTCAGAAGCTACTTTCGATCCTTTAGATTTTGAGTCTTTTACACCACTTTCTGAAACCTTTGAGTTTAAAAATGGTACTAAAGTTTGGTCCAATTTTCATAAATTTCAAGAAACTTCTGAAAAAGCCTATTTTCAATATCAACAACATCTTTTTGGTACATCTTTTACCTCATATTCTCATATAGCTACACCATCTGTTCCTCCTTTGATTCCATATTTAGCTTTACAAAATTTTATTCAATCCACATCACAATTCACACCTAAAACACCTCCTCCATTAACCATGGCTAGATTTTCTCCTCTGATTCTACCAGGTCAGCTTACTACACTACCTCAAAAATATGGTCAGAGGCTACCTCTCTTTGATGGAACATCAGAAATTACAGCTTATCAGCATGTGGCTAAAGTAATTGATTTTATAGACCTTAATGAAATAGACAATGATGATGCTAAGATGTGTATTATTGCTCAAAGTTTTTATGGAGAAGTAAAGAAATGGTTTCTCTCTTGGAGTTGGTACAATTGGTACCTCACAATAGCTAATTGATGTATTCATGGAAAAATGGGAAGAGAAGAAAATTCCATTGCAAATTCTAGCTAAATATAATGCACTGAAAAGGAATACAAATGAATCTGTCCAAGAATTCAGAGCTAGATTTAAAAATATATATTATTCAATTCTTGATAATATCAAGCCTCCCCCAGGCCTTGCTTTATTCCAATATCCTGATGGTTTTGATCCCGACATGGCCTATCAGCTAAGGGAGAGAAACCTATCAACTTTGGAATAAATGCAAAGAAATTCAGTGTGTAGAGGCTAATCTAATTATTAAAAAGTCTAAGGTAAAAGCAGAGAAAAGAGTCACAATAAAAGAAGAAGCATCCACTTCATTAGAAGGAAAAAATGATACTTTTATCAAATATATGGAGAAAATGATGGATAAGATGTCCAGTGTTGATCGACAAGATGAACCTTCTATATGAAATCCCAATTTCAGGGGTCAAAATCTACCCTAGTATAGGATCAAACAAAGGGAACAAAGGGGTCAATATAAAAATATTTTACAACAAGTTCAGACACCATTCCAGCAGAATTATACTGAAGGCCCTGATGAAGACGATGGAGAAGAAATTTCTGGGGAAAACCATTTGTTTGAGGAAAATCAACAACATTTCTTCCTCACTAAAGAAGATCAATATTTTGTAGAAATTTGTGCATCAGAAGAACAAAAATATGTCATGCCAAATGAAGACTTAATGTGCTCTCAATATTATCATAGAGGATATCAAAATTCCCTCACCGCAAATTCCTTTGAAGCTAGATCAAAAACTATTTCGCTAGAATATTAGAAGGATGAATCCCAATTTCCGCCTTCTATTCAGAAGGATGTAAACTGATTATTCACTGCTAGAATAATTTTTCCTATCCGTTTCTCAAATTGGATGTATAATCTAGTGCCTGTGAGAAAAAATACAAGATAAATTCGATTTTGCATTGATTTTTGAAATCTGAACAAAGTATCTTTAAAATATAATTATCCATTATAAAAAATGGACCACATTCTGTAAAGGGTAGTTGGATCATCTATACTTTCATTGTTATATGGATACTCACAATACAATCAGATTCTTGTTCACCAAGATGATCAAGAAAAGAAAACTTTCACCCCACCTTGGGGTACTTTCATGTACACGAAAATGCCTTTTGGTTTGAATAATGTAGGGGAAAGTTTTCAAAGAGCAATGGATATTTCTTTTTCCAATGAAAAATATCTACTTTTGGTCATTTACCTTGTGGTATCGTTGTTTTCTCAAAGACAGATGATAAACATTAGTAGCATTTAAAGATAGTCTTTCAAAGATGCAGAAAGTTTGGTATTTCATTAAATCCAAAGAAGAGACTTTTTGCTATAGAAGAAGGTAAATTGCTGGGACATATTATATCTAAATATGGCATGAGAGTAGATCCTTCAAGGATTGAAGAAATTCAGAACTTATATTATCCTGGGAGAAAAAAGGAGATTTAATCTTTCAATGGTAAAATTAATTTTCTGAGAAGATTTGTTCCCAATCTTGCTAAAAATTTGAGGTAGATTACTGACATGTTGAAGAAATATACTGAAGTAAAATGGTCTAATGAAGTGAAGAAGTCATTTAATCAAGTCAATTTAGCTTTATCTCATGCTCCCATTCTCATTAGCCCAGACTATATAATTGATTTTATAATTTTTTTATTTTTCGTCAGAGCATATACTTGCTGCTGTTTTAATGCAAAAGAAAAATCAAAATACAGAATAGCCCATTTCTTTCTTTTGCAGAAAAATAAGAGATTATTCCTTAAAGTACAATATCAGTGAAAAAAAAAGCTTTATAATTAGTCAAAGCTTTATAATTCCCATGTCATTGCTTATGTTTCAAATGTTGTTGTTAAATAAGTACTCACACAGAATGATCCAAAAGGTCGTAGAGGTAAATGGATTTTTTTCCTTGATAGAGTATAATGTGGAGATTAATCCCACAAAATTAATTAAAGGAAAAGGCCTAATAAAGCTGATGTCAGATTCAAATCTTCATGCCTTAGACATAAACTTCATTGCTGCACAGTCTGATGAAAAAAATACTGAAACATTACCTGAGATAACTGAAATATTTTCTTTATCTCCCTAGTATGCTGCTATTGTATATATTCTGTAACATTTGAATCCTCCTCCTGGCATGCCAAGTAGTAAAACAAGATCATTGAAGTTAAAAGAATTGAAATGCTGCATTCTGAATGGTGTCATATACTAGAAAGATCCTGGTGGAATATTGTTGAACTATTTAGTTGAAGAATAAGTTGAGAAAATCATGAAAAATTTCCATAAGGGTGACTGTGGAGGTCATCTTTACTGTAAAAACCATAACAAATCAAATTTTGAGACCAATTTTTTATTGGCCCGCCTTATTTTATGATGTCTACAAAACAGTCAATAAATGTCACGAGTGTCAGATATTTCAAGGAAAAAGGAAACTTTTACCTTTGCCTCTTAATCCAATTGAAGTCCAAGCACCATTCCAACAATGGGTACTTGAATGTATTGGTCAAATTCACCCTCCATATTCAGCTCAACACAAATATATTCTTACTGCTACAAGTTATTTTACTAAATGGATTGAGGCTATTTCCACTAGGCAAGGAACCGATTCTATTATCATTAATTTTCTTGACAATATATAATATTATGTCTCAATTTGGCTGTCCATACAAGATTATCACTGATAATGAAGCTACTTTGAAATCTAATAATATGACTAATTTTTATGATAAATATCACATAGACTTGGTCATTCTACTGCATATTATCCGCAGGGAAATGGAATTGCAGAATCATCTAATAAGTCTTCGGTGAATATTATCAAGAAGATGTTACAGGAAAACAAAATGAATTGGCACAAGAAGCTCACAAATGCTCCGTGGGCTGATAGAGTGAGAAAAAAATATCAATTAACATGTCTCTTTGTATAAATTATACAAATATATGTATATCAATGGATTCAATCTGATTTAAAAATGTACTAAAGCTAGATACTGAATAACTTCTACAAATCAATTGCGGAAATTAAACACAATTTCCAATCACATGAAGCAAATAAAGAATCAAATGAAATCACAACACAAATAATTTCCTAGGGAAATCTTGCTGCTCAAAACCCCTCTATCTTCTACTATATATTAACCATGGAATCATGAAACAATTACAATGTACTCTTGTCACAAGAGTCTCCTACACTCTGCTAACTGTCTCACACCGTCCTAGACAAAAATAACAAACACTTAGCCAATTCTCAGCCTCTAAACAACCTTCCTTGCTTTCACAATTCCTGATGAATGCAATCCTTATTGTTTAGGAATTTTGGCCTTCCTAAACTGCACAAGGATCATGGGCACTCCAATGGATGTTTGGTTGCATGCAAGCAACCTACTAATCACAAAACTGATAGTTAACCTCCCTTTCACATTTGTCTCAACTGGGTCTCCACTTGAACTGACATGCATGAAACTAATAATAGTAAATCATCATTTGCTTCCAATCACTGCTTGTGAATTAAATAATATTTAATTCACTTGATCTCTCGCTAGTGCAACAAAAATTTACAACTAGTTCAAATGACTCTAACTCCCCTAACGGAGTTAACTGATTACACATGCATTAAAATAATGCACCAAAAACTATTAAAACTCCATAACTAATAGAATTACTCTGCATGCCTCACCAACCACCCTCAACTCGAAATACATGAGCTAACTGAGTTTATCACACTCTATTAACTATTACAAGTGATTATGAGATAATATTACATTTTATTGTCCATTTTAATTAAGGGAAAATTAAAATAGACACTACACCAAATTTAGCACACACTAGTGTAGGTGCTGCTAGGACCTATTGGTCCCACACTAATGTAGGTGCTACAATTTCTTGTTGGACTTCAACGCTCCCTCTCAAAAAGAAAGGGACATTAAGGGAATTTTGAGGTCTAAAATGGGCCTTCTAAGGAAATAATGAAATAATAGCTAAACCAATAAAATAATATTTATGAATTTGCAATTCACTTTTTGCACCACAATCCATGTAACCATAGTTAAATTCAATTCAAAAGTTGTACCAAAATAAAATTAATAAAAAAATTGTATTGATGTGACTATACATAAGAATGAAATTTTCAAGATAAAATCATTATCATTTAACAACTAATGCATTTGTCCTTTGTAATTAAATAACTTAAAATAAAATATAAATATAAATATAAATCTATAAATTCTTAATTATATTATATGTTATTAATTAAAATATATATTATTTAAATTGTATAATATCATGTAATTAATATACTATATAAATATAATATAATATAATATAATATAATACATGTATAGGGATATTCATTGTTTCTTTCAAGAAATATGAAATAACAATAATATATTTTTATTCAAAAATTGTGAAATGAAATTTATTATGAGTACTTTACTTTGACTTTAAAAGTACTTAGAGCACTACCATGGTTAACTATGAGTTTTTAACCACCATTGAGAATGTGATAACTAAGTACCTTTAACTCAAGAAATGCCACCTCAACCATTAGGGATGATGTCATCGCATAAAATGTGATTGGTTATCATAAAGTGAGTTTTTATTGTCCATTTTCCTTAGGAGGCCCATTTTAGACCTCAAAATTCCATCTGCCACTCCGATCTTGCCTCTATGGTATTTTAATTTGCTCTCGGTGAGTGCCTTCATTAGAATATCTGCATCTTGATCTTCCATAAAATGTACAGAAGTAACATTATGCACCTCTAAACACAATCTCTGAGATAGTGGGAATATATTAGAAATGGAGAAAATGATAAAGGAAAAGGAAAAAAGAGAAAAAAACATCGAAAGTTCCTTTAGAATCAGTGCCTCTTGCAGTTATTCCTAGAGCCAAACCTTATACAACAAGTACTGCAGATGGAGCTGAGAAACTTACTAAATCAGTGCAAAATATGTCAATTTAGGAAGAAGAGATAAAGAAACTACAAGACCAAGTCCAATTGTTATAAAATCAGAAGTCCAAAGATGAAAGTTCACATGCAGTTGAAGCACAAAGAGATAAAAAGCTAATTGAGAGGTTGCAAAAATAACAAAAGGAATTAGCCATTGGAAACACTTTGGGCCAAGTAAAATAAATAATCTCAGAAGATATCATAGAATCTGTTAGGGTCCTATATTTCATAGGATCTCAAGGTGGCCGAGTTTATTCTATCTGTCAAATTTATTTTGTAAAATGATTTCCAATCTGCAAATAATTTTCAAAATAAAAAAGGAAATAACATAAAAAATCAAAAGAGGGTATATGTTAAATAAAAGAAATAGAATATGAAACCCATCAAAAAAAAGAAAAAAATAAATTCTGAAAGTGTTGCACCTCCAAATTCCACTACTCTTAGTTTAGCTTATTTATGAAAATAAATTGTGTGCAGCTTGTTTAAAATTCCACAAAATATCAATAGAATTCAATCATACAGTTTAAGCATGATTGAATTAGGTTTAAATTGCTTGTTTTTAGGCAGTGAAAAATAATTTGTCAAACCATTTAATCTTGACAGATCAATAGTTAGGTAGAAAATAAAAATTGGCTCAATAATTTAATCCGAACCAAAGGAGGTGTTGTAACATTATTTGTTTTTAAATAAGTTAGCATAAGTAGTTAAATACTTTTCAAAATGATAAGGTAGGATATGGATGCAAAAGAATGAAAAATTAAAAAATGCTAGGAAAATTATTATTTTTGTAGGCATCCATGTCAATAAAATGTTAGGTGTTATATTCTCTAAATAAAGAAGGAAAAATAAAATGTTAGGTGTTAGATTCTCTAAATAAAGAAGGAAAAAATAAAATGTTAGGGAAGCAAAGAAGAAAAATAAAGCTTCATTCTGTTTTAAAAGATTTGATTGGCTACTAGTATAAATGCGCCTATGGAAAAAGTTGTTTGTATGGTTTAAATCCTGATTATAAATTCATATCCTAAAGTTTTAAACGATAGAAATATATCCCCGCCATACTTTCATTTCATTGCATTTCCCCTAAATCATTAAACCATACCATTTATCCATTTTCATTTTCATTTTCCCTAAGTCATTCCCTTTTTATTTCATTATTGCACATATCTTAACTTTTCGCTCATCGCATTTTGCAAAATTTAAAGTTTAACCATATTCCCAAAACGTATCCGGTCCCGATTGCGATTTGCGAAGTGGTTGGCCCCACCATAATGCTTCGCCCCCCCCATCAAAGAGCTATGGCATATAACATTACACCATAAACCTTACCCCCCCCCCTTACCTTTTCGCATTCACACTCTTATTGTTTCGTAGCCAAGTTTTCCACCTTTCAACTCTACCGACACGATATAGTGGGACCCTTCCAACCACATCACCCTTTTCCCCATATCACATCAGAAATAAAATAACTTACCACATTTCTGCCCGCTGTTAAATCTTGTGATCTCTGATGTGCAATAAACCCCAAAATCTGTGGTATGCGATAAACCCCAAAATATGCGCTATGCGATAAACCCCAAAAACTATGGTATGCAATAAACTCTAAAATTTGTGATGTGTGATACACGGGGGACCCGATCACATATCGCACTGCGCAAGTTTAAAGGGTTAGCGCTAAGGAATATGGTAAAGTCTACGATTTGTGGGCTGCTGGTGGGCCCACCTCTCTTTTCCACGTCACCTCCATTCTCACCACATGTCACACTTCACGAGGTTTAGCACTTGCATCCACCACCCATAGAAAAATCTTACGGGTTGCGATTTTGATGCGGGTCAGGTCCCACCTTCCCTGCCACATCACCTTTGCACTTCGCATCACATCGCCGATTCCATTTCTCATATCATAAAATGTAAAACATGAGATGTGCAATATTTCTATGAATGCAATGAAGTTCATAACTAAATTCTACAAAATTTCAAGTCCGGGTTTATGGGTTTTTTATGATGTTTTGTTTAAAAAAGGGTCAAACACGACAAAAAGGACTCGAGTAGAAAATAGACACCACGAGTCAATATAGGAAAAGGGCATTCATACAACAGATTTCGCCAGCACAACACTCAGTTTTCCAGCATAGTACTAAAAATGTGGTGACTTAGCAACAATATTCCAGTAGAATAGGGCCAAAAACACAAACACACTCATTTTAGATCGCTTTATTTCCTTTCAGTTCATTCTGAGAAATTATAGATTGCCTTTTCACACATGCATTAATTGTAATTTGTTTCTATTTTTATATAAATACTTCAGTTTTGGAAGTATCAAGGGTTGATTGATTGAGATCATGATTGTTTTTTGCTTTCGGAGTACTGTAAGATTTTTCAAAGCACTGGAGCATCAATAATAATCAAACCATTCACAGTATTCTAGTTGCTTAAATACTGGTGATGTTTTTTTTCTGTTATTATGTTTCACTGTTATCTTTCATTGTAATCATCTGAATTCCAATTGTAAAGTAGAAAGCATGATGAATAGGATTTACTGGTGAGTACCTTATTCTAGCTGTGTTTACAATCATAATTTTTTCCACTGAAAGGCAAAACTAAAGAATTCTTAATTTCTCTTTAGTTCTGCTGAATATTTTCATATTTTTGTCATAAATCCATTTATAAATTCGAAAGATCCAGTAAATATTCCTAGTTTTCCCCGTGTTTACTCTATGAAAAAATGATGCAACTATTTAGTTATATTTTGACTCCATTTCCAAATAGACATTAATAAATTGAATACAATCAATTTTGCAAAATCCAAACCAAAACTCAAAACCCAGGTACAATCGTAACTATCCTAAAAACTTATCCAAACAAAGTTAAAGCTTAAATAGAGAGCCCTATCTGAAACTGGCATGGCTAGATCCCAGTTTCCAAAGTTGGTTTGATGTTTGCCTATGTAATTAGTTCTCACAATCTCTAGTAAATTATAGAATGCTAACATAGTAGTGACCATAGTGGGGAAAGAATAGAAATCAATCATAATTTCTTTCGAATTAAATCACTGATTAAATAATCATTGTATAAAATATTTCATAGATATTGCTATCTTTTTTATTTTTTGAAAAATAAAGTGTGTAATTCCAAATTCAAAAGATTGGTGTGAGTTACATTTTATAGTGCGTGTTTTGATTTCAAAAAGCTAGCTTCCAAGAGACCTTATACAAGATCCCATCCTGATCTCAAACCTCCTGAAATAGTGGATGATCCTCAAAGGATTGGAAAAAGAGCTAAGGATATTTCACAAAAATATGTGAAACAAATTAGTTCATCCGAAATCCAGGGAAGTAATAATCCTCTCCCAAGAGCACAATCCATTCCTAATAGCTTGAAACCTTAAAAGATATCAACTTTGACTTAAAGTTTGAGAAAATCTTGTTTATAAGCAAATCCCTAAATTGGGCAAATACATTATTCATTGATCAATCTGTTTTGCATCCAAATTCACTTAAAAATTTGCCTTCTTTAAAAAAATCTGATCAAGAAATTTTCCAGGATTTTGAGATCCTCTAAGGTTTTGTATCAAACTTCACTTCAGCAGTTACAGATGCCTATCTCCAACAATTAGTAGAATTGTCTACATTAAGTATTTATGCTTCATCCATTGCATCCCAAAAAATTCAACAAAGATCTATGAGTCTAGCCTCTTCTGAAAATTTTACTAGCTATCCTCTCATAAAAACTCAAAAACCTCCATCTCCACTTCATCCATCCTCTCCTTCCCATACTGTTCATCCTTTTCCATCTCCTCCACCACTTATTAATCCACCACTTATTATTGTCAATGTTCCACCTCCAATCGTAGCTGCATGTTATGCTCCCTTGATTCTTCCTCAAAATCTAGGGGCTATGCCCCAAGATTATCAATCCAAAATACACCAGTTCGATAATACTCAACCCATTATTGCTCAGCAACATGTAGAAAAATTAAATGATTTCTTTGATCTCCATGAGATTGATGTTGATGATGTTATGATGAGGTTATTCATTCAGAGCCTTGGAGGTGAGGTTAGGAAATGGTTTAGAGATTTACCAACTTCTTCCAACAATTCAGTAGTAGTCCCACAACATCATTTTCTAGATAGATGGTAAATTAAAAAGAACTCCCTCCAAATTTTATCAGAATATGAAAATATAAAAAGAGAAACTGGAGAAAGTGTACAAGATTATTATGATAGATTCAACTCTATTTATAATGCTATTCCTGATCACATAAAACCACCCAAAGGACTAGTGCTAATTAAGTTTCTAGATGGTTTTGAACCAGATATAGGTTATCAGTTAAGAGAGAGGAATCCTGGCACCTTAGAGGAAATGCAGAGCATATCAGTCAGTGTAGAGGCTAATTTGTTGGCCAAAAGAGCTAGAATGAGGGTTGAGAAGGGAGTTACATAAAAGAAGAAGCATCAACCTCTAGCACTAATGCCAAAATAGATTCTTTAGTGAGGGAAATGGAAAGAATGGTGATTGATATAAACATCCCTAGGGAAAATAAAAACCCTCCCCAAAATCGCAATCAAAACAATAAGAGAAATCAACCACAGATTAAACAAAGGGGACCTAACCAACAAATTAGACCCCCTTTTAAGGACAATTATGTTGATGAAAATGGAGAGATCCCTTAAGAGGAAGAAGGAAACCAAATAAATTTGTTGGGTTTATATGATAACGACACTATTTTTCTCACAGAATAAGAACAAAAACTATTTTCATTAGCCCAAACAGAGCTTGATTCAGAAGAATCTTAAGAATATAAACAGGGATTTGAAAACACTATTATGGAGGTTCACAAACAATATAATCTTAGGAGAAGAAAAAATTCTAACAATACTGCTAAGAAGAACACTGATCATCCTGCCAAAATTACCTCTGATTTAGACCCTAAGAACACAATAGAAAAGTTTTCTAAGAAATCTGGTGAAACTCCTGGAAAGAAACCTTCAGAGGTTTCCACTAAAAAGACAGTTGATTGTTTCTAAACCAACTCAAACTAATGTTCCAAATACGAGTCAGAAAACCCTTCTTAAATCTAAAGAAACTTTCGATGTACCGACATTCCCAATATTGTAAAGATTCAATCATCATTTAATCTTGAAATTGAACTAGCCAAAGTAAAAATTCCCATCCCTTTGACAGAGCTAATGAAAAAACAAACATACAGAACTCAGGTAATGGAGGTAATAGATATAGGGGAAACTACAGACACCCTCAACCTTAATGATGATCAACCTAAATTACTATTTGGTCTAGAAGTAGATGGTAAGTTACAAGAAGGAGAAATCCCTATTTTCTATGTCAACTTAAACATACATGATAAAATCATGCATAATGTTATGCTAGATTCAGGTGCTTCACACAAATTAATGCCCAAAGATGTAATGGAAAAGTTAGGTCTTGACATCACTAGGCCCTACAAAGATCTATACTCATTTGGTTCAAGTAAAGTAAAGTGTTTAGGTCTCATCAAGGAACTTTGTATAACTTTGTCTCAAATCCCAACCAAAAGCCTAATTATGGGCATCTTCGTAGTAGACATTCCTCCTAAATATGGCATGCTTTTATCATGTTCTTGGGGAGAAAAGTTACAAGGAAGCCTTCAACTAGATATGACCTATGCTACAATACCAGTCTTTGGTTAGCAGAGAAGATTGTATAGGGAAACTCTCATGAAATATATGGTAAGCAGTTAAGAAAAACCTCATAATTACCCTCTATATTCTATCCAGATTGATTTGTATTCGTTCATATTATTCATTGATACAGAAATTGAAGCACAATTTGGAAATAACATTGATGCACCTAAAAACTTAGCTCTAATCGAATAATTAGATCATCCTTTAGAACTCTTATGGAATATGAGCTTTGATGGAGCCCATAGTAAAGAAGGCTCTAGAGCAGGAGTCTGGTTATCTAATGCATCTAATAATCATTGTGAAGGGCATTCCTATAAACTTAATTTTTAGTGTACCAACAATATTGTTGAATATGAAGCTCTATTGTTAGGCCTAAAATTACTTAAGAAATTAGGTGCCAAAAGAATTAATGTGCAGGGAGATTCAAAATTAATCATCAAACAAATAAAAGGAGAATATGCTGCTAAACACCCTAGATTAAGAGCCTACAGAAATGCAGTGCACCAATTCTTAGATACCTGGTGGAATATGACCTAGCAGTAATTCCAAGAAATAAAAATGTCATAATTGAAATTCTTGTTGTTTCTACAAGTACTTGTAAAATTCCTCACCCGAACAAACCACACACATTTGAAATAAAACATCACCATGTAATACCAGATAACATGCGATACTGGCAGGTTTTTGGAAATGACAAACAAATTGAAAATTTCTTACTATCAAAATATGAGCTTGAGGAAACACAGTAAGATTTGGATAATCAGGAACAAAATCAAATAAAACTAGAATACCATGTAGAAAATAAAATAGTTGTATATAATCCTTTAGTAAATCAGTGTGGTAGATTAGATGTCAATAATTCCTTAGATGAAAGTGTGCATAAATTAGAAATTCATGAAATAGATCCTGAAAAAGAAGATTTTGAAATTATTCAACTAAAATATAATATTTTTCCCCTTGGATTAGCTCCATTAGAAGACCTTTTTGACTTCAATGATGTAGCAAATAAGCTTAAAATTGAACCCACAGGAGCAGAAGTTGAGGAATGCAACATAGGTACTGAAAAAAACCCAAATATGATCAAACTGTCAAAAACATTACCTATTGTTACCAAACATAGATATATAGCCTTGTTAAAAGAATATATTGCAATTTTCGCTTGGAATTTTGAGGACCTGAAGGTTTATTATTCTAGCATCATACAACACAAAATTGCAATTAAAGAAGAACAAAAACCTTTCAAACAAAAACTTTGGAGGATAAATCCAGTTTTGTTACCTCTAGTTGAGAAAGAAGTTAAACAAATGTATGATGCTAAAATATTTGTCCCCCTCAGATATTCCAAATGGGTGTCAAACATAGTACCAACCGGAAAGAAAAATAGAAAAATCAGGTTGTGCATTGATTTCAGAAATCTGAATAAGTTTTCTCTAAAAGATAACTATCCCTTACCCAAAATGGACCATATATTACAAAAGGTGATAGGATCAACTAGGATATCATTACTAGATGGTTTCTCTGGCTATAACCAAGTCTTGTTTGATCCAGAAGATCAAAATAAAACAATTTTTACCACTCCATGGGGTACCATTAAGGGAATTTTGAGGTCTAAAATGGGCCTCCTAAGAAAAATGTACAAAAAAAATAAACTTTATAAGAACCAATATGATTCAAGATGATGATGTCAACCATGGGGGATGATTCACCATTTTTTAAGTAAAAGGGTAAAAATATTAAAAAATAATAAAATAATAAAACTATTTTCCCCTCATATCACTATATTCCCATGTAAATGTATTTTTTCAACTTATCTCCCAAAGTTTTTACTCAAATTTCGAGCGCAAGTACTCGTTGGATTAAAAATTTAATTCCCCTATTGGGTCCCTTGTTTTGAAAACTTGTTTTGAATATTTTGAATTTTGAATAAAGGAAAAATTTTGGGTTGTGGAATGATGACACATGGCAGTCGTAACCAAGTCGAAACTACAGTAAGTAGCAAAACTACCGAAGTTGCGAGGGAACAGGTACATAGCTAAAGAAAGCAGATGCATGAGTACAGATGAAGAGAACATACAGCAGAAGACAGAGAGAATAACACACAAACAACAAGAGAGAAGTTGGAAGTAGCTGAAGAAGACCGCAAGAGGAACTAACAGTTGCGATAGCGGGTGAATAAAGAGCCGTCACCCGGGCGGAAGAGAAGGAGAATGCAGAGCGACTGAAGGAGATTAAGCGGATGCTGCAGAGGGAACATAGACCGGGCATGATATCTCTGTAGTTCCTAGGTTTCTCTTATCTACCTTTTTGTTCTATAAGGCATCTGTATCATACTTGTAAGCTCTCCTTGTGAAAGCTATGTAACTATGGGTTTGGCCGAAGATATCAATATACTTGCAGGTTGTTGTCTTATTATGTGATTCACATGCATGCATGATGGTTGTGATGATTTAAAATTTTATTTTCTTAATACCTGTACACTCTTTGAATGTTCTTGCGAATATAACGATGTTTATGCAATCAATTCACTGTTAATCATGAGTTGCGGATCCTTTCTCTGCTATCAATCTATTCTCCTTCTGCATGTGGTTGCGACACACCTCGGGTGAGACTCTCTGATCTCCGAAGTAGGGTGACAATGCTGACGTGGTTCTAGACTACAGCGGATTCCCTTGTTGGCCCCAACCCCTCAACCCGGGTCTTGCCTGCGAGACCTGTTTCTTCGCCAACAAATGGTTCCGTTGCCGGGACCTGCATGTTATGAGAGGAACTAGATCATGGTATCAAGGATCTTCGAAGGAGAAACATGGAGATGGTGGGATAACCATCTGGACCAGTTCGTTGCTCAGCAAGCGGAGTTGACGAATCAAAAGGAAAGGGTGCTTAAGGATCTTGTCCTTTTCTCAGACTCTACCAGTGATACCTACAAGATCCTCTGGGGAAAATTCCCTAGCGACCTCTATAATTGGTTGTGGAGGTTACAGACGAAGGTTCCTAGGGATAGCTCGTGGAAGATAAATCGCAAGTGGGTGCACGGGGATCAGGTAGCTCTGCATCGGTTGAACACTGAGTTGACCTACGGTGGATTTTTGGGTAGAGACCACTTTGGACGGATATATTGTGGAGTTTGCTGTAGAGTGCTACCAATCCTTCTCGAAGGCTGAAGCTATCTTCCATTTTGGGCTAAGAGGGAAGCTGCTTAAAGATATTTTGCTGTGGATTAAGGCCCTGATGGTAGACGAAGGGCTGATGGAATTCCAAAATTCAAGCATGGAAGCGTAAACCTCTAGTGCTGGGGGAAGGGCCGAAGGGACAGATGCTACGTGAAGTGTGAAGCAGGAAGTGGGGGATGGATGCTAAGGCCACAAGGAAGTTGAGGGAGTGATGTGCACATCGGCGGGGGCAAAACGCCGATAGGTGGCAAGAAAGGGTGATGCGGGATTTAAAACGATGGGAAACCAATAGGAAGAATCAAGAGGAGGTGCCTCAAAGGATAGGAATTATGGACACTCAGGCGGATACCTTGGAAAGGGAGGGGACCGCTGTGGGAGTGCGGCGGGTGCATGGGAGCCCAGCTAAGAGAGAAAGGGAGATGACGACTAACAAAGACGATGTAGGTGTGCAGCCCGAAGAAAGTTCCGATGGCGAATGGTACATCGTGATGCAGCGGTTGTTTCAAGAGCGGACGACATTCATCTCTCCAGGAAACCCTACTTCCAAAAATTTGCATGGCAAGGATCCCTACCTTCCTCTGGTACTCTATCAACCTTTAAGTAATATTTTTGTTAAGTTACAAGCATTGAGTCAATTGCACAGCAGTTCATTGTCGACAGCAACATACGTTAATAGCAGCGTCACTAGTAGTATTGCATTCCCTAGTGGAATAGTCAAGCAACCAGGACCCGGATGATTTATCCTGGTCAACCCTCCACAAGTAAATATGGCTGGGTCATTCACCCGGTATCTAGAATTCTCTGGCCGAGGAAACGATGACATAGAGCAACACTGGTATCTCTGCGAAGCCATATGGAGGGCTCGGTAGACGCCAGACGCAGGGAAGCTAATAGAGTTCCAAACCACGCTCAGAGAGAGGGCTCTGCGATGGTTTATCAAGTGGTTTGAGGCCCATCCTAATCCAATAATCGCGGACGTTAAGCGGGATTTTGTCCGGGAATTTAAACTTCCCCAGACGGACCAACAGGGTCTGTCCGAGCTCTGGGAGATTGAAAATAAAGAGGGAGAGACTGCATGGGAGATGATGTGTCGATTCAAGGACGTGATCGGGAAACTCAGCTACTCGACTGACCCAAACCATCAGAGGGACTGGCTCATCAAGGCTCTGCTTTCCTTGACGCGAACCCCCCTCACCCAGCAGAAGATTGACAACTTGCAGGATGCTTTGGAACAGGCCATGAAGATAGAGGCCATGGCAGGCTACCCTTAGGAATACTGGGGAGGGTTAGCCCCACAGGATCCTTCCTTGGTAGGATTGCAGCATTAGATCGCTAGTCTAACGGAAAAGATCAAGGAGATGCAGCCTATAAGACCAGCCAGGCCGAAAGTTTTGTGCACTCACTGCCTGGCTGAAGGCCATGTCGCAACTAAGTGTCCTTAGCTGCGGGGCCTGGGTGTGGGACCCTCTGTTGCGGAAATCTAGGGGGGTCCACCCACGGGGGGTGGCGTGGCGATGAATCCACAGGGGGTATACCAGCCGCAATAGCCTTATGTGGGGTTCCCATCTTCACCAAACCCAACCGCCACGGAATATTGTGAGATTTGTCGGATGATGAGGCATCAACCTCGGATGTTCCCTATACTACAGAAGTACTCCAACATCCCCAACAATGTATACTATGAGTTTTGTGCATCCATGACTCACAACACTGAGCAGTTCAGGGATCTCGACACACTCACCGATCGGTTGGACCGACCCTCCTATAGGGTGAATGAGGCTTCTAAGGGAAGAGGAGGTGGTATGCGTGGAGGCCGCACAGGGGGCCGAGGTCTCGTGAAATGCTACAACTGTGACCAAGAGGGTCACGTGGCTCGGGAATGTCCCCTTCCCTAACGTCCTTGGTGTTCCCAGTGTCGCGTGAATGCCCATGCAACAGAGGACTGTCCAGAACTCATTAAGAAGTGGGAGGAATGCGCACGGTAGAGGGGCACAAATTTGGTAAACTCCGAGCCGCGAGGAATCGTGACTCCGGCCATGTAGAATGTAGCGATCGTCACGCACGGTGGCAAGAAGATGAGATAGGACGCTCATGTAAAGGAGCCAGTTCGGGCTCTTTGGCCCGCCTCCCCGAAACAACTAATCTGGCCAGATGTGCAGAAGAGGTACTTCTAGGAGGCGGTGGAGGATTTTGCCCAGCTGGGGGGAGCTAGAGGCCTCGAGGTACCCCCGATGACTGGCTCCACAGAACAAAATGCTACGAGGACCTTGATTGAGGAATGGCTTCAACTATTCCTCAAGATTGTTGATAATGCTTCGATGCGGGACCAGCTCAAGCGTACCCTGGAGGACGCACTGCGAGGGAATACGGGGCCAAGGGAACTAGTGGAAACAACACCCCAGTATGTGCAGCGAGTCAAGAGGAACAAGCGATGAACGAGAAAAGAGTTCTGGCTTAACACGCAAGTTGCGGGATTCCAAATCAGCGATACCATGCTTGATTTGGGGTCTGATGTCAACATCCTACCGTGAAAGATGTGGGAGGCTCTTGGATGGCCACGACTGACCTAATCGCCAATCCAACTCAGAATGGCGAACCAGTACTGCATTGTGCCGATCGGCCGACTTGAAGGCGTTGAGGTCGACATTGCGGGGGTAAAGACCTACACGGATTTTGAGGTTATTGATATTATGGGAGACAAGGATCCTTACCCTGCCCTGCTAGGCATCGATTGGGATTTTGAGAATTACACCATCATCGACCTCAAAAAGGAGTTGATGATCTTTGAAGGGAGAGGTCTGGGTCACTCAGCCCCTCGACCCGTATTAAGGCCCGCGATATACCGAAACTGTGGACAATCGGGAGGATGCTTAGATGATGGACCACCTTTATCAGATGATTGCAAGGAAGCGGGAGGACTATATCAACCCAACCGCAATAGGCTCTGTCAGCTGGCGCAGTGTCCAGAGCTCGGAGCTAGGATCGGAACTCGCCTGGGAAGACTGGCAGCAGGAGGGGTACGAGACCAGCACGCGGAGATATGCCACCATTGCCCGAGTCCATTGGATTGGTGCTGAGTTTAGAGAATACCCCACCCTGTTGAACATGCAAGCTGTCAATACCTTTATTACAAAGGTTGAGGACATAGTACCAGAAGAAAGCAGGATACCTCTTTTGGACGTCGCACTACAGTCCACATCAGCCAGGTGGTGGAAAAATCACCGCATCATCCTGTTTCGATGGAGTTGTGTGGAGGAGGCTTTGAGGGCACGGTTTAAAGAAGACGCAGGCCCTTGAAGAAGGCACAAGTACCAAGGGAATTCCAATCCACGGGACCACCTGAGGACCTATGAGGAGCAGTGGCAAAGTCTAGGATACCCGCAAGAGCTGTGGGTACATCGGTTCATCCACTCCTTAGATACCATCCCCCAGGCCTGGTACTTAGAAGAAGAGCGGAAGCGAGGAACCAGCTCCTGGTAGGAAGTCACGAACAAATTTTTTCGGTGCTTCTCGTTCGAAGGAGAGACAGAGCTGGTGTCCCCAGCATTACAAGCTGTCAAGGGGGTATTATTTCTCTGTGACCCAGTGACCGACGGGAGCACCTTTGCATCACGTCCTGAGGCTAGGCGAGAGTTGGCTTGCCAACGGATTGACGACGATCCAAATGATGACAGTCTCAAGGGCCTAAGGCACCTATATTTCGAAGAGAAGGAAGGTGAGTGGAATATCATCGAAGAACCGACCACCGAAGGCATCCATTTATGCCCGTTGAAGACAAAGAAGTTGAACATTGGTACGGCGGAACAACCCAAACTGGCTACAGTTGGGGACTACTGGGATGAGGAGATGACAAGGGAAATTTTCAGCCTCCTCCAGAAATAAGAAGACTTATTCCCTTCATCGGTTGCCGATTTGAAGGGTATCAAAGGTGACCTTAGAGAAATGTGTATTGTACTGAAACCAGATGCCAGGCCCGTGAAGCATCGACCCTATCAGTTGAACCCACAGATCAAAGAAAAGATCAAGATGGAAATTGACAAGATGCTAGCCGTAGGTTTCATCTTTCCGGTGGAAGAAGCAGACTGGGTGAGTCCTATCGTCATTCAGAATAAGAAGGACAAGTCGGAGATACACATTTGTGTCGACTACCGAAGTCTGAACAACGCTTGCATCCACGATCAGTTTCCCACTCCTTTCGGCGACGAAGTATTGGACCATGTTGTAGGAAATGAAGCTTACTCCTTCACCGATGGCTTTTCGGGCTATCATCAGGTGTGCATTGCAGAAGAAGACAAGATGAAGATGACGTTCACCACCGAGTGGGGATCGTTCGCATACCACGTAATGCCGTTTGGCTTGAAGAACGCCTTGGCCTTGTTTTCCCGGATTTTCATCGCTGCTTTCTGGGAGTACATCCACAAGTTCCTAGAAGTCTACATGGATGATTGGACTGTCTACAGTTTGCTGAAGAAACATGCCACCCTGTTGCGTATCATGTTTGATCGGTGTCGCCAGTTGCAGATTTCCTTGAACTTGAAGAAATGCATTTTTGCAGTTCCTTTCAACACTCTGTTGGGACACGTGGTGTGCCAGCAAGGGGTCTGCGTCGACCCCGCCAAGGTCACAGTGATCATCCACATGGAAGCCCCCAAAACAATGAAGCAGTTGTGGGCACTGCTTGGGCACACAGGATATTACAGGTGGTTTATCCGAAATTATGCGAAGATCACCGCTCCTTTATAAAAGCTACTGCGGAAGTCAGAAGTATTCCAGTGGACGGAGGAGTGTCAAATGGCCCTTGACACTCTGAAGGAAAAGCTGGCGACGGCGCCTATTCTTGTTCACCCGGACTGGGATAAGCAGTTCCATGTGCATATTGACGCTTCCAGTATTGCACTTGCGGCTGTCTTGGCGCAACCCGGGGAGATGACAGTTGACCACCTAGTCTACTTCGCCAGTCCCAAATTGTCTAATGCAGAGAATAATTACACCACTACCGAGAGGGAGGCCCTGGCAATGGTGTACTCACTCCAGAAGTTCCGCCACTATCTTCTAGGGGGAAAATTCAAGTTCTTTACAGATCACTCTACATTGAAGTACCTGGTCAATAAGCCTGTCTTGGAAGGACGGATCTGTCGCTGGCTTCTACTCTTCCAAGAATTCACATTTGAGGTGATCGTCAAGCTCGGGAGGTTGAACGTCAGGCCCAATCACTTATCCAGGTTGGAGACAGGGGAGAACAATGGCTATCTCGATGATCAGCTGCCGGATGCTGACCTCTTCCGAGTTGAAGCTATACCGAATTACTTGGCCGATATTTACACCTATCTGACCACGGGGCAGTGCCCTCAGCACTACACCCCACTCCAGAAATGACACTTGGTCATCCGCGCCGCCGAATACCAACTGATTGCAGGGCAGCTATACAAACTGGGCCTCGATGAGGTTTTGCGCATATGCGTACTTGACCACGAATGCGAAGCTGTGATGTGAGAATGCCACAGTGGTGTTGCGGGAGGGCATGTGGGGGCGAAACCTAATGCGAGGAAGGTGCTCCAAGCTAGACTGTGGTGGTCGACGGTCCATGTCGATTGTAAGACATTTATTAAGAGATGCGATGTCTGTCAGCAGACGGGGAGGCCCTCTCACTGGGACGAGCTTTCGCTACACCCAATACATGTGTTGCGGCCGTTCGATAAGTGGGCTGTCGACTTCATAGGCCCCATAGCCCCGTTCACCAGGCATTCCAAGGCCCGCTACATCATTACTGCAACCGACTACCTCACCAGGTTGGCCGAGGCAGTGGCAGTACGCGACTGCACGGCGGATACAGCAGCACAGTTCATCTTTGAACACATCATTAGCAGGTTTGGCTTCCCATGAAGTTTAACCAGTGATCAGGGTATGCATTTCATTAATGACACTTTCAAGTCGCTGTTGGACACATTTATGATTCAACATCACAAAAGCAGCCCGTACCACCCGCAGGCCAATGGTACTATTGAAGCGTTTAATAAATTCTTGAAAAGGGGTTAACAAAGATCTGCAATGCCCAACGCGATGACTGGGATGAGCGGCTACCAGCTGCACTCTGGGCCTACCAGACTACGGTGAAGCACTTGACCAATCAGACACCATTCCAGTTGGTGTATGGCTGGGAAGCTGTGATTCCCGCTGAGTTCACTGTACCAAGTCTTTTAATTACCACATCCCTCAAGTTCACAGAAGAAGCATCGCTCCAGGAGCGTCTACATGAATTACAAGAACTAGACGAGGCCCGGTTCTTAGCCGAGTTTCACCAGAAGGTTCAGAAGGATAGGCAGAAGGCGTGGCACAACCGCCACATCAAGAACAAAATGTTCCAGGTTGGTGGAAAGGTCCTCTTATATGACAACAAGTTTCAGAAGTTTCCAGGGAAACTGTAGATGCACTGGTTGGGACCTTACTTCGTCGTCGAGATTAGAGAGTCAGGAGCCATTCGATTGGCTCAGCTGGACGGTACTGTGTTACCGGGGTGGGTGAATGGCGCACGCCTGAAACCCTACCAGGAGTAAGTTTATTTCACTCTTCATCAATAACTCTCACAACCGAGAGCACCCGTAGAGTAGCATAGTTGAATAAATCTCCCGCAACCGGGATGAGCATAGGTAGTGTTTTTGCTCATGCATAGCTTGTCAATAACCGCTCTGTTGTGGGACCGCACCGCAACTGACTGTGGTCGGGGAGGGGCGTGTCCAGCGTGTCATCCCCGTAGGATTAATAAATGTGTCAAGGTCAGTCCAGGTCATTTCAGTCAGTACTTGTGTTAGTCCTTAGGATCGTCTAGATTTGCACCATAAATTACCATAATTGGAAGTAACCTCGCAATAATCATTTTGCCATAATCCGCAGTAACCTCAGCCATCGCGTCTGCCCATTTCCCCATTCCACCGTCAGCAACTGTCAGAATACACATTGGCACACGATTGATCGCACGATTATTTCCGAGAGGAATGCCAGCAGGAATTAAATCGTTATGGGATCTCGTCAACTTCACTCATGCTAGGTAATTCCATCACTTTCATGGGAAAAAGTACGAGAATGCCGGAACAGTTAGAATTAGCAATTGAAGCAGAACCAGAGCAGCAGAAGTATCTAGACGCACAGCACCAAGAGGGGGTGCCGAGATGAATTCTGCAAGTCTATCATCACTGAACAACAATGCTGAAGGCCCCCCCAGCCGTCTTAGAACTAGAGCTCGACAGAATAATTCATAAGACAGAGTCCCTTGTAGGGAAATACGAAAATGCGACCCTGATAGATGCTAACCTTTCAGACTCTTCCAAATTCCCAGCGCTCAACTGGAAGGTGTATATGGAACATTACCTCACAACAGCTGGGAACTCAGTAAACATAATTTTACAAGAGTTCTAGGGCCTTCAGCAATCTTCTCTTCTGCACTTAATAAATCTTCCGGTCTTCGGGACCACAGGACCGGCTATGCAGTGCACTAGGTTCCTACTCAGCCATGTCCTGAATGGGTCCTTGTGGTTGAATAAGGAAATTCCCATTCATGCTGATGATATCCATCATCTTACAGGGCTTTCACAGAATGGTGCGGATGTCTCGACTACATGTCAGACCACCTCTAAGTGAGCGCGGAAGTCGGGAGATGTAGACTTGTATGTAAAATATGGCACCCAACGGGGCGGGAAGGGAGCCAAGATGGAGCTTATCAATAAGCCCGAGATCAAATTTGCATGCTACCTCATTGCCAGCAAGACAATGAGGCACTACACAAAGGGTGAATGCACTCTGGACACTATCTCCATTGCAGAGCACTGTGTTCAGGGTGCCAAGCTGAACTGGTGCTCCTTCCTGTTGAAGGAACTGTTTGACGCGTGCGAGGAAAACTACAAGCGTGCTACAAGCTTAATTTACAAATATTTGATCTTTGCGTTTGCCATGTGGAAGTGGCACACTCCTCTTGTCTGGGTGCCAGTGGAAATTCCAGAGGGCCAGCCTCTAGCGATGAAGTTTGTTCCATGGAAGGTGTCAGCTGATCCTAGAACCAAACAAGTGAATGCAGAGGCATTTCGGTCCTGGTATGGGTTAATGATGGACGTGGTAACCAGCCAGCAAAGGGTGTCCCGGAACCTATTAGATGAGTACAGCGAGCAAGTGTGGTTCGGGGTCAGTCACATGCATACTTACCTCCGACCGACTTGTGTACCGGAGGACACCTTCCGCATGAAGTCGTTGAAATTATAGCTTGAAGATACTGCCTTCCACAACGAGGTTTGTTCGTGGCCGGGGGTTGCGATGGAAATCCGCGACGGGGTACCCAGGTACAACTTTGATCGGATGTTGCCGCAGAAATAGCTTGCCGAAACGGATGCGGAGGCACCACCACAGGAACTCCCTGAGCTGCTCGTCCCCATCGTCCACCACTTGAACACTCAGGTACGCAATTTTATTGCAGCGGCCCAGGTCATTTCAAGCGGTGCCGCTCCTTTCCCTTTACTTTCCAAGTTCCAGCTTTCTCGCTCTACCTCGCACCCCCATACAACTCCGTTCACCTCCCCCATCCCTACTGTTCTATTTACTTTGGCAAGCCCAATCATAACCCCGATGGGAGAGAAGAGAAATATTGCAGATCAATTAGAAGCTCCTCCAGCCAAGCGGCCCTGCACCACTGAAGAAAATCCGGTGGTGGACCTCATTGTGGATGATCCACCACTACCACCAAGTACAGGGGTGTTTATACATGAAGAACCACTCATTGACCCCTCCAAATTCATCAACATTCTCCTTCTGCCACCACGCACCATTCCACCTCCACCTACCACTTCATTCGCTCCATCCAATTCATCTGCTACCGTGTTCGACCCAATCATCCGGGAACTCCTTGGTGGGGACCACGGGGCCAAATTTGACTCCAGTACTGTAGCAGTAGTACCACCGGTCGACCCTGTGGGAGAACCCCAAGTTTCTTTATCTGATACATTTACCCAGATGGCACAAATTGGTGCCGACTCAGCTGAGGCTCAGCCTGAGCCTACTGTGCCTCCACAAACTGCCCAGACAGATTAGCAGGAATGGCCGGACTTGAATATGGCCAACTCAGCACACCAACATACCCTTCCGCCATCCCCTCCAGAGCATTCTAATCGATCAGTTGCCAATGGGAAACCCTTGCAAGAAAGGAGGCCGGACCAGGGCACTTCGGGGATCGCCCATTTAGAAACATGGGGTACAGCTCAGTTGTACTTATTTATCGAGAGGGCGGCCTAGCAAGCCGAAAGGCTTCATTCTGAGCTACATCAGAGGTGCAACGAGCAACAAAAACATATTTCAGCACTTACTGAACAGCGCGACCAGCTCATAATGGCACAGGAGCAGCTAAAAATTCAGATAACCAACGTCACTCAGGTTTTTTCAGAGCTATGGCCGAATGTTGGGGCTCATTATACTCAGCTGCTTGTCGATGTCATGGAGACAAGTGTCGTAGCACAGGCTTTCCACCTCCGAATTGCCTTCAATGGCCTCCACAGGGAAAACAAGGAGCTTCAAGCAGCGTTAGCTGCACGGCCGTGCTGCCTGATCCACAGGTTGTCTATACAGCACAGGTTGCAGCAAAGTAGGGCTAGGCCACTCAAATGCAGGAAACTCTCACCTCTGTGGTGCGTGAGGCTCACGACCTCCTCAAGGGTCTTCAGGAGTGCTCAATGGATCTTACAGTCAAAACGTAGCCAATCTTAGCACAGCTACATCAGATTTCGAGGGAAATCCAAGAGGCCACGAACCTCACGTGGTTGGACCAGCTATATGCCTAGGAAAATGATCTCGAAGTGCAAATCCAAAAAACAGAGGCCAACTCAGCAATGGCCAAATGAGTAATTTGTGAGCTCCACCCGCCCCTCCAATTCAGCGCCAAGACAATGCAACAGCTAGCCGCTGAGGCCAAGACCCATATTAGCACGGTGTTCGGGGCTGTAACAATGCACATAGAGGAGGTTGTTGTCACCAAGATTGCTGAAGAAACAGATTCACTGTTGTAGGGGTGGCGGCAAGCTATGTCGACCTTCACTAAACTTAAAGCTACAACGTTCCACAGAGTCCCAGAGTTGGGGCCCTTTTTTGGACAATAGACGGAAGGAGCACAGCAAGAACATGCCACGGGGTCCAGCGGGGTGATGGAGATAGAGACTGTGATTTGCGATTGACTCGGGATGAGTCAAGAAAATATGTTCGGGGCCTGTTGGGGCCCTTTTTTTGATTTTTTTTTTGAATATTTTGAATTTTGAATAAAGGACAGATTTTGGGTTGCGAAATGATGACACATGGTAGTCGCAACCAAGTCGCAACTACAGTAAGTAGCGTAACTACCAAAGTTGCGAGGGAACAAGTACATAGCTAAAGAAAATAGATGCATGAGTATAGATGAAGAGAACATACAACAGAAGATAGAGAGTAGAACACACAGACAACAAGAGAGAAGCTGGAAGCAGCTAAAGAAGACCACAAGAGGAACTGATAGTTGCGATAGCGGGTGAATAAATAGCCTTCACCCGGGCAAAAGAGAAGGAGAATGTAGAGCGACTGAAGGAGATTAAGCGGATGCTGCAGAGGGAACACAGACCGGGCATGATATCTCTATAGTTCCTAGGTTTCTCTTATCTACCTTTATGTTCTATAAGGCGTTTGTATTAGACTTGTAAGCTCTCCTTGCGAAAGCTATGTAACTATGGGTTTGGCCAAAGATATCAATATACTTGCAGGTTGCTGTCTTATTATGTGATTCACATGCATGCATGATGGTTGTGATGATTTAAAATTTTATTTTCTTAATACCTGTACACTCTCTGAATGTTCTTGCAAATATAACGATGTTTATGCAATCAATTCACTGTTAATCATGAGTTTCGGATCCTTTATCTGCTATCGATCTATTCCCCTTCTGCATGTGGTTGCGGCATGCCTCAGGTGAGACTCTCTGCTCTCTGGAGTAGGGTGACAATGCCGGCGTGGTTCTAGACTACAGCGGATTCCCTTTTTGGCCCCAACCCCTGAACCTGGGTCTTTCCTGTGAGACCTGTTTCTTTGCCAACATCCCCATCCAATGAGTACCCATGTTGCATACTTTCGATGGAGCCTACTACACTAAAAATGAGAAATACATAAAAAATGTGATTATAATCATGTTTTTCATGTATTTATCATTTTTGTATAGTAGGACCCATCGAAAGTATGCAACATGGGTACTCCTTGGATGAGGAATTACATTTTGCGTCCAACGAGTACTCCCTCTCAAAATTTGAGTAAACAATTTGGGAGATAAGTTGAAAATATGAGTTGAAAAAGTTATTTTTTCTTTTTTTCCTTCTAAAATTTGATGATTTCATCAAATATTATTTTATTATTTACACTATTCTTTTATAATTTCCTTAGGAGGCCCATTTTATAACTCAAAATTCCCCTAATGCTTTCATGTATGTGAAAATGTCTTTTGGACTGATGAATGCAGGGGCCACGTTCCAAAGAGAAATGGACATTTCTTTTTCAGAAGAGATTGGCATATTTATTGTAATATATATGGATGATATAACTATTTACTCAAAATATGATGAAGACCACTTAAGAGATTTGAAACAAGTCTTTGAGAATTAATGTAGAAAATTTGACATCTTTAAATCCTAAGAAAAAATTATTTGACTTGGAAGAAGGAAAACTGTTAGGACATATCATATCAAAATATGGAGTTAGAATTGACCCTAAGATAATTGAAGCAATTCTAAAGATCAGCCCCCCAAGAAACATTAAGGAACTTCAATCCTTCATAGGTAAAATAATTTTTCTGAGAAGATTTATCCCTAATCTTGCTGAAATTCTTAGAAACATAACCAATATGCTAAAGAAAGACTCTGAAATCAAATGGAGCATAGAGGCTAGGAAATATTTTGATATGGTAAAACAAGCATTAACTAAAGCACCATTATTAATCAGTCCAGAATTTTCTAAAGATTTTATAATCTTTTCTTTTTCTTCTGAACACACTGTTGCAACTGTTTCACTGCAAAAAAATAGTGAAGGAATTGAGTAGCCAATAGCCTTCTTAAAAAAAGCTTTAAGAGATAATTTTCTCAAGTAAAACATCATGGAAAAATAGGCATTTTCACTATTTAGAGCAATTAAAGACTTTAGAGTTGATATTTTGCATTCACATGTAATTGCTTATGTACCTAACTCTATGGTAAAGGATATTCTGACGTAGAATGGACCAGATGGAAAAAGAGGAGAATGGATTGCAGTTATTTTGGAGTATGATTTGGAAATAAAACCAACCAAAATGATTAAAGGACAAGGACTTGCCCAAATTATGGCTGAGTCCAATTTTCAAGCTCTGGACGTAAACTTAGTGGCAACTTTAGATGATTAAGAGGAGTAGGTGACTCCACAAATCAATGAAGAATTTTTAAATTCTCCCTGGTATGCAAACCTGCTTTATGTATTGTTCAATTTTAATTCTCTTCCTGGTCTTACAAAAACTAAAGCTAGATTTCTGAAATTAAAGGCAGTAAAATTTTGCAACATTTATAATATCCTTTATTGGAAATATTCTGGTGGATTATTACTCAAATATTTGGTGAAGAATGATGCAGATAAGATTATGCATGGTTTTCATGAAGGAGACTGTGGTGGCCACCTGTATTGGAGGACTACTTCTAATAAAATTCTCAGGGTTTGTTTTTACCGGTCCACCCTTTTTTTCGATATTCATAAGAAAATTACAACCTGCCACAAGTGTCAAATTCTTGAAGGTAAAAAGAAACTTCTACCCTTGCCACTAAAACCCATTTATGTTGAAAGCCCATTCCAACAATGGGGTTTGGATTTCATAGGTGAAATCGATCCTCCTTTGTCTGCCCAACACAAGTGGATTTTAACAATGACATATTACTTCACTAAGTGGATAGAGGCCATCCCTTAGAGAAATTACACTGATGATGTTATCACCAAATTACTTGAGACCATTATCCTGTCCAGATTTGGCTGCCCAAGGAAAATCATCACTGACAATGCAACATCTTTTAAATCCAAAAAGATGATTGAATTCTATAATAAATATCATATTTCTTTAGGAAATTCAACAACTTATTACCCACAAGGTAATGGAATAGCTGAATCATCCAATAGGAGCCTGGTAAACATCATCAATAAGTTATTAGAACATAATAAAAAGTCTTGGCATAATAAGTTAATTAGTGCACTTTGGGCTGATAGGCTTACTACCAAGAAATCCATTGGTATGTCACCATACCAACTTTTTTATGGGATGGATGCTTTTTTTCCATCTTATCTAGCACTGCCAGTGATGAAGATAATACAAGAGCTACAAGTGGAACCAAATGATGCACTCAGAAGGATCCATAAAAATGTTTAGTTATAGCAAACAAGAGAAGAGGCGTATAACAAAACACAACTCATCCAAGAAAATATCAAGAAAATATTTGACAAAAGGTTCAAGGTAGTTGATTTTGCTATTGGTGAAAAGGTTTTAAAATGGGATGAAAGGAGAGAAGACAAAGGGAAGCATAACAATTTTGATAATATATGGATGGGACCATATATTATAAATTCTTTTAAAGGTGACCATGCATTTTTTCTCACAGATATAGATGGAACAAAGTTACTTGGTGGACCTGTAAATGGAAGGACGTTGAAGAATTATTTTTCCTAGTCTAAAGATTATTTTACATCATTGTGAATATCATAGTCAACATAGATTGGATTGGATGTTTTTCTGATTAAGGTTGAAGCCCGTAGAGAAGGCTCTAAGTCATGGTAAATAGACCATCATAATATTTGAAGTAGAAAAGGAATCGGATTACAAATTGCCAGATGTGTAGATGGATAAGGCTATTGATCACAAGTTCTTGACACTTCAATGCATGGAAGTGCCATCCCCAATTGGAGCCACTGTCAGGGTCCTATATTTCATAGGATCTCAAGGTGACTGAGTTTATTCTATCTGTCGAATTTATTTTGTAAAGTGATTTCCAAACTGCAAATAATTTTCAAAATAAAAAAGGAAATAACATAAAAAATCAAAAGAGGGTATATGTTAAATAAAAAAAATAGAATATCAACCCCATAAAAAAAAAGAAAAAAAATAAATTCTGAAAGTGTTGCACCTCCAAATGCCACTACTCTTAGTTTAGATTATTTATGAAAATAAATTGTGTTCAACTTGTTTAAAATGCCACAAAATTTCAATAGAATTCAATCATACAGTTTAAGCATGATTGAATTAGGTTTAAATTGTTTGTTTTTAGGTAGTGAAAAATAATTTGTCAAACTGTTTAATATTAATGATCAATAGCTAAGTAGAAAATAAAAATTGGCTCAATAATTTAATCTGAACCAAGGGAGGTGTTGTAACATTATTTTTTTTTGAAATAAGTTAGCATAAGTAGTTAAATAATTTTCAAAATGATAAGGTAGATTATGGAAGCAAAATAATGAAAAAATAAAAAATGTTAGGAAAAATATTATTTTTGTGGGCATCCATGTCAATGAAATGTTAGTTGTTAGATGCTCTAATAAAGAAGGAAAAATAAAATGTTAGATGTTATATGCTCTAAATAAAGAAGGAAAAAATAAAATGTTAGGGAAGCAAGGAAGAAAAATAAAGCTTCATTTTGTTTTAAATATTTGATTGGCTACTAGTCTAAATGTGCCCATGGGAAAAGTCATTTGTCTGGTTTAAATCTTGATTATAAATTCATATTATAAAGTTTTAAACCATAGAATTATATCTCTGCCATATTTTCATTTCATTCCATTTCCCCTAATTCATTAAACCATACCATTTATCCCTTTTCATTTTCATTTTCCCAAAGTCATTCCCTTTTTATTTCATTATCGCACATATCTTAGCTTTTCGCTAATCGCATTTTAAAAAATTTAATGTTTAACCATATTCCCAAAACCTATCTGGTCCCGATTATGATTTGTGATGTGGTTGGCTCCACCATACTGCTATGCTCCCCCCCATCAAACAACCGTGGCATATAACATTACACCATAAACCTTAACCCCCTCACCTTTTCACATTCACACTCTTTATTGTTTCACAACCAAGTTTGCCACCTTTCAACTCTGCCGACATGATATAGTGGGACCCTTCCAACCACATCACCCTTTTCCCCACATTGCATCGCAAATAGAATAACTTATCGCATTTCTACCTACCATTAAATCCTGCGATCACTGATGTGCAATAAACTTTAAATTTTGTTGTATGCGATAAACCCCAAAATCTATGGTATGCAATAAAATATAAACTCTGCGATGTGTGATACGGGTTGGACCCAATCGCATATCATACTTCACAAGTTTAAAGGGTTAGCACAAAGGAATATGGTAAATTTTGTGATCTACAGGCTATGAGAAGGCCCACCTATTATAGGTCAATTTGGGTATCATTCCCAATGACTTGGTTAACTGGACATCATCTCTAGGACTAATGAATAGGGTCTATCATCCCTTATCATTTTAGTTTCTACATGCCCTAAGACAAAGAACAAGAAAAATCATTCATGACTTTCATCTACAAAGATTTCCAAGATTTGAAGTTTATAATATATCATATGAGAGCTCACCAACGCTGCCTCTAAATGGACTAAGTGCATTGCATATGTAGGTAGCCCCATTCAAGGCTTCTCTACAAAGCACTTCCCGACACTCATAGGTGCGTTGGTCACATTGGGAGCAAAATTCTCATTGTTTTGGAATCTCAACTTGGCCAGTGCCTTCTAGAAGAGTTCACATGTGTCAAAATTTGAATCCATGTGTCCATTTGACATCTACAAGATCGGGAACATGTATTTCCTATTATTGGAAAGTCATTGATTTTAAAACTACCTTCAGCTCCTCTATAAATTTAGCGCAGATCTTAGTGTTTGATAAGGAAGAATTTGAGTAGAGAAATGCTAGTGGAATTTCAATTGAGGAGTTGATTTGTGTAACATGCTGCTGGAGAGATCTGCATTGTGATGAGGCTAGGATGTTGCTGGAGATGGTCACTTCAAATCAATCACTGGGTTGTAACCTCCCCTTCTATCCATTAATAAAGATTGCTGCTTACTTTCCCACATATTTATCTGTATAAGCTCATGTTTTCTATATTATGAATTATTATCTGATGTATATGGTTTATGTTTCATTGATTTAACTAAATAACTTGAATAGACATCTGTATTATTGCTATCTTTTGCTATTTAGTGTTCATTTTGCAGGAAATATTTTCAGACATCTAGCTTGGATTTGAAGCTATAGAAAGAGTGAGAGAAGGAGAATAGGAAGCGCTTGGAATCCAAGTAATTTCTTTGATCTATTATGTGTGTCTATTTACAGTTAGGAAAAGTAGTCGCAAAGTATTTAATCTGTTGTTCTAGATAAGCACCTATCTAGGGAAGAATGATTTATTCGTTATTCATAATTCTGCGTAACAAATTGGCGACTCCGCTAGGTAGTTTACCCTTCATCCTAGGTGTATTTGCCTATGATTTTCTCTGTTTATTCACCCAATAGATTTTACTCATAAAGATTAGGTTTTTTGAAATCCAAATTTGCATTAGAAGTGTGTTAAACATCTGTGTTTTTCATTGTACACTACGCCCAACGCACTGTTGGATATGACATAGTGCTTTGCATAGCACTGTCTCCCTTTCAGGCCTGTGTTGCAGAGCACTGTCTCTCTTTAGAGACTGTGTTGCCTCTTGAAACCATCCAAATTCCATTGAATTTGTCATTGTAATTTGTTTTAGTTTGTTCTCTGTTGTGTTTTTAAAAGCCCGAGCCTCATATTGACCAGTAAACTTATCTACTTCTTCCTCCATCGAAAGAATAGTTTGTTCAATGTTTGTTTAAAGTGTTTTTCTTTATCATTGACGAATTAATTTCAAATTATTTTCATTGTCGCATTAGATCCATTTGCTTTTGAAAATAAAATTGTCGTAAATTCTTCGTTTCCTGATAGGAAAAATTGTTGTTAAATTCCTCATTTTTCCTTCAAAAGAGAAATTGTTGTTTATATTCCTCATTTATCAAAAGTAAAAGGCATTTGTTTTGTTGATTTAGTGCACTTAGTTTATTTTCTGCATTCATAAAATTAAAGGGACTGAAAAGAAAAACCTACATTTTCATGCAGTGGATTGTGTGATTTGCAAAAGGAACAATTAGGAAATCTGCATTTAGTTTGTGCTCTTTGATATTTTTTCTCTCAAATTGATTGGTCTTTCCATCTAGTAGCTAGGATTTTCATTGAAAAACTAAAAGTGAAATATTGCTTATCATTCTTAGTTTTCATTTTAGGAATTTCCAATACATCATCGCGGTGAACCTTTGAAAGGAAAATTGATAAACAAGATCAACTTAAAATTTATCTCAATTTACCTAACAAAGCATTGGAACCATAACGATAACATTTAGAAGGTTTAGGCTAGAGATGTGTTCTAGTGTCGTAAAACATAGCAGCTGTCGTTAACTTTTCTACGATATATTCTGAGTGTGATACCTCACTCCACGTATGTAAGTATATCGTAGCTCGTCCATGTACTTTCGGGTATGTCGAGCAGTGTTATAGTACGAAAATTATAAAGGGATGCTCTCACTGTGCGGTTTCGCATCAAACAACACTAATACGAAATTGGGCCTCCACGTACCTTTAGGTATATTTGGGAGGGAAAATTTTAGGTGCTATCCATCCATAGTGAAGCAAGTCGGCCACCTTGTAAATTGTGATACATCGAACAAAACATTCGGGGAGATTGCCTGCTCGTACTTCTTAGTTCGCCAGAAGGTATTCTACAGTTCACAGTTTCTTGGTAAACCCTTTTTCCTAGAATTACCCTTTTATTTTTTTTATTTTTTTTGGTTAAAATAAATAAGTAATTGTGGAAGAAAAAAATCCTTTCCCTCGTCATTCGCGTAGATTATCATTAAAACCACGTTTACCACCAGAAGTTACTTCTGCTAGGCAAAGGCGATCACGCTCTGCCGAATCAAGTACAATTCGTACCTCTGGTGAAACATCATCTTCCCGTAAACCAGAGTTAGCTCAAGTTGTTTCTACACATCTCGGTTCGTCTATCGTTGTCGAAACAGAGTCTTCACAGCTACCTATGTGTAATATTCCCAAATGGGGAAGCAACAATATATAAACATAAAACTAGAAATAGCAGTGTATATCAACTCATTAACATTAGATACCAATATGGAGACATAAAATCATGTATTAAATCAGAAAATCCATATAAAATATTGAGGCATGAATCATATACAATGAGGAAACAAGCCTCCCATAAGCAATCACTCCTGAATATGAACAATTGCTACAATAAAAAATGCTGAAAGACTACTACAATGCAGTTATAAACACATTTATAGTTCAAAGGAATGTACAAAATATGTAGGGCTATGTTGAAGCCTCGAAAATCGCTGCTACAACATTGGGGGATAACCACCCGGTCCGGACCTTAATACAACTCCTTTTCCGTTTATGATAGCGGCTTCGACTGGTTTAACTAGGTCCAGTTACCTCTTCCCTATCGCTATTGGTTTATGATGTTTCCTTAAATACCAATAGACAGGGATATCATATCAATTATTCTTGCTGATCAGGCAAGAGAATGACCCTTAAGCTGATTTGGGTTCAACCAAACCATAACTAAGATTTTGCCTCTTTGAGAAGAGGACTTAAAAGAATGTAAATTTAATCTAATTGCAAACTTATTCTATAATGAAAGCAAAAAGAAACTAATCTAAATCCTATCTCAATCAGGTAGATGAAAATCTAACCCAACTAAGAGCAAGATAATTAAGTGATGAGAATTAAAATATTTATGGCTTTTAATTAATGTCAAACTAACGAAGAAATTCAATCATATCACATTTGTGAATACCAAAACACATTCTATTGAGACCATTTGACTGAAATAATAAATCAACAACACTCCAGAAGAAATTCACAAAAATGATATCGATTGACAAAGTAGTCAAGCCAATAATTAAACAATGATATGTGGAAGAAATTCACAACACATTACTATTTAATAAATCAGTTTTATAAGACATATTTCTGAGTAATGGATACTCAGAAATCAAAGTGTAATTCATAAGATCAGGGATACATAACAATTTGAGACAAATTATCCATATCAACAGAAATGCCAAAAACATGAATAAAATGAAACAACAATTTTATTAACATAAAAATGAAGCTGATATTTGTTACAGAAATTCCAAAAATACCAGTTAATTGAATCTGCTTCTCTGATCTTGGTCTCTAACAATACTTTACATTATTTGAATTTCTGCTTTCAAGACAAGAGCTGCAGAAATGCAAACTCTGCCCATCATGCATAATTCAAGATATAAAGAATAAACCCTCATTAATGTTCAGATCTGAAATTTTCTCTCCTCCCCATATACAACTCTAAATCCCTATTACAGAAATGCTTTTAGAAGTCTGGAATTGCAGAGGAGAGCAGCCCCTTTTACATTTTTCAATCTGCAATTTATAATCCTTCCAAAAATATTTTTAGAAGAGAGTTTGTTGAAGAAAAATCTACCCAATCCAACTTTAATTGCTCAAAAATTCCAATCTTTAATTTTTGGAGCCTTCTCATTGATTGAGATCTTTTTCTCCATATCCCTTCTACTGTTTTTTCTCCAAAAGGAAATCAAAATGAATTAAGATGCAACAATAAAATCAAATTATTATTTCTAACGTTAAAATAAATCTAATCAAATTCTATTTAAATAAATAAAAAATAAAATTTAAGCTTCTTATTGATGCTCATAATGATTTTAATTAACCAAGGATATTATTGATGCATGAATCTGTAATTAGAAGAAACTTGGGCAAATGAAAATGAAGAAAACAAAACTCAGAAAATTGATTTTATTTTTAGAAAATTGGAGCTTGATCTTCTGCCTAATTTTTGACTTAATAAATGACCAAATCTGTTATTGAAACCTCCTCATAAATATTCTCCTCGATTTTATCTTTCCAATGAGCCATCCTGGGCCTCATTTGGCCAAGTAAAACTCAATCTATGAGCCTCCAAAGTTGATGAGTCAATTCTGATATAAATCTGGAAATTCAGTTGCTGGGCTAAAAAAAATCAGAATTTTAATTAAAATCTAATCATAAATTAGCCTACAATTAACTAATAATTAATTCTAATTTAATCGCTAATTATAAATTAAACTAATTAAATATTAATCTAACTAATTAATATAATTAACTATTTATAAACAAATTAATCTAAATAATAATAAATTTGATTAAATTAATTATATTTTAAATATTAATTAATTTAATCAATTTAAAATTAATTTATCACTAATACTCACTAAAACTAACCTATTAATTAAAACTAACTAACATTAAATTAAATTAAACCTAACACTAACTAAGACTTACCACTAACTAATATTAACATTCCACTAAAGTAATATTAAATTAAATTAATATTAACTAACACTTTACTAATATAAAACTAGACTCACATTATACCTATGATAGACTAACACTACTTAACACTAACGTTAACATTACACCTATGATAAGACTAACTTAATACTAATAAATATTAACTTTAAAACTAACGCCATCTTCCACTAACGCTAATACTTATAAACATTAGATCAACACTAAAACTGGCCTACCTACCACTCGACTCAATTTCATCACATAAAATAAATGCTACTCAATCGCATCGGACAAATTCAAATAAGCTTCAATCGAATCGGAATAAATAAGTTTAATCGCAATTGGAGCAAACGAGTTTAATCACATCGGGGTTTTTTTTTGTCATCGCATCGGATGAAACCATTGCATCGGGGTTTTAAAAAAATGTGGAGATTGAAATCTCCCGATGTGATGTCCCGATTGATTTTAATTCTATTTTTTATTTTTGTTTTTGTTTTTATTTTAAAATATATTTTTATATTAAATTTTAATTTAATTAATTAATTATATAATAATTAATTTAATTAATTTAAAGTTTAACATTAAAAATTGGTTTTTATTTTGGTTTCATTTTGATGATGTTAAATTAGATTATGAATTTATCTAAGATGATGATTTGTCTAAATAAATTACAACCACTTTGTCGTTTTAGATTTATCGAGATTTTTCGAGTTTAGATTTATTTGAAAATTGGAGTAAATTATCGAAATTCCGATGCTTCGTTATTTGGCTGTATAAGTAAAAAAAAAAAAAAAAATATTAGTCATAACGAACTACGGATTAATATTTTAAACTAAATGCATTATTGAACTAATTAAAAAAAATGAAATATTGTACATTTTATGCAATTTTCTAACCTAGACGACATAATTGATTAGACTTCAAAGGAGTGCTATTTACAAACTGGTTGACCAAATGAGACAAAACAAGCGTCAACAGGAAGCTTATAAAAAATCGATTTTAACCAAGTAATCAAAACAAGAATCTAAAGAAAATGAAAAATTAACAAAATCGTAAGATAATTGACTTAATAAAAATCCTAAAAGGTATTTAGCCAAAATTTTTATAGAAAGGGTCCCCATTATTTGATGTGAACAAGTTAAAAATGGGGGGTTGTTGTACCGCAAAACAATTGGCGATTCACTGGAAGAAACAGTTATCTCTGTTTGATAAAAATGGAAATTTCCTAAAATTAAAGTAAAAATAATTAAAGAAGAGAAAATTATTTTTGGAATGTTTGACTAAGTTCATTAATCTGAATAAAAGAAACAATCATCTTACTGTAATTTTCTTGAAATTCCTCATAAATTAAAATATTTCATAATTCTATATCAGTCCTTAATTAGTTGTAGAGATAAAGCAGGGGTCACTTTACAGCTTAGCTTTTAAAATGTACTCATTTGTCACAGGTAGAGCCATTGTTGCCAGCAAACATCTATAGTCTCGATAGGGTTACCTTTTAATCATGAATGATTCAGAATCCTATCTATTTAAGAATTATTGACCTAGAGATAAATCCATTTATATATGTTTATATTTTTATTTTTTATTTTTATAATTCTTAAAAGCCATTGTCCTGGTTTTTTAGCTAGATAGTTGACAATGCCATTCACTGGTTAGAATTGGACTGAACAAGCTGGCTCGTGATGAGACCCCTTGTCTTACAATTGTTTGCAATTATAAGCCATTACCCTGTTTTGTTTAGCAGTGTTGGTAATGTCAGCCTATTTTTCCCCTATGATCATGGTAAGCAGGCTCATGATGAGACCTCTTATCTTTTAAGTTTTAAATATATTTTTGGATTACACTCTAGAAAAATAAAATTCTTTTAAATAGGGAGAATCATTAACTCCTTAATAGTTCAGAATGACAATTTCAGATTTAAAAGTGCTTTGCTGTAAAGTGTCTTTACTTGGTTAAAAATAACTTTTCTTGACTGATAATAGAATTTTGAAAGATCTTAATAAAGTATTGAAATCTCGAAATAATTACAATTTTGATGAAAAAGAAATTTCTCAGATTTCACGATACTTCATCAACTTTTCTTGTTTTGTAATCTCTTCCTTAAGTATGTCTACCTTTATAATAAGAAAAATAAATTTTGCTAAGAGATTTAAGAAAAAGCTAATAGGAGACTATCAACAATTTTTCTTATGTATGCCAACCATTGCTAGGTAAAAAAAAAGCCTTCCATATAAATCATGGAAAAATCACCAAAATCAAAACTGAAAACCAAAGGAAAAGAATTCTTAAGCTAAAGTGAGAAAATAAATCAGAAAACAAAAATAAAAATGAAACAATTCAAAAGTGGAAAAGAAAATCCAAGTTTTTGAAATACAAACTCTAACAAGAATGTTTATACCAATGTCTCAACAACATGAAGTAAAGTAAAATAATCATGTAATCAATCCTTCTTATGTCGAGATCCAGAAAACTTATACCTTGCTAGGTTGTAAATGCTTTAGGTTTTAGATAGAAGTGATGATAAAATTCAGCCTCAATGAAAAATTTATGTTTGATGTCAATCTTGTTGTTTTCAAAGCATTAATCATTTTCTAATAAAAGGAATGCTTTAAAGAAACAGATTAAATGTTTAGCAACTTCCTAGTATAGCTATTTTAATGAAGACTATCGCTGCTTCTTGAAAATAAAACCAGGAAAAGAGCATAGGGCTTCCAAAATATGATTTGGCAGATGATTGAAAGCTTTTATGAATAGCTGCAAAACAGATTCCAATATCAACATAATTTAAAAACAAAACTGAAACTAAAGTAATGAAATCAAAATTAATGAAAGTAGGTAGATGAATCTTACCATTGGATAATTGCATTTGATCTTACCTGAAGGTATCAATTTCTCCAATACTAGCTAAATTCTTCTTTTAGTTGACATTAAAATTATGAAGAAGGCAAACTGATCAAAATTATATAACCCAAAAATCATTATTTATTTTATTTAAACTAAAGCAAGCAATAACATGTAAAAATGGAATGCTTTGTGTTCAAGGGAATTGAATTTAAAACAAATGCACTAGAAATGAGATTAAGAATTTGCAGTGATGAATATTCTCAAAATATTATAAGTTTTATAAAAATTCCATGATTTTTTATAAATTTTTCAGATTTCAGACCAAATTTAAGATAATGAAATTTAAAATAGAGAGGTCTTGAATTTCATATTTAATTATGGAATTATTTAAAACTGAAATATATGAAAAATCAAAATGATTTGAATATGCTGCAAATTTATCATCAATCGCTTTAATATCATAGCGATTACCCAAGATTTCTTTAAATAAACACGATACCTTATCAGATGATTTGTATTGCATGTAGAGGCAGGTGTTGGAGTTTATCGCATCAGGGGTTGCAGTAGCAAATTGCCGATATAAGATCATGAGAAAAGAATGTGCGATGAGATGAAGTGATCATACCATCAAAGAAATGTTGTATTTAGGTTCAGAGATAGTCATGTTGAAAATTGCACATCGCACACCACATCTCGTGATTTGTATTTTGAGCATTACATATTGCGCATCGCAGATTCGGAATAGTGAAATGACCATGAAAAATGATGAAGCGATTGCGATATCGGCATATCGGAATGTTGGAATATAGTCATGTTGGAAATGCCAATATGATTTTTGCGATGGCAGTGATGCGTTGGATATAATAATCGGTGATTAATAAAAAGTAGTAGCGATAATCAATTGGTGATGAATTATCGCATTGCAACTTTTAAAATGAGCGCAAAAGGATGTGTTCAATTTTCCTCCTGATTTGCGATTTGCGATTTAACTTATCGCATCAGAGGTCTCTTAAAATTAATCCTTGACTAATTTAATAATTTGTGATTACGATTAGAACTTTATTGCATCGGATTTTTTGCAAATAGATATATCCAAATGAAGTCTCTCCGATTTGCGATTACCAATTGGGTTCATCGTATCGGAACTTTTGTGATGAAAAAAAAAATAAACTTTTAAATTTATTCCAATGCGATATGCGATTTGGTAAAGATTGTATGAGGTAATACATCGGAAGTCTCGCATCAAAAAATATGAAAATCCAATTGAAACATCTCTAATATGAATCTTGCGATATTGTTTTAAATTTCAATTGGGTTTTCTAAATGAATGAATGAAGGCAAAGTTAAAGAATGCTTCAAATTCTAATGAATCACAAAATAAAATTTCCCTGAATCTGTTGCCAATTTGAAATGGGTTTGCTGCTTACTTCAAGTTTTGAAAAAAAATGAAAACCTGCAAATAAAACAGAACAAGAATTAAAAATAAACTAAGTAAAAGAGAAACTAATAATAGATGAAAATGAACTTGTAAATGTGTACCTGGAAGGAAATTGTCTGTAGATTTACCTTATGAATCTTCCAATTCTTCCTTCGATTTATCAAAATTCTAACTTTGTTCAAACTCATCTCCTATTTATTCTAAATCGGAGTGTGCAATCAGCCTAAATAAAATCTTTTTACTCATGTTCAAGAAATCTGAAACTCATAAAATTCACAAGAAATAAATATGAAAATAGGCTTCCCTTTGAATTGCAACAGCAATTTATTTCCTCTGCTCATTCCAAATTAACTTGAGAAAAATATGTATTATTATAGTGATTGTTTAATACTGCCTTTAGTAAATAAATATGATGCATATTGCAGCATCAGATAATAAACTAAAGATCAGAATGGGATGAAGCCACTAATTGTGAAAAAATATCAATACAGATTTGAATGTGTGCACATAGCAAAATGGACACCTTTAAGGTCATTTTAACAAATTTCAAAGAAGATAATATGAACTTCATTTGATCACAGCAAAAGGTTAGACTGACTAATGATGATTAAATTGGAATTAAGCTTATAATAGACAGTCATATCTTTCATGGGATAATGAGATCATGAAGCTTTTATATCCTCAAAAACCTTTGGAAAATAAATTTCAGAAGAAAATCACATAAGGATATTTGAAAATAGAGAAAAATGGCTTTGAGGTGGTTGGTGCCAAGTGCAACCTCAATTGAATTTAGTCAAGACATTATTCAAAATAGGCAGAGTAAAGGTATTGCTGCAATAATTTTTTATTTAAAAAATGGGGAGCAAGAATTAGAAATTTTCTGATAAGAGGCAAATATTTCCCTGAACATGTATATGGTATGAGAATGGCTGATTGCTCGCTTTATCTTTTATTTGCAGAACTATTAAAAATAAATTAATTACATAAAACAAACTAGCTAAATTAATTCTACTTCTATTCTAACCATATACATGAAAATGACTAGGTATAGTCATATTTCCAGTCTAACCATTCTCTCATTTTAATTCCTGAATATATGTACAGTTCAAATATTAGTAAAAAAAATACAAATCTAATTGAACTAAGAAAATTAAATCTATAATCAGAATGTACATTTATTATTAACAGCTTATTTACAATCTCCTTCTTTTGAAAGGTCTTTTCCAACTGAATTCCAATTGGATCATCAAAATATGGATGGGTTTCCATTAAGGATTGGAAAATGTTTAAAAAAGGAGATGACAGGCCAGATTGTAGATATGAGCTTTTAAATTCAAAGGCCTGAAAAAAATTGTTAGTGTTATGTGTAAGTGTTAAACTATTAACAATATTCCATGAAGGAAAACTTTCCAAACAATTTTCAAATGAGTTAATGAAAAATGGATGGAAATATGTCAAATAAGATGGAAAATTATCAATTGGATTAGATTGTTGGCCAGATTGTAAAAATGCATTCTCTTGTTGACATTGCCTTTGAGAAGATAGAAGCTTTTGATAAAACATTAGCTTTGATTGAAATTGAAATATCAATAGCTTTTGATGTTCATGATTATAATATGAAACTTCAATTTCCCAATAGGGCAATGCATCAATTGATTGTTCATTATTAAAGCGCTCAATATGCCAGCGTAGAGTGTAAAAAATTTGAAAAATAAAATCAGAAAACAAATCTAAATTTGAAAGAAAAAATAAAATGAAATCCCTATTGGTACAACTAATGCTACAGCACAATTGGGATTGTTTTGAAACAATTTCTTTTTCACAAGGATTGGCGAGAATAATGGAATTTGAATAATCGCCAATTCCAACTTGTGAATTAGAAATAGAATTATGATTATGATCAAGAATGGGAATTTGATCATGATATGAATCATAAATTGGAATGTTTTCTTGAATGGTGAAATCATGAAGATAATTTTCTTCTCCAAAATGAGGATTAGTTGGAATAATTTCTAAATTGAAATGTTCCTCATTCCCAGATTTTATTTGAATTTTCTCATGAGGACTCTCTTTAGAAGAATAGACATCGACATCTTCAATGTTAGAGTAATTATCATAAATGAATTCACAAGATTCTCTATAATTCCCTTCAATCTTATCCAATATATCCAAACACGGAGGAACAAGAATTTCATGTTTATTAATGGCAAAAGAATGATCTTTATTTGCTTCTCTATCTTGATAAAAAATTAATGGTAATTCATTTAGATCAGCCTCTGTATTTTCTGAAATATCATTAACACCAAGAGGGGAAAAATTACCATCATTAAAAATATCAGGATAAAGAGGAAAATGCGAATCTGAAATAATGCATTTAAAAATGTTTCTGTTTGAAAATTCTTGTACATTATGCTCATTGTAAATTTCAGATTCTAAATTATTCATTTGCGTACTCATGATTTTTTGAAGAAAATTGCTTTGCTGCTCTGATTTCAGCATTTGTTCATTATGAAAAGATTCAGAAATTTATACAGTAGTTTGCATGCTATTATTTACTTTGATTGTTGCTTTCACTTGCTGATTTGCAATCTGATTTTCTGAATTTAATGCAGAGAAACTTTTAGATTCCAATGCAGGTCTTTCTCCAAAATTGCTGTTGTTGTCTTCTTGCATTTGATTAGAAATATTTTCCAAGCTTTGTGAAACCTCTTCATCGCAATTTATTTGCACACCCAAATTGGAATTCTCATTTATGTTAAAAGGGGATGGAACAAAGCTTGAACTAATTTCATATGGATCGGGACTAGGGGGAAGAGAATAATTATGTTCAAACCAATCTAGTGATTCTTCTTTCATAGGTTCATTTTTTACAATAAATTTTAAACAATTCAAATGAAGTTGAATATTAAAATCTCTAACAGACTCATTTTCATTTCGTAGATATTCAATTTCATCACATACCTGATCATAATCATAGTGGTCAAATTTATAAACAAAAATTGTAACAAATTGAGCCCAGCTGTGAATTGAGGCAACCGAAAGAGTTCTACACTAGTTTTTGGCTTCTGCCCCAAATGTGAGAGTAAAAATTATGCATAAGATGCCTTCATCAATTCCTTGAAAATCATAATTTGAAACATTTTGAATAAATTGAAGGACATGATTAAAAGCAGAAGAATTTATCTTACCATTGAATTTTACCTGAGACAAGAGTCTTACCACTTCGGGTGGAGTATTGGAAGATGCACGTCCATGTATACAACTCCAAATTGGAAGTTTTAAAGGAGCCATTGTAATAAAAATGAAATGTTAGAATTCAAAGACTCCAAAGTAAAACAAATCTCAGGCCCTCCTTCTAGCGCCAAAAATGTTAAAGCCTCAAAAATCGCTGCTACAACATTGGGGGATAACCACCTGGTCCGGACCTTAATACAATTCCTTTTCCGTTTATGATAGTGGCTCCGACTGGTTTAACTAGGTCCAGTTACCTTTTCCCTATCGCTATTGATTTATGATGTTTCCTTAAATACCAATAGACAGGGATATCAAATCAATTCTTCTTGCTGATCAGGCAAGAGAATGACCCTTAAGCTGATTTGGGTTCAGCCAAACCACAACTAAGATTTTGCCTCTTTGAGAAGAGGATTTAAAAGAATGAAAATTTAATCTAATTGCAAACTTATTCTATAATGCAAGAAAAAAGAAACTAATCTAAATCCTATCTCAATCAGATAGATGAAAATCGAACCCAACTAAGAGCAAGATAATTAAATAGAATTAAAATATGTCTGGTTTTAAATTAATGTTAAGCTAACGAAGAAATTCAATTAGCTCACATTTGTGAATACCAAAACACATTCTATTTAGACCATTTGACTAAAATAATAAATCAACAACACTCCGGAAGAAATTCACAAAAATGATATCGATTATCATATTAATCAAACTAATAATTAAACAATAACATATGGAAGAAATTCACAACACATTACTATTTAATAAATAGGTTTATAAGATAGATTTTACGAGTAATGGCTACTCGAGAAGCCAGTGTAATTCATAAGAGTAGGGATACATAATAAATTTAAGGACAAATTATCATATCAACGAAATACAAAAACATGAATAAAATGAAACAACAATTTTATTAACATAAAAATGAAACTGATATTTGTTACAGAAATGCCAAAAATACCAGTTAATTGAATCTGCTTCTCTGATCCTGGTCTCTAACAGTACTTTACATTACTTGAATTTCTGCTTTCAAGAAAAGAGCTGCAGAAATGCAAACTCTGCCCATCATGCATAACTCAAGATATAAATAATAAACCCTCATTAATGTTCAAATCTGAAATTTTCTCTCCTCCCCATCTACAACTCTAAATTCCTATTACAGAAATGCTTTTAGAAGTCTGGAATTGCAAAGGAGAGCAGCCTCTTTTACATTTTGCAATCTGCAATTTATAATCCTTCCAAAAGTATTTTTAGAAGAGAGTTTGTTGAAGAAAAATCTGCCCAATCTAATTTTAATTGCTCAAAAATTCCAATCTTTAATTACTAGAGTCTTCTTATTGATTGAAATCATTTTTCTCAATATCTCTTCGATACGATAATTCATCTGGTGCTTATAAACTCTTTGCTTTATTAATCACCGATTATTATATCATTTGACACTAATCCTATGGGATGGGTGTGCACATTTAATATTGTATATTATTTAATATTAGGAAATAAGGAAGGCCAAGAGTCATTGGGAGATGAAGCCCAATAGCCTCACCTCCATGTATAAATCCATATGCATTCTTCAGCTAATACACATTCTGATTTGAGGAGTTACCTCCTGGTTTGACATGGTATCAGAGCCAGTCCCACTATTGGCATTTCTGCCTGTGGTGTAACTCCCTCTCCTTTGCTCAGTTAATTTTTATTAATATTTTTTTGCTGCTCCTAAATTGCTATACTGTTATTCTGCATTTTTTTTTCTCTTCAATTATCCACAGGTCTGACATTCGCAGCTCCTGCAGCTCCTGAAGATTCTGCAATTCTGCAGACCCTGAAATTCTGCAAATTGCAGCCCCTGCCACTCTGCAATTCTACAGTCCTGCACACTGCCATTTCAGTTTTTTTTGTAATGCCCTCACTTCTCCCTCACCTACCCAATGCCTCTCACACTTCCCTCACTACGCTATCTCCCTCATCGACCAGCGCTCCTCTCTCATTCACATTCCTCACTGCTATCTCTCCGCCCTCATTGCTATCTCTCCATACACCAGCGCCCCCTCACTGCTAACACTCCCCAACCTGGCCTCTCGGCCCTCCCCACGCCCTAACTCTGCGTTTCTCACCCCATCGCTCTCTCAAATCCCACGCCTGATGTTGCCTTATGAATGAGCTCATATGTTATAATACAACGCCTCATATGTTATAATACAGCGCTATCATATGTTATCAACGTAGCCTCCTGGTTATGATATCAACACTGCCTCCTGGTTTGTGCGTTGGCTTACCTTTTTACAGTGCCACCTCCATTGTATATTTAATACGTTCTGTGGTTATACGTTTGCGCTGTCCATTGTATATTTAATACGTTTTGTGTATATTTAACGCTGTCCATAATACCACAGTCATACGCCTTCACAATACGCTCCATTCAATACGCTGTCCAATACGCTCCATATTACCGCCACCATATTACCACCTCTGCAATACGCTCCATTCAATACACTCCATTCACATCTGCAATACGCTCCATTCATACGTTGTCCATATATACACTGTCACATATATGCAACACCGCCCCTCCATATATATATCACGCTGTCTGTTTTGTAAAATATTGCTCTGTCATACAGCGCCAATATAATACCGCTCCACCTTACCATTTGTAATACTGATACCTCTTTTATATTTCTGCCCCCTCCCTCTTTTAATACCACCCTCCCTCATATATAATACTTACCAGCGCTGTCCATAATACCGCCTACTTTTAATACTGCCCCTCATTATATTCAATACCGCTTCCCCAGTCATATACCCCCTCAACCATACTTTAAATACCATTCTTCTTCAAACACAATTTTTTTTTTTTTTGGTGCAGAATTAGTATTTTTAGCAAAGAGTTTGTGTCCTTTTAAATTCAATTTTTCTAGCAAAGAGTTTTTTAAATTCAGAGTATTTTTCCAGCAAGAGTTTTTTCCCCTTTAATTGAGCAAATTTCAAGAGTTGAAAGTTTTTATAGCAGAAATTTTTCCTCTTCAGAAGATTTTTTTTCCAGCAATCTAATGCATTCTCTCATCTCTATTGTTGGGGTGGTTCTCTCCGGAAAAGAGAACTATCTTGAATGGTCTTGGAAGATTAAACACACACTCATTTTTAATGAGCTGTGGAAAGGAATCTGTGAAGGACAAGAAGAAAATCCACCAGAAAAGCCCACTTCAGACAAAGAGCTTTCCATTTGGGAAAATAAGAACTGCAAGGCCTATGCCTTGATTGCAGCCTCCGTAAGTGAAGAGGCGAGTCGCCATATTTCATCATTCTCAAATGCCTATGATGCCTTGAAGAAGCTAAAAGAACTCTATGACTCACATTCAGAATTAAAAAATGTTCAATTGATGATTAAGCTATTCAATCTTGAAATGAAGAATGATGATCCCCTTGCTTTAGCTTTAGAAGTAAGATCTATAATGCATGACATTGAAAACACTGGTGTAAAAATGGACATATCTCTCATAGCATATGTTAAGGCATTATATCCAACTTATTCACACTATCTTGAGTCTTTGCAAGCAAGTGGAAACTTTGAGCATATCACCTTTGATACACTTGAGAAAAAGTTTGCAGAAAGAGAGAAAGCTTTTGGGAAGATGACAGTCCCTTCATCTTCCGAAGAGGTTGCATACTTGGCACATAGAGAAAAGATTCATGCTCCAGATTCATCCAGAGGAAGAGGTGGCAGAAGAGGAAGAGGAAGAAGAAACTTCACAGAAAGGGGGGGCAGACAAGCTGACAAATCCAATCTTCATTGCACACGTTGCAATAGAGATGGACATGATGCATCCAAATGCAAAACACCATGGGAGAAAATTGAGCAGCAAAGAAATCAAGACAAAGGTAAAACTAATGACAAAGACAAAGGTAAAGCACCTGAATCCGCTCACTATGTTCTAGCACATTGTAACAATGGAGTAACTAAAAACCTATTTGATGTTTCATTTACTTCATGGAGAGATTATTGGTTGCTAGATTCAGGAGCAACATGTCACATGACATTTAGAAAATATTTTTTTGAAGAATTAACTGACAAAGTTGATGGAGAAGTATATTTCACAAATAAATCCAAACTCAAGCCATCAGGGCTTGGCACAGTCAGGCTTAAACTGCCTGGTCTTCCTGATCATATCCTACATGAGGTTCTATACCTCCCAGAGTTGAAGAGAAACTTGCTGTCCCTGGTCGAAATCTGGAAGCAAGGACACTCAATTCACTTGTTTGATGGCAAGGCAGAGGTCAGAAAAGCATCATATCACTCACTTTTCATGGAGGGAATAGAAGAAGGGAGACTCTTGAAGCTGAAAGGTTCATCTGCTCATGCTCAAAACTTTGCATTCAGTTCACATCATGATGAAGGTACATTCCCATCAAGTCTTTTATGGCATGCTAGATTTGGACACTTAAACTATGAAAGCCTTCGTTGGTTGAAGAAAAATGGTGTTGATGGGCTGCCTACAATTCCTAGAAAACCTAATGAATGTGATGCTTGTATTCTAGGAAAGCATAGCAAACAGCCATTTCATGATTCACACTCCAGAGCACATAGAAAACTTGAACTTGTTCATTCAGATTTATGTGGCCCTATGCCTATTGCTTCTGCAAATGGAAACAAATACATGATGACATTTATTGATGTCTACACCAGAATGTGTTGGATTTACTTACTGAAGAATAATTCTGATGCTTTTCAAACTTTCAAGAATTTTCATGCATGGATTGAAAATGATGCACAAACACATATTGGCTCTCTACGTACTGATAATGGAAAAGAATACACTTCAAATGAATTTGAAAATTATCTTCGTCAACATGGAATCAAACATCAAACAACTGTGCCATATAATCCACAACAGAACGGTGTAGCTGAAAGAATGAACATAACTATTTTAAATATGGTTCGCTCCATGTTATTTTTCAAGAATGTAAAATTGATGTTTTGGGCTGATGCAGTTCTATGTGATGTTTACATAAATAATAGGTGTCCTTCAAGTTCAATTAGAAACAAAACTCCTTTTGAAATGTGGCATGGCCACATTCCTTTGGTAAAGCATTTCAGAGTCTTTGGGTCCACCTGTTATGCCTTGATACCCAAGGGACAAAGGAACAAACTTGGTGCTAGAAGCAGAAAATGTATCTTCTTGGGGTACTCCAATACCTCCAAAGGATATCGTCTCTATGATGAAGAAAATAAGAAGTTTGTGATAGAAAGAGATGTCATATTTCTTGAATCTTCCAAGAGTGACAAGGTTGTTGAGCTGCAACTTGATCGCATGGATAGATTCACACATGCAAAGTCATTCCAAGAATTTGATAATGTGATTCCACATCTTGAAGGGGGGATTCCGATATTGAATCAAACTGTGGAATCATGTCTTGAAGCACTCTCTCCCCCACATGAAGAAACAACCACGGATGACACATTGGATGATGTGATTGACAGAATTGGGAGATTTAATCTTGAATCAATCCCAACTCAGTCAAGTGACCAGCCAGGGCCATCTCAGAAAGGTCCCCCCAAATGGCTGACAAAGACACTGGAGGATGTTCATCCTGATGAGGTTGGGAAAACAGGAACAAGAAGTTCCACTCAAGAAATCGAAGGTGATGTAGATAATTCTGATTCCCCTGTTGATATGGATATTGCTTATAACTGTGAATTGAGTTTGTCTACAGATCATGAACCAACTTCCTTCAAAGAATCCGCTTCTCATGATGAATGGAAAGAAGTGATGCAGAAGGAGTATGATGCCTTGATAAAGAATGGCACTTGGAAGTTGGTTGATCCGCCTTTGGGAACGAAACCAATTAGCTGTAAGTGGGTCTACAAGAAAAAGTACAAAGTAGACGGCTCACTTGACAAGCACAAGGCCAAGCTTGTGGCAAAAGGATTCGCACAAAAAAGGAGGAGTCGATTATGAAGAAACTTTTTCTCCCATAGCAAAATGGACCACCATCCGGACTCTCTTTGCCTTAGCAGCTTAGAATGGATGGAAATTCCATCAGATGGATGTAAAAATAGCCTTCTTGAATGGAGATCTAAAGGAGAAATTTTATATGTCCCAGCCAGAAGGATTTGTGGTAAAGGGTCAAGAAAACAAAGTTTGCAAACTTGTAAAATCCTTGTATGGCCTCAAGCAAGCACCACGAGCCTGGTATGAGAAATTGACCGAGCATCTTCTGAAACTTGACTTCAAACATTTTGATCTTGATGATGCAACTTTATTTGTCAAGAAAGTTGGAAAAACAGTTGTATATCTTGTGGTATATGTAGATGATCTTTTGATAACAGGAAAAAATGAGATCTATATTGCATCCATAAAGAAAGAGTTGAAGAAAGGTTTTGAAATGACTGATTTGGGTCATGTTCATTACTATTTGGGTATTGAAGTAATTCAACATCCTAAATTCATATTTCTTTCTCAAAAGGAGTACATTGGAGATCTCTTGAACAAATTTGGCATGGATGACTGTAAACCCTTAACCACTCCAATGGAAAAAAACTTGAAGCTCACATCTATTGAAGGGAAGGAATTTGAGGATGCAACTAAGTATAGACAACTTGTAGGAAGTCTTATCTACCTGACCACCACCAGACCTGACATTTCATTTGCTGTTGGAATCCTCTCAAGGTTCATGCAAAAACCTTGTGAAGGACATTGGTCTGCTGCGAAAAGAGTGTTAAGGTACTTGAAGGGGACTCAAGACTTTGGACTCAAATATACACAAGTAGGCGACTTCAGCTTGATCGGATACTCTGATTCAGACTTTGATGGCGAAAAAGAAACAGGGGTGTCTACTACAGGTTACACCATGAGTCTTGGATCAGGATCTGTCTCATGGAGATCACGCAAACAGTCAGTTCCAGCAGATTCCACGACCGAGGCAGAATATGTGGCAGCAGCTGAAGCAACAAAGGAAATTGTGTGGCTCCGGAAAATCCTGGAAGATTTGCAGATGAAATAAATGTATTCCACTCCACTCATGATCGACAACACTTCTGCAATAAAGTTGGCCAAGAACCCAAAGTTCCATGATCGAACAAAGCACATCAATACAAAGTACCATCTAATTCGACATCATGTTCATGCCAAAACCATCCATCTACATCATTGTTCCACAAATGAGCAAACTGCTGACATCTTCACCAAAGCACTTGGAAGAGAAAAGTTTGAAAAGTTCAGATCGATGCTTGGACTCACCAACATCCCTTCGGATTAAAGGGGGGAATGTTGACACCTAATCCTATGGGATGGGTGTGGACATTTAATATTGTATATTATTTAATATTAGGAAATAAGGAAGGCCAAGAGTCATTGGGAGATGAATCCCAATAGCCTCACCTCCATGTATAAATCCATATGCATTCTTTAGCTAATACACATTCTTATTTGAGGAGTTACCTCCTGGTTTGACAATATCCAACGCATCGCTGCCATCGCAAAAATCATATTGGCATTTCCAACATGACTATATTCCAACATTCCGATATGCTGATATCGCAATCGCTTCATCATTTTTCATGGTCATGTCACTATTCTGAATCTGTGATGCGCAATATGTAATGCTCAAAATACAAATCACGAGATGTGGTGTGCGATGTGCAATTTTCAACATGACTATCCCCGATCCTAAATACAACATTTCTTTGATGGTATGATCACTTCATCTCATCGCACATATTTTTTTCGCATGATCTTATATCGACAATTTGCTACTGCAACCCCCGATGCGATAAACTCCAACACATGCCTCTACATGCAATATGAATCATCTGATAAGGTATCGTGTTAATTTAAAGCAATCTTGGGTAATCGCTATGATATTAAAGCGATTGATGATAAATTTGCAGCATATTCAAATAATTTTGATTTCTCATATATTTCAGTTTTAAATAATTCCATAATTAAATATGAAATTCAAGACCTCTCTATTTTAAATTTCATTATCTTAAATTTGGTCTGAAATCTGAACAATTTATAAAAAATCATGGAATTTTATAAAACTTATAATATTTTGAGAATATTCATCACTGCAAATTCTTAATCTCATTTCTAGTGCATTTGTTTTAAATTCAATTCCCTTGAACACAAAGCATTCCATTTTTACATGTTACTACTTGCTTTAGTTTAAATAAAATAAATAATGATTTTTGGGTTATATAATTTTGCTTAGTTTGCCTTATTCATATTTTTAATGTCAACTAAAAGAAGAAGTCAGCTAGTATTGGAGAAATTGATACCTTCAGGTAAGATCAAATGTAATTATCCAATGGTAAGATTCATCTACCTATTTTCATTAATTTCGATTTCATTACTTTAGTTTCAGTTTTGTTTTTAAATTATGTTGATATTTGAATCTGTTTTGCAGCTCTTCATAAAAGCTTTCAATCATCTGCCAAATCATATTTTGGAAGCCCTATGCTATTTTCCTGGTTTTATTTTCAAGAAGCAGCAATAGTCTTCATTAAAACCACCATACTAGGAAGTTTCTAAACCTTTAATCTATTTCTTTAAAGCATTCCTTTTATTAGAAAATGATTAATGCTTTGAAAACGACAAGATTGACATCAAACAGAAATTTTTCATTGAGGCTGAATTTTATCATCACTGCTATCTGAAGCCTAAAGCATTTACAACCTTGCAAGTATAAGTTTTCTGGATCTCGACATAAGAAGGATTGATTACATGATTATTTTATTTTACTTCATGTTGTTGAGACATTGGTATAAACATTCTTGTTAGAGTTTGTATTTCAAAAACTTGGATTTTCTTTTCCACTTTTTAATTGTTTCATTTTTATTTTTGTTTGCTGATTTCTTTTCTCACTTTAGCTTAAGAATTCTTTTCCTTTGGTTTTCAGTTTTGATTTTGGTGAATTTTCCATGATTTATATGGAAGGCTTTTTTGTTACCTAGCAATGGTTGGCATACATAAGAAAAATTGTTGATAATCTCCTATTAGCTTTTTCTTAAATCTCTTAGCAAAATTTATTTTTCTTATTATAAAGGTAGACATACTTAAGGAAGAGATTACAAAACAAGAAAAGTTGATGAAGTATCGTGAAATCTGAGAAATTTCTTTTTCATCAAAATTGTAATTATTTCGAGATTTCAATACTTTATTAAGATCTTTCAAAATTCTATTATCAGTCAAGAAAAGTTATTTTTAACCAAGTAAAGACACTTTACAGCAAAGCACTTTTAACTCTGAAATTTTCATTCTGAACTCTTAAGGAGTTAATGATTCTCCCTATTTAAAAGAATTTTATTTTTCTAGAGTGTAATCCAAAAATATATTTAAAACTTAAAAGATAAAAGGTCTCATCATGAGCCGGCTTACCATGATCATAGGGGAAAAATAGGCTGACATTACCAACACTGCTAAACAAACCAAGGTAATGGCTTATAATTGCAAAAAAATGTAAGACAAGGGGTCTCATCACGAGCCAGCTTGTTCAGTCCAATTATAACTAGTGAATGGCATTGTCAACTATCTGGCTAACAAACCAGGACAATGGCTTTTAAGAATTATAAAAATAAAAAATATAAATATAAACATATATAAATGGATTTATCTCTAGGTCAATAATTCTTAAATAGATAGGATTCTGAATCATTCATGATTAAAAGGTAACCCTGTCGAGACTATAGATATTTGCTGGCAACAGTGGCTCTACCTGTGACAAATGAGTACATTTTAAAAGCTAAGTTGTAAAGTGACCCATGCTTTATCTCTGCAACTAATTAAGGACTGATATAGAATTATGAAATATTTTAATTTATGAGGAATTTCAAGAAAATTACAGTAAGATGATTGTTGCTTTTATTTAGATTAATGAACCTAGTCAAACATTCCAAAAATAATTTTCTCTTCTTTAATTATTTGTACTTTAATTTTAGGAAAATTTCATTTTTATCAAACAGAGATAACTGTTTCTTCCAGTGAATCGCCAATTTTTGTGCGGTACAACAACCCCCCATTTTTAACTTGTTCACATCAAATAATGGGGACCCTTTCTATAAAATTTTTGGCTAAATACCTTTTAGGATTTTTATTAAGTCAATTATCTTACGATTTTGTTAATTTTTCATTTTCTTTAGATTCTTGTTTTGATTGCTTGGTTAAAATCGATTTTTTATAAGCTTCATGTTGACGCTTGTTTTGTCTCATTTGGTCAACCAGTTTGTAAATAGCACTCCTTTGAAGTCTAATCAATTATGTCGTCTCGGTTAGAAAATTGCATAAAATGTACAATATTTCATTTCTTTTTAATTAGTTCAATAATGCATTTAGTTTAAAATATTAATCCGTAATTAGTTATGACTAATATATTTTTTTTAATTTTTTTACTTATACAGCCAAATAACGAAGCATCGAAATTTTGATAATTTACTCCAATTTTCAAATAAATCTAAACTCGAAAAATCTTGAAAAATCTAAAATGATAAAGTGGTTGTAATTTATTTAGACAAATCATCATCTTAGATAAATTCATAATCTAATTCAACATCATTAAAATGAAACCAAAATAAAAACCAATTTTTAATGTTAAACTTTAAATTAATTAAATTAATTATTATATAATTAATTAATTAAATTAAAATTTAATATAAAAATATATTTTAAAATAAAAACAAAAATAAAAATAAAAAATAGAATTAAAATCAATCGGGACATCGCATCAGGAGATTTCAATCTCCACATTTTTTTAAAACCCCGATGCAATGGTTGCATCCGATGCGATGACTAAAAAAAACCCCGATGTGATTAAACTCGTTTGCTCCGATTGCGATTAAACTTATTTATTCCGATGCGATTGAAGCTTATTTGAATTTGTCCGATGCGATTGAGTCGCATTTGTTTTATGCGATGAAATTGAGTCGAGTGGTAGGTAGGCCAGTTTTAGTGTTGATCTAATGTTTATAAGTATTAGCGTTAGTGGAAGATGACGTTAGTTTTAAAGTTAATATTTATTAGTATTAAGTTAGTCTTATCATAGGTGTAATGTTAACGTTAGTGTTAAGTAGTGTTAGTCTATCATAGGTATAATGTGAGTCTGGTTTTATATTAGTAAAGTGTTAATTAATATTAATTTAATTTAATATTACTTTATTGGAATGTTAATATTAGTTAGTGGTAAGTCTTAGTTAGTGTTAGTTTTAATTTAATTTAATGTTAGTTAGTTTTAATTAATAGGTTAGTTTTAGTGAGTATTAGTGATAGATTAATTTTAAATCGATTAAATTAATTAATATTTAAAATATAATTAATTTAATCAAATTTATTGTTATTTAGATTAATTTGTTTATAAATAGTTAATTATATTAATTAGTTAGATTAATATTTAATTAGTTTAATTTATAATTAGCGATTAAATTAGAATTAATTATTAGTTAATTGTAGGCTAATTTAGGATTAGATTTTAATTAAAATTCTGATTTTTTTTAGCCTAGCAACTGAATTTCCAGATTTATATCAGATTTGACTCATTAACTTTGGAGGCTCATAGATTGAGTTTTACTTGGCCAAATGAGGCCCAGGATGGCTCATTGGAAAAAGAAAATCGAGGAGAATATTTATGAGGAGGTTTCACTAACAGATTTGGTCATTTATTAAGTCAAAAATTAGGCAGAAGATCAAGCTCCGAATTTCTAAAAATAAAATTAATTTTCTGAATTTTGTTTTCTTCATTTTCATTTGCCCAAGCATCTTCTAATTACAGATTCATGCATCAATAATATCCTTGGTTAATTAAAATCATTATGAACATCAATAAGAAGCTTAAATTTTCTTTTTTTATTTATTTAAATAGAATTTGATTAGATTTATTTTAATGTTAGAAATAATATTTTGATTTTATTGTTGCATCTTAATTCATTTTGATTTCCTTTTGCAGAAAAAAGAAAGTAGAAGGGATATGGAGAAAAAGATCTCAATCAATGAGAAGGCTCCAACAATTAAAGATTGGAATTTTTGAGCAATTAAAGTTGGATTGGGCAGATTTTTCTTCAACAAACTCTCTTCTAAAAATAATTTTGGAAGGATTATAAATTGCAGATTGCAAAATGTAAAAGGGGCTGCTTTCCTCTGCAATTCCAGACTTCTAAAAGCATTTATGTAATAGGGATTTAGAGTTGTAGATGGGGAGGAGAGAAAATTTCAGATCTGAACATTAATGAGGGTTTATTCTTTATATCTTGAATTATGCATGATGGGCAGAGTTTGCATTTCTACAGCTCTTGTCTTGAAAGCATAAATTCAAATAATGTAAAGTATTGTTAGAGACCAGGATCAGAGAAGCAGATTCAATTAACTGGTATTTTTGGCATTTCTGTAACAAATATCAGCTTCATTTTTATGTTAATAAAATTGTTGTTTCATTTTATTCATGTTTTTGGCATTTCTGTTGATATGGATAATTTGTCTCAAATTGTTATGTATCCCTGCTCTTATGAATTACACTCTAATTTCTGAGTAGCCATTACTCAGAAATCTGTCTTATAAAACTGATTTATTAAATAGTAATGTGTTGTGAATTTCTTCCACATATCATTGTTTATTTATTGGCTTGACTGATTTGTCAATCAATATCATTTTTGTGAATTTCTTCCGGAGTGTTGTTGATTTATTATTTCAGTAAAATGGTCTCAATAGAATGTGTTTTGGTATTCACAAATGTGAGCTAATTGAATTTCTTCGTTAGTTTGACATTAATTAAAAGCCAGACATATTTTAATTCTCATCACTTAATTATCTTGCTCTTAGTTGGGTTAGATTTTCATCTACCTAATTGAGATAGGATTTAGATTAGTTTCTTTTTGCTTGCATTATGGAATAAGTTTGCAATTAGATTAAATTTACATTCTTTTAAGTCCTCTTCTCAGTTGTGGTTTGGCTGAACCCAAATCAGCTTAAGGGTCATTCTCTTGCCTGATCAGCAAGAAGAATTGATCTGATATCCTTGTCTATTGGTATTTAAGGAAACATCATAAACCAATAGCGATAGGGAAGAGGTAACTGGACCTAGTTAAACCAGTCGGAGCCGCTATCATAAACGGAAAAGGAGTTGTATTAAGGTCTGGACCGAGTGGTTATCCCCCAATGTTGTAGCAGCGATTTTCGAGGCTTCAACAGGCTGTTATATGCCTCAAAGGATATGAAAAATACAGATCTATGATTTACACAAACTCCTACAAAAAACCCGGAAAGGGTTTTTAGAAATACACCTTGAATAAGATGGGATCTAAATCCCTAGGGCTAAAGATTCAATAAAAACTGAAACACATGAGTGTATAAGGCTAAAATAATTTATATATGATTTAGATCCCTTCAAAGGCCTCCTCCAATGAAAGGCCAAACCCTTCAATCACAGGAAAACACTCCAAAGGAGCCACAATATCCCTCACTGAAGCTGCCCTCCATAATAACACAATTCCTAGCTGGAACAATGCTGTAAATGATGGGAAATAGTTTGACTAGTGCCAAAGATATGAAATATGTCTAGAGCCCTCCAAAATGATCTCCCAAGAGAAGGCATCCTTCCTCCTATGAGAAACTAGCTCAGAAAGTGGGTTTCTAAACCCTCCACTCCAACACCCTGCAACACAGCGCAATATCCTGCAGAAACTGCGCTAATGAAGAAGATGTAGCTTGGCCTGAAAACCTAAATGTGGAAATGAAATAAATTCTCTTCCAAGAGGCCTCTCAAGGAAAGAGGTGGGATTCTCGCTCGGGAACACCTAGTGCTAAACATCACAACAATCTCAACTAAATAGCTGAAGAATGAAAGTAGTCTAAATAGACCATATACAAAATAATAATCCCAAACATAACCCCATATGGCTGCCATCCTCTTCCTTATATAGATGATGAGATTCATTTCCTTTGGCCCCACTCAATTAGGTCATTTCCTCCATGCAATCCATCTCCCTCCAAAACTGCGTTATTCCTCATTTAATCTCCACTCCTCCACAACATCGTTGTTGACTTGGTCAAAGTTGACTGAATCAACATGATCCAACCCCTATTCACACTTAGAGGTGCTTTATTTAGATACTTAGAAGGTCTCCTTTCACACTTGAAGTGTTTTTATTGCTTCTAAGGAGATTTATGGGCCTCCCCACCCACTTATTCACCTACCTAGTGATAAAAAAAACTATAATATTCCATTTAGCTAAAGGCTAAATTTTTGGAATATTACAGTCCTCCCCTCGAAAATGCTTCTTGTCCTCAAGAAACTATAAATTTGGAGCAAAATTCCTCCCCTCCTATAATGGCCTCCTCATCAATAGTCCCCACCACTACTCATAGTAATCTGCAAAAAATCTGCCCTCCAATGGTTCCTCCCAAGTATGCAAAACCAAATGGCTTACATCATGAGAAAGTGGAAGGTGTAAGTGGAAACCTTCTTGCTGTCCAATGGCCTCCTCAAGGTAGGAGTGATGAAAATCATAGGGGATCTCATTCCCAATTAGATACTCCCGTCTCCATGCTATCATCCAAATGAAATGAATCACCTTCCAACATGGTAATTCATAGAAAATTTCCTCCCAATTGCTCATGAGAGGCATATCCCAAGTGCTCTAAAAATCACATGGGCCACCTCATAAAGAAGAAAGTGATCTACTATAGTGGCCATATCATCTCCCATGCTCCTCTTGAAGCATGAAGTATAAAGGTGTGGGGAATTTCATTCCCCATGGACACATCCACCCAATGTATCTCTCCTCCAAACATGTTCCCAATAAATATAAGAACAATATCAGCATATGGAATCATTATTAAAATCATGCTAGCTGCCATATGTAATAGGGGAGAAGGATAATGGTCCCTCAAGTGCAACCGGTGCAGTTTTACTCTCAACTGCATCAGAAGATGGCATGATGTGTGGCTTCTCAACCACTTGTTTGCTACCCCAATCTCATCATAATTTTGGAGAAGGTGTATGGTGTATGGTGCAAATGGAGCATACCATACATATGATATCATCTCCCTAAGACCTCCTAGGGAGTGGCCATTATCAATGCTGCTTATGGCCTCAAGTAGACCATGAAGTCTAGAAGGAAGAATTCTCCTTCTTGGAGTAATTTCCTACACATATATGGTTAAGGAATTCACATATTCATTATATAAATCATTATGCAGCCAAACAGTATCCTTACCATATGCTTTGCCCATGCAAATGGAGTGGCTCATAGATAAATCCCCTCTCATTCTCAGAGAGGAAAGAGGTGGTTGTGATAACTCCCCCAAAGAGTTATTTATCCCCTCCATCTTCACATGATCCATGCATCTCTTCAAATGATGATATATCTCCTCTTCAAGGCCTTCCCAAGTGTACCCCTCCATCATGGTGTGGTATTCTCTCATAGAGTAAGTGTGGCTGAAGAGAAAATATTCATGAGCTGCTTGTAGTAACTTATCCTTGAGCTTGGAAGCTCTAGATAAGAAGATTCTACCATGATAGTAGATGACCTCATCTCTGACTGAATATCCCTCCTCATGTAGCTAGTCATCAAATATCATACAAGTAAAAATATCCTTGGAATAATCCACCAACAGTTGGGATTTCCAATATGGATCTATCCTCCATAGTAACAGTGCTGATGATCTATCACAAAGAACATCTGTCATATGGATGTCATCCTCTTTGACATCTCCCATGCCAAAGGTACCCTCCAAAGTGGTACCATGCCCATCATGCAACTGCTCATGCTCAAGTAGAAGTGGTGGCCTTTGGAAGTTGCGCCCCCATGAAAAGCTTCCATCCAAAAAGAACCTCCTAATATTGATAAATTTAAGTATGAGTGGCCTCCAACTACTCCAATATATGGAGGATTCCTTCCTCAAGGAAAGTACCCTCTGTTTCTCCCAATCCATGGAGCAGCTCCCTTGCACCCCAGTGGTGCCATCCTCCATCATTGCAGCAACTTCTGTCAACGCAGAACATGTAGTGAGAGTGGGTAATGCTAGAAATGGGAGAGTGTATCCCTCCTCCTTGGGTGTTACACAACATTTTGTCACCGTCCCTGCAATCCCTCATCCCGTACATTGGAGGACTATTCCCGTGACTTGTGAACAGTAAAATGTCCTAAAACCACCTTCATGACATCCTCTTGCATAAGGAAAAATACTCTCCTGAAGAAAGTTTCCTCTGAAAAACCCTAAAGACAGATGTTTTAGCCTTGGCGCTACTAGCTCGTTCATCCCTTGTGCCAATGGTGGAAATCCACACTAGAGGGTGTGCCAACTGGTGCTCTATCTCTGTGTCTCACTCACGCCAAGCTTAATAAGGGATGTTTAAAAAAAATAAATGGTGGAATTTTGATTCCAACAAACTCCTAAACGAGTCATCAAAAGGAGTTGGGTAGTTTGGCTCCGGATCTCCATGTATAGGAAGTGGTTTTCCACCTATTATGGAATCTTCCTTAGAGATAGGGCCTATCCCATGATTATAGGGATCCCAAATCCCCTTCCTCCATCTGTAAAAGCTTGCCTTCTCCATTAGCAAGCTAGCTGAACTTGTAGGAAGGAAACTATAGCCGGACAGCTATTGAGAGCCAAGCCAAAGAGAGAGAGATTTGTCCAGATTCTCGACAGGAAGATGCGCTCCACTGTCAGCCCCGCCGAAGGAAGATCATAGCGTTAGAGCATTGGGTTGTAATATTTCCTTTGTTATTTATAATATAAGTGACTCTGATTATGGTTTCATTCATGCGTTCATTTCCTTATGTTATGCAATGAATTATATCCTCTCTGAATGATATACGGTTACATGCCTTAGATTTTATGTTGTATGTCGTTGTTTCCTTGCATGTGTACATGTGTTCAGAAATGTCAAACGGAAGGATCGTGATTTGTCAAGCGAGAGATGGGAAGCGTCATCTTTCCTTCAATGACAATTGCATGGGATTTGAGGTAGGCTACTCGTTATGATTTTTGTCATTTTGTAACTAGGAACTAGCGTCATTGCGTGACTTGATTGTTGCTAGACCCGATCTGGGCTAGTGGGATCGCCTCTGTCCGCAGAGTGGATTTACCTCCTCAACAAACTGGCGGCTCCGCTAGGGAGTCAGTTGGAGTTATTATTTCTTCTTTTCATTGTTTTTGGATTTTTATTGATTCATTTGCTACTCTGGTTCCCCTCCTTGGTCTTAGACCCCTCTTCAGCCCTAGAGGATCAGATCTGACCTCTGCTTTTCTGAAATTTTCATCTTTTTATGGTTGGCTTGATTGGTGAAGTTTCCACCCTGACAGTCGCGCCCATTGGTGCAAGTTGCCAATTCATCACCCGCGCCATCCCCTGTCTGGTGCGGATTACAACTAGATAGTCACGCCATTTCCTATAGGTGCTAGGGCTTTCCCTTGTTCGAGAGTTTTTTTTGGTCAGTATTTTTGCTTCTGGGTTATTTTTAGATTTTTCTTGAAGTGGTGAGTCTGGTCTTGGTTGGGATAAATTCTTTTTTTTTTCATTTTCAGGCATTGGCGCTTGTTTTTAGTTAGCAACCCATGCCAAGTGGCCATTGGCACTAGTTTTCAGTGAGCAAGTTGCGCTAGTTAGCGCTAGTTTCACTCATAAAGTCGTGCCAATTTCAGGGTGTGTGAAAATTGAGGTTTTTTCCCTAAATCCTTCACCAGTGTGTCTTTCCCTTCCGGTATTTTCTCTATATGAGCATAGATTACATTACTCATTGTTCAGCTGAAATGTCTTCTTTACATGATTGCTTGATGTAAAAGGGAATGAATGCCTTGTTTTGATCTCATGCTTTGGAATTCCTCTTTGTGTTTGACCTCATATGTCTTGTAGAATTTTGAGGAATTTTGTTAAAAAGTGTTTAAAACAACAATTTCATTCTTAGTGTTGGTTTGCATCCCTTTTGCATTCATCCTTCCATTACGGAGATTTGCGTTCATTTAGTTTTTGTCTCAAATTTTTCTTTTGTTAAAATGCATTAGATCACATTGCATTGAAAAGTATTTTTTGAGATTTATCATTGAACTTAGATTACATTGTTTAATGATTGAAAGATAAAAATCGCATTGAGTGCATTCTCTTTCATTAAAAACATGCATTAAGTAGATTCTCGTTTCATCGAAAAATGCATTGAGTGCGCTCTTATTCTTTCAAGAAAAATGAAATTGTGCATAGATTACAATTGCATAGTTTTCAAAAAAGAGGATTTTGCATAGATTAAATTGCATTATTCACGTCGTTGAATGTTTGAAATTACTTTTGGACAGTGAAAGTCATCTATTTTGGAAAAAGTTTTGTTTTCAGTATTGCTATTTGTTGCATCATTTTTTGGAACTCTTCCCTTAACTAGATAGCATTCATCGAATTGAAAGTTTTCTTTCCTCATATAGCTGCATATAGGAGATTGTCAGATGACATGTGATAGGGCCTTGAAACTGAGACATAATTGAAGATCAACCATAAAATTTATTCAATCAACCTAAGGAAGCATTGAAAATTAACGCTCACTTTTTAGTGGTCTAGTATAGTGACATGTTCCGACGTCATTAAACCTAGTAGCCGTCGTTCGCCATATGGCTTTAGACAATGCTAGCACAGACTTGTGCTCCCCGTACCGTTGCATATATAAAGGGAGACGCCACTAGGTTGTAATCCTTTATCCATAGGAAGCCGAGTCTGCCACCTTGTAATCGTGATACACTAAAAATAGCATTCGGGGAGACTACCTACACGTACGGAAAGTCCTTGGTCATTTATCTTTCATTTGATCACCAAGGTGTATATTGTAGTTCACGAAAACTTGGTACACCTCTTACCTAGATTACCAGAGCAGTCAGTTTGATATTTACTAACTCCCTAAATTTTAAAAGACCGCCAAGTGCTTGTCCTTTCATGCTTGTTTCAAAACTGAAAGCGATAGAGTCACCTTTTGCTTTTTTCTCGACTCTTAAAATATGAAACAATAGAGTCTAGTTTTAGTGTTTTAAAATTAACTACGCACGAAATATTCCTGATTAAAGTTAGTTTCCTTAGGGTGTTGTTTTGAGTTGTCTCCGATGGAAACTTTTTCGAGGTTCACCAACCAAGGAATCCCCTCCGAAGGGAATCCTGGTCCTTTTCCTCCTTTTGGAAATGTTGGTGCTCCTTATATGGCAACGTTGTCCCTTCTTGGGCTAACTGTTGGGTTTCTTGTTTGGTTTTTTTCAACCTCTGTGGTTCTGAATTTCCCAGCTACTGTTCAATCAGTTCCTCTGCCTGAACAACATCATGTTGATTCCAAGGTGGACCTCTCCCCTTCTTCTTCTGTTTATGCATCCTCCTCTTCTAATTCACCTGGTGAAAGTCTGGATTCGAGTAACCAGGTGGCTAAGAAGAAGAAGAAGAAGACATAGAAGAAGAAGTCTGATAAGAGAGAGGCTAAGGCTGCAGCTGCTGCTTCTAAAACACCTCCTCCTGAGAATCCTGCCAACCCTCAGTGGAAAGTTAAGTTCCCTTGCATGTTGTGCCAGGGAAACCATCTTCTTCAAGATTTCCCTGGCATTCCCAAGGTGCTCAAAGTATGGTCCAATGGTCGTTCGTTGTTGCCTTTGGCTTCCGAGAGTGAGGTTGGGGGCACATCTTCAGCTAGTACTGGTAAAGCTCCTAAGAGGCAAGGTAAGCTCACCAATCCCTGTAATTTGTGTGAAGGACATTATGCCATTCACCTTTTTCCATATATGGATGAAGCCAAGAGAGTTTTGGACAACTTGACTGTTTCTGCACTGTGCCTTCCGGCTACACACAAACAACTTTCTTTGAGTCCTTCACCAGTTGATTTAATGATTGGTCAAGAGTCATCCTTGGTCGATCCTTCTCCCCCGGAAATTCAAATTCAGGAATCCATCCCTGACCAACTATTGGTCATGGGATCGGTTGAGTTGGCCCCGTCTGCAGTGCACCAGGTCTTTTCTGTTGAGAGTGGATCTCACACCCCTCATTTTCTTCTTGTTTCTTCAGATTCCTCAGACTTGGAGAAAGAATCTACTATCCCTATACCTCAAGAAGCTACTCCTCCGCCTCTCGTGATGGAGATCCTGGAGGATACCCCTCCCGAATCCGCGATGGAGGTTGTGGAGGATGCTCCTTCTTTTACCGTAACACCAGGGGAAGACCATCTCGGTTCGATGGTAGCCCCTCCAAGTAGTTTGGTCGCTTCCTTCGATTGGATTCGATTCACAGGTTATCGCCTTCCTTCTTATGTGCCTTTTGAGATCACGATACAAGCCTCTCATGTGGTCGTACCCTGCACCTTTATAGACGAAGGTGTGTCTATTAGTATTTTGTCTTCCACTACTTGGAAAGCTTTCGGTTCACCGCTGCTTGTGCCTATTATGCAGAATCTGTTGGCATTTAACAGAGGAACTAGTCAACCCTTAGGGATCCTTCCGAAGTTTCCTGTTACTTTGGGAGGGAAAATTGTCCATATGGACGTGATGGTTGTTCCTAGCCCCTTGGACTTTAATTTACTCTTGGGCCATGATTATACTTATTCCATGGGAGCACTTGTCTCCTCCCTCTTTCGTGTGATGTGTTTTCCACACCAAGGTCGGATCGTGACCATCGATCATCTTGCGTTATTTGGTCCTAATATGGCATCTAGCCCACCATCATCCCTGCTAGATCTTTATCTACCAGTTGTGTCATCCCTGCCACATGTCAATTATGTGGCTACCTGTCTTGTGCATGTATTCAGTGATAGTGTCGTTGTGCATTAGGTGTTGGGGGCATTGGGTCCTGATTTCTTAGATGTTTTTCTCCCATTCGGTGTGGAACTCTTGGAAGACATGACTTCTTATTCATCATGATGAAAGCTGGTCGGAGCAGAGTTTGTTTTCTTGTGTCAAGCTCCTTAAAAAATGAAACAAGCTGGTCGGAGCAGAGTTTGTTTTCTTGTGTCAAGCTCCTTAAAAAATGAAACAAGCTGGTCAGAGTAGAGTTCGTTTTCTTGTGTCAACCTCCTTAAAAAATGAAACAAGGTCATCAGAGAAGATTTCCTTGTCCTATTTCAAGCTCCTTAAACAATGAAACAATGTGTCCTGAGGATAGTTCTTTTAATGTGTCAACCTCATTAAAAAAATGAAAAACTTTCCTATTCAATTCGAGTCTTTCTCTTGATCTCATAACTTGCACCTTCACTCCCTCCATCTATTTAATCAGGCGCATGGACTGAAGCTTGGGGAGCATGTACCTCGGATTGAGTCACCATGATTGGGGACATGCTTAATTTTTCAAGCATAGTTTGTTTCCGTTTCAAGCTTGTGTAAAAATGAAACCGATTTCAACAATAGTTTATCTTTGTTTCAAGCTTGTGTAAAAATGAAACCAACTTCAAGCAGATTTTCCTGATTTCAAGCTTGTGCAAAAATGAAACCATTCCCATTTTACCTCATGTGATTTCCATTTTATCATCCTATTTTTTCAGATGAGCCTTGATTTTCTCTTTCTATCATCCCCATTTGCTTGGCCAATCATACGCCTTCACTTGGTTGTTTTACCCATTCCTGAGGAACTGCTATGATGAGTGGTCTTGTTTTCCAGCCTCTTAACCATTATCGGAACCAGTAGCTACCCTTTATACCACTCGTTCCTCCAGGAGGAGTCAAATTTTAGCTCTTTTCTAACTCTCTAAAATTGAAAATATTGTCGAGTCACTTGTCATTTTGAGCTTGTTAAATTGGCTGTGAAAAAACATCTACCCAATATATGTTTACCCCTTTTTCGATCTGGGATAGATTATTTACGAAAAAGGAATACCCTAGTCTATAGCGACTAGGAGGTTCTCTAAAATATAGTTTTCTACCTTTTCGGATCTGCGAGACTATCTATGAAAAGGGACTGCTGGAGTTTTCTTTTCTGTTATCTTTTCAAACTCTCTAAACATGAAAAAACACTGAGTTCTCCCTTTTTCAGAGTCACTAAAAAATGATGACATCAGACTCTGTCGTAATGACGTTACTCGATTTCCTCCTTCCTAGGGCTCGTTAAATGTACCAAGTTGGATTTTTTCGAAGGAAAAACTTATATGACAAGCATATGGTATCCTCTTCAAGCTTGTGTAAAAATAAAGAGGTACTCTCTAGAAATGGTGGGGAAAAATGGAACCAATATCACCATTGTGTCGACAGTATGTCGCTCTTGAACATGGCACTTGTCTACATTCGTGTCGGGTTGGGGACATCTCATCTCATTCTCTGCTTGCCTCTGTGGGTTTGGGTAATCTCTTTTGACCACTCATCTGCTCTTTGCCACGTCATCATGACCTCAAATCCTTTGATGTAAAATACTGCGAAATCTAGTGTCGTGCCGCCGATATGTTCAAGAGAATTTGGCCTCTGCAGTTTTCAGCCTCCCTCTGATTCTCTACTGATCTAGATTCGCAAACATCATATTCCTTTGTCTTGCATCGATGATGTGGGAAACATTATAGCCCACCTTCGATCAAGGTCACTTCCTATCGACTTCAACTCATTATCGAGGAGACTGGTCTAGAGACTCCTTTCAGGTACCTTGGAGCCTGCATGCCTCAATGGCAGGTTCTTCGCATTCGATGCAAGGTTTTCATCATTGGCCTTCGATCAAATGATTATACGGGTGTTCGACGCCAGCTCACTATTCAAATTTCATGGATTGTACCTATAGTACCTTGAGGGCCATCCTCATTATTGGTGGTTCCTCTCGCGTCTGTTAACAACATTCATTATTGGCTGGTAATCAGACGATGTTCTAGCATGTTCAACTTCAGCTCACTTATTCACATGCTGGGACTTGTACTCTGTTCGGGTCAAGATGGAGCGCAAGACCCTAGGTTTTGTCTGATGAAATCCAAGCTGCAGGTTTTGTGGATTATCATGATTAGTTACATGACTCATTTGATTGGATGGTTGCGACCATACCTGAGTCTACTTGTTGATCCTTCTTACTGGATGGCTGTGCCCATACCTTGGATCCCAGTTATTGTACACTCTATTATGGATGGCTGCGCCCATACCACATATCATGTATAACAGATATCAGTTGTACTTGTATGTAGGTCTTCTGATGGTAGTGTTTTCAGTTGGGCACGTTCTCATAAAGCATTTCACCCCTCCCTCTCTCTCGGGCCTCATGCTTTAGGGGGCATCTGTTACACATAATTTTTTCACCATACCTGCAATCCCTCATCCCATACATTGGAGGACTATTCCCATGACCTGTGAATAGTAAAATGTCCTAAAACCACCTTCATGACATCCTCTTGCATAAGGAAAAATACTCTCCTGAAGAAAGTTTCCTATGAAAAACCCTAAAAATAGATGTTTTAGCCTTGGCGCAACTAGCTCATTCATCCCTCATGCCAATGGGGGAAATCCACACTAGAGGGCGCACCAAATGGTGCTCTATCCCTGTGTCTCACTCGTTCCAAGCTTAATAAGGGATGTTTTTTAAAAATAAATGGTGGAAGTTTGATTCCAACAAACTCCTAAATGAGTCATCAAAAGGAGTTGGGTGGTTTGGCTCCGGATCTCCATGTATAGGAAGTGGTTTTCCACCTATTATGGAAGCTTCCTTAGAGATAGGGCCTATCCCATGATTATAGGGATCCCAACTCCCCTTCCTCCATCTATAAAAGCTTACCTTCTCCATTAGCAAGCTACCTGAACTTGTAGGAAGGAAACTATAGTCGGGCAGCTATTGAGAGCCAAGCCGAAGAGAGAGAGCTTCGTCTAGATTCCCTACAGGCTTTGTTGAGACACGCTCCACTGTCAGCCTCGCCGAAGGAAGATCATAGCATCAGAGCATTGGGTTGTAATCTTTCCTTTATTATTTATAATATAAGCGACTCTAATTATGTTTCCATTCATGCGTTCATTTCCTTATGTTATGCAATGAATTATATCCTCTCTGACTGATATATGGTTACATGCTTTAGATTTTACATTGTATGTCATTGTTTCCTTGCATGTGTACAGGTGTTCAGATGTGTCAAATAGAAGGATCGTGATCTATCGAGCAAGGGACGAGAAGCATCATATTTCCTTCAACAACAACTACGTGGAATTTTAGGTAGGCTATTTGTTATGATTTTTGTCATTTTGTAACTAGGAACTGGCGTCATTGCATGACTTGATTGTTGCTAGACCCGATTTGGGCTAGTGGGATCACCTCTGTCCGCAGAGGGGATTTACCTCCTCAACATTGAGTCTATCCCAGACTCTCTACACTGTACCAAGTTCTCCTAAGGTCCTCATCCCTCTGGAATCAATGAGTGGAGCAAAAAAATTTGAATCATCCCTCATCATCTCTTGATTTGGTGGTCTCCCCGGTGGAATGCCTCCATTTAATGAGACATCAATATCAAGAGTAGACTACATATATGAATGGAAAACCTTGTCCCTGATCTCACTTCACAAATTAGTCTTCCTTTTTTATGCATCAACCTTTTGAAATAGATAGGGGTGTGTGCTCCTCATCATGTGATGCTAGTCATCCTCCCTACCTTCTCCTTTCATGTGCAATATTTCACTATCATGTTGTTCATTGACTGTGATTTGACCTCCACATATGAGATCCTTTGGAACTTCTTGCAATGATACAAGAATTCCTCTTTTTTGAGCAAGTGCTCCATCTTCCTCTGCATGAGGTGCTAGATATGCTCTAGATATGACAACACTATTTCCCCTAGCCTTCTATTCCTCTTCAATATGAATGGGAGTTACCTTCTCAATAAGAGGATCCTCTTTTGAAAAGGGGATCTTCATGCCCTCTTTTCCAGGAGTATAAGATAGAGATCTTGCCTCTAGCAAGGTATTATGCAAGATGTTATCCTCTTCAACAATTTTCTGAAGTGGAGTTGAGTTTATAGGTCCTTTCAACCCTTGCAAAAGTTTTGTTTGTTTTGGATTGTTGGGCTCCATCAAAGATGTTTCAGAATGTTTTCCATCAAACCTTTCCACTTGTCTCCTAGTGAACTTTGCATAAGTAGATGTATGTGCATTTTTTAAATAAAAGGACTCAAATATCCACCAAGCATAGGCCTTGCCTCCAAAATGAAGCGCTGAAAATTTGATGACTTCATTCTCTGAAACTTGGTGTTGCTGCAACTAGGTGTCTAGCTCCTCCACCCAAGCCCTAGATGAACATTTAGGTGAACCATAAAAAGTAGATAGAAAGATTCTATCCACATCATGATGCTGGCTCCTTTCTTCCTTGATCTTGAAAAACTCTTGGAAGGTGATGTGATCTTTGAAACTCTTAGTTTGAGATTCTTATTCTTGGAAATAATCACTAAGAGCCTCCATCCTAAGCATTTCTTCTTCTTCCATATCCCTCATAGTAGAATTGGGAATATGACTGCATTGTGAATTATAATGTGTGGCTACATGCTCACACTCATCATGTGAAAATATATATTTTGCTTCATATTCAAACTCTCTTGGATATTTTCTACACATCTCCCTTCTCATCTTCTTGAGATCTCCCTTAATTCTCTGCATAGTTTGAAAAAGAAGCTCTGAGAGCTCCTCTTCCTCTCTTCCTCCAAATAATGCAGTCTTATTTTTTTTCTTTTCTCTACATCTCCTCCTTTGTGAGAATGATTCTCCTTATGGTGACATATTGGCTGAATGCACAGGCTGAGCCAAGATTATGCTCCAATTCCACTGTAATATTCCTAAACGGGGAAGCAAAAATATATGAACATAAAACTGGAAATAGTAGTGTAAATCAACAAATTAACATTGGAGACCAATATGGAGACATAAAATCATGTATTAAATTAGAAAATCCATACAAAATATTGAGGCATGAATCATATCCAATGAGAAAACAAGCCTCCCATAAGAAATCACTCCTGAATATGAACTGCTATTACAATACAAAATTCCAGAAGACTCCTACAACGCAGTTATAAACACACTTATACAACAAAGGAATGTACAAAATATGTAGGGCTATTATATGCCTCAAAAGATATGACAAATATAGATCTAGGATTTACACAAACTCCTACAAAGAACATGGAAAGGGTTTTCAGAAATTCACCCTGAATAAGATGGGATCTAGCGCCCTAGGGCTAAAGATTCACTAAAACCTGAAGCACATGAGTGTAGAAGGATGAAATAATGTAGATCTGATGTAGATTCCATCGAATTTCTTGTCCAATGAAAGGCTGAACCCTTCAATCACAGGAAAACACTCCAAAGGAGCCTCAAGATCCCTCACTGAAGATGCCCTCCATAATAACACAATTCCTAGCTGGACCAACACTGTAAATGATGGGAAATAGTTGGCCTAGTGCCAAAGATCTGAAATATGTCTAGAGCCCTCCAAACTGATCTCCCAAGAGAAGGAATCCTTCCTCCTATGAGAAACTAGCTCAGAAAGTGGGTTTCTAAACCCTCCACTGCAACACCCTGGAACACAGCACAATATCCAACAAAAACTATGCTGATGAAGAAGCTATAGCTTGGCCTAAGAACCTGAATGTGGAAATGAAATCAATACTCTTCCAAGAGGCCTCTCAAGGAAAGGGGTGGGATTCCTGCTCGGTAACATCCGGTGCTAAACAACACAACAATCTCAACAAAATAGCTTAAGAATGCAAGTAGTCTAAATAGACCATATACAAAATAATAATGCAAAACATAACCCCATATGGCTACCATCCTCTTCCTTATATAGATTATGAGCTTCCTTGCCTTTGGCCCCACTCAATTAGGTCATTTCCTCCATGCAATCCTCCATTACCCTCAGATATATCCCTCCCAAAATAGGTTTTATTTTCGGCTATGGGTGGAATTGATTCGACTAATTCTAATCTTGTCGTCTTTAATCATATGGGCTATGTGCCGCAACTACCAGAAAAATTGGCATTCTCCATACAAGTAAATGTTCTCAATCACCTTGTTTATCACACTATTATTGATGAGGGAGCATCTACATGCATTATGTCTCTAAGTTGTAGGAAGTCACTTGGCTCGCCGCGCTTATCACAATCATCAACGACGTTGAAGGCTTTTAATGGACATACATATAAGCCTTGTGGTATTATTAATAACCTGCATGTTGAAATAGTGGGAAAAATAGTGAATGTTGATGTCAAGGTTGTTGACAGACCCCTTGACTATAATATTCTACTTGGAAGGCCATGGGTATATGAAATGACTGCAATTGTTTCTACATATTTCAGAATGATTGCCTTTCCATATAAAGGTATTATCATAGTCATTAATCAACTATCCTTCTTTTCCTCTGCTTCGCAGGTAAATGGAAGCATTCCGTTGGTTCACGCACCCCAACTAGCACTTCAGAACATTGGTGTAGGACTCTTAAAGGATTCCACTCTTATGGGAACTTTTGCATTACCGCTGCCCATGATTTCGGTAAAAATTACAAGTATAGAGACGTGCTACATGATCTCTTCCCTTCCATCTGGCTTAAGGGAGAGTACGAATGATTCTGAAATTGTTATGTTGGATGAGTTTCTGTTGCCCAACCCTATTGAGCTGGCATAACAATCAATCTATCTGGATTGGGCAGTGAATCCGAAGTCAGTGTCACCGAGTGTTTGGGTTGATCGTTCCTTAGACTTTGGAACTCCCTCTGATCCTTTTTCCTCAATGTTCTTGACAGATGAGAATATTTTGGAAGCCATGATGTCAGAAGGAGAACCATAGGAATATTATCATCATTGTTCCCATCTTCCTGATTATGAAGAAAAATATCTTAGTGAACTATATCACCCATCAATAAAAAAATTATTTTCGAATTCTTTACCTATTAATGCAATCGATTCCGAGCAAAATCTGTCAAATATTGAAGAAACCATTTCTATCGATATTTCAACCCAACCTGGTGTTGTAGAAAATATTCATGTTGGTGTATCTTGTTCTCCATCAGAACTCGAATCATATCGCTCTCTATTTCGTGAATTCCATGATGTATTTGCTTGGTATTACGAGGAAATGCCAAACATAGATACTAGTATTATTGAATGCACTATTAATATGTATCCTGATTTCAAACTAGTGCATCAATGGCTTCGTCCTATTCATCTGAAGAAATCCGCCACCATCAAAGCAGAAGTTGAAAATTTTTTGTGTGCTGGTTCCATAGACCCTATTCCACTAACTGAGTGGGTTTCCAACATTCTTCCTGTCATGAAAAGGCAAGGAACTGTTAGAGTGTGCATCGATTATCGGGATGCCAATCTTGCTTGTCCAAAAGAAAACTATCCTACTCCCTTTATCGATCAGATTATTAACGATTGTGCTGGATGCGAAATCTTTTCGTTTTTGGATGGATTTTTCGGCTACAATAAAATCAATATCCGCCCAGAGGATCAACATAAGACAACATTCATTTATCCCTGGGGCACATTTGCCTATCGGAAACTACCATTTGGATTAAACAACGTTGGGGAAACTTTTCAGAGGGCAGTGGAATATGATTTCAATGACATCAAGCACATTGTTAAACCTTATTTAGATTATTTACCGATGCATTCACGAAATCGGACTGATCACCCAATGCACTTGAGAGCCATCTTTTTATGCTGTCGACACTTCAAAATACACCTCAATCCACATAAATGTGTGTTTTGTGTTGGTTCTGGTTGTTTTCTTGGATTCATAGTCTCAAAAGAAGGAATTTGAATCGACCCATTGAAGGTTTAGGCCATTCTTGATTTGCATGCGCCATCAAATTTACTTCAGATACAAAAAATTCAAGGAAAGGCTAACTTCCTAAGAAGGTACATTCCAAACTACGTTGAAATGGCTAAAGGCTTTACTCTACTATTGAAAAAGGGGGTTCCCTTCCATTGGGACCAAGTTGCGCAAGATTCTTTTGATGCTGTCAAGGATACTCTTGTCTGAGCGTCATTAATGTACCCCCTAATTACCAAAATGATTATTTCCTATATATCGTCATGGCTGAAATGACCATTTCTATGTTTTTGGTCCAAGTAGAAGATGGAACTGAACATATGATCTATTATTTGAGTCGTAATCTCAATGATACAGAAGTTAAGTATTCATACATAGAAAATATTTCCTTGGAAATTGTTCAAGCTGTCCAAATACTTCACCATTATATCCTACTCCGAAAGACCACTATCATTTTATATTAAAGCCCCATGACTTATATCTTATCACGTCAATTGCTGGGGGGGAATATTCAAAATGGATATTTTGCAGGAATTTGATTTGGATTTCATCAAATCCAAGTCAAATAAGTCTTTAGTTTTGGTTGAGCTTCTCTGTGACCTTCCCTCTAATAGTACTGCAACTACATCGGAACCATCAATTCTTGACAAGTCTCTATTTCTAATCAGATCATCTGATCCTTGGTATGGATATTTTGTCATTTATCTCCAAACTCAAACTTTTCGACCTGATACCTCTCACTCTGAACAACAAAGTATTCAATACTAAGCCAAAGATTATATGATCATCCGCAATACACTTTATCGTCGTGGTGTCGATACCATTTTAAGGAGGTGCCTCACTCATGAGGAGGCCGAAAAGGTTCTAAATGATTGTCATTCTGGGGCTTGTGGTGGACATTTATCTGGGTACACTACTGCGCAAAATATACTCCACGCCAGTTACTTTTGGCCTACAATATTTTGAGATTGCATCCTCATGGTCAAAAGCTGTCATGAGTGCTAGATTTTTTATCGCAAAATCTGTAAACCACTAGTGCCAATGCATCCTATTGTCTTTGTGGGACCATTTTCAAAATGGGGTATTGAATTCATGACATGTAACCCTCGTTCATTTGGGGGGAATGGTTATATTATTGTCGCAGTCGACTACTTTGCAACAACACAGGACAAAAAACTGCATTGTTTTTCTTCAATCATGTTATTGAACAGTTTAGAGTCCCACAGGCTATAGTTATAGACCATGGGAAGCATTTTCACAACCATGTGATGACTGAATTGATTTCCATGTTAGGATTGTCACATGATAATTCTACTCCTTATTATCCACAATCAAATGGACAAGTTGAGGTTATCAACAAGATTCTTAAATGTATGCTTCAATGAATGATAGGAGTTCGTAAAATAAGTTGACATTTGATCCTATAATCTGCCTTATGGGCGTATTGAACCTTGGTGAGAAACACAACTGTATTTACTCCTTTTCAATTGGTGTATGGTCTGGAAGCTATCTTACCAATCCAATGTGAAATTTCATTTTTAAAACTCGCAATCAAATTGTTACCTGACACCTTAGAAGAAGAAGCGCATCTCCTTAACCTCATCCATATTGATGAAACATGTCGTAAAGCCCAATTGGTCAACGAAGTGCATAAGAGACGTATAAAGGCACAATATGACAAAAATTTCCAGCCTCGCATTTTCTCAAAGGGTGACTTGGTCCTTCTTTACGATCAAGAAGCTGATGTAATAGGTATAGGAAAATTTGAGCCATTATGGCATGGCCCCTATATTGTTAAAAGAGTTCTTGATAAGGGTGCCTATGAGTTGGTTGATTACGATGGAATTCCATTTTGCAACCTAGAAATGGGTTGTATCTGAAATGTCACTATGCTTAATCACGAGCATAGTAATTTTTTGTATTATATTTTATATATGTGCTTTTTATTTGCATTCACTATCTTACTTTGTTTTTAGAGTTTTCTTGACATTAGTAATCCACTTTATATTTCATCACAAATGTCTGAATCTTCGGAACCATTTATTGGATATGCTGATGGTGCTAGTCGTAGTACGCAGAATCTATCCTCTACAGCGTGGGCCATTTTGACTCTGAACGATGAGTTAGTGATTTTTCAAGGGATTTGTATTGGTAAATCGACAAAAAATATCACTGAGTATAGCACGTTGATCGAACTTCTATCTGATGAAATTTCATTTGGTATTAACTGTATCATCATAAGGTTAGACTCACAACTTATGGTATTACAACTTACTAGTGTTTATACTGTTACAAATCCAACACTGCATAGATTGTTCCTAAGAGTTCGACTTTTGGAAAGACACTTTGATTTTATTCAATATAAACACATTTCTAGAAATTTGAACACATTGACTGATTATTTAGCTAATCAAAGTTTTAGATATACATTTGCAACATATCTAAAGAAAACATTCACATCATTAAATAGGATTGCACAATAAACATAGGAAAACGCTGAAATCATAGAGATAGATAGTTATAGGATTTTACAAAATTTGTGCCCAAGACACATTGGTCATCTGACCTCAAAATTTATGTAAAATTTCAAAAGTAAACTAGTGGTACTTGTGGTAACATGCTATAGATCTAGCTATCCTACGCAGTAACCACATCCAGTGGTTAGGAACCCCAATAGTGTGTCACTGTAGTCGCATGGGTAACTCTTTGATCCAGTAATCTGGAATCCCGAAAGTCAAACCCTCTATGTGCTGCCGAAGCTCGGCAAGAGTCTTAGTCATATCAAGATCCTAAAGGAATGCTCTCCTGACAGCCCTCTCTGCTAGCGAATCTGCTTCATGCTTTGGTTCCTCAACTGGTTTAACATGACCAACATCTGCATTACATCAAACATTTTTTTTAGTCTTGGGAAAACATAAAAAATACAAAAAAAATGTATAAACCTTAGGAAAATAAAAAACATGGTCGAAACATTCTTACCCATTGTACCCCACTGAGCACCTTCTGGTAATGCAAAATCTGGATCTCCTCAGAAATCAACACCTGCGTATGCATACTCATCGATGGCGACAATATGTCATCAGAACCAGACGAAGAATGTAGTCGAGAAAACAATAGTCGATTGGCCTGCGTGCCTACTCATTAGTTATACCCATATTTGCATCCACAGATCTCTAGGATTAGACATTTCTAGTGTCACATGTTGTGGCTACATCATTGGAATTCATTCTAAGGTGAAGGATATGAGGATCGAACCATAACTAAAGTTCTTCTTCCTTCGTCCCTTTGCTTTGTTTAGTTGTTTCTTTATCTGAGAAAGAACAACTTCAGACCAATTGAAGACTGTTGTCTCCATACACTTATACACATACTGCATATACAATCTATTTACTACATGTAGTGTAACGGTGCCGGAAAGTTTTGCGATCGTGAAAAGGATAGTTCTCAAAGGAAAATCTTTAACATCCCAGATGTTTATCTTTCAATCTTTGCTTGGCTCTGCCCCTGGATAACAATGTTGCAAAACATAATTTCTCACTGTCTCTCCTCCAAAAATAGACCCTGAGAGTGAAATGGGCAAGCCTCTCCTCGACAAACCTGTAAAAAAGTATACATCCTTGAATATTATGGGAACCACTTGGTTCTTAATATGAAATGCCTCAATAGCTGGATTCCATGCTCGAACTAAGAACTCCAAGAGTTCTATTTGTTACCTCATACCTGACAACCTGAAGTAATTTAGTAGTCCATAATATCTTAGGGCTCTTACTGTACCTGAATCATTTAAGGCAATCATATATTGTTCTTCATGTTCTCTTTCCCTCCATGTAATTGTCATTGTAATCCAGTGGAAACCTGAAATACAACCATAAGAACCATTAGATTCCATTCAATGCAAAACATTGAGAAAATTTTGGGCATAATGCAAAAAACAAAAATCTAGATTTCACCCAATGTAGTCCCTAACAAGAGACAATGTGTTGTGTATGCAAGCATACTCTAATTTACTTGCTATGCAATGCAGGTTTCGACATCCAATGGTGCGTTGACCTCTTTTTGGGCAGAATTTACCCTAGGGACCAAAAAAGCCTAAAAAATTGTAGAAATTGGAAATGAAATGATTACTGAAGGAAAGAGGAGGTTCATATCACTAACTTGGATCAAACAAAAACAAAATCTGTCCACAGAAACGATCGCAATCAACAACTGAAGTTCGGGGGAAAATCAGATTCAGAGATCCAAAATGCAAATGGTAACTATGGAATGGTAAAAATGAATAGTAAAATACTTTTTAATAGTCATTTAATTATTTTCAAATCAAATTTATTGCTATGAATATGGTTTTATTATGTTTTTTTATCATGAAACAGACATTTTTAATCCATTTGATGTTGTTCTAAACATGTCTTACAACTGATGAATATATTAGCCGTGCAAATTTATTTCAAGAATGATTTGACCACAAAGCATACTTTTTCTCCTTATTTTTCGAGCTTTGTTAAAAATGAAAAAGGATTTGAAGCACAATTTTATCTCTTTTATGAGCTTCGATAACAGTGAAAAAGGAACTCCTGGAGTCTTCTTTCAGCTATTTTCAAACTCCGATAATGTGAAAAGATTCCCGAGCACTTGTCTTTTCGAGCTCGTAAAAGTAAATGAATTGATATCTACTCAGTATAAGTTTAACCCTTTTCCGGACTGAGATAGATTATTTACGAAAAAGGAATACCTTGGTCAAACATGACTAAAAATTTTCTCTCAGATATTATTTTACACTTTTTCGGATCTGAGCAAAAAATTTATGAAAAATCACTTATGGAGTTTTATTTCGTCCTCTTTTTCAAAGTCTCTAAATATGAAAAAGGACTAGGCTATCATTGTCATTAAGATCGTTAAAACATAAAATAGCGATAGGCTTATCAATCATGGCAAGAATCTAGTTTCATTCATTGCTAGACTCGTTAAATTATTAAATAGCGACACATTATTCACTCGAAGGGTTGAATTATAGATCAAGAAAATTTTATCCTCCTCAAGCTTGTTAAAAAATAAAGAGATACTGGTCGACAAATGATGGAGGAAAATTTGGGATAGTGAACAAGCATTTTTATGGTAGAAGGTCGCTCTTGAACATGACACTTCACTCCATCACCGTGACTGTTTGGGTTGGGTAATCTTCTTGACGGTTCATTCATACCTATGGTTCATCATACCTTCACTTCGGTTTTAGGTCAATGCTGCCAAATCATCTCAGTGTCGCCAATATGTTCAAGAGAAGTCATCCAGTGAATACCGATCCTTCTGCAATACTCATAAACCTTCATTCTCATGACCGTCATCCCTGAAAATTGCTATATCAAGTCCTACCTTTGTCTCCGAAATCAGTAACTCCCGTTTCGCAATAAGGTGGATTTTTTTCGACGAGAAATCATTATCCAGGAAGTTAACTTAGAAACATTATATTCCAATACCATGAGGCTTGTTATAGCATCAACAAGATCCTCGCTTCTTGACTTTTGAAAAAATATTTTGTTTTGGGTTTGACATCAAATCATCTATTCATGCCTTACAAAATGTACTAGAGTACCTTAAGAGCCATTGACATCAATAATTGTTCTCTTGTTTTTGTTAACAACTCACATCATTGGATGGTAATCAAACGATGTCTTTCCATGTTCGACTACAAATCATATATTGGCGAGACTTGTACCCGAATGAACGAGTGAATGAGATAAGAAGACCCTAGATCTAGTTTCATCCATCCAGGCTGTGATTTCAGGATTATTTTACACATCATCTGTATGGTGACCTTACATATAGATCATCATCCAAACGTTGGCCTATATTTGTAGGCATGTCTATATTGGGCAACATTCCAATGTAGACGGCTTTCTAAATTATGTACATGTTATTAGATTGTTTATGTGCTGAACATGGGAATGCCTACCCTCAGTAATTATGATCAAGAGTATACATCATGATGTAATGTATTGTAAGATTGATGCAGGTGGCCACTTCGCTTCATCTCTAGCCCATCATAGTGTAAAGAATCTCAATCAAAATATTGTTATTATTATTCTGAATTCATGCTTTAGGGGGGAATTTTTTATAGGTCAATTTGGGCATCATTCCCAATGACATGGTTAACTATACATCATCTCTAGGACTAATGAATAGGGTCTATCATCCCCTATCATTTCAGTTGCTACATTCCCTAAGACAAATAACAAGACAAATCATTCATGACTTTCATCTGCAAAGGTTTCCAAGATTTGATGTTTATAATATATCATATGAGAGCTCACCAAAGCAGCCTCTAAAGGGACTAAGTGTGTTGGATATGCAGGTAGCCCCATTCAAGATTGCTCTGCAAAGCACTTCCCAACACTCATAGGTGCGTTGGTCACATTGGGAGTGAAATTCTCATTGTTCCGGAATCTCCACTTGTCTAGTGCCTTCTAGAAGAGTTCACATGTGTCAAACTTTGAATCCATGTGTCCATTTGACATCTACAAGATTGGGAACATGTCTTTCCTATTATTGGAAAGTCATTGATTGTAAAAATATCTTCAGCTCCTCTATAAATTGAGCACAGATCATGGTGTTTGATAAGGAAGAATTTGAGTAGAGAAATATTGGTGGAATTTCAATTGAGGAGTTGATTTGTGTAACATGCTACTGGAGAGATCTACATTATGATGAGGCTAGGATGTTGCAAGAGATGGTCACTTCAAATCAATCACTGGGTTGTAACCTCCCCTTCTATTCATTAATAAATATTTCTGCTTACTTTTCCACATATGTATTTGCATAAGCTCATGTTTTATATATTATGAATTCTTATCTGATGTATACGGTTTATGTTTCATTGATTTAACTAAATAACTTGAATAGACATCTGTATTATTGCTATCTTTTGATGTTTAGTGTTCATATTCGCAGGAAATATTTTCGAACATCTAGCTTGGATTCGAAGCTACAACAAGAGTGACAGAAGGAGAATAGGAAGTGCTTGGACTCCAAGTAAGTTCTTTGATATGTTTTATGTGTCTATTTATAGTTAGGAAAATTAATTGCAAATTCTTTAATATATTGTTCTAGATAAGCACATGTCTAGGGAAGAATGATTTATCCATAATTCATAATTCCTCATAACACCACGTCTCTTTTCCACATCACCTCCATTCTCACTGCACGTTACACTTCACAAGGTTTAGCACTTTCCTCCGCTGCCCATAGAAAAACCTTACGATTTGCGATTGCGAAACGGGTTGGGTCCCACCTTCCCTGCCACGTCACCTCCGCACTTCACATCACATCGCTGATTCCATTTCTCATATCATAAACTGTAAAAAATGCAATGTGCGATATTTCTATGGATGTGATGAAGTTCATAACTAAATTCTACAGAATTTCAAGTCCATGTATATTGGTTTTTTTACACTATTTTTTTTTAAAAATGGTTAAGCAAGATAGAAAGGAATCGGGTAGCAAATAGACACCATAGTTCAAGACATGCAAAGGGTGTTCATACAATAGATTTCACCAGCACAACACTCAGTTTTCCAACACCATACTAAAAAGGTGGTGACTCAACAACAGTATTCTAGCAAAATAGGGTGAGAAACGCAGATGCACTCCTTTTAGATTGATTTCTTTCCTTTCAGTTCATTTTGAGAAATTATAGATTTCCTTGTCACACAGGCATTGATTGTAATTTGTTTTTATTTTTGTATAAATACTTCAGTTTTGGAAGTATCAAGCATCGATTGATTGAGATCAGGATTATTTTTGTCTTTTGGAGTACTATAATATTTTTCAAAGCACTGGAGCATCAATAATAACCATACCATTCACAGAATTATTGTGGCTTAAACACTAGTGATGTTTTTCTTATGTTATTATGTTTGACTGTTAACTTTCATTGTAATCACCTGAATTCCAATGGTAAAGCAGAAAGCATGATGAATAGGATTTACTGTTGAGTACCTTATTCTGGTTACGTTTACAATCATAATGTTTTCCACTGAAAGGCCAAACTAAAGAATTATTAAATTCTCTTTAGTTCTGCTGAATATTTTCATATTTCTGTCATAAATCCATTTATAAATTTGAAAGATCCAGTAAATATTCCTAGTTTTCCCTATGTTTACTCTGTGAAAAATTGATACAATTATCTAGTTATATTTTGACCCCATTGCCCAATAGACCTTAATAAATTGAATACAATCAATTTTCCAAAATACAAACCAAAACTTAAAACCAAGGTACAATCATAACTAGCCTAAAAACTTATCCAAACAAAGTTAAATCTTAAAGAGAGAGCCCTCTCTAAAACTAGCATGGATATATCCCAGTTTCCAAAGTTGGTTTGATGTTGGCCTATGTGATTAGTTCTCACAATATATAGTAAATTACATAAGGCTAACATAATCTATTAATGAAATTTGGCCAAGTATACATATTATATTTGAAAAAAAAGAGTTGATATAGAAAGAAATTGAGACCATTGTAACAATTAAAGCTCAACTTGGATACATGCCTACTACAACAAATAACATTATGAAATTTATAAACTCAAAGAACATGTATGAGCTATATGATTTGGGCACAGATGATATCACAAAAACAATCTTGGAGGTAAATAAGGTTATCACAAAGAATAATTTAATTATTCATCTTGAGGAGAAGTGTCACAGTCTGGAAATCACTGTGTAGAGATTTTTCAGCAAAATAGAGCCTCTCACATAGAAGGGATTTCCTTCTCTATTGGAGAATACTAAAAGAATTTTCCAGAGATACTACCAAATTTTCAAACATCAAAGGAACAATGAAAAGAAGGGCATTGTTGGGAACACTGAGCAATGATATTTTTATTCAATATGAGATAAAACATGTTTTCGTGGTAAGGCCCACTTTTTCCAAGTACACTGAAATGGATGAAGTTTACCGTAAGGTAATAAAATTGACCATCCTAGATGAAAGTTGATGGGAAAAATTGTGTGAATTTCAGGAGTAAATGGTAAAAGAGAAAAGTCAACTTCTGCCAGATCATCAATCAGCTGATAGCTAGCGCAGTCCACAATTCTCTACTTTCAGCAACCGTTTTCTGTTAGAGCAACACCAACACATCAAATAAAATTTATTTCCATGTTATAGTTAGATTATAATTTGGCAAATAAAGCGCTCATGTTACAACAGAATTTAATGTAGTCTATTGTAAAATAATTTTTCTATAAATACTTCACTGTACGAAGTATTCTGGGTTGGATAATTTGAGTTTTGAGAACTTTGTGTATTACTATGGAGCTTTTGTCCACCTTTTAATGAAATCATAGAAGTTGCAGCAGATATTGTGAGATTAATGTGGTATCTCTTTTGATCATTGTGTTTTCCTCTCCGTTATTTCACTTTCATTTCATCTTCTGTATGAAAATCTTACTAGTTTATAAACAAAAATCAATAATATGCTCTTTTTATTAAATTTGTCACAAATATGCATTTCTTATGAAGAATGAATTCATTTATATGATCATTTAGACTCCTACCTTTTCTATCATCACATGCACAATGAAAACTTAATTGTGCTCAATAAGACTACCTACCTTACCTTATTTTATTCTCTACAATTTGGTCTTTGAAATTTGCTTTAGTTTCACTAATAATCATTTTTATCTAGAAAACAAATTATTAAACAAACTTCAAACATATTAACTTATATCTAGCCTAAAATATGGTACTCAACCTTAAATTGAATATTTTAAAAAGTGACATAGATAGTGCCCTCTCTAGTTAGGTAGGGCTAGCTACCTAGCTAAAGGTTGGTTTGTGGTTACCTCTCTTCAATCCTATTTTCAGCCTAGGAAGTTGGGGAGAGTGATAACAGGTTCCAACAACCCAAAATCCAAGGATGATGCATGCACCAAGTGGCACAATTTTGTTGGTTCATGGCTGACCGATCGCATTTAATTGTTCGACTGAGTGCACTTAGTGTAGTGGGAATCTCGCCGGTGCAGGGAAAATTTTTCGCTCCACATGGCCGCAAAAGCAAGAAATTGTAGAACAGTTTGTAGGGTGGGTGTGAATTATAGGAAAATAGCATAAAAACTTCTATGGAGCATAACTCAATCAGTTTTTGACCTTTTTGAGTGCAAAAATAGACCAACTAGGGAGTTTTTACTGTGTTGGAACCATTAGAGACATTGTTTTAGCATTCTGAGCAATGTATCTTGATGTAAACACATATTTTTAGCATAATGAAAGAGGCATAACATTGGAAGCTGGACCAGGATATGTAGCCCAGGAGGGGTGAACTCCTTCATCCTTTGATGTCCTATGTATAATGTTATGGTACTGATGTCTTTTTTATTTTCTGAAAAACTGAGTTTTAAAGTATGTGAATGTGTTAAATAAATTGAAATAATTGACTCAAAACCCTAATCATTACACTTGAAATTTTCACCATAAACTATCATGCTTTCAAATAAAGATCACTCACTCACCCACATACTTTCAATGGGCCTACCACGACCACGTTTCTCACATTTATGTCCTCAGGAGTTGGTGAGTAGGGTGGCCAAGATGACATGTCGATGGAGGATTATTTTTGTGAGTGGAAGTCTATGGGAGAGGAGTTTCGAGCTGCATTTTATTTATGGAATTACCGTCAGCTCAATAAGAATGAAAAGGGAAGAGGCATAGGGGGTTTCAACACAGAAAATTCAAAGTTGCAACATACCATTGGGAGGATGCATCTCCCCAATTTTTATGGTACATCTAAGTGACGATTAGGGCTTGGGTGGAGAAGCTAGAAACATATTTCCAGCTCAGCCAGATGATGAAGGAAGAGGCCTTCAAGATCACTACTCTACACTTGGAGTGTGAATCCCATGAACGGTGGTTCCATGGGTTGACTATGCTTGGGAATGCAAGCATAAATTCTTATGAGGACTTCATGTGGAGGGTGATAGAGAGTTTTGATCGGAGGGACACAGGGGGAGATATCACACAACTAAAACATAAAAAAATCCCATATAAATACATATCGGAGTTTGTGAGGGTACCCATGATGGTGCTGGACTTGTCAGAGTCTAGGAGGGTTTACAATTTTGTTGAGAGGTTGCTTGAGCCTTCATTCAACTTGGTGAGATCGCGCATACCATTCACACTATAGAAGGTTGTTACTTGCACCCAAGGTTTTTAGGATGCAATCTGAAATACTAGGGCACTGATCCCGCCACGAGATCCTTTCCCTCCTAGGGGTCATGACACCAGGAATCCACCCCCACCAAGAGCTAATGAGGGGCATCGAAAATTGGATGAGGAGATTGAGAGAGACCTACGAAGGAGGAAGTTATGCTTCACCTGTCAGGAGACTTGGGTACCAGGTCATAGATGCACAATGGGTGAGGTCTATTAAATTGAGGTATTATTTGAAAGTGACGAGGAGGATGACATGGATTTGGAGATAGGTGGGGGTGAAAACGAGACACATGCAAAGAGGGGACCACCTCTACCACCACCACTAGGCAGAGTACCTTTTGCACTAATTAATGTAGGGGAAACATGTATCAGTTTTGGTATAAAGTGGGACCACCCACAATTTCATCGATGCACAAATGGTTCTGAGGTGGGGTATCACTACAAAGGAGTTTTATGGGTTTTTTATCCTTGTGCTGGGGATAAGACCATGCAGTGTACCTGATATGTCCTTTCTTCGATAGTGACCATAAGGAAATACTCAGTGACAGATCATTTATTCATGGTGGATGTACGATACAACAATGTGGTGATGGGTGTCTAGTGGCTCTATTCTATTGGCCTCAGGTCACTATGGATTGGAGGAATTGGTGATGGATTTTATGGGGCCAGATGGAAAGTTGATTTTTCTTCAAGGCATACATTCATATCCTGCACAGATAATTTCAGCGCATAAGATAGAGGATGACTTGATACATTGGGGCATTGAGTGGGCAATGAATTTTAGGATTTATAAGACTGGCAGTCAGCCCAAGCCACCACACCCCTACATACAGGCCATCCTAGATAGATACCCTGTAGTGCTTGGGGACATACTAACAGGGCAGCCACCTGACATATGGTTTGAGCACACGATTGAGCTAGATTCGTGGGTATAGGTGGTTATTACCACTCCATATAGACATCCTAAGGTGTAAAAGGATGATATTGACCAAAAAATTCAAGAGCTATGAGCAGTTGGGCACAATAGACCTATATCTAGCCCCTTCACTTCATCTATTCTTCTACTGTATAATAAGGATGGGATGTTACACATGTGCATATATTATCATACACTCAACAAGAATACCTTGAAGAAATGATACCCCATTCCACGTATCGATGAGATAATGGATGAGATTAGAGGAGCCAAGTACTTCTCTAAGATAGACTTGCGTTCGAGGTGCCACTAGATCAGAGTGAGGGGCCAGGACATCCCCAAGAAAAATTTCAGATGTCACTATGAGAATTTTTAGTTTTTGGTTATGCCCTTTGGGTTGACCAACACACTTTCCACTTTCTAGTACTACATGAACCATTTGTTCTATAGGTATTTGTAGAGATTTGTGTTGGTATTCTTCGATGAAATTCTGATTTAAAATAGTTGTTTGGAGGAGCATCTACAACACTTAGAGGTGGTGTTGCACATTCTAGAGGAGCACAAGTTCTTCACCTAGTTGTCCTAGTGTGAGTTTTGGTTGACATAGATGCTCTATTTGGGGCATATTATTGGAGAGGATGGCATGAGGGTGCATGTGGAGAATATTAGAGCCATCTGGGATTGGCTACTACCATGGAATGTGACTGAGTTGAGAGGATTTGTGAGCATATGGACCTATTACAGGAAGTTTGTGAAGGGCTTCTCACAGTTGGAAGCTCCCCTCACTAATTTGACCAAGAAGGGAGCCTTCACATGGAAATATAGGGAAAAAGAAATGTTTGAGCACCTCAAGGAAGTGATGAGTAGCTGTCCAGTATTAGCACTCCCTTATTTCACTCAACCATTCATCTTGGAGTGTGATGCATTAGGAGAAGGAGTTAGCATAGTTTTGTCACAGGATGACCACACCATCGCATTTGAGAGCTGAAAGCTCCTTCCACATGAGAGGTCATATTCCATTTACCACAAGGCGATGTTAGCTATTATGCATGCATTATAAAATTTCTGACAATACTTGGTGGGAAACATGTTTAGAGTGAAGACTGAACACAATAGTCTTCGCCATTTTCTAGGGTAGAAGGGCCTCAATAAAGGGAAACATAAGTGGGTCAGTAAAATCCAAGCCTACGATTTTGATATAGAGTATTTCAAGGGCAAGTGAAATGTAGTGGTAGATGCATTATCCAGGGGTATTGTGACTCTTTCACTCATGAGAATATGCCATGATTAGAATGAATAAGTGTTGGTAGATTATTCCAAATATTGATGGACGTGTGAGAGCTTGGAGGGAACACATGCTGATGAGAATTACAGGGTGATGGATGATGTCATCTACTACAAGGGAGACATATTTTTGGTGTACGGTTCATAGTTGAGGGAGAATTTTCTCCACACATCCCATGACTCCCCATTGTCAAGACACCTAGTGTCCTTGAAAACATACATGATAGTCATAGAACACTTCATGTGGAAGGGCCTCGAGGGAGATGTGTTGAGGAATGTGTAGGAGTGCGAGGCTTGTCAGAGGATCAAGGGAGAGTTGACCCATCCGACTGGGTTATTTTAGCTACTTCCCATTCCTGAGTGGGAATGGGAAAGTATCTCTATGGATTTTATCACAGGGCTTCCCATGGTGCATGGTAGATACTGTATATATGTGGTAGTGGATTGGTTGACCAAGTATGCACACTTATTTTCCATTCCAGAATCGACACTCTGCTTTGAAAGTAGCAGAGCTATTTTTTAGAGAGGTCTTTCATTTTCATGGTCTTCCAAAGACGATAGTCAGTGACAAGGATGATCATTTAATGGGAGCATTTTGGTAGGATATTGTCCGATTAGTGGGAACTGAGCTCCCCCCAATACTAGATACCACTCATAGATGAACAAGAAAACTGAGAGAGTTAAAAAATGGTTGGAGAGATACCTAAATAAATGTGTGACAGGGTAGAAACGAGCATGGATCCGATAGTTGCATTTGGGAGAGTATTGCTACAAAAACACCCATCACATGCCCATCAATTTGTTACCTTCCCATGCTTTGTATGAGTATGAAGATTTATCTTTTGCTAAATTTTTATTTGGAGATAGTCAGGTCCCAAAGGCCAAAGGTTGGATTAAAGAGAGAGAAGATATCCTCAAGGCTCTCAAGGATAACTTGATGAAACCCCATAATCAACATAAATTGTATGCATATAGGCAGAGGATCAAAAGGAATTTTAAGGAAGGGGACTTGGTATTTCTGCAATTACATCCATATAGACAGTCCACGCTGAAGTATAAGGGGGTCGAAAAGTTATAAATCTGTTTTTATGTTTCGTACAAGGTGACCAAGAGAGTTGGAGAGGTGGCTTATGAGATGGGGCTTCCACCCAAGAGAAAGATCCATAATTTTTTCCACATTTCATGCCTCAAAACAGTGTTGGGACAACATGTGACAACAACTACAAAGTTACCCATGTTTGATGATGAAGGACATCTAGTGCTAGGTTCAGAGGCCATTTTCGAGAACGGAGAGAGGAAGATGAGGAGCAAAACTATCAGATAATATTTGGTATGTTGAAGGAACATACCGAATGAGGATTCCACTTGGGAGAGTGAGCACATACTTCAAAATCCAACACTCTATTTCCTTGGGGACAAGCAACATTTTGGAGGGGAGGACTATAATATTCCTTCCTAGAATAATTTTTCTAAAGTCAATTTCAGAATTTTGCATTTTTGGTTATTGTTGGGGGGGGGGGGGCACGAATTTTTGGAGATAAGACTTAGGAGAAGGGGGTCAACATACTTTTTCTAGTGGAATGTGGGGGCCTCACCCACATGAAATACACACTACTTAGAGAGAAGAGTCAAATTTATAAGGAAGGAGGTTGAAATGTTGGATGGAGGGACTCACATGAGGAGGCAAGGAAAAGTTATAAATAGAAAGAATATAGAAGACATTATGGGTTTTGACAATTTGACATTCAATTTTACCTAGAATTCTTGAGATATTTAGCTGAGTCTACACATGAGATTCTGAAGAAAGTTTATCAATCCTTTCTTTGGTGAGTGCTAGCCCAAGGAGGGAAGTATATTTCCTTGTGAGGATATTCAAAATAATTTTTCAGGAAATTCATGGGGTTTTCTCTGTAGTTTGCAGGGCATAGTTGTAGAGTACAACTTTCTTGTTGGGGTCATATTAGAGCATATTTGTTTTTGATATTTCAGGGGGAGTTTTGCAGTGACATTTTCCTGATATTTTGGGGAAGGAAGAATGAAATATTGGAGAGAATATTTGCATCTTCAGCTTGGCATTCTAGTGACTAAGTGGGCTTGCACAGAGGGAATTTTTTGGGCACACATCATAGTTGAGGAGTGGGTTTGTGGAGATGGGTTGAGCAGGGGAATTGAGGGAGACATATGGGGAAGTAAAGCCCAACATTGTGGCACCATTTTTTGGGGTTGCAACAAAGGTTTTCTAGGAGGATCATATTTTCCAACCATTTGTGGAGGTTTTGGTATTTGGGGGTCAATTTCGAGGGTCAGAACCAAACCAAACCCCTTTTTGGTTTTGGTCAGTTTTTGGAGAGGAGTCTAGGGTTAATTTCCTGGAATTTTCAGAGCACCTTAGGAGGGAATTTTAGTAGGTTCTTTCCAGTAGACAAAATAATTTTCCAGGGAAACAAAAAGCATAGTTGGGGAAACTCATTTCTACATCTGGGCGTTGTATTTTCATACCCGGGGCTTGTCTAGATTTCCATTTGGAAAGTACATGTGGGCTCCTTTCATACCCCATTTTATTATTGCTCCATATGATAAAATGTGTTAGGTGGATGATATTTTTGGATATTTTATGGATGTCTACTTATGTATCTGAATGTTTTGTGTGCATGTCCGTTTTTTCTTTTTTTATCACTTTATTTCCTAACTAGGAACATTAAATATGATGAAACCTAGAGATGGTTGAGAATGGGAAATCTATATTTTAAGTTTCATATCTTGGTTCATGATATTTTTGGAGATATGGTCTAAGGAAATTAGGGTTTCTGAATGCTTCTACATTTTGTCTCAAATAGAATAGTTCAACACTTTTACTATAATTTTTTTGTGAGTCTTGAAACCATGAAACTTGAACCACATCAAGGCAAAATTTTGGTGAAGATATGGTCCAAGTTATTGATCTTGGTTCACTATATTTTTATAGATATGCTATAAGGAAGTTAGGGCTTTAGTATGCTCTAGAATTTAGTCTCAAACATGTTATTTTGATGTGTTTTCTATAAAAAATTTCTATAAGACTTCATAAAGTGAAATATATACCATATTAAGAGGAAATATTAGGGAACGACTAGTTCCATTAAAAAAAAAGAATTTCTATACTTTTGGATTTTATCCTTTGGAAAGTAGGATTTGTGAAAAATCATGAAATAAATTTTATACAAATTAGTTTGGTATTTTTTCTATATGTTATTGTTTGTAAATTTTCAAACTCTCAAATATTTCAGAATTTTAAGAGACATATAGAAGTACTCCAGGTACAAGTTCCATAATTATATTTCAATAATTGGACATGTGGCACATTATACATATTTTCTTATGGGAAGAGGCCAAAAAATGAACAAATTTTGGGAGAGTTACTATAAATTTCAATCGGCCCATCAGATTCAGTTCACCCGTATGGAATTTTAGAAACTACATATCAAAATATTACGATACAAATTTTTAGATCCATAAGGCCTCAAATCTTAGAGATATATTTATAAAGGTTCAAGCATTCTGATATTGTCCAAATTAATGTGCGTAACATACTAGTGACCTAATTGTTCACTATATTATCCCCCTTTTTTGCTATAATGAAGGGGATGACTATTATTATTTTCCAACTTACCTCCAAATAAATATAATACTCCAGTTAAATATATTAAAATCCCATCCTTGACTCATGAAGACAGAGAAGACTTAGAATTTAGGTTATCTCAATTAGAGAAAAAATTTAATGAAGTGGATAGTAGTATGTTGGAAAATGTGGATTTCTCGAGTTTTAGAGAAAATATTAAAATAAAAATGGAAAATATGATGAATAAAAATAAGGAAGAAGTACAAAAATCCATGTTTTCCATGGAAAATATTCTCTTTGAGAGGATTCCTAAAATAGAGGTGGAGATCCAAGGAAATCATGAACATAAGGAAAAACATGTTGTTGAGGGTATCACAATTAGAGAGAAATGTTTTTGAATTGTAGATCCATAATCATAGATTTTCAATCCAATATTTACATCATCGGGGATTTAAGTCAACACCAAGGAATTACTACATTATGAATATTGATATGAGGAAATTTTATGGTAATGATCATGTAACATGGATATTTAAGATGTAGCAATACTATGATATACACCAAGTGGCATCATTAAAAAATGTAACTATTGCATCCATGTTAGAAAAATATCAACATATATGGTAACAACGGATTTGTGAAAGAAAAATTTTATTTTGTTATATCTTGGTATATTTTTATAGAGGAATCGATAGTAGATTATGGGGATATTAAGAGAAAAAAATTCTTTATTAAATTAGTAAATATTCAAAAAAAGGTCCATTTACAAATCACATTCAACCATTCCATTACAACATTGGTTTGAGTCTTGTCATGTTTTCCTTGAGTTGATTTAAATTGTTTCGCTTCAACTCTCTCGTTAATGTTCTCAAGCTAGTGTTTTGGTTTGTTGTTCATGTCATTTAGTGCACTATTTTCTCTATTACATTGAAAAAAAAAAAATTCGTGTTTGCATTCTTGTTCACATTGTGAAGTTGAATGTCTTTCACATATCTAGCATTGGAAAATTCTAGGAAAGATTTCCCATTTTCAGTAAGCTTGCATCAGATACTGTAGTGGATGTTTTTGCATGTTCTCATTATTTAATATCGCTTGAAAAATCCTAATTTTATCGTAGATAGCCTTTCACTGAACGAAATGATATCTTTTGGCATGTAGCTTGCATTTATGGATTTTGAGATCCAACATTCGATAGGACCTTGGAATTGAAACATAAATACAAGATCAACTTAAAATTTACTCAATTAACTTAAGGCAACATTGAAACCTAACGAAACATCTAGTGGTCTAAGTTAGAGACGTGTTCCGGTGTCTTTAAACCTAGCAACTGTCATTCTCCATCTAGCTTCAGACAGCACTAGTATGGACTTGTGCTCCCCGTACCATCGAGTATATAAAGGGAGACCCCTCTAGGTTACAATCCTTTTATCCATAGGAAGCCGAATCTGCCGCCTTGTAACCATGATACAATGAACACAGAATTCGGGGAGACTACCTGCACGTATGTCAAGTCCTTGGTCATTCTTCTTTCATTTTATTACCAAGGTGTATATGGCAGTTCATGGGAACCTGGTACACCCTTTTACGTAGACTACTTGAGCAGTCATTTTCGATCTTTACTGACTCCATAAATTTGAAAAGATCATCGATCACTTGTCCTTTCACGCTTTCTTAAGACTAAAAATGACTAGAGTCGTATTTTGCTTGTTTCTTGACTCTCAAAACATGAAACATTGTATTTTGGTTTCAATGTGGTAAAATAAACTACCTATGATTACATGCCCATTAAAGTTTGATTGCTTGGCCTGTCTTTGTCTGCCTTGGTTTTTATCCGAGAGTCTTTGTTTTCGATCTCTTTTTATTTTCTAGTGTGCTACAGTCACCATGGTGGAGCCATCAGTTTCGTCTAGTGGTAGTCCTTTCTCAGAAAATTCATCTGAAACTTTTCAAACCTCTAGGTCTATCAAGCTTCAATAGCCTACTATCCTGTCAGAGTACCCCTTTGGAGAACCAGTTGAGTTCAATTGGCCTCTTTCAAATGCTTGGTTTGGGTTTGGGGTCGGGGAAAATTTTCCCCCTCTTACATCAGGATCACCATTTTTGTCTGCTATTATACCTCCTAGTCCCTGTAGTCTTTTACAAGATCTCACGACGGATTCAGATATGGACTTGTCTGGTCCTATTGGTAGTGAGGGGATTCCTGTTTCTGATGAATAATACCAACTTTTTCCAGAAAAAATCCCTCAAGAGTCTGCTCAATCTTCACCATCGGTGTCACTTCCAGCCGGATATAGGTCTTTGGGTCAGATTATGGCCGGTATTTCCTCCATGGCAGCATCAACTCCGTCAAGGGGGCCAGTCCTTCCATCATTAGGGATGTCACCCACAACACCTGTCTTGTCGATGCCTTTTGTTACATCTGTCCCAACTAGACCTACTATTTGCGTAGTTGCATCGGCTCTGGTTGTCACCACTCAGTCGTCAGGGGCTTCATTTTCTATAGAGACTTTAATTGCCATGGAAATCCCTGATGACCTTTCTTTAGAGGAGTATCAGCTGTCAGTTCGGTAGCAGAACTCCCAGACTTATCAGTCCCCTCAAGATTCTGGTGAGCCTTATATTTCTCATTATGACGTGGTCGGTAACCCCATTTATACACTTTTGTTTCATTATGATGAGTATGGTAACCCTATCTATTTGCCTTCCCCGAAATCTTATCAGTTCCTTTCTGGTTTTAGACCTACCTTTCCTGTGAAACCTTATAACCAACAAGGACAACCCTTTTAGGGACAACCTTCGGTTCAGGAAGGACAACCTTACAACCTACAAGGACAACCCTTTCAGGGACAACCTTCGGTTCAACAAGGGTATGCTTACGGCCCACAAGGACAAACCTTTCAGGGACAACCTTCGGTCCAGCAAGGTTTATTTTATGATCTGCAAGGACAACCTTTACAAGGTCAGCCTATGGTCCAACCTGGCCAACCCCAAGGACCTGCTGGGCAACCGATATATCAACCAGGACCTTCATACGGTCCTGGGGGAAAATTTGTCTATCTCAAGGGAAACCTTTTGTGCAACCACAATAGCCATACCTTGCAATTGGTCTAAATGTTGCACAGCCAGGGCCATCTTATGGTCCTGCTCCAAGTCAACCTAGTCATCAGGTACAACCTGGCCCATCATAGCCAGGAAAATCTTATGGTCCGGCTCCAGGTCAACCTATTCATTAGGCACAACCTGGCCCATCGCAGCCATCAGGCCAACGCCCTCCGCAGGAGCAACCTGGTGGCCCTCTTTAGTAAGGTCAACCTACTCAGCAGTGACCTCCAACATAGACAATTCACCTTGCTTAGCAACCGCTCTACTCTACACCGTAGTTGGGCCCACCAGCGCACCTGATTTATTCAGCTCAGCAGGGCCCTACTTATCAGCAGCTCACTCGACCCCAAGGCATTTATTACCCTCGAGGTCAATATCAACCAGTATACAATACGCCTCAAGGTTCTGCTTATTACCCTCAACCGCTAGGCTATACTTACATTCCACAGCAAAATATTTATGCTACTCAATCAGGACCCTCATATACTCAGAATCAATATCCTGGTCCTCAACCTCTGTATCCTAGTCCTTAGCCGCCATATCAGCCGAACTATCCAGCTTATACCCCTTATGGTCCAAATCCTTTGGGACATAACCAATGGGGGTAGAGTTACACTCAACCAAGATGGAATGTGGGTACTGGTCCTTATCGAGGACTTGCTATGCCTTTCAACCATCAATTACCCTTTCTCGCCACGTTGGAATTATCGGATGTGTCCAAATTAACGAATGATCCAATTCTTCATAATCCATATTGGCCTCCAGTTCCAACCAAGGTTCCTGGTGATTGCCCCAAGTTTCAGGGCAAGGCTAGAGAATACCCCCAAGCACATGTCATGACATACCATTTATTGTGTTCTTTGAATTCTTGGGTAGATGAATCTATTCGACTCCGTCTTTTCCAGCGAACTCTCACTGGAGCTGCTGCTAAGTGGTACATCAAGCTGTCTCGTGGTATCTTTCAAGATTTCAACTCTCTTGCTATGGTGTTCCTTACTCATTTCCAGCTACCAGTTCGTTATGAAGCTCGGACGCATCTCCTAACATCCTTGAAACAAGACCGAGCTACCCATATCTCAGACTATATTCATGAATGGAGATGTCGTCGTCGTATAATCAAATTTGAAGTTCCTGATCAACTTCTTACCCATTGGTTCACCACCTCTTTTTTCAACCAGATTGCAAAATATATAGCCATGGGGGCATGTGTTACCGAGGAATAGGCCATTGCTCGTGCCCAGTACCTTGATTTAGTGTACTCTCAATTAGGCATTTTGTATGATATCTTGACTGATGCCCCATGACCTGGGACTTCTAAAGCGCTGGCCACCCCATCCGTCAACGAATTTATTAGTTCTATGTCTCAGACTTCACGTAAGTCTTCCAACACTCGAAAGCAAAAATCAAATTCTTCCAATGATTCTGCTTCTCAGCCTACCCTGGATTCTGGAAAAACCTCGGAGGTCAACATCGTTCAGGCCAATCTTGTGGACAAGAAATCCAAAGGGGAAAAGAAGGGCAAAGGCAAGGCCAAAGCCAATGCCCCAAAACCATAGTCATCTAATCCTCGTGCTGATGATGGTTCACAGTGCAAGCCGAAGTATCCCTGTCTAATTTGTGATGAGGAACACTACACTAAGGATTTTCCTAGACGAGCCGAAGTTATTAAATTGCTCAAAGGCACTAAGGGAACTCCAACTGTCCTTAAAGAACCTTTTCCGTATCATCAAACACATATGGTCGATCAACCTGCGCCATCTACACTATTTGGCTCTCAAGTGTTCATGATGAACAGTTCTGCACCCATTTCCATCGCTACTTGGTCGAAATATTATACTGGATCACGTTAGGCAGCTGGGAAAGAGATTGCTGATGGTGCTCCTCCCCCACCTGCCTCTGGTCCTCTTGAGATTGAAAGGCCTAGTGCTAAACCCGTTGTACGACCACCTTCTAAAGGTGTTCTTCGGAAATCTTCTTATAATCCTAACGCCCATGCTACTCAGCATTACAGTATTGTTGAGGATTTAGAATAGGCACCATCTACGATGTCTGAGTTAGAAGTGCTTCAGAGTTGTCTGTCTTAATGGAAAGTGTTATTATCTGCAATCGGCGGAATTGATCCTGCTGATTCTAGCCTTTTCTCTTTCAATTTAGAGAATTTCTTCCCCCAACTTCAGCACTAGATTGCGCTTATCATAGAATTCGGCATTAATGGTCTCAAAATCCATAGATCCATTGTGGATGAAGGTGCATCCACTTGTGTCATATCATCTGCTTGCAGGAAGGCTATTGGCTCTCCAGCCCTAACTTCGTCACCCAATGCCCTCGAGGCATTTGATGGAAGGGAATCAAAACCCTTGGGTGTTCTCGCCAACTTGCCGATTATGTTACAAGGAAAGACAATCAATGTCGAAGTAGAAGTAGTTGATGCTAAACTCAATTATAATCTTCTACTCTGTCGTAGTTGGACTCATGCTATGCTATACGTTTCGTCCACCCTCTTTCGTCTTCTAAAGTTTCCACATGAGAGAAAAATCATTACTGTCGACCGGTTGTAGTTCTTTACCTCGTCTTCTGAGAACAAAATTCCATACATGGATCAGATTCCTTCTCCCCTCGACAACATAAGGCCAGGTATTTTCAAAGAACCTGCCCTCATGGGTATCTTTCCCCTTCTGCTACCAGATACTATTCAAGTTAATATGATCTCTCGGTCAGATGACCCATGGATTGTCCCTTTACCTGAATGGGTTGATTCATTTGGGGATTCGATGCCACTTATTCCAATTGAAATCAATTATTGCGAGCTTGTAGCTGCATCAGATTCTCCCCCTTCTGAATATGCTCCTGTGAGCATGTCTCTTGACATTTATTCTCAATCCCCTTGGCTCAGCGATACAGATTCACCTGATCCTTTGAAGAAAGTGTTTCCATCCGATGAGGCTATCGTGGAAACCATGTCTCTTGAAGACTTACCGTGGAGTGATGGGTATCATCATTCCTCGTTTATGCCTGGCCTCAGGGCAATGTCTAACTGTCTTGAGTGTTTTGCGTCTCAAGTTCCTTCTCCACCACTTCAAATTCCTATCTTGACTCACGAAGTCTTATTTGAGGGTAACTTGAGTAACATCACCCAGACGATGCCTATCGACATTTCCGTGAAACCAGGAATTGTCGAGAACATCCATGTCAGAGTCACTTGTTCTTCCAATGACTTCCAATTGTACACTAGTCTCTTTCGTGAATTACGTGATGTTTTCTCCTGGTCTTATGACAAGATGCCTGGAATCGATCCCAGTATTGTGGTGCACGATATTCCCACCTACCCTGGTGCAAAGCCTTTTTGCCTATTTCTTCATCTAGTGCATCCTCGAAAAGTTTCCGCCATAAAAGCTGAAGTTGAAAAACTTCTCAAAGAGGGTTTCATTTATCTGATACCTCTAACAGAGTTGGTTTCTAAAATTGTTCTCGTGGATAAGAAGTAGGGAAAAATTCGCGTCTATGTTGACTATCGCGATATTAATCGGGCCTATCCTAAGGATAACTATTCCACCCCTTTCATCGATCAAATCATTAAAAATTGTGCATGGAGTAAGATTTTTTCCCATATGGACGGATTATCTGGCTACAATCAGATCAACATCCTTTTGTCCAATCAACACAAGACTTCTTTTATCTGTCCTTGGGGAATGTTCGCGTATAAGAAACTCCCTTTCGGCTTGAAGAATGCTAGGGCTATGTTCCATCACGCGATGTATTATGCCTTTCACGATATTCATCATATTGTTCAACCATACCTGGATGAACTTTCGGCTCATTCAACAATGCGAAAATACCATCAGGACCATCTCTTCCAAATCTTTCTTCGCTGTAGACGCTACAACATTTGGCTCAATCCACATAAATGCATCTTCAGCGTCAATTCCGGTAGACTCTTAGGGTTTGTCGTATCCAAAGATGGAATTCACCTTGATCCGCTTAAGGTTCAGGCTATTGTTAATATACCCTCTCCATCCTCGTTACACTAGCTCCAGAGTCTCCAAGGGAAAGAAAATTTCTTATGACATTTTATCCCAAACTATGCCGAGGTAGCCAAGGGGTTCACACGACTTTTAAAATAGGACATCCCTTTTTTTTGGGATGGGATTGCTCAACAATATTTTGATACATTTAAGACGTTGCTTGTCAACACTCCTCTATTACGTCCTCCAAATTATCATCGTGATTTCACCCTCTATCTAGTTGCTGCCTTCAATACGACTGCCATGGTTTTGGTTCAAGATGATCATGATGGTAACGAGCATGTGATTTACTACTTGTATCGAAACCTTTTTGACCCTGAAACGCATTATGCACATGTCGAGAAGTTAGCGCTAGCTGCGATCCAGGCCATTGAGCGTTTTCGTCATTACATCCTTTTACGGACAGTAACCATGATTTCTGATTGTAACCCCATGACCTATATTCTATCTCGACAGTTGTTGGGGGGAAAATACTTGAAGTGGATCATTATCCTCGAAGAGCTTGATTTGGAACTCACTACCGCCAAATCAAATAAATCACTCATTTTTGCTGATTTGATTTGCTCTCTCCCTGTCGACTCTGCTCCTTCTTATTCCGAGGATCATATTCCGGAAGAAAACCTTTTCTTGATTAGCACCCTTGATCCATGGTATGGTGATATCATCGTGTATCTCCATACTTGTACTATTAGGCCTGAGTTGACCAAAGACGCCTAATGCCACATTCGGAATCAGTCGCAACCTTATCATATTATCAGAGACACCCTCTATCATGTCAGAGTTGATTCCATACTCCACTGATGTCTGACCCTAGAGGTAGCTAAGAAATTTTTAAATGACTGACACAATGGCGCTTGTGGTGGTCACATATCTGGTTATGCCACCGCACAGAAGATCCTTCGTGTTGGCTATTTATGGCCGTCCATTTTTAAAGACTGCATTGTCGCAATACGCAAATGTCATGCATGCCAGATATATCAATGCAATATGTGTGCGCCACCTATTCCTTTACACCCTATCATTATCGTTGGTCTTTTTGCCAAATGGGGCATTAATTTTATGACGTGTAACCCTCGCTTGGTCGGGGGCATGCCTATATTATCGTCGCTGTCGATTATTTTACAAAACAGGTTGAAGCAATGCCTACACTGGCTGCAGACGGTAAGACAGTGGCATAATTCATATTCAATCATGTTATTACTCAGTTTGGTGTCCCTCAAGCCATCGTTATCGATCATGGTCCACATTTTCGGGACTATATGATGGAAGAACTGACGTCTAAGTTGGGTCTACGTCATGACAGCTCAACGCCATATTACCCTCAAGCTAACGGCCAGGTTGAAGCCATAAACAAAGTTCTTGTTACGATGCTTTAATGAAAAATTGGGATCCATAAATCAAATGAGCATCTCATGTTGTTTTCAGCTCTATGGGCTTATAGAACATCGATTAAGAGTGCAACTAGATTTACCTCGTTTCAGTTGGTGTACAGTCTGGAAGCTACTCTTTCGATTGAGTGTGAAATTCCTTCACTCAAATTAGTTGTAGAATTGCTGCTTAATACTTCACCTGAGGAAGAGAATCTCCTCTATTTAGAGATATTAGATGAAACTCATCGCCTAGCTGCTTTGGTCATTGAAGCACAAAAGAAGTGAGTCAAAGCTCACTTTGACCAAATAGTTTCCCCTCATTCTTTTATCGAAGGCGACCTCGTTCTCCTGTACGACCAAGCTCATGACAAGATGGGGGCAGGTAAATTCCAACCCATGTAGCATGGGCCCTATATCACCAAATGTGTGTTATAGAATGGGGCTTATGAGCTTATTGATTATGAAGGTTATCCCTTAGCACAACCCATAAATGGGTTGTATCTAAAAAAATATTATGCTTGAGTCATTCATGCATGATATGTGTGCATAGGTGATTTTAAATTTTTGTGCATGTTTAGGTTTGATGTGCTTTGTGAGATTTTTTCTGCTTATTGGGTCTTGCTGGTTCTATAGATGTCTATTTCCCCTTATGTCGGTTTTACGGATGGTGCTTCCCATAGTATCATAATCTTGTCTTCGGCAGCCTGGGTAATTTATAATCCTGCTAGTGAGTTAATTAACCTACAGGGTATTTGTCTAGGATGAACTACAAACAATTTCGTTGAATATAGTGTTGTTTTGAACTATTAACCGAGGTAGTTAACTTCGGCATACGCGCATTTCTTGTAAATCTAGACTCGCAGCTTGTTGTTCTTCAACTTAACAGTCATTATTTGGTTCGAAACCCATGCATTTTGAGATTGTATTTACGTATTCATTTGCTTGAAAGAAATTTTGATTTCATCACATATCAACATATACCAAGATGAATGAATACATTAACTGATGCAATGGCCAACATTGTATTAGATATACATTTGCACAATTTCTAAAAAATCATCATATGTAAATAGACTGTTACACAATAATTTTTCACTGTCCCTGCAATTCCCATCTCGCCCATTGAAGGGTCATTTTTGTGACCAATAATCAGTGTCATGCCTTTCAAATACCATCATTGCATCCCTTTCCATGAGGAAAACATTCCCTCTGTTGACCATTTCCTGAGTAGACCACTAAAAACACCTATTTTTTCCTTGGCGCTGGTAGCCCGTTATGCCCTGGCGCCAATGAGGAAAATTAACACTGATCCCGCACCATTTGGCGCTCTATCCCAATTAAGTACCCATGCTAATATATTTATGGAAATATTTTTAGAAAAAGAGGTGAAGTTTCGATCACAACAACTTCATGGATGAGTTGGCATAGGAAGTGGTTCGACTGAATAACCACGGCCTTCCTCCTTTGGCCTCTTATTTCCACCTTATGGGGAAACCTCCCAAGGGATAAGGCCTCCCTTCCACTATTGTAGGGATCCCAACCTCCTCCTCTCCTCTATAAATATAGCCATCTTCCATTGATGTGCTGGTTGAACAAGCTGAATGGCTGAAGGTTTGAACATGTTTTAGATGAACTTGTAGGAAGGAAACTATAGCCAGGAAACTATTGAGAGCCAAGCCGAAGAGAGAGAGCTTCGTCCAGATTCCCAACAGGCTTTGTTGAGACACGCTCCACTGCAAGCCCCGCCGAAGGAAGATCATAGCGTCAGAGCATTTGGTTGTAATCCCCCTTTTGTCATTTATAATATAAGTGACTCTAATTTTGGTTCCATTCATGTGTTCATTTCTTTACGTAATGCAATGAATTATATCCTCTTTGACTCATATATGGTTACATGCTTTAGGTTTTATGTTGTATGTCATTGTTTCCTTACATGTGTACAGGTGTTCGGACGTGTCAAATGGAAGGATTGTGATATTTCCAGCGAGGGATGGAAAACGTCATCTTTTCTTCAACGAAAACTACGTGGGATTTGAGGTAGGCTACTCATCACGCTCTTTTTTTTTTGTAACTAGGAACCAACTTCATTGCATGACTTGATTGCTGCTAGACCTGCTCTGGGCTAGTGGGATCACTGGTTCATAGGCGCTTTACTCAACATAGAATCCTGCAGTAGGTCAGAATATATATATATATATATATATATATATATATATATATATATATATATATGTCGATTGTTTGCAGCATGTGCATCATAAAAACCCAAAAATATATGTATGTTTTAGTTACATCCTGAGACAACATGTCCTAAAAAATATGCAGAAACAAAAAGCCTAGGTGCCTAATCAGCATGGTGCTCATGATAGCACGTCACTGCCCATACCAACCACCTCAGCAAGTGGTGGACATGACTTGGCACCCCTACAGTATGCCTTTGATAGGCTCGAGGAATATCATCAAGGTGAGCATAGTTTGAAATCCCACGGGCGATTCCCTCCAGGTTTTGTACTATCTCCTCCCCCTCGCCACTCTCACCATGAGAATCGAAATTGCGAGGAGTTCGCCTCGCTATCAGCAAAATACCGGCAGGTTTCTCCAGGCCAACATTTGCATACACATAAGATTAACTGTCAGAACATGCATATATACCAAAAAATCATAAACTCATGAAAATAAAAAATGAGTCTCACCTAGCTCTTCGTCCCAATCCTCTCCCTCCAGGAGCGGGAGGTCTGGATCACTGGTGAAGTCTGTACTAGAATAGGGCTAGTCCTCCATGACAATCAGTTTTCGTTGGAGTCAATCAAAAAATTCTGGCCTCCAGGACATCTATTGGCCACCCCCTGCTCTGGGCATCAGCGCAGCCCATCAGGACATCCGTGGTTGTATGGGTGGTGGCGTCGGGACTATGACCTCCTAATTCTGGAATATCGGTAGTTGTTCCAATAAGAATGATACCAAAATTGATCCATACCCAAACTGTTTCAGTTTTCCCTTCTTGCACTTGGTGAGTTTCCACTTAATGTTAATAGTCACGGCCTCTACCCAGTTGTAGAAAGTCGGGTTCATGCACTCTAAGGCAAGAAGCAGTTGTGTTTTTGTGGCCTCATGTGGTGCTTGTGATTCTGCAGCCCACGTGATAGTGTGTACCACTACTTTTAGTGCCAAATCAGGGATGGTTTGGATGTCAACCTTTCCACTCCCTTTTCCTTTTCGTGCCCCTCGACACACCCTGTTAATCACCATCCCCATGCTTTCCCCAGAAGGACGAGTACCGGTCATGATAGGGACTGCACCCCTACATGGAAATATTTTGATAAAATAGACATCAGAAAATTTGAGTTCAAGTTCCTGATCTTGAAGCACAAAATTTTCTTGGTATTCATCCCATATGCTTATCAAATATTGAAGAAATTCAGGCTGAGCCCGGAGGCACGGTGTTAGGTAGAATTTCTTTAACCCATAATCTCTAAGGGAATCCATACATCGATCATTCTCCATTGAAAGTTCATATTACTTACTGTGTTCTCTCTCTTTCCCCTCAATCACCATTTTTTCTTTTTGATACCTGCACACATTGTTCATATGAGCATTGTTAGTCTACTTAGGCATTGAAATCTGAAAAAAATTGATTTCATTTTTCTTAAATTGATTCGGATTTTTGGGTTGTACTGTTGGCGTGACTATTTCACAAATAGTTGCACCAATGGATGAACCCTCTATGTAAAAAGGGGGCGATTGGCGCGGGTCCATGCCCGAAACGCGCACCAACTGCGGTTCCCTAATTTTGACAAATCCTCTCCTAAAGGAATCAAAATGAAAAATACAAGCAATGAAATTTAGCTTAAAAGATGGAAAATGGTGTTGAATCTTACCTGAAACTAAAGGAATCAAGATTGGTTCACTATATCACTCGCAATCGTCACCTCAAGATCGCAAGTCAAATGGGTCACTGGTGCTCCACCAAGAGGTAAAAGTGAAAAGTAAATAATTTTTACCACTTATGTCATTTTATAACTTTTCAAAGTTTTAAATTAAGTTTGAAAACATGTTTGTCGATTATTTTATCATATTATTCTTGAGAAATAGGTTTTACACACGTCTTTTGTGCAACAATAGGTTTTCACATGGTTACGATGAAGAAACGAGTTGTATTTTATACTTTTTAGGACTCGGTAAAAACATGAAAAATTAACTATTGGAGTCACCTTTCAGCTCTTTTCTGACTCTCTAAAACTGAAAATATTGTTGATACGCTTGTCATTTTGAACTCGTTAAATGGTTGCAAAACGATATCTACCCAGTATTCATTTACCCCTTTTTCAGGCTGGGATAGATTATTTACGAAAAAGGAATACCTTAGCCTATCACGACTAAGAGGTTCTCTTAGATGTTGTTTTCTACCTTTTCAGATTTGAGAGACTATTTACAAAAAGGGCCTTGTTGGAGTTTTCTTTTACGCTTTCTTTTGAAACTCTCTAAACATGAAAATATGCCGAGTTCTCCCTTTGTCAGACTCGTTAAAAACTGATGACATCAGACTCTGTCATCATGACGTTACTCGAGTTCCTCCTTCCTAGGGCTCGTAAAATGCACTAGTTTGGATTTTTCCGAAGGAAAAACTTACATCGCAAGAATATGTTATCCCCTTCAAGCTTGTTTACAAAATTAATTGGGGTACTTTCCAGAAATGGTGGGGGAAAATGGAACCAAACTTTAGTTGAAAGTATGTCACTCTTGAACATGGCACTTGTCTGCAATTGTGTCAGATTGTGAACATCTCACTTTAATTTTTTTTTGCCTCCATGGGTTTTGGTAATCTCTTTTGACCACCCATCTTCTCTTTTCCACGTCACCATGACCTCAGATCCCTTGATGTAAAACACTGCCAAATCCAGTGTTGTGCCGCCAATATGCTCAAGAGAATTTTTGCCTCTGCATCTTCAACCTTCCTCTGATTCTCTATTGGTCCTGATTCACAAATCATTATATTCCTCTGTCTCATGTTGATGATGTAGGAAACATCATGGCCCTCCTTCAACCAGGCCGATTCCTATCGAATTCGGCTCATTTTCCAAGAAGCTGATCTAGAGACTCCCTTCAGGTGCCCTGGAGCCTGCATGACTTAATGGCAAGTTCTTTGCATCTGTCAAAAGGTTCACATCAATGGCCTTATATCAGATTATTCTACGGGTGTTCGATGCCAGATCACTATTCAAATTCCATGGATTGTAACTTTTGTACCTTGAGAGCCGTTTTAATTATTGGCGGGTTCTCTCGTGTCTGTTAACAAATCTCATTATTGGCTAGTAATTAGATGATGTTCCTGCATGTTCGACTTCAACTCGTCTATTCGCATGCTCGAACTTGTACTTTGTTTGGGTCGAGATGGAGCGCAAGACCCTAGGTTTTGTTTGATGAAATCTAAGCTGCGGGTCTTTTGTGGATTACTATGACTTGTTTCATGAATCCTTTGATTGGATGGCTGCGACCATACCTGAGTCTATTTTTTGATCCTTATTTCTGGATGGCTACATCCATACCTCATATCTCGCTTTTATGTACTCTAATATGGATGGGTGCGCCCATGCCACATATCGTGTATCAAAGATATCAGTTGCATTTACACTTGCAGGTTTTCTAACAACAATGTTTGGGCTGAACGCGTTCTCATAAATCATTTCACCCCTCCCTCTCTCTCAGACCTCATGCTTTAGGGGGCATTTGTTACACAAAATTTTTTCACCGTCCTTATAATCCCCCACCCCGCATATTGGAGGGCCTTTCCCATGACTTGTGAACAATGTCATACTTTGCAAACACCTTCTTTGCACCCTTTTGCATAAGGACATAATTTCTCGTGTTGGACATTTCCTAAAAAAAACACACAAAACCTATGTTTTGGCCTTGGCACAGATAGCCATTTCATCCCTCACACCGACGAGGAATATTTTAACTAGAGACCACACCAATTGGCGCTCTGTCTCAGTGCAGCCCTCACGCCAAGCTGTTTTAGGAATGTTTTTTAAAATTTAGAGGCGGAAGTTTCCTTCTAACCACCTCAAGGATGAGTCACTAGAAGTGGTTAAGTTTATGAGCCATAGATCTCTCTCTTTAGGTAGTGGTTTTTACCTCCCATGGAATACTCCTTAAAGATAGGTCTCCCTTCCATGATTATAGGGATCCTAGTTTCTCCCTATCCCTCTATATAAATAGGCCTTCTCCCTTTATGAAAGCTAGCTGAACATATAGCGAAGGAGCTGAACTTGGAGAAGAATACTATAGCTGAGTAATTTCTATCGAGAAGGTATAACCAAGGATAATTCTGTAGAGAGAGTCCCATCCGAATTCCTGATGAGCCTTTGTGAGACGTGCTCCGCTTGAACCCTGTTGGAGGATACTGCAACGTCGAATCTTGGTTGTAGTCCTCCTTTCATTTATTAATATACTCGACTATGGTGTTGGTTCCATCATTGTGTTATGATTGTTTATGTAATGAAATTTATTTAGTCCTCTTCGACTGAATGATAGTTATGAATGTGAATTAGTACGTTGTATATCATCATTGTTTCTTGTGTGTGTGTAGGTGTCTGAGCGTGAAAGCAGGTGGATCATGATCTGTGAAACCAGGAGTGAGGAGCGAGCCACTCTTTCGATGACAACAATAGCATAGGACCTCCGGTAAGTCATCTATCGAATATCTGTCCATTCGTTAACTAGGAATCAATATTATAGCGTGTCTTATTTGTGGATAGACCCACTCTAGGGCTAGTGGGATCGCCTCTGTCCATATAGGGGATTTACCTCACCAAAAATATTTGAGAGCATAACTTATTAGACCTATTTATGGGAAAATTAAAGGAAAGCATCTAACATTAGGTGCATCTCTTTGAACCTAAATATTTATAGCATGCTTTTAGTCTAGCAAGGAAGGTTGAAAATAAAAATATGGCCACTATGGTCATTAATAACTATATAGAGAATCATGATCCCTTTCTTAAACAAACAAGGTTGGCTTAGGAAATGGATGAAAGAAGAGCAAAGGGACTATGTTTCAAAAGTGATAGTAATTAAAGTAAAGGGAATAAATGTAGCGATAAGTAATCATTCTACATAGATTTTGAAGATGAAGAAGATTAAGAAGTGGAAACTTTATAAGAGCTAGAAGAAACTACTCCAACAATCCCTTTTCATGCATTGTTTGGCATAAGTACTCCATAAACCCTCCATATAGAAGTATATATAAAAAGGAAAATAGTAATAATATTGACTGATTCACGTAGTACATGTAACTTCATCAATTACAAATTGGCAAAGATTCTTAATTTATTTGTATACCCAACACCAAAATTTCAAGTGATGATTGTAGACAAAGGTACCAAAAATTGTTCGGGGAAGTACAATAATATTAAACTGAATATGGGAGAGTATTTATTGTTTAGTCCCATGATTTAAATCAAAATGAGTGGTGGTGATGTTGTATTAGGGTTCCAAGCATTAGGATTAACGAACCTTAATTTTCAATGTCTTTTCAAAAGATTTTTCTCAAAAAGAAAGAAAACTGAGCATTGAGGTATCGAAGGTAAATATAGTAAAGTGATAAGCTCTAATAGCATGAAAAATTTTCTAAAAAATGTACACCAAGGTGTAGTTTCATAATTGTGTTCACTAGATGTTCAAATATCTATATCCTTTTCTCCAATAGATCTTCAAAAATTTATCAACAATCATCCTAAGGTATTTGGTGATATTCCTGGTTCTTCAACGTATATGATATCATGACCATGCTACTAATTTTAACTTGGAAGTGTGCCACCTAAAATTAGGCCTTATAGATATCCACATGCAAAAAAGAGTGATATTTGAACATGTTGGCTTGAGGGGTCCTAACCGAGGTTTGGAGGTTAAGGTTTTCCAACAAACCCCTATACCAATGTTCCTTTTGGCAATGACCTACTTGCACAGGACAAGGTCTCACTCGAAGTAGTATAGTAGGGTGTTGGAACCAGGTTTCCACACCTAGAGAGAGAGTAGGTAAAAGGAAGTAGATATGTGTTATAACTTACTAGGTTTGCACAGAATGACTCTATTCGCAGCTCTTTTAACAGTGTAATCATCATATAACCATAACAAAGCTATAAGATCTAATCAGTACATTCACATCCATTTGTGAATTACCATGTACCATCATAGAGAACTATAGTCGTAGCCAATATCAAATCACAGATATAATTATGCCAATTCTAGAACACAGATACATTCATAGCTTAAATAAATATCACAAATGCGCTTCAGCAGTAAACATAACCAATTCAAATAGCACACAAATACTTCAATGATACTTCGCATTAATTAATATCAAAGATCCACTTAAAACCCCACAAAACCCACACACATAACCTAGCGGGGTCCACACATATCAAGAATGAGGATCTCCGTGCACACAGCCAGTAGGAGTCCTTACCCAAAAAAACCCAAACAGATCTTAAGAGTTCGCATGTAGCATCAATCTATCGACTTCCTTTCTTACTAGAATCAACTATCTATCTATTTATAATATCGTAGCCTTTTTTATCCTAAGGTCTTGCAAACCATGGTTTAAGGAACCTAGAGCTACCCTTTTACCCATTACAAAACATTAGGCGTTTTGACCCAACCCAAAACCCCTACACAGGACCAACTATTACAAAATTATACAAAAAAACGCAGGTTAGGGAACCCTATTCCAATAGGCCCCCAACACAATCTTCTGAATCATCCCGAGTCACTGCAGCCATGGGGTTTGCATGTTTTCCTGAAGCTTCCTGATCGCATCAACCAGCGGGGGCAACACTCCTTCACTCTACACAGCAACATTCTGAGAAATCTTCACCAACTTCTGCAAAGTTGGACCTTCTGTAGCAGCAGTGGCGCTATCCAAATTCTGTCTTAGATGCTTTAATGCAATATCAACGTCCTGAGAGAGCTTGAGGGATTTGCTGGCATAAGACTGAAGGTGGTCACTCAAAACCTTATTCTTATGGCAGAGCTCTTCAATTTCATCTCTAAGTTGGTGGCTGGTACACAGTCGTGCCAAGTGCTGAGCAGAGATCAAGGATGACATAGTGGCCTCGAGCTGTTCAAAATATTCCTCCTTTTGGCACAGTTCTTGAATAAAATATCATAGGAGGGGGTCACGCTACAGCTTATACCATAGCTACATAGCTGTATCTAACAACCCTGCACCCTGAGAAATCTGAGCTGTGATAGTATTGGTGGCCTCGGTTACCAGTGCGACTCGTTGGGCTAGTACCTCAGGTGGAGTTTCTGGCTGCAATTTGGGCTATAAAGCTGAAATATGTTGTTCCATATCTATCTTAACAGCCTAAATCTTGGTCCTCGAAGCCTTTAGTGCTGTGAAAAGCCCCTCAATCTTGGCCCGAGGCGTGGCAGAAGCTGGGATATCCTCAGTGACAGCTGCACAAAGCCTACTGATTAGGCGTTCCAACTCTGTCTGCTACATGGTGGAGAGGGTGTATTCAGCCTATGCCTGGGACACTTTAGTGGTCTTCTCCACAATAATTTTCTCAACTGTACTGAGCTGCTGGTGCACCCAACGATCTTCTCCACAATCGTCTGCTCAGCTGTATTGAGCTGCTGGTGCACCCAACGGTCTCTATGTTGAATTTATTTGAAAATGAATGCATGGAGGACCTACAATGGTTCATGTGGGAGTCGGGCTAGATCCAATTGTACCTCTGCATAGGCCTGGAATTGCGCTCCTAAGTCGGGTGGGATCAGAATGAGGGTTGTGCCTAGTAGAGGGCAGAGGCACCTTTCTGTTGTAATGACCAATTCTCTGCTTGTTGCTAGGTCCGACCGTGCCTAAATCATACTCGTTTGTAGGGTTTCAGACTTAAGCTGCAAAGCCTAGAGCTCAGGCTGGACTGTATCAAATTTGGCCTTCTACTTCCCTTCCAGAGCCAACCATTTATCTTCTGCAGCAGGGGTGACTATGTTTGCGATCTGCTCTAGGTCCTCTTCTGTCAGGATATCTCCTGTGTCGCGTTCTGGTTGTTGAGCTCATTGCTTCTTCTGTGGTCCCTTAAGAGGGTCACCATTCCATTTCGTACCTCGAGGGGAGTCAGCACCTCCCACATCAAGACCCTCTATGCCCAGATCCTGCTGCGAATCCTTCTGTGATTCTGGGTCCACCTCCTTCCCAGTATTTTTTCTTTGTGATTACGGGTCCACTCCCTTCTTAGTATTCTTTGTATAAATTATATACACTAAGCATGCATACATCCATATTCCCTTGATCTCACAATATTTAACTTCTTTCAAAATACATAATCATTCCATTGTTAATATTTTGCGGAAAATTAATTGCAAACACATGTGAAGCATAAATAAAAAAAATTGCACATAACACAGTTGTTTAACGGGAAATAATGAAGCTGAAAACCCCAAATATCATATATTATGTATCATGGAGATCATGTAACAATCTCATACAAAGCTTAGTACATCAAGCTCTCAGTACAATATAGATTCATTACACACTATCATGTAGAAATTTTCATCTCTATGCACCAATTTCTTGCCTCCTGACAACCTGCCTCCACTGTGCAATCCCTGCTGAAGAATAGCTCTGAATGAATTTGAATTACCCTTGCCTTGACTGCGAAATCCTCATGGAAACTCCAATGTGTGTGTGGTGCAATCAATGCATCACTATAGTCACAATATATAGTCCATCTTTCCCTTTCACCTATCTCTCCACTGGGTCTCCACTGGAATTGCCATGCACTGTAGTTAACTACTGTATTGTTCAGTTGATTAACGAGTTATTATTTTTGAATTAATTAACTAATTAATTCACTCCACTCTCACTATTGTATCATTCAGTTAGACTAGATACAACTAGCTCAACTGAGTTTAACTCCATTAACTGAGTTAAACTGAATAACAACTGCATGAACTAATCTTCCAACTCTGTCATAACTTTTCCACTTCAATTCTAAATAAGTCCTCTATGCATGAAAAACTAGTAAACCCTAAGAATTGCGTAATTCCTTCAGCCCATTGATTTTCCAAATCTGTGCATTGAAACTAAGTGCTCCAAGAGAATAATTTGATGTTTATTGTCGAATTATTATTAAGATCCAATAATAATTGACACTTCTATTTTTAGATCAATGATATATAAATATACTTCACCCAATATTCTAAAAATAGAATTTCATATATTTTTTCAACTTGACCAACCATCCATAAATAGCATCCTGCAACTTCTGAAATATGATCACTGTGTCTAAAGATAGACATAGTCTAAAAATAGACTTGCGCCAAAAATAGCCTGCAAGCCCACTTAGTGAAGGCGAATCTTTTCACTAAGCTCATCATCTTGTTGAATCTCAACACTCCCTCTCAACAAGATAGGGATTATCCTTCACCCCAATCCTGCCTCTATGGTATTTGAATTTGCTCCTAGTGAGCGCGTTTGTCAGAATATCTGCATCCTGATCTTCCATAGGAATTTACTGAAGCAACATGATCTTTCACTGCACATAATCTCTGATATGATGATACCGGATATCAATATGTTTAGATCTCTCATGAAACATAGGATTAATCGAGAGTTTAATGCAAATTTTATTATCACAATGTATCATTGTAGGATCTAAATGTGAACCGAACAAGCCAACCAGGATCTTCCTCATCCAGATAGCCTCACATGCAGCTTGACTTGCTCTATGTATTCTGCTTCTGCTGAAATGAGTGCCATGGATATTTGTTTCCTACTATACCAAGAAACTGCTGTAGATCCGATATTGAAAATCCCTCCTCATGTGCTCTTTCTGTTTGTTGGGCTGCCTGCCCAATCTGCATCCATGAAGCCATGCAACTTCACCTCATCCATCTGTCTATACCATAAGCCATACTTAGATGTGCCCCTAAGATATCTCAGGACATGCTTGTCTACCTTTCAAAAGAGCTTGGTAGGCTTAACCACCGCTTGTGAAATTTGGTTCACTGCATAGCATATGTTCAGTATTTTATTAACTAAATACATGAGCGAACCCACCAACTAGCGATAAACAATGGAATCCACTACCTTTGCCGATGTAGCATCCTATTTCCTCCAATTTCCTAGAAGAGGAGTGTCGATAGGCTTGTATCCTTGCATGTAAAACTTCTCCAGTATCTCTCAGGCATACTTTCCTTGAGACACAAACAATTCACCTTCTCGCTACCATATTTCCAATCCAAGGAAATAATGAAGGAGGCCCAAATCCTTCATCTCAAACTCCTTTGCAAGATCTACCTTGCATGAGTATATCAATTTCTCATCACCCGTTAGTATTAAATCATCAACATAAAGAGCAATGATTAAAATCTTACCCTCCACCACAATTTGGTACAGGTTTTCATCCTCCTCACTCTTGGTGAATCCAAGTCTAGTGTAATAGCTATCGATCCATGTGTACCAAGCATGAGGTGATTGATTTAGCCCATACAATGCTCTTTTGAGCCTGCACACATGCAACTCGCTGTTTTATATCTCAAATCCTTCAGGCTTCTCAATGTACACCTCTTCCTCAATGATCCCATTAAGGAACGCAGTCTTCACATCCATTTGATGAATGTGCCAACCCATCTGCGCTGAGAGAGAAAGGATGGTCCTTATGGAAGAATACCGTGTGAAAGGTGCAAAGGTTTCTTCATAATAAATCTCCTCGATCTATGAGAATCCCAAGGCAACAAATATTTCCTTATACTTCTTGACACTCCCATCAACAACTTTCTTTACCTTGTAGATCCATCTTGATCCTACAACTGATTTTCCCACTGGCCTTGGAATAATATCCCAATCATTGTTTCTGACAATGGAGTCATACTCCTCCACCATGGCATCTACCCATGTGGGCTCCTGCATTGCTTCTTCAAAATAATATGGATCTGTCACATTACACTTGCTCATAAGAGCCATGTATCTAGTAAATCGGTTAGGTGACTGTCTCTGTCTGCACTGTGATGTAGGGAATCCTACATTCTATGCTGCATCAAGCTTCAGTCTCTTAGCTTATGTGGTACACTTTCTCCCTTGTATGATGTTTGGTTCTGCATGAGTGGACTCCTCCACTCCATGAACTTCCTCTTGTGGTTGATCCACATCCGGAGGCTCATATTTTGGAACAAGTAGTTCCTTCACTGCATGAAAATCTAGCTCCCTCTCAAGAATAGCTTGTGCAGCACCCACGATTGTTATGATCTTCCTCTCCATGACCCCATTATGTTGTGGGTTATGAGGCAATATGAGTTCTCTTCAAATTCATTCTTTGCTACAGAATTATTTGAATTCACCTGAGATGTATTCACCACCATTATCACTTCGTAGAGCTTTCACATGCTTCCCCGACTCCTTCTCTACCAATGCTTTGAACTCATAGAACTTTGAGAACATTTTTCTCTTCTTCTGCATGAAGAAGATCCAGCATCTACGAGAATAGTCATCAACAAATATAACATAATACCTATGTTTTGTTGTTGAATAAACCGAGAAAGGTCCACACACGTCTGTGTGAATTCTCTCCAAGATCACCAAAGCACAGTTCTCCTTCTCATGAAATGCGGTCTTCAAAAACTTACCCATAGTACATCCCTTGCACTGATCTAACTGTGCAAGATTACCCTTGGGAAGTCCAGTATAAATATGCTGCAAAATATTCAAAGCGCCATGGTGAAGATGGCCCAATCTCTTGTGCCATAATTCACCCTTATCCTAGCTCACCACTTCTTCTACTTTTCCCACCATTGTAGCACAGCCATCTATATTCTTAACTCAAATCCCTATCTTCTTGGTTTGAACCATTTTTTTATGTCGAAGGAAGGATTTTACCTCACTGAAAACAACATCATAACCTTTGTCTTCCAATATTGCGACCGAGACCAAGTTCTTCTTCAGACCTGGAACATGCATAACATCTTTCAACAAGAATGGATTACCAGACTCCCTCTCAAAGGTAATGGTCCCAATGTCGGTCGCACTGTATCAACCATCGTTGCCCATGTTGAGCCCCAAATATGTCCTTCTTTTCCACCACATTTCACTTCATTTCCTTTGTCCCTCATTAATTACAGGCTTGAATGATCAATAGGATTGATTAGGATTACTTTAAGAATGTATATAATGACTAACTTGCTATGTTTTCATGATTTCATTGTTGTAGTAATTTTTGAATAGACTCGGCTACATAACGCAGTCATTCTGTAGCCATTCGCCTATTCCACAACTATCTTCATGTTCACGTAGGTTCCAGGTGTCACCTCAAGGAAAAATGCATATGGTCGTATTCCACATCACTTCCCCATCATTTCTTTCTCTCCACGAAGTTTGAGCTCAAGTCTACAGGTGGTTATGCACGTGGGAAACCAAAACTAGGAGATAGACTTATAATAGGACAAGGAATGTACAGATGTTCTTAATCATAGTACGAGGCCACCACCAGAGTCCTAGTTTGATTTTAGTTTGGAAAGAAAATTATTCATGTTTATCTCAAATACAGTTATGTAATTTTTTTATAAGTATGGCTCGGGAGACCGAGAAATAGTTAAATAGATTTATGTTTTATTGTTAGATCTCAGAAGACCGTAATACTCTGTTTTGAAGAATTTCTCCTTTAATGAAATAAGCATCACTTTATTGCAAGAGCTGAGTCAATCTTGAGTAGATTTGTGTGCTAATCCGGTGGTAGAGGGCCCCTGCTACCTGAGAAGCTTTGTTCGTATGGTTTAGATAAGTAAATTAGCCTTGTTTCATTCCTAGTTTAATCAATTTTCTGAACTTTTTGTTTTTATACTTACTTACAGTAGATGCCAGAGTCAGTCTTATCCTTACAAACTATTCCAAAATACCACTAACATTGGATGGGATATAACTGTATTATTTTAGGAGTTAGTTGCATTTCCTTGAACTTTATGTTTTTTTGTGCTCAATGACATCAGTTGTTACAACTAGTCTTGTTCTTATTAATCTCTTCCAAAATATCACTAACTCCGGATGAGACATAGTTGTGGTGTTTTAGAGCTTTGTTGTGTTTTGTTGAATTTTATGCTTTCATGCTCATTTACATAACATGTTGCAGCCAGTCCTATTCTATAAATTATTCCAAAATACCACTAACTCCGAATGAGACAGAGCTGAAACATTTCAGTGATTAGTTGCATCTTTAGTCTAGTTGTAGTACTCCGGAGGTAGATGTCACTCTAGTTTAATTTTGTCACTATATTTCAAGTTTGATAATGGCACTCTAGTTCAACTCTGTTCACTGTATTTTAAGTTAGATTAGTGGCATTCTAGTTCAGTTCCAGTTCACTGTATTTCAAGTTAGGTTAATGGCATTCTAGTTTAGTTGTGGTCACTTTGTTTCAAGTTTGATCAATTGCATTCTAGTTCAGTGTTATCCATTGTTCTTTAAGTTGTATTAACTGTCAAAATTAGACTTCACGGCCTTCATTGTTTACAAACTACTCTTGTTCTGACTTTTTATTAATGCATCATCATATGGACAGGAATTAGTGATATCAGTTTAAGGCCTTGATTGTTCTGCAATCTTTTGCAATTTCACAAATAAGCCTTTTCCCAAAAACTATTCTAGAAAATATCTAACTTTCGAATGAGGCTTAGTAGTGACAAGTTGAGCTACAGAATGGATTAATCTTAGCATTACAAGTTAATTCAGAGTAGAAATCTTATTGTGCTACAAATAATCTTTTCCAATTGTGTTCCAATAAACTTTTAGCCATGGATGAGATTCTTTGTAATATTGTAAGATGATTGTTTACTTAGGAGAACCTCATTTGCACTAAAATTGTCCTTTTCTCAAGCTATTCCAATATATTTCTAATGAATGAATTGGATGAGTTCCTATTATGAGTTATTGAGCTCATGTTGTGATTTATTTCCTTGCTATGAGTCATTATCAAACTTTGCATTTTCTATTCTTTAGTATAGGTTTTGCTCTGTTTTTAGTGTGACCAACAACTGTTCTTTTTCAACATTTAGTTCTTTTCCTTCTTAACATAAAACCAAAAAACCAAAAACATCATAAAAACACGAAACACAACGTAGTGAGAAACAGATACCTAGGCACATATAGTGCACCTCACTTCAGCAGTTTACTAACCCTGGTTGATAATTTATGACCTCAATTTAGGAACACTAAGTTGAGCACTACATTTTGGCGCCATTGTCGGGGAAGTGTAACTAGGTAGCATTGTTTCTTACCTCCCAAAAACAATGACATGCGTAGAGAAAGAGACTCAAGGGGTAGATTCATAAGAAGCAGAATCTTGATTCCTAGAACACCACTTGTTTCACCAAGACCAAGAACCAGCACATCTTCAACTCAAACCCACATTCCATCCTTTACTGATCCTAGACTCTCAGAGGACTTAAGATCAGATATTCCATTAGAAAGACCTTCCACTTCATCCACTGAACCTGTCTTAGAAGAATATTCAAGGATCCCTGCTAGAGGCACAAACTCTTCCACTTCCACAGAAGAATCAACTATGGCAGAAGAAGGGGGAGGAGGAGTCTTTAATGGAGAACACACACTATTTGGAGGGGGTAGAGGTAGAGGTAGAGGAGAAAAAGGTAGAGGTGCAGAAGGAGAAGGAGGAAGAGGAAGATGTAGAAGAGAAATGGGAAGCTCTTTTGGGTTTCCTATAGTAGATGAAGAAACCAATACAACTATGAAAAAAATTTCACCCTCTGTCCTTCCAAACTTTTATGGACTTAAAACTAAAGATCCTGAAACCTTCCTATTTGAATTTGAAGTCCTGTGTAGAACCTATGACTACTTACAAGATGCTAAAAAACTTAAACTATTTCCTTCAACATTGAAAGGAGCAACATTGAAGTGGTTTATGAGTTTGATCAACAGTTCTATTAGGACATGGGAAGACATGAAACAAGAATTTCTAGAGAGGTATTTGGATTACTGTATGCCAGTCAACCATAAGGAGGAAGTGTTTAAAATGCTACAAAAAGAGGATGAAAATTTGGAAGATTTGTTCGAGAGATTTAACTACAACATTAGAAGAGAAAAAATGGAAAACCTAGACCAAGATACCTTGAAAGCTCTCTTGTTGAAGACAATTAGGGATGAATGGTTAGATATCCTTAACATGATGGGAAAAGGGGATATATATCAGCTTACATTACCTAAAATAGTTGAATTATGTATCAACATTTCAAGAGGGAAATCTAAAACTGTAAAAGGACCAAGAGACCCTGCTCTTGCAAGGGCAAATAAGTCTGCTACTGGGACAGTAAGTAGGGAAGAAATAGGAAATATGCTTGATGAATTCAAATCTGATATCTTAGGGAGTCTTAGTGAACAAATAGACACCCTTAAGTTACAAAACAAGAAAAAATCTGAATCTGATGCCTTAGCAATCTTTTGTCCCAAATGTAGAAAGAAACATGCCTTGAGAGAGTGCCCTTTGGATGAAAAAGTTGTAGAGATTTGTGTAATTTGTTCAGAAAAAAATGAGACCAAGAGTTGTCCTTCACTTCCTGGTCTTAAAGCTGTCTTTCAAGAAGAAACTCCTACAAGTTCCACAGAATCTCTCAATTTTGTCTCTAGGAGGCCTTGGCAAGGACCTCAAACACAAGGATTCCATGATCAGATGTATAATCAACCCCCACCTAATTGGAATTCTTGGCAGCAACCTTGGCCCCAATTTCAAAATCAATCACAAAATTGGGCGCAAGGAGAAAAAAATCCCTATGGAAGATACTCTCAGTATTACCAATATCCACCATCCTATCCACCATATCCACATTTCCCTCCTCAACAAAATTTTCAACAAAATCCTCAAAATTTACAACATCAAAATCAACCACTTCCATTACCATTTCCTCAGAAAAAAAATCAGTTGCCTGCCCAACCCATACCGAACCCCAACAATAAAAATCCTCAGAACACATACATGATAGAAGGCCAACAGTTTCCAACTTATTTGATCACTCCTCTAGACCTTAGTGATGTTTAACTTAGGTATAGAAGAATACTTGAAAAGAGGAAACCTTATGTAATCATACAAGAGTAAGACAATTCTGAGGAAGATTCTCTACGAGTAAATAAAAGTCTTGAAGAGAACACAACTTTCCAAGACTCAAATATTGAAAAATCAAAACAAAAAGAACCAATAATTTCAACTCCTATATTAGAGCAGCCATCAACATCCACTTCTACACCTCCCTTTCCATAAAGATTACAAATTGATAGGGGTGTAGAAAAACAAATTATGGTGCCTAATTATGATTTTCTAGATGAGTTGATAATTTTTTTTATTAAGATCCCATTATTAAAAGCCATTAAGGAAATTCCAATCTTAGCAAAAACAATAAAGGAGTTGAGCATGAAGAAAACAAGAAAAAGAATAAGAGAGATAAAGAAAATTCAAATGGCAGGAAAAATAGCAGATATCATGATGGGTAAGATGGCTATTCCAAAGTATCGAGACCTAGGAAATCCAGTTGTTAAAATTCACATCAATGGAATTGAGATCCAAAACACACTTATTGATTTAGGAGCAACAATCAATATTATGAGTAGACAAATCATGGATAAACTGAAACTTCTTAATCTTCTTTTTACACCCACATTATTACAATTAGCAGACAGATCTGTGATCAAACCTGATGGGGTAATAGAAGACATTCCAGTGTCCCTAGATTCTTGGGAATATCCTGTGGATTTTATGATCCTAACTCCTAAGAATAATCTAGGAGGGCATCCTATTAAATTAGGAAAACCTTGGTTAGCTACAACTGATGCTTTCATTAGTTGTAGATCTGGTGATATGTACATCTCTGATGGTATTTCAACCAAGAAATTTACCTTGTATCCTCCAGCAAGAACAATTACAGAATTAGATGATACTCAATGGATAGAGGATGAAGAAGACTTACAACCTCTCTTCACAATTTCAGAAATTAGTGAAGATAGCCAGATTTTGAATACCTTAGAAAAATTTGAATCCTCTTCGGAATATAAGCATGAACAATTTCAAGAAGAATCCAACATTGAGTTTTTATCATCAAGGCAGACGTCTCTTTATTCCATGGATAAATTCAGCAGCTCTACAATTGAGATATTTCCAGGCAAAACCTTAAACATAAACAAGAACTTAGAGAAATCTCAACAAGAAGAGATAGTCAAGATTTTACAGAGACGTTCTTCTGCATATGCATGGGAGTACACTGATATGAAAGGGACAAGCCCCAAGACTTGCACTCATCACATCTACATAGAGGAAAATTGTAAACCAATCAGACAACCTCAGAGACGGATGAATCCAAATCTTAGGGAGATTGTTAAGGAAGAATTGCAGAAATTGTTAAATGTTAACTTCATCGATCCCATTTAAGATAGTCAGTGGGTTCCTCCTTTGGTAATTTTTCCAAAGAAAAATGGTAAATGGATGGTATTTATTGACTACTGAGAATTAAAAAAAGCTACTCTTAAAGATCATTTTTCCCTACCTTTCATAGATCAGGTGTTAGATACATTAGCTGGAAAAAATTACTTCTCATTTTTAGATGGGTTTAGTGGTTATAATCAAATCCAAGTAGCACTTGAAGATCAAGACAAAACCACATTTACCTGTCCTTGGGGTACCTATGCTTACCGAGTATTTCCATTTGGATTATGCAATGCACCTACAACATTTCAAAGGGAAGTACTAGGAATTTTTTCAGATCTAATACATGATTGTGTAGAGGTATATATGGATGATTTCACAGTTTATGGAAACACATTTGAAGAAGCCTTAACAAACCTGGAAAAAGTTTTAAAGAGATGTAAAGAAGAAAATCTTTCACTTAGTCATGAAAAGTGTTTTATGATGTTTACTAAAGGAATTGTTTTAGGACATCACATTTTAGGGGATGGGATTAGAGTTGATGAGTCAAAAGTTGAAGTCATCTCTAACTTATCTATTCCAAGTTGTCAAAAATATGTTAGGAGTTTTCTAGGATTTACAGGATATTATCGAAGGTTTATAGAAAAATTCACCAAGATAGCATCTCCACTTTTCAAATTACTTACCAAGGACTGTGAATTCAAGTGGAATCCTGATTGCCAGTTAGCCTTTGAGACCCTGAAAACAAAAATCTCTGAAGCACCTATTTTAAGGGGACCTAACTGGAAGTTACCTTTTCATATTTCAACAGATGCCTCGGATACAGCTCTAGGAGCAGTATTAGGACAAAAAGACCCGATTCCTTATGCCATCTACTATACCAATAAAAATTTGACTCCTTCAGAGTTAAACTATATTGTAACTGAAAAAGAGTTTTTAGCTATTGTTCATGCCATAAAAAAATTTAGACACTATATAACAGGCTATGAAACTTTTGTTCACACAGATCACTCTGCAATTAGATATCTAATGAACAAATCAATTACTAATGGCAGAGTCATAAGATGGTTATTGCTTTTACAGGAATTCAACATTACCATTCTAGATAGGCCTCGAAAACAAAACACAGTAGATGATTTCCTATCTAGACTCCAAAACATCAAAGACAATAATCCAGTTGAAGATCAATTCCCTGATGAATATCTTTTTGCAATTTCTACTTAGACTCCTTGGTTTGCTGACATTGCTAATTATTTGGTTTCAGGGAAATTTACTTCAATAATGAATGTAAGAAACAAAAGAAAGATCATTTATGATAGTGCAAAATATTCATGGATTTCTAATGAGTTATAAAAAACAGGTCCAGATTTTATCATTAGGAGATGTGTTTGGGAAGATGAAATGCCTGAGATCCTCAAGGCATGTCATGATGAACCTTGTGGCGGAAACTTTGCTGATAAAAGAACAGCTTATAAGATCCTTCATTTAGGATATTATTGGCCATCCCTTTTTAAAGATGCTAAAGAGTATGTCAAAAGGTGTGACAGTTGCCAAAGGGTAGGGAAACCGTCTCCTTCAGGTGAGATGCCATTGCAGCCTCAGGTACATATTGAACCTTTTGAGAAATGGCCTTTAGATTTTTTAGGACCTATTAGTCCTCCATCAAGACAAAAGAAATATATATTAGTTTGCATTGATTATGTTACCAAATGGTTAGAGGCCAAGCCATTACTTTTTGCTACTGAAGCATCTGTAGTTAATTTTCTTTTTGAGGATACTTTTACTCATTTTGGTGTCCCAAGGGAAATTGTTACAGATCAAGGAGCTCAATTTACATCAAAGCTAGTGGAACAAATGATGGAGAGGTACAAAATCAAACACAGAAAATCTACTCCCTATCATCCACAAGAAAATGGTCAAGTGGAGTCTACCAATAAAGTCATTGAAGGGATCCTAACAAAGACTATCCATTTACATAGAAGAGATTGGGTAGACAGGCTTCCTGAAGCTTTGTGGGCCTATACAACTACATGGAGAAGCACAACAGGCCATACTCCTTATGAACTTGTTTATGGAAAACAATTTTTTTTTCCCATAGAGTTTCAGATTCAAACTTTAAAAATGGCAGTTCAGCTAGGACTTGATCTAACAGAGGCACAAAAGAATAGATTGGAGCAAATTAATGAATTGGATGAGATCAGACGAGATGCAGTTCAGAAAACAAGTATAGTCCAACAGCAAAGGACTAGATGGCATGATAAGTATATCAAGGAAAAGAAGTTCAAATAAGGTGACTGGGCTCTCTTGTTTGATTCAAAGTTCAAAGATTTTCAAGGTAAATTCCAAACACATTGGCTTGGACCATATGAAATTGTGAAATTTTTTGAAAATGGAGCAGTAAAAATCAGGAAAATAGATGAATAAGAGGTCACTTTTCTTGTAAATGGTCATAGATTGAAGATGTATCATAAGCCAATTTCAAGAGAAAAATTTGTCAAGAGATTTCAGGAAAGCAGTGATGTGAAGTTAATGAAGAAGAATTTTTCTTCTTCATCAACTTAGTTGAATTTTCTGAATTCAAAAGCATAAAAAAAAGAAGTATAAACATGAAAACTAATCTTTGATTAGCATGTTTATACAGAAAAGATAGAGTGAAAATCAGAATCTTTCTAACACTTTAGCTTTTGAAGTTTGTTCTTTTTCTGCAAGCAGCTATCATAAAATCATAAGTGATTCACATTCCACTTATGATCCATTTCACTCCATTCATCCACACTCCATTTCATTTCATTCATCTGTACTTCATTCATTTCATTCCATGGTCCACCTCATTTCCATCTCAGAGTTTTAATATTTATTTCTTTCTGCAATTGAATAATACAAATCATAAGTTGCAGGTCACCTTCCATACTTCACTTCACTTCATAATTGTGATTCATTTCATTCCATTATTCACTTCACTCATACTCCATTACACCATATTTTACTATCCATTTTTAACTCATTTCATACAAACATTCCATTCATGCTTCAAACCTTTCCATTCCATGTTTTAAGACTTCTACAGGTACATTCTACAATCATTCATACATTCTGCAGCCAGTCAGACATTCTGCAGCCAGAGATCCTGAAGGCACTATCTAGTAATCACTTGATTGAGCAGCAAATTGATCCTGCATATCCAAGACAACAAGAAAAATCAAAGGAGTTATGAGGACTAAAGATCAATTATTTTCAAAGGAGGACAAGGCATATCAAAACCACAAAAAAAAAATCAAAGGAAGGGCAAAGGTAAAAGTTATGAAATTATTATAGTGACAGATCATGAAAGTTTTAGCATAGTTAAGCCATGTATGATTCAAAAAGTTATTTTAATTAGTCGTATTGATCATGCTTATCAAACCTATCATAAAAACTTTGGACAAAATCCCTTTCACTCCACCATTCCAAATAATCATTTAAAACTTAAACAGTTAAGCACTGAAGTGACCTGAGTAGTCACGTCACTAGCCCGAAGAATTTAGTGATGATTTTGAAATTACATGAGAATTTTTCCGCAGTGTTTTCTTCCGTGATAACTCTCAAATCATTAATCCGTGTGAATCATCCTCACCGCATTATACTCATTTCATAACTACTCCATATCATTTCTTTCTGTAGCCAATTCTTAGCAATTCCGGTCTGTAAAACAGAGGAAACATCTGTGGAGTAAAAACATCTCTTTAACAACCAATTTCACCGTGAGCAGAGGAGCAGTAATTTGAAGGTTGAAAAGATAAGTTATGGGTCTCATAGTAAGAACTAAACCAGTTGGAACCAAGTACTTGGAAGGATATCCACAAATCAAAGAAATGCTACAACAGGCTGGATGGTTACAGTTCTTGGGAAAATTTAATGGTTTTCATAAAGAAGTAACCAAAACATTTGCACGGTCCTTCAATGGAGCAGAGGTCGAAATAGGAGATATTAAATTCACTATTACAGAGGTTTCCATTGCAGAGGCAATGGAATTACCCAAACAAGGATAACACTTGTTCAAAAATAGGGAATTTCATAATGAGGCATGGAGGCAAATACTCAAAACACCAGGTATGGATGTTTCCATTTTTAAGAAAGGTATTCCTAGCTCGGCACTGAAGAATAAATGGAGGAAAATGTTACTCATTTTGCAAAAATTTATCACTTGTGAAGGAATATTTTTTACCCTCTATGTTTATCATATTCGTTTAATGATGCATTTCTTAGATGAATAAATAAATTTTCCCTTTTTCCTACTTCATAGTCTGAAAATAATGGCCTCTAATGTTCAAAAGAGGGTTCAATTTCTAGAAACCACTTTGTATCACCATGGTTTAGTCAAAATCCTCATTGAACATCATTTAAGAAAAATGGGAGATAATTGGGATGAGTTTATAGTGAGGAATCACTTTGAGGAACCCAAGGAATCTCCACCTGAAGGCAAACCCATAAGAAGAAGCAGGAGAAGGGAAATTTCCAAAGCTGTTGAAACTAAAACTGGTAAATCAATACAAGAGGACAGTGAAGAGATGATTTCTGAGAAATTGGCTGAAATTAAGAAGCAGCTTAAGAAGGAGAGGATAATAATAAAATATGCCAAAGAGAGAGGTGAAGGACCATCTCAACCAAGACGGATCCACAGACTTATAGGTATATTGAAGAAAACAGAAGCTAGACAAACGGGAATCATAAACATTGAGGATGAAGAAACACCTACTGCTAGATCACCTGAGTACCAGTACGAGGAGGATATTGATGAAGGAGCCCCAGAGATAGACCCAGCACAACAACAAATTTATAATTATGTTGAGACATTAGAGAAGAGAGCCTCAGAAAGTAGAGAGAGAACTCCTAGCCCACCAAAATCTGTAATTGATGTACTAAGAAGAGACAAATATGAGTTAGAAGTGCTCAATAGGCATATCAAGAATGAGAATGAAATTTTGAGAGAGCAGGTTAAGCTGAAAGGTGATATGAATACAACTCTATCTCTACAAATGAAAAAGTTGCACAAGGCCAATGAAAAATTGAAGAAGAAAAACAAAAAGTTAAGCAGGGCACTTACAAATTTGAGATTCAAGTTGATCATAAGGAAGCCCAGGAGGCCATTGAATATCAGGAAAAGTAGAAGAAGGGGCCTAGATGTCCTAGCAGAGGTCTCAAAGTATAAATATTAGTTGCATGAGGACATGCAAAAGCCTTGCAGTGGGGGTATGTTGAGCCCCAAAGATGTCCTTCTTTTCCGCCACATTTCACTTCATTTCCTTTGTCCCTCATCAATTACAGGCTTGAATGATCAATAGGATTGATTAGGATTACTTTAAGAATGTATATAATGACTAACTTGCTATGTTTTCATGATTTCGTTGTTGTAGTAATTTTTGACTAGACTCGGCTACAGAACGTAGTCATTCTGTAGCCAGTCGCCTATTCTGCAACTATATTCATGTTCATGCAGGTTCCAGGTGTCGCCTCAAGTAAAAAAGCATATGGTCATATTCCACATCACTTCCCCATCATTTCTTGCTCTCCATGAAGTTTGAGCTCAAGTCTACAAGTGGTTATGCACGTGGGAAACCAAAACTAGGAGATAGACTTCTAATAGGACAAGGATTGTACAGATGTCCTTAATCATTGTACGAGGCCACCACCAGAGTCCTAGTTTAATTTTAGTTGGGAAAGACAATTATTCCTGATTTATCTCAAAGACAGTTATGTAATTTTGTTATAAGTATGGCTCGGGAGACCGAGAAACAGTTAGCTAGATTTATGTTTTATTGCTAGATCTCAGAAGACCGTAATACTCTGTTTTGAAGAATTTCTCCTTTAATGAAATAAGCATCATTTTATTGCAAGATCTGAGTCAATATTGAGTAGATTTGCATGCTAATCCAGTGGTAGAGGGCCCCTGCTACCTGAGAAGCTTTGTTCATATGGTTTAGATAAGTAACTTAGCCTTGTTTCATTCCTAGTTTAATCAATTTTCTGAACTTTGTGTTTTTATAATTACTTACAGTGGATGCCATAGTCAGTCTTATCCTTACAAAATATTCCAAAATACCACTAACATTGGATGGGATATAACTGTAGTATTTTAGGAGTTAGTTGCATTTCCATGAACTTTATGTTTTTTTGTGCTCAATGACATCAGTTGTTATAGCTAGTCTTGTTCTTATTAATCTCTTCCAAAATATCGCTAACTCCGGATGAGACATAGTTGTGGTGTTTCAGAGCTTACTTCGTTTTGTTGAACTTTATGTTTTATGCTCATTTGCATTGAATGATACTGCCAGACTTGTTTTTACAAACTATTCCAAAATATCACTCATATTGAACGAGATAGGGCTGTAGTATTTCATATAATTAGTTGCATTTTAGTCCACTTGAAATACTCCGGAGGTAGATGTCACTCTAGTTTAATTCTGTCACTATATTTCAAGTTTGATAATGGCACTCTAGTTCAACTATGTTCACTTTATTTTAATTTATATTAGTGGCATTCTAGTTCAGTTCCAGTTCACTGTATTTCAAGTTAGGTTAATGGCATTCTAGTTTAGTTGTGATCACTGTGTTTCAAGTTGATCAATTGCATTCTATTTCAGTGTTATCCATTGTTCTTTAAGTTGTGTTAACTGTCAAAATTAGACTTCACGGCCTTCATTGTTTACAAACTACTCTTGTTCTGACCTTCCATTAATGCATCATCATATGGACAGGAATTAGTGATATCAGTTTAAGGCCTTGATTGTTCTGCAATATTTTTCAATTTCACAAATAATCCTTTTCCCAAAAACTATTCTAGAAAATCTCTAACTTTCGAATGAGGCTTAGTAGTGACAAGTTGAGTTGCAGAATGGATTAATCTTAGCATTACAAGTTAATTCAGAGTATAAATCTTATTGTGCTACAAATAATCTTTTCCAATTGTGTTCCAATAAACTTTTATCCATGGATGAGATTCTTTGTAATATTGTAAGATGATTGTTTACTTAGGAGAATCTCATTTGCACTAAACTTGTCCTTTTCTCAAGCTATTCCAATATATTTCTAATGAATGAATTGGATGAGTTCATGTTATGAGTTATTGAGTTCATGTTGTGATTTATTTCCTTGTTATGAGTCATTATCAAACTTTGCATTTTCTGTTCTTTAGTATAGGTTTTGCTCTGTTTTTAGTGTGACCAAAAGCTGTTCTTTTTCAACATTTAGTTCTTTTCCTTCTTAACATAAAACCACAAAACCAAAAACATCATAAAAACATTAAACACAACGTAGTGAGAAACAGATATCTAGGCACATATAGTGCACCTCACTTCAGCAGTTTACTAACCCTGGTTGATAATTTATGACGTCAATTTAGGAACACTAAGTTGAGCAAACAACCCATATCTATATTCATTTGAAGGTCCTTCTCCTCCAAGTCACTAAACAAATTCTTGTCTCCCATCATATGGAAATATGCACCACTATCAAGATACCACACCGATCCCATATAGATTGAAACCAAGCATGCGATCAAAGAGAAATAAAGTTCAAATTGTGATGCTAAGGCCTCTCCAGCTGCAGCTCCAACAACCTTCCTATTCTTCTTCTTCTGTGGGCAGTTAGTGGTGAAATGCCCATGTTCATGATAGTGAAAACACTTCACCTTGGACAAATCCTGCTTCTTGCCTTTAACTTCGGATTTTTAAGGAAATTTCTTCCCCTTCCCTTTCCTTCCTTTGGAATCCAAAATGAAATTCTCTTCATCATCATTATTTGATGTAGAGCCATCCATGGTACCATGCCTTATCTCCTCCTGCACAAGATCTGACCAAAGTCGCTCCCATCCTGATAGTTTCTGTCATCCATTGACAGAGTATTCGTAGCTATGCCAACTCTTCGGAAGCCCAAGGAGAGCCAAGCTCACCAAGTCTTCATCATCAACAGTAATCCCCACACTTCCCAGTTCATCCCTATAGTGAAAAAACTTCATGAGATATTTTGGAATATTGTCGTCCTTCTCCATTTTTATTTTTCTGAGCTTGTCTTTCAGTGCCAACTTCCTCTGGTCGCTGTTGCTTTGGAACAAATCTGTCAAAGCCTTCCACATTAAAAATGGAGTGGCTTTCCCATGAAATTTGGACACAATATGGTCCTTCACACCTTCCAACAGAATTATTATTGTCTTTTCTATCTTCTTTTGCCATGTGTCAAGTAATGCAGCATCGCTAGATCCCGACTTAGGAACATCGCTAGATCCCGACTTAGGAACATTGCTATCAATGAACTCCTTTAGTCCATTATCCTCCAGCACTACCTCCATCCTATCCTTCTAGGCTATGTAATTTGAGCTCCCATCAAGGGCATACTCCAATCACAACCCATTGAAAAACATTTCAATGTATACTCAACTTCTGCACCAAGAATTTTCTATAGCAAATTCGAATTGTCCACCAGCACAAACTCAACAATTCTTCACAATTACAATATTCAAGAATTAACGTTGCTCCGATACCATATAGAAATTATATACACTAAGCATGCATATATCTAGATTCCCCTGATCTCACAATATTTAACTTCTTTCAAAATACATAATCATTCCACTGTTAATCTTTTGCAGAAAATTAATTGCAAACACATGTGAAGCAAAAATTAAAAAAATCGCACATAACACAGTTGTTAAATGAGAAGGACTGAAGCTAAAAACCTCAACTATCATATATTATGTATCATGGAGATCATGTAGCAATCTCATACAAATCTTTGTACATCAAGCTCTCAGTACAATATAGATTCATTACACACTGTCATGTAGAAATTTGCATCTCTATGCACCAATTTCTTGCCTCCTGACAGCCTGTCTCCACTGCATAATCCCCGCTAAAGAATAGCTCTGAATGAATTCGAATTACCCTTGCCTTGACTGCGCAATCCTCATTGGTAACTCCAATGTGTGTGTGGTGCAATCAATGCATCACTATAGTCACAACAGATTGTCCATCTTGCCCTTTCACCTATCTCTCCACTAGGTCTCCATTGGAATTGCCATGCACTGTAGTTAAATGCTGTATTGTTCAGTTGATTAATGAGTTATTATTTGTGAAAATTCACTCCAATGTCACTAGTGTATCATTCAGTTAGACTAGAGACAAGTAGCTCAACTGAGTTTAACTCCATTAACTGAGTTAAACTGAATAACAACTCCATGAACTACTCTTCCAACTATATCATAACTTTGCCACTCAATTCTAACTAGGTCCTCCATGCATGAACCACTAGTAAGCCCTAGGAATTGCATAATTCCTTCAGCCCACTGATTTTCCAAATCTGTGCACTGAAACTAAGTGCTCCAAGAGACTAAGTTGTTGTTTATTGTCGGATTATTATTAAGTGCTAATAATAATCGACACTTCTATTTTTAGATTGACGATCTATAAATAGACTTCGCCCAATATTCTAAAAATAGAATTTCATATATTTTTCCAACTTGACCAACCATCCACAAATAGCATCCTGCAACTTCTGAAATATGATCACCATGTCTAAAAATAGACATAGTCTAAAAATAGACTTGCGCAAAAAATAACCTACGGGCCCACTTAGTGAAGGCGACTCTTTTCAGTAAGCTTATCATCTTGTTGAATCTCAACATTCTTGTGATGCCCTATGGTCTCTTTGGTGGTGTTGGGTGGGGTGACCTTCGTGGTGCTCGTACCTGTAGTGTCCTTCGTACCTGATTTGAAGCCAAGTTTCTAGTGTGGAGGCCAAGTAGCAAAAATATGGTCAATCTCCTCGTCAGCGACCATATATGAGAGTGATACCCATGCTGGATCCTTGTGGCCCCTGATATACACATTGTGCATTGTTACTTGAAACGCTGCAATGCTTTTGTACTTGTCATAAATTTTTGGTGACAAGCGCGCCCTGGAGTGAATGGCAGCTATGAGCCCACTTTTAAATAGGACCCATAAGACCTTATTATATTCAATTCACTTTTGATCCTTTGAATCCCACAAATTCGCATACCGTTCCCCTTTGCACATGTCCGGCTCTAGCTCGGGGAGTTACAAATCTTCTGGGGCTTCCCATGCAACCAATGCGATGAGGAGAAGCAACCAGGAGTAAGAGAACACCCTCCCATGATCCTGGGCTTCGCGCACGTTCTCCAAATATTCAGTGCACAGGAACTGGGACCATTTGAAGCAAAACCCCTTTTCGTAGTGGCCAGCCAACTGAATGAAATATGCAGGGACAATGGCAACCTAGAATTTTCACATCATCTTGCATACTAACAACTAGGTGCCCATGGGTGCACCGGGGTCACTGATAGTGCTAATCATGAACCCCCTATTGTTCCGTTCAACATGATAATCCTCATGCACCTTATCAAATATTTGTTGTTCATATTTATTCTCGACATGTTCCATGGGATTCAACCCTTTCATGGCCAAACCAGTGATATGGTGAATGAGCGCTACATCTATAAGAATGAGGTCCTGAATCCATAAGAAGTTGTCATGGACCAGAGCAAGCAACTGTTGCACAATCCTGTCAGTGATATTTTAGTGGCCAAAATGAGGCATCTGTAGAAAGTTTAATAACCCAAACCCAACCAATCCATTGGCCCATGACATAGGGGCTACCTTCAATACATCATCCTCCAATACCCTCTCCAGATACAATTCTAGTGCCAGTTCGGGGAAGGCCTCCAGGTTTTCTAGGTCATGATCGTCGAACTTGACCATGTGGAGCATGCCAAAGGAGTCTCCAATGATGGGGACCTTGCTCAGAATCAGAGGCATCTGAAGATAGGTGTGCATCCCATTGAGATTCTTGGGCGTGTGCACAGACGGCCTGTGAGGTTACACATACGGTGGCAACCAACTTATTGGTTCAACGATCTGGGACTCTTCCTGAGCATACAGAGGTCTCTTTAATGGGTTGGGCGAACACGCCTGTGGCACCATTCATGGGGATTTCACGTTCCGAGGGGAAGTACACGACTTCACCCTAGCCCACTTCACAAGTTTTCCCAGCCCTTTCTCTTAGCCTTTTCCCTTCCCATTCTGCTTCCCCTTGCTTGGTGTGGACATAACCTCCTCGACTTCAGGGGTGACTTCGAGTACTTCCTTAGTTTCATTCTCCGTCAAGGCCACAATCCGGGAAGATTCAACGAGATTAGTTGCAGTCACTCTTGCATGAAAAATGAACTCAGGGTGGCTACTATCAGAGGGGGAAGCACGCTTGGACATGAACAAAGTGCAATAGTCACATAATTTCACAAAGCACAAACTATTCACGATACATGGAACCCTCTTCTGAGCTAACCTTATGATTTTATAGCCTTGGAGATCAACAAACAGTTTGGTGAGGCTTATTAGAAACTTGCCATCAAGTAAATGGTAAAAAACCTTTGGAAATCGCCTCACTAATTTCCAGTCGCCCACTCCTTTCAACAGTAAAATTTTCTTTTTACCCAGTTTTACTATTCCAGTGGCTATTTTTCGTAGTTGTAGCTTACCCCTATGCTTCCAGTGCACCTCCTATGCTTTGAACGCACCCCTACGCTCCCAGGGCACCTCTCCGTGCTTCCAGACCTATGATTGATACCTATGCATACCACAATCCTGCTTGCTTTTTTCCTCCTGCCTGTGCATATTTTTCCCCATACAACTACTCCGGCCATATAGTCTTTTGATCTGGTATGGTTTGAGCTAGTTTCCATTGACATATCTTGGTGCCATATCACCGTGCAGGGTGGCTAACCGGACCGCTCCTCAGTCAGTAATTTATTTTACCATATAGGGACCCAGCCAGTGCTGACGGAACTTCCTCGGGTGTTTCACAAACTGACTATCATATATTAGGACCAATTCACCCTCTGAAAATGTCTTTTTCTAAATATGTCGATCATGCCATGCCTTATCCTGGGCCTTCTGAACTTGCTGATAGAATTTAGCAATCAAACGATCTTCCTCCAAGGCTACAAGTTGCGCTAACCGCTCCTCCATGATATCAGGGTCCTCCATCTTGGTAAAGGCTGCGATGTGCAAGCTAGGAACAATATACTCCATGGACATAATGGCCTCCTTTCCATAAACCATCCGAAATAGGGTTTTCCCAGTCAGCTTCTTACAGGTGGTTTGATAGGCCTGAAGGACTGACGGGATGCACACGTCCCAGTCGCTGCAGTCGACATTATAGACCTTGGTTAGTGCCTGCTCCAAGATTTTATTAAAATATTCTACAGCTCCATTTTCCTGTGGATGATACGCGGTGATTTTCACATGGTGGATTCGAAATTTTGATAGAGGTGCATTTTCACATCTTGTGCTTCGGCCCATCTAGTTACATAATCAGTCACAGTGATGATGTATCGCGCACTTGTCTTCTTTCTTAACGGGTTGATGGGCCCAACGAAGTCAATGGCCCATTTGTCAAACGCTTGTAGGGCCATTTGAGGTTGCAGGGGCATTTCATATATGTGTGATGGCCTTCCTGTGCTTTTGCACATATTACAGGCTTTGCAATAGTTGAGAGAGTCACTATGCAGTGTGGGCCACCATAGTCCAGCTCTCAAGGCCTTCTGCGTCGTTACTTTTATTGCGTAGTGATCTCCTGCTATGCCCTCGTGGGATTCTGCTAAGATGGCATGCCTTTCATGCTCCAACATGTATCTTTGCAACACCTCATTAGCTCCCAACTTATACAGATGGCCTGCAATGATGGTAAAATCTTCTTCACTGATTACCAACTCTTTCGTCAGTTGTACCGAATACTCTGCAGGCGCCTTCCTCGTAGTCAAGAAGTGAATGATGCCGGCGAAGTGCACATTGACTACCTTAATAGTGAACACTACACATCAGGCAAAACTTCTTCTAGTTTGGTCGGATCTTTGCTACTTTTGATTTAGAATAAGTGATCTAGCCCAACATTCATCTTCCCTGGCTTTACGATAATCTCAAAATCATATTCTTGAAATAGCAGCATCCATCAGCAAATATTCCCCCCAACACAGGCTTATTCACTAAGTACTTCAAAGCTGAGTGATCTGTAAACATCTTGAAGTGCCCTCCTAATAGATAATGCCTTTATTTTTGTGGGACCTATATCATGGCCAACCCCTCATGCTCAGTAGTGGAGTAGTTGCGCTCTGCACTAGAAAGTTTCCTACTAGAAAATGCAACTGGATGGTCAATTTATCCGTCTCTAGGATGCGTAAGGAAAGATCCCAGGGTGATCCTTGGCGCATATACATGAACATGGAAAACCTTTTCCGAGTCTAAAAATATAAGGAGAGGCATAGAGACCATCTTCTCCTTAAGTAGTTCGAAGCTCTTCTGACACTCCTCGTCCCAAAAAAAATAAACACCCTTCTTTAGAAACTTTTCCATAGGTGTTGTGATCAGTGCGTACCCTTGAATGAACTTCTTGTAGTAGCCTATATGTCAGAGGATAGAGCGCAACTGTTTCTCAGTTGTAGGTATTGCCAGGTTGATGATAATTGCTATCTTGGCAGGGTCAACCATCAATCCTTGTCGACAGACTATGTGACCAAGAAAGATCCCAAAGGGTACTCAAAATATGCACTTCTTGATATTTAGGGAAATATGGTGCTTTCTACAGGCATCCAACATCACGTGCAAGTTTGAGACATGCTTCTTTACCAGCCCGAAGATGGTCCAGTCGTCAAAATATACCTCCAAAAACTTGTGGATGAAATCCTTGAATACGGCCACCACCACCCACAAAAATATGGCAGGGGCATTCTTGAGCCCAAATGGCATGACAGTGTACTAGAAAGATCCCCATTTAGTGGTGAAAATATTTTTGATGTGATTTTCAGGTGCGATCCTGATCTTATGGTAGCCTGAGAACCCATCCGTGAACGAGTATGCTTCATGTCCCCTGACACTATCAAGGATTTCATCTGAGAATGGTGTAGGAAAGGGATCATGTACGCAAGCATCATTCAGTATGTGTAGGTCAACATAGATCTATATCTCTCCCTTAGTATTTTTCTCCTCAACCACCATAGTACTTACCCAATCTGACTATTCGACTTGTTCGATGATACCTGCGGCTATCATTTTGTCAAGTTCTTCCCTGACTTTATGCTTATACTTGGGATTCAATAGATAAGGGCATTGCTTCATAGGGCACGCATCTGGTTTTAAAGTGATGCGCATGACCCCTAGGTCCCTTGTAATCCCTTTGAGTTCTGAGAATTTCGTCGGAAATAGGTCCTGGTATTCAGTGAGAAGTTCTGTGACTCTTCCAATAGTATCATCATCCCAGTAGTCCCCTATTTTAGCTAGCTTAGGTTTCTCCTCTGTCCCAATGTTGACTTCTCGCAGCTTCAGAGGCTTAGTGACATCGACAGTCTGTAGTAGGGGTCCAGAAACTATGCGGTCTCCCTCTGACTCCAGGATAGAGATATTTCACGGGTCTTCATCACATTCCTCCATTCAAAGAATATGACAGTTGACAATATCCTGCATCTACATCTCCCACTTTGGTGCCCCATGTGTTGCATCAGGGTGTGATTCATAAAATACTAAGGCATCTATATCCTGCAGAGCTTCATCTAGTGCCTCCGTTCCACCTACCAAACCAAATGTCCCTACAAACTCATCTTTCAGGGTTTCCCAGTGGCGGGTGCGATAGTGTAATTATGCATCTAAATACCATGTAGTGGGGATTCGCTGCAAGGCATGAATGAACAGGTGGACCCATTCATTTGTATTTCTTTCGCACCATTCCTCCGTCCATGCAAACAAGTGCTTGCGAAGGTCCCTTGGGCCAAGTAAAGTCTTTACGCGTAGGTGAACTGGGGGTTCAAACTGCAGGACCATCATCTTGCGACATTCTTCCCAATCCTAGAATGTCCCCTTATCCGTGTCCCACAACCTCGTAGGGGTTGCGTGCATGGATAGATTAAGGGCCCACATCCTTCGCTTCCTTGGGACTTTAGCTTCAAATGTTTGCAAAAACTCCCTAATACTACCAAAACCATAAAATTAGGACAGTTCTCTTACCTCTGAGGAGATGCATCGGAAGTCCTTTGTGATTCTAAGACATCGCAGCGCACATACATCATGTAGCTGATTCTGCCAATTTTTTATCTCCCCATCGGAGTCAGAGAATAATTTGTTTTCCTTCTCCTGGCAAAGCATACCATCAGCCATAGGATTGATCCAATCCTTGTCTCGTGCGATTAATTTATAGATGTGGTCCACATCTTCTTCTTCACGCACTGGCTCTGTATACTACTCTCCAACCATAGGGCCTAGTGGGACTATCGCCCTCGTACCCTCATTCTCAAACACCATGCTTCTTTTCTTTAGGTTGTTAATGCCTCCCATGTCTATTGCCCAATCCAATCCTAGGAGCGCAGGATATGAGTTTGCATCTTCCACAATTTGAATTACCTCGAAGTCGGCACATACCTTAACTCCTGCGATATCGACCATAATCTTTGACAGCCTCCCCAATGGTATGATCTTCAGTTAATTAGCCATGCATAGCTAGATAGTAGACCATTCCAACTTAGGCTCTCCCATCTACTGCCAAGTTTTCTTGGGTAGTACATTCGCATATGACCCTAGGTCCAAGATAACCTGATCCATTTCATAGTCACCAATCTGCATTGTTAGCCGCATTTCCCAACCAGTGCGTTTCCTGTGATTGTAAATTTTGTGCATATCCTTAACTTCTATGGGAGGGGTAGTTCTTTTTGCGCAGCTCTCTATTAGTGCTTGAAGATTTTATACTACCTTTTGGTTGCGTAGTAGCTTCATACATGCCTGTAGAAATGGTTTAACTTCGTCGTCTGTTCGTAGGTTTGCTGGAGCTTTAGAAGTAGACGCCTCATCCTTAGTAAAGTATTTTCGAGCTGCGACGAAGTTTTATTTTTCCTTCTGTAGGTCCAAGCTTTATTGCTTGAAAGTTGCTTTCAGGATAAGAGGTTCAGCCACAGCTTTCACCTTAGCTCCTCCAATAGCCATGCCACTACGTGTTATGAAATTAATACTTAGTCCTTCATCACGCGGTTTTGCCTTAAACCTCTGCACATTTTTCATAGGTGTATGTTGTTTTTCCTACATATTTTCTATTAGGACAAGAAAATATTCAATCACATGGTCCAATTGTCGACATTTTTGGAAAGATTATCTCGCAGGGTTCGGACAGTCCCTCGCAAAGTGCCCTTTTTCTCCACAGTTGTAATAGATCAATTGTCCTCTTCCCCGACTTGGGTATCCACCCCTTCCCCCTCCCTTACCCCTTGCTGGGGAGCCTCCTCTTCTTGAGGGAGATAGTGGTGAAGAAGGGTCAACATGTACCCTATATAGGTTTCCTCGATCTATCATCAAGTCACAGGTTTGACAGTTATGCTCGTCATGCCCCACAGAGAAGCATAATTGACACCATTGTTGCTTCAATTCTAGAACATAAGCACCAATACGGGGACAATGGTTAGTATCGTGTAGCCCAGAAACTCAACAATTAGTGCACCATAGCATCGAGCCACGTGGCCCCGCGGCCTCCTTAGGGCACAGTGGGCTAGGTCCCCCATCCTACGTGTAATCTATTAGCAAAGGACATTGATCCTTGGTATGACTGGACACCCTACATATTATGCACCATATTTCTTGACTAGTCTCTTTCCCTCGTTCTTTTCGCAGATTCTGTATTTCAAGATGCATTGCCTCCATTTGTCCCTGGATCTACTGCACTCCAAACTGGGCATCATCTCTTGGCGCGGCTTCTAGTTTCATAGTAATCTCCAAGGTTTTCTCTTTTGTTTCAATCACCTGCTAACCGATAGGTTCATGCAGGTGAGGTAGCATCATAGAGATAAACCATTCCTTGTGTTGTCTATCATCATTTTGGAATTCTCCATCTCTTATAACCTTCTTTAACCTATGATCATCTTCCCAGATAGACTCAGTGGGTCCTTGTCTAAAGTCTTTTAGGTCAGTTACTAGCTGCGAGTAGGACTTAGGCTTTCGGAATTGTTGTTTTAAAGTTGTCTTAATCTCTTGAATAGATGGATCTGCATGTTATCCTACGTATCCCATATACCAGTCTAAGGCCCTTCCTTCAAAGGAGAGGGATATTTGTGCTCTCTTTACAGCATCGGTAGCCACGTTATGTACGGTCCATACTGACTCTTATACAAACCAAAATTGGTTCATATCTTCATCTCCTACACCCTTGAAGGTGGGTAGCTTCATGTGTGTGGAAACATCTTCTTCTGGGGGTGGCAGAGGTGTGGGTGAGTTCTTACCCTTATGATGACTTGAAGGTGGTGTAGCTGGAGGACTATTTCTTTCATGCGCAACCAATTCTCTTAATGGAATGTAGATGGATCTATCTCCTCCTTGATTAGTTCGTTACTATTTACCACTTCGTGTTGTACTCTTGCTCAGATTAGAGGTCATTCGCTCAGTGTGGCTGCACATAATTCCCTTTTCACACAGTAATATTTTGATTAATAATGGTAGTGTTTTCAAGAACATACCCTGGAAACCTTTGAATAACCTTCTCTCTGATTCAAAATAGGATACAAACTGATCGAATGTGAATTCTCTCATGAATCCTCCCAACATAATATCCACCTAGTGATCTACCGTACTGGTGATTTTATTGTCAGTCCTCTCCAGCTGTTGTATCAATTCTGGTGTCCACTACATAACTTGATCATCCTTCCAACACGTCTAGAATTCCACGAGCCTTTCCAACCACTCCTGAAGCTCATGCGTAAAGGTTACAGAGAAAATTTCATAGACTTCGGTGAAGATGTACTTATTCTTCCACTTCTCAATCATCATCTTCGTGCTACGATTCTCCTTTACAAAAAATTCCTGAATCTGTCTTTCAAACCACTCTTTAATTTCCACCCTTTCAAGTCTCCAATGACCTTGTGGCATTACTCAATATCTCTCTCAAAATTCTCTCGGTCTTGGAAATGGAACCATTTGTTGGTTTGAGGGGTCCTGACCTAGGTTTGGAGCTTAAGGTTTGCCAACAAACCCCTATACTACTGGCCCTTTCGGCAATGACCTACTTACGCAAGCCAAGGTCTCACCCGAAGTAGTATGGGAGGGTGCGGAACCAGGTTTCCACACCTAGAGAGAGAGTAGGTAATTCGAGGTAGATCTGTGTTATAACTTACTAGGCTCGCACATAATGAGTCTATTTGCAGCTCTTTTAACAGTGTAATCAACATATAACAATAAAAAAGTTATCAGATATAATGAGTACATTCGCATCCATGTGCACATTACCAAATACCATCACAGAGCATTATAATTGCAGCCAATATCAAATCACATATATACTTATGCCAATTCTAGAACACAGATACATTCACAGCTTAAATAAATATCACAGATGCACTTCAGCAGTAAACATAACCAATTCAGATAGCACACAGATACTTCAACGATACTTCACATTCATTAATATCAAATATCCACTTACAACCCCGACACAGCCTGCACACACAACCTAGCAAGGTCTACACACAATAGGACTGAGGATCTCTGTGCACACAACCAGAAGGAGTCCTTATCCAAAACAACCCAAACAGATCTTAACAGTTCGCACGTAGCATCAATCTATCGACTTCCTTTCTTACTAGACCCAACTATCTATCTATTTATAATATCATAACCTTCGCTATGCTATGGTCTGCAAACTTTGTTTTGCAGACCCTAGCACTACCCTTTTACCCATTACAAAACATTAGGGGCTTTGACCCACCCCAAAGCCCCAACGCAAGACCGACTATTACAAAATTATACAAAAAATGCAGGTTAGGGAACCCTGTTCCAACAGAACATATGGTTCAAGAATGTTAGAGATGGGAATAATTCAACCTAGCCAAAGTGCTTTCTCTTCACTAGTGGTGATGGTTATAAAAAATGATGGTTCAATGTGTATGTGTTCAAACTCTAAACAACTCAAAAAAATGACAATCAAAGATAAGTTTCATATTCTTTTCATTGATAAATTTTTAGATGAATTTCATAGAAATAATTTCTTTACTAAGTTGGATCTTTGTTCTCGATATCATCAAATTAGGATGAGGCAAGAATACATTCCCAAAACTACGCTTAGAACACGTGAAGTTCATTATGAGTTTTTGGTGGTGCCATTTGGACTTCCAAATGCACCTTCAAGATTTCAAATCTTGATGAAATATATTTTCAAACCCTTCCTTAATAAATTTATGCTAGTATTTTTTATGACTTACTAATTTACAATAAATCCTGGGAAGAGCATGCACAACATGTTTATAGTCTTTTGATAGTATTGGAAGTGCAACATCTATATGAAAGTCCTTCCAAGTGTGTTTTTTGAGATTAATAAGTATAATATTTGGTTCATATTGTTTTTCGTGATGGTTCCAAGGTGGATCCTAAAAAAAGTAAATCTATTAGGGAATGATCAATCCATAATAGCTTGAAGAAACTCATATGATTCTTATGATTGAAAAGATATTACCACAAATATTTTCAAGAAGTATGATCAAATAACAACACCTATAACAAAAATATTGAAGAAGGGAGCATTTTCTTGGACTAAATTAGAAACCAAATAATTTGAATAACTTGAAGAGGCTACATGTACAACTCTCACATTGAAAACACCCGAATCCAAAATAATATTCATTTTGGAGTGTGATGTCAAGAAGGAAGGCCACTTGCATTCAAAAGTAGTGAACATAGAGGAAAAAACTTACTCAGACCCATCTATGAAAATATTTTTTTTCCATACTACATGCAATTAAGAAATGGAGTCCATACCTAATAGGAAGACTCTTAAAAGTAAAAAAATATCATGATAGCATGAGGTACTTCTTGGAGAAAATAACATATTTATAAGTGCAACAAAAATGGGTCAAAAATATGTTGGGAAATTATTTATAAATACTAAAAGAAAAATATTGTGGCAAATGCACTTTCAAGGAAAGAGGAAGACACAAGTGGTTTACTATGTGTTATTTTCATTCAAAAATCTGATTGGGTGGAAGAAGAAAGGATAGAATGGAAAAAATATGAGAATATATGAAAGATAATCTAACAACTATGGGAGTATCTTGATGTACTAGAAAAATTTATGCAAAAAAATGATTTGATATCGTATCAATATTGATTATGTAAGAATTCTAAACTCAAACATAAGGTCCTATTGGAATCACACACTTATCCTATATGAGGACATTCATGGTTCTTGAAGACATACCATAGGATGAAGAAGATTTTTTTGGTAATGTATTAAAGAAAATATGAAAAAATATGTGGCAGAATGCATGGTATGCCAACAAAATAAAGGAGAGACTATCAAGACCCTAGGGTGTTGGAATTGTAACTAGGTTTGGTATTCATAATTTTCATTGCATCAATATGTATTTTATGTAAAAAAAGAAGAAGAAAAATTAATATTTTCTAGCATGTTCTTAATGATTTATTTCAGTCAAAAGAAAAATGTAAAAGTGCATGTTTTTTGGTGACCCTTGTAAACAAAGAAAAATTGAATTTTTGAAAAACATCATTTGTAGCTCAAGTTCCCAAGTCAGCCCCCCAGATAGACAAGTCAACCTTACCAAAGGATGTGTCTCATCACATGAATGTTAAAATATATATTGAATCTATTATCTATTGTTGGCTTGAGGGGGCCTCACCCAGGTTCATAGTTATCGCGCAACCAAAAAACCCTCCAACTACTGGCCATTTTGGCAATCACCTACTTACGCAGATCAAAGTCTCACTCGGAGCAATATGGGGGGGTGATGGAACCAGGTTGCCGCACCCTGAGGAAGAAAATAATGTGGTGGCCCTAAACATGTTTATGATAGAACTTGTTGCAGATCAAAAACAAATGCGTGCATATATAAATCAAGACCTATCAGATCATCTCATCGAAAATACATATAATGCATATAACAAATGGAACACATCAAATTCATCGTAGATAAATGAAAAAATCAGATAAAGCGCAATAACTCAAGTAGATGTACTCATGTAATTCATCATGAACACATATTCATGCATAAATATAGATTTACTTGCGTAGATATAACAATAGTAAGCAATCTCAAACAATAATAGTAAACATATAGTTCAGACACATAACACAAGTGCTTCACCAAAACAGTCCTTGTATTAGATTCAATAGTGTTGTAAAATCATTCTTTCCCCTTAAAACTACCCTTCCATGCACTTAGCTAATGGAGTCCGCATATAGGAAGGACTAGATCTCCACGCACACAACCAACATGAGCCTTTCTACAAAACCCAAACTTACAAAATGTATCACTAAAGCATAAATTTAATTAGATCCAGAACACCATGATTGATTCCTCTTACTAGACTCGATCTATCAATTTATATTAATCCAACGCACAGATACTATGGTTTCAAACAACAGTTTGAGGCCCACAATTTACCCTTACATCCCATTTACATAAAATAGGGAATTTTACCTGCCCCAAAGCCCCTTGACCTTTCCGCTCAACACGCATATGCATAATTACATACAAATAATTACTCAAAATTGCACCCCAGGGGACCTTGTTCCAGCAAGCCCCCAACAGAAACCCATGACTCATCCTGAGTCATTGCGGGGTCTACTCATTCATCTTGGCATGGAGTGCAACGATAAAAGTTTTCATTGGCAACAACACCTCAAGACTCTCTGCAACAACTCCCTACGCTTCGGCGACTAATTTTGCTATAGTTGGCCCCTTAATGGTCAGTTCAATATTTCTCTGAGTCTGCTAAAGATTATTTAACGCACCATCCAATGATTGTGACAATTGTAGAGCCTCCTCAGCCCACGTCTGCATCATTTCCTCGATCAAATTTTTGCGCCAACGTAGGTCCTCAATTTTGGTTTGAATCACCCGAACCTCCTACAGGCAGGTGAGGCACTGTGAAATCACGAGGGTGGGCACCACCATCCTGATACACGCAAATTGTTTCTCCTTGATGCATAACTCATTATGCAACTATTGTACCATTAGGTCATTCTGAATCAAATTCCATACAACCATGGATTCATTCAAGAGCTGACCACGCTATTTAACTGCGGAAAAAATGCTATCTGTAGCCTCTTTTACCTCGGCAACCCTCTGATATCTAACTTCTGATGGGGTTTCTAACTGTAACTTTAACTTTAAGTCGACAATCTGGTGTTCAAATTTAGCTCGGATAGTTTGTACTTCTGCTTGCAAAGCCTTAAATGCAGCGGGCAGCCCTTATAACTTCTCTGCAAGGGCAGCGGTGGTGGGGACTGCTGGTATGTCACTGCATACTTGATTGATATTTTCCTCTAGGGTAGCGCAGAGAGCCTCAGTTGCTCGACATGCTTCATCAATTCTTTGGTACTTTTGTTAAAGGTCTACTATGTGCTACTGAGCTTAATTGATGTCACGGTAGGCACGGGCTTTGCGAAACTATAGCTCATCCACGATCATGGTATGGACCATGTGTAATTTCCTTGCCGGTAAGACAACCAAATAACTGTTAATTTCCTGGAAGGATTTGAGCTGCGCATGCAACAAATGAGACTCAACTCAGATAGATTGTTCAAGGATTCAAACTAAGTGGGCTTCTCTTGTTGACAACAATACTGTTGTGATGGGTTGCGCACTAGCATCATACATGCTCGCTTGTAACTGGCTCGCTTGTGCAGCCCTCGCTTGAATCAGGCTCGCTTGAAATTTGAGCTCTTGAATACCAACATGTACCCCATCGAGCGCAACCTTTTACTGTGATTCTATGTATGCTTACATATCTTCTATTGTTGTAATGGTCGTGTTGGCTATTTCTTAGAAATGATCTTCAGTCAATGTCAACTCTTCCTGTCTAGTGGCCTTAGAGCCATTTTGTTTCTTCTTGGATCCCCCCGCGACCTAAGAACCATGCTTTGTTCCCTTGGAAGTCTAAAATTCCACCTGCCCCTCTTTTTCTTTAGGCATGACACCATTCTTCTCAGGTGTAGTGTCCATTTCTAGATCAATAATTTCACCAATTGTAGTTGGCGTGGGCTCTTCCCATGTGGTTTTCCCAGTAGTTTGTGTACCAGTGCGAGGCTTGGTAGGCATCTTCAGAATAGAAGTTGATGCACCTTCCATAGTGTTTGGCTCCAACCAAGCTAGTGGCCACTCTGTAGTGACGCGCAACAAGTCATCCTCAGTGACGAGATAGGGTAATTCATACCAAATCCTTCAACTGCGCCTTTGCGCGAAGGTGAATGTTGTGGAAGGTGGCCTTAAAATTTGCAATCATCTTGTACTTCTCATAAAAATTTGGAGATATCCTTAGTATGGATTGGATCACCTATAAAATAGAAGCGTCGAACAAGACCCAAAATATCTTTCCATAATGTGCACTGGGACAAATGAACTCCATAGTCTGGCGTACCGCAAGACTTCACACATTTGCGGCTCTATGTCCAGAAACTACATTTCCTCTGGGGTATTCCATCCAATTAGGGCTATCAGCAGTAGGAGCCAAGCATAATGGAAGTGCTTGTCTTACTTTTGTGCTTTGTTCATGTTCTCCAAGAATTCTTTGCATAAATATTGAGCCTATTTGTAGATTACTCCCTTATGGCATTGTCTTGCAAGTGTAATGACTTGCACAGGAACCTCCTTAGGTCTACACTTTAGCATCATCTTGTAGGCTAAGATGAGAGTCCCAAATAGGATGAATGGGTCATTGATCTTGCTGAATACAAATATTATGTTGTGGCACAACACCTAGTAGGCCACTTTGATTTTGTCTGCCACCTTCTTTTCTTGTGCCTTTCCTCCAAATTCATCCATGGGATCTGCACCTTGGTCAGGTAGGACGGTGATCTGATGGATCAGATCGACATCAATGTGTATGCACGTGCCCAACCATAGAGCCTCATTATGTATGATTGTAAGAAATTTGCGCACACATATATAATTTATCAGGTTATGCCTGAAATGTGGGAGTTGCAATAAGTTCAGAATCCCTGCCTTGTGCAGGCCCAACACACATCATTGTGGATCCATGCGCACGAGCCCCCCCTCATAGGGTATGTAGTCTAGATAGTGCTCATGCACAAGCTCAGGAAACTTATCAACATCCACCAGGTCCTAATCCTCCATCTTCAGCCATGGCACTTTAGTGAACATGTCGCCTTCAAGTGGGACATTCTCAGGAATTAAGGGCATGCTAATACAGGATCGTACTTTGTCAAGATCCTTCGGGACTTTGACAGACACCTTGCACAGTGAGATATAGGTTGGAAACCATGAGAATGGGGCCACTTCAACCACATATTCCTCCTCCATAATAGTCTTAGGGATCTACACCATGGGTCTCTTTTAGTGCTCAGCCACAATGGAGCATGGCTTCAGAGTCTTCTCCATAGGGGATTTATGGGTCCCTAATGTTTGACCCTTCTTAGTCTTTGTAGGCATAGGTGTCTCAGTGACCGATGCAGTGGGATCCTCTTCCAGGTGCATAGCTATCATTCTTGGCGGAATAACATATCCAAGACCCCTACTGCACAACTCCTCCTAAAATCTCAGATCTAGACCAAACATAGACAATGAATAGGATGTAAAAATCAAGGAGCTCAAGGTAGAAAATTCACACAGAAATAAAAGGGAACTATTGCAACCCCATAGGTCATATTTATAGTTTTTGCGCATCTTCAACGGTCTCTTATGCATTAATATGTCTCCATAAATGACAAAAAGGTTCCAAATCTGGCAAAATACCGTCATTAAATGCAACTTATATGCTCCTTTAAACGGTAATAAAATTTTCTTTTGCAGATTTACTGTTCTAATGGCTAGGTTTTGACACCTCTGTGACCCAATCAAACTCCTTGTGCAACTACCATGCATGCATCACACCTTTCCACGCATTCACCATTCCTTCATCAAGGACCACACTTTGTCAAGATCCTTTGGGACCTTGACAAACGCCTTGCGGAATGCGACATAGGTTGGAAACCAAGAGAATGGGACCACTTAGACCACCTCCACCTCCCCCAGGCATAGATACAACCATGTCTATGAAGCTACCTACTTTCAGAGGTATTGGAAATGAAGATATTGAGGAATTCTGGTTTTTGATTGATGCTATATAGAGAGAACAACAGGTTAATAATGATGATGTCAAGAAAGCACAGTTAGCCACTGCTTTCGAAGATCGCGCATTGTATTGGTATATAGGATATGTACAAGAAAACCCTAATGATACTCTAGATGAATTGAAAGATTCCCTAAATGAAAAATTTAAGAAGCCTAAGTCATATGCACAGTGTGTTATAGAGTTTAAAAAGATTCACCAGGAGATAAATGAATTTGTGTGGGAGGTATATCATCGACTGAAGTGCACTATCAGAGATGGTGGATTCACTTTCAATGACACCCAACAAAAGGAGTAGTTTATTGCTATGTTGCTTCTACATTTGTGCCAGCCATTGGTTCAACCAAAGATTTCCAAATAGGCTGAGGCTGTGGAGTTTTCGATGAAATTAGAAGCTACGCCAACACCTGTTGCACTTGGAACTCAACAGATTTAGAGTCAGTTAGAAGCAATGCATTTAGAGATTCAGAATTTGCACAAAGATAAGGGCAAGGAGGTGTGCACAAAGGTCTGGTGCATACGATGTAAAGATGTTAGGCATCATAAGGATTAGTTTCCTATATTCATTATTTGAATGTTGGAGGACCTAGCGCACTAAAGAGCGCAACTGGGCCAGTATGGTGTGCGATTTGTCAGGTTATGGGTCTGAATGAAACATATTTATGTCCAATGGTTGGAAAGTATCAACCTGAGTTGAAGCAACTATTTTGTAGACTCTACTCATCGCTGGGGCATAATGAGCAGAAATTTCAAAATTTTCACATGATGTTGGAAAAATCTTAAATATATAGAATGTAGGTTGAACCTACCTCACCAACATCCCCCTCTAGGCACGATGGATTTCAAAATAGAGGAAGAGGAAGAAGAGGTGGATTAGTTGGTCGACGAAGGGGGCAGGTTATTTGCTACAACTACGGAGATGCTGGTCACTATGTGCGTGAGTGTCTAAATCTAGTGCGATAATCATGCATGTATTGTAGACACTTTTAACATGTGATAGAAAATTTCCCTGTTTTAATTGCTAAAATGACGGAGAAAAAGACATAGACTCCGACATAGAATCTTCAGATGGTCAGAGAAGAAACCCATGAGGAAAATCCTACTATGAATGTGGTCATTAGGAGCAGTACAACCACTAATGAGGATAAGGGAGAAAATTTGGATACTGACCTTTGGATTCGTAAGGCACCTGAGAACAAAGATGGATTTGATTTAAATCACGCAAAGGAGAATTTTCTTGAAGCGTGAAAGGGGTTTGCAGAGGGAAGAACACTGACATCAGGTAGACCTGTGAAAGAGGTAGGGGTAGATGATGAAATCAAGCCATTTTTTCAAGCTTTCATTAAGTTACTGTGCAACCAAAAGGCGGTAGAGAACATTTAGGCCCTGATAGATAACTACGTAGAAAAGGAACAACCGCTGATAGAACATAAATATGTTAACAAAATCTATAAGAATAAGAAGAGAACAAGGCGAGAGATGCGTATGACCACTCAGATCAGTGCTTATGAGATGGATCACGTTATTCTAGATCTGGGGTCTGATGCAAATATCTTACCTAAGAAAACTTGGCAGCGCATGGGAGAACCCAAGCTAGAATGGTCTACAATTCAACTGCACATGGCGAATGAACAGAAAATAATTCCATTAGGAAGGTTCTCACAAGTCATAGTCAGTATCGAAGGTGTTAAGGTGATCAAAGATTTCAAAGTTATACAAATTTTGGATGATACTGACCGTTATCTTGTGCTGTTAGGATTGGACTGGGCTACTAATATGGATGGTATCATCAACCTGAAGAAGAGAAGAATGATGTTTGACAACAATGGAAATAGATTCATAATTCCCCTAGACCCTGCAGAAGGAGAGAGATACACAAAACCTGTGTGTGCTGATTGATGAGCCTTAGTATTGCAAGATGAATGTTGCAACTAACGAGGCTACCAACTTTAATTATCGACCCAAGGTTCATACAAACTTAAGAGGTATCAACACTATATGTGCAACATGTAATGTGTCCTTATTTTGTTGATCTGATTTAATGGTGGGAATTCCATGAAATCAAAGCCTAAACTAATTGCAGAAATGGAAGTGTTGCTTTGAAAATAAATTAATCCTAGGAAAGAACAACAATTTGTAATTGAAATCCTAAGAGCATGAATTCAAATAAAAATACCTAAGCTAATTTGCAAAAATGAATGTCCTAAGTGGTGTTTATTCTTCCTCAATCATGCATTTAGGTCCTAGGGGTCAGGATTCAAGCCTAAGAGACCAAAACCAACCTTTGGGAGAAAATATGGTCGAGTTTACACATGCTACAAGAGTGCTACATGCAACTCTGTTTTTGCTACAGGAAACTCTATTTTTGATACATGCAAGTTTGTTTTGGAAATAACTCACCGAATGACTAAGTAAATCAAATGAAAGTTGGATGGGAAATTTTTTTTTATTAATTATGATGTATTAGTTCTCCATTCCAAGTGGAATGATTCCAAAATACCCCTGTTCACACGTGCTAAAAAATAACAGAAAATTACTAATCTAAAATCTGGAAATTCAAGAACTAGTAAGCTAGTTAATCTATCAAATGGCTAACCTAATCAAGTGAAAATTCAATAGGGTAGTTTTTTTTTATATCACATTTAACATTATTATGACCTAATCCAGGTGGAATAAATTCAAAAGGATCTCATTAACCCCTTCTAAAAAATAGCAGAAATTTACTACTATTTCACTACAAGGCATTTCCATAAATCTTATATTCGTGAACTAGTAACCAAATCCAAGTAGCTTAATGATTAAGATGACCTTAAAAAGTTATTATAAGGATGAATAATGATTTTTAACCTATAAAAAACCTACAAAATAACTCACTTAAATCATATAACTCAATCCCACAACAAGAAAAAGAAACAATACCAAATACAAAAATATGCAAAACATAAATACAAGATGCATGTGAATAAGAAGTGAAAAGAACATAAATAAATTGCGCAAGAGGACTCTAAGGATCCTGGAATGGCCAAGACCAAGGAGTATCAGAGTCTTATTGAAGAATCCAAGCCTTGGAAGCTAAAAATGGCACCAATCTTCATTATGCGAATCAATCCAATTACATCCCTACAAGAAAAGAAAGTGGGGCTACCATGAAACAAGTTTTCTCCACCATAAGACTAAATAATACTTGCCCCTAAAGGCTAATTCGAATTGGTACTGATAGAAAATGATGAGGAAGCATTATCCTTGAAAGGAGGAATATTTCTCCTCCAAAATCCCTCAAATAGTGGATCTGGTTCCCAACACTAGGAGTGTGCAGTAAATGACAGGGAACACATTCCTATATTTTCTCAATCATCGGAGTTCTAGAATATCTCTATAATTTCTCAATAATTTCATGATATTTTGTTAATTTATTCTCCAATATTGATCCTCCAGTAGTAGGGATCAAGTCCCTAAATTATCTCCTTCTCCAAATCTTCATAATCTGCCCAATATTCTCACAATATCCATCAAAAATAAATAATATTAGGCACAAATATGCAATTATCTCTAGACCTTCCTAATAACATATTAAATCATAAAAAACATTATTAAGTGTAGAACGAGAGATTTAATATATATTTTATGTGCCTAAGAAAGGTTAGATGGGCTGTAATTTATGTCTAATTTAGAGGCCCATCATACCCCCCTATTGAAATAGTTGTTCATCCTCTGAGCATCATATTCATCCTCCTTGCCATTCTTCATGTATGATGACCTATTTAATTCTCTGTTTATTGGTCCATGTGCTCCTCCTCCTTATGATCTTCTTGATAATCTTCTATTTTCATTTCTTCCCCTATCTCAGTTTCCCATTAAACTTCTAATGTAGGTTTAGGTTGCTTCTTTGTCTCAAGTGATTCTTCAATTGTAATGGTGTGAAAAGTGAGGGCCTTGTTTGTACCTATTTCTGAGGAGTTGCAAACATTATTTGGTGTAGGGAGTTGGATTTTGGTGATAGCCATGGCTATCTTTCTCTTGCTGTGTTTTTTATGTATATTTTGAGTTAGCAACTTGTTTCTGAGTAAGATGCTTAACCTTTTAATTTGTTTTTTATTATTTCATGTGCTGCATGGAGATCCTCAGGTGCCTTTTCTGGTGTGTTAATCCTCTCTAAGTTTACTAGTGGTCCTTTGAATCCATCTTCATCAACTTATCCTTATATTTTGACCTTGCTGTGCAATATACATAATTTCTACAGGAAATTTTTCAACTTCCTATAGCAATTTTATCTCTATTTATTAGGGCTCCAGATTTCTTAGAGATGAAGGTAAATGATTTATGAAGGTTAGGGATGGAGTGATGTAATTATTGGAGTGATGGAGAGGTAAGAGGAGAGGTCCCATGCCAAGATATAGGTGATCTAGGTGCTAGTGGCGCAACATAGGGTGTAGGGAGTGAATCCTTGTGTATGGAGTGAAGTGAGGGTTAGGAGTGGTAGGTATAGGAAAATAAACAAATTATGATGCTCTTTTTTAAGTTTATAAACCTTTGAGAGAGCTACTTTCCTTGTAAATAAGTTTCCTATATCATTTATAGGGTTTCCTGTAGTGCTACAAGAATCCTGTAGCTGCTACGACTTTCCTGTAGCAATTATAATCAGGAGTAAAAATGGAGTTTTTTGCCTACTTTAAGGGAGAAATGAGTGAATGGGTGCATGCTGGATTTTTCCATGCAGTGCATAAGCAGAGGAGAGAGATAAGAGAGGAAGAAAATCACCTTTGATCAACAAAATTTTTCCTAGTTAAATTCTTGTGGCAAATTTGTCTTTCCTATAGAAAATATGTTTTTATTCAAGCAATTTTTTGTCTATAGTAGCCCTATTTCTCCTGTAGAAACTCTATTTCGCATTCCATGAGGTGGTGGGTCCACCTTTTATTTATTTATTTATTTATTTTCAATTTTTTTTCTCTTATTGCATGCAAAATAAACTCAAAGTTCTTTTTCTGTTAACTGAGTTTGCCCTCAGTTACCCCATATTCCATCATAACTAACTGCTTACTACCCAATTTCTCAAGTCCTATTTACTTTTGTCTTGTTCCTCTCCCACATGTGTGTGTGTCTTGGTGGAAAAGTGAAGCTAATTTTTAGATAAGGCCAAGGCTACTCTGCTACCGATTTTGGTTATAAAAAAATTTCCTTCTCACAGTTTTAATGTTTTCTTAAGCTAGAAAAGATTCAAAGAAAGGTTTAGATGATTGCATACCCGATCCTTACCCTTGATGTGTTTTTTCAGATGATATTGAGGCTAATTATATGACTGTTGAATTTTCCTTTGGTGGTTCTGAAGCTGCTACTGAATCTGCATGTGAAAATATGTTGTAGGTCTTATTGCTGATAGCCTTGAATCTGGAGGTCTTCTAGGGTTTCTTTTGTTTTTGTTGCTACTGCTTCACATCCCTGACTTAAATTTTGTTGCTGATATGTTCATGATGTGTGTTATTTATTTTATGATATTTTTTTTGTACAAGTATTCATAGCATGATGATTTGTTTTTACTGATAAAGTGTTTTGTGTGTGTAGTCTTCTCCTAATGTTGAATATTTTGTTGGTGGAGTGGATGGACTGCTTCCTAAGGACGGTGTTCTCTTCTCAACTTCAGAAATGTCTTGATTATGCTCAAGGTGGCTGGATCTTGTACTCTGTGGTTGAAAAAATAGTCGATGCTAAGTTTTAATGTGACTCTACAGGCTGCTTAGGACAACCATCTTGTAGCAGAATTGATTTAGGCATAACTCTCAAAGGGTAGATCAGATTGACCTGAATATTTTTGAGAACATTATTATCATCCTTATGCACCTCCCCATAAATCATCTCAGCCATTGGATGCAAAAATATTGAGAAAAAATAAAAATTGATGTAGACTATGAAGGTCGATTTATAACAAACCGTGCACCATAAATTGCTGAAATTGTTTGAGCATGTTACAATCATATATATGAATCTCCTCTTGAAACATCTTGACAAATGGATGCACATTTTTTGAGATATAATAAAAAGAATTTTATGCTAAAAACTATTTTAGGACCCCTTGTAGCAGACTTGTTTTAGGCATAACTCTCAAATGGTATATCAGATTGACCTAAATTTTTTTTACCATATTAATATCATACTTATGAACCTCCCCATAAAAATCTCAACCATTGGATGCACAAATCTCGTTAAAAATTTAAAATTTTTGTAGGTGATGGATGTCGATTTCTCACAAACCATGCACTAAAATGTGCTGAAATTTCTTGAGCATGCTACCGTCGTATATATGCATCTCCCCATGAAACATGTAGGAAAAGTTTTGAACGGTTTTTGAGATATTATAAAAACAATTTTCTACGCAAAAACATGAGTTTCCTATAGCAAAAACAAGGTTTCCTGTAGCGTTTTAGGACAACAAGGAAAATGAATGAGAAAACTTGGAAATTATGGGTGGATGTTGGAAATGGATGAGGGTGATGGATTGTCATGACCTAGGTCCTTTTGGAGAATCTGAGAAAAGGAGGAGGAAATCCATGTTTGACTTACTTTGACTAGGGTTTTGACCAACTTTTTCTTTTGGTGCCATTTTTTTTTTGCTGCTTGCAAAGGTTGGAGAGCACTTTCATTAATTAGAGAGAGATACATGGAGAAAACACATTTGTTTTCTTTTCATTTTTTCATTTTTTTCCTTTTTATTTACTTATGCCTACTATCTGCCTCAATGAGGTTTTCACTAGTAGGTCTGCCTAGGTGCCTAAAATGAGGTTTTCACATAGGATATTTTATTTTTCTCTTTTTTTTGAACCTATTGACCACCTCATGGAGGTTTTAAATCAGTGAGCCAATCTCAGGAATCTCAAAAGAGGTTTTCACCTTAGATTTTATTCTTTTTCCTTTTTTCTCTTTTTCCATTTTTTTAGTTATTCTATCCTACTCTACTTGAAAAAACAAAATCTATTTCAAGTATATGAATACTTCCAATGGAGCCATGCGCACATCAATATGATAGATAAATCCATGTGTACACTTGAAATACATGCTTTTACATGTACCTGAATATGAGAGATGAATTTCTTTTACTGAGATTGTATCAAGTACTCTTTAAGAAGAGTGTGTTGTTGCAACTTAATGAATTTTTGGAACCATATTTCAATGTAGCTTTGGTTCCCTTGGTTTTCTTGCTCATTGGGAACATTATTCATGTAATATTCTACTATGAAATTCAAATCTTCCTCTTTTTGCTGATTATTCTCTTTAAGAAGAGTGTGTTGTTGCAACTTAATGACTTTTTGGAACCATATTTCAATGTAGCTTTGGTTCCCTTGGTTTTCTTGCTCATTGGGAACATTATTCATGTAATATTCTACTATGAAATTCAAATCTTCCTCTTTTTGCTGATTATTCTCTTTAACACATGGAGGAAATGATGGTAAACACGAGGGAAATTTCTCAATATCTAATTTTTATGTCTTCTCTTCATCAAGTGAAACCCCTGATTCTTTGATCTCCTCATTTGAATCTTCTTCTTCTTGATGTTTTCCTTCAATGACATCAAGGAAATCTATTTTTTTTAATACCTTTCTTGAACTAAGATGCATATCATTTAGATCAAGAGGATATGTTTGGTAGTATTGTACCTCAACATTGTAAGTGGGTTGAGATACTTAATTGTGTGGGTTTTGAAATGGTGGTACAGGTAGTTGAGTGGGATTGGGTCTATGAGATGGATCTGGTTGAGTTTTTGGTTGTGGCGGAGGTGGATGGTAGGGATAATATGGAGTTGGGAATGGATGATATTGAGGAAAATATTGAGGATATATGGATCTCTCCCATAATGTCCTTGCCAAAAAATTTTCAAGATCGGTTTTGGGGTTGAGATGGCCAAGTTTTACAAGGAGGGAGCATGTCCCAATTATATTGAGATGGATGTGAACAAGCTTGAAATTATGAAGTAGGTCCTTGCATCATATCAATTTGACTAGGTTTCCATGGTATTCTTGGAGCTGCATAACATAGCTACTGTGGTGATTGACTTGCTTCATTTTCTTCTTGGTAAACTTCCTTAAACGTTGGTAATGATGGGAAATATTTAGTAGAATATGATTCTGCATGGATAACACAAATATCAACATCTTAATTTTTTCTCATTTTTCATCCTTAACATTTCTACTTTTGCACTTAGATTACCAAGAATTTTCGTTTTAAAGTTATAAAGAAAATTCCCAAGTTCATCTTGAATTACTGATGTTGATGTTGATTTACTTACTCTTGCCCTTCCTCTTGATATACGCTTTCATGTTTCACAAATTTATTCAAATGATAATTTTTATACATCTCCTTTGCTCATGAGATCAAGGAGATCAACCCACTCATCCCTAATTGTTTTAAGAGGGTTTTTAGTTTGTCAAATCCTAAATGATGTAATTTTACCTCTTAATATTATACATGAACCTATATATTAGGTATTCAAGACTTTCATCTTGTTTTTGATTCATTCTAAAGATTTCTTCCTTAAGATCATGGTATTTATATTTTTCTAGAAATATATTTTGCATATCATTCCATGACATTATTGGATTAGTACCTAAACTCATGAACCATTTAAGAGATTTATCCTTCAATGTTGCAAGAAACAATCTCAATTTTCGAGTGTGTGATAAGTAGCCATAAGATATAAAAATTATTTAAAATTCAAAGAGAAAGGTTTCTGGATCCTCTAACCTCATACCATGGAATTTGGGAAGGAAAGATGGAGGGATGCTCTTCATATGCGCACTGACATCAATATCTTGAATGGGAAATCCAAGAGGATATTTTTCATTGTCATCATCTCCATCCATTTATTCTACCTTTTCTTCCATATATTCTTATTCTACCTGCAAAAGTGGATGGTGATGTGGTTCTTACTACACTAGGTGATCAAATGGGGGAGGGGGGGTTGATGTTGGAGAAGTATTTTTAAATATTTTTTTGAATACGAAAGCTAATGCAATGTGATTTTTAGTTTTGAATGAAATATGCCTATTGCAGAAAGAAAAGAAATGAATCAAATAGGGAAGAAAAAATGCATACTTTGAATCATTCTTGGAAACAACGCCAAAAAGTGATGAGCCTCAATATTTGAACAAGAATGTTGCAACTACCAAGGCTACTAACTTTAATTATCAACCTGGGGTTCGTACAAATTTAAGAGGTATCAGAAATATATGTGCAACATACAATGTGTTATTATTTTGTTGATTTGATGTAATGGAGGGAATGTCATGAAATCAAAGCCTAAACTAATTTCACAAATGGAAGTGTTTCTTTGAAAATAAATTGATCCTAGGAAAGAACAACAATTTGTAATTGAAATCCTAAGAGCATGAATTCAAATAGAGATACCTAAACTAATTTGCTAAAATGAATGCCTTAAGTGGTGTTTATTCTTCCTCAATCATGTATTTAGGTCCTAGGGCCCAGGATTCAAGCCTAAGAGACAAAAACCAGCCTTTGGGAGAAAATCAGATCGATTTTACACATGCTACAAGAGTGCTACAGGAAAGTCTATTTTGGAAATAGCTCATATAATGAATAAGAAAATCAAATGAAAATGGGATGGGATAATTTTTTTTATTAAGTATGATGTCTTAGGTCTCCATTTCAAGTGGAATCACTCCAAAATACTCTTTTTCACATGTGCTAAAAAATAACAGAAATTTACTACTCTAAAATCTCGAAATTGAAGAACTAGTGAACTAGTTAATCTATCAAATGCCTAACCTAATAAAGTGAAAATGAGATGGGGTGAATTTTGTTATAAAATTTAACATTATTATGAACTAATACAGTGGAATAAATTCAAATGGATATTATTAACCCATTCTAAAAAATAGTATAAATTTACTACTATTTCGCTACAAGGCATTTCCAGAAACCTTATATTTGTGAACTAGTAACCAAATCCAAGTAGCTTAATTATTAAGATGACCTTCCAAAGTTATTATAAGGATGAATAATGATTTTTAACCTATAAGAAACTTGAAAAATAACTGCTTAAATCATCTAACTCAATCCTACAGTAAGGAAAAGAAAAAATACTAAATACACAAATATGCAAAACAAAAATAAGACATTCATGTGAATAAGAAGTGAAAAGAACATAAAAAAATTGTGCAAGAGGGCTTTGAGGCTCCTGGGATGGCCATGCCTAAGGAGGCTCAAATTCCAATTGAAGAAACCAAGCCTTAGAATCTAAAATGGTGCTTATCTTCATTATGTGAATCAATCCAAGTACATCCCTACAAGAAAAGAAAGTGGAGCTACCAGAAAACAAGTTTTCTCCACAATAAGACTAAAAAATACCTTCCCCTAGAGGCCAATTCGAATTGGTACTTATAAAAAATGATGAGTAATCATTATCCTTGAAAGGAGGATGCTTTCCCCTCCAAAATCCCTCAAATAGTGGATCTGATTCCCAACACTAGGAGTTTGCAGTAAATGACAGGGAACACATTCCTAGATTTTCTCAATAATTGGAGTTCCATAATATCTCCAAAATTTCTCAATAATTTCATGGTATTTTGCTCATTTATTCTCCAATATTGATCCTCCAGTAGTAGGGATCAAGTCCCTAAATTATCTCCTTCTCCAAATTTCATGGTCTGCCCAATATTCTCACAATATCCTTCAAAAATAAATAATATTAAGAAAAAATATGAAATTATCTCTAAAACTTCCTAAGAACATATTATAGAATAAAAAAACATTATTAAGTGTAGAAGGAGATATTTAATATATCTTTTATGTGCCTAAGAAAGGTTAGATGGGCCTTAATTTATGTCTAATTTAGAGGCACATCACTGATGATGATATTGATCATATCTATAAGCTGACTTTGCATGACGAAGATTGGATTTACCCAATGACTGATGGACATATTAATTAGGAAAAGTAAAAATATTTCTTCTCATATTCTAATGAAGAATTGGAGAACTGGTAGAACTGGTTGCATGAATTATTTGCACAGCACTGCAATCGAGTGGCCAGATCTCTTCGATGCATAACATCAGAGGTACTCGAATTGTTGTATTATGATGGGTTAACTGATGTAAATATGTTTTTAGGAGAAATTGAAAGAATTTTCTGAGAAGGACAGTGATTCCATGCCTTGCATCTCATACTGCACACTACTCCAGCACAATGGTGGGAGACACATAAAGAAAACATGAGCAACTGGGATGAATGTGCGGGAATGATGATATTACGCTTTGAATGTCCTACTATCAGGATGGAAGAAGTATACTCTAGAAAGGATGATCTGTACAGACATTTGGCTAAATGGAATGAGGTAAGGGGCATAGAATCGAGACCTGAGTGGGTGCGCATGTTCATTCATACATTGGGGAAGGTACTTACTGATTGGTATCTCGAGATGAAGCTACGTCGAGGTACTAGTGAATGGTCTGCACTGACGGATAGTTTCATTCTAACATTCAACTTTGAGAGTGGGTTTGTCAAGATTGTTAAAGCATTTCATAACATTCAATAAGTTATCTTCGACAAAACAAATACAAAGGTAGAGCATGCTTCGCCAGCCTGGCATGCACAGATGAAGGATATTGTGAATTGCATAAATTTGACATTTGAAGATAATGAAGAAGATCCATGGAATATCATAATTCTAGAATATGAGGGACAACGAGCAGTTGCTGGGCCCTCGATCACTTCACTATATGTCACAAAAATCATAAAGATTATGCAGGTGAATATTGGATTTTAAGAGCAACCAAAGTTTTCGAATATTGGAGACTATTTGGATGATGAGACAATAGGAAAGGTTGTTGAGATACTGACATAGTATTAGGACTTATTCCCTACAAATTTCTGAAAATTGAAAGGAATCATTGGAGAGATTGGTGTCATGAATATAAATTTGAAACCTGATACACCCCGAGTGAAGCAATTCCCATTCAGATTGAATCCGAAATATAATCAGAAGGTAAAGGAATAGTTGGATAAGATGGTTGTTGCAAGAATTATAGAACCAGTGGAAGAATTTGATTGGGTGAGTCCCATGGTAGTGCAAGACAAGAAGACAAAAGGAGAAATCATGATTTGTTTAGACATGCACAAGTTGAATGATGCTTGTGTGCATGATCCATTCCCAAATCCATTCTCTGATGAAATATTTGACAATGTCGGAGGACAAGAAGGTTATTCATTCACAGATGGTTTTTCAGGGTATCATCAGATCAAGATTGCACCATAAGATCGCAGTAAGACTACCTTTGCAACAAAATGGGGATATTTCCAGTATATAGTCATGCCCTTTGGCTTGAAGAATGCATCTACCATCTTCTCGTGCGTGATGGTAGCTACATTCAAGGAGTTTATCCATAAGTTCCTGGAAGTGTAATTTGATGATTGGACTATTTTTGGGTTGTTGAAAAAGCATGTTTCAAATCTGCACTTAATGCTAGATACTTTTAGAAAGTATCAGATCTCACTGAACTTGAAGATATGTATGTTCTATGTGCCATTTAGGATACTCCTAGGACACATTGTCTACCATCAAGGGTTTATGGTAGATCTCGCGAAGATCACAGTAATTGTTAATCTGGAGGTACCTGTGAATGTCAAACAACTGTGCTGAATATTGGGGCACACTAGGTATTATCACAAGTTCATTTAGGGTTATGCATTGATAATTGCACCTGTGGATAATATGCTAAAGAAGGATACGACATTCTGCTGGGATGAGGAATGTCAAAAGAGTTTTTAATTATTGAAGGAAATGATGGTCACGACACCCATATTGATTTTCCAAAATTGGTCTAAGGTGTTTCATGTGCATGTTGATGCCTCTTGTATCGTGCTCGGTGCTAGTTTAGTAAAGCCATGAGCTATTTTGGAGAGATTGATCACCCTATTACCTATGCTAGTCGAAAATTGTCAAGTGTAGAATGGAATTACTCAGCCACAGAAAGAGAAGGATTAGCGATGGTGTATGCACTTTAGAAATTTTGCCACTACCTATTAGAAGGAAATTTCCAGATGTTTATTAATCACTCTTCATTACAGTACCTGGTCAATAAGCTTGTGTTGGGGAGGAAGATCTGCAAGTCATTGTTATTATTCCAAGAGTATCACTTCGAGATCATTGTAAAACCAGGAAGACTGAATGCTGGGCTAGATCATCTTTCATGCATTGAGACTGGTTAAGAACCTACGAGATTGGAGGATGGCTTACCAAATGCACAGTTGTTCGCAATTAAGATATTTTATTATTATTTCACTGATATCATTGAGTTCCTCACTACTAGATGTGGGCCTGAGGAATATACAGTACAACAAAAGAAAGAGCTCGTGGAACGCACAACAGACTTCACTATTATTTCTTGCTAGTTGTACAATATGGGTGCAGATGAAGTTATGCAAAGATATGTTTTGGAGTATGAAAGAAATGCAATATTAGATGAAGCTCATGGAGGGGTTGCTAGTGGTCACTATGCAGGGAAGGAGATCACAAAAAAGATTTTGTGAGCTGGGTTATGGTGGCCTACATTGCACAATGATGCCTATGCACATTGCCACGCATGTGATGTATGTGAAAGGAATAGAAATCCCTCGCGTAGAGATGAGATGCCTGTGCATCCACAAATGGTACTACAAGAATTTCAGAAATGGCCTATAGACTTTGTCAGACCTATTAACCCTCCAGGAAATAATATTGGTGCACATTACATAATCATTGCGACTGACTATGCGACCAGATGGGTGGAAGCTAAGCTTTTGAAGGATTGTACTACATATACAACTATGCACTTCATATTCAAGAATATTGTGACCCACTTTGGATGCCCTAAGATCCTAATAAGTGATCAAGGTACATACTTTATGAATGAACCATTGAAGAATTGATATACGAACTCCAAATTCATCATCAAAAGAGCACTCCTTATCACCCATAGGTGAATGGTGCAATGGAAGATTTGAACAATATTTTGGATAATATTCTTACAAAGGTTTTCAATACTAACTGGAATGATTGGGATGAGCACGTACCCATAGTTCTTTGGGCATATCAAACCACATGTAAAAAGTTGACAGGTAGGACACCATTCTGGATGGTGTATGGGCAAGAAGTTGTGTTTCCAATGGAGTGCATTTTTCCCAGCCCACACATCACAGCATTCACAAATATGGAAGAAGCTGATATTCTAGAGGAATAGTTGCATAGTTGGTCACACTTGAAGAAGATTGCTTTGCTTCCAATTTCCACCAGCAAGTTCAGAAGGCATGTGAAAATGCCTGACATGATAGGCACATTAGACATAATGTCTTTAAGGAAGATGATTTGGTACTATTGTATGAAAAAAAATTTGTGTGCCACCCAGGGAAGTTCAAGATGCATTGTATAGGGCTATATATTGTTAAGTATATCACTAATGGAGGTGTAGTGCACCTGGACACACTGAGCGGAGAATATCTTCCCAGGTATGTCAATGGAAGCCAATTGAAGTCGTATAGGTATAACCCTCTCCCTGCACACACCAAATGACTATATGGCCAAAGTATTGGATCTACGCAGATGGGATGGTAGAGGTGGTGGTGGAGTGGATGATTTGTGAGATGAGTGTGGAAGTGAAGTGGATGGAATCTGAAAGATGGTCAAGGCTCCCTAATCATTCTTATTTGGTGAAACTTCATCTCGGGACACTTCCTCTTCTTCAGAGTGCATAGATTCACTAGCGTTACTAGTTTCTAACTCATCCTCACTATCAGATCTACCCTTGAGAGGACTGTAAACAAATCCTTCTTTTAGATTTGCATGGTAAATTCTTCCACTATGTGTATTTAGGCCTCTTTGGGACATTCACACAATATTTTGGCACAGAGAGCCCTGTTCACATAATAAAATCTTCATAAATAACTTCAAAGAGCTCATGAGCTTACCTCTAGGACCCTTAAAAAATATTATTTCTTCTTTTGAGTACAACATAAATTGATCAGTGGAAAATTCAGTCACAAATCCTCCCAATACATGATCGATCCAATGATCTATCATGCGGGTGATCTTATTGCTTGTATTTTCTAATTGCTGCATTAATTCAGGAGTCCAATCAGTGAATGCATCGTCCTTTGCACAGGTATTAAATTCAGTCAATTGCAACAACCAATAATGCAGATGAGTTTTAAAGGAGAAAAAGAATATCTCGTGAAATTCTATATAGATGTACTTCTGAACCCACTTTTCAACATATATCTTTGAGCTTCGATTCTCTTGGATCGTGAATTCAAGGATCTTTCTATCCAATCAATATTGCAATTCATTCTACATAGGATGCCACAACATTAAATATCCCTTAAAATGATCTTGGTCTCGGAAATGAAACCATTTATTGGCTTGTGGGGTCTTGACCCGGGTTCAGAGTTTATCGCGCAACCAACAAACCCTCCAACTATTGGCCCTTTTGGCAATGACTTGCTTGTGTAGATCAAAGTCTTACCCGAAGCAGTATGGGGGGTGTTGGAACCAGGTTTGCACACCCTGAGAAAGAAAATAAAGTGGTGGCCCTAAAAATGTTTATGACAGAACTTGGTGTAGATTAGAAACATACTCATGCATATATAAATCAAGAGATATCAGATCAGATCGTTGCAAATACAGATAATGCATATAATGGATGGAACACAGATCAACTTCGTTGCAAAGAAATGAAAAAAATTAGATAAAGCACAATAAATCAAGCATATATACTCATGTACTTCATCATCAACATATATTCATGCATAAAGACATATTTACTCATGCAATATAATAGCAGTAAGTGACCTCAAACAATAATAGTAAACAAATAGTTTAGACACATAACACAAGTGCTTTGCCAAAAAAATATTTATATTAGATTCAATAGTTTAGTACAATCAGAGTTTCCTCTTACAATTACCCTTCCACGCACACAGCCAGTAGGAGCCTTTCTACCCAACCCAGAATTACAAAATGTATCACTAAAGAATAAACATACTTAGATCCAAAATATCATGATTGATTCCTCTTACTAGACTTGATCTATCTATTTGTATTCATCGAATGCGCATATACTATGGTCTCAAACCATGGTTTGAGGCCAAATATTTACCCTCACAACCCATTTACATAAAAGAGGGAATTTGACTCGCCCCAAAGTCCCTTGAACTTTCTACGCAACCCACATATAAAAAATTACATACAAAAACTTTCTCAAAATTGCACCCCAAGGGACCCCACTCCAACATCCATCCTTTGGCAACTAAGTAAAAATTCATTTGTGGAAAATAAATTCAAACATCTAAGTGCTATCATATATGTGTGATGAGAGATACAATAAGGTCATATCTATGTGATGCAAGCTACAAGAAGGTTACTTTCTCTATTTGATACGAGCTATAGGAAGGATACTTTCTCCATATGATGCAAGCTACAGGAAGGGTACTATATTTGTGTGATGCAAGCTACACATATTTGTGGAATGAGGCATCTAAAGGACATGTATGTGGAATATTGGTTAACTATCTCATGGAAAAAAAATGTTAGAGTTTGGAGGGAGACTTGGAACTTGGATAACTAGTCAGTTTGACCTGAATTTCTCTTAGTAGTGAAGAATCTATACGAAAAGGATTTATGGGTTTTCCCCTTGTAGGTTTTTCCATGGCCTCTATCCTATTTATGGTGTTCCTTTTATTTTTGTGCTTTTCATTTTTATAATTTCTTGATGACCTAATGAATGAAGTGTATATATATGTGTGTGTGTGTGTGTGTGTGTGTGTGTGTGTGTGTGTGTGTAGTCACAAGTAATTATCATGTTTAGAAAACATATCCTGCAAAACGAATTTCAACATGGTATCAAAGATAGTTCTCAAGACCTATATGAAGTAAAAATTATTTCTATTTACCTCTATGAAGTGATCCAAGTTATTTATATGCTACTAGGATGAATTATATTCATGGTTTATCCCCCTATGGAAGGGAACAAGTCTGAATCATTTGTATCTCTGTGGAAAATTGAGATTACCTCTCTATGATGAGGAATTATGTCTCTGTGAAAACTATAGATTCAAAAATATTTTCTCTGAGGAAGGTAAAATTTTAAGGGTCTCTTTATTTGGAATCCATACAGTCTAAATAATATGCATTCCAAAGTTTTGGGAAGACATACAAGTCATTATTTTTTTATATCAATGGAAGCATCAAAATCCTGAGTTTATGGTTTTTTGTGGTTTGAATTTATGATGCACACATATCTGTGATATGATCTAAATTCCCTATGTTTCTTTTTTCTAGCATGTTTGAAGCCAAATTATCCATGTAATACAATTATGATCCCTCTGTGAAATCACTTACACTAATAAATTATGAGTCTCTATAATGAAAATACAAACTTGTTGGATGTGATCTAGACTGAACAAATTGCATCCATAAAGAATTCCCAAGTCAAAAGTTCACCTTTGGAATAAAGCTACATGGGTTATGAGTTAAATGGTCTTATTCGAATGAAATAGTATGAGTATGAGGTTCAAATATTTCCTATGATATAATATGATCAAATATCAAATGTTTCATGCCCAAAAAAAGGAAGGATGGTTTGTGTCATAAACAATCTTGAGTTTGTACCCTTGTAAGCCAAAGTTTGAGCTTGAAGATCGAGTTTCTTTATACTTGTGGATATAGGAAAAGTGCAAGTTCAAGTCTCTTTCAATTCAATTTTGAAGAATAATCTAGTATCCAATTCATATCTCTTGTGTGAGGTTCATCTATATACTAAACAAGAAATCATATCAAAGCTTGTACATGGGAAAAAGCATAATCTATTCAAGACATTAAAAACTTGTATCTCTTTAAAGTAGGCGAAAGAAACTATAATTAAAATACACCAAATATATTTATACATCTAAACATATTGATATCCGGTATCATCATATCAGAGATTGTGTGCAGTGGAAGATCATGTTGCTTCAGTACATTCCCATGGAGGATCAGGATGCAGATATTCTGATGAAGGCGCTCACCAGGAGCAAATTCGAATACCATAGAGGCAGGATCGGGGTAAAGGATAATCCCTATCTTTTTGAGAGGGAGTGTTGAGATTCAACAAGATGATGAGCTTAGTAAAAAGAGTCGCCTTCACTAAGTGGGCCTGCAGGCTATTTTTGGCGCAAGTCTATTTTTAGACATGTCGATCATATTTCAAAAGTTGCAGGATGCTATTTGTGGATGGTTGATCAAGTTGGAAAAATAGATGAAATTATTTTTTTAGAATATTGGGTGAAGTCTATTTATAGATCGTCAATCTAAAAATAGATGCATGTTGATTATCATTTTCTCTTAATAATAATCAGACTCTAAACATCAACTTATTCTCTTGGAGCACTTCAGTTCAGTGCACATATGTGGCACAGCAGCTGACAGAAGGAATTATGCTATTATTGAGGGTTTACTGGAGCTAACGCATGGAGGACTCAGTTATAACTCAGGTGAGAGAGTTATGACACAGTTGGAAGAAGTAGTTATGGAGTTGTATTCAGTTTAACCCAGTTAGACTCAGTTGAGCTAGTTGTATCTAGTTTAACTAATTGATACACTAGTGAGAGTGGAGTGAATTAATTAGTTAATTAATTCACAAATAATAAATCATTAATCAACTGAACAATACATTAGTTAACTACAGTGCATGGCAGTTTCAGTGGAGACCAGTGGAGAGATAGGTGAAAGGGCAAGATAGACTATCTGTTGTGACTATTAGTGATGCATTGATTGCATCCAACACAAAGTGGAGATTCCAATGAGGATTGTGCAGTCAATCCAAGATTAATTTGAATTAATTTAGAGCTATTCTTTAGCAAATATTGCGCAGTGGAGGTAGGCTAGCAGGTGGCATAGATCGATGCATGGATTTGCAAGATTAGGCCTGATTAGTGTATGACGATTGTACTATACTGAGAGCTTGTGATAAGCTTTGTATGTTTGTATGAGATTTTCATATGATCTCCATGTTACATAATATATATTTTGGTTTTTCAGCTTCAAGCTTTCCCAGTTAAAAATTGTGTTATGTGTGATTGAATATTTTTGTTTATGCTTCACATGTGTGTGAAATTAATTTTTCCGCAAAAGATTAATAAGTGGAATAGATACAGTATCTTGCGTAAAGTTAAATAGTGTGAGATCAGGTGGATCTTGGACATATGCATGCTTAGTGCGTATAATTTCTACATAGACTAAACCCTAGGATTGAATGCCTTTGCTTGAAATATGAAACCCTAGCACATGGATGATGATTTGGACAAGGATGATTTACTGATTGAATATAAGAAGAATAAGATTAAAAGGGAGTTTGATTTTCTAAAAGACAATTACTATACATATCCTTTCTTTAATTACTATTGTTACTATTATACATATCCTTTCTTTGATTACTATTGTTACTATTATCTTTATCTTTGATAATATCTTTTCTATGTCTTTGTTTAATTTCAAATTGATGGAAAGGGATAACCATACATTGACAACAGATGAGATAATTGGAAGAACATAGAAAATCACAATGACATTCCTCATTAATAGAAGATGCAAATGCAAAAGGAGAGAGAAATTTGAAGTATGAATTAAAGAAGTAAAAAATATAACATGCACCAAATGGAAACATGATAGCAAGAAGATTCTCCCAATAAGAGGGAGAGTATCATGTTAAGATAATTTTCCTAGTTATAAATGTTATCCCAAGATTTTGAAAATGAGCCTCATGATTAAATAAGACCTTGTACTTTGTAGGACTTGTGATTCAAAGGAAGAAATATTGACTTTAGAGGGAGATGGAAGAAAAATTCAACAAAGAATATTGAATTGATACACTACAAATTGGGACTTAAGGTTTGGAAGAATAACTTGATACATTAATTGGGTTGGAAATTCTAATGATGAATAGAGACACTACTTATGGTTGGTATATGATATGGTTTTTGGAAGAGAATGAAGTAGGATTATCATATGCACTACATAGGTAAGAGATATGAAAATTTATACAATTAGCTATGAATCAATTTTGGCTCCATAAATGTCTGATGTATTATTTGATGAAGGTCAAAGAACATTAGAATTTGTGACATGATTCATGATGGATTCATGAAGCTAAAATATATTTTATAAGCGAAATCATGAGCATTTTTAAGACAAGCTTGGGCTTGTGGATATCTCCTCCCAAATTGAGAGGGAGTGAGGATGTACACCTTTTTCTCCATGTGTCATGCACTATGGCTAGGACTAATAATCGTAAGTCTAGTACATGAACACATATAGGAAAAATGGTTGGATAAGCAACATGGACCGAAAATTTTGAGACATATACTATGACCATGAATAATAACCGTAAGTCAATTACATTGATCTAGTGTAAGAATGGTTCGAGGGGAAGATATTTCCTTATGTCAAGTATTGAAACAATAGATTAGGAAATGGTATTGTGAGGATATACTTTTGTGAACCTAGGTGTATTGTGTGGCTCAGCAAGGCGGTGTTGTCCTATTGAATTCCTCCTATCATTGTGCTCTAATCTAGTGGAGAGATAGAGATTACTTGTCAAGGCCTTTGTATTTTGATAATGTTGGTTATGATGATGTTATAGTCGATGATGCTTATCAATCAATATCCTTTCTTATAGAATTTTTCAACTTGAGAATATCCTGATAAGTCATTATACTTTTCGAAAGAGGAAAATTTCTAGTTTAAGTCTCTTTCAATTAAAGTCCGAAGAATAATCTAGTAACCAAGTCATATCTATTGTGTGAGGTTCATCTGTAGACTAAAAAAGAAATCATATCAAATCTTGTACATGGGAAAAACCTAAACTATTAAATACATTAGAAACCTATATCTCTTTAAAGTAGGTGAAATAAAATATGAATAAAATGCACCAAATATCTTTGTAACATCTAATAAAAAGTTTCATATATGTGTTTTAAGGGTTGTATTTAATGTGATTAATATCTTGATTTGAAGGAAAAATATCTAAAATACTCACTTTGAAAGAAAACAATATTTATCAGTTGAAGCAATTCAAATTATCTCTATTACAAAGGACTAAAACTAGGACCGAGCTTCTATAGATGATCTTTGTGATGGAAAGATTATAGAATTGGACAAAATGACATCATGAGGACATGGATGGTTACATGAGATGAAATGTGTTCAAGTCATAGACATTTGAAGGAAGAATGAAATTTAAGAATTATTTGGTTTGCAGTAAGAAGAATTCCAATGTTGAGATCATTTCTTATATAACCATCTAAGTAGGCAATGTATCATATTTGACCGTAAAAAATAATAGAACTTGCAATCTGGAAGATGGAAACATCTAGGGTTTGTAAACTCTAGATTTCTTTTGAAGAATGGTTAAATATTAGGGTTTGAAATTAAAACTATATCCTTCCAAGTGTAAACCCTAATCAATCAAAAGGATTGAAGAAGAAGGACTAATATTTATAGACTAAACGCTAGGATTGACTGCTTCTGCTTGAAATATGAAACCCTAGCACTTAGATGATGATGTGGAAAATGATAATTTTTTAATTGGATATAAGAAGACTAAGGTTAAAAGGGAGTTGGATTTTCTGAAAAGATAAGTACTCTACATTTCCTTTCTTTGATTACTATTGTTTCTATTATCTTTATCTTTGATAATCTCTTGTTTGTGTTCTTTGTTTAATTGTAGGTTGATGGCAAGGGATGCCCATACCTTGAAAACAGATGAAGCAACTGGGAGAACATAGAAAATCATGAGGACATTGATGAATAATAGAATACATAAATGCAGAAGGAGAGAAAATTTTGAAGTATGAATTAAAGAAGTAAAAAATATAACATGCACCAAATGGAAACATTATAGAAAGAAAATTCTCCCAGTAAGAGAAAGAGTATGATGTTAAGACAATTTTCTGAGTTAGAAATTTTCTCCCAAGATTTTGAAAATGAGCCACACGATTAAAGAATACTTCATACTTTGAAGGAATCATGAGTCAAAGGAAGAAATATTGACTTCATAGGGATATGGAAGAAAAATTAGACAAATAATCTTGAATTGATACACTACAAATTGGGACTTGAGGTTTGGAAGAATAACTTGATACATTAATTGGGTTGGCAGTGCTGATGATGAGTAGAGATACTACTTATGGTTGGGATCTAGTATGTTTTCTTGGAAGAGAATGAAGTAGTATTTTGTTGCACTACAGAGGTAAAAGATATGAAAATTTGTACAATTGTATATGAAACAGGTTTGGGTCCATAAAATGTTTGATTGACTATTTGATGAAGTTGAAAGTACATTAGGATTCATGACATGATGCATGATGGATTCATGAAGCTACAATATATTTTCTAAGGGAAAGCATGAAATTTTTTTAGAAAAGCTTGGGCTTGTGGATATCTTCTACTAGATTAAGAGGGAGCGAGGATGGCATTAGAGGAATTTTGAGGTCTAAAATGGGCCTCCTAAGAAAAATGTAAAACAAAAATAAACTTTATAGGAACCAATAGGATTCAAGATGATAATTTCAACCATGGGGGATGATTCACCATTTTTAAAGTAAAATGGTAAAAATATTAAAAAATAATAAAATAATAAAACTACTTTTTCAACTCATATTTTCAACTTATCTCACAAATGTTTTATTCAAATTTAGAGCTGGAGTACTCATTGGATGCAAAATTTAATTCCTCATCAAAGGAGTACCCATGTTGCATACTTTTGAAGGACCCTACTATGCGAAATATGAGAAATACATGAAAAAATGTGATTACAATCACGTTTTTCATGTATTTCTCATTTTTCATGTAGAAAGGTCCATCAAAAGTATGCAACATAGGTACTCCTTGGATGAGTAGTTAAATTTTGCATCCAACGAGTACTCCCACTCGAAATTTGAGTAAAAAATTTGGGAGATAAGTTGAAAATATAGTTTTTTCTTTTTTCCCTCTAAAATTTAATGATGTAATCAAATCTTATTTTATTTTTTCCACTATTATTTCATAATTTCCTTAGGAGGCCCATTTTAGACCTCAAAATTCCCCTAATGACACCTTTTTCTCCATGTATCATACAATATGGCCAGGACTAATATCCATAAGTATAGTACATGAACATGGATAGGAAGAATGGTGGATTGGATAAGCATCATGGACCGACATTATTGAGACATGTACTATGAACAAGACTAACAACCGTAAGTCAAGTGCATTGATATAGTATACGAATGTTCTCAGGGACCAATATTTCCTTGTGTCAATTATTGTAACAATGTATTAGGAAATGGTCCTGTGAGGACATACTTTGGTGAACGTAGGTGGAGTGTATGCCTTAGAGAGGCAGTGATGTCCTATTGAATGCCTCTTATCATTGTGCTCTGATCTAATGGAGCGATACATCTTACTTGTCAAGGAACTACATCCATATTTTTACAACCAAATCAAACTTCATATATGGAAGATAAGTTCAGAAATTTGAAGACTATCATAGTTGTGTAATGCGAGCTACAAGAAGGCCACTTTATCTGTGTGATACGAGCTACATGAAGGCTATGTTCTCTGTGTGATGTGAGTTTCCTATACCTTTGTGATGAGTCATATAAAGGAAAAAAATGTGGAATATTAGTTAACTATCTTATAGAAAAAAGATGGAAATTTTTTTAGGGATGACTTGGAAATTGGATCACTAGTTAGATTGAATTGGATTTCTCTTGTTGGTGAATAATCTATAAGGAAAGGATTGATGGGTTTTCCCTTTGCGGGTTTTCCCCTGGCCGTTGGATTAATTTTTGGTGTTCCTTGTATTTTTGTGCATTGTATTTGTATAATTTCTTAATGATCGAATGAATGAAGTAAATTCTAATTGAAACACAAAAACACACACACACACACACACACACACATACATAGTCACAAGTAATTATGATGTTTATAAATTTTATCTTGCAAAAGTAGTTTCAACAAAAGGCTCCTTCAACCATTAGCTATACCAATCTAGCAATGGAATAAATTTCAATGGATTTTATTACAGGTTTACCCAAATCTAAGAGTGACATTATGGTAGTGGTAGATCGAATGAAAATTTATTCCCACTTTTCATTTCTTTCTCATTGTTTCAAAGAAATTAATGTGGAAAAAATATTCATGGAAACAATCCAAAAGATACATGAAATACTGAAGATTATTGTAAGTGAAAAAGATCCATTTTCACTAGAAATTTTTTCACTAAATTATTTTCTTGTTTGGGTATCTCAATTGGCTCATAGTCATCTCACCATACTCAATATGATGGGAAAACTAAGATTGTGAATACATTTTTATAAATATATCTATGTTACTTTACATATAATAAGTAGACACAATGGGTCAAATGGTTTCCCTTGTTAGAATGTTGGTATAACACATCCTTCCATACTTCATAAAAAAATCACCATTTATGGAACTTTATGGATATAATCCTCCATCCATCACATCACCCTTGAAAGTGACCATAAAGGCTCAAACAATAGAGGACCACATCTAACACCAACAAGAGTTTATCAAACTATTTAAGGAAAACTTGGTTATGGAACAAAATGGGATGAAACAACAAACATATCAACATTCATGTGAAAGTTAATTTGAAGTGGGGGATTGGGTATTTTTGATAGCACTGTTTTAAATTGTTTGTATCATGTACATTTTATTTTTGTAGTATATATATATATATATATATATATATATCGAAAATAAAAAGAAAATAAAAAAGGGGATAAAGAAGAAATGTTTAAAAAAAAATAAGAAGAGAAAATAAATATAAATACAAATAAATCACCCCTATAGTGTGCTAATAAAAATGCCACTTTCAAAAAATTAGAATAAATTTTGATATACATTAAAAATATAGGTTATATGTTTTTTATTGCATGAAAAGGTGTTTTTTCATTTTATGAATAAATTTCGTGCACAAATCGATGGTCGAACTCATTCCCACCCGGATCAATGACTGGAGGACGATTTCGTACCCCCCCCGCACTATCAACAGTTAATGGAGAGGGTGGGGGGGGGGGGTTAATGAAGTTATGCCCAAACCGCTCGAGGCGACATGTCACCTTGATACCACTTGCGGGGGGTCCTCTCCCAAAACCATTTACTGCCTACAACCACCCCCCTCGAAAAACCATCGTTCCTTTCATACCTCTGCTTGCACTTATACCCATTCCTTCGACCCGTATCCTCTTGCCACTTGTCCAAGTTTCCACCACCACATCCCTTGTCCATGTCATCACCCTCCATGTCAGCTGATTGTTGATAGTCAAAATCTACTGCCAACTGACAGTTTTCTAAATTAATGCTCCCGATCCTGAAAACGGTAACAATTCCTTTACCATTTCTTTCCATTTCACTTATAAAATCACCATATGAGTCTGAATTTGTTTCCTTTAAAGTTTATTTAAATCTTTGGAGGTCATTATCATTATTGCAGGTCACGCTCACTGTAAAAAATTCTCTAAATAATTCAATCCAATTTCCATCTCAGGTAACATGTTATGTCTTGCTCATCTTCAATTCAAAATGAGAAAGAAGAAGGGTAAGGGAATTATGAATGAATAAGACCCCATGATTCCCCATTTCCTAGATCTTTACAAAGATCCCCTAATTGACACCCAATTCAAAGTTGCTAAGACTAACTGTGAATACGAACTCTACGAACTTCACAATTGGGAAAAGAAAAAATATCTTGACTAGAGCAATGAATTGAGTATTTGGGAGTCTGTTGGAGTGGGGTCCCCTGCATATAATTTTGATATATTTTTGTAATATTTTGTAATATTTTATTATAGCATAGGGGCTTCGGGGTGGGTCAGAGCCCCTAATGAATTGTAATGGGTCAAATGGTAGACCAAGGGTCCGCAAACCATGATTTGCAGACCATAGAGTAGCGTGGGATAAAATAGTATAAATAGATGAATAAGATTGAGTCTAGAGGTAAGCTTAGGATTAATTCTAAAGAATAATAGTGGATCTGGGTACGTTTTTGAATAATTTGTCTGGGTAGGGCTCTTACTGGCTGTGTGTACAGAGACCCTAAGTTCTGCTGTGTACGGGCTAGTAAGGAGTGTGTAAGTGGAATCTGAAGTATTAATGAATGAGAAGACCTTTTGCTGATATTGGAATGTCTTTGTGTTATGTTATGGGTTGCGCTATATGTTTATTTTTGAGTTATGTCTACGTGTTGAATATTGTTAATTAATTGATGCACACATGGATGCTATGCTTTAGAGAGTAATGAATGCATAGATATAGCTATGTTTTGTCACATTGCTTCCATTAACTAGTTATCTTATGGTTTACGGGCTTCGCACGAGTTATTCAGTCAAGTATATTGTTAAGGGTTTCTAGTTATGGCTTCCTCAGCATAGGACTGTTCTAGATCTAAAGGCACCCGCTTCATTAAACTCTCTCTCTCTCTCTCTCTCTCTCTCTCTCTCACGGTGTGGAAACATGGTTCCAACACCCTCCCATACTACTTCGGGTGAGACCTTCACTTGTGCAAGTAGGTCATTACTGAAAGGGCCAGTAGTACAGTGGCTTGTTGGTAAAACTCAAATCTGAACCTGGTTCAACACCCCTCAAACCAACAAATGGTTCCATATTCGGGACTAGGATAATTTTGAGAGAGAGATTGGGTGATGCCATGAGGTCATTGGCAGCTATTAAATCCTAAACTTGAAGACTGGTTTGAAAAGAAGATCTAGGAATTTTCCCTAAAATAAAATAGGAATAAAAATCTATCTACCAAATATTGGAAGAATAAGTATATTTTTACAAAATTACATGAGATATTCTTCGTAACCTTCACACATGAACTACATGAGTGATTGGCAAGGTTAGTGGAATTCCAAACTTTTTGGAAGGATAATTAGGTCACGTAGTGGACCCCTGAATTAATACAACAATTGGAAAAGGTGGATATCTCTATTACCTGAACTGTAGACCACTGGGTTGATAGCGTTTTGGGTGGATTTGTAACTGATTTTGTAGTCGATCAGTTCTTTTCCTATTATGAAGCTAAGCAAAGATTTTTCAAAGGATTTAGGGGTAATTTATTGCAAACAATGCCACTACTGATTAAGATGCTATTGTGATAAAAGGGTGTCCTGTTCAGTCACATTGAGTGAATGACCTCCGATTAGAGTAGAATCATGACGCGAAGTGGTAAACACTACCGGGTTAAACAATAAGGGGATAGATCAGTGTACAGTCCTCTAAGGGATCCACTTGATCTAAGAAAAGGTGGTACTATGCATGCAGAAACCATTCCTCTGGCTGCGCCACCATAAAACTCGCGCAAGGGTAAGAATCCTCCTACCCCACCTCCACCGCTGCCTACAAATGATATGGCTACTTAGATGAAGCTACCTACTTTTAAGGGTTCAGGGGATGAGGATATGGATCGATTTTGGTTCGTGGCAAACGCGGTGTGGGCTCCGCAGAATGTTAATAATGATGTTGTATGTTACACCATTTTTTGGTCATCTAACCTATTATCATTAGATGGACCCAAGTACACCATGTAAGACCAATTTTACCCTAAGTAAAATTGCTTTCAGCCAGTTAAAATAGAGAACCCCAAAAGGAAATATTAAACAAACCTATTTTGTTTGATTTTCCTCATGGAATAATTAATTAAACCATAATTTAATTATTATTCCTAGTCATGTTTAACCCAAAACAAAGAAATTAATTAGATAAACCTTTATTTATCTTATTATTTCTAGGAATAATTATTTAAATCTTATTTAGATAATATTCCTTGTTAAATATGACCAAATCACCCACAAATAATTAAATAAATCATTATTTATTTGATTATCTTTCAACCACTTTCTTAAATAATTAAATAAATCATTATTTATTTGATTATCTTCTAACCGCTTCCTTAAAAAGATAAATAAATCATTTATTTATTTATTTTTGATAAATCAAGGGATTTGACCCAAGTCAAATACCTTTTCCCTCCAACAAATATAATAAAATATTCCATAAAAAGTGGATCTAGATCTGGTTAACCCATGCACCAACATCTAGAATGACCCAATATTTTGTTATAAATAGGAGGGTTTTTCCTACCATTCTTCACCTTTTGTTGCCTATTAGATCACTTTGGATCTATACACTTGGTCACCATTTTCTGCCATTTGCTGTGTGAGCTCCCTTTGAGTTCCATTCTTTGTGTGGGTCTTCTACACCAACAAGAGAGAGAAATCTTAGATCTGAAGTGCTGAGGACTTCCAAGAACCCATCCCATTGAGGGGAATTGGATACACCTTCTTGTTTTCCTCCCAGGTGCCCCATTAATATAAAAATTCTTTCAAAAAATGTTCTTGTCTTGTCTATTGGTATATGGAGCAAACCCTTACTTTTTCTGCTTAATGTCTTTCCATGCATAGATCTGGTTTTTTGCAGCTCTTTTATGTCTAACTAATCGCAGATCTGAAGATATTGGCAGCCACTTTTGTTGTTAGGGCTATTAGTTATGCGTAGCTAAAGTGGTCCTTTTTCGTACACTTCGACAAAGGATTCATACTAACAAATGGCGACTCCACACGGGTTTTAAATTACGACCGCTGTCGTTTTTCATATTCCTGCATATCTAGCTACTTCAGACCCTAGGGTTTCTTTTCAGCTATTTATTTTTCCTATTTTATGTTGTTTTTCTCACATAAAACCCTAAAACATTAAAATTTCTAACTTCCGTGTGTTTCTGGCCCTATTGCGCAGGTAAGCGACACCAGCCGCAACTGAGACGACAACTTTTCTGAAAATCTGCTGCCAAGACAACCGGAATGGGGGGTCGCACTTTTTGGCCCATAAACTGCGACCTGGACCTCCAGTTCATACTTTTCTGCCCCTTTTCTGCGACCTGCACTGAAAACAGGTCAGAAACTGCGACCTGCCAGTTTTTTAGTGATTTTTCTGCAATTTTTCTGTGTTCTGCTGCAGCTTCTGTCAGGGTTTTCCAGCCTCTGTCTCAGCCCGCTTTGACCAAGTTCTGATATGTTTTTACTCATATAAGTTGGAACCTAGCCCCCTAAGGCTTTAGTACCCTCCACTTTTTGTGGAAGATTTTTAGCTGTTTCAGCCGTCTGTTTTTCAGAGCTTCAGCCTCCTTTTTTCCAGATCTATTACCTCCCTTTCAGATCCATTGAAATCAGCTCTTCTACCTCTCAAATCACCTCCTGAAGATTTGTTTGGATCTACTTTTAGGGCCTCCACCTTGCCCCCTCCGTATTTTGCTGATTTCCTTCCTTTTTCCAGCCACCTTGCCTCTGTCTTTTGGCTGTGATCTGCACCTCTTTTGAGCAGCTTTATCCTTTAGATCCCTGTCCCTTTTGACCTTAGATCTATTGGCCTCTTTTCCGTGTGTTTTGCCTAGATTTTTCCCTTTCTTTTCAGATTAGTTTTGAGAGACCCACCTTCTTGGGTTAGATAGATGCACAAGTAGCTGTTATTTTTTTTGTTATTTCAGCATTATATACTGTTCTCTGTAGGTTTATTTTCAGCTACGCAGCACACTTTTTTCTTGCTCTCAAAACGGAAAGGGTTTAAAAATTAAAATTAACGCACGCCACACACTGACCCTAAGTGAAGAAGCGCCTGGTTAACACCGCCTGGCAAAGACTCTAAAATCAATTGTCACTGCACCTCTTCTGCCCTTGACCTCACTTGATTCTGTCCCTTTCTGCCCCTTTCAGTTTCCTTCTTCCTTTCATCATTGCGACCCCAAGGCGCCTTTCCCGGAGACTTCTTGGCCTTCACCCTCAGTTTCCGTTCGATCGACCTGCTCCGACCCGCCGTCGTCGAGCCAATCCTCCTCCGAGTCCGCACTCCGACTCCTCTCCTGATTCATCGGGTTCCCCTTCTCCTCCTGGTTCTCCCCCTACCACCATGTCTGGTCCAGGGCCTAACGCTAGCGGTTCTCCCGGCCCTAATGTCGGCCCGACTACTAGCGGAACCGCCACAGGAACGACCCCGGCCACCCCCTTGCTGCCGTACATTGCAGGCCTCAGCCTCCCCGATTTCAATCAGTTGATCAACGACCCTATCCGCCACGATGTTGGTTGGCCTGCCATGCCAACCAAGCTCCCTTCCGACATCCCTAAATTCGAAGGCCAAGCTGGAGAAGATCCAACCAATCATGTCCGATCTTTCCACATGTTGTGTTCCTCTAATTCCATTACCGATGACTCCATCCGTCTTAGTTTGTTCCAACACACGCTTACCGACGAAGCTTCTAAATGGTATGTTGAACAAGCCACCTCTTCCCATACCACCTTTGCGACCCTTGCCCAGGCCTTTTTGTCTTATTTCCAGCTCCCTCTCCGATACGACACTGGCACGGAGCTCTTGACTTCCTTCAAGCAATCCTCTTCAACCCGCCTTTCCGCCCATGTTTAGGAATGGCGAAGAAGACGGAGCTTATGTCGAGCCCCTCCCTTCGAAGATCGGGTTTATATGGACTGGTTCCTTTGCACCCTTCCTGCTCCCATCGACAAGGATGTCGCCTCCCATTTTCCTCAAACCGAAGAAGCCGCCCTCCAAATAGCCTTGAAATATGACCTGATCTACGCTCAATCTGGTTATGTTTATACCGTTCTTCCTGACCTCCCCAGGCCCGGTGGCGCTAACGCCCCTGGGGCATCTCATTCCACCGACGGTATCGTTGGAGCCCTTTCCCATCCATACGCTCAACCTCCTATGGGCTATGGTCTCCCTCAGGGAGGGGCCAGCTCCTCCAGCACTCTTCCCCCTCCCGGTAGCATGTATCCAAGATATGGCATGCCTCCTCCTTTTGCCCAACCTCCTGCTTACCTCAATGTTGCCCAACCTAACCACTACCTTTATCCGCAGCCTAGTGCGCCAGCTCCTCCAGCATATGTGCTTCCATCTCCCTTGCCTCCTCCAAACCCGCAACAGCACTTATAGCCTCCTCCAGGGCAAGTATTTTCACAGCAGGGCGCGACTAATCCCCCTTCTTCTCAAAGAAGGCGGAGAGGCAACCCAAACCAATATGCCCCTGATACCCGTGGACCCAATCCTGGTGTGGACCCTAACACTGCCAACCTGCAACAGGGCACTCAGCCCAAGCCGGACAGACCGCTTCGCACAAATAAGCCTTGTTCGTGTTGCGGTGTTTATGGTCATTACACCCATGATTGTCCCCTCTTACCCCAGATGCGGCAGATGTGGGAGTCTCAAGCCACATTACGTGGATAGCACGCCTCCCCTCATGCTCCTCCTAATGTGGCCACTACCCAGCCAGCTGTGTTTACTGATCCTTTCCCTCAGTAAGGATTCGTGGCTACCCAACCGCCTGACAGCCAGGTCGCCACCCCCCCTTCCCTTTCTGGTTCCTCCGATTACCAGATCCTTATGATGCACTTCGATCCTTCTCCGACCATCGACCTTCACCTTCAAACTCCTGGGGCCTCACCAAGCACTCTAAACTCTCTCCCCGCTTCGCCTCCGTCTCCGGCCTTTTCTTCAGTTCTACGTATTCTTTCGACACCGAATGGCCCCTTACATATCCCTCAACCCAAAGTTGAGGTTCATACCAAGATTCCTAAGGGACCATTACATCGAAACGCCGTCTCCGGCCGAGTCGCTCATTCGTATAGCATAGTAGATGATTCTCCTCCAAGACAATCTCCCCGCCGCCATTTCACACCGGAACTCCTCCAGGCCGTGGCTCTTCCCAAAGAAGGCTCTACTATCCGCCGTGGGCGCCGTAGATCCCGCTGATGACGATCCTGCTGATGACCAAATGATTGTTTTCGACGCCACTCTATCGGACCATCCTCCTCTTCCTCCTTCCGTCGCCTTCCAAATCCCAGTCAAAATCTGGAACGCCAACGTATCCCGGTGTATCATTGATGAGGGGGCATCCACCTGCGTGATGTCCGCTTCGGTTTGGAAACAAATCGGATCCCCTGAGCTGGCCCCTTCCACGATCACCCTTCGAACGTGGGACGGTCATGCCTCCCAGCCCATCGGCCTGTTTCGTAATTTTCCTATCACCCTCGCCGGTAAGACTGTTTGCTTTGACGTCGAAGTCATCGATGCCCCGCTAGATTAAAACATTCTATTGGGGCGCAGCTACACCTATGCTATGTCTGTTGTCCCATCCGCGGTCTTTCGCAATATGTCTTTCCCCCATAATGGAAAGATAGTCACCATTGACCAGTTGACATATCATGAGCCAAAATCTCAGACCTCCCCTGAGATGACCATCTCTTCTGTAGCCAACAAGAAAATCGTCGATTCCTTGACCAGTGTCTCCCCCAGTGTTTACAAAGATTCCTCCCTGCTTGGAACTTTCCCTAACCTTCCCCCTCCTCCTGTCACCGATCCTAGCTTATCGAATGTTTTCATGATGCAATCGTCCCAGGCTGCCCGTAAGCGGCCTGCCTCGGCTAGTCAGCAACCTCCCCCTCGCCCTCTGCAACCCGCTCCTAGCCATTCATCTCAGCCAGCCAGACCTCCTCCTTCTGGCCCTCCCCCTACAGCTGGTATCCCTAAACCCCTTTATCCTCCTGGATCGGTTCCCCCTGGCCTTAACCATATCGAAGCCGTCCCTCCTGGTCATTACCCTGCTGGGCAGATCCCTTTCCTAGCTCCCCCTCCCGGAGTATATTCTGTCCCCGTCATGACCACCCTCTCTCTCCCTAACTTGACCTTGGGCATACCGGTCTGGTACCTTGATCCCCTAGCCGCCACCCCTCCTGGTCACCCCAAACCCTACATGGCTTTGACACCGGTTCAACCGGTCCCCCTCACTTCCTCCGTTTCCATTGTGCCCCCCGCACCTCCACAGGACCCTTCTCCTGTCGTGACGGCTCCCGGGAAGAAAGGCAAAGCCCGCAAGGGGGCACCTAAAAACAAGAACACCACGACTGACCTGGCCCCTCCTCTGCTCGCGAAGCCTTGCGCCTTATGTGATGTCACCGGTCATGCCACCCATGCTTGTCCCGAGTTGCCCCGTATTCAGCCCATGGTTAAAGTCGCGTTCCCCGAGTCTACGGTCCCTGAAGCCTCCATTCCTTCTTCGTCCGTAACCAAGAACCCCAAGACTCTCCGCACCAACAAACCCTGTGCTTTGTGCGGCATGCATGGCCATTACTCCCACCATTTTCCTCACCTGATGCATTACCGCGCCTCTTTAGAGGTGATCCGAGAGTATGAGGTTGAAAAGAATCAATCCACCTCTCCCATCCTTGTGCAGTACGCTTCAGGTCAGCCTGAGGATCCCCCCGCTCCCATCGACATTCCCCCCCCTGATGTTCAGATGATGGAGTCTACTGTAACCATTCTTTACCTATCCTCCTCTGCGAGACACTTGGAGCCTAGCCCCCCTGCATCCTCCCCTGTTGTGTCCCTTGACCACCCCTTTCCTAACCATACACGAGATCACCCCACCCGTGTCTCTGTTGACCTCCGCAGCCCGAGTCCTCACCATACTTCCAATAGCCCTCATATACCACCCTCTGATTTGTATATGAGTCATAGTCATCCTGCTCCTTGTACTCCCTCCCGCGGTTGCCGCCCGATGACTTCTGTGCACTCACACTGCTGTCATTGCCTCTCCTCCCCTCATTTGTTGTTCTTGTCACACCATTTCACAGGACCCCCCGTCCACACCCTTTATCGGTTACGCCGATGGTGCAAGTCGTTACTCCCAGAATCTAGCCTCGGCAGGTTGGGCCATCTTCACCCCCTTGCATGCCCTTGTTCTTTTAAACGAGGTCTGCATTGGTTCTGCCACCAACAATCAGGCCGAATATGATGCAGTGCCTGGTCTCTTAGCCGATGCCCTCTTTCATCGCATCCTCCATCTGCACGTTCGTTTGGATTCCCTTCTTCTTGTAATGAAACTAAATGGTGTTTATCGTGTGCATAACCCTGTGCTATTTAGATGCTATTTACGAGTGAAACTCTTGATATGTGCATTTGAAACCATAACTTTCAACCATGTACCTCGGGAACAGAATCACTATGTAGATAGTATTGCAAACCATGTTCTAGATTGGAATTTATCACACACATTTCATACAAGACAATAACATTCATAACCATCAAAAAATGATGCATATCCATAATATGTGTCGCAAAACATGTGTTTAGAGTCCATCTACTTGGATACATATGACATGCCCATAGGATGTTACAAAAACCCAAAACTGGGGGCACCACCTGCCCCTACATACATAATAAGGGGCACCACATGCCCCACCCCTAATCACTATCTGGAGGATCCTGGGCCAATGGCTTTGCCCCTGCAGCATGTAGATCGCGCATCGCCTGACCGGCCATCGCCATGCACCGCATGACACCTCACCACTCCAAGGGTAGACCAACACATGGCTCTATGAACTGGTCGTCTAAGTCCTGCCACCCGCGCTCTGATACTCTGGTCAACAACCTTTCGCATCTACAGCGGATGTCCTCCAGCAGGGCGGCTGCATCCTCATTATGCGCCGCTCTTGACCCACTCGAACCTGTAGCTCCAGATGCTGCCGGTCGTCCCATATATCCGGCCAGTTTTACCGGTGCTATATCTGCATACCAAAAGTACATGAATCAGTACCGTCAATTACTATTCAAGAAACTTTAACATGCCCACACAAGAATAGCAATCTGTCACTTACCATCGGGCCCCCAGACTCGACCAGGCGGAAGTGGTAGGTCCGGATCTCCACAGTAGCCCATCCCACTATAGGGATAGTCGTCTATGTACAATGGCATCTGATCCCAATGGGCAAAAAATTCAGGTCGAAACACTCGCCCGACCGCCCCTCCTCCTCCTCTGCACAGTAGCCGTCCCCAACGGTGCATCCTGGGCTCTCTTGGGCCCCCATCTGGAAGCTGTACACGAGGCCTCAAGGTCGGGATCTTCTCAAAGAAGAAGGCACACAACAAAGTCCCATATGAGCAATCATGGTTCACCTGCTGCCTACATAGCGACAACTGTCGCTTTAGCGACACCAACATCATTTGGGCCCACCCATAGTAGGTCCCACCCAGCACACTCTCCACTATCATCATCTGCCCCCCAGTGATGTGATGGAGTGCATGGTTGCCCAAGATACGCAGCACAGCTGCGGCCACTGCACGGGTTTCTAGCCTCTCTAGATCCCCGATCGGTATTCGAGTCCCCTTGACTTGGAGACCCGGTCGACAATGATGCTCCACGAACTCCATGATATGCCGCCCCCGCGGCAATACTGGCTGTGTGTTTCCCACCATCCCCAGTGGCGACCGTGGGGCTTCAGCAGGGGACACATGACGGCCCCCCCGGGACTCCGGTCGGGCTTGGTCCCCGTGCTCACATCACAAAGACCTCTCCATCTTGATCCCGAGAATCGATAATCCGGGCCATGAAGGTTCCCCTTTCATCAAAGTGTCTCTCCAAAACTTGAGAACCCCAAATATGGCTACAATACACTACGTACGCCCATCCACCCGGATCTCTTCCCGTAGTGTCCCCGGGATTTCTCCGTTGAACCGAATTCTAAGAATTTACTAAAACATCATTTTTGTCGCCATGACGGGGAAAACCATAACCAAACACCAAAACCCACTTCAGCCACAAAATAAGACGAAACTCTCATCTCCCCCTGTGCTCGCATTTTTCTGCATTTCGGGGACAGTCGCACTTTTCCTGAACTTACTCAGTCATGTTTTTGGCCTGCAGGCGCCCGCCTGTAGAGATGAAGGAGGGGCTGTTTCTGGATTTCTAGGCCCTAAACTGAAAATTTAATCCATCAAAATGCAAGAGAAAGGTTAGGCCTCTTACCTGCAACTGACGGATCTCGATTCCAACGGTCGGTTTTTCCGCTACGTTCGCCGCAAGATTTAGGGCCTTCTCTCCTCTCTACATTCACCACAGCAACAATAGCAAATGAGTGATTTTGGAGGGAAAACTGCCTTATTAAAAGAGAACCCATGTTTCTTCTTTCGACTACTGCGACCACACCGTAGCCCCGTTTGACGAACCGTCTGCACCATTGGAAAGCTCTCACCGAGCCCTCAAATGGGTATCTGTTAGTTTTGTGTGATAGGATACTTCACCACGACACATTTTGTCCAAGAAGGGTCACTTCACCTCTCCTTAAAATCGAATTTCCTCACTTACGACACTTGTACTTGGGGCACCATCTTGCCTCCTTACTTGTCTTCATTCGTGTCAATTTTCGTCATGAGTTCCCATCATGTACTCATGTTTCCACGGTCCCCCATTGGGGCCTTTACTGTGTGGCAGCACCATCGAGTCACCCTTGTTTAGAGCATCCAAGTTGAGTCATCATTCCCTCCATGAAGTCTATACCGAGTCCCTTTGTACCCCACTATAGCCCTCCATCCTTCATTGCTTGGTCTCTCTCTTGTGTCGCACATTATGACCTTCAGTTCCACTGTCCCCCATCCCTGATGATGTTGTGTCAGTCGCTGCCATGTCATTCATGCCCTTTATGCTCTAGCAAGGGAAGTCATCCATTAGCTACTCGGTCCTTTCCACTTCACTATCATCATTAGTGTCAGTCTGTCCGTCGCTCTACTCTTTTCTCTCGTGCCTTAGTTGAGGGTCTCTCATTGCCTCAACTATGGCGGACCTCCTTCTGTCGACATCAGCTCATTCATTCCAGAAGCCAGGTCTAGAGGGTGGTGTACCTTGGTTCCAGCTTCCACTCTTGTTCAGTGCCTCGGATCAGGAAAAGGGATATCTCCTTTCCCTTGGGCTTGATTGTTTCTCCAGATCCTTTCAGCATGATCGAGATCCGTATACTTGATGGTCTAGTGATCCAGCAGTAGCTCTTGATGATTCCCCGGGTGTGTGTGAGATGTCTCAACCCTCATGAGGGGGTGGCCCTGCAGGTAGCCCCCCACATGCCTGGATGACCTCTTCATTGCAGCCTTCGATGCAGCTCCAGATATTTGATGATGTTGGCCATAGCCACTTGCAGCGCCTCTTTGACTTGCATGTATCAGTCAGATTTTGTGAGCCCTTCCCCATTTACAGGGGGCATTTGGGTTGTATTTGTATCTCATGTACTCAGATATTATTGTACAAGTCTTGGCTGTTATCCCAGGCACAACATGTATGTGGGATTCCTCATTGTATTTTTATCTGGCTCATGATTATGCCAGATGTACTTTATGGTTCGGTCCCTTGTTTACTGGACACACTATTCTTTTGTACTTTGTCTCGGCGGGCATAGGTATGCCTCCCCCGCCGCCTTCAACACAGGTACCCTCTCATAAAAAGAGACTTGTTGCACCTGCGAGTCTCGTCTCCTCAGGGTCTAGTCCTTCAGCACACTATCTACCTCACATTTCTCTCTCCGACATCCCTTTTGTTGTCTAGTGATTGTGTTCTTACAACGTACTTCGGTCATACGATTTGCTCCTGACACTCGCACGCTGGGGGGCAATCTGTTACACCATTTTTTGGTCATATAACCTATTATCATTAGATGGACCCAAGTACACCATGTAAGACCAATTTTACCCTAAGTAAAATTGCTTTCACTATGTTAAAACATGAAACCCCAAAAGGAAATATTAAACAAACCTATATTTGTTTGATTTTCCTCATGGAATAATTAATTAAACCATAATTTAATTATTATTCCCAGTCATGTTTAACCCAAAATCAAAGAAATTAATTAGATAAACCTTTATTTATCTTATTATTTTCTAGGAATAATTATTTAAACCTTATTTAGATAATATTCCTCTGGCTGCGCCACCATAAAACTCGCGCAAGGGTAAGAATCCTCCTACCCCACCTCCACCGCTGCCTGCAAATGATATGGCTGCTTAGATGAAGCTACCTACTTTTAAGGGTTCAGGGGATGAGGATATGGATCGATTTTGGTTCGTGGTAAACGTGGTGTGGGCTGCGCAGAATGTTAATAATGATGTTGTAAAAAGAGCACATATATCAATAGCCTTTGAGGGGCGGGCTCTGTATTGGTTCATGGGATACATTAATCAACATGCGAATCCTGTAATATAGTAGATCAAGGATGCCCTGAAGCAGCAGTTCTGAAAACATAAGTCTATTCTCAATGCGTAGTAGAGTTGAAAGATATTAAGCAAGGACCTACGGAGTCTATCTAACAAATTGGCCAACGGCTGAGGAAAGTCATTAGTGATGGAGGATTTTTTTATGATGAAAAATAGCATAAGGAATGGTTCATCGCCATGCCATTACTACATCTTCATAGAGCTATGGGTCAGTAGAAGATTGATTAACATGAAGAAGACCTAGATATTGCCATGAAGCTAGAAGATGCACCAAGGGATGATGCTCAATTTGGGGCGCTATAGATCCAGAGCCAGCTAGAGGAGATGCACTTAGAAATTGAGAATTTAAGGAGGGATCAAGGTAAATAAGCTAGCATGGATGTATGGTGTATACGTTGCAGGGTATCAGGCCACACCAAGGATCAGTTCCCTATGTTTTCAGATTATATGTAGGTTGGGGGACCAAGTCCATTACGACCAAGAGATATTTCTGGACCAAGTACCCCCACACTGTGGTGCACCGATTTTCAGGTAGCAGGGAGACATGATATAGACCATTTCCAACGGTTAGGTGCCTATATCCCAGAACTGAAGAAACAATGGTGCATATTCTACTCGTCGGTGGGACATGATGAGCACAACTACCAGACATATAACCTAATGATAGATAGGGGAACCTATACAGGGTGCAAGTTGACCCTTCATCGCCAGCATCTCCCTCTAGGCGAGGAGGATCCCCTGCAAGAGGGTGGGGAGGAGGGAGAGGCAGAGGTGCAGATCGAGGAAGAGGGAAAATAATTTTATACAACTATGGGGATGCTAGAAATTATGCAAGAGACTGCCCGAACCCTGAGCGTCGATCCTGAAGGTATTGTAGATAGTTCGATCATGTAATTGAATATTGTCCTATGATCATATCTAAAATGCAAGAAAAACAATAGACGCCAATGCAAAATGTATAATGGGTTAAGGCTGAACCATGCAATGATGGGCCCAGTGTTAATATAATTATGTGCAGTCACATTGCCATTGTAGGAGCCGAGGAAAAATCTGCTTCTGAACCACTAATCAGTAAGGCCTTTGGCAAAAATGAAAGCGTGGACCTCCAGAAGTAGAAATAGACCTTCATCGAAGCTAGGAAGGATTTTTCTAGGGACGAAGCATCCACCTCTAGGACTTCTGTGGATCTAAAAGCAGATGAAGAAATTAAGCCATTCCTTCAAGCATGTATGAAGTTACTGCACAATCATAAGGCGATGGAGAATCTCCAAGTATTAATAGACAACTGTGCATGAAAGGAAGCCCCCCAAACGAAGGTTAAGGATGTGAATAAGATTTATAATAAAAATAAAAGGACTAATCGGGAGATGCGTATGACTGCACAGATTGGAGAATATGAGATGGACCAAGTCATCCTGGATCTGGGATCGAATGGAAATGTCCTACCCAAAAAAACCTAGAAAAGGATGGGAGAACCCAAATTGGAGTGGTCCACCAGTCAATTATGTATGGCTAACCAACAAAAGACCATTCCATTAGGTAGTCTAACGAAGGTTGTGGTAGACATTGTGGGAGTTAAGGTCTATGCAGATTTCGAGGTAATCCATATTGTGGATGATGCAAACCCTTACCCTACACTCTTAGCACTAGATTGGGATATTGACATGGGAGGTATCATCAATCTTAAAAGGAGGAGCATGGTCTTCGAGAACGATGGTACATGGGTAATAGTCCCCTTGGATATCATGGAAGGTGAATGATATATAGATCTAGTGCATGAAGAGGAGGATGTTGACCATATTTACAAACTAACTACCTGGGATGATGATTAGATAAACCCTATAGCTAATGGAATGTTGTGTTGGGAGAAATACAACACATGTCTCTTAGACTTGAATGGCGAGATAGAAAATTGGCAGAACCGGTTGCATGATGTGTCTGCGCTGCAGTGCCTCAAGATTAGGAAGAGCTTTTGATGCATCTCCTCAGAGGTAAGAGAACTTCCATACTGTGATGGTTTTGGTAGTGTTAAGGAATTTCTTAAAGCATTAGAAGCAGATGTCCCTGAGAAATGAAGATTCTGGGAACTTGACTTGGCTATGCCCGCGACCCCTATGCGGTGGTGGGAAACCCACAAGGGGGATTTTCAGAACTAGGAGGAACGCCAAAAAATGATGATCCTATGATTTGAACCTCTAGTCAACCCACCCATGGAGCTCTTTTCGAGCTGTGGGAACCCGAAAAAGAACTTGGATATGTGGATGGAGGTATGGAATGAAAGGAAATAGAATGAGTGGGTCCATATGTTTATTCACACCTTAGGACCTATCCCCACCACCTAGTATTTAGATGCGGAGCTACACTAGCACACTCGCCATTGGGGTACAATGACAGAAGATTTCGTGGTGACATTTTCTTTAGTTGGAGGGACGGAGAAATTGGATGAAGCCTTGCAAGATATATATGCTCTTGTATTTGATGCATATTTACCTTGGAAAGAATGTGTTGCGCTGGCTAGGGATGCACAGATGCAGGATATTGTCAACTTTCAGAATTTTTCTGTAGAGGACTGTGATGAGGATCCTTAGAATATCACCATCCTAGAGTTGGAAGGAGAGAGCACAGTTGCAGGACCCCTATTGTAGACAATCGATGTTACCAAACCATTAAAGTTGATGGAAGTCAACATTGGGATGGAGGAGCAGCCCAATTTGGCCAAAATTGGGGATTACTTGGATGATGATACTGTTGGGAAGATTGTGGAGCTGCTGACTGAATATCAGGACCTATTCCCTATGAAGTTCTCTGAGCTCATGGGAATCATAGGAGATCTGGGTGTCATGAAAATCACCTTGAAACCAGACCCATGACCTTTCAAGCAGCGGCCATATCGGTTGAACCCTAAGTATGAGTAAAAATTCAAGGAGGAAATAGATAATATGGTGGCTGCAGGTATCATAGAGCCAGTAGAACAGTCTGATTGGGTAAGCCTCATGGTGGTCCAAGAAATAAAAAACAAAGGAGAAATAAGGATCTGCGCAAGCTAAATGATGCCTGCATGCATGATCCCTTCCCTACGCCATTCTTTGATGAAATACTAGATAATGTGGGAGTTCAAGAAGCCTTCTCATTCACTTATGGGTTTTCAGGGTACCATTAGACCAGAATTTCACCTGAAGATTGGAGTAAGACAACCTTCGCAACCGAATGGGGATCCTTCCAATACATTCTCATGCCATTCAGAATAAATAACACCCCTTCTATTTTATCACATGTAGTTGTGGCGGTATTCAAAGAATTCATCCATAAGTTTCTAGAGGTTTATTTTGATGATTGGACGGTATTCGGATTGGTGAAGAAGCATGTGTCGATCCTGCGCATGATGTTTGATACCTGCAGAAAACACCAGATCTCAATGAACCTGAAGAAGTGCATATTCTACATACCGTTTGAAATTTTTTTGGGGCACATTGTATGTCAGTAGGGATTGATGATTGACCCAACCAAGATTGCGGTTATCGTCAATTTACCAGTACCCACCACTGAGAAACAGCTGCACTCCATATTAAGACACACAAGTTACTAAAAGAAGTTTATTTAAGGGTATGCCTTGATCACTGTGCCATTGGAAAAACTGATAAAGAAGGATGTGTCCTTTTTCTTAGATGAGGAGTGTCAAAATATTTTTGAGCTACTGAAAGAAAAGATGGTCACTGCACCTATTCTAATATTTCTAGATTGGGCAAAGATCTTTCATGTACATGTGGATGCATTAGGAATATCTCTGGGGGTTGTCTTAGCACAGCTAGGAGAATGATACATTGATCATCTAGTTGCTTTTTCTAGTAGGAAACTCTCCAGTGCAAGGCACAACTATTCTACTACCGAACGAGAAGGACTGGAAATGGTGTATGCCCTGCAGAAATACATGCACTATCTATTGGGAGGGCACTTAAAAATGTTCACTGAGCATTCAGATTTAAAATACCTGGTTAATAAGCCTATGTTGGGGGGGAAGATATATAGATCTCTCCTGCTATTTCAGCGGTATGATTTTGAGATTATTATGAAGCCCGAGAGACTGAACACAGGACCTGATCACTTGTCTCCGATTGGGAGTGGGGAAGAGCCAACTAGTCTGGAAGGAGCATTACCTGATGCACAATTTTTTTCTATCAAGGTGGTTGATGAGCACTTTGCGGACATTATTCACTTCTTGAACACTGGGAAGATACCTAAAATCTATTTAGTAAAATAGAAAAGGGAGTTGGTGGCCCGCGCAGCTGATTTCACTCTAATTTCCGGTCAATTAATCAAGTTGGGAGTGGATGAGGTATTGTGGAGGTATGTATTAGAACATGAGAGACAAGTTATCTTGGCTGAGGCCCATGGAGGGGTGGTATGAGGCTACTATGCAGGGAAATCCATAGCGCAGAAGGTGCTGAGGGTTGGGTTGTGGTGGCCCACATTGCATAATGATGCACATGAGTCTTGCTGAGCCTGTGACGCATGTCAACAAACCAAGAAGCCTTCACGCAAAGACAAAATTCCCCTGCAACCTCAAATGGATTTGTAGGCATTCGAAAAATGGGCTATAGAATTTGTAGGCCCGATTAATCCCTTGGGAAAGAAGATTGGTGCACTTTACATCATTACTGCCACTGATTATGTGACCAGATGGGCGGAGGCAAATGTTGCTAAGGATTGTACTATAGATACTGCTGCGCACTTCAAATTCGATCATATTCTGACCAGGTTCAGTTGCCCGAAAATCTTGATGAGCGATAGAGGTACACATTTTGTTAATGAAACTATTGAAGCTTTGATAGTAGAATTTCAGATCCATCAGAAAAAAATTACTCTGTATCACCCACAAGCTAATGGCATAGTAGAGGCTTTCAATAAAATTTTGGTGAATGCACTTACCAAAATCTATAATGCCAATCAGGATGACTGGGACGTGCACATCCCTTTGGTGCTATGGGCCTATCAAACTACATGCAAGAAGCTGACAGGAAAGACTCCTTTTAGGATGGTCTATGGACAAGAGGTTATCATGCCCATGGAATATATCGTCCCCAGCCTATGCATTGTGGCTTTTATAAATATGGCGGAACCTGACATCATGAAGGTATGCTTGGCACAACTAGTTGCCTTCGAAGAAGATCGGTTTATTGCTAATTTTCATCAGTAAGTATAGAAAGCACATGAAAAATCTTGGCATGACCGACACATTTGATAGAAAAAGTTTCAAGAAGAATATTTGGTTCTTCTCTATGACAGTCAATTTGTATACCACCCAGGGAAGTTCCATAAGCACTGGTTGGGACCATATATAGTAAAATAAATCACTGATGGTGGTGCGGTGCACTTGGCCACGCTGCGCGGATAATACCTTCCCGAGTACGTTAATGGCAGCCATTTGAAACCATACAGGGACAATCCTATGCCTACCAAATGACTATATGGCCAAAGCATTAGAATTGGAGGATCTTCATGCACTATGAGGAGAAGGCAGGTACAATGGACGTGTAGTCGTAGTGCAAAGGTGAGGTGGTGCGGGAAGGTGCAACTAAGGCACGAGGGTAGTGCACAGTTAGGAAAACTAGTCGTTGTAACCATGCAATGAGGGAGAAAAATATAATTTTCATTGGGATTGGTGTCCTGACTGCATTTAATGAAGCAATCTCAGGAGATTTTTTACCGTTCCTATAGTGGTACTGGGAATTTAATGGTAACCTGACTGTTTTTACTATGGGCAGCTAACAATAAGAAGGGTGGGGGTTTTAGTTGGCCCCTTTACTATGTTAACAATTGGTACACCATGAGCCTCTATAAACTCTGTTATCTGACCACCTAGGTGATCTGCATGTCTGGTTGCGAATCCCCTTCCGACGCCAGTAACCCTGAATTCATATTCTGAGCTAGGATGGCAGCCACCAATCCTACAGAAGATATTTCGATGCCCCTCATGGCATTTATGGTGGAAGAATCAGACGAGGTCTGAGAAGTGGTTCTAGAGATGGAGGAAATTGCATCCACCCCGGTGAAGTTGAAGGTGAAGATGAAAGGCAAGGTAAAAGTGTCAAATTGGGCTACATCTATGCCCTGCACCTCCTTGAGGAATGTTCCATCTCCCAGAAAATTTTTTATGGAGCGACCCACGAAAGGTTACCCATCCAAGCGACCAATGATTGACGAACCACTGTAAGGAGAGTCAGTTTCTTGGTGACCACCATATGTTAAGCCACAGAAGCCTTTGGTGCATAAGCCGTAGAACCTTGATGCGGTCCAGGACCACCTAGAGAAGCCCTTATGTCCCCAAGAGGTCCCTGTGTTTGGCGAAATTCACGACATGCTTCCCTAAATGAATTTTGATGATTATGATCTCGCCAATGACATCACATTCCAGAGCTAGCCCCTAAAAATTACTTGGAGCACGTCCTATATGATATTGTCCTGAAGGTAGAACCAATGTTGTGGGCATGTAGATTTCACAACGTGGGTGTCCTCAACATGCTTAGGATACCCTATTTTGGGTGGTACCCCATTACCAGCCTCTACATTCGCCAATTATTGACCCTGGTCTACAATGGTGCACTCTGTATCCAACGAAGAAGCCCAATTGATGCCACACTAATCCAAAGGATCATTAGCCTGCCTATGCGGGGGCCCCATCTACTGAAGGGATTTAGTAAGAGTACTGAGATGAAGGTTTCCAAGTAATTAAAGGATACATATGCGGTTGAGCGGGACAAACATGGATTTTTGGTCTAGACCATCAATGATCAGGTGGTGCGTGTGGGCACCCTGATCCTGGGGTGTAAGCTTATGCAGAAATGTTAGCCAAAGACAGTTTTGGTGCATGTCATTACCTTCGTGGAAAAGTGAAAAAAAAGGGTTACTCTATAACTGATCTCAATTCCTCTGTGAGAAGATTATAGAGAACATGTGCGAGTCACAAGAAATGGGGAAGCCATTCTGCTATTCGTGGCTTCTATTATTGATTGTTCTGGTCGAATGGGAAACCCTAGAGGACACAATACTTCCCAACATCAAGGCTGAAATTTGTGAAGAGGCGCGTTATGTAAATTTATGGGATTCAATGAATGCAAAGCGGATCAAAGAAAACAATAATTTCTGGGTTATGTTTTCCAGCGCATTAACTCAGATGATTAATTCCCAACCATGCCTCTCGCCTCCTGTATATGAGAAGTATAAGAGTGTGGTGACGTTTTAGATCATAATGCATCACATCATGATCAAGGCCCATAATATCCCTAATTGGTATCCCTTAGCCTACATGGTTATATAAGAGTTGGTTGATTAGGTTGTCGCCTCGTGGCCAAAGTCGTGGAAGACTGGGTTGGGCCCTACAAAGCCAGTCACGTTGTCCACATCCGGGAAAGACACATACATTAAGGATACCACCCCAACAGAGGCATCCTCGGATTCACCTAACACAGTGCCCATAGGTACCACTGCGGGGTACCCAGAGAGAAGGGGAGACGAGCAAGACACCAACGAAGACCTGGACGATGATGACGCTAATGAAGCATACATATATCAGGAATTAGGTAGTGAACACGCATAGATAGACCCTAGTGGATTAGATGGGCTTGGTGGAGCTAGTATATAATCATCACATGGCCTTAAGCACAGAGTAGAAACTTCTAAGGGACCACACAAGAAAAGGAAAGGGTCTAAGATGGGCAGGGCGGAGGTAGTTACTATGACTGAGGAGGACCTCAAAAAAATTATTGATGTCGTCACCTTGGCACCTGAGGATCGATGGAGCACCATAGAGGCTCAGTAAAAGGCTATGGTAGAAGCCCTGCAGTCTAGCTTACAGGTTCTGTAGCTGAAGGTTGATACCTTGCAAGCGAGCGTCAATCAAGCGAAGCCGGTTCAAGCAAGTGTACAACAAGAGAGGCTGGTACCCACGAACCTTCCTATCCAGAACAATTGTCATAGCCACAGGAAGTAGAGTCTGTTCCTTCCCAGTTGTTGTGGTATCCCTGAATCTAACAGACTTATGCGCCCAATTCCACGCATGCTCTGAGGTTGGCCTTGACCTGGCCCGATTTCTGAGTGCTCAGCTCCACGCATTTCACACCTTCATTTCGGAGGAGCTTCAGGACAGGGAGGTGCGCACCCAACAATAGATCGGTGTGGTCGAGCATGTCGCAACTACCAAGGTGGAAGAATCTGGGCAGGCTCAGATAGCACAATAGGCAGCCTTGGCTCAATGGTGGAATTAGAAAGTTCCATCGACCGATTATGTGGTGACATCCTTGACATTTATATCCTAGCCTCGGCCGTACCGTGAGTTAAAGTCAAAAGCCTGGTTGCAACTCTCAAAGCCTCGTGGTCGAAAGTTCAATCGGTAAAGGAAAAATTTGAATATTATATTGCAGTGTTGCAGGCACAGGTGAAGCCCGAGACTCCCCCTAAAGTGTGCATGCAGTGAACAACTACAATTTAGAACACGGTGGCTAGAATTTTAGCATCTATCACATATGGCTCCTCCTAGCTTGACAAAGCCATGGGCCTATGGACTTTAGTGGAGACAGATCCTCTATTCAAGAAAATCAATAAATATTTTTGCACGAAAGAGTAGGAGTTCGATGACTTACAAGAAGTTCTCCCTACCCTCATCCCTGCTTAGCGAATGGCATGCCTTCAGACCAGCCAGGTGCTGCAAGGCAAGGTATAGTAACTCCGCTGTCGAAAGCAAATCGTCACTGATCACATCAACCCTTGGGCGGTGGAGGCCTTGCAGCTCTCTTAGGACCTTGATGCTGTTGTCCATAGTATGAACCACACGATGAAGCAGGTCACTCTGGCCGCTGCAAGGCCTCCATCAGAACATTTGGTCGAAACTGTGCAGAACGCCGCAACCCAAAGTGTAGGTATCTTGATCCACTTTTTTGTGTCTATTGAGGCACTTGAGCTCGAAATGAAGGTCCCACTGTTGCTATGACTCAGGATAAGTCAAAATATTGTGATCGGGGCCTGTTGGAGTGGGGTCCCCTGCATACAATTATGATATATTTTTGTAATATTTTGTAATAGTTTAGGCTGGCATAGGGGCTTTGGAGCAGGTCAAAGCCCCTAATGAATTTTAATGGGTCAAAGGGTAGACCAAGGGTCCACAAACCACAGTTTGTGGACCATAAAGTAGTGCAGGCTAAAATAGTGTAAATATATGAATAAGATCAAGTCTAGAGGTAAGCTTCAGATTAAGTCTAAAGAAGAATATTGGATCTGGGTACGTTTGTGTGGAATTTTTCTGGGTAGGGATCTTGTTGGCTGTGTGCGCAGAGACCCTAAGTCCTACTATGTGCGGACCCCACTTGCTGTGTGTGTGGGCTAGTAAGGAGTCTGTAATTGGAATCTGAATTATTAATGAATGAAAAGACCTTTTGCTGATATTGGAATATCTTTGTGTTCTGTTATGGGTTGCGCTATATGTTGATTTTTGATTTATGTCTGCGTGTTGAATGTTGTTAATTAATTGATGCACATGTGGATGCTATGTTTTAGAGAGTAATGAATGCATAGATCTGGTTATGTTTGATCACATTGCTTCTGTTAACTAGTTATCTTATGGTTTACGGGCTTAGTACGAGCTATTTAGTCAAGTATATTGTTAATCAGGTTTCTAGTTAGGGCTTCCTCAGTGTAGTCATGTTCTAGATCTAAAGGAACCCGTTTCATTAAACTCTCTCTCTCTCTCTCTCTCTCAGGGTGCGGAAACCTGGTTCCATCACCCTCTGATACTACTTGTGGTGAGACCTTGAATTACGCAAGAAGGTCATTACAGAAAGGGCTTGTAGCACAGGGGTTTTCTGGTAAAACTCAAATATGAACTTGGGTCAAGACCCCTCAAACCAACAAAGTCTTTTCTCCCTCAACTAATTTTTCCTCAAACCCACTTCTTTCCTGAATTCTCTACGTGGTGGCACCATAGATATCTTCCTATAAATAAAGAAGTGATTTCTCCAAATAATTAAATCATATTATCAATTTCACTTGAAAGTATTTGCCAAGCCCTAAAAATAAAACCCGAAGCTTCCCTGCATCCTTTTTCCCCTAAATCACTAATGTATTTGTATAATAATCTTACATTTCGCCATAGAACTCATATATTTGAAACTTTTCTTCCTGAAAATTTTGAATTCCCCAGAAAGAACCCCCCATATCTTGTTACAATTTTCCCAGAAATATCAAAGCAAGTGATCTCTATGGTGGCTCGTTTACTTGGATATTACACAGATTAGTGGATTGATGAAGTAACATTAGGATTCTTGTTAGTATTCACAGTTGGGTAGAATCCTTCAGTATTATTCAATTACAATCAATTTTTTTCTAATGGTATGCATGAACAATTCTTGAAATTTAAAGATGGAGGATTTTTCAAATATCAGTTAATGTTAGTGTACTTAATGTTATATCATGACGCAGAAAAGTTCAAGTTTCAGTAGTAGAAAGTGGATGAGCAGGGGAACCCTTTGTCATTTATCCATCGGACTTGGCTGGTCAGAAGGAATTCAGAGGAAAATAATTATACAAATTTTGTAAATCATTTCCTTCAAATTTCTTTATGTTTATTGTCCTGTGATACTATACCAAGGATATCTCTAGAAATAAATAAAGTTTTGGATTTATGGGTCTTTACCCAGGTTTGGTTTTAAGGTTTTCCAACAAACCTTGATACTATTGGCCCTTTCGGAAATGGCCTGCTTACACAAGTCAAGGTCTCACCCGAAGTAGTATGGAAGGGTGATGGAACAAGGTTTCTGCACCTTGAGAGAGAGAGAGAGCATTAATAAAAGGGGGTCCCTTCATCTCTACAGACTTATGCAGGAGAAGCCCTACACAGAACCCTTTTTGTCGTATATTGGCTAAGCCCAGATCATAATTAACGGGTAATGTGAGTACAGTAAGTTATTCAGAGCTACACATTCCTTCTATCACATCCACATGTGCATTAGTATATCATCAATATTCAGTATGCAAACACAATCTTAGAACATAAACACAACCAATATTCGTAACACGGAAACACTAAAACATCATCAACAATGTTCTCATTCATTCACATTCAGATCCAACTTACAGACTCTAGTACCAGCCCATGCACATAACCAACAGGGTCTGCACATAGCAGGACTCGGGGTCTCTGCGCACACAACCAGTAGGAGCCCTTACCCAGACAATCAAAAAAGGTCCACCAGTTCGTATCCAAAATTAGTTTACTTCTTTCTTAAATTCTTCTAGACTCGATTTATTTATCTATTTATAGCGTCTTAGCCTTCGCTACTCTATGGTCCGCAAATTATGGTTTGCGGACTCCTGGTCTACCCTTTGACACATTAGAATACATTGGAGCTTTGACCCACCCCAAAGCCCCTACGCTAGACCAAGTATTACAAAAATATTACAAAACTGGACCAAAAATGCGGTTAGGGGACCTCGTTCCAACAATCCCCAAACAAAATCTTGTGACTTGTCCTGAGTCATAGCACCAGTGGGGTCTTCATCATTTCCTTGAGCCGCTCAATAGAGGCAACCAACAAGGGCAGAAAACCAATGCTCTGTGCAGCTACGGTCTGCACAATATCAACCGGAATTTCTGAAGTTTTTCCTTCAGTTGCGACGGTGATACTTTCCATGGTCTAGTTCAACTATCTTACAGCCCCTTCAAACTCCTGTGAAAGCTTGAGAGCTTCATTAGCCCAGGGCATTAAATGGTCATTGAGTACCTATGTCTTATTCCATAGCCCCACAATTTATCTTTTGAGCGTGTGGCTGGTCCGAAGGCGTTCTAGTCGCTGGGTTGGAACAAGGGTGGTCATAGTGGCTTCCATCTAGTCAAAATCTTGCTCCTTTTGGTGCAACTCCTAATATATTTGGTGAAGGAGAGAGTCACACTACACCCAAGACCATAATTCCATAGCAGTCTCAAAAAAAATGGTTCCCTGACTAATCTATGCGGTAATAGTGTTTGTTTCTTCAGTGACCAGCGTAGCTCGCTGGGCGTGCACTTCCAGGGGGGTCTCATGTTGTATCTTGGATTACAGCGATGCTATCTCAAGTTCTAAATCAGCCTTAACAGCTTGTACCTAAGTTTGAGATGTGCCTTCAAGGAAATTACCAAGCCCTCAACCTTCTCCTACAGCGTAGTGGAGGCAATAATTACTTCCGACATGTCTTCACAGAACCGGTCTATCAAATTCTCTAACGCAGCCTACTGCGTGATGGTGGAAATGTGTGCCACCTACGCCTGGGTAGCTTCAACAGCTTGATTCATAATACTATGCTCGACCTCGCTAAGGTTCTAATACACTTGGAGCTCTCTGTGTTGAAGTTCACCTGTGTTGGAGGTAAATAAACCGTGCATCTGTGCACCCATCAAGCGCCCCACATCGATATCGACTGAAGATCATGCCCAGACTTGGTAGCATAATTCTACAGGTAACATTGCAAAAGCTGCACTTGGGATGGGGTAGATCCGACTGTCTATGATGGTGCTCAAAGCTGTAACTGTAGTTGGCTGGCCTGCTTGATTCTTCCTTGCTTGATCCACGCTCGCTTGAATCTGCCTCGCTTGATCCACGCTTGCGTTATTGGTGTTTGCTTTTATTCGGAGAGCCTGCAAATCAGATTAAAAAACTTCTACGATGTGATGGTGACGACGTTGAAAATTTTCTCAAGGTCATCCTATGTCAATGTAACCTCTATTTATGCACCGGGCTTAATAGCCTTACGCTTCTTCTTGGACCCCTTAGGCGGGTTGCTGGTGCATTTGAGACCATGCAGGGATGTTGTGTCTGCACCATCGAGCCCATTAAGGTTCTGATATGGTTGGGACTCTAGCTCTATCTCTATAGTAGCGCTTGTGGGGGTGGTTGGGGTCGTGCACTGCATCATAGGAGAAACTTCCAAACACTTTGTTGTGGCAGGTGGAGTAATATCCTTTGAGGATGAGTTGTGGCCAGATGTGCCTGTCGTGCTTGAGCTAGGCAACTAGGCTACGATCTTCCACTTAGATGGCCAAGTTGTAATTACTTGGTCAATATTTGCTTCTATGGCCATATACGGAAGGTTATACCAAGCAGGATCTCTATGGACCCAACCCTGCACATTATGCATGGTCACTTGGAATGTCGTGATATGCTTGTATTTGTTGTAGTCCACCAGGGACAAGCACGACTGGGAATGAATTTCCATGACCAAGGTTCGATCATATAGTATCCAAAAGAATTTATTCTCCTCGACCTGCTTGTGATCCTTTGAATCCCAGAGGTTATCAAACTGTGCTCCTTCACACATGCCTAGCTTGAGAGCAGGGAATACTGCTTCTTCAAGTGTCTCACATGCAACTAAGGCAATTAACAGTATCAGCCAGGAGTAGTAGAAATATTTTCCTTGATCCTGGGCCTCATGAGCATTGTCGAGAAATTATTCAACAAGGTACTATGAACAGTTGAAACAGAATCCATTTTAGCATCTGCCAGTGAGTTGAATTATGTAGGCAGGGGTAGTCTTCGCCTGGAATTTGCGCATCAATTTGCATGCAAGTAGCAAGGTACCCATGAGAATCCCTGGGTCGCTGATTGTATCAATTTGGAATCCTTGTTGGTTGTGAGGGACATGGCATCTATTTTGGATGTCTTCAACAATATGGTGCTCAAACTTCTTGCCAGTGCCTTCCTTAGCATTTGGCCCCTGGATGGGGAGGTCGGTGATTCGGTGAATTAAAGAAGCATCAATCAGTATGTGACCTTGCAGCCATAAGCACCCATCGTGGACAAGCACCAACAACTGGTGAAAAATCAGGCCCGTGATGTTGTATCAACCAAAGTAGGGGATGCACAATAGGTTTAAGATCCATGACCTGGCCAATCCTTGTACCGATGCCATTGGCTAAAAATTTAGTAAATTGACATCCATTACCCTTTCAAGGTATAACTTCAGAGCTAGCGAAGGGAAGGCATCCAGGTTTCCCAGATCATGATCATCAAATTTTATGAGTGGAGGTCGTCGAACATCTCTCCTTGTAGGGGCACATCCTATGGGACCAGAGGCATCTGAAGGTAGGCACAGATGACATCAACATTCTTGGGGGAACGTGTTGCTATCTTGATTGGCTTAACATAAGGCATCAGCCAGGTTATCGGGGTCAGATGCAGTGTTGTAATCATCATAAGGCGCTTTGATGAATCAGGCGATCATCCCTTGGATGATGTCCAGGGTGACTACACAATCCGAGGGGACATAGGAGGTCTCACCCAGCCCAATTTGCTTTTTTTACCTTCCCCTTGCCCTCTCATTTTGCTGGGGTAGATATGACCTCCTCCATTTCAAGGGTTACTTCAAATACTTCATCAGATCCAACTTCCCTGGAAGGTGTGATAGACAGTGACTCATTAGGGTTTGTAGCAGTCATTCTCACTCGAAAGATGAATTTGGGGTTACTACTATCACAAGGAGTAGCTCAATTAGACATGTGGATGGAAATTATAAAGACTAGATGAGATTCACCAAAATGGCCAAGGCACGAGAGTTTCAGACACCAAACCGATCCCTTGTTACCAACGGTTCTCCTCTTATAGCCCACGAGAATGGAAAATGGCCAGATTAGCCTTAATTTCAATCTATCATTACAAAAAAGGTAAAAAATCCTCGTAAATTGCCACATTAATTACTAATTTCCCATTATATTGAATGGTAAACTCAGTTTTCCACATCAATGCCCCGTTTCAACGGCTAGTTTTTTCCACCACGCGGGACCCCTGTGCCTACATTGCACCCACTTGCACCTACTGCCCTACACATCATTCCTACACATCCATCGATCCTGCCTCCGTTTTCATGGCTTGATGCATGAAAAATATATTATACAGTTACTCTAGCCATATAGTCATTTGATTAGCACCGAGGAGTCCCTATAGGGTTTCAGACGACTCCCATTAACGTATCTTGGTAGAAAATCTTCGTGCAATGTAACCAATCTGACCACACCTCCACTGGTGATTTTCTTCACCATATACGGACCCAGCCAGTGCTTACAAAACTTCCCGGAGTGTTGTGAAAACTGGAAATTGTAAATTAGTACCAATTCATCCTCCATAAATACCTTCTGCCGAATGTGTCGATCATGCCATGATTTTTCATGAGCCTTCTGAACTTGCTAGTGGAACTGAGCAATGAACTGATCTTCTTCCAGGGCCACTAGTAGTGCCAAGAAATCCTTCATGATGTCTGGGTCTGCCATGTTTATGAAAGCAGATATGTGAAGGCTAAGAACGATGTATTCCATAGGCATGATTCCCTCCTCCTCGTAGACCATCCTGAAGGGTGATTTCCCTATGAGTTTCTTACATGTATTCTTATAGGCCCAGAGTACACAGGGGATGTATAAATCCCAATCACTTCAGTCTGCATTGAAGACCTTAGTGAGAGCATGTTCCAAAATTCTATTGAAGGCTTCTACGGTCCCATTCGCCTGCGGATGATACGAGGTACTCTTTGCATGGTGAATCTGGAATTCATTAGTTAGAGCCATAATAGTTTCATTAACAAAATGTGTACCTCTTTCGCTCATCAGGATCTTCAGACACCCACAGCTCTTCAGAATATATTCGAAAATGAAGTGTGTATCAGTATCTGTGGTACAATCCTTGACAGCTTTTGCTTCCACCCATCTGGTGACATAATTCATGGAAATGATGATATACTGGGCATTGGTCTTCTTTCCTGGGGGATTAATGGGTCCGAAAAAATAATGAGACATCCTCCTTTAGAAATTTATCCGTCGGAGCGGTGATCAAAGCGTACCCCTGAATAAAATTCCTGTAGTAACTGGTGTGGCCGAGGATGGAGCGCAACTTTTTTTTGGTAGTCAGAATTTCCAAATTGATGATAACCACGATCTTGGCCGGTTCAACCATCAATCCCTGCTGACACACTACGTGTCCCAATATAATTCTGAATGGGACACAGAATATTCATTTTTTGATGTTTAGCGAAATTTGATGCTTCCTCCAGGCTTCTAGCATCATGTGCATATTTGACACATGGTTCTTTACTTACCCAAAAACTGTCCAATCGTCAAATTAGACTTCCAGAAACTTATGAATGAATTCCTTGAATACGGCTACAACAACACGTGAAAAGATGGCAGGGGCATTCTTTAGTCCAAATGGCATGAAACTATACTAGAATGAGCCCCACTCAGTTGCGAAGGTTGTCTTGCTACGATCTTCAGGTGCTATGAAGATCTAATGGTACTCCGAGAACCCATCAGTAAATGAGTAAGCTTCCTGACCTCCCACATTATCCAGGATTTCATCGGAGAATGGCATAGGGAAGGGGTCATATATGCAGACATCATTTAACTTTCATAGATATACGTAGATCCTTATCTCTCCTTTAGTCTTCTTTTCCTGGACCACCATAGGACTTACCCAATCTGACTGCTCTACTGGTTCAATAATACTTGCAGCCACCATCTTCTCAATTTCCTCCTTAAATTTCTGTTGGTATTTTGGGTTCAGGTGATAGGGTTGTTTTTTGACTGGATGTGCATCTGGATTCAATCTAATCCTCATGACTCCCACATCCCCTATGATCCCTTTGAGTTTAGAGAAATTGGTAGGGAAGATATCCTGATATTCGGTTAGCAATTTTGCGATCTTTCCCACCGTGCCATCATCTTATTAATCCCCAATCTTTGCCATATTGGGCTGCTCTTCTGTTCCAATGCTGACTTCCTTCAGTTTTAATGGTTTTGCAACATCGACCACCGGTAGAAAAGGTCATGCAATGTCATGTTCTCCTTCTGACTCTCGGATAGTGATATTCCAGGGATCCTCATCATAGTGTTCTATTGAAAATTTTTTGCAGTTTACAATGTACTGTATCTATGTGTCACAGGCCGGCACAATACACTCCTGCTTAGGGAGGTACTCATTGAAGACCAGAGCATCTATATCTTGTAGGGCTTCATCTAGATGCTTAGTTCCTCCTATCAAGACAAATTTCATTATAAAATCCTCAGCCATTGTACCCTAGTGCTGGGTACGTTGGTGTAGTTATGTGTCCAAATACCAAGTGGTAGGGATTGGTCCCAACACATGAATAAACATATGGACCCATTCATTCCATGTGTCTTCATTCCATACTTCCATCCAGAGAGCCAAGTGCTTGCATGGATCCCTTCGTCCCCAGAAGAGTTCCATTGGAGGTTTGACTGGCGGGTCAAATCATAAGGTCATCATCTTTCGACATTCCCCCAAGTCCTGAGAACATCCCTTATGGGTTTCCCACAAATGCGCGAGGGTTGCTCGCATGGCCAAGTCAAGGGCCTAAAATCTCCATTCTTTAGGGACATTTGCTTAAATTTCTTTGAGGAAATATTTAGCATTACCAGAGCGATCAAAGTAGGGTAGTTCTCTTACCTTTGAGGAGATGCATCAGAAGATTTTTGTTACCTTAAGACACCTAAGCACAAATATGTCATGTAACTGGTTCTACCAATTTTATATCTCTCCATATAAGTTAGATAAGAATTCGTTGTCTTTTTCCCAGCATAAAATTCCATCAGCCATGGGGTTGATCCAGTCGTCATCCCGGGCATTCAGCTTGTATATGTGATCAACATCCTCTTCCTCCCATACTGATTTAGTGTAGCGCTCCCCTTCTGCTGGAGCTGATGGAACTATCACCCTTGTGCCTTCACTTTCAAATACCATGCTCCTTCTTTTTAAATTAATGGTACCTCCCATGTCAATAGCCCAATTTAGGCCTAAGAGAGCAAGGTAAAGGTCCACATCATCCACTATTTGAATTACCTCAAAATCAACGTAAAATTTAACACTTGCAATATCTACCACAACCTTTGTTAGTCATCCCAGTCATATAATATTTTGTTGATTAGCCATTCATAGCTGAATAGTCGACCATTCTAGCTTAGGTTCTCCAATTCTTTCCCAAGTTTGCTTGGGTAGGAAATTTGCGTCTAATCCTAAATAAAGGATCACTTGATCCATTTCATAGTCTCCAATCTACACAATCATGCACATTTCTCGTCCCATCCTTTTTTTGTTTTTGTATAGCTTGTTCACTATTTTAACCTATGGCTATAAAGAAACCTTTTCTGCGTAGCTATCTATTAATTCTTGGAGATTCTCTATGGCCTCCTGGTTGCGTAGTAGCTTCATACATGCCTGGAGGAATGGTTTAACTTATTTCTCTGCTTTTGGATCTACCATACTCTTTACAGTATGTGCTTCATCTTTGGTCATATCCCTCCGAGCTTCTATGAAATTTTATTTCTCATTTTTCAGATCTAAGCTTTCCTTTTTTTCCCCATATTTTCGGATTAGTGATTCAGCCACAACCTTTTCTTCAGCTCCCTCAATTTAAATGCCACTATGAGTGATCACATTGATACATGGTCCATCGTATCATGGTTCTACCTTAAAACTTTACACATTCTACGTGAGCGTCTGCTATTTCTCTTGAATTTTTTCTATTAATACTGGGCAGTCTTCAATGATGTGATTGAACTGCCTACAATATCTGTAGGACTGGCACACAGGGTTCAGGAAATATAGTGCAAAATTTCCCATGTCTCCAAAGTTGTAACAAATCATTTGTCCTCATCCTCGACCTACACTCCCTCCTCTCCCTCCCACCCTCCCCCTTGCGGAGGATCCTCCCCACCTAGAAGGAGATAGTGGTGATGAGGGGTCTGCCTGCACCTTGTATAAGTTCCCCCTATCTACCATGAGGTCAACCTTTTTGTAGTTTTTTTCGTCATGAACCACACATGAGCAAAATCCGCACCACTTTTGTTTCAATTATAGAACATAAGAACCTAATTGTGGGTAGTGATCTGTATCATGTCTTCCTGCTTCCCGACAGTCAGTGCACCACATCATAGGATTACTAGGGCCAGCCATTTCCCTAGGTTGTAGAGGGCTTGGCCCCCCAGTCTACATATAATCCAATAGCAAGGGGAATTTATCCTTAGTATAACCTGACACCCTACAACGTATGCACCAGATATCCTGACTAGCCTCCTTACTACAATCCTTTTGCAAGTTCTAAATTTCCAAGTGCATTTCTTCTAGATGGATCTGGATCTGTAGGGATGCAAACTACATATCATCTCTTGGTGTAGCTTCTAATTTCATGGCAATCTCTAGAGATTATTTCTGGGAGCTAATCTTCTGTTTTCCCATGGGTCCATGCAAGTGTGGCAATAGCATAGCAATAAACCATTCCTTGTGCTGCTTGTCCTTGTAGTAAAATCACCCATCATTGATAACCTTCTTTAATCATTGGTTAGCTTCCCAAACAGACTCTGTAGGCCCCTAATTAAAGTCCTTTAATTCGACTGCAAATTGAGAGTATTACTTAGGCTTCTAGAATTGCTACTTTAGGGCATCCTTAATATCTTGTATTGGTGCATTCACATGTTGACCAATGTATCCCATAAACCAATCCAGGGCTCGTCCTTCAAAGCTATGGATATATGCGCTTGTTTGATAGCATCATTATTAATGTTCTATGCAATCCACATATATTCTGCTAAAAACCATAATCGATCCATATCCTCGTCCCCTACACCCTTAAAGGTAGGTAGTTTCATGTGCGTGGCCACGTTTTCCTTCGGTGGTGGCAGAGAAGGGGTAGGAGAATTATTACCCTTATGTGGGTTTGATGCAGGCGTTGCTAGGGGCTAGTTCCAATTTTCACAACCCCTCCCTGGTTAAAATATAGTGATTCCCTTAAGGGACTATATACCAATATATATCCTTCTTTATTGATCTGGTAGAATTTACCGCTTCGTGTCATGATCCCACTCTGATCGAAGGTCATTCACTCGGTGTGGCCACACAAGACACCCTTTTCACTCAATAGCATCTTAATAAAAAACAACAGGTTTGATAGGAACTTACCTCTAAATCCATTGAGGAACCTTTGCTCTACTACTGAATATGACACAAATTGATCAACAAAAAAATTTGTCATGAATCCTCCCAAGATATTGTCGACCCAGTGGTCTACAATTCTGGTAATCTTATTATCATTCTTTTCTAATTGTTGGATCAATTCAGGGGTCCACTATGTGACCTGATCGTCTTTCCAGAAAATATGGAATTCTGCCAATCGTGCGAACCACTCTTTCAATTCGTGTGCGAAGGATATGAAGAATATTTCATGCACTTTCATAAAAATATACCTATTTTTCTACTCTTCAACATAAAACTTCTTACTTCTATTCTCTTTTAGGGAAAATTCCTGAATATTTTTTTCGAACCAGTCTTCTAACTCAGGTTTCCATGGCTGCCAATGACCCTGTGGCATTACCCAATCTCTCTCTCAAAATTCTCTCGGTCCTCGCAATGAAACCATTTGTTGGCTTTAAGGGTCTTTATGCAGGGTCGGTTTTAAGGTTTGCCAAAAAACCTCGATACTACTGTCCCTTGCAGCAATGGCTTGCTTATGCAGGTCAAGGTCTCACCTGAAGTAGTATGGGAGGGTGCTGGAACCAGGTTTCCGCACCCTGAGAGAGAGAGAGAGTGTGTTAATAAAAGGGGGTCCCTTTGGATCTATATAATTACGTAGGAAAAGCCCTACACAGAACCATTTTTCCATATATTGGCTAAGCCCAGATCATAATTAACGGGTAATGTGAGGAGAGTAAGTTATTGAGAGCTACACATTCCTTCTCTCACATCCACGTGTGCATTAGTATATCACCAATATTCAATATGAAAACACGATCTTAGAACATAAAAACAGCCAATAATTGTAACTCAGAAACTCTAAAACACCATCAAAAGCCTTCTCATTCATTCACATTTAGATCCAACTTACAGACTCTAGTACCAGCCCACACACACAACCAGTGGGGTCCACACACAACAGGGCTCGGGGTCTTCGTGCACACAACCAGCAAGAGCCTTTACCCAGAAAATTGACAAAGATCCACCAGTTCATATCCAAACTTAGCTTACTTATTTCTTAACTTCTTCTAGACTCGAATTAACTATCTATTTATAGCATCTTATCTTACGCTACTATATGGTCCATAAACCATGGTTTTTGGACTTCTGGTCTACCCTTTGACCCATTACACTACATCGGAGCTTTGACCCACCCCAAAACCCCTGCGCTAGACCAATTATTACAAAAATATTACAAAACTAGACCAAAAATGCGGTTAGGGCACCTCGTTCCAACATAAAGTATTACACCTCTCAGAACAATCTAAGGAGGGAGACTGGTATCTATACCAAAGTTATACAGAGATCAACATTTATGGAAGTGAGCTTCCTCCATATATATTACCATTTTTTGTCCCAATTAGGATATTTTCTTTGGAGTATGCTATACAAATTCTTAATATGGATGAATTACATTTTGTGTACAATAATAAGAAATTACAGTTCAAGCTAAAAGCACAAATAAGCACTTACATCACAAACACTAGAGTAGCTGCAAAATATATAAAAGTAGTCTTAAAGCAAATGAAGTTCAAGCCTAGTTTTATATGGTATAAGACCCCTTGGGATTAATTTCTAAGTTTGAGATTTGAACAAAAGACCACCCCATATTCCCATACACTAAGGCGAGAGATAGAACAATATGCTAACCAAGAATAATGCACATAAAATACATTGCAGGAAGCAAAAGAGAAGTTTGTTAGTCAGTCTTCACTACAGACTTCTATCTCTAAAGACAAAGAAAGTAAAATACCAAGGGAAATCATTTCTCCCACATACTCAAAAAAACAAGCTTCATATTTTGTGGTTTTCAAGAGAAGGAAGAAAGACCCACAAATCACCACCAAAGTTGGAAGCAAAGAAAATCCTTAGGTAATAAACACTAATGAAGAAGCTTCATAAGAGAGGGATTAACATGAAAAACCTACCTTGGTTTTGATAGTTAATCCTACTAACTCTCTCCCTTATGAAGAAGAGACCATTGAATCTCCTATATCTTTTACTTCTCAAGCTCAACCACAACCAAGTATTTTTCAAGGTACAGAGAGATTAAGCTGAAGAATGATGCTCCAAAAGCTTTAACATACTCAAAATTCTAGAAAAAAACTGCCACCAATAAACATAGATTATTATCTAATTTTCATTCAGAAAAGGGACATTTCCAGATGGCCTTTTCGGAGTCCAAGGTTGCAACCCCCAGAAGTGTTGAAGATTAAAAATCCTCCATATTCTCAGTTGATAGTAAAAAAGTTCATGCAATAAATCAAATCAATTTGCATAATAAATAAGGTGAGCTAATTTATTGAAATCTAACCAAATCTTCCATGGATGCTTCAAAGCTGCAGGTTTTAGTAAATAATATGCATTCACAACTAAATATTGAAAGGATTTCATTTATGGCCAAAGACACCAAATTAAAAACTTTGAAAGAATTTTTTATTAAAATAGGATACGATCCTAGTGATTTCAAGGCAACATAAGAGGTACTAAAAATTAAAAATGCATATATTTAGGCTCTTAGGAAACAACTTAAACTCCCAACTACATAACACCCTAAAACCAAAGAACTCACTATTTTGGAGGTAGAAAATGTAATATTCCTTTTTGGGGATTCTGAAGATTCTATTTCAGAGATGGATGATAGAGGAATTTACTAGTTATCTCACCTCTAAAAAGAGGGTGAGAACCAGAGGCTACCTGGCCAACTGTAGACTCTTCCTATAGAACTTGAAATAATCCCTTTCGGGAATATTAACAAGGTCTACAATGAAAACACTGTATAAGAAAATATGAGAAAGAATAACGTAGATTAGGGATGGGATCCCCTCATTTATTTTGTATGTAACTTATATATAGAATTTCAGCTGAAAAAAATCAGTTTAAGCACGTTAAATAGATCTCCCAAAATCAAGACTAGCTAGAAATCAGCCAAAGAGAGAGGTTGTTGCAACATGAAAACCCCAGAAAATAGAATTGCACAGTTTTGACTGAAACTCAGAGGAGGATAGCCAAAGATCTGATACTTCAGATATATAACAGTAAATCAGATTTATATTTGAGCTTATTTCTTCTACAACATATTACAAGGAGAACTAGGGAAAAATCCCTTCAGAAATTAGAGCTGCAACTAGGAATAAACTGCAGAAATACATAGACAACGTTATTTTTCAGATGGTTCAGCTGCTGTACATTAAATTTCATATCTCTAAAATAATAATGGATAAAACATCATATCTAATACATATCTGGAAACTATAATACTTTAAGAACAAGATCCAATTGGAATTACATCAAAATATTGCATAGTAAGTTGTAGATCTGAATTACAAATTGCAGTGCTGCAGAAAACCCATAAATTTCTGAAGATAAATTTATTGCTGAAAGAGATAAGATCTATAGATACATGGATCAGCAACCCAATCCATGGATCCCCAAGGGAACGCAAGCCTAACACCAAGAGATCTTCCTCCAAACTGATAGCAAACTAAAACAAGAAAGCCCTCTCACAAAATAATGCAGTATTGAGCAGAAACTGTGTAGAGAGTGAAGGAGACTGAATAAAATTGAATGAAATTATAGATCTGATACAAAATATGGATAGAATATCTCTTTGGAGGCTGAAGAACACACTCCAACAGAGAAATCCTCTCAAAACAAGCTAGATCTAAGCAGATCTAGAAAACCACTTGCTACAAAATATAGCAGCTGCAAAACCCTCAATGGGCCAGCACTGCTCATGAAAATAGAGCTTGGCCTCAAACTAGATAGTGGCTCACTTCAGAAAATAACTCCTCCAATGATCCTCAAGGGAAGAGATGAAACCCCTAAATAGGAATTCCAATCACAATCCTCCACTAAACAACAGAGAATGGTATTTGTCTAAGCAGACAAATACTTCAGAAATATGATCTATCAACAACCTCTTCATGTTGCTCTCCTCCTTCTTTTATAACATGAGGAAAATCTTGCAAACCCTAAACCACTTTGATGAGTTAGCCCTCTTCACATTAGAGGCTCCCTTATAGAACTGTGCAGTCCTTCTTGGAGTTGCAATGAACCTAGACAACACAGTTGATTTGGTCAAGGTGGACCCATTCTTTGGTTCAAACCTCTTTCACACCTACAAGTGATTGTTTACATAGCCCTGATTTTTCTTTGTTCACATGGGCATTGATTTATTCAGACTTTTTAGGAGTTTTACATGTCCTCCTTTATTCATTTATTCATAAAACATAAAATAAATCAAAATTGAATGTTTCCTCTTAGCTAAGGCTAAGTACGAACATTACAGTCCTCCCCTCCAAAATTTTGCTTGTCCTCAAGCAACTGATAGGGTAAGAGTTGTAGTTATTCACCTTCTCCATTTATGGCACCATCAAGAATCAAGCTTTCATTATGGATTAAGTGCTCACCAAGCCAATACATCATAAACTTCTCCTCCAATGCCAACATGATAGGTTCATAGTCTGCCCCTTCAGGAGTGTAGAACTCAACAGAAATGAACATGGGTGAAGCAATGTCACATCTGAAACAGGTATCATGAAGTACAGGATAAAGTTCCATCCGATGTGGTACATGTACACTACTTACTTTCTGCCCATACATACCCATAAACAATACCAATATGTCATCTATGTATGGAAGAAAAATTACATATAGGAAAATTGAAATTTGCACTTGAGGAGGTGGGTCACAATCCCACATAAAGTACCATCGCAGTTCACTCCTTGTTTTGAGTAGATATGAGTGTGATAGGTGGTACCCCCACCACATCTTTGCTGCATGGGTCACTTTGACTTGGCTGAAAGTGAAGCCCTCATTAGGTGCTTTTGGGAAGCACCCATCATGATAAGTAATCTCCCTTTGCGCCTCAAGGGAGTGGCTAGCTTTGGAATTTTTATTGACCTCATCATTGCCATGAGATCTACATGTAATATTACTCCTTGTAGGAGCCATGGCCTGCATACATATGGTAAGATAATGTGCCAAATTAGAAAAATAAACTTGCTCCACAAGATCAGATTTCTTACCATACAAGTCTCCCATAGACAGAGAGTTAGGCATGGGCTTTTCTTCTCTTTTAAGAGAAGAAAGAGATGGCCGAAATTTATCTTGCATAGGATCCCTTGGCTGCCCCATCTCCACATAACTATTGAACTCTTGTAAGTGCTGATATAGTTCCTCCCAATCATAATGCTAATGTAGTTCTTCCTCCATACCCTCCCAATCAAAACTCTTCAAGATTAGGGAGTAGATTTTTGCTGACTGCATGTAGCTGGAAAGGAACTCATTGTGTGCCCTTTATAGTATCTATTGCTTAAGCTTGGAGGCTTGATACAAGAATACTTTACCAAGATGATAGATGACCCCTTCATGGACCAAATAGCCTCCTTCTTTCTTCATGCCATCTAAGATCATCCCGGTGTGCAGATATTTGGAGTACTCCATAAGGAGTTGAGACCTCCAATATGGATCGACACTTCTCAACAAAGACAGCGCTGTTGATGCATCTATGGTGGTGATTTCCTTGTTTCTGCTTGTTTCTTTGGCACTATGCATGCCAAAAAAAATTGTGGGAAGGCTGATCCTCCCCTTTGCTTCCTCCCACGGCGTTGTGACTCTTTCTTCCATTATTTCAGCACTTGGTGAAGCTTGCCCCACAGAATCTAATGGCACCCCAAGTGGCTTGCCATGATGTAGGAATGTTCATTGCAGCATTCTAATAAACATGAGAGAAGGAACTGTGAGTTCCCTGCTCCCACTGCGCAATTACATCTTTGTTGTGCGGGTAGAAACGTCAAGTGAAGGGTAGGTGTGCATGCCTTTAATGACTTGTTGTTTCCCACTCTTCAAATCCACCCATTCCATCGGCAAGGCCTTCCAATCAGTGGTGAATTTTCCCAAAGTAATCAACCACTGGACACCCAAGATGATGTTGGTGTCTGGTATATCAACTACAAAGAAATGGTCCTCCAAAGTGTAGGTTCCCATGGTCACAAAAAGTGATGGAACATACTGCATGCACTGCATAGTTCTATATCCCAGAACCAAAACAGAGAACCCATCAAAAGTATCAGTAGGGATCCCTCTCCTCTACACAAAATGAGCATCAATAAAGTTGTGGGTTGCCCCACTGTCAATCAGAATAGATACTATTTGGCTCATAACTAAACCTTGCACTCTAAGAGTCAAATACTTGGGCACTCCTCTCAAAGAAGCAAGAGTCCCAATGGTTGGAGCAAATGCTCCTTCTTCTTCTCTGGATGATGATGGATCCTCCTCCTCATCATCACCAGTGATGTGACCTCTCCTAGGTCCATCATTTCCCCCTCCTCCTCACAATCAGAGAAGAATTCAATATAGTGTGCCCTTCCAGCAGCACATCTATGTCTCGGTACCCATGGCTCTTGACAAGTGAAACATAATATCTTTTTCCTCAACTCCCTCCGAAGATCATTTCCAAGAAGCTTCTTCAGTGAGCTCTCCTTGGGTGGAGCAGATTTCCCTTCCTTTCCCTTAGAAGAGTGAGTGGATTTGCTTGGGAAGGTTGCCTCTTCCCTTGGCAAGGCATCTTGGAGATCTCTAGTTCTTTCAATGGCATCATGCAGAGTGATGGGCTTGGTAGACTTGACCAACCCATGCAAGGGTTATTCTAGGCCATCATTGAACATATAGAATATCCTTGCTACTGAAAGATCTGGAACCATTACAAATAGTCTCAGGAATTCAGAGGTATAGGCCTTAGCATCTCCTATCTGTTTAAGCTTTGCCAAGCTTATGAAAGGGGCCTCTGGATCCTTCCGATCAAATATTTCCACTAGTCTCCTAGTGAACTCAGCATAAGTGGAAACATTATTATGCCCCAATGTAGAAAGTCCATGAAACCACTAGTTGTGGGCTTCTCCCTCAAAATGCAGTGCAACAATCTTGATGGCTTCTGCTTTAGGCACTTTATTCAGCTGGAAATAGATGTCCAACTTCTCCACCCATGATTTATCAGAATAATAGGGTGATCCATCGAACTTAGGTAAGAAGAACCTGCCCATGGTGTGGTGCCTCCCATGAAGGAAACCTCCATCTCTATACTACTGCATTGGCCTCCTTCGGTCCTTGAGATGGAAGAATTCTTGAAAGCTCAAGTTATCCTTGAAACTTTTACTTTATGAATCATATTCTGCAAAGTAGCCTTCCAAAGAGGTTGACTCTTGCAGCCCTTCATTCTCTACAACCAAGAAGGTAGGCATTGTAGAGCATTGTGAGATCTGTGGGACTTGTGGAAAGCTCACAGGTTGACTAGTCCCAAACAAAGACATTTCATAACTTTCTCCTTGATGGAATATCCCAAGGGACTCCCTCATTCAATCTATCCTCATCTCCTTTATCTCCTTGGATAGATCTTGCATAGCTTCCAAGAGATTTTTTGCAAACTCCTTTGCCTCCTTATCTTTATCAGCCACCAATTCAGGGGCTTTCCCCTTGTCTTGACCCTTGTGAAGGTCAACAGTAGTATAGTCATAATTTCTATGAATTTTGTTTTGGTATCTACTCTCCTTCTCAGAAATAGGATCTTCATCTTCGGAATTCATCATGACTGAGGCTCCAATGCTAGCACATGTTGTGACAAGAGTGGAGCTCCGATACCACTGTAATATTCATTTTTGGGGATTCTCAAGATTCTATTTCAGAGATGGAATACAGAGGAATTTACTGGTTATTTCACCTCTAAAAATAGGGTGAGAACCAGAGGCTACCTAGCCAATTGTAGACTCTGCCTATAGAACTTGAAATAATCCCTTTCAGGAATCTAAACAAGGTCTACAATGAAAACACTGTATAATAAAATATGAGCAAGAATAACGTAGATTAGGGCTGGGATCCCCTCATTTATGATGTATGTGACTTATATATATAATTTCAGCTAAAAAAAATTAGTTTATGCACATTAAACAGGTCTCCCAAAATCAAGACTAGCTAGAAATCAACCAAAGAGAGAGGTTGTTGCAACATGAAAACCCCAGCAACTAGAATTGCGCAGTTTTGACTGAAACTTAGAGGAGGAAAGCCAAAGATCTGATAATTTAGAGATTTCACAGAAAATCATATTTATATTTGAGCTTATTTCCTCTACAATAGATTACAAGGAGAACTAGGAAAAATCCCTTCAGAAATTAGAGCTGCAACTAGGAATAAACTGCAGAAATACATAGACATCGTTATTTTTCAGATGGTTCATCTACTACACATTAAATTTTAGATATATGAAATAAGAATGGATAACACATCAGATATAATATAGATCTAGAAACTATAATACTTTAAGAACAAGATCCAATTGGAATTACATCAAAATATTGCATAATAAGCTGTAGATCTGAATTACAAATTGCAGTGCTGCAGAAAACCCAGAAATTTCTGAAGATAACTTTATTTCTGAAATATATCAGATCTATAGAGACATGGATCAAAAACCCAATCCATGGATCACCAAGGGAAGGCAAGCCTAACACCAAGAGATCTTCCTCCAAACTAATAGCAAACTCAAACAAGAAATCCCTCTCACAAAATAACGCAGTATTGAGCAGAAACTATGCAGAGGGTGAAGGAGACTGAATAAAATTGAATGAAACTACAGATATGATACAAAATATCGATAGAATATCTCTTTGGAGGCTGAAGAACACACTCCAACAGAGAAAGCCTCTCAAAACAAGCTATATCTAAGCAGATCTAGAAAACCACTTGCTACAAAAGATAGCAGCTGCAAAGCCCTCAATGGGCCAGCACTGCTCATGAAAATAGAGCTTGGCCTCAAACCAAATAGTGGCTCACTTAAGCAAAGAACTCCTCCAATGATCCTTAAGGGAAGAGATGAAACCCCTAAACAGGAATTCCAATCACAATCCTCCACTAAAAAACAAAGAATGGTATTTTTATAAGCAGACAAATACTTCATAAATATGATCTATCAACAACCTCTTCATGTTGCTCTCCTCCTTCTTTTATAAAATGAGGAAACTCTTGCAAAACCTAAACCACTTTGATGAGATAGCCCTCTTCACATTAGAGGCTCCCTTCTGGAACTGCGCAGTCCCTCTTGGAGATGCAATGAACCTAGACAACGCAGTTGATTTGGTCAAGGTGGACCCATTCTTTGGCTCAAACCTATTTCACACTTGCAAGTGATTATTTACATAGCCCTGATTTGTCTTTGTTCACATGGGAATTGATTTATTCAGACTTTTTAGGAGTTTTACATGTCCTCCTTTATTCATTTATTCATAAAACATAAAATAAATCAAAATTGAATGTTTCCTCTTAGCTAAGGCTAAGTAGGAACATTACAGAAAAATAGAATTTGTTTACATTAGTAGTGGAAAAAAATTCTCAAATACATAAAATGGAGCGAGAAATAGAAACACTACTAAAGGAAAAAGAGAAATGTTAAACATGTGGAAAATTAATAACAGGGAATTCAATCCAGTACAAAACACAAGTTCTAGAGTCATATTCATCTGAAAAGCTAACTCAAGCCTAGAGAAAATTGTCATTGAAAAACAAGGATGTAGAGAAACTATCAGCAACCCTCACCAAATGGGGGAAAACAAGATAAAATCAGATAATGAATATTTGACATAGGTACAAAAGAAATTCAAACTTATGCAACAGATTAAAAAGTATGAAGACCAGGCCATCGTCATTCAAATGTTGGCAGAAGAAACATTCAACATTTGGCATAATATTAATGCCAATGTTACAGAGTTATGGCTTTTTATCAAAATAATATTTTAGCAGGAATAATTTGTGCAAAGAGTCAAAACAACAATATAACATACTAAAGAATATATTGAGCATAGGCCATATGAAGCACAAAATATCATCACGGTGTTGAACTCTTAAACTAAAGAAGAACTTGAAGATATTAACATCCAAGACAAAACCGCAACAGTTATGGAAGTCAAAATAGTTTTGACTAAAATGAATTTTATGGTGAAATTGGAGAATAACAAAAAAGAGCTAGAGTTACAGGTTTAAAAATTCAAAAACAAGTTTTCTTTGTTACAAGAGAAAGGAATTCCCACTCTTAGAAACTATAATGGAAAATTGACTACATTGGAGAATTACCAGGAGCAAGTGTGCAACATAGCTGTAGATACATTAAGGTTTTCCAAGGCAAAAGGAGTTATCAGTGGAGAAGCTTTTCTAGAAGGCATGAAGTTTTATTTGAATATTCAACACGAGATTCATCATTTATTTGTGAACAAGTGAACTTTTCAAAATTACACTGAGGTATATGAAAGGTTTAGAAACATGGTAAATTTCTCTATAATAATTGAAGAAAGGTGGGACAAATTACTAGAGTTTATAGAATAAACAAAAATAGAAGACCTAAAATTTTGGGACAAGAACATAAGTTAGCAGCTGGAAAAGGGGAACAATCAACAACAAATTTTCTTTAAATTTTCAATAGACATGAATTTATCCAAGGCTTATATTTTTAATTATGTTTCAGAAAATTATGTAATTTTGTTAGAATATAATTTTTTAATGAATTCCTTTTGAATCCAAGATCAATTTTAGTAGAAAATATATAAGTATGTTGTAATAAGTCTTGATAAGGGTTGAACCCTTGTGATAAACTAGTAAGAAAAATTTTAATCCTTTGAGTTTTTATGAGATTAATAGAAGGATTCTGGATTCATCTTGAAACAACTTGTGTTCCTGTTAGTACTTCAGTTTTTACTTATGTCTTCATTTTGTTTATTTATGTAGATGTTTGAAATTAATGGGAAATCTGGGTAAGATAAGATTGAATGTCAATCTATATGAAAACCCCTGTGAAGTTATCATCAATTACAAATATTATTTAATTTGAACTGTCTATTTTAATTAATTCCTCTACATCTTTAAATTATCACTTCCCCTTAAGCTTCAAATATTTTTTTTTTGGATGTAAAATGATTTTACATGCATCATCTGTATATTATTAATTAAATACTTTGTTTGAATATTTAATCAATCATATATTTTCTTAAGTTCAACCTTACATATCATTTCAAAGATAAAATTATGTTAAAGGTGAGGAGTCAACCCTTTTAATATATCGTAAATAAATAAGGGTCTGCACTTGTTTAACAATTTAAGGAATTGGTCATCCAAAAATCCAAATTAAAACAAACCATTTTAGATGCTCTGGCACAATTCCTTAACCTAGAATTGTCTACATAGGTACAACAACTAAAACCATATAAAAAAATTTCCCTCAAGCAATAAAATAAGGACAATAAATTAGCTCCAAGTTATTATGGCACGTATGAGGTGTTGTGGAGGATTAGAAGTATGACTTACAAATTAGAGTTGCCTCCATCTTCATGTGTACATCGAGTCTTCCATTTTTATTGCTTAAAGAGGGTAATCAGTGAGAAGAACCTAGTCCAAACTATTCTACTAGAGATTGATGAAGAATACTAGAACCATAAACAATTTTGCAAACAAGTACTAAGTAGCTAATAAATTAAGTAATTATTGATTACCTCATCGAATGAAAGGACCTACTAGTGGAAGAAGCAACTTGGGAAGATGATTTGTTCATGCATAAACACCCATAGATAGTCAAATGTTTAGGAAAATACATTTTTGAAGTGGAGGGGCATGTTAAGCCCTATATAATCTCCATGTTAACCCAAAAACACCGTATTAAGACCTATATATTGAGTGATTACATTTATATTGTTAGAATGTTATGTAGGTTAGAACCCCTCACTAGCCCATTTTATTATGATTGTATCCTTTGTATCCTGTATATGCACTAAGGAGACCTAGTATTAAGATCACAAAACATTGTCTTGTTCATTATAATTATTGGTAAAGGAGGTCTCCCTCTCGAAGTGGTTTGTAATTATGGGTTTCTTATCATTTTTAAGACATAAGGATAATAATACCTAAATTTTTCTTGTTACAAATAAGACATTATATTAATGAACCTAATAAGGGTTAAAATAAAACATAGACAAACAAGTTTATAGTTGGCTCATGGGAGCTAATATTGGGAAGGATGCAACCACCATTTATTCACCTTGAAAATTTTCTTGCTACAATAAGTCCCATGTATCTGCAATTGGAGAGAGCTATAAAAAACCACGACCCTATCTTTTCCATGATGGTGAATGATGAAATCATACTGTCATGATCAATTATAGAAATACAATACAGTTTCATCGACTCTATGTTGATAGTGTTCATCCCTGTTCTCATTACATTAACATGTTCTAGTATGTCTTTTGGGCTCCTCAAGCCATGTGGGGATTGTTTTGGTCTTGGTGCATGATACTCTATTTAGGTGTTCATTATCATTGAGGTTTATGTAACCACAATGTTATTTTAGTTGATAAATTTTTGTGCCACGCAAGGGTCATAACATATCCTAGTTCTCTTAATCCACTCCTTCATTATCCAATCTATCTGCTAGGTTGTTTGATTTCTTGCACATATGGGAGGAGATGATGGCTGCGATGGAATTGGAAAACCCCAATATTTATATTTATATTTTTGAGAGATGCAAATTGTGTGAAAGTTTATTTGGATTATACCTATAGAGGATCCTAGAAAGGGCCTATATAAGAAATTGGGAATATCCTCCAATGATAAAATTGTTGAAATTTAGTTAGATAGTGAGTTGTGTTCTTTTGAACATTCTTGCTAACTCAAATTAATTGTTGGTCGTTTTAATAATTTGAAAGACAAAGATAAAGATGATTATTCTAGTGAATATTTGAATGCTCCCCTTTCTCATTGGGATCCTAGCTTTCACTTTAATTCCCAATAAAAGTTGAGCTCGATGAATTATGGGGAAATTCTAGACCATGTTTCCTTGGATGTTCCCACTCAACCAAGTTTTCCTGACCTCTGTTAGTGATATTTAGAATTAATTGATCATCTTAATTCTATATATTCGTTAGTAGGATAGTTAATACATTTTCTTATTTATTTGAGAATAACTTCTAGAAATTGTTCATGGATTTTTGTCAAGAATTGTGCTCATGCTTCAAACAAAGTTAACGGATTTCATATAGGTAATTTTTAAGATATTTATTAATATTGTGCTCCTAAAAATCAAAAATATCTTCCAAATTCAACATCTATGCGTGCATAATTGTATAAACTTGGGTTTAGGAACAACCAAAAATAAAACCAAACTTGTAATGTAGGGATTTGTGGAGAGAAATTGCTAGTAGTATCCTTGAACATAGGAATATACAACAATATACACAAACTTATACAAGTACATTCATAGAGAAGATATTGAAAAGGAATCAAAGTAATGGGAGAACCAATAATATGAACTCTATTATTAGAACACAAGAGAAACAACTCTCTTCTCTGTGTAAGATACCCTCTTAGGAATATCTTCTAAATCCTACAAAATTTCTGAGTTTATTCAGTTTTGGTCATTGTGGCATTATGTGAAACGTTGGTTTGCAAAATACTATAGGTGAATCGTTTCTTATTTCTAGTTTAAATAAACAAGTTATGCCAAAATGTATGCTTAAAGAAATATTTTAGAACAATGTAATGATGCTCATATTTAACTAATCATGAAATATATAGTACTAGAACAATAATGACGAACCCAAAATATTCTTGACTGAACATAACTAAAAAATTATAAGTGCCAACATATATTACAATAATAGAAGAGATAAGAGTTATAGCATCATTTCTCACCTTGATATGATTCATGATTGCTTCATGGCTTTTGGGCACCCATTCCTACAGACTTGGACAAATTCACTTAAAAACAGTGTAAAATCCCCCATATGCGACTATGCCCATGTTTTTCCGCATGTATACGCAAGTACAGCTAGAATTTTCCGCGTATGCCATTAAAATGATTAAAAAATCCCGACTCGCACCGGGTCGGGAGCAAGTGGTTACCTGTGTAGTTCAACCACCTCACTCGTGGCCAACCTAAGCTCTGAATCGTCGAAACTACTTCGAGGACTATAAAAAGCCCTGATATGTATGGCTCATGGGAGGGTGAGAATTATTGATATTATACTACAGGCCTCTATCCAAGTTCTATTCTCGTGCCTCCCGCACTTTCCGCTCATTGTAGGAAACCCTTGCTTCCGAGATGCACAATCTCCTTATATGTCATCTCGTATGCACCATTTTGGAAGGAGTCTTAGCGAGGCAAGGGCTGGACGGATCCGGACGACGGTCTGCGAAGGCCTTGGAAGGATCAGGTGATCTCTCCACGTGTTACTTTTGTACATGCTATTTATAATACAGAAGTACCATGCTGTTCCCAAAATAAACGTGTTAGTGTATGCTTTTATGTATGAGAATATTTGTTATACAAGCATTCATTATGATTTATTTAATGTTTTATATGAATCTCGCTAACATTTAGAGTAGATATATGCTGTACAACCAGTCCTTTGTGCTTGTTTCTTCTTGTCTTTCAGGTTAAGAAGGAAGGACGGTTGCTGGGGGTTTGAACCCTGCGGGATCTTCTTCAACCGTAGGACCAACGGGTAACTTTCTCATTCTACTCTATTTGGTTTTTCTGAACGTGCATGGTTGTGTGAGTCTCTGTTAAGTAGCATGCCCCTGCTCTGTGGAGGTTGTAACCCAACGAACCTCTAGGGTGAAATTCCCCGAAACAGAACTGGCGACTCCGCTGGGGATCACATTCTTGTGATTCTCTTGTTGGGTTGTTTCAGCTGTTTGGTAGGTTGCCGACAGTTTTATCTTTCATTTGCAGTCCAGTTTACTTTCTTGCAGTCAGTCTGAAGTCCTGGTTTCTTTTCCAGGCTTGTCCTTTTTGTTTTTTCATTATTTTCCTTTGTATACGCGCTTTTTTCTGCACACAGTCGCGTATACACGCAAGTTTGTCTAAAGGAACCCGCGTATACGCGAGTTTCCCTTAGCACAGACGCGTATGCACGCTGGTTGCATAGCTGTGAAGTAGCGTATACCTAGGCAGATTTTGAATTTTTGGGTTTATTGACTTTTTGGTCGTTTCTGGCTGTGGAGGCCTGTTTCTACAGTGTCTCTGTACTTACTGGAGTGTGAAGGAAGTGGTTTCATGTCTTTTCTCTCTTTCGTTTGAGTGAAAACTAGTCTTTTGGGCTAAGTGTTGTTGCTGGTGCTGGCACCTCTGGATTGAGTTCCAAGATCGCTTTCTGAGCATTCTTGGTTGTTCTGCTTTATCAGAACAGAGAGCTTCTGCTCACTGACTCGCTCCTATCTTTGTGTTGTGCTTCGCATTGCGATTTTTGCTTCGTTTTTTATTGGTTTTCTTGAGTTCCATAGGCTAGGTTTTGTTGCAATTTTCGAAGAGCTTTTCTTGCTTCTTTGGAGTTTTTGTTTGCGACGAGTTTGCACTATTTGTCTAGGCTGAGTGGCTGAGTTTTTGGTCTTCTTTTTCTCTTATTGATCTTGCTACGAGTTAGCCTTATAAGGTTTGGGAGCATTTTTGAAGTTTGTGCTTGAAATTCGGTCTCGTTTGGTTTGGATTTTGATAGTTGTGCTTGGTCTTTTTCGAGCTCTTTCTCTATAAAACAAAAAAGCTCAAAAAACATTTGTTTTTCTTTTTGTTTTTGCATTTCAAAAACTCAAAAAACATTTTGACTTGTTTTTGTTTTTGTTGTTGCATTTTAATTTTCGTTTTGCCATATCTTTTGGAGCTTTTGTGAGGTTTCTTGCTTCTAGTTTTTGGCTTGATTTTGAGGAGGAGTTGTCACTTGATTTCTTCTTCTTGTTTTTAAGTGTATTTGGTGTCCTTATTTTAAGAGTTATTGATTTCGAGAATTAGCTTTTTGGGCAACCAAAGAAGAGTTAAAACTGAAGCAGCTTTTTGGGAAATTTCACTTTGTTTTAAGAGATTTTTTGCATCTTAGGATTTACATGCTTGTAGTGATTTGCATTAGGTGCATTTCAGCATTTAGTTAGCTTCTTAGTTTTTGTGAGTGTGAGTTTGCTTTTTGAAAAGAAAAATACAATTTTTAGTCTCGTAGAACCTATATAGAGATTACTTTTCATCGAAAGACAAAGAACTGCATTTGCATGTAGTTAAGTTTTTATTAATTTCTTTTGCATCAAAACACCATTGGTTTCATCTCCATATCCTTATGACTTAATATAACATCCCATAAAATAAGCGATTTAATCTAAAATCAACTAGCAAGCTTTTCTAAGTGTCAATCACCAACTAGCTAGGTTGTAGGGCCTTGGAATAGGTGAGTGGAGAGTTAACTCTCCAAGTCCGCTCAAACAAACATAGAAGTTGATTAATTGAGCGAAATCCAACTCCGTGAGGTGGACTGGGAAAGCTCTCATCCGAGAGTCAAGCGCGAGGGGAAGTGAAGGCTGAGAAGAGGGATACCCCCTCTTCGATTGGCTGAATCTGACCTCAAGACCGTTCCGCCCAGCTTCTGATACGGATTGGTGTCCATAGTTGCCACTCCTAGGTTCCACACAGGTGACTGCGGGGGGAATACCCGTGGTACCTGAGGCAGACGTCGCATCACTTTCAGCAGTACTTCTGGGGGGTGCCCTTGCGAAGCTTGGGTGCTTGAGCCGGCAAAGGCTATCATTAGGAGGTCGGCGTAACTGTTTCTGATACCTTCGCTAGTTGTTCTGGGCCCTAATCATCCCAGACTGCTTTCGGAAGGCCCTATACTTCGCTTTCCTGTATTTTGGTGTCCGGTCCTCATCACCCGGAGCGGAAATACTTGGAGGCTGTTTGCTTGCTGTTTCTCAGAGATTTTTATTTTAGAGAGTGCTCTTTGCTCCTAGCTTGCCTAGCTTTTCACTTTTTTGAGTCTAATTTAATAAATCTATAAAAGTGGCTGATCAAGCGCCTCGACGTTCGAGGAGAATCCGGGGGTTATCTCCCGAGAGTCCAGAGCCTTCTTCGAGAAGGCGTAGGAGCGATTTAGCAGGTGATTACCACCCTGTGGAGTCTGACGCTATGGAGAGAGATCCTCCACCAAGGTCTGAAGGTTTCGTAGCTGATTCCGGTGTCGGTTCCGAGAGGAGCGTTCCGCTCACCTCGCGAGTGTTGTTTCCTCAGGAAGAAGATTTTCAGATAGAAGATATACTTGAGCCTCCTGCTACAGGTCCATCTCCTCTTCCTCCTGATTATCCGTTTGTTGTTCAGTACATCGGACCGGAGTCTGAGAGACCGCCGGATCTTCCGTATCATTCTTATCTTTTGATGGCCACGACTGGGAACGCGGCTTCTACCGTGAGTGCTGCAGGCATTCAGACCCCTGCTTCTGTCGAGGCAGGGGGCACTATTGCTTCATCTTCGATTGCTTCTAGTGCTGCTATGTTTGGCTCTGGGTTCACCCAAGCATATGCTTCCCATTCTGGTCCCTTCTGTTCAGGGATGTCCATTAGTGGAAATCCCTCTTTTTCCTTTTCCGCTGGTGCAGCTGGATCTACACCCATGTCTAACATGGCTAGTGGATCAGCTTCGTTTCAGGGTTTCCCCTTTGGGACTGGGCATATTCCCAGTTCCAATCCGTCTTTAGGGTCGTTTCCTTTTACGTCCCAGACCCAGAGTTTCAACCCTTGGTCTGGGGGGCAAAGTTCGACTACTTTTACAGGATGGAATCCTGTGTTTACAACGGTTGGGGCAGGGAATCAGTTCTTCGCGGGTCATCAAGGGAATGCTTCTTTCCTTTCATCGAGTGCTTATCAGTCTTTTTCTCCTCTGTCTAATGCATGGAACCCCTACCAGGGGCTTTCCTCTTCAGTCAATACTTCAGCGGGGGGAACTAGTCTGGGTTTTGGTAACTCGGCGTGGGGAGGAGGTTCTTCTCTGTTTTCTACGAGTCCTTTCTGGCAGCCTGGTGCCTCATCAAATCCAGGCTATTCTTTTCAGAATGTTGGAAATCCATCCCCTCAAGGATGGAATTCTCAGGCTCCGCCTCGCTTACCTTTTCTGGCAACGTTAAACTTGCCAGATTTGTCGAAGTTGACTAATGACCCGATTCGTTATAGTCCGGGGTGGCCTCCGGTCCCGACCAAACTTCCTTCAGACATCCCAAAGTTTGAAGGTAAGAATGGGGAGGATCCGGTGGACCACATCACCACTTTCCACTTATGGTGCTCTTCGAACTCCCTGATCGATGACTCGATTAGGTTGAGATTATTTCAACGCACCCTAACTGGAAATGCTGCCAAATGGTATATCGAGCTCACTGGGGGAAGTTTTGCCACATTTGGAGAACTGGCTGTCACATTTCTAAACCATTTTCAGTTGCTTGTCAGATATGAGGCTGGGACCGAACTCCTGGCTAATTTTAAGCAGGATGAGGCAACTCACATTTCTGATCACATTCAAGAATGGAGGAGAAGGAAGAGGCTTATCAAATCCCATATTCCAGGTGAATTCCTTCTCGAGTGGTTTTTGAACTCTCTGCAGTCAGATATTTCAAAAGATGTATCCCTATCTGGGGTATTGTCTGAGGAGCAGGCCATTTTTAGGGCCCAGCAATTAGAACTGATCTATTCTCAGTCTGGGGTACTTTATAAGTATTTTCCTAATGCTCCTCGCTCCAAATAGGATTTGTCGAAAACTAAACCTGGTCCGCATGGTGACGGGCTTGTCGGATCGGTCAGTAGTGGTGCAGCCAGCCTGCTTTCTCAACTGCAACAGTTGTCTTTACAATTTGCTCCTTCTGGTCAGGCTGTGCCTGCTGATTCATCACCTTCCCAGTCTTTGTCCATAAATGCTGTCCAAGCTTCTAATCCCAAAGGAAATCAACAATCCGATGGGAAGAAGAAAGGACGAAATAACAAGAATAAGGGCAAGAATGGGAAGGGCAATGCAAATAAAACCAACGAGTGTGTTGGTGAGGGTCAAAAGGAGAAAAATAAAGTGAAGTTTCCATGCAAGCTTTGTGCTGGAGACCATCTCACACACCTTTGCCCTAAAATTCAGGATGCTCAGCGCCTGTTATCCCAGCAGGGTTCTTCTAGTTCCCAGGCTGTGTTAACAAACCCTTTTCCCCAAGGGCAGCAATTAGTTGTTGGCGCGAACCAAAATCCCGGGGCTTCCTCTGGAGGTGCCCAGGAAGGGGAAATTCCATCGAACATCTTTATGATGAGTGCTCACGTGGATGTCGCTACGAGATCCCGTGATTATGGCGGAGAGGAATCTTCGAAAGCTAAGGAAGTTCCCGATGCTACTGAGCCGCTTCACATCACGAAGCCAACTGTTGAGTCTATGCCTCGGATGCCGAAAGCATCTTCTAAGCGGTCAACGATTAATCCGAATGCGAGGGCTGCCCAGAACTACTCGATTGTAGAAGATCTGGCGCAGAGTCCTTGTGCTATGTCAGCTTTAGAGGTACTCCAGTCTTGTCCGGCTCAGCGCAATGCTTTTCTCATTGCCATTGGGGCTGTTGATCTAAAAATTCTCTTCTGATTACTTTCGATATGACTAACTTTAAGAAGAGACTTCCTCATCACATGGCATTTCATATTAAATTGTCGTATCGGAAGTGCAATATCTTTCGAACGGTTGTTGATGAGGGTGCTTCTACGTGCGTGATGTCTCTCGCATGTTGGAAGACACTTGGATCTCCCAAAGCTGTTCCATTTAGCATTGTTCTTACTGCGTTCGATGGTCATTCTCACAGGCCCCATGGTATTGTCCCGGCTTTGACCATCTGTGTTGGGGGCAAAAATATTAACATAGAGGTTGAGGTAGTGGATGCAGCCTTGGACTACAACCTTCTGTTGGGGAGGAACTGGATTTATGAGATGGATGCTATTGCATCCTCATTATTTTGAATTGTATGTTTCCCCCACGAAGGGAGGATTGTCACAGTGGATCAACTGGACTGTCCTCCTGTAGACCTGGATGCGCCTTCTGACTCATCTGTTCCTAAGTTGGATAATACTAAGGCGCCTGTTGAGAATCTAGGAGTTGGAATGTATTCTTCCCTGATGGGTACTTTCGATCTTCCTCCTCCTAAGGTTCATATTAATGCTATTTCATCCTCCAAGGCTCCCCTTCGAAGAGAGTTCTTCCGAACTCATTATTTTTCTGACCCTTGGACCTTACCTTCCCCTACTACCACATTAGTGGAAGGTCAAGTGGGGGGAATGGCATTTCCGATTTCTGCAGCTGAGATTTCATATCAGTCCATTGTTGACTTTGCAGAAACCGTCCCAGCTCCTCTTTCACCGGAAGAGTTGGATGGTGATGTGGCTCCGGCTTGGACGCTTACTTCTTCTTCTGCCCAGGATTGTCTTGATACCACTCTTCCATCTGAAGAGGCCATCCTGGAAGTGATGACAGGTATAGATAGACCGTGGGATGATTTGCATCATCGGTCTTACTTCCTACCTGACTTGAGCAAAGTCGAAACAAGTTTTCCAAGCCCTCAGTCTCCTGGACCTGTTCACCCAGTCTTGAGCCCTTTAGCACCAGCACAGGTTTATGCTGAAGGGAACATGGCTGTGATCTCTCCTACTATCCCGGTGAACATTTCCAGGGATCCCAATATTGTCGAGAATGTCTTCATTGGAGCTGAATGTTCCCGTGAAGAGATTCAAATCTATACCGAGCTCTTCAAAGAGTATAGGGATGTTTTTGCTTGGTATTATGAGGAAATGCCTGGCATAGACCCATCTATCGTCCAACATGAGATCAAGACGTATGAAAATGCTAAGCCGGTCAGGCAAAAACTTCGTCCGGTCAATCCTAGGAAGGCAGCAGCTATCAAAGCTGAAGTTGAAAAGCTGCTTAAGGCGGGATTCATTTTCCCAGTTCCTCTGACTGAATGGGTTTCAAATCCCGTTCCGGTAGATAAAAAGCAAGGAACGATTCGAGTGTGCATCGATTTCAGAGACCTGAATAAGGCGTGTCCTAAAGATAATTACCCCACACCTTTCATCGATCAGATTATTGACGAGTGTGCCGGTAACGAGATTTTCTCCTTCATGGACGGTTTCTCTGGTTATAATCAAATTACTATCCTTCCAGAAGATCAACATAAGACCGCATTTATTTGTCCCTGGGGTACGTTTGCATATAAGAAAATGCCTTTTGGTCTTAAAAATGCTGGAGCTACCTTTCAGCGGGCCATGTCTTACGCCTTCCATGACATCAAGAAGATTATCGAGGCATACTTAGATGATCTAGCTGCTCATTCTCGAAAGAGGATGGATCATCCTGGTCACCTCCGGAAAATATTTGAAAGATGTCGTTTTTATAAAATTCGTTTGAATCCGAACAAGTGCGTTTTCGCGGTAACATCCGGTCGGCTGTTGGGATTTATCGTGTCTAGGGAAGGGATAAGGTTAGATCCCTTCAAGGTTGAGGCAATACTTCGGTTGCCTCCCCCGTCTTCAATCCGTCAGCTTCAAAGTCTCCAAGGGAAGTCTAATTTTCTTCGGAGGTTTATCGTCAATTATGCTGAATTTACAAAGGGATATATGAGACTGTTGAAGAAAGGAGTTCCTTTTATTTGGGACGACTACGCTCAACGCTCGTTCGATGCTTTGAAAAAGGCATTGACCTCTGCTCCTTTACTGAGTCCACCCGATTATAGCAGAGATTTTCTTTTGTATCTGGCTACAACAGAATCTACCATTGGTATGGTTCTGTTTCAGGAGGATGATGCTCGTGTAGAGCATGTTATATACTACCTTAGTCGAGGACTGGTAGGACCTGAACTGCGATACACCCCGATAGAAAAGTTAGCCTTAGCAGCAGTTCATGCTGTGCAGCGACTCCGGCATTACATTATTCTTCGCAAAACTTATGTCTTGGCAGCTGCCAATCCATTTCAGTTTGTCCTCAGCAAGCGAGTGATTGGGGGCAAATATAATAGATGGATTGTGATATTACAGGAATTTGATCTCGAGTTCATGTCTGCCAAATCCAAGAAGTCATTAGTTTTTGCGGAATTGATCTCCGAGTTGCCTTGTGGAGAGGAGATGATCTATGATGAGTCCTTTCTGGACGAACACTTGTTTCTGATCTCTCCACAAGATCCTTGGTATGGGGACATCATTGTATATCTCCAGACTGCGAAGTTTCCCTCTTCTTTTTCGAAAGATGAGCGTCGTAAGCTGCGTCACTTAGCTAAAAGTTATCTGATTATTGGTGATGCTTTGTACCGTCGAGGGGTTGATTCAATCCCAAGACGCTGCTTAACTTTCGAAGAAGCTGAGGCTGTGCTTAATGATTCTCACGGTGGAGCTTGTGGGGGTCATTTATCAGGGCTTGCTACAGCCCAAAAGATTTTGCGCGCTGGCCACTTCTGGCCCTCGATTTTCAAAGATTGTATTGAATCGGTCAAGAAGTGTCATCCTTGTCAAGTGTATACTCGAAAAATGCGCGCTCATCCAGCTCCGCTTTTTCCAGTCGTTACTGTCGGACCCTTTACAAAGTGGGGTATGGATTATACTAATTGTAACCCGCCTTCGGCAAAAGGTCACAAGTACATTATCGTAGCAGTAGACTACTTTACGAAGTGGGTCGAAGCTATGCCTACTTTTGGGAACGATGGTGAGACTGCAGCTCTTTTCTTTTTCAACCAAGTTATTGCTCGTTTTGGTATACCTAGGAGAGATTGTCACTGACCATGGCAGTCACTTTCAGAATAGTATGATGGCTGAGTTGGCTCTCAAATTGGGTTTTCGGCAGGAGCATTCATCTCCATATTATCCTCAGGCCAATGGGCAAGTGGAAGCCGTGAATAAATCCTTGAAGACAATTCTTCAAAGGACAATTGATAAAGCTAGATCCAACTGGCATATTATGCTATATCCTGCACTTTGGGCATACAGGACGTCAGTGAAAACTGCAACCGGCTTTACTCCGTTTCAGCTAGTGCACGGGGTGGAATCCGTATTTCCTATTGAATGCGAGATTCCTTCTCTTAAGTTAGCTGTTGAACTTCTTCCTGACACTTCTAGTCTTGAAGAACGGCTCCTTCATCTGGAACATCTCGATGAGCAGCGTCGGGATGCCGCCACGATGAATGAAGTGCATAAAAACCGAGTTAAAGTTCAGTACGATAAGGCGGTCAAGCCTAGGGTTTTTTCGGAAGGTGACCTTGTTTTGGTCTATGCCCAAGAAAAAGATGCCCTGGGGGCAGGAAAGTTTAAGTCTATGTGGTATGGCCCCTATATCGTTAAAAAAGTCCTTAAGAAAGGAGCTTATACCTTGGTTGATTTCGAAGGGAACGAGTTGCCGGAGCCCCGAAATGGGCTCTATTTGAAGAAGTATTATGCCTAGGCTTTGGCCTGGCATCTTGCTTTTGTATATAGTAGTTTTTTGTTTTGTACATGTCTGATTGATTTTCGATTTCTGGTGAGGTGGTGATGTTTTTGATCTACTTTGGCAGGTTGTGTTGGATGTCATGAGTCATTTCGGTTTCGCCGATGGTGCTAGTAGACACACCCGGAACTTAGCTTCCACGGCTTGGGTGCTTCATTATCCTTCCGGTCAGCTGTTGGTATCAAGAGGGGTCTGCATTGGTCCTGCTTCCAATAATGTCGTAGAATACACTACAGTCATTCATCTACTCTCGGAGGCAATATCTTTGGGTGTTGATTCGTTGGTAGTATTCTTGGACTCTCAGCTGGTGGTGTCGTAGTTGAACAACACTTATTGGGTACGAGATCCATTTTTATTACGATTGTTCTTGAGGGTACGTTTGTTGCAAAGGTCATTTCAATTTTTAACATTCATTCATATTCCTCGAGCTGACAATTGGTTTGCTGACTCATTAGCTAATCAAGCATTGGATTGGCATATTAATCATTCAATACAATAAATTTTATCATCAAAAACATCATACATTTGATACATTTATCACATCACATCAAATATTGTTGTATATATATCATCGGAGTATCAAAAAATTTACAAAATTTGGATCCATAATCTCGTACAAAACTTGGGCTTATGCCCCATCATGTTCAGTCTCAAAAAAGAATATACAATCATAAAATCTGTCTACTCCTGAGGTCCCTGCCCAGCAGTCGTGTTCCTATAGAATGTAACTGCAGTGGCCACACGGCGGAATAATCTAACCCAGTCTTGGGGTACTCCAACTACCCGTCTCTGGATGGCTTCAGGCAAGTCCTCCACGACAGCCATAGGGATTTGGCGGGTTAATCCCTCCAAGTTTCTCTGCACGGCTTGGAGTGTCCTGTCAGAATCCATTGTCTCTGCCTCACCCCTGCGACGCTTATGGCGTGGGAGACCCTCAGGTCGAACTGGTCCAACATCTGAAACATGATCATTTTTAATTGTCATTCATTATGAATCCAATCAAAAACATGTGTGTTTTTCATTTTTCATGCATATTTGAAAAAATCCAAAAAAAATTATATAAGTCAAAAAAATTTCCAAAACTTACCAACTGCTCCCCATGCTGTGCCAGGTGGAAGTACTAGATCTGGATCTCCTCGGAAATCCATCCCGGCATAGGGATATTCGTCCACTGCGATGATCTATTCTCCCCACCACAGGAAGAACTCATCGTCCCATGTGGTTCGGGGCACTTCGCTGCCCCCCAGTCTCTTCATCATGTCTGCCCAACGGGTGATTCTTGGGTCCCGCGGGCTGCTGATAGTCGAGATCACTCTAGGTCTCAAAGCTAGAATCCTCTCAAAGAAGAATGTTGTCAAAATGGTCCCATAGCCAAAGTGTTTAGTCTTTTCTTGGCGAATGGAGGTCAGCTGTTGTTTCATGTTCAGTAGCAGGGCTGTGCACCAATCGTACACATGAGTCAAACACTCTACAGCTATACTCATTTGTGTCCTGGACGCCTGATGTAGTGAGGCAGATCCTGCCACTCTGCTGATGGTGAAAAGGAGGATCTTCATGTGCAAATCCCTGATATCTCTAATTGCAATCTGTGTTCCAACCTTTTTGGAATTCTCTACGCAATATACGTGGACATAATCTTCCACGGTCAACCCTCCCAGGGGCTTTCCGTGCAAATCCACTGGTTCTCCCCTCCTGGAGAGTCCAGTGATGAAATATATATCCTCCACTTCAATGCGTAGTGGCATCTGATCAATTATGAAGCAATCCTGATCTGGTTCCCATTAATTTACGAGCATTTCTAGCAATCGCACATTGCTTTTCATATTGGGCATTTTAAAGAATTTGAACAATCTGCAGTTTCGGAGGATATTTTGTGCTGCGCGATCCTGCATGACCTCTTGGTCTATTGCGCTATGCTCACATTCCCTCCATGAAATGGTCATCCTGAGAAATTTCATCAAATTATGCATTAGCCACGCTTTTTAAGTTTCGGCCCTGCGCATACGCGGTTTTTCCTGTACACAGTCACGTGTATACGCGGGTTTCCTTCAATGAACCCGTCTATGCGCAGGTACGCATATTTTAGCAAGGGTTTTAAAGCAAAAAATCACTTAATTTTAATTTCCAAACGGACAAAATGAATAAACAGGATGATTAAGGAGCCTACCTGAAGTTTCGCTGAGTTCCGGCGGTCGGTTGTTCCTGATTTGACGAAAGAAATTTTTTGCTCCAGAGCACTTTTTCCGAATCAGCTATGCAATAATGAACCAAATGAGAGGTAATTTGTCTATTTATGGCTAAAAAATTGAAAATTTTCGCAAAATTTCCTTATGCTTATTTTTTCGATCTATCTTATGCTGTATAACTTGATTGCTTGGAAGTGCCCAGTTTGGTATGTTTTCAGGTACATTTTGACGATTTTGAGACTTTTCCCGGTTTTTGATCCATGATTTCCGACTCTTCACGGCAGGTATATGATCTTCACTGGCATATAGGTTAGGGAATCACTTTCCGTTGCATCTTGCATACTAGCCTCCATACCGATCACTTGCCTTAGGGTCGATCCCATCAGGTCATGAGCATTACACCCATTTCACTCGCCGATTTTTAAATCATGACTTGATGGTAGAGCCTTCCTTTACATGGGCTTCCTAGTTAGTTCCTCGCTATCACTTGTTGCCCATGCCGCTTTTTATGTAGGCTCGGGAGTCCTCTTTAGTCCCGCCATGTCTTTCGTGTTGAAGCTTCATTCTTCTCCTTCATCACTTATCATTTTTCTGGCTTATACCCTAGAGGCTCCCTGGTGTCGTTAAGTTGTATTACTGCATTGCATATTGGCTACTTGTTTATCCCGGCCTTTAGCCGGCTTCATTTGGACTCGATGTTTAAGCCAACTTTTGACCTTGACTTTCTGTACAAGTTAACCATTGCATGCACTTAGCTATCATGACTTGACACCTTTGTACCCATGGATGGAACATTCCTCTGAGTATCACTGACCAGTTTTCGCCACCTTGCATTGAGCATAGGATTGTTCCAATCCCAGGAACTAGTGCATCTGATTTCTTGATACTCGTTCTATCCATTGTACCATAGCATTCTTTTATTCTTTTTCAGACTTATTATATGAAAAAGACAAAAACATCAAATATAACAAAAAGAGCGGGAACGGGATGTATCTTCGTTATTTTGATGGCAGTACAGAGTCAGTTTTGTCGCCCTTGAACAAGCACATATACTTATATATATCTCCTTCATTTGGGATGGTTTTAGTTTTGACCTAGGTTCAGCCTTTACCATGTTTCACTTGTCAGTTCTCCCCCGGTTGGTTATCTCTTCCAATCATATAGAGAGTTTGTTTTGCCTCCTGCATGACAGACTTATACAGTGTCACTTTTTACTGCCATGGTCATCACGAGTCGTGCTTTTGTTCAAGGGAAGTTTAACCTGAGTCGGCCATTCTGCGGTGTCTCTTGACTCATTATTTAGTCGGCCTTCCCGGTCTTGTCAGTATCATGTTCTATCACATCAGATGTTTTGGTCTTCTGCTCGTGCTGGTTTGAGAAGGTCCCCATTGACTTCTTGCCGGCGAGTTTGTCTCTTATCGACTACGACACATTGCTCTGAGAGCAAACCTAGAGCCGCACCTTGGGCCTATTTCCATTATTGATAGGTGACCTCGTGCTCAGCATTTGATCATCATCATGGGTCTTTGACTGAGTGGTTTCCCCTGTCTTCGACGTCAGCACACATTATCACACTTGGGATTCGTGCAGTACCTTGATTTCCATTTGACCCTATCGGTGGATTTCTCGCCTCTCTGTCAGCTTTCATTATTGGTTGGTTCAGAGGGTTTCTTCCGTGTGCTAGCTTCATCTTGTGCATGTCGGAAACGTACTTCGATTTTGGTTCCATCACTCTACTTCGTCTGATTCCTTCCAAATCTTGGCCTGCGGGTTACACTCGCGCTGGACTGATGTGGGATGCCTTAATGCCTTCCTTCCAGCAGATCTTTTCCCATCGACTCCGACTCATTTCTCTGGGAATAAGGTCTAGAGTCTTTTTGTCAGTACCTTAGGGTTTGCAGTCATCAGTGGCAGACTCTTCGCTATCGACAGTGGGGATTCATCATTGCCTCCTGATCGGTAGATTCTTTCAAGTGTTCGACTTCAACTCATTCATTCGCACTTGTCAGATTGTACTGGGGCACCTTGACACTCATTATCATTATCGGTGGGTTGTCTCGCGTTGGTTAACGGGATACATCATTTCCCGGTAATCCAACGATTTCTCACATGGTCGACTTCAGCTCATTTATTCCCATTGTGTAGAATTGTGCCATAGTGATCGGTGAAGACCTCGGGTTGCATCAGCATGTTTCGGTTCACTTTTGACAGTCCTTTCAGTATCTGCCAGTGATGCCGTCCACCCTTATATGTTGCAGTTCAGTACAGCACCATCCTATATGTTGGTCCCCGAGTTGCGTGATTGTACCATTTGATCCACCTCTTATGATCCGGTACTTGGAGTTTCAGTTACTTATTTGATCAGACATCCAGTTGCACCATCTTTGATCATCTTTCTATATGTGATACTTGGACATTGATTCAGACTTGTATTTCCGGGCCATGCTCAGATGATTCATTGTGTACTTTCACTTCAGCTATACTTGTATACATGTTGGATCTATTTCAGTACTTTCCATATGATGTATTTTTGACTGAGCATGGGTATGCCCGCCTCAGCATGAGTTGACTCTCTGGTTTCTTTCATTGGTTTTTTGGCAGGCTGAAATCTGGTGAAGTCCTCTCTTGTCCTTGCGAAGTTCTTTCTATGTGCATAATACATTTCGGCCATCATGTACCCCTTCTGACCTCATATATTAGGGGGCATCTGTTATAGCATCATTTCTCACCTTGACATGATTCATGATTGCTACATGGCTTTATGGGCACCCATTCCTACAGACTTGGACAAATTGACTTAAAAACAGTGGAAAATCCTTCATACGCGACTATGCCCGTGTTTTTCCGCGTGTATACGCGAGTACAGCTAGAATTTTCCGCGTATGCCATTTTAATGATTAAAAATATATATAAAAATCCCTAATTTCGCACTGGGTTGATGGTTACTCAGGTAGTTCAACCACCCCAGCCCGTGGCCAACTGTTTCCAACTGCTGAAACTACTTGGAGGGACTATAAAAAGCCCTCATATGTATGGCCTAAGGGAGGGAGAGAATTATTGATATTATACTATGTTGGTATTCCCTATCCAAGTCTGATTCCCCGTGCCTCCTGCACTTTCCCAGTTCATTGTAGGAAACCCTTGTTTCCTTGAGATGCACATCCCTTTATATGTCATCTCGTATGCACCAGTTTGGAAGGAGTCTTAGTGAGGCAAGGGCTGGACGGATCCGGACGACGGTCTGCGAAGGCCTTGGAAGGATCAGGTGATCTCTCCACCCGTTACTTTTGTACATGCTATTTATAATACAGAAGTACCATGTTGTTCCCGAAATAAACGTGTTAGTGTATGCTTTTATGTATGAGAATATTTGTTATACAAGCATTCATTATGATTTATTTAATGTTTGATATGAATCTCACTAACATTTAGAGTAGATATATGTTTTACAACCAGTCCTTTGTGCTTGTTTCTTCTTGTATTTCAGGTTAAGAAGGAAGGACGGTTGTTGGGGGTTTGAACCCTGCAGGATCTTCTTCAACCGTAGGACCTACGGGTAACTTTCTCATTCTACTCTATTTAGTTTTTCTGAACGTGCATGTTTGTGTGAGTATCTATTAAGTAGCATGCCCCTGCTCTGTGGAGGTTGTATCCCAACCAACCTCTAGGGTGATATTTCCCCAAAACAATCAGGGAACTTGATATATTTTCTCATGAAATAATATAATTGTATCTCTACTCTTGTGAATCTATAGGAATGAAATACCTATAAGTATGGATCCCTTGATATACCTCCGCCTCATGTTGCTACAACCAGTAGTATGAGTGCCCAGTCAACAAAGGAAATTTTACATGGTTCTTTGACTGATGTATATGCCCAAAAAATCCATCAATAGACTACACTTGAATTCTATGGAGTCAACTCGACCTCTAACACCAGGTATTTCTTTATACAGTAGTCTCAGTCAGTAATGGAATATTTGGTCTCTTTAGTTACAGATATAATCCCTCAAAACTTTTTATTTGGTCAAAATAATGGTGAATACTCAGCCCCCAACAAATACTCCTTATTCAGCCAACAAGTTAAGAGATAAATCAACCCTCTCCAACAATGACGACTTATTCTATCGATAGTTCTATTAAAAACAACAAATCGGCCCACTAATATGAAATGTTTCGACCCCCACACAATGATAAATCAACCTATTTAGTAATATAACTTTTGTCCTTAAATACAATATGGCTAGGTCCTGAATATCGGGATGACTCGACCTATTTAAAGGGAACTAGACCAAAAAGGTAATACACATGACTTAGCCTCTTTGCAATGGGAATCAACCCATAGAATGTGTGGCAATGTTTGGTCCTTCAAATATGAGATATAAACATGTAAATAGATATGAAATATATAATGTTAGAAGATGAAATCAATTGATAACACGATTACCTATATTTATCTTCTTCAAATGTTTTTTCTACGTTGAAACATAATGGAAAAATATGATTCCACTCTCCAAAATAACTAGGGTTTTCGGTTTTAACATAGATACTAGAAACCAAACTTAGGGTTTCCAAAAAAACTAGAATATTCTCTAAGAGATCTCCAAAAATCCTTTTTATCAAATGGAAAAATTCTAGAATGAGGAGAAACTCCTCGTTTTCCCCTTATTATAACTTGTCTTCCACTTTTTCCACCTTTTTACCCCTTTTTTTTTATAAAGTCACTTCAGAGATTTTTTTAATTTATAAATTAAAAGTGACTCTTCGTTAGCCTAGGACAAGTCCCCATTTTTTGTCACTTTAGCATTTATAATTTTTTTCCTAGGTGAATCATGTTCGATTGGTTAATTTTCCTCTTGCCTTAACCTATGGGAACTTTATTAGGCCATTGAAAGTCCCCCATATGCCTTCTAATCAGTTGGGGAAATTAGAATACTCCTCGCCCAAGGTTCATTGTCCTCAAGCAACTGTAGCTCCAGATGTTTGAGTACCTATTTATCCTCCCAAGTGGTATCCTCAACCAAAAAATCCTTCCATTTCACCAGGTACTCCTTCATGATCCCGCTCCTCAACTTCTTCTCCCTTATCTTCAAAATTTCCTCTGGAACAAAGACCAGTTCCCCTTCTTCATCAAAGGGTGGAAGCTTGATATATGTAACTACACATTTCCCCAAAGCCTTTTCAAGGCACGAAACATGGAATCTGTTGTGATTTTACACCCTTCTAGAAGCTTTAGTTAAGATGCCACATCCCTAACTCGCTTCACAATTCTATAAGGCCCATAGAATATGGGTTGTATTTTTTCTTCCCCCTTAATTTTGAGTGATGATTTATTGTAGGGTTGTAGATGAAGGTATACCATGTCCACCACTTAAAATCTATGCTATATTTTGTGCTTATCTACATAGAATGTTTCTTGGTTTTGAGTCATCTGCAAGTTATATTAAGGACCTACATAATATCCTATCTCCTATAAATAAAATCCTTGGACAAAGGGGCTTGAATTTCTCTAGATACCAAATATACAAATGACATCATTCCAATCACATAAGGAAAGTGCTATTATAGTAGTGTTCCCCCAGATGCAATCATTCTACCCATGCTTTTTGTTAGTTAGATATATAGCTCTTAAGATATCCCTCGAACCACTCATTGACTATCTCATTTTTCCCATTAGTATGTGGGTGGTAAATAGTTATTAGCATTAGCTCCGTACCCATAATTTTGAATATTTCCTTCCAGAAGCATCCCATAAATATATTGTCTTGATCACTCACAAGGGTCGTTGCTAACCCATGTAATCGAAAGAAATATCTGAAGAATAGCTCTGCTACCTCTACTGTTAAGTATTTTTAAGGCATGGAAAATAAGTGTGAAAACTTCGTAATCCTATCCACCAATACACAAATGTAATATTTCCCCTGTACCTTAGGTAGCCTAGTGATGAATTCCATGGAAATTCTCTCCCATTTATGCTCAGGAATGGGGAGTGGTTGTAGCAACCCCGTCGGATGAGCATGTTTGGATTTGTTTTGATAGTATATGTTGCATACCTTCACAAACCTCAGTACATCCATCTTGAGACTTGTCCAAGTGAATCTCTCCCTAATTTCCCTTTAGGTTTTCAAGTACCTTGGGTGTCTTGCTAGGGGTGATTTGTGAGCTACCTACACAATTTTCTCCTCAAGATGTCATTCTAAGATAGGATGTATTTTATTATTGTAGTATATGTTCTCATATATGATCCAATATCTCTCATCTTGGATCAATCCCACTAGAATCTCAAAAGAAAATTTATTTATATATTATTCTACAAGCAAGAGTGATTTCCAATCCTCTATAATCTCCATGAGTGAGAGAGTAGGTGGCATCCTAGAAATGGAATTCACTACCAAATTATTTTCTCCCTTGGTATACTCAATGTCAAATCCATAGGATTTTAATTTGCTAATCCATTTATGTTGTCTATCAGTCAACTCATTCTCTTCCATGAGGAATTTGAGTCTATTATGATGTCTTCGCTTTGAACTTGTTTCCCCCTAAATATTTCCTGAACCTGGCCAATGCATGCATAATGGCCAAGATTTCCTTGTCATGAATTTAATAGTGTCATTCATAGTCCCTGCATTTCTAGATTTCAAAAACTATGGGGTCATGATTTTGCATCAAAAATACTTCTATTACCATCCCCGAAGCGTCACATTATAGCACGAATGGCTAGGTGAAATCTGGTAATGTTAGCACAAGACATGAAATCATCACTTGCTTCACCTTTTCAAATATTTCTTGTGCTTCAATGAACCAAATGAAGGCCTCCTTTTTGGTGAGGTATATTAAAGGTATCGTTAGCTACAAGAATCCCTTAACAAACTTCCTGTATATTAAAATTTGGCATATTAGGGATGAATTTATCCTAGAAGAAATCATATATTTCAGTTATGTTTGAACCAACTATAATAAAATTTCATTTATGAAAATTCTAATATGACTTTCGAAAAATAGTAAGACACATCTTAATTTGGAAATGACTTTTCAAAAATAGAAATACATGTCTAAATGATCAAGGATGATCTCGGCATATGGAATCCACTTTAAAATCAAATCAATCATGGTTAAACAAGTCAAGAATTAATATGTTTTCCTTACTAGTATTATTATTATTATTATTATTTATAAAATAGTCTAAAGTAATTCACCTTTAACGGATTAATGAAAATGAATTCTCAATAGTCTCATGGAATAAGTCAATTAAATTGAGAATATCATATTTGAAAAATTGAACCTCTCTCTTGGAATAAAACAGTAACTCCACACTAGAGAGAATAAAAATCCCCCCTTAAATGCACTTGTAAATACCTCAGTCAATTCAATTTGTAACTCTCGCTAAATATTCTCTCATGTCTAAGTGCAACTCTCTCTCCCCCTAATTTGAATTGTAACTCCTCAAGACAAGTGTAACTCTCTCTCTATTCTTGGGATGAGTTACACTTCTCCTCATGTAACTCCTCCCTCATGGATTTGATTCTCCTATTTTTGGCTCAAGGCATGAATTCATTTTGTAACTCCTCTCCTTTCTCATCTATTTAAGAAAGAGCAAGTGAGAGTTGAGAGTAGCATGTTAATTCTGAAAAAGGAGAGCAAGTGTTGAATGTGTGCAAGAGAAGTGTGATAGAAAGTAAAGAGAAAGAAAAATGGAAGAGTTGGAGCAAGTGTGAAGGACAAGATATGATCAAGAGAAGGAGGATATCTTCAAGCAAAGAGAAAGAGTGATTCAACTGCAAGTTGATCAGACATTGGTGACTTTATTCATTCTCTCTCTCTCTCTCTCTCTCTCTCTCTCTCTCTCTCTCTCTCTTTTGTTGTACTCTGTTGAAAATTTGAATAAATATAATAGAAGAATAATAATTTGGGTTTTCCCCCTTGAGGGTTTTTCCTTGGTCATTGGACCTAAATCTCAGTGTCTCATAGTTGTGTTTGGTTGTCTTCATATGATCCTTAAGTTTATGTACTATCTATAACTGTTGATCTGTAATTTTTTTTGAAGAAGAAATCTGCATTCTATGTAATTGTAATGACATAGAAAATTTAGTTTTATGCAAAATACTTTCAAGTTATATCATATAAAATTCGTTTTTATGCAAATTAAATTTATTTTTTTGCAAAGTACATTCATTTTTTTGCAAATTACATTCAATTTTATGCAAAGTATATTTATTTTTATACAAAGAACATTTAGTTTTATGTATAAAACTTTCAAGTTTCTGAAAATAATTTTTAAGTTTTTGCATAGAATTTTTCATATTTTAACATAGTGTCAAAGCCTTGGTGAAGAGAAGTGCAAGGAGATGAGAGATCACCTAAAGATACCCTGCTTGTTGCCAAATTTTTCTAATAAAGATGACTTCGTCCCACTTCAAGGTAGAGGAGACATTGAATTATGCTTCAAACTTTGGTCAATGGAAAGCAAGGCTAGATATCACTCTTGAAGAACACAAAGTTTTGGAGTATGTTGAAGGCATAGTAACTGATCAACCAGAGAATTCATGTGCTATTGTCAAATCCAAATATTAAAAGGGTGAAATCAAAGCTAGAAAAATTATTTATGGTTCTCTTTGTGATCATCTCATTACTTGTGTTTCTAGTTTTAATAGATCTAAAGAAATGTATGACAAACTAATTGGCATGTTTGAAATTATTAAATTGAACCAAATAATTTCCTTGAGGAATAAAAACCATTATGGAAGTGGTCACAACTATGCTTCATGGTCAAAAGCTACCAAAGTTTCTATGAGGAGAAGCTACAAATATTGTTGTTTATGTGCAAAACATAACTCTTGATTAGGCCTTAGAAAATAATAATCATGAAGAAGTATTAACTAGTGAAATGCCTAAGGTGAGGCATTTGATAATATTCAGTTGTCCTATGTACTTCCACGTGCTGAAAGAGAAAAGGAAAAAAATAGAATCTTCATGTAAGAAATGTATGTTTCAGTTGTGATAATTCAAAATCTTATATAATTTATGTACCTGGTAAAATAATTATAGATTTTAGTAGGTATGTAACATTTGATGTAGATGCAACTCTTGGAAAAATAAGAGACTCTCCTCCTCCTTCCATTGTTTAAAGACAAGTTGTTAATGAATAAGAGCCTACATCTGAGTCTAAATTGGAACCTGAGAATGAACTTGCCAATAATCCCATGGGTTCCATGGATCCTCTAGATCCTCCACCACACAATCCACCTACCTAAAAGAGACCACTATGGATACGAGATAATTTGAAAGATGTTGAATATCATGCTTCCACAAGAGAAATATTCAGAGAAAGTAAGAAGCCAAGTTAGTTTCAAGGGTATGTTTTTTCCATGAGTAACATCGTTCAGGAGGAACCATGCACCTTTGAAGAAGTTGCGAAAGAACAAGTCTAGAAATATTCCATTATTGAATAATACGAGCTCATCATTGAAAATGATGCCTGGGAAGTGGTCCGAGACCTAAAGGTAAAAATCTTGTCACTTCCAAATGGTTGTTTAAGATTAAGCATGGTGCAGATGGAAGTATTGAAAAATATAAAGCTAGATTTGTAGCTAGAGGTTTCTCTCAGAAAGAGGAAATAGATCATGATGATATTTTTGAGCCTTTAGGTCAATATGCTACTATTCAATCTATTTTTTCCTTAATTTCTATCTAGGGATGGCCTATTTAACAAATGGATGTGAAAATTGTTTTCTTGCATGGCTTCCTCAAGGAAGATGTATTTGTGGATCAACCATAAGGATTTGAAGAGAATGACATGGTAAAATCATGTATGAAGACTGAATAAGGCCTTATATTGGTTGAATAAATCTCCAATATCTTGGTATGCTCACATTGATAGCTACCTTATGAAGCATGGTTTCACTAGAAGCAGTGTAGACCCAAACCTCTGCTTCAAGACTTCCCAAGGTATACCTTTGCTTTTGGTATTGTATGTTGATGATTTATTCTTGACAAGAGGAGAACCTCTTATACCCCAGTTTAAGAGAGAGTTGGATTTTGAATTTGAGTGAAAGAAATTGGTTTGATAAATTACTTTCTGGCTCTAGAGGTATGGAAAATACCTAGTGAAATTTATCTTTCTCAAGGAAAATATGTTGTTAAGCTTATTGAAATATTTTCTATGGTAGAATGTAAGTACATGCATACTCCTATGGAAATGAACTTTAAGAAATTATGTGGAAAATTTAAAGGACCTAATATAGAAAATCCCATGAAGTATAGACAACTCATTGGTGCTTTGATGTTTTGGTAAACACTAGGCCTAACATATGCTTTGGTGTAAACACTTTAAATCAACATATGGTTAATCCCTTTCATGTCCACTAGATTTCTGAAAAACATGTACTCAAATACTTTCATGGAACTATCAATCTAGGATTGAAATACACTGCTAAAAAATAATACTTCTTGGATATACATATGTTGATTAGGCTAGTAACTCTAATGAAAGAAACAACAATTATGAGTGTCGCTTTAGCTTGGGATCTTCCATGATCTCTTAGACAAGAAGAAAGCATAATTATATTGCACTGAGTAGAGATGAAAATAATTACATTGTTGCTAGCATGGCTAGCTGTGAGGCATTTTTGATGAGAAATATTTTTGGGGAAATATTTGAGCAAGTTCTAGACACAACAATTATATACTGTGACAATAAGAGTGATATTTTTCTCGTAGAAAATATTGTGTTTCATGAAAATTCCAAGCATATTGAGATCAAGTATCACTATATCTGGGATATGGTGCAAAGAGGAGAAATGAGGCTACGTCACATATTAAATAATGATAATATAGTTGAAATTCTTACTAATCCTTTACCGAAAGGAAAGTTCTTGGTTTTTATAGAGAAACTTGGACTTATGGACATGACCCTTCCAAGAAGTAGTCACAATTGATCGAGAACACTGAGCTTTCTTTTCCCCCTTTCAGAACTCATAGGATTAGGGAATGATGCCAGAAACCTCTTGAGGATGAGGGACCTCTTATGCAGTGTGTGCCAAAAGAGTAGGCCTTAGTATGAATCTGATCCATAGTCTGGGACGTGGGAAGAGCCACATATCTGGCCAATAGGTGTAGTGAGACTTGTTTGTGTGACTTGTCTAGGATGTAGATGTTCTACCACTTTGTGTTTAATGAAACTTGGTTGTGTTTGATTCTTGCCTATGTAACTTGTTTAAGTCTTATATATGTGATTCTTGTGTTCTATTACTTAATTTTTGAGATTAAAATTGGTTGAGTGTAATCCTTGTCTGTGACATGTGATGATCCTTTCCTTTCCAATTTTGTGTCAATTGGATGAGTATTCTTTAGATTGTGACTTCATTGTTACATAGTAGAGTTGAACTGAGATGAATCAAAGAGATCAAAGGAAGAAAATATCTTTGATGCAGAAATAAATTCCTCCATAGCTGAGAGGGAGTGTTAAAATTTGGCAGGTCAGTGATGAATTTATCTTAGAAGAAATCATATCTTTCAGTTCTATTTCAACCACCTATAATAAAATTTCATTTTTGACCATTCTAGCATGTCTTTCCAAAAATAGTAAACTACATCTCAATTTGGAAGTGACTTTCCAAAAATAGAAATTCATGTCTAAATGATCAAGGATGATCTAGACATATGGAATCCACTTTAAAATCAAATCAATCATGATTATACAAGTCAAGAATTAATATTTTATCCTTACTTTTATTATTATTATTATTATGATACTATTGTTTATAAAATAGTCTAAATTCATTCACCTTTAATGGATCAATAAAAATGAATTCTAAATAGTCTCATGGAATAAGTCAATTAAATTAACAATCTCTTGGAAAATTGAACCTCTCTCTTGGAATAAAATAGCAACTTCACATTTAAGAGAATGTGACTCTCCCTTACTGATTCGATGTATGGAAAAAGGTGAAACTCCTCCTCATTAAATGCACTTATAACTCCCTCACTCAATTCAATTTGTAACTTTCACTAAATATTCTCTCATATCTAAGTGTAACTCTCTCTCTCCCTAATTCAAATTGCAACTTCTCAAGACAAGTGTACCTCTCTCTCTATTCTTGGGATGAGTTAAACTTCTCCTTAAGTAACTCCTCCCTCATGTAATTCAATTCTCCTATTGTTGGCTCAAGGCATGAATTCATTTTGTAATTTCTCTTCTTTCTCATCTATTTAAGAAAGAGCAAGTGGGAATTGAGAGTAGCATGTTCATTGTGAAAAAGGAAAGAAAGTGTTGAGTGTGTGCAAGAGAAGTGTGATATCAAGTAAAGAGAAAGAGAAAGGGAAGAGTTGGATAAATTGTGAAGGACATGATATGATCAAGAGAGGGATGAGATCTTCAAGCAAAGAGCATGAGCACTTTAGCTGCAAGTTGATCAAATATTGGTGACATTATTCATTCTCTCTCTCTCTCTCTGTACTATGTTGAACAATTGAAGGAATCTAATATAAGAGGAATCCTTTGGATTTTCTCCCTTGAGGTATTTTTCCCTGGTCATTGGACCTAAATCTAAGTGTCTCATTTTTTCTTGGTTGTATTCATATGATTCTTAAGTTTATGTTCTGTCTACAATTGTTGATCTGAAAAAGTCTTGAAGAAGAAATTTTCATTATAAGTAATTGTAACAACATAGAACATTCAGTTTTATGCAAAGTACTTTCAAGTTCCAACATAAAACATTAAGTTTTTTGCAAACTACATTCAATTTTATGCAAAGTACATTAAGTTTTATACAAAGTACATTCAATTTTTTGTAAAATACATTTAGATTTCTACAAAGAACATTTAGTTTTATGCATACAAAATTCAAGTTTCTACAATTTTTTTTTTAATTTATGCATAGAATTTTCAGATTTTAACATTGTAGAATGTGAAAAGACCGAGGAATCTCTTTATCTTAGTTACATTTTTTGAGGTAGGCCACTCAATAATAGACCTGATTTTCTCTTGGTGCACCTGAACCTTGTTCCCTCTAATCGCATGGCCTACATAGAGAATATTTGTCATCCCAACTCACACTTGGATTATTTTGTGTAGAATTATTGTTCCTCCATAATCCCCAATACCATGTACAAGTGTGCAATATGGTCCTCCCAAGTCTTGTTTTAGATGAATATGTCATCAAATAATACTAGCAAGTACTTCTGCAACTGTTTATTGAATACATGGTTCATATAAGACTGAATATTTGTGGGTGTGTTTGTTAGCCAAAATGACATAAATAGAAACTATTAGTGCCCATAGTGGCACCTAAAGGTAGTCTTTGAGATGTCTTTCTCCCAAACCTAGATTTGGTGGTAGCTTGAACAAATATCTATCTTTGAAAAATATTTGGCTCCCCTCAGGTTGTCCATCAACTCATCTATTCTAGTGATGGATACTAGCTTTTTATCGTCCTCGCATTAAGAGGTTGATGGTTAATACAAATATACTATTGAATTTTGTAGCTATGGTCACTCTTCATAATTATATTTTAGCCCTTGTAATGTATAAATAATTTGAGACATGTTATTTATATCATTTTTATTATTTATCCCTTGAAATAATTTATATATGACATGTTCTTCATGCCGAATTTAAAAGAAAAATTTTCAAAATTTGAAATTTGAATTTTTGGCTCCAAGATAGTTAGGTTGTCCCTCCCTCAAGTAAAGTTGGCCAATTTAGAGACACACCCATTTTGGATAGGTAGATCACTATATAAAGTCATTCAAACTCCTCCATAAGAGTACCATTTGATCATCACACAACAAGACAATTTTTGGGTATCAAGCAAAGGACAAGACGAATAAGGATGAAGATAGATATATCTATCTCTCTCTAGCTCACATTTCTTTCTCTAGGAACTCAAACGTGTGATTTTTTTTTGCATTAGTTCTTAGGCAAGCTTAAATTCTGGGTAGTTTCTAGGCAATAGTTTTTTGGGCAGGCCAAAATTATGGGAGGCTGAGTTTTCTGGGCATATTCCGGAGACTGAAATTTAACCTAGAGCTAATCTAATTAGAGGGAGTTGTTGGGTTTATCAGGAGGCTTGAATTGAGGAATCGAGACTATTTTTTACCATAATCATAGTTGACTAGTCGCATTAGATGTATCTCTTGTTGAACTAAATAATTTCTCTAATAAAAAGGTTGTTGGGTTCCCCCCCTAGGTGGGTTTCCCAGGGCAAATATTGTGTTCTATTTTTGTGCATTTTGATCTCTATCGTGTTTATGATTTATGGTTGAATTTCTAAAGTGGATTTTCTTAATTATAACTTGGAATTATTAAAATAATATATATATTATTTCAAGTTAGTACTAGTAGTTCATAAATATTGTGCTTGTGTATATTTCACTTTAAAAATCAACATGGTTTCAGATTTTTAGTGATGTAAAGTACGTTGAGATCACTCTTGAAAAAGCTTTAGTAAGATATCATTCTTGAAACCCTAGATCTACAATCTATTTTCTTGTCTATGTCTATGGACTCCCACATGAAGGAAAAAAACAAATTAGAAGGAGCTACAAACATTTAGGGTTTGGAAAACAAGGATTGATCTTCTCCTTGCAAAATTTGGTCTTTGGGGTATTGTAAAAGCAAAGGTCACCAAACCAAAACAATATGAGGAGAAAGAAAAAGTTGATAAGGGTGATATCAAAACCATGATCATAATTGTGGGTTCTATCAAATATCACTTGGTTTCGTATGTTTCAAGTCTTCAATCTTCAAAGAATATGTATGAGGCCCTAACTTTTTTGTTCAGTATGAACAATATTGGTCAAGGTTTGAGTTTGAAGAGTGAAATTTGTGATATTATAGTGACAAGAAATGATACCATAATATCATATTTCATGAGGATATATCAACTAAGAGATCAACTACAAGTAATTGATGAAGACATTTTTGATAAGGAAATGGTAACTAACACTCAATGATTTACCAGAATGATGGGACACTTTTTCAACAGGAATATGTGCTAGAAAATAAGCTCCAAAATTTGATGAAATATGGGCCTTTTGTACTCAAGAAGAATTAAGGCTTATATAAAGAGGAAATATTTGAAGATCTGATGAAGAAAATTCTTAAGAATATGCAACATGTTTAAAGAAAAGTGGAGGAAGAAAGAAGTTTGGTTTCTAGAGAAGAAATGGAGGAAGAAGAAATGAAGGAAGAAAACCTGAAAGAAAAAAATATGCCCCTCAAGGAAAGAGAGACATGTCAAAGGTTATGTTGGAACATGGTCCTCCAAAGGCTATGAATTGGGACAATTTTGAGTATTTTTTTATATTTTTGGAATATTTTATTCTAGCCCATGGGTTTTTGGGTGGGTTAAAGCCCTGAAAGCATTGTAATGGGTCAATGGGTAGACCTAGAGTCTACAAACCATGGTTTGTGGACCACAGGAAATATTAGGCTAGATCATTATAAATAGAAGGAAATTTTGAGTCAATAGAGAGGCATGTATCAAGATTGGTGCGAATTACGAATTAATAGATCTATTTGGGTTATTAGGGAAAAGGAATCCTACTGGCTGTGTGCACACAGATCCTCAATCCTGCTGTGTGCGGACCCTATTGTTGTGTGCGCAGGTTGGATTTTGGGTATTGTAAAAGGATCTGAAAGATTAATGAAAGTGGAAGGTTGTTGGAATATCTAAATCTGTTAATGCGAATCTATGATATCTGCTATGTTATGTGTTAAGATACGAGAGGAACTGTGTTATTTTCTTATGCTATGTTGACATATGAATTGGATCTGTCCGTTATACTTTATGTAAGAATATCTGTGATAGTTGCATTATTATTCTGTGAACTTATGATATGTTGTTTACTGTGATTATAATTGGTATTGTGCACGTGGCTGCAAAGGGAACTATAGATCTGGGTTCTGTGATATACGATCTGATAATTGTGAAGATGAATGCAACTCTTCTTGACTTACCTACCCTCTCCCAGGGTGTGGAAACCTGGTTCCAGCACACTCCCATATTGCTTCGGGTGAGACTTTGTCTTGTGCAAGCAGGTCACTGCCAAAAGGGCCAGTAGTATAGGGGCTTGTTGGCAAACCTTAACCTTCAAACTTGGTTCAAGACCCCTTAAGCCAAAAAATGGTTCTTTTTCCAGGACCAGGACCATTTTGAGAGATGGATCGGGTAATTCCAAGGCCATATTGGAAACCTGAAAGAAAATAAATTGATGAATGGTTTGAACAACAAGTTTAGGAATTCACTGTAAAAGAAAACTGCAGTAAGAGGTTGACCACTGAAGAGTGGAAGAATAAGTATATTTTCACGGAGATCTATGAGATCTTCTTTGTAACAATTGCAATCAATCTCCAGAAGTGGCTCGCAAGGTTGGTCGAATTTCAGAAGTGTTGGAAGGACGAGTAGGTCACGTAGTGGGCCCCAAAATTGATCCAAAAGTTAGAGAAGACTGATAACACCATCACTCGCACGGTCTATCACTGGGTGGACAGTTTTCTAGGAGGGTTTGTGACAAAATTTTCCATTGATCATTTTTTCTCCTACTCTGAAGCAGAGCAAAGATTTTTCAAGGGTTTCTGGGGTAAGTTTTTGAATACCTTACCATTGTTGATTAAGATATTACTGTGAATGACCTCTGATATGGATGAGAGTACGACACGAAGTGGAAAATACTATCGGACCAACCAAGAAGGAGATAGATCTATCTACAGTCTGATAAGAGAAGTAGCTGTGCAGAGTCCTCCAACCACACCACTTTCAAACTAGCATAGGGGTAAGAATTCACCTACATCCCCACCACCACCGGAAGACGACATGGCTACGCACATGAAGTTTCCTACCTTTAAGGGTGTGGGAGATGAAGACATGGATCAGTTCTGGTTTGTCGCAGAATCAGTATGGATTGTGCAGAATGTAGCTAGTGATGCGGTGATGAGGGCACAACTGTCCCTTGCCTTCGAAGGAGGAGCTTTGGATTGGTACATGGGATACATCGGCCAGTATGCGAATGTAACCATTGAAGAGATTAAGAACGCCTTGAAGCAACAATTCAAGAAGCCTAAGTCCTAATCTTAAATAGTGGTTGATCTAAAGGATTTCAAGCAAGGGGCTTCTAAGCCTATGTGGGAGGCCGATCAACGACTGAAGAAGGTGATCAGAGAAGGAGGATTTAAGTATGATGACAGAAAACACACAAAATGGTTCATTGCTATGCTACTGCCTCACCTGCACGTACCTATGGGTCACCAGACTTTTGAATCGCAGGAAAAATCTTTGGAGGTCGCTATGAAGTTAGAAGCTGCGCCCAGAGATAATACCTAGCTAGGTGTCCAACAGATCCAAGGAAAATTGGAGGCGATGCACATGGAAATCCAAAATCTGCGAAAGGAGCGAGGAGAAGAGGCTAGCCGTAAAAGATGGTGCATATGATGTAGGACGAATAGTCACACCAAGGATAACTACCCTCTGTTAGTAGACTATATGCAGGTCAGGGGACCTAGTCCGTTGCACCCTAGGGAAGTTGCAGAATCAAGTGGGTTGGTGCTATGATGTGATGATTGTCACATTGCGGGGATGCATGAAAAAAAACACTACCCCCTCCTTGCTGTGTATGTCCCATAAGTAAAGCAGCAATGGTGCAGGTTCTGTAGATAGGTAGGACATGATGAAAAAAACTGCTAGACGTATGATTTGATGATCGATCGAGGGAACCTCTATAGGGTACAATCAGATCCATCCTCACCAAGATCCCGCTCGAGCACAGGTGGCTCCCCAGCCAGGGGCAGGGGAGGTGGAAGAGGTGGAAGTGCAGGTCGGGGACGAGGGAAACTAATTTTTTATAACTGTGGAGAAGTAGGACACTTTGCCAAGGACTATCCAAACCCTACAAGGCAATCCTGCCGGTGTTGTAGACAGTTGGACCATGCAATTGAAGACTATCCAATCTTGATAGCAAAGACAGAGGAGAAGCAACCAACACCTACACAGAATGTGCAGAGGGTTAAGGCTGAACTGCGAGAAAAAGATCTAAGTGTTAATGTTGTAACACGTAGTGGGATGGCCATCGGGGGGCCTGGGGAGAAGACTATGATCGAACCTCTGATCTAACAAGAATTTACCAATCAGGAAGGTATGTATCTAAAAGAAACATTTATCATCAGTATAAAACACATCATCAAGCATACACGTCAAATCAACAACTCTCTCTTCTCCAAGATGATCTATAAAGCAATTACTATGACAACTGGGATAAGAAACAAAATGTTTTGGATCAACCACTTGTTCCTCTTCAATTAGCAAGTCATGGGCTTGAACATTATACTCATTCCTTGTGGTGTTCTTTTGCATCATCTCTTCTACTGAACTTACCATCATGTCAAGCTTTACCTCTAGAGATATCGTTTTCTCCAGATCCATGTTTCTCATCTCTTCTTCCTTCAACCTTGCCCTTCGGATCAGCAAATGAGTCTCTACATTCACTGCACTATTTTGCATCTCGTGAAGTGTTGCAATATTCTTTTCTCTCAGCTGAAACTCCATTTCCGGATCAAAAGCACCCGGGTAGTGCAAGAGAGCAGATCTAGGAGAAGGTCTTATATCAGCTGGCATTGAAAAATATACTTGGTTAAATCTGGTAGAAAACTGTTGCACTGTCTCCCCTGGCAGTCTTTTCAGCTAGTTATACTCTTCTATAATAAGGAAAGGATTCTGTCTGACCACCCACCTGTCAAGGAAAACTTTGACAAACTGCTGGAAATATGAGATGCTCGCATTAGGCAGAGCTTTGAACCAACTCTTCACTTGGCCTTGCAAAGAAAGAGAAAAAAACCTAATACTAACATCTTCGTCATCAACTTCAAGAATATATAGAAAAGTCTCAACATTCTGCACATGCCGCTCAGTGTTGACATTGTTACATTCACCGTCAAATCTTGGTAGATATAGGTCATAATTTTTTGGGAAAGCATGAAGAACAGAAGGTAAAACAAGAGGTTTATAGCTATCTGGGACTATACAAGGTGAAGAAGTATATACAAGGGCTATGGGATCAGTTTTGTTTTCCTTAGGCTTATCACTCTGAAGAGAGTCATCATAAGATGTGGGAAAAGTAAGGAGGCTAGGATCAAAGGGAAACTCAGTATTTACACTCTTTGAATAGGTCGAGTAAAGAATTTGATCACCTTTATCATACAACAAATTCTGAAAAAACTTTCAAGACAGCTTCAAGAACAGCAAAGAAATAGTTTACAAGAAAGCAGACTAGATCCTGAATACCATTCCACTTTGGATACCTTAATTTTGTGGAAGATCCTTCCATTTTCGCAGATAAAGAGTTAGTCCTCCAGTGGAGTCTCTACATTGAGTTGGAGTCACCAGGTGAATGATTTCAGCCTTCTTATGTCTGATTGTTGTCCACCATCAACTATCAGATCTGAACTTGATACATATACTGGGGCAATTCACAAGTCAGATGTTACGTTTACAAGCTAGACAGGAGATTGACTGAAGCAGCATTTATCTACTTTCGCTAATGCAAAGCAAGAGAGTTTCGAAGGATTCCTGGCATAACTTTAGGCTCCGTCTGTAGCTTATAAAACAATTAACACCAACGAGCAAACAATTTTCTTCCCCAGTATGGTCGCCACTATGTTATTACCTAAATCCATCTTAGGCTAAAGGAAGGCAGAGTTCAGGGTAACATCAAACCATGCTCAGTTTGGAAGCTAGCCCTACCAGAACATGAGAGGGCTCTCTCCGGGTCAATCTCAGGAAAAATGTATCAATAGGCCTTGAGATGACTGAAATGAGTGCTAATTTTAGGCTAGGTATATTAATCAAGGAGTTTTGAATGATTTTTAGGGGTTTTTGTTGGAAAAAGGGAAAGGCAATTTTTGGGCTTGGGGATGAGGCCAAATTCTTGTAGAGTTCAAGGTGGGGCAGGGTAGGCAATGAATTTGATGTCTTAGATTCAATGAATGGATGGAAAAGACTGCTGAGGAGCTGAAGAGGGTAAGAGGGTGCAAGGATCCTCTTCAAACTGATGAAAACATATAAAACTAAACAAAAGTTTAAGGCAGAGCACCAACAAACTAATGAATTCTACCTTAGTTACTTATTTGTTTAATTTCAGAAGAAAAGAGATGGGAAATGGCATACATAAAAATTAATGGAACTTACAGATACATGGAGAAAAACATCATCAAAACTCAGAGCCACAAGGATCCCAACAAGTGCTGCAAAACTCTGGTCTTTCTTTTGCCAAAAATGTTGAAATGAATATACAATGAGGTGCCCAACTATTCCCAAGAGTCCAACCCTAAAAATGTCTCAGAAAATACAATATATAGACAAGTCTAACCCCTTACCATGCCTCTAGGGGTTGGGCTCATCCTTCTAGGAGTTGTTTCAACCAATTCTAAACTAGGAACTGAAATCTAGGCAATCAAACAACTTGCCTCTATATGGAAGGAAACTGATTCATTCATTTAATTTTCACTTTTTAGTGAATGAATCCTCTAGAACAAGTAAAAATATGCCAAATTTACATCAAGGTCAATAAATTACATCAATATAGATCATGAGTTACATCAGAAAGTAAAAATAGTCAAAACTGGGCGGAATTCTGAGCTGAAGGGTGAAAAATAGGCAAAAGTCCTCTATGCGCCGCGCCCAAAAACTCAATGCATCGTGCCACTTTGAGCCTAATTTTGAGGCACTTATCGAAGTCCAAATTGATCTCATGATAGCTCGTTGGAAATCCCTATCTATCTACTATCCAACCCAAGTGGAATTTCTGGATTTGGATGTCATTTTCCCCTCCAAAGCTTCAATCTCCCAAGACTGGTTCCTGCTAGTGCAAAAGGTGGCAGAAAGGCCATTTTGGAGTGTTTTTTACCCTTAAGACCATCCATAACTTGATGAAATCTCTCAGCCATTCCTGAGAATGTATAATTTATCATAAAAAATCCAAAAATATCAATTTTTCCTCCAGAAGATCTCTCAAACGTAAGCGCGCGCCAAGTGGCGCGACGCGTCGGGCAGGAAAATCTGTTTTGTGACCAAAAAAAACAAAATTGACAAAATTTTCTCCAAATTCCTTGAAATTTGGAGTGAACGTCCCCCATCAAGTATCATGCTCATCCAAAGAAGCTTCGGCCAAGATTTGGAGTGGATCAGGCCTTTTGCGCCTCCTCGATGCCAGCAGTTCTGTGGCGGAATCACTATCTCGTTCATAGGATGAATTTGTGTCCGTCATGGTGTTTGCAATGTGTATGAAAAATTTATGTTTGATTGGTTGAAAATGAGAAATTAGGACTTGGTGTCTTCGTCTCCAAGTGCCAAATGTGTGCCAAAGGGAAATGAGGGACTGTGAGGAATATGGATAAGTGGGGAAAAGTGGACTTTCTGTCAAGTGAATTTAAAATGTGGGACAATCACTTGACATGTTTGGGATAAGGGATTTGGAGATTTTTTGTGAATGATAGGAAAAGGGATAAGAAAAGGGAGTGAAAGGATTTAGGGATAGGGGTAATGGGAATTTGTTACCAATGATATGGGAGAGGGAAAATGGTAGGAAATGGTAGGGTTTAGAAATAGGAAAAATGGGGACAAGTGATATGAGTGATTGTGGAATATAGGGGAATAGGGGATGAGCTGATATGATAATATAACAGTGAGGGGGTGGAAAAAACAAGGTGGAGAATGGAAGTGTTTGGCACAAAACAAGTTTTAAAACCCTAGGAGCAATCTTAAAACAAGAGAATAGGATTTTGAGTTTTTTGCATTTAAATTTTCATACCAACACCAAACACTTGTTAAGAGAAATGAGGAAGTGGATTTGAATTAATTGAACAAGGGGAGACTCAGAAAAATTTGATGGGTGAAAGGAATGGCAAAAATCTTGTGTTTTGGCCCAATACGCCGCGCACCAACCCAATGCGCCGTGCACAAACCCAATGCGTCGCGCATTTTTCAGGAGGCTTTTGGAGGCCTTCCCGGTGTAAACATTAGGCTTGTGATAGCTCAGTGGAAATATTATTGAGTCTACTTTCCAACCCAAGTGAAATGTTTCAATTTGGAGTTCATTTTCCCTGTCAAAAATCAAATCTCCCAAGACTGGTCAAAATGTGAAAAATGAGGCTGCCTCAAGGCAGAGTGCTGTTGCAGTCAACTTTTGAAAGTCTTCCTCAACTCCAAATTGAGCTCATGATAGCTCATTGAAAATATATTTGTGTCTAGTTATCATTTGACTCATCAAGCAAGTCATTTGGCCAACCAAGCTAGGAGAAATCTTGATTTTCCAAAGGTCACTTCAGAGGTGCATTCAATTCTCTTGAGGCAACGGTATTTTTGACATTTCTCTAAAACCATGACACCTGTGTAAAAAGTGAAGGAGGCGTTTCTTCCTTGGACTATTTTGGACAAAAACCTCTATCAGTTTTCCCAAATTCATTTTTTATCTCTCATAAACATCATTTTAGTGAAATCTATCCCGATGTGTGGAACAAGGGATTTGTCAAAATAAAGCGAAATGAAGGGGATAAGGGGCTTCTAAATTCTTGAGAAAATTTTGGGAAGTAGGGAGGGATATTAGAAAGCAAGGAAAAGTGGAATTTCAGAGATTGAGTGGGGGGAAGGGGTCCAAAAGGGAAAAACACAGGCATAGCCTAGAAAATTGCCAAGTTGTAGCAAGAAACTAGGGTTTTTGCAAAAATGAGGAATTTGGGGAATCTCAGTGATGGGAAGTGTTTAATAAGATATATTAAGGATAGGGGAAGGTGTATGAACATCAGGATACAAGTTTTTCTGATGATTTGACCATCCAAGAGAAATTACCTTTAAAACCCTAGGAGAGGGAAATGAACCTTACCTAGGCACAACTGAAGCATGAACAAGGTGTAAAATGACCCATTGGAACTTGACATGATGATGAAAACCCTCTGAATGATGGTACACTCAGATGAATGGTGACATGGACTAACATTTGGACAACTTTAAAAAGAGTGAAAACAAACCCTAGACCTAATACCTAGTGACCAAATTTTACTTGAATACTCACTGAAATGACAAAATTTGACCTTGAAATCTTAAAATAACTTTGTAAGAGCATGTTTGATCACTGGAGGAAGGCTGAAAATACTGACACTAACACTACCTAAAAAGACTTGGAAATGAATGGGAGAACCTAGGCTAGAATGGTCCACTATCCAGCTGCGTATGGCCAATCAGCAGAAGATCATACCCTTGGAGAGACTGTCAAAGATCGTGGTAGATATCGCAGGGGTCAAGGTCCAGTCTGATTTTGAAGTAATTCAGATTGCAGAAGATGCAGACCCCTACCCTATGCTCCTAGGCTTGGAATGGGCCATCAATATGGGAGGCATCATTAACCTAAAGAAGAGAAGCATGGTATTTGAAAATAATGGTACAAGGGTGATAGTACCATTAGATCCTACGGAAGGCGAACGATACACAGAGTCGGTGCGCGACAAAGAGGATGTGGATCACATCTATAAGTTGACTGCGTGGGATGAAGATTGGATCAACCCCATGGAAGATGGAGTACTCTGCTGGGAAAAGGATAGTGAATGCTTCTCCGACTCCGATGAAGAGATAGAGAATTTGAAAAAATGGTTACATGATGTCTCTGTGCTGCAATGTCTTCGGGTCACAAAGGACTTTCGTTGCGTTTCTTGAGAGGTAAGAGACGTAACTTATCTTGATGGTTTTGGTAATATTAAGGAATTTTTATGAGCATTCGAAGTTGAGGTTCCAAGGGAACAAAGGCTATGGGCCCTTAAGCTAGCCATGCATGGAACACCTGCGCGATGGTGGGAGATGCATGAGGAGGCATTCCATGTTTGGGAGGAGTGTCGAAATATGATGACCCTATGATTTGAGGCCCCAGCTGACATGCGAGTCAAGACGTTGCTTGGGCTAGAAGACCCACACAAATATCTGTTTGCTTGGATATAATAGTGGTGTTACAGGACTACCAAAGAATGGGTTCATCTATTTATTCATGCCCTAGGACCAATTCCCACTGCATGGTACTTAGATGTGGAGCTACATCAGCGCACCTTCCACTGGGAGACTTTGAAGGATGAATTTCTGGGAACATTTGGGTTAGTAGGCGGGACAAAGGCACTTGACGCAACTCTACAGGACATTGACACTGTAGCATGGGGTGAATTGCACTTGTATGTCACACTTGAAGTGCCCACATGGGAAATGTAGGTACCAAGCATGGTAAACTACCGCAGCCTAGCCCCAAAATAAGGTAAATATGATCCACAAGTTGTTTCTAACTCAGAATAAGACGAGATGCGCATAGTTACCAGACTGCTCAAGTTGCGAGTGGGTAGCATTGAGACGCACCCCACGCTGGCTAAGATTGGGGGTGCGGATATAGGAGGAAGAGTTATCATATATACAGAATCTCCTACAACAAGGGAAAAACTGCATTCAATTCTTGGCCATGCAGGTTATTACAAAAATTTCATTCGAGGGTATGCACTAATCACAGAACCTCTGAAAGACTTGCTTACGAAGGAGGCCCGGTTCTGTTGGGATGACATATGTCAAACAAACATGTCTTTGGTTTTGAAGTACCTAGGGATCAAGCTTGTGGTGGGGGAGCATGTGCAGGAGGTGAAGGTGTTTAACCCAAGTGTAGCAGGTATGCCAAGCACACAGGAGGTGCGAAAACTAGCAGTTGTCACAATAACATCTGGTAAAAAGAAAAAGTTACCGTTGAAAGGAGTAGGTCATTAGCATTTAATGGGACGAATTTTGGGGATTCTTTACCATTTACCTGATGGTAAGTTCTAGGTGAAGGTTTACCATACCGTTGGATGACCGCAGGCACTATAAAAAGGACAGGATAACTCAGACAAGGGTTTCGTCTCACTTTCATAGCTTGTACTTATCATCTTTTTCTCTAACAAACTTGAGCTGTAATATTTTTCGGTTCTACATTGTCCCTTTCATGTCTGATCAACCTCCTCCTTCTGACAGTAGCCACCCAGAGTTGGGATTCATTTTCCACGCTAAGATGATGGCCACTAATCCTGCTGAACCCTCGACACCTACAGGCCCAGAAATTGAGGAAGTAATGGAGATTGGGTTTGAGGATGAAGAATTTCTCTTGACGCCGGTCACAGGGAAGGGAAAAGAGAAAGAATAGGGCTCAGGGAAGCCCTTGAAAGTTGCAAAATGGGTTGTGGGGAAGCCTAGGACTTCCCTAAGGCATGCCAAGTCCCCGCGAGTAATGCCTCAGACTTAGGCTGCGCAGGAGGAAGCCCAGCCTGCCAATCCAGTCAACTGGTTACCTCCCTTCATCCGACCGCGCAGGCCCTTTACGCACACACCAAAGAACCTTGATGACCTGATTACCTATTTGCAGATGCCACTAACCCTAGGAGAGGTCCCTATCCTTAGTGACCCTTGCGGAAGGCTCCATGAGGTCAAATTCGACGATCACGACTTGGAAAGTTATGAAGCCTTCCCTAAGCTCGTCCCCACGTTGTACTTTGACATGATTTATGTGAATGATGGGGTCATATTCATTCCTCAGCGCTGGGTATGTGGATTGGTCGGATCCGAGCTCTTGAACCTACTGCGGATGCCCTACTTTGGCGACTACAACATCATGGATCGACTGGCCCGATAGTTGCTTGCCTTAATTCATGATGGTTTCCTATGGATTCGGGATAAAGTCCCCATTGATGCTGCATTGGTTCACATAAGTACGGGCTTTCCCATGAATGGGCTACACCCTCTAGAGCATGTGGGAAAGAAATATGAGGGGGAAACCGTTGAATATGTGTATTAGACCTACCATGTGGAAAGGAATACGTGGGGCTTCATCATCAAATCTATCAGTGACCCTGCTACGCAGATGGGTACCATGTTATTAACATGCAAGCTAATGTGAAAGTGCCAGGTCGCAAATTTCCTTGCTTATGTCATTCGGTTAGTAGGTCAGTTTGCGAAGGGGGTCTACCTCAATTGGGCCCAATACTTATGCGATGAGTTCTTGACCAACGTCCGCGAATCTCACGAGCAGAGAAAAGCATTTTTCTATGCCTAGCTACTGTTTGTTATAGCCCTAGTCTCTTGGGAGGCCCCTACGGAGTTGGTCATCCCCGAGCTCACTCCAGATATGTGCGAAGGGGCTCGGTATGCCCATTTGTGGGATTCCAAGGATGTGCAATGCATATAGGATAACCAAGTCTTCTGGGTCCTCTTCCAAAGTAGCGTGGCAGTAGCCATCAATTCTCAACCTCAGTTGTCCCCAAGAGTATATGACAGATAAAAAAGTATTTAGCATTCTAGGTTACCATGCACAACATTCAGATTTGTGGCCACAAGGATAAAACATGGACGTCACTTCCTTATATGATAGCAAATGAGGAAATTGATAGTGTGGTTGTGCTATGGCCTCCTTCTTGGAAGATAGGCTTCAAAACCAGCGCAAGGGGTGTCACAGGTGTTAGCAACCTATAATATAGGGGTCATAATTTTGATTTGGCTATTGATAATCTTGTAAATATATACATACTTTGCCTTCTGCAAGTTGTATTCACACATTTTGTAAAAAAATCAAAAAAATAGAAAAAATCAAAAAGAGGGTAAAAAAAGTCCTAAAAGAATAATCAAAGGACTTAGAAAAAATAAAAGACCCCAAAAGAAAATGAATAAAATATGAAAGTGAGCAAGTATAAATGCCACTACTTTTTACTTTTTGACTATGGCAGAGTGTCAATAAATGCCATAGTCCATGATGAGTTAAAAAGTTTAATCTTAACTTGTCATTGTTTCAATTTCACTTGTTGTATATAGAGAATAATGAATTGTCATATTTCTTAATCATGGAAATTCAGTAGTTAGGTAGATAAATAAAGTGAATCCAACAGTTTAATCTGGATTCATGGATGAAATAAGTGTAGAATTAGATAGTTTTACTTCTTTTCAGAAAGAATAATGCTGTGAAGGTTGCTAGTCTAAATGCACCTTACTACAAAGGAAGAAAAAATGTTAGCATAGTAAGCTGGGTAGGTAGAAGAAGGTGAAAGTATCCCAATGTAAATATCATTCATCATGGGCTACAAAATAACTAACTTCTCCTTCCCATATTCATGAAACACTCTAAACTATTAGTCAGAAAGGCTCAAGGCATTTCCTTGAATTTTGTTGGGACTGGACCCAAGGCTGTATGACTGATCAGCTGAAAGTGCGAATGTCTATATTAATCCCTAAAAATCACTACATTACCATTAATGCATTCATCTCCTTGAATAATCCTAAGTAAAACACCATTTTTACTTAAAGTCATTATAATTCCCATTTTATTAACTTCCTACATCATTTAAAAACATTAAGCCCTCAAAATAACATTATATCATAAGTTAAGTGATAATATCAATGCAAATTATCTTTTGTAATTCACTTTACTTGTTATGTTTATATGTTTTGAGTATACCATTTCCTATTTTCACATTAACTCTAATTAATATATTAACTCCCTATATAAAAAACCTTTTCCTATTATATAACTCCTTTTATATAATAAACCCAAAAACCCACTTATTTTAACTTAAGCCAAAGTTATTTATTCCCACATGTTTAAATAAAAACTCGCCTTATAACCCGTTTGGCTAAGTTTATCTATATATAAATATCTCGCCCCCTATGGTAGTTAAGTCAACCCGATTTAATTCACCATATAATAAAAATATTTTCAAAAAAATCTCTTAAAACATATGTTATATGTGTTTTAAACAAAAATTCCCCGAAGTTTTATTTTCAATAGAAATAAACCCCTTTCTCCTTGTATATCCCCCCATGACTCTCTTAAACTAAGGTTAAATCCATAACCTAACCCCTTCCCTGCAATATATATTCCATTATATCAATCCCTAACCTTGGTTAAAAGTCCTGTATAACTTTCCCGATCACCCTTTTCCATTGAAAAAATTCATTTTTATATATAAAACGAAACCATATCCCTTTCCCCATTGGATTAATTTTCGACCCTCCGATCCCCAAAGCCCTTTTAATCCAATGGTTAGAAATCTACGCGATAGTTGAATACATTTTTATCCCTCCCTATCGTGCTTGATAAAAACTATCTGATTCTCATTTATTTCCAAGATCTATGGCCCAAAATGAACCCGATAAGTGATCCTTCCCCGCACCTTCCCTTTTAATCCCGATCGTTCGCTTCCCAAAGCTAGATCTGATGGTGACAATGCATTTTCACGCACGTAAAGTAATCGACAGTTGTTTTAGAAAAGTCGCACGAAATGGATGGTTTTCTAAACCACCCCGTGTCGACGTGTCATAATATTATTAGATCGCGTTCGAAAAGCTATTTACCACTTACAGCCTTTGAGTCACGTGAATACCACCCAGTGGTATTCCAAAACCACTCCTGCCCAAACTACGAGTTAATATAATTCGACTATGGTTTAGACTATGGTTAATTCATAAAAACTCATAGTTTTCAATGAAATTTCACCTTTTGGCACTTTAAACCTATGAACCTTCTGCTAAGCCCATTTTTCATCAGCATTTGTGCACCATTACACCCTGAGAACCTGTGCAGAGCCTTTTTTCATCATTTTAAAACCTACCAGGTCCATTTTCGAGCCAGTTTCCCTGTAATTCAACCACGAAAAGCCACCTTACCCTCTGAAAGACCAATTTTTCAGAATTGAAGACTGTGAGCAGCTGCGAAACGTCTTCAACCATGATTATACCTATTTCAAGGTATTTTTCATCAAAAATTATCCACTGAACTTCAATTTCTAAAGGAAAAACACCAAATTTTCTGTTATTCTCAGAAAATATCTTGAATTACCTATATAGAAATTGCAAAAAACATCCATAGTATAGGGGAAACTCTGTCAAAATTTCCCCAGAATCCCTAATTGTCGTTTTTTGCAGCTTTTATCCATACCCCAGTCTTTTCCACTGCTGGGATTGATCATAACTTACTTTATGAGCATTAAAACATTATATCAAATCCAAAACCCTGCTCAGAACCCTATTTTACCAGAGAAGTTCTCCAAGAAGCTATTGTTTCCAACAAAAGAGCTCAGAAAACAGTTTAAGCTTGCTCTACTCAATTAAAAATGACAAAGAAACAAGTAACCCCTAAAGCAGGAGGTCCAAAGCCTCAAAAGAAACCCTCTGCTAAAACTCCTCAGCCTGAATCTTCCAAAATTGATAAACCTACCCCTGTACTCACTACTGATTCAACAGAAGTTGCCAGGCCTATTCAACCTCCAGTTATCTCACAAGAAAATAGCCCTTTGGTTGACCTTGACTACAGAATAATGGACCCTTCATTAGAGTTTAATTTTCTTGATGTATAAAACTGGTGTTTTGGTAAATCAGTAGAGAAAGATGACAAAGATATACCAGTATAGGATTCCAATTTTCCAAAATACATTGTTCCTCAAACTCATTCATCCCCTGATTTTGTCAGATTGTGTCAGTCCTATTATCTTCCAGAAAAAAGGTGCATTGTGAATAAAGACAGAGAGGTCTTATTTTACATCAATGAAGAATCTATAAAATCTTTGCTACAACTGAACCTTGATCCCAATACTGCTTCATTGTCCATAGAGGAGTTAACTCAGAATTACCTAGAGCTTGATTTTGCTTCTAAATTCAAAGTCTTCTAGAATTTTTGTCCCAAGCAAGTTGATATCCCCAAGCTTAATCCTCCATTTGATACCTTTGATTTTCTAGATGAAACCAGGCATATTTTCTCAATGCTATAATTCATACTAGGATACACCAGTGATGAATTCACTGATGTGGCTATCTTAGGTTTTTTTTCAACTCTGAGTCCTGGCCAGTCACCTTCCATAGTGTACAATTTTGCTAAGTTCATTGTAGAAAACATGCATTATCAGTTGTCTAGGTTGTCAGAAGAAGGAGTATTTAGATATACATCATATCTAATTCACCTCTTTTTTTATTATCAAGTAGACAAATTTCCCATTGAATTTCAAAAGGTGGATCCAAAAGGAAATGTTCTTTCAGTTGTGTTTTGGTCATCATTTCTAATAAAATGGAACAGAGAATATAGCTTTGCAGATTTCAATGACCTATTTTTAGTGTCTGCTATGAATCTATTGAATAAAGAACATACCCCTAGAATCAATGAAGAGACAAAAATAATTCTACAACTATCTGAGAGTTGTAAAACAGGGGACTGGTATTTATACAAAAGTTACACAGAGATCAGAGTATATGGTGCACTCCTGGCCCCATATAAACTACCAATATTTGTTAAAACAAGGATATTTGCTTTGGAATATTTGAGGTAGCTATTAAATGCAGATGAAATCAATTTCATAGCTTCCAGGAAAAAGACTCAGTTTAAGCTAAAAAATCAAATTGGGCCATTTATTGTAAATAACAGAGAAGCAGTCAATGAAATCATTGTCAATTTGAAAGAGTATAAATTACCATATAGTTTCATGTGGAATTATGATCCACAAGGTATTTTAAGCACAATGAGAGTGAAATGCAAGTTGCCTTTCTTCTTGCATGATTCCAAGCCCCATATTGAAAAGTATGCCAACAAACTTGAATGGGAGCCAAACACTCTATTTGGTGATGATTCATAGGAAATGCAGGGAAACAGTGGCAAAAATTCACAAATCTACTGTGAATTTGATAGATAAAGGACAGGAAAATTACTTGGAAACTCATATTTTACTTTTACCTTATGGTGAAAAAATCAGTGTCAAAGTGTATCAGGGTCAAAGTGTATCAGTAAAATCAAATTGTGACTGCTAGTCATTTTTTATTATAGCAGTGAAACAGTGAAAAGCAGAGATAAAGAGTATCAGAGCAGAAGATGAAAAGGAAGAGTATTCCACAAGCTACCATCCACGCGAAGATGTATCTATTGCCAACAATGCTCACAGCACATCAAAAATCAGTTTAGATAAGATAAAACAGTTCTATTTTCCCTTGTAAAAGAAGGACAACTTGCAAACTGTTTTTCTGCTATCCCTCTTCTTATGCTCTTTTTCCTATTTTTCTTTAAAACATTATCTCAATTTCTGAGATATTTTGTAAACAATTTTTGTGTATAAATACTTCATAATTCGAAGTATTCGGTGTGGAAAAAAATTTCTCAAGAGAATTATAGTCATTTTGCTGGACCTATTGAAGTTGGTGTGAGTCAATTAGTGAAGCAACAGTCTGGAAACAAGTTTAGAGACATCATAACTAAGGATTCTCGTGGTGACAAGATAAGTCTCGTATTTTTTCCTATTTTCAGTGTTATTCTTAAAAGTGTACATACATTTCATTTGATGTGTTTCTATTCTGTAATGATCAACTAAGGAGAAATTAAACAGAATTAGTGATAATAAGCTCTTTGTTTTAAACTAGCTGGAATTTTGATGTTTTCTACTTGATAACCAAACCATAGAATTCTTAATTTCTTTAGGTCCTAGCTTGATCCCCTCCTTCAAATCCTTTTATCTATAACTTAAGGATTCTTAAGTTCCCTTTTGTTTAGATTTCACCCATTCCATCCTCAAAACCTATTCAAAGCCTTAGAAGGTCATCTATTCCGCCCTTAGTACATTTGCATCTTTAAGTCTTATTTCCTAGCCCTACTTGCTTAGAGATTTGACTCCATTGCCCAATGTTCTGGTAGATCCCTCTGGTTTACCTTGAAATACTTTTTATTCCTACCACATTTCAAAAAGCAGTCCTATTTCTCACTCATAGCTAGCCTAAAACTCTTTACCAAAACAAAGCTAAATCCTTAGGAGAGATCCCTCTCTGGAGCTCAGGAAGGCTAGATCCTGAATTCCCAAAGTGGTTCTTGGTTACCCCTGGTGTTCTTAACTACAAAAATCCCCATCCCACAACCTGAGAATTACTACAGTGATAACATACTGGCGACCATACTGGGGACTAACCACTCTCTAGTTTTAAGTTTAATCTTGAAGGAAGATCATTAATTATATCTTTTCTACTTCAAGATTGAGTTTAAAGGTTGTGGGTATTTTATCCAATAAACATTTTGGCGCCCAAGAAAGTCTACTACACTAGATCCAATCCTGATCCAAATCCTCCAGAGATAGTAGATAATCTTGACCAGATAGGTAAAAAGAAGAAAAAACCAATTGATAGTTCTAAAACTGAGATACCTCTGAGAAGATCTGATTCTTTACCCAAAGAATTAGTAATCTTATCAGTCATCGATTTTGACTTACAGTTTGAGAAATCTTCATTTAGAACAAAATCTGAATCAGATTCAAAATAAATTGTTTTAGATCCAGTTTTTACTTCTTATGTAAGTGAAAAACATAAAATTATTTATGTTCCTACTAAATCAGATCAAACTGAAAGTAAAAGTCCAGTTAAAAGGGTAAGTGTCACAAAAATCAAAGACATTGAAGAAGATGTTAAGTTAGCTAATTTTTTGCGTAAATGTAAACCCCCAGTCTCTGAACTATATACAACAGTCTTTCAAGCATCAGATTCTACTCTGTATGCTGCCACATCATTTACTGATTCTGCTGTTAGTTCACCTCAAGAGCCCATAAGCCCTGAGTTGTCTCTGCCCCATAGAATCATATACTCATCATATCCACAATCCACTGCTAGTTCATCGACTGATCCATTCATCCCTGAGCTTCCCTTGCAGCCCAAAGTAGTATATCCAACATTTACCCAACCCATTACAACTACCATTAGCCATACTACTTTTTCATCCCCATTACCAAGCTCTTCAAGTACATCCATTGTAGTAACTAGCACTATCCCTATAACTACAACTATACCTCCCAGTTCAGCTAAAATCCAAGCCATGGTAGCTCGATATGCTCCCTTGGTCTTACCTCAGAATCCATGACATGCCCCAGAACTACCAAAAAGATATTCCACTGTTTGATAATATTTCACAGATTACTGCACAACAACACATTACTAGAATGAATGATTTCTAGGAAGTTTATGAGATAGATGAGTCTGATGTCCAAATGAGACTATTTTCTCAGAGCTTAATTGGAGAAGTAAAAACCTGGTTTAAAGGTTTAGCAGCTGGTAGCATAGCAGACCTAGTAGCATTCCATAGAGCCTTCCTTAATAAATGGGAGAAAAAGAAGAACCCTATGCAAGTACTTTCTGAATTTGATGCTGTCAAGAGAGCCCCAAATGAAACTGTCCAAGATTTCTGCACAAGATATAACAATGTTTATAATGCCATTCCTGCAGATCTTAAACCTACCCCATATTCCGTGCTACTGAAATTCCCTGACTGTTTTGATGTAGACATAGCTTACCAACTTAGGGAAAGGGATGCAAATACTTTAGAGCAAATGAAACAAAACGTTGTATGTGTAGAAATCAACATACTTGCAAAGAAGGCCAGAATGAGAAATGAAAGAAGGGTTACTATTAAAGAGGAAAAATCTCACTTGGATAGTAAATTTGATTTCATTACTAAAGCACTAGAAAAATTAGTTGATAGACTGAATCAAATTGAAAAGAAACCACAATGGGATAATCAATCCCAAATCCAGAATCCCAATTACAGAAAAAACACCAACCCAGGGAAAGGTAAGGAACCTTCCCCTGATCAAAATATAAGAACCCCATTCCAAGAAAACTTTGCAGAAAGTTCACAAAATAGTGTTCATGAGGAGGAAGACATAAACATTTTTATGGGGATTGATAAAAACAATACCATTTTCCTCACCCGGGAGGACCAAGAACTCTTTGAACTTCAACAACTCAAAGTAGAATCTGGAGAATCCTATGATTATAAACAAGGTTATGATTTTGCAATAAACGAAATTCACAGTCAATACAACCTTAGGAGCAAGAAAACCAATGATCCTGCTATAAAGATTAATGCTCCAAACCAACAAGAACAAAATAAAAAGAAGAATGATACTTCTAAATCAAAATTCTTTCAAATTCTTCCTAGAGATGGCAAACAGAATTCAAATCCAACCATTCCTAAAAAGCAACAAGGCCCAAAAATTGTAGATATTACTGACGAGGTGGCACAATTTTCCAAAGATGTTTCCAAAGATAATTCTCCCAAAGCCACCAATTTAACAATAGTCATTGAGCCAAGAAATAATCCTACTGAATTTAAAATATCAGATCCTAAACTTGATAAGACTGATAAGACTTCTGCTAATCCCCAAAATACTCCTGAAAAAATAGTTAAGGATAGCAGAAGCCAAGAAACTCAGATAGAAGACAAGAGAAGAGCTCAAAACAAAGGAAAAAAAGTAGAAACTCAAGAAAATTCATCACAAACCACAGTTCCCAAAGAAGAAGTGATTCAAACCATTAGATCTCAGCCAACATTTAATATGCAGTCTGAAATATCCAAATTGAAAATAGTTGTTCCCTTAGTAGAACTAGCTAAAAATGATTTATATAGATCTATGATTTCTGATGTATTGAATGTGAATGAGAATGAAGATACAATCAACATGAATGAAGATAGGCCTGAATTGATTTTTGGTCCCAATGTAGATGGACAACATTCATATGGGTTGGTACCCCCATTTTATTTAAGTCTTACTATACATGACCAAATATTAGACAATACTATGCTAGATATTGGAGCTTCACATAAATTAATGCCTAAAGCTATAATGGAAACTCTTAACCTAGACATAACCAGACCCTATAAGGACCTGTTCTCATTTGATTCATCCAAAGTCCAATGTATCGGTTTGATTAAAGATCTGTGTGCTAACCTAGTCCAGTATCCTGGTAAGAGTATGATAATGGACGTTGTAGTAGCTGACATCCCGCCAAAGTATGGCATGCTTCTTTCTCGCTCATGGGGAGAAAAGTTGCAAGGATCTCTACAACTAGATATGATTTATGCTACTATCTCTGTATTTGGACAGCCTAAGAAGCTTTATAGAGAAACTTTGATGAAGTACATGATCAGTAGTGTAGACAGACCTACAAATTATCCAATTTATGCTACTCCCATTGATCTTGATTCTTTTATTCGTAGTAACTTTGATCAAAATGAAAATCCAACTGAACTCACTGATAAAAGACTTAAAATCATGGATGATTATATTGGTCATGAAGCTTTGTGGCATCTATATTTTGATGGATCTGTTAAAAAATTTGGAGCTGGAGCTGGTGTTTGGATTACAAACATTGAAACAAGTCATTTTGAAGGGCATGCTTTTAGATTAAACTTCAAATGCACCAATAACATGGCTGAATACGAAGCTTTAATCTTAGGCCTACAAATTATTAGAAAAAAGGGAGGAAAAAGAATAATGGTTTTGGGTGATTCTAAACTAGTTATAAAACAAATTAACGCAGAGTATTCAGTTCACAACCCCAGACTTGCAAGATATAGAGAAACAGTATTGGAACTGCTTGAAGAATTGTTAGAAGGTAATTTTGCTGTCATCCCTCGAGATCAGAACATACAGGCCCATTGCTTAGCTACTTTTTCCAGCAGTTGTAAAATTCCTTTTTCACCATTGCAAAAATACACTGCTGAGATTAAATATAGTCCTATTGTTCCTGATAATGTGAAATATTGGAAAAAAATTTCAAAGGATCAACAAATTTATTACTTTTTAATAATGAACATGAATTTCAAAACTTTCAAATCGATAACGACTATAACATAGACACACCTTGTGATATAGATTTAAATTTCTGTCAAATAGATGATTTAGATAATTTAGATGTACATAAGTTTGAAAAGCCTACTATTTTTACTCAAAGTGACATTGATGAAATGGAAAAAATAGAAATAGAGGAATTGATTGAAGATGAAATAGATTTGATTGATTTAAAGAATAAAATTTTACCCAGAGGTTTAACTCCTCTAGAATATTTATTTGACTCTAATGATGTGCCCATAAGGCCAAAAATGGAGCGAATTAAATCTGACATAGAAGAGTATAACCTAGGGACAGATGATAAACCAAGAATAATCAAACTATCCAAATCCTTATCATCAGATGAAAGGGATAAATACATTGAACTTTTAAAAGAATTTCAAGATGTCTTTGCATGGAGCTATGAAGACTTAAAAACTTACAACATATACATTATTCAACATAAAATTCCTTTAAAATAAAATCAAAAACCTTTTCAACAGAAGCTCAGAAGGATTAATCCGGTTTTGTTACCACTAATCAAGAAAGAAGTCAAAAGAATGTTTGATGCACAGATAATTGCACCAGTCATATTTTCTGACTAGATATCTAATTTAGTGCTTGTTAGGAATCTGTAATTAGCAAGATTGGCAAAGTCCAATCACAAAAACAACATCGTTTCAACCACTTTGGGATTCTAGGATCTAGCCCTCCTGAATCCAGAGAGGGATCTCTCCAATAAGTGAAAAGATGGATTTGTATTTGAAGTTTGGGGTAATGATATTAGGCTAGTTATGAAGGCCAAGGGTTTTTTTTTTTTGATGGTTGAGCATGATTACTGTTTGAGGTGGAAAGTCCTAAAGGCAAAGAGTTTCAAAGGTGAGAAGTTGCAAGCAATCAGAGTAAGATTTGGCAAAGAAGATAGATAATTGAAGGTTTTAGTCCATTGAGATATGGAGTCATAATAGGATTTAATTAGGACAGCAAGAGGCAAGAGTGGTCCATGGGGAAAGTTATCTATGTCTAAGGATCTCTATGAAGTTTGATTTATGGAATGAAATGGTACAATAAGAAGGAGAATTAAACAGATGAGGAACAAAGAGCAGCCCAGGATCTGGTAAGTACTTCTAAACTAGCCAGCCTTTGACATAGACTCAAGAAAAACATAAAAGTAAACTAGGATCTGGTAAGTATTTTTAAACTAGCCAGCCTTTGATACACTTTCAATAGAAAACATTTTAAAACAAAGGGAAACTTGAAGGCAACTGTTGGAGTAGAAACTAGCGGGTCGGGCTCACCACAAATCCTCTCCTAGCTCTGCTTTACTTGGTTACTTTCAAGATAAACACAAAGATAACACAAAATGGCCTAAGATCTGGTAAGTACTTCTAAACTAGCCATCTTTTAACACATTCCAAGGGAAACATCTAGACAGCCTTTGGGGATAAAACTAGGACCAGGGCACACCATATCTTCCATTGTTCATCTCTACTTAACTAATACTGAACATAACATTCAAGAATAATATTCATCTAAGGCAATAAGATGAGAGAACACTAGCATTCCTATGCTTAAACTGAATTAAATCATTCCCAAATAACACAGATTGGAAGAAAACATTCAGATAAAGATTTTTAGTCAGAGAAGGTTACTGATATACAGTAGATCCTAACTCTATGCATGCTGTTCTTTATAAGAGAAGATGAAACACAGTGAAAACAAAAACAAAATGACAAGTTACAATGAGAAAAACATCACCGTCAACATAGACTAGGATCCCATAAATCAACTTGTATTAATGCTCCAAACTAGTTACAGCTTTAAGTCCAATGATTTAGTTTAAAAATCATCTACTCATCTCAGCCTAACTTATCTATCACAAGTAGAGCTCCAAGGGCCAGTGAACACTATTTACAATCAGAAGTTTAAGCTCGAATGTATTTCAAAGTTCTACAACCAACATTCTCTCATCTTCTACAGTAGTATTTATAGAAGAATGAGGAGGTGAGATCAGATAAAAGATCTTTCAGGACAATTTAATACAGATTAATGACTTCTCGGCCTTTGAGGGGCTCGATGGAGAATTTTATAGGTGTGTTACTGTATTAATTGATTTACATTTATGAATTAAGCTCAGTGGGAGATTTTTTTGACCTTTGAGGCTTTGTTTTATATTAAAGTAACTCTGCTAATATTTTGTGCATTAAATTCTCTTGCAGAATTAACTCTCTGGCTGCGTTGAGGAAAATATCTTCATTTAATCATTAACTTCGGCCTCTATTTGGATGCTTTGAGGCACAGGTGGCTTTGTTGTAGATGGGAGGAATCAATTTGCCTCAGATGTGGTGATGGAGGCCTTTCTGTCTGTTAAACACTTGTGATTTTCCTGTAATTGTGTTTTTAATTTGGGGGATTAGGCTTCTGATAATCATTCTTAGCCGTGATCCCCACAAATCTGTCTTCAATATTCTATTTTGCTACGTTCTGTCTTTCTACACTGATACTCTTTTAATTGTGATTAAAATCACAGTATCTTGTTGATGTGCAGGCCGCACAGGGCTCTCAAGGCATCAATGCCCATGAAGCATTGATGAAACGTGGATCTTGAACCCTGCGAATGTTTTCCTTTTGATAAATCAATGGCGTTGGAATCGTCATTCCCATCCCTCGGCCTTTTCTTTCAACATAATGGAAAACCATTAATCTTGCAAAACACTCAAAATATCAAAAAATCCTACGTTGTGGGTTTAACTTCTGCAGAGGATATGGGGAGGAGTGTAGGCATTGGATGGCATCATCCAACGGTGGAGATCGGCTAAGATAAGGTCAAAGAAAAGCAGAGGGAAGAATAAGACAGAACCTTCGATCGCGCAATGATCAACGGTGGTGATTGGTTTCGAAAACCCTTTGGTGGAAGGCAAAGGGTGATGAAATAATACCGGAATGATCTGGGACTGTCTGATCTGGACACATGGACATTCTAGATCCAATTTAAGGATTGCAATCGGCGGAGAAACAATGTTAATGCGCTTGGAAAAAAATTGCGATGCGATTGAGCGCTGACCGTTGATCTGAGGATCAGATCAATGGTGGGGAACAAATCGGGGGGTTATGAAGCGGAGGTAAAACTTGTGATCGGGGCAATTGTGGGCCGTTGGATCTGAGAAAGCGGAGAGGAGATCAACGGCAGACAACCAATCAGGGATTGGCAATTGGAGGTGGGAAATAAACGATTTAAAATGCGCCAATGGAAATAGCCGATGCATTTGAGTGCTGGCCATTGATCTGAAGATCAGATCGATGGTGGGGAGTGAATTGGAGGGTTGGCCAATCGTGGGGAACAAAAAAACATGCCCGATGAAACTTGTGATGCGATTGATCGCGGGCTATTTGATCGGCTTACGATCAATGGTCGGGATTGCTTTTAAAGCGAACTGGCAGAAACCCTTATGATATATGAAAAACCCAAATTTTTAATATAAACAAAGGTTTAATGGTATGGGCAGGATGTATATATATATGAAATGGTTAGGCGCCCGACTGCGGGGCCTTGGTCTATATGAAATTCAATTCGCCCAGGGCGTATATAATAAAGGGCTAATCGCAATCGGAAGGTTAGGCCTTCGGGCTTTTCAATCTAACCATTGAACTTTTCCGATGCGATAAGCGCTTCGGCCTTTGTGCTTGGTTTTACAAAGAAAAAAAAGGACCGGGGTTTATACATATGGGACTTAATCGCATCGAAAGTTTTGATGTGGTCTTTCAATCAACCCATTGTGGATTTCTCCGATGCGATTTGGCTAAAAGGCTCTAGCACCTGGTTCTAGGGTGCGGGCACATGGAGGGGAAGTGTTTTAGGACTTAGCCCAAGGGGGCTTAATTCTGTAATACAAAAATGGGTTTTATATAGATTTTTAATGGTTTTCAAAGGAATTTGAGGGCTTCGGTAAGGTTAAAAAGTGAGTTTTTAACCTTGTAAAAATGATTTTCATGAATGGAAGAAGAGGAATCATGAAAATAGAGGAGTTTTTATGAAGAAAAAGGGGAGAAAAATGAAGGTTATTTTTGAAGTGGAAGGAGGGAAAAATGGCCTTTTCAATAGTATTCTTCATGGAAAACAGTAGAATTTCCGAGTATAAAAAGGGAACAACAGTGAATATTTATGACAGAGGCATGAGGCCTTCAAGAGTCTTCAAGAGCCAACACTTTTTAGTAATAAAATTTGTTCCTTGAAGGCTCAAAAAGTCTTAGCCACCTTTTGCTATAAGAAATTTTATAGGTGGCTAACAGTGCTAACCAGAAAAAGACAGGAAAAATTAGACTATGCATTGACTTTAGGAATATTAATAAAGCATCCTTGAAGGATAACTACCCCTTGCCAAAAATGGACCATATTTTACAGAGGGTAGCGGGTTCTTCCAGAATCTCTTTATTAGATGGTTTCTCTGGTTACAATCAGATCCTAGTTCACAAATATGACCAAACCAAAACTGCTTTTACTACTCCATGGGGCACTTTCATGTATGTGAAAATGCCATTTGGGTTAAAAAATGCAGGAGCTACATTTCAAAGGGCCATGGATATTTCCTTTTCAAAGGAGATCCATGAGTTTTTAGTCATTTATTTTGATGATATTACTGTGTTTTCTAAAAAAAATGATGATCACTTAGATTATCTGAGACAGGTTTTTATTAAATTCAGAAAATATGGTATATCTCTTAATCCAAAAAAGTCTATTTTTGGGCTAGAAGAAGGAAAATTGCTAGGTCATATCATTTCAAAAGGAGGCATTAGAATAGACCCTATAAGAATTGAAGTAATCCTAAACATTCAACCACCTAGGAACATTAAAGAACTCTAATAATTCTTGGGAAAGATCAATTTTCTAAGAAGATTCATATCAAATCTGGCTGATATTATAAAAGATATTAATAACATGCTTAAAAAGGACTCCTCAATTAAATCGACAATAAAGGACAAACAATCCTTTGAATCTATCAAACAGGCCTTAACAAAAGCATAGCTGTTCCATCTACATTGGTAGAACACTTGGCACCTTAAGGAGTACTGGAAACTACAGTGCCAATAACTTCTCATGGAATCTCTGCCTCTTCTTCCTCAACCTCACAGGTAAACAAAATACAATACAAATCTACCATAATCAGAGCCATGGAAGATATGTCAATTAAAGAGAAATAAATACTTAATTTGAAAGGCACTATCAAAAATCTAGAAACTTCTAAAAGAGATGCCTTGATTACTTCCAAAGGGCATGAGCAGAGGGTTGATAGATTGCAAGAACAGGTGAGAATTCTTCAAGCACAGGTGAATCTTACAGATCAGGTTGCATATATAAAAAATCATTTATGGGCAAAAATCATTGAAGGAATTCACTCTCAATGGCCTTCAATTTAGACAATTTATGAGCAGAAAGAGTTACTACAGGCTGCAAATGTAGAAATTGATAAAACTAAGAAAGAGATTGAAAATAAGCCAGCTTAATTAGTTCAACTCATAGCATTTTTGAACAGCAAGAACAGGGAAGAGTTAGAAGAGTTGAAAATTGCTGACAGGACAGAGGCCATCCTTCAAATTAAGAAAGTCCTGAATAAGAGGAACACGATGAATAACTTGGAAGACAGGTGTAAAGATATGAGCTTGGCCATTTCAATATTTTGGGCCAAATACAAAGTATTATCAGAAGCAGGTTTGCTAGACATTCATGCATTAAATGACAAATTGCTGCCACAGAAAGATTATGATCAGAAAATCAGAGCTCATGCTAAAGAGCAAGCTAAACAACCATTGCCACAAGGATCACCAAGTGGCAAATTACTTCTTCAATATTTTGAAAATCCATTCTTTTTGGAAAATGAAATCAAGCATATGTTCACTGTAAGCCTAAATTTTCCAAGTATACAGAAGCTGATGAAAGTTATGGGAAATTGAAGAATATGAAGATCCCCACTGCTGAACAGTGGCAAGAATTCATAGATCTACTGTGAATTTCATAGATAAAGGACATGAAAATTACTTGGAAACTCATATTTCACTTTTACCTTATCGTGAAAAAATCAGTGTCAAAGTGTATCAGGGTCAAAGTGTATCAGTAAAATCAAATTGTGACTGCTGGTCATTTTTTATTACAGCAGTGAAATAGTCAAAAGCATAGATAAAGAGTTTCAGAGCAGAAGATGAAAAGGAAGAGTATTCCACAAGCTACCATCCACAAGAAGATGTATCTATTGCTAGCAATGCTCACAGCACATCAAAAATCAGTTTAGATAAGATAAAACAATTCTATTTTCCCTTGTAAAAGAGGACGGCTTGCAAACTGTTTTGCTGATGTCCCTCTTCTTATGCTCTTTTTCCTATTTTTCTTTAAAACATTATCTCAATTTTTGAGATATTTTGTAATAAATTTTTGTGTATAAATACTTCATAATTCAAAGTATTCAGTGTGGAATAAAATTTCTCAAGACAATTATAGTCATTTTGCTGGACCTATTGAAGTTGGTGTGAGTCAATTAGCGAAGCAGCAGTTTGGAAACAAGTTTAGAGACATCATAACTAAGGATTCTCATGGTGACAAGATAAGTCTCGTATTTTTTCCTATTTTCAGTGTTATTCTTAAAAGTTTACATACATTTCATTTGATGTGTTTCTATTCTGTAATGATCAACTAAGGAGAAATTAAACAGAATTAGTGATAATAAGCTCTCTGTTTTAAACTAGTTGGCATTTTGATTTTTTCTACTTGATAACCAGACCATAGAATTCTTAATTTCTCTAGGTCCCAGTTTGATCCCCTCCTTCAAATCCTCTTATCTGTAACTTAAGGATTCTTAAGAGCCCTTTTGTTCAGATTTCACCCATTCCATCCTCAAAACCTATTCAAAGCCTTAGAATGTCATCTATCCTTCCCTTAGTACATTTGCATCTTTAAGTCTTATTTCCTAGCCCTGCTTGCCTAGAGAGTTGACTCCATTGCCCAATGTTCTGGTAGATCCCTCTGGTTTACCTTGAAATACTTTTTATTCCTATCACATTTCAAAAATCAGTCCTATTGCTCACTCATAGCTAGCCTAAAACCCTTTTACAAAACAAAGCTAAATCCTTAGGAGAGATCCCTCTCTGGAGCTCAGGAAGGGTAGATATTGAATTCCCAAAGCGGTTCCTGGCTACCCCTGGTGTTCTTAACTACAAAAATCCCCATCCCACAACTTGAGAATTACTTGGGTGATAACAATGTTGGGAAAAATACTGAGAGGGGGGGGTGAATCATTATTTAGTTCAGACTGAAAACTTTTTACTTTTTCTTTCTCTAAAACCCATACGCTACTTTAATGAAGCCAACTCGCGTATACACATGGATATCCTTGATAAAACTCGCGTATTAACAAATATTTCATTATGCTGATAATTCTTAGCTTAGATCATTGCATCATTCATTCATTAGATGCTTAGTAAGCAGTAAACATGTGCAGTAAGAACAGAATAAATCATCACACATAAGCAACACACATGAACACCAGGATTTAAGGTGGAAACCCAATTTGGGAGAAAACCACCGCTGCCGTCATCTCAGTCTTTAATATTTTATTATAAATAAAACATTGTACAACCATGTACTTGCGCAGACTCATACCAGCACGTAGGCACCCACCTGCAGAAGGCTACAATCTTCTCTCATTTACCAGCCTCTCCTGGAAGGGAGCTACAGCCCCCTGCTCTCGTTTACCAGCCTTTCCTGGAAGGGAGCCACTACCCCCTGCTCTTGTTTACTCTGTGAAGGAGCTACACGCCCCTCCTTTGAAGGCTTCGACCTCGGCTACCATGGACCACGTTTCATCAATTTTCATACTGGATCCAACAACTTCCATACAACACAACTTGTAAGCCACTTTTCATCATATTTTCAGACTGGACCCACTCCACACATTTAAGCTCAACATTCATCAAACTGAAACTTATAACCCCATCAATTCATTCATTGAATCATCAACCAATCAACCAACGACTTGATCTTCAATTAATATAATCAGCAGCATATTCATCATTCAAACAATCCAGTTCTGTATGAATACATTATTGACAGATAGCAGTAAAACAGAAAAACAGATCAGGCATTTCATTCCACTTACTTCAGCAAAACCCTAGATTCCATACGCTTTTACTTCACTAAACCTATGTATGTATGCGCTTTCATGCAGACCAACCCGCGTATACTTCTGTGCATTATTCCTATCTGCCCATACGCGCTTTTCTTTAAGCATACCCGCGTATACATGCGCTTTTGCTGAAGCGAACCTGCGTATACATCTATAACTTTTCAGGACTGTGCAGCTCTTCAGATCAGATAAGCAACCCAGATTTCATCCTTTACTTCAGAAAGTATTTCGCCTCATCTCAGATCTAAACCTTCCATAAACAGATCTAGAAAATACATATACATTTCAGATCTAGAGATCCTTCTTCATCATTTTCTTCATGGGTGCATAATAGATTCAGATCTATAAATCAAGAACAGAGTTCATCCATGCAGATATTCCTTAGAGAGATTTATTCATTCACAACCCTTACTCCTGCACACTTTGCACAATGATCTTCTTCTCCTTATATAGATTTACCCTTTATCAATACCATGAGCCAAAACCACACCACTACTAATGACATTACGGAAGCGAGGATCAAATAGATATTCCCGACACTAAATCGACCGGTAAATGCCATGGTAACACCCTTGGATTTATAAATTTCTGGGCGCGGTGGCCATCGCGACTTGTTGTGTACTTTTACGCGTGCACTCCGCTGCTTCCTCCTTGACAAACCTGCGTGTGCCTTGAGACACATCATATTTATCATTTTTTTCTTTCTTCTTGTTGTACGAGCTATTGTAGATGTTATTTTAACACATAGATACCTCGGGGACAACCCTTGATAGGGTTCCCGTAAAATTCAACACATTGTATCACATACTTAACAATCTTCTCCTTAACTTCATCGAGTAGAAAGGTTTAAATCAAGGAAAAATTCATCAAGTTGAGCTTGTCATCCAGCATGGTAGAGGTTTCCATCAAGGACAACACTCTGCATCATATAGCCAACAATCTCATTTCATCAAGTAGGTTGCCATCAAGGACAACACATGCCAACAATCTCCCCCTTTGGACTTGATGGAAACCATGATGGTGTTTGATCACCACAACAGATAGACACATTGATTATAACCATTATGCAAACACCATGATATTATCCCCTTATTCAAACACAATGTTACTCTCCCCCTTTGACATCAAGGACAAAGGGCAGATGAAAACCAAAACAAGGTTTTTCTCCTCATGTAGAAAGAAGATCTCTGTCGATCTGATGTGCACTGAAGTTACCTTGCTCCCCCTAAGTTCATGCTGAATCTTCAAACATATTATTCAATGAAGTACATGACTCTATGACCTTTCCTATCACCAAGGAATCATACTTACAGCAAAAATCCAACCAAGTGGATTTACATATATGACTCAAGTACCCAAACAAGTGGGTTTACACATTTTGACTCAACTACCCAACCAAGTGGGTTTACAAATTTGAAAAAGTCCTTACATGACTGAATATTACATCATAGGTCTCAACATGACCTTTTCATCAAATTACAAATATGAATTTTTATAATCAAGACCAAGGAATCTCAATCATGAGATCATATCACAAAAAATCAAGAGAAAGCCAATAATGCATCCTTTCCACATGACCAATGCTCCCCCTTAGCTTGTGCATCCTGAACACTTTCCAGAGCAAATCATCAAGGCATATTCATCAACAATATCAGAGAATGAAAAAAAATTATGAAAAATGGAACACCACCAGAGATACCAAATAGTACAACACCTGTGCTGAAAGAATGCTGACCCAGAAGAATTTTGTCAGCAAATACCCATATGCGGTTTTCTGTGTATGAAGTCACGTATATACGTGACTGTCTTTCAGGAAATCCGCGTATCCAACTTAATCTTCTGAAATTTAATCAGATCTAATCTTCTGAGAGGTAGAAACATCTCCTACCTTCTGTCTGAGAAATTTTAATGCTTCCCTGGAATAAATGAGAAAAGATAGATAGGACAATGTAGTTTTGTTTTCAAGTGTCATCCAACAGTTGTAGCATAAGCACATCAGTAACCAAGCCTTCAGACTCTTTGCAATATAAACATATCCTTCCCAAGAGGAATTATCATATCAGAAAAACTTCTTCAATAGACAATATGTGTCAAACAATCATCCATGTGATCTAATCTCAACCATAGCAACAAACTCTGCATGAACTATTCTTATCTCTGAATCATAAGACTTCCATCTCATCCATGTGTGAAAACAAAAGATACTCTTCAGCAAAAAGAAAATAGGGCTCATCCATAATCTTATCATAAGAAACCATGCATCACGTCATCGTCATTTGAGTATGAGAACTAAGGAATAAGCAGATACACTGCCAACAATGCAATCATTAGTAGTTAGACTGATTCTCCCCCTGAACCTATACTCCTGTTCTTGAGCCATCTCACTATTTTCCTTAACAGAAAATAATACGCGACTGTCTTCAGCGTAACTCGCGTGTATACGTGGATTTTTTTCATGAAACCTGCGTATGGAAAGTGAAATACTGAAAATTTCACACTCCTTCTTCTTCCCCTGAGTTTGTACCACATGTACCTATCTTCTTCACATCAGATGCACTGTCAGAAATAAACATAACCAGAATTACCAAACCAACCATGAGAATCACCATATATTGCTCCCCCTGTGATGATACATTGCTGATTCCTCTAGTGTATCTCACATCACTCTTGCAATCATTACGAGAAGTAAGCTTTAGAAGCGGATGACTGTAGTAGGGTCAATATTCCCTACGTTTCTGACTGGTCCTCCTTCTTTTTCCAGCTTTGCTTGAAGTTTCTTTTAGTGTGCTGAAAATTCTCCAATTTCTCAGATCCATTCATCCTGCATTCTTTTTCTACATGTACATACTTATTACAGGCATAACATCTTGCATGACCAGAAAAGTAAGCATAAGGATCATAATGTGTTTTTCTATTCTTTCTTTTATTGCAATCAGCTGCTTTATGACCATACTTGCTACATGAAAAATAATATCCCTTGAAGAAACCATAGTACCTTTCTGTGTAGTATCTGTTTGTTTGTGACTGAAACATTCTGCTTCTGCAATTGGCTGCAACATGCCCATAATTATGACATTTAAAGCATTCAACATTATTTATCAAAGGAGGGAATGATTTCTTTTGAGAGTTCATGATTGTCGGTTGATCTTTTTTTTCTTTCAACACTTCAGATTTTGCATTGATATCCTTTGAATATTTAGCACTTCCTTGTGAACTAGATTCTCCTTTAACAGTTTCATGAAAACCAAGACCAAATTTAATAGAGGGAGACCTTTGACTATTAATAATATTGTCCAGAATCTTAGTACTATCTTGGAACCTCAAGAGTTTATCTTTTTCTTCTAATTTACCTTTCAAAACATTCACCTCAACCTCAAATTTTTGGCATTGCTTCTTCATACTTTCTTCGACCCTTCTTCCTTCTTCTACTTGATCATTCAGTTTTAAAATCTCTTATTTCAACCCATTTTCTTGTTCTTCAAAAATTTGTAGAAGTTCTTCATTCTTCTTATTTGATTTTTCCAGATCTGTTTTGAGCGAGATGATTTTTGCTTCACGTCCTTCTTTTTCAAATGATTGTAGAAGTTCTTCATTCTTCTTATTTGATGCTTCAAGATCTTCTTTTAGAGAGATGATTTCTGCTTCAAGTTCTTCATTCTTCTTATTTGATTTTTCCGGATCTTCATTTAGATCGATGATTTCTGCTTCAAGTCTTTTATTTCGATTGGTTGCATAATTGTACAACCTTTGATACTTGTCTATCTGTCCATTCAGTATTTCTATCTGTCCTTTCATTTGAGAGATCATCTCATTGTAGATAAATTCTCTCTCTTTAAATGATCTTTGTTGATCTTCAAATTTAATCTTGAGAGCTTCTTCTAGATCCATAAGATTACTTTCACTATTTTCACCATTGCACGCACAAGAAAGTGAATCACAAGAACCACATTCAATACCTGTTTTATCTTCTTCATTTTCCACTGCACATGTTTTCTGAGATATCTCCTTTTTTTGAGTAGTATTCTTCTTTTTCTTCCTTGCCGTGAGCACTAGCATATCTTGGTCAGAATCTTCTTCATCCTCATTTGACATTTCATCATTATCTTCATTTGTATAATATCTCTTTCCCTTTTCAAGTTGTTTCCCTTTATCATGATTTTCTTCATAAGGACATTTAGCAGCATAATGACCAACTCTTCCACAATTAAAACATTTTAAGGGAAGCTTACCTTTGAATCTTCTAGTACCTGGTTGGAGTCTTCTCACAAAATTTGCTTCTTCTTCTTTTGATATGTAACTTGACTCCTTGACAACTTCCTTTTCTTTTCCTTTTGCACATGCCTTAAAGGCAACTTCTCTGATTTGAGAGGGACCTTCTTTTCTCATTTCAAAAGAAATTAGAATACCATGTAGTTGAACAACAGTAAGAGTTTGCAGATCTTTCCTTTCTTCAATAGCAGATACTTTTGACTCAAATTTTGAAGTCAAAGATCTTAAGACTTTTTCAACCAGAGTAGTATCAGTTATGGTTTCACCCAAACTTCTCATACGATTTACAATATCATCTAGATGAAAAAAGAAGCTGGCAATACTCACATCACTATGCATCCTTAATTTTTCATATTCAATTCCGAGAGTTTGGAGTTTGGCACTTTTTACCTTTGTATCTCCTTCATAGCTTAGAATGGTTTTGTCCCATATTTCTTTTGCTGAATTTAGCTGCATCACTTTAACAAATTCTGATTTAGATAGGCTTCCTAATAAAACATTGACTGCTTTGGCATTGATTTCATATTTCTTCTTTTCTGTTGCATCAGTAGGAATAGTTGCCGGATACCGATAACCTTCTTCCACGATTGCCCATACTTGTGCACCAAGACTTTGAAAATGTGCTTTTGTTCGTATCTTCCAGAATAACAGATTACTTCCATTGAATAAAGGTGGCCTTAGAGAAAGTACTCCTTCCTGACTTCCCATTGTGATGGATCTCCTTCAAGCGATCAAGCTTCTGCAAAAGCACCTGCTCTGATACCAATTGTTGGGAAAAATAATGAGAGGGGGGGTGAATCAGTATTTAGTGCAGACTAAAAACTTTTTACTTTTTCTTTCTCTAAAACCCATACGCTAATTTAATGAATCCAACTCGCGTATGCACGCAGATATCCTTAATAAAACTCACGTATTAACAGAAATTTCATTATGATCATAATTCTTAGCTTAGATCATTGCATCATTCCTTCATTAGATTTTTAGTAAGCAGTAAACATGTGCAGTAAGAACAGAATAAATCATCACACATAAGCAACACACATGAACACCAGGATTTAAGGTGGAAACCCAATTTGGGAGAAAACCACCGCTTTCGTCGTCTCAGTCTTCAATATTTTATTATAAAGAAAACATTGTACAACCATGTACTGGCGCAGACTCATACCAGCACGCAGGAACCCACCTGCAGAAGGATACAACCTTCTCTCGTTTACCAGCCTCTCCTAGAAGGGAGCTACAACCCCCTGCTCTCGTTTACCAGCCTCTCCTGGAAGGGAGCCATTCCCCCCGCTCTCATTTACCAGCTACCACTGGAAGGGAGCTACAACCCCCTCACTGAAGGCTTCGACCCTCAGCACCACCATGGACCACGTTTCATAAATTTTCATACTGGATCCAATAGCTTCCATACAACACAACTTGTAGGCCACTTTTCATCATATTTTCAGACTGGACCCACTCCACATATTTAAGCTCAACATTCATCAAACTGAAACTTATAACCCCATCAATTCATTCATTGAATCATCAACCAATCAACCAACGACTTGATCTTCAATTAATATAATCAGCAACATATTCATCATTCAAACAACCCAGTTCTGTATGAATACATCATTGACAGATAACAGTAGAACATTAAAACAGATCAGGCATTTTATTCCACTTACTTCAACAAACCCTAGATTCCATACGCGCTTTTACTTCACTGAACCTGCGTATGTTCACGCTTTCATGCAGACCAAACTGCGTATACTTCTGTGCATTCTTCAGAAAACCCTATCTGCCCATACGTGCTTTTCCTTAAGCATACCTGCGTATACATGCGCTTTTACTGAAGCGAACCTGCGTATACATCTGTAACTTTTTAGGACTGTGCAGCTCTTCAGATCAGATAAACAACTCAGAGTTCATCCTTTACTTCAGAAAGTATTTCGCCTCATCTCAGATCTAAACATTCCATATACAGATCTATAAAATACATATACATTTCAGATCTAGAGATCCCTCTTCATCATTTTATTCATAGGTGCATCATAGATTCAGATCTATCAATCAAGAACAGAGTTCATCCATGCAGATATTCCTTAGAGAGATTTATTCATTCACAACCCTTACTCATGCACCCCTTGCACTATGATCTTCTTCTCCTTAAATAGATTTATCCTTTGTCAATACCATGAGCCAAAACCACACCACTACTAATGGTATTCCTGGATGGGATCAAATAGATATTCCAATGCTCAATACAATGGGTCAATACCATGGTAACACCCCAGGATTTATAAATTTAGAGCGCAAATAGCCATACGCGACTTGGTATGTACTTTTCTGCGTGCATACGCTACTTCTCCTTAACAAACCCGCGTATGCCTTGTGACACATCATATTTATCATTTTTTCTTTCTTCTGTTACTTCTGAGCTAATATGTAGATCTGTTTAACACACAGATACCTCAAGGACAACTTCATCAGGCAGGTTCCATCAAATTCAACACATTGTATCACATTGCCAACAATCTTCTCCTTAACTTCATCAAGTAGGTTTCAATCATGGACAAATTCATCAAGTTAGGCTGTCATAAACTTTATCAAGTAGGTTTCCATCAAGGACAACACTCTGCATCATATAGCCAACAATCTCATTTCATCAAGTAGGTTGCCATCAAGGACAACACATGCCAACAAACAACAGGTACTAGCACGTTGTAGGTGCTCCCACTTGTTATCATCAAGGAGACTGGAGGCATGAGAAAGGGTACACGGAAGGACTCAGGCGCAGCCACGACAAAGGACACGCAGCCAAAGCAGACCACTAATAAGGACACCAAGGCCAAAACCCAGGTTGATTCGCAGCCATATCTGGGCACGGAGGAAGTAAACATCAGAGGTACCACCTCCCCTCAGGGTATAAAGCGAACAGGCGATCCTGTCAAGGGGACCCAAAAGAAGGAGCATGCCAAGCGGAAGGAACAATATGATACGGTTATGTTGATTGAGGGAGATCTCAAAAAAATTGCAGATGTAGTCACACTAGCCACACAAGACAAATGGGTAGCTTTATAGGAATAACAAAAGGTTGTGATCAACACCATCCAGGCCGAGCTTCGCACCCTGCAGTTAAAGATAGACATGCTACAGACTAGCATGGATTAGGGACGAATTACCTTGACATCTAGCAGTACAATGCTAGTTATAGAGGACATCCATCTCTATTCCTTACCTAGCGCCACCCTTGTGATCAGTCTTCTTGACTAGGGAATACAACTCCAAGCAGGTGCAGGGGTGCAGTTGAATCTAGCCAAGCTGCCCCACAAAGCATTGCATGGTCTCCACACCGCTGTGTTTCAGGAGATTCACCATCGGGACCAGCAAGTACACCAACAACTCGGAGGTGCTAAATAGACCATCGCACAACAGAATGCAGATTTTCTCCTTGCTGTCACGTAGCAAGCGGAGCTCAAAACCTTGATCCACCAGCTCTGCACGGAGGTTATAGAAGAGATCCTCGTTGCAGGAACCCCTTGGGCTAAAGTTGAAGGATTGGTCACATCATTGAAGGCTTCCAGGATAGAGATGTAGGTCTTTAAGACACAGCTGAAGCATCAAATCACTGATTTATAGGCCAAATTGCAGCTCGAAACGCCTCCGGAGGTACGAGCCTAGTGCGCTGTGCTAGTGACCGCAGCTACAAACACCATTACAGGGCATATTTCTTAGGGCGCCCAGTTACTAGAGACAGACATGCATTTATGCACTGAGGTCTAGCGTGATCTGATCCTCCGGAAAATAAATCAGGACTTGCGGTAGAAGGAGGAAGCTTTCAAGCAGATTGAGGCTACATTACTCACCTTGGTTCCTGCACAATTTTTGGCACGATTGAGAACCAACAACACCCTCCAAGATGATATTGAGGAGCTCCAGCATAAGAAGCACATTATCGGCAAGTGATTGAAGCCTTGGGCTACCACAACCCTCTAGCTCTCATAGGATGTTGATGTTGTTGTTAAGCGACTAAATTAGACACTAGAGAGTGTCACTATTGCGATAGAAGGACTGACATCACAGAAGCTCGTGGATATTGCATAGAAAACTATTACTCAAAGTCAAGAAGTGTTTCCCCCATTTGTCACAGCCATCAATGAATTGTGCATGCAGGTGGAGACCCCACCACCACAGTGACTCGGGACGAGTCAGAAGATTGTGTTGGGGGACTATTGGAACAGGGTCCTCCAAAGGCTGCGAATTGGGACAGTTTTGAGTATTTTTGTATATTTTTGGCATATTTTATTCTAGCGCAGGGGTTTTGGGGTGGGTCAAAGCCCTAAAAGCATTGTAATGGTTTAATGGGTAGACCTAGAGTTCGCAAACGACAGTTTCCGGACCACGGGAAAGATTAGGCTAGATGATTAAAAATAGAAGGACATTTTGAGCCAATAGAGAGGCATGTATCAAGATTGGATAAAATTACGAATTAATAGGTCTATTTGGGTTATTAGGGGAAGGACTCCTACTGGTTGTGTGCCCAGAGATCGTCAGTCCTGCTATGTGCGGACCCTGCTGCTGTGTGCGCAGGTTGGGTTTTGGGTATTGTAAAAGGATTTGAAATATTAATGAAAGTGCAAGGTTGTTGGAATATTTGAATCTGTTAATGTGAATCTATGATATCTGCTATGTTATGTGTTAAGCTATGAGAGTAACAGTGTTATTTTCTTATGTTGCATTGACATCCGATCTAGATCTATTTGTTATACTTTATGTAAGAATATCTGTGATAGTTTTGTTATTATTCTGTGAACTTATGATCTGTTGTTTACTATGATTATAATTGGTACTACGCACGTGGATGCGAAGGGATCTATAGATATGGGTTCTGTGATATGCAATCTGACAATTGTGAAGACGAACGCAACTTTGCTTGACTTACCTACCCTCTCCCAGGGTGTGGAAACTTGGTTCCGATACCCTCCCATACTACTTTGGGTGAGACTTTGGCCTGCGCAATCGGGTCACTGCCAAAAGGGCCAGTAGTATAGGTGTTTGTTAGCAAACTTTAACCTTCGAACCTGGCTCAGGACCCCTTGAGCCAACAGGTTAAATGCTATAAATGTCACAAATTTGGTCACTTTATACATAATTGTATTGAAATATTGAATTTTAGAAAGAGAAATAGAAAGTAGCATGCTTACGCAAAGGATTTTCAAGATCTTCTGAAGAGACAAAAGAAAAAAGAAAAATCTAAGTAATAGAGAATTATTCTATTTATCTGATCTTACTAGCTTTGTTGTAGATAGTGAATACTTGTGTCTAGTAGATAGTGGTGCTTCAAGGCGCATGAAGGGATGTCCAGATAACCTCACAAGTATAGTGGAAATAATACTAGCACAAAAGGAGGAACTTGGAGACAATAATAATTATGTAGTCAAAGGAATTGGGAAGACATCCATTGAGCTAGAATCAAGTGATAATGTTCATATTATCAATATATTATATGTGCCAAGTTTGAAGAAGAATTTGGTTTCTATTTCATGCTTGGAAGAAAAAGGTGATAGAGTAGTAATTTTTGATGGAAAAGTTATTGTTTGGACCAAAGGAATTAGTATAGATTTCACTAGAATAATTGGAGTTTATGAAGGAAGGTTGTATATAATTTAAATAAAAACTACTCAAGAACTTGTACATAATAATATTAATCCATGTGATCTTTGGCAAAAAAAGATATGGTAATCTTCACTATAGATATTTTCATGCCTTAAAAAAATTATTTCAGGTGTTGCATATTTGCAGGAAGAGAATGCTGAAGTATGTAAAGGAAGTGCACTTGAAAAGAATGTCAAGAATCCTTTTCCAAATAAAAAAAGTGGATCCAAAGAAGTTTTGGACTTAGTTAATTTTGATGTATGTGGTCCTATTCCAGTGAGTTATCTTGGAGGCTCTTTTTACTATGTAACATTCATTGATGATGTAAAAATGGTAGTTAAAAATATATGTAATAAAGTTAATAAATTTAAAATAAGACCTTCGTCATGGGACACATATTCCTAGTTGAATGTTGGGCAAAAACATCCTAGTTTGGGTGTTCATTTTGTTTATTATGGCTAAGGAAATTGGCAAAGGAAATGGCAAAGGTTTCAGAAAGGAAAAATGGCATTTTTCGTAATTTATTATGAAAATAATGGAAAATAGGAGAAAAGGAAGGTGAAAGGTCACAAGTTTCATGTGAGGAGGAAAATGAAGGAAAATAATGGAAAATTGAAGAAAATAGAGCCTAATTAATAAAAAGGCTTATGAGGATCATTTGATAGACTTTTGTCAGTTTAGTTTTGGAGCTCTCTCTGTGTTCTCTCTCTCATACTCTTGGACACTTAGAGTTTTCTTGGATCACTCTTGGAGGAGTGTGGCATACTTGGGATTTGGAGAAAGAAGGAAAATGAAGAGCAAGAAAGTGAAATAGGACATCAGGACCAACAACTATAAAGGGTTTTTTTTGCAAGTACTGAGTTGCATGTATGATTTCCTTGCTATTTTTGGCATGCATGGGATATGCATGTGGTTTCTTGGTTATGATCTATCATTGGCATGGAGGATTTCTTGGATTGACAATGGTTTTGGCTAACCTTTCCATTTCCTAGATAACCATGGTGTTGTGGCTTTTATCCTTTTTTTTCTGGTTGGTGCTCATGTTCCTTTGGCTGTGGGTTGAGTTATTAGTTCCTGGAAGCCTTGGTTGGACAAACACTTTGGAAGCCCTATAAAAACTTGGGTCAGGTTACTAGTGCTAGAAGCCTTGGTTGGAAAAATTCTTTAGAAGCCCTTGGTAGGTTGAGTTACTAGTACTGGAAGTCCTAGTTGGATAAACGCTCTGGAATCCCGACAGAAGTTGTGGATTGAGTTACTATTCCTCGAGGCCTTGGTTGGAACAAATTCTTTGGAGCCCTGGACATGGTAGAGACTAATCTGATGATGGTTAGTGACGTCCGACGATGAGGTGAAATCACTGGTTGAGGGTTGAGGTGATTTTTCCTATGGAAGCCCTAGTTTGGTTTTGTTTGGTTTATTCCATGAGATCCCACATTTATGCTTGGAATATGGCATGGGGGTGATTGGATGAAAGAAATATTTTATTCAGCCTATTTTATGGTCGAGTGGTACATGGAAGTCCCAAATTGGTTGCATTTTAGATATGTTAAAAATATATTCTTCCCTCTTGTATTTGAAGGGTAAATCTACTTGCTCATATGTGGTTTTTATGGTTGTTATATCCTTGTTATTTTTGTTGGTTATATGTTCATTATGAGTATGTTTTATGGCAGACTTAATGTATGGATCTCATCATGTTTTGATTGGTAAATGAATGAACAATGAATATATGATCTAATAGATGATAATGCAAATATGTTGATAAGGCATCAATGATTCTTATCAATTCTTAGATAGGTATGAGACCCCTATGCTCAAATATGTTGTTATGACCTATAGATTACATATTTTTGACATGTTTAACAAAATTTATGTCATGGATAGTAGGGATAAGATCAAGTCCTTGATAAAAAAATTTCATTAGTAACCTTATTTCAGTGTTATTTATCATTTATGGGAGTTTCGTGAAGTTTTGGGTAGTGGACTAAGGTCTAGCCCTGAAAAGGTGGCTCAGAATCTAGGGTTGCTTGCACAAAAATAACTCAAAATTTCCAAATTCATTGGCATGCCTTGTTGTGGGAGTGAATGGAAGGCATTAGTAGAATGCATGGATTATTATGGGATCGTATGAGGGTCCAAATCAGTAAAATGTAAGGTTGTATCAGGGGTTTGGCCACCTGGAAGGGTTGGTTGTATCTTGAAGGTTATGTAGCATGTGTGGAAGGTTAATTTGGTTTCATTATGTCGGTTCCACTTCCTTAACTCATGGGTAGTTGAATCATATCACAATAGCCTTTTGTCACATGTTTTCCCAACGCACTAGTTAAATTGGGTAAATGTGGGAGGAGGTGGTTACATAGTGGTATCAGAGCATGGTTCAGCCCTTGGACAGGATGAGCAGTGTGTTGGTCATGCATACATGTCGGTTGCATATGTGTTCATTGTTATTTTTGTAAATGTGCTTGTTGTGTATGCATGGTGTTGGTAATGGTTGCAGTTGTGTCACCATGTGAAATTTGATAGTGTGGATGTTGGAAGTGTCATCACGAGTATATGTTGGTTATGCAATAGTTATGCATGTAAGTGTTTGTATGTATTGTGTATGTATGTGTGTTGTACATATGTTGTTATGTATACATTGTGTCTAGTTAGTGTTGTGGTTGTGGCATCATACATGGTAACTGAATGAGGATTGAGATTATGTCTTTATATTGTTATGATTATGATTATACAAATATTATCCTAATCTAGTTGGTCTTGCAAATGAGACATCCTCCCCATATTATACTGAGGTATATTGGTTTACTTATGATTTGGTTTAGTTGAAATAGTATGCTTTGTAAGAATATAATAACAAAGATGGCTAGCAGAATGTTAGACTATAGTTAACGAGATTCTACCTATGGATTCGATGAGTAGCATGGTGATGAGTACTCCCCTCACATAGTAGAAACTTTGAGAAGTTTAAAGGAAGAAATAAGGAGTTTAAAATAAGACAATGACCAAATTATTCAATCACAAGAGATAATTTCTAGAGCATAAGAGAAACAAGTAGAAGTCAATGTCGCTATTATTCAGATATTGTTAGACTTGTAGATATAGGGACCTCTTAGAATCAATCATGGACATGAGGATAGAACTAATGAAGCATATGGATGTCAGAATCATGGTGAGAAAAAATTATATAGGGATGACACGACTAGAGATGGTAGGTTCTTGGATACACCAAACAAGAGAGGTGATGGACACAATTTCTATTTTAGTTCTTGTTCTGACAGGTATCATGATCATCACCATTATCATCCTTATATGAGGAATGACATGGCATATTTTCAGGATGATTTCAAGAAAGAAAAGTTGCCTACATTTGATGGGGAAATGAAGAAGTCACAAGGTGCATAAGCTTGGCTACTTGGAATGAATAAGTTATTTAGATTGCATGATTACACAACAAACATGAAGGCTAGGATAGATATATTCAATCTTAAAGGTAAAGAAAATATTTTGTGGGAAGATGCAAATAATGTCCGAGATATTCATGAAGAGGATTTGACTTGGAGTGAGTTCGAGAGACTATTCAGGAAGAAGTACCTATTAGAGAGATACTATGATGACAAGGTGAAATAATTCTATGAGTGAAAGGTCGGATTTATGACCGATGAGGATTACACTAGAAAATTCTTGGAGTTATTGAGGTATGTGCCTCATTTGAAGGAGGATAAAGTGAATATTTAGAGATTCATTAGTGGGTTGTTAGTATCATTCAAGGACATGATTGAGTTCGATGAGCCTAGATCATTGGAGGAAGCCATCAAGAAGCTGAAGCATTTTTATGAGAAATCAAAGTGCATGTCTAATACCAAGAAGGATTGGAGAGGCAATTCAAAGAAAAAAGGGAAATGGGATAAGAATCAAGAAAGGCCTCAGGACATAGGTTATAACAAAGAGAATGTAGCATTGTATAATAATTTGAATGCATCTGACAGAGGACAGTAATTTTGGTCCGAGGAGCAGAACAAAGGTGCAAGTTGGAAGCCTTTGCAGTGATGGACTTGTGGAAAGGATCATCGTAGACAAGATTTTCCACAGCATCAAGGTGGTAGAATGTATATCTACAATGATTAGGAGGAACATACAGTGGGGATGTTGGAAATATTGTTCCTCATATTTAAGCAACGTTGGATAATAGGCAAGCAAATCATCGAGCATCTATTGTCGATATGAATGATGAGATTTGTGATCAAGTTGTTTCTATTTTGATTGAACTTGGATCCAACTATAGTTATGGTAATCCTGAACTGGTCGATAAGTGTGGAATGAATAAAGAAGTGCATGAAAAATCTTGGTTAGTGCAGTTGTCTACAAAGAAAAGCTTTTATCACTGGGTAAGAGCTTGTGAGAACTGAATGGTATGCCTACATCAACACATTTGAATGTATTAACATTGGGATCATATAGTATGCTTCTAGGTATGGATTAGTTGTATCTTCAAAATACTAAGGTGGATTGTTATGAAAAAGCTATTGAGTTCCTGAATGAAAATGGGGAACAATGAATCTTGTATGGTAAGAAGAAGGGAACATAAATTAGAATGGTGAAAACTATGCAGGAAAAGTGCAGCCGTAGGAAGGAGTGTTGTTTGTTTGTAGTGCATATTTCCAGCGACAAAGGTAAGGAAGTTGAGGATGTGGATGTTTTGAGAAGGTACCCAATTCTACTAAAAAATTAGGATGTGTTCCCAACAGATATTTCAGATTTTCTACCTCATAGATAAGTGGAATTTTCTATTGAGTTGGTACCAAGGGAAACACTAGCATCAAAGGCACCATACAGGATGAGTACTCTAGAATTAGTAGAGCTGAAGTTGTAGTTGAAGGAAATTATTGACAAAAGATACATTAGGCCAAGTGTATCACCTTGGGTGCACCGATGCTTTTTTTGAAGAAGAATGATGGTACTCTTAGTTTGTGCATTGATTACAGGAAATTGAACAAGGTAACCATTAAGAATAAGTATTTGTTGCTGAGGATTGATGAATTGTTTGATCAGTTGAAGGTAGAAACAATGTTCTCAAATATTTATTTGAGATCAGGATATCATCAGGTACACATTAATGAAAAGGATATATACAAGACATATTTCCAAACCAGGTATGGGAATTATGATTTTTTTGTAGTTCCTTTCGGTTTAAATAATTCTCCAACTACTTTTATGTGCATGATTAATATTGTATTGCATCCTTATGTAGACAAGTTTGTTATTGTATTCATTGATTATATATTGATATATTATAAGAATGAGGAATATCATGTTGGACACTTAGTAGAAGTGTTGAAGTTTCTTAGATAGCATCAACTCTGTTCCAAGCTTAGAAAATGTAGTTTCTTTCAGACAAAGGTACATTACTTGTGACATTTCCAAGGAAGGCATAGAAGTGGAACCATAAAAGATAAGGGCTATCATGGAGTGGAAAGCTCCTACAAATGTGGATGAGGTAAGATAATTCATGGGATTACTAGGTTATTATAGGAGTTTCATCAAGAAATTCTCTTGGATTGCATATCTTATCACATATTTGCAGAGGAAACGTAATAAATTTGAATGGAAAGGATAATGTGAAACCATATTTGAACAGTTGAAGCAGTTGTTGACAAATTCTCCAGTGTTAAAGATTTCATATTCAGATAGAGAGTTTGTAATTGCATAGATGCTTTTAAAAGAGGACTTGGTGGATTCCTTATGAAGGAAGGACATGTAGTATGTTATGAGTCACATAAAATAAATGAGCATGAGAATAATTATTTGACACATGATCTCGAGTTGGAAATGATCATCCATGCATTGAATATGTGGAGACACTATATTCTTGACATAAATTTTGTATTGATGAGTGATCATAGTGTATTGAGATACTTGTTTGACCAGCCAAATATGAATGTCAGACAAGCTAGATGGTTGGCCACGATCAATGAGCTCAAATTTGATATCAATTACATTAAATGTAAAGAGAAAAAGGTTGCAAATGCTCTTAGTAGGAGGATACAAGTAAACCGTATAGAAGAAATGAGCTCCTATGGGAAAAAGTTACATGATCAGATATTATAGGCAAGACAAAAGGATGATAGGTATAGGAAAATTATGCATAGGTTACAGTAAGGTACTTGTGATCAGGATGTGGACTATCATGTCACAATAGATGGCTTGGTTAGGTTTATGGACATGATACATCTGTCAGACAACAGTGAGCACACGAAGCTTATGTTGAATTAATTTCATGCTAAGTCATATTTAGGTCACCCAGGATATTAGAAAACATTGACAACAGTGAAGAAGTTCTACTATTGGCCAAATCTGGAGAAGGAAGTGGCAACATTTGTGGCTAGATGCATGAATTTTCAACAGGTAAAGGTAGAATGTAACCATCTAGGTGGCTTACTACAACATATTATGATTATAGAGTGGAAATGGGAGGTAATTTCCTTGAATTTCATTATAGGTTTGTCGAGTACATTGTTGGTAGGGTAAATTTATTTATTTTTAACGCTTTTCCTACTTCAAACTCACAACATAAGACCTCTATTTTAACCTTAGAACCTCCTCATTCCTGCGCTATTCCAAGAATCACATCCATTCCTGCAATAGCTTTGTACTTTCATATTTAAGGTTTTAAATGGACTTAATTAATTATTTTATGGATTTAATACCTTTAATATTCTTAGCAACTAATATTTTCTTTCCAAAAAGTATTTGGTAAGCAACGTATTAATCATTGTGTTAGTATGGTCGAGTGCAAGTATGATTCCTGCACCGCTGACAGTTATTTCACTCCCGTGACATCTCACTACCTAACATGGATATCTCGTTCAGAATCAACCATCTCAATATATGCTCAAAGTGGAGATAAATAAACAAGACGGTAGAGATTAGGATGCCGACCAAATGCTTAGATTAATATTTCATTACAAACGAAATTTTTATTTTGTAATGCTATTGAAATTTTGTTACGGCCGCGGGCCTAAAGGGTTGTATATAATGTAGAATTCAAATAGGAGGTAGCTAGGGATAACGATGCTACTGTTTTTTTTGTGGTTGTAATTTTTCTAGTATCGCCCTTGTTCCGGGCTGGATTCAACCTCATAATGTACATTTGCTTATTTGACATACAATACAAAGGGATTGTGCTATGTTGTTTCAAGTATGTGTTTCAATTTTATGATGATGTGTTGTTGAAAGGATGAGTTTCCAGGTTTCTTAAATAGGAAAATGAGATGGTTGGTTAGGGCCCAGCCAACCCAACTCGTTTTCCATCTCGTTAAAGGTGTGTTAATTTCGTTTGAATGCAAAGCGTGAATTAAGTAATTATTTCAACTCTTTCACAAGTACATGTTCAATTTCATTTGTAGTTATTGTGTGACAGATCTGTGGTGTGTGTTCTTAACTAAGTTTGATTTTAACTTGTATAATTTTTCCTTTTCGAAGCTTAGTTTGTTTCTGCGAATCATATAAGCACGTTTCCTATACTAGTGCATTTTCAGTTATGCAATTCTATTCATTTGGTTCATTCCAATAAAGTATTTTTCTTTTCTTTTCCCTCATAGGAGGCTTGACGTGTTTCCGTAAGTGAGTGTTTATTTCTAGACATAAGTATTTTTAATATTAATAGTTTAAGATATCATCATAAGTGAGAAACGAGTTGTTGGAACTTCAATACCATGACCTAAGGTTTGGTGGCTTCTGAGTAGGCTTCCACTTGGGGCAGTGGCCCCAGCCCCTTGGGGCCTCTCATGCTCTAGGCACAATAGGCTCCTTGACAGGACAATGGTGGAGGATAGGTATACATTTATACATCGCTTTCTAACTTGGAGTAGCGAGGGGGCGACAACGGTGTCGGCGAACTCGGCCTCCTTGGCTACTTCAGGGCATCTCCCACAACGAAATTACCATCTGCAATAGAAGGAGAAGCAAAAACAGTCACAAATTCCATGTGCATACCCAAGGCCACCACAAGAATCAATATTGAGCCCCTTGCACAATGAATAAATGAAAAAATCCAATACATGAAGGACCATGCACTGATAGGCAAGTTCATGGGTTTATGGGCCACAGAAAAGCCCTCCTAGGATGGATCAACTCCAAATGGAAGCCTAAGGTCCATGTTGATATACAGCTATGTTCCAAGGGCTTCTTCAATGTGATCTTCACATGCATCAAAGAAAAAAACCGGATCATGGATAGCATGCCATATTTCTTTAACTTTGTGGGTATATACTTGTGTAACTGGGTAGAACGCTTCAACCTAGACAAGAAGATTTCACTTGTGCTCGAGTCTGGGTCAGGCTTTACACCCTCCCCCAGGATTATTGGGACAAGCTAACCCTCTAGGAGATAGGCAACGCTCTTGGAAAATTTATTAAAATTTTGAAGGAGACAAAGATCAACCAACATGCATCCTACACAAGGATCTATGTCTACATGCACATTGCAGAGTTTCTCCCAGATGAGGTAAGCCTACTCCATGATGATTATGAATGGATTAAAATATTATAATATGAACATGTACCATTTAGATGTCGTAAATGTCACCAACATGGGAATCTATTCAGATATTTCCCCCTAAATCAAAGAGCTGCACCGAACAACGACTCAACAGACAAAGACACTGAAGGGTTCACGAAAGTCATTGGAAGTAAAAGGCACACCAGGAAGTCAAACTCGAACCAGAACAAAAGATCTCCATCATCAAGAAACAACTTTGAAACCCTAGCTCAACTGAATGAGAATGCGAGCAAACCTCCAAGAGACTCGAAGCGATCCTTGCAGGAGAATACTCGGACCTCAAAGACTCAACAAACCAAAATCCAACCATAAGCCTTTCTGATTCCCCTGTCCTCCATGCATACAGGGGAAATCTCGAAAAAAAAATAAGGTAAAGGCATAGTACTGGACTCAATCCCAGAAGAAATGGAAGAATAATGGAGAGAATTGACTACGAGGACCTCGATCTCATGGGGTTAGAAGAAGCATGCAAGTGAAAAGAATTCCTCTCAATTCCTCTGCACCAGATCTAGCAGTTGGAGGAATTCCTTACTAGAGCTCAACAAATTCCATCCCTTGGAATTCAGAGAAGTATACTCCTGAACACCAAACTGATTCTGAAAGAATCCCTAAAACGAGGAAGAAAAACCAATTTTCAAAGAACGATTATCGCAGGCAAAGAGCTAGTAGAATCAGGGAGATACCGCAAGTTGACCAGGTTCTAATCTGTAGTTCCAAACCCCCCTCAATGAAGATCATATCATGGAATATAATATGGCTAAATAATCCCTCCAAGCACAGGTTAATCAAGAAAATAATTACTAAGGAAAAACCCACAATATTCTTTATACAAGAAACCAAATGTTCTAGCACCACTATGGATACAATATTCAAAAGAATTTGGAAAGGATGCAACACCCTAGTGGTGGACGCTAATGGGGCTTCAAGAGGCCTAGAAATCATCTAGAATCCCCACTTCATTACCCTAGAGAACATTCAAGCCAATCAACACTTCATTCAAGCTTCCTGTCACTTGATTGCAACTAACATTCATGGAAATATCATGAATGCCTACTTCCCCCAGCCTCTCTAGAAAAAAATAGAGCTCCTTGATAGCATTGCAGATCTCAACAACCAGCGCACTCACCTTCTCTAGCTGATTGGAGGAGACTTAAACATGATAAAAACTCTTTAGGAAAAAAGGAGGAAGAACTCACCTTGAAATGCACAACACCAAATTCAAGAACTTCATCCAAGGAAATCATTTTTTAGATCTTCAAACATCCAATGGCATCTTCACCTGGAATAACATAAGAAGTGGATCACATAAAATCTCTTCTAGACTAGACCGCTTCCTTATCATGAAAGAATTCATTCACTTAGGAGGAGAGCTCGTAGCCACCATCATCCCGACCTTCAGCTCAGACCATTGGCCGATACAACTCCAATGGCTCAGACTGAGTACATCCACCCCAAAATATTTTCGTTTTGAACATGTTTGGCTTAGACATCCAAGGTTGAAATATTATATCGGATTGGTGGGCTACCCTCACACCACCCTTGAGCACAAAAATGTATCAGTTCCAGCAGAAATTGAAGATGCTCAAGGGGAAACTGAAATTGTTGAACAAGACCACCTGCAGAAACATCTTCAAAGACCAAAGAGATTTGGAAGAGAAAATGAACCAGCTCCAACAAAAAATCACATCAGAAGGATGATCAATAGACTCATAGAACATGGAAAATTCCCTAACAACCCAACTGGAAGAGAGAAGAAGCCAAGAACAGATCCTATGGAAATATAAATCCCAGATATGTTGGCTTAAGAGAAAGAAGCACAAAATTATTTCACCGCTCCACCATCCAGCAAAGGATGCACAACAGAATCACAGTCCTCAAAAATCAAAATGGCGAGCGTATCGAAAAACATGAGGACATCACCAAGGAACTACTCAATCACTTCAAGGACATCCTCAAAGAACCCAACATCCAACAATAGGAGGCCATTGGAAAAATCACTCAGCACATTCCAAAATTGGTTAATGAAGATCAAAACAGGATGTTGCTCAAAGCTACAACACTGATAGAGGTCGAAAAAGAAATTTTCTAATTAAAAGAAGGGAAAGCCCCCAAACCAGATGGATTCACCCCCAACTTCTTTCACTTCTTCTGGGACACTATCAAAGAGGAGGTCTAGGGCATAGTAGAGGAATCACGCAACACCCACTAGATTCTGCCAGCTCTCAATGCAACCTTCCTCAATCTCATCCCAAAGGAAGACAATGTTGCATCTCCAAGTAAGTACAAACCCATACCACTCTGCAATGTAATTTACAAAATAATTTCCAAAGATATAGCTAATAGATTGAAGTAGCTTCTTCCCATGCTCATTTCTCTGGAGAAAACAGACTATGTTGAGGGTAGGCAGATCCTTGATGGAATCATCCTAACCCATGAGGTCATACACTCCTTAAAAACCTCAAAAAAACCGGGTATGGTCCTCAAAATCGACCTGTCCAAGGCCTTTGACAAGCTCAGCTGGAACTACATAAAGAAAATCCTACTAGAATTTTGCTTCAGCCAAACCTAGGTGTGTTGGATCATCAGCTTGATATCCTCTCCCTTTATCTCTATTCTTTTCAATGGCATTCCCTCAAAAACATCCAACCCCACCAGAGGTATAAGGCAACGGGACCCTCTCTCGCTCTTTTTATTTTTTCTTATGGCCGAGGGTCTAGGCCACCTGATAAAGAGTTCCATCCATTCGCATAAACTTTAGGGTATTCCTCTAAATAATCTCCCCCTCATTTCCCACCAGCAATTTGTGGATGACAATATGATCATGAGGCACCCCTCAGTACAGGAAGGTTGCACCCTCAGAACCCTGCTCGATTGTGTTTGAAGCCTCCGAAACCACTATCAACCCTGAAAAATCTAAAATCTTCTTTTTCAATATGCCTCTTATTACCCATCGCAACATACATTGCATCCTGGGCTTCACCATATCCTATCTACCATCCAAATACAAGGGAGCTCCTATCACTGACTCATCTATAAAACACTCTTCCGGGAGAGAGCTATTGAATATAATGGAGACTAAATTATCAAATTGCACCCATCACTCCCTCAACATAGTCAGACATTTGATTCTCATCAAATAAATACTTCAATCCCTACCTATATACCTCTTTTCTGTTCTAGCAGCACCAAAATGGGTCCTCAAGGCCATTCTAAATCTAAAAAGAACCTTCCTTTGGGGGGGATCCAAAGATAAAAACAAATGGGCACTAGTCAAATGGAAAGATGTTTGTACACCGAAAACAGGGAGGACTCGGACTGAGAGATCCAAAGCATAGCAACAACATCATGGGCGCTAACATATGGTGGAAATGGGTATATAACCCTCACATATAGTGGGAAACCCTATGGACTACCAAGTATGCAGGTAATTGGCCCAGGGAGGAAATAATTAGATTCAACATTTCTCCTAGAGGATCCCAAATCTAGAATGCATCCAACCAACAAAAATAGTTGATCCAAACCCACACCTTCTAGGAACTGCCTAGTGGAACTCAAGCCAGATTATGGGAGGATTCATGGAAACAAATTACCATTCTATCCTCAATCTTCCCTCGACCCCTCTAGAGCATAGTCCTTCAAGAAAGAGAACAAAATTGTGTCCAAGGCTTCTGGACCAATTAAACAACTCAAGGTTACCAGACTTGGTTGCACACAAATAGATTCCAATTAGACTGGAACAATGAACATCACAAAGATATTTTCGAGGAATTAACAACAAAAAAGGAGAATTAGAACTCAGCATGGGCTATACATTTTCGATGGGGCCATACTGTTGGAAATATTGTCATTGATGGCAAAGGAATTGGCAAAGACAGGAGCAACACCTAAACTATCCATAAGGCAAAAGAGACAAAGCAGTAGAATTAAATTAGGGGCTTAATATAGTTTGCAAAGGAGATGAAAAAAAGGGAGTACCTATGGTGCCCGGAGAAGAATGAAATCATTGTTAGGGATATGTGTATTATATGTGATCCCCTGAATCTCTAATGAGTCTCTGCGAATGGAGTTAAAAGTGAAACCCTATTGAAGAATCGTGATGGTAGGATTCGAATTCCCGGATGAAGACTTTCTTGTAATGAAGATCTAGCTTACTTTGATATTTGCAGTCGTGGAACTATTTGGTTGAATATATAGGGGGCTCTCGAGGCATTCAGTGTATCCATTGAATAACTTAATGGTCGCAGAGATATGATGTTTTTAAATGTACAAGTAGAAGCAGAACTGTGACAGGATAGAACTTTGAAATGGAAGGTTGACATGTTATATATATCATAGCAGAATTAAGGAATGACATTGAATTGTCACGAGTTAATGATTGTAAGGAAGTCCCGTCGAAAGAGAACTACATTTTTTCGTTGGTTATTGAAGATCCTGCCAAAGGTAGACCAAAGTTATAGATCAAACCCAAACTAACCTTTTGGAATCATGAACGGAACCTTGAGTGAAGGGCGGAACCACAAAGGAGGAACAATGAAGGCGGTTTATGGTTTTTATCACACCACTTTCAACGGGAAAGCGGTATTCAAAATGTGGGGAGCGATTCCATAGAACGGGCGACACACATCCCTATACAATTCTACAAAACCACTTTTTACTGTGCGCCATCGTGCGTTATAGTTCGACCCAGGACGCCCAGCGATACCGTTGAGCGTCGTTGATCTGGGAAGGGGTCATCGGAAATTTTTCAGTTGTTGAAGGTGCACGAAGATTAACACAGGTACGACGGGTCATCGCACGTTAACAATTGGTATCGGAGGTCGAGCGATATGCATATACGCCGTTGATCTGGAAGCTAGCTAATCTAACGGTGATCAGATGCTGGAATTGCGCGGAGTTTACCTATGGTACCATGCGCATATTTGATTGGTTATTGACTATATTTGTGGGCCCGGGGTCAAAGGTTTACCATATTATTTGGAAGGGTTAAAATGCGAAGGGTTAACTCTAATCCTAAAGTTCTGGTCAAAATTGTAAATATATTTATTTATCAATTTATTTAAATTGATAAATAAAAAATTAAAAAGAGATCAAAAGCCCCATGGGGTAAACTAAAAGGAATACTGTTAGAGGAATACCATTAGTGGTTCGTGGTTTTGACTCATGGTTTTAATAAAGGGAAAACTATTTAAGGAGAAGAAAAATAAAGAACAATGTGCGCATTGTAAGGGTCGTGAATAAATTTTCTAAAAAGAATATCTGCATGGGCAACCTCTGTTCTTAATTGATAAATCTGAGACTACGATGCACCCATGAGGATAACAATCTGACAGTGATAAATCTTTGGTTTTAATGAAGGACGATATCACGAAAAACTGGTGTAAGTATACAGAAAATATCTGGCGACCGGCAAGCTATGTTGTATGGAAACTGGTGGATCCAGTATGAAAATTGATAAAACGAGGTCTGTAGTAGTGTTGAGGGTCGAAGCCTTCAGAAAGGGGGTTGTAGCTCCCTTCCAGTGGTAGCTGGTAAACAAGAGAAGGTTGTAGCCTTCTGCAGGTGGGTGCCTGCGTGCTGGTATAAGTCTGCACCAGCATATATTGTAAGAAGTTTTCTCTATAATAAATATTGAAGACTGAGATTACAGCAGCGGTGGTTTTCTCCCAAATTTGGTTTCCACCTTAAATCCCAGTGTTCATATGTGTTGTGTATGTTTGATGGTTTGTTCTATTATTTCTGTTCATGCTTAATGCTTATCTGATGCAATGATCTAAGTAAAGACATATATCTGGACATACATGTTGGATGCAGCACTGTAACATAAGGTTTTAAGAGAAAGAAAAGAAAAATAGTTCAGCCCTAAATACTGATTCACCCCCCCCCCCCTCTTAGTATTTTTCCCAACAATTGGTATCAGAGCAGGTCCTTCTGAAAAAGCTTAGCCGCTAGAAGGAAGATCAAGCAAGATGAGAAATCAAGACGGAACAACATCTATCAGGCCTCCGCTCTTTAATGGAAACAATCTAATCTTCTGGAAAACAAGGATGAGATCCTATATTCAGTCTCTGGGAGCAGAGGTATGGGCAATTGTTGAACAAGGATATCAATACCCAGCTGCAGTACCAACAGATCCGACGGAAAGAAAGAATTATGAAACGAATGCAAAAGCGGTCAATGCTCTATTGGGAAGTCTAACTGAATCAGAATTTGTCAAAGTCATGCAGCTGAATACAGCTAAGACAATATGGGACAAAATCATTCTAAGTTATGAAGGTGATGCAAAGGTAAAAAGTGCTAAACTCCAAACTCTCAGAATTCAATATGAGAATCTAAAAATGGATAATGAGGAGAGCATTGCCAATTTCCTTTTACGTCTTGATGATATTGTAAATCGTATGAGAAATCTGGGAGAAACAATAATAGAATCTACCTTGGTTAAGAAAGTCTTAAGATCACTAACGACAAAATTTGAGTCAAAATTTTCTGCTCTTGAAGAAAAGCAGGATCTTCAAAATCTTAGTGTGGTGCAGCTTCATGGCATACTAACTGCATATGAAATGAGAAGAGGAGGACCATCAGAAGTCAAAGAAGCAGCCTTTAGAACTTCTACAAAAGAGAAGGAAGTACAAAAAACAGAAGGATCAGGATATATCTCAGAAGAAGATGAGATAAACTTTGTAAAGAAACTTCAACTTGGCACAGGACGGTTCAGAGGTAAGCTTCCTTTCAAATGTTTTGATTATGGAAGAGTTGGTCATTATGCTGCTAAGTTTCCTTATAAAGAAACACATAAAAAGGGGAAGGAAGTAGCAAAAAGGAATAAGAATCGTTTTAGCACTAGAAAGAGTTAGTATACTCATGAAGATAGTGATGGGTTATCTGATAGTGAGGAAGAATGTGAACAAGATCTTAGACTACTCATGGCATTTGAAAAAGAATCTAGAGAAGAAAAAGATATTTTTGTGGATGCTCTAGAAGACAGTGATTTTCTTGATGAAAACAATAAACTCAAAATTTTCTTAGAAGAAAGTAAAATAACCATAGAAACTATGAAAAATCAGCTTGAAGAAAAGGAGAAACACAATGAGAAATTAGAGTGTGAAGTAGTAAGTCTAAGAAAAGAACCTGAGAAAGGAAAAACTCTGAATCTTAGATTTGCTAAAGGATCTGAAGCATTAGATGAGATTATCAAGGTACAACATTCTCCTCTTATAAAGATAGGTCTTGGATATATTGGAGAATCTTCCCAGGCTTCAGCACCAAATTATCTAAAATCAGTTACAACTGGCTTACAACATATTACCACTCAGCAAGGGAATAAAGAGTCTTTACAGATAAAGCATGATCATCTCAATTCAAAGAACACTAACAAGAATGTCTTTCGAAAAAACACCAATCAACAAGTAAATTCATATAGAATATTTTATGATCGCAAAAATTTCTTCTTCATTGGACAATGTTTCTCATGTCACAATTTTGGTCATAAAGTTGTTTAATGTGTTGCATATAAAACCATCATGACAAGAGAAGCAAGAAAGAAACGGACTAATATTGAAACAAAGAAGAATACTTATAACAACTTTTATCCTCTTCAAAATGAAGTTGAATGTGCTTATTGCAATAAATTTGGCCATGAAGAATCTGAATGCATGAGCAAAGTTCAGCCAAAAGAACATGTTCCTTCAAGCTCCAAAGTATGGAAAAAGACGGAATTACAGGTTGAAAATTGTGGCATAACGTTATTTGCAGAAGATGAAGAAAACCAATGGTACATTGATAGTGGATTTTCAAGACACATGACAGGTGATAAAGACAAACTTCTTGCATATAGCGCTCTAGAAAAAAGAAAAAAATGTCACATTTGGAAATGATACTCCTGCGGTCATTAAGGGAAAAGGGTCTGTTTTTCTAAAAGAAAAGGTGAAAGCTAATGAAGTCATGTATGTGGATGGATTAAAGCATAACTTGTTAAGTTTAATTCAAATGTGTGATCAAGGAACTGAAGTTGTCTTTAGTTCAAAACAATGTGTGGTACGTGATCTTGATACAGGTAAAGCAATTATAAAAGGAAAAAGAACTCCAAACAACCTGTATATATTGAAGAACCCCAAAGAACAATGTTATTTGAGTAAATCTTCAGAAAATTGGCTATGGCATAGAAGGTTGGGGCATCTGAGCTTCTCTAAAATCAACAAATCAAGCAGACTTAAAGCTGTTCGTGATCTTCCCAATATTACTCTACCTGAAAATATCATATGCAAATCTTGCCAATTCGGTAAGCAAACCAGGGTACAATTTAATGCCAAGGAAGGATCATCAAGTAAGCCTCTTGAACTCATTCATACTGACATATGTGGACCTATGAGAAAAAAGTCACCCCGTGGTGAAGAATACTATATCTTATTCATTGATGATTTCTCTAGAATGTGTTGGATTGGGCTGCTTAAACACAAAGATGAAGCATTTGAGAAATTTCAGATCTTCAAAGAACTAGTTGAGAATGAATTAGATCTAAAAATCAAGTGTCTCAGATCTGATCGAGGAGGAGAGTATACATTTAATGAATTCCTTGAATTCTGTGAACAACATGGCATAAAAAGACAATTCTCTGTAGCTGGCACTCCACAACAGAATGGTGTTGCAGAAAGAATGAACAGAACAGTTCAACAAATGGCTAGAGATATGCTTGATGATTCCGGAACACCTGACACATTTTGGGGAGAAGCAGCACATACAGCAGTAAACATTCTCAACAAAGCACATATTCATGTAAATAGTGATAAAACTCCATATGAACTCTGGTATGGTAATCCTCCCACTATAAAGCATTTTTGAATTTTTGGGAGAAAATGCTTTATCAAGAATAATGATTAAAAACTTGGCAAGTTTGAACCCAGAGCAGATGAAGGAATATTTCTTGGTTACTCCTCTAGGAGTAGGGCATATAAATGTTACAATAAAATACTTCGGAAGATTGTTGAATGTATTGATGTTGTTATTGATGAGTCTCCTGTAGCTCCAAAAGAAGAAAAGAAAACAACAAATGAAGATGATGATGACACATATCCTTCTACATCAAATAGTAATGATACAAACAGTGAACCCAGTGAAGAACCCAAAGAGGATTTGTCAGAAAAGGCTCCATCTAGATTTTCTCAAAAGAATCATCCAGAATCTCAAATTTTGGGAGAAAAGGGATCAGGTGTACAAACAAGAAGGACTCTTGTGGGATCTTCTAGCAATCTGGCATTTTTGTCCACCATTGAACCTCACAGTGTCAGTCAAGCTAGCAAAGATGAATGTTAGATTCAAGCCATGAATGAAGAGCTTGATCAAATTGAAAAGAATCACACTTGGGAATTAGTACCAAGACCTCATGACAAAAATGTCATTGGAACTAAATGGATATTCAAAAACAAGTTAAATGAGAATGGGGATGTTATAAGAAATAAAGCTAGACTTGTTTGCAAGGGGTATGCTCAACGAGAAGGTATAGACTTTGAAGAAACTTTTGCTCCTGTAGCTAGACTTGAAGCCATAAGAATGTTTCTTGCTTTTTCAAGCTTCCAACAAATCAAAGTTTATCAAATGGATGTTAAATCTGCTTTTCTCAATGGTGATCTAGAAGAAGAAGTCTATATAGAACAACCAGAAGGATTCATATTGGGAAATGATGAAAAACTTGTTTGTAGACTTAAAAAGGCCCTATATGGTCTCAAACAAGCTCCAAGGGTATGGTACTATCGTCTTGACAAATATCTTCATCAACAAGGATTTTCAAAAGGGTCTGCTGATAGCAACTTATACACAAAAACTGAAAATGACAAACTATTGATTGTGGTTGTATATGTTGATGATATCATTTCTGGAAGTAACAAAGAGTCTATGAGTCAGAAATTTTCTTCTGATATGCAGAAAGAATTTGAAATGTATTTGCTTGGGGAACTAACATTCTTTCTTGGATTGCAAGTACAACAAGCAACAGATGGCGTATTCTTATCACAAGAAAAATACCTCAAGCAAATCCTGAAGAAGTATGGCATGGAAGAATGCAAACTTGTAAGTACACCAATGATAACCGGATGTAATCTCAGTTCTAATGATGATTCCCCCCTGGTGAATCAACCTGAATACAGATCTATGATAGGAAGTCTACTTTATCTCACTGGGACAAGACCAGACATCATGCATGCAGTTGGGATTGTTGGATGATTCCAAGCTAATCCAAAAGAGTCTCATCTTCAGGCTGTGAAAAGAATATTCAAATATCTACAAGGAACTCAAGAATTTGGACTATGGTATCCAAAGAATGTTGATCTTACTCTTCATGCATACACTGATGCAGATTGGGCTGGAAGTGTTGATGATAGGAAAAGCACTAGTGGTGGTGCATTCTATATGGGGCCCTGGTTAGTATCTTGGTTTAGCAAGAAGCAAAGCTCTATTGCCTTATCTACAGCAGAAGCAGAATATGTGGCTGCAGCATCATGTTGCACTCAACTTCTCTGGATGATACAAACCCTACAAGACTTTCAAATCAAATGTTCACCTCCTATCTCCATTATGTGTGATAATAAAAGTGCCATCAATATCTCAAAGAATCCTGTTATGCATTCCAAGACCAAGCACATTCCCATCAAATATCACTTCTTACATGAACAAGTGCTTGAACAAAAGGTGAAATTGGAGTATGTTTCCTCCAAAGAACAAGTTGCTGATATATTTACCAAACCTCTACCCAGGGAAGCGTTCGAATATCTCAGACAAAAACTGGGAGTAGTCTCTGCCATGCAGAGAATCAGGTCTACTTAAATACAGAATACCAAATTGGTTGTGAGGTGCTGTTAGGCATCTCTGAATGCACAGGCTCAGGGGGAGCATTGGTTATATGAAAAGGATGAATTGTTGGTCATCTTATGTTTGAAGATGCAGCATGATCTCAGGGGGAGCATGGCATTATCTGCTCAAAGGATCTTTATCAAAACCTTTGCCATTGATGTCAAAGGGGGAGGAAAAGAGACAAGAGGGCTTCTGTAAGGACATCAGAGGAAGAGTATTGCCATCAATACCAAAGGGAGAGATTGTTGGAAATATTTTCATTGATGGCAAAGGAATTGGCAAAGACAGGAGCAGTACCTAAACTATCCATAAGGCAAAAGAGACAGAGCAGTAGAATTGAATTAGGGGCTTAATACAATTTGCAAAGGAGATGACAAAAAGGGAGTACCTACGGTGCCTGGAGAAGAATGAGATCATTGTTAGGGATATGTGTATTATATGTGATCCCCTGAATCTCTAATGAGTCTCTACGAATGGAGTTAAAAGTAAAACCCTGTTGAAGAATCATGATGGTAGGATTCGAATTCCAGGATGAAGACTTTCTTGTAATGAAGATCTAGCTTAGTTTGATATTTGCAGTCGTGGAACTATTTTGTTGAATATATAGGGGGCTCTCGAGGCATTCAGTGTATCCATTGAAGAACTTAATGGTGGCAGAGATATGATGTTTTCAAATGTACAAGTAGAAGCAGAAATGTGACAGGATAGAACTCCAAAATGGAAGGTTGACATGTTATATATAACATAGCAGAATTAAGGTATGACATTGAATTGTCACGAGTTAATGATTGTAAGGAAGTCCCATTGGAAGAGAACTACATTTGTTCGTTGGTTATTGAAGATCCTGCCAAAGGTAGACCAGAGTTATAGAGCAAACCCAGACTAACCCTTTGGAATCATGAACGGAACCTTGAGTGAAGGGTGGAACCACGAAGGAGGAACAATGAAGGTGGTTTATGGTTTTTATTGTACCACTTTCAATAGGCAAGCGGTATTCAAAAGGTGGGGAGCGATTCCATAGAACGGGAAACACGCGTCCCTGTACGATTCTACAAAACCACTTTTTACTGTGCGCCATCGCACATTATAGTTCGACCCAGGACGCCCAGCGATATTGTTGAGCACCGTTGATATGGGAAGGGGTCATCGGACAGTTGTCATTTGTTGAAGGTGCGCGAAGATTAACACAGGTACGTTCGGTCATCACACGTTAACGATCGGTATCAGAGGTCGAGCGATATGCATATACGTCGTTGATCTGGAAGCTGGCTAATCTAACGGTGATCGGATGCTGGACTTGTGCATAGTTTACCTATGGTACCATGCACGTATTTGATTGGTTATTGACTATATTTGTGGGCCCGGGGTTAAAGGTTTACCATATTATTTGGAAGGGTTAAAATGCGAAGGGTTAACTCTAATCCTAAAGTTTTGGTCAAAATTGTAAATATATTTATTTATCAATTTCTTTAAATTGATAAATAAAAAATTAAAAAGAGATCAAAAGCCCCGTGGGGTAAACTAAAAGGAATACTATCAGAGGAATACCATTAGTGGTTCGTGGTTTTGACTCATGGTTTTAATAAAGGAAAAACTATTTAAGGAGAAGAAAAATAAAGAACAATGTGCGCATTGTAAGGGTTGTGAATAAATTTTCTAAAAAGAATATCTGCATGGGCGACCTCTGTTCTTAACTGATAAATCTGAGACTACGATGCACCCATGAGGATGACGATCTGACAGTGATGAATCTCTGGTTTTAATGACAGATGATATCATGAAAAAATGGTGTAAGTATACAGAAAATATCTGGTGACCGGCAAGGTATGTCGTATGGAAACTGGTGGATCTAGTATGAAAATTGATAAAACGAGGTCCGCAGTAGTGTTGAGGGTTGAAGCCTTCAGAAAGGGGGTTGTAGCTCCCTTCCAGTGGTAGCTGGTAAACAAGAGAAGGTTGTAGCCTTCTGCAGGTGAGTGCCTACATGCTGGTATAAGTCTGCACCAGCATATATTGTAAGACGTTTTCTCTATAATAAATATTGAAGACTGAGATTACAGCAGCGGTGGTTTTCTCCCAAATTGGGTTTCCACCTTAAATCCTGGTGTTCGTATGTGTTGTGTATGTTTGATGGTTTGTTCTGTTATTTCTGTTCATGCTTAATGCTTATCTGATGCAATGATCTAAGTAAAGACATATATCTGGACATACATGTTGGATGCAACACTGTAACATAAGGTTTTAAGAGAAAGAAAAGAAAAATAGTTTAGCCCTAAATACTGATTCACCCCCCCCCCTTCTCAATATTTTTCCCAACACATACTCCAAGTGGTAACTACTCCACTAAGGAAGCCTATCATCTATTACAATAGTTGAACCCTGGCCCCACCAATTAGATATGGAAGAAGATATGGATTGCTAAGCTCTGGCCCAAGGTAGCCACTTTTTTATGGTTTCTCAGTAAAAGACACATCCTCACCTAGGAGAATATTTTGAAGCGGGGTTTCGTGGGTCCTTCAAGGTGTCCCCTATGTCAAAATGACATTGAAACCATCAATCATCTGCTGGACCTCTACCCCATATCCAACACCTTTTAGGATAGGATTGAAACACTATGCAGAAGATCCAATTGAGACAGGGGTAATATCACCAATACCATCTACAAATGGCAGGATAACCCCTACTCTAGTAATCTCCTCAATCATCTCTGGCAGCTGATTCCAAGTCTTCTCATCTGGAATCTCTAGAAAGAAATAAACAAGATGATATTTAAAGACACAACCTCTAATCGAGAGAAATTTTTGGCCAAAATACACAACAAATTAGAAGAAACTCTCGCCATGGCTCACTGGGGGAAGGATGACCTCCCGACAACAAAAATTGAATGCACTATATGGAACAATTGGCACATATGCATTAAGCCCCCAATGGGTAAATCCTCCTCGAGCATAGGCATATTCAGCGCACCTGAACAATGGAACCCCCCATGGTTTGTTTCTTCAAATGCAACTTTGATGGAGCCTCCAAAGGCAACCTAGGGGAAGCAGGATTTGGGATTATCTTCAAATATTCTTAGGGTAAACCCCTACATGCCTACTATGGTAACTTGCGGTGGGACAACAAAAACTCCGTGGAGCTGGAGGGGCTCATCTAGGGAATCTCTAGAGCCATTGAGCTCAATTTATTTCCACTGGAAATGGAGAAAGACTCACAACTCATGATTCAAGAGGCCACCCACATTCTTTTTGACACTTCTCCCTAAAAGGTTTCTACCATCTAGAGGCTTGATAACCATCTTAATTTCATAGAACAGTTGCTACAACACCATATGGCCATAACCTTCCACCATGTGTGCAGAAAGGAAAACATTGTAGCTGATCTCCTGAAAAACAAAGGAGTGGATATCCATTCAACGCTATATCACTCTAACTATTGGGTATGAAACCTTGCATGAGGAATGCCAAAATCTCCTCCAAAAGGATCAAACTTCCCTATATGTGGGTGACACACCGTGAATGTGTGAAGCCATTCCTTCCCATGTACATGCTGACGATGTCCTACATAGCCAGCTTTAACTTGATGCAGAACCTCCTCTCTGCAATCATTCACATGGGCACTCTATTGCACCCGATCTTCTGCCATACTTTGAATCATATGCCAAACCAAGTGAAATGGCCTAACTCGCATATGTGATCATGCCACAAAATCACACATCATTTGTGCTTGTTCCATAGGTCTTCAAAAGGCACGGTATCTCCTCATACTTCCATCCCTTCGCTGCTCTAGTCGGCCTCCTCAACCTTCTCCACCCTCTCCCTTGCCATTCTGTTGTTGCCTTAGGTTCCCCACAGGCTCTCCCTGCTATGTGCTCTCCCTCACGTGCACCACATCACTGGTGCTAGCTTGCTAGAGGCTTCTCCTGCTGCTTCCCTTTAGGCTGCGTGTCCCCAGCGGCGTGCCCCTTGGCTACGCGCCTCCCTCTGGAATTTACCGTTTCTTTGGATTCATCCCACTATGCGCTTTCTATGGCATGCATCCTTGCTACATGCCCCCTTGCTGCATAATCCTATGTTGCGCACCCCCCTATTGAGCTTCTCTATTGCGCGCTCTCCCGTTGCGCACTACATCACTTTTAGACTAGTCTCCCCCTCTTTGCCTGTCAGACCCCCTATGGCTCCATGACAACACCAAAAGACTATTATGGGTAGCTAAAGAGATGCATTCGCGGGTCGATATCAACGTTGACAGGACCACCGCTTGGAATCCATTGAAGGCTCCTCCTCTAGTATCCATGATAAGGAATCACCTCAACGGTCTTAGCGCACCAAGGAAGAAATCACCTTAAACCCGGAGAACCAGAGGGGTAGAAGAGGCCCCAAGAAGTCCACCATTGCACACTCTGAGTCACCCACTCCTCCAAAAACTGAGCCTCTCCTAGTTTAAGAGGCCCCGGAGGAGGATACAAACATGTGGATCATGGATTCAGACGGGGTTTGGACAAGTGTTCCATATGCAAAGTACCCAGTCGCTCCTATCTTTTGCGCAACTACTACAAATCCCCTATGTGTGCCTTCTGTTAAGGAGGAGGCCATCACACAAGAATATGGATGTTGATTCGAGGAGGAGGACCCAAATATAGAGGATGATGAAGGAACACCATGAATATGCGGCTGCTCAGTTTTTTTTTTTTTTTTCATTTCAGCACATACTACAGATCTTTATTTTTTATATGTGCCACGACACACTTTGTAAATAATGACTTTTTGATGCTATTAAGGGGTTGGTTTCCTCCTAGGAGGTAGCCCAAAACTTGCACTATTTTGAAAGCCTATAAGGCTTGGATTGGTTAAGCATTGCTTACCATCTCAGCCCCACGCCTATGTAAAGTTTTCTTTTGATCTAATATAGTTTAGCCTAACTTACAAAAAAATATATTAAGAGTTTAAACTTAAGAATTAATGATTCTCTGATGAATGAGGAATAAACGTTGTTATAACATAATGATCTATGCCTGCACTTAACACTTTCGAGGAAAGGATTGAATTTTATATTAAATTATCAAAAGAACCTTTTGAATTAAAAATATTAAAAAGAAAATTTGATCCATATGAATAACCATCACGTGAACAAGCCTGTTGTCACAATTAAATGATTTCTTTAATTGCATGAAATAGTTCCTTGTTTGAAGAAATTTTTACTTTGACTTTCAAAGTTAATTCTTGTTTTAAGATTAAGTTTGGTTGAAGCATATTTCTTCTTGTGTAAGCTATTTCAGAGTTCTATTCACATTTTCAAATTCTTTTCTTAGCTAACACATCTTTATTATTTTCTGAAAGTAATTTGAAAACTTGGTGCAAGAATATTTGTTCCGGTACAGGAATCAATATCCTGATACAGGAACAAAGTGCTATAGTCCTAAGACTTAGATCCTGCGGCATTAGGATAAAAAACTTTAGTACAAGTATAGAATATACTTCCAACATATAAAATTTATTCCAGTACTGGTGCAAGAACATTGTTGAAGTACAGGAAATATTTAAGTGCTGGAAGGAAGATCATTAAAGAAGATAGACATCTTCAAGGGTCAAATTATCAATATGTCATGCAACTATACTAAAGATAAACATAGATATTCATTCCGTCAATCAGGATTGTTCACATAAGTTTGAAAGTTCCTTTTATTTACTTCTCTGCATAGTAATTTATTTCATATTCTAGCACTAGAATTTCCTTGGTGTTATTTGCCGTGTGATCTTTCTTTTTGATTCTGCAAGATTGTAATTAAGGAAGTAGGAACAGAGTTAGGAAAAGTTCATATAGTTTATGGAATTTCCTATGCTTCATCTCTAAGTTTTATGAAATCCAAGTGTTTCCAATTAAGTGTTGAAGGAGTCTTCTTAACCGCAATTCCTGCACCCAACATTTTTGTGTCGTTGCCGGAGAGGTGATTTGAAATTGGTAAGAAATTTCCATTTTCTGCAATAGGGGTAAGTCTGCTATTATTTTTTATATAGTGTGCTTCTATTGTTTAAAGGATTTTATAGGTGTTTATTTCTTATTTTAAAATTGGAGCATTTTATTGAGTTTTTGTTTTTTCATTTTTCAAGATGAATTCCTAAAATGGGTAGGGGTACGAAGCCTAATAGGGGTTGAGGAAACACTTATAAATCTAAAAACATTTCTCATATTGGGCCTTCTCTTGCATGCATAAAGTCCAAATAGACACAAACCCATCACGTAGGAACTTTCCACTTGGACTCCAGTGATAGTAGTTTGGGTGTGATACAACCAATGAAGGGGAAGAAGGAGATTTTAGAATTCAAAGAAAACAAACTCATAGTCGACCTTCTCAACTTGTTAAGAGCAGTTCATTTGGAGGTACAAGAATGGCTGATCACGAAGACCATGTTGAGGGGAGTGGAGAAAACTAGGTAAATGAGGAACAATCCACCTTCGGATTTCTGATTGTGGATCCAGACATAGTTGTGAAAATGAAGAATATTCCTCCATCAACTCTTCCTCATTTCTATGGTAAGGTACACGAGGACCCATATTATTTCTTATTTGAGTTTGACATATTATGTAGAAGCTATGATTACTCCTCATATGCTCATAAGTTAAATTTGTTTCCTGCAACTCTCAAGGACTCATCATTGCACTGGTTCATGGGATTAAGAGGAAACACTATAGCTTCTTGGGAGCAGATGAAAAGAGTGTTTTTATTAAAATACCAAGAATATTGTAAAACTAGAGAGATGCATGATGAAATCTTCACCATTATGCAAGGTGATGTTGATACCTCGGCAGATTATCTAGAAATATTTCTGTATATCCTGCAAAGGTCAAAACACAAGTTTGATCTAAGTAATATAAGAACCTTGTTCCTATGTGGGCTTACTTATGATGCTAGAATTAACCTAAATATGTTAGGAGAAGGGGATATTGCTCAGAAACCTTTTGATCATATTTGTGACCTATGTAGGAAATTATCAAGGAATCACTCTAGATCTGGTAAAAGAACCCAAAGTAGAAATAAAAAAGATGGATCTATAGATGCTATGATTATTGGGTTGGAGAATGAAATGGAAAATATGAAAATTGAAATAATGAATAATATTAGCAAACAAATATAATCTTTAAAATTTCAACAAAAACTTGTAGAAGAATAAGAGTTATTGTCTATTTTTTGTCCAAAGTGTAGGAAAAAATATCCTTTAAGAGAATTTCCTAATGATGTTAAAGGAACTAATAAATGTGTGATTTGTGCATAGAACCATGCCATCAAAAAATTCCCCTCCATACCTCGATTGAAAGTAGTACTTGAAGGAGGGTAGCCTGAACCTGAGTCATTCCATGCTACAGGAGCACAGATAAATTGGCCTCAGGTAGGTGCAGGTATGGCTCTTGAACTTCCTCCACAATTTTTTGGTTATAATGTACAACCATATTCCTATCATAACACTAATCAATCTCAAACATGGCAACATGGGAACCACTTTTATTATGTACATCCTTCCCAATCTCGACAAAAAGGTTGGAGAGGGCCAAACCATTCACATAATTCCTATCCCTCACCTATGCAATCATATCCATCTACCTCCATTTTTCCAACCTTCTCAACTGCCTGCTCAACCCATACCAAATCCCAATAATAAAGTGGTACAAATGATCCACTCTATTAAACCACTTCTTCCACCCAATTATTAGTCTATGCTAGTTGGGGTCAATGATATCCAACTAACCACAAGTGACATAAACTGATAATCGAAAAAAAAAAAACATGGTCATTATCGAAGAGAAAAGTGAGGAGGAAACTCCTGACCATTATGGGAGATATGTCACCATTAAGCCCATCCTTGTACCTTCAAAGAATTTTCCATCCTCTTCGAACTGACCTTCCTATTTAGAGAGGCTAGTTGTGGAGAGGAGTGACCCTGTTCCTGAGTCTAGCTTGGCTTCTGAGCTTAGGAATATTTTCATTAAGGTTCCTTTGCTCCAGGTTATCAAAGATATCCCCATCTATACAAAAATAATTAGGGAGATCAATCTCAAGAATTTGAGAAGGAAAATAATAAAACCTCAAACCATTCAATTTGTTGGAAGAGAAGTAGAGTTAATGATAGGGTGTGTACAAATGGAAAAATATACTGACCCTGGAAACCCTTTTGTCTCTATTTAGATAGGTTTTATTATCCCCCCTAGGTATACCATACATTCACTCCTTAAGGAAGTAGATCAATCCACAAGCCATGTGCTTGCCAATACCATAATACTTGACCTCTCTCAATGGAGAGTCTCTAGCCCCTATATAGGTTTCATACATGCTATACCATAGGTAGTTACCATGGGTCTCTCAATACCATCTATCCATTACAATGGGCTTATCACTTTATTCCATAGCTACATGTGGTCCCTTGCATATTGTGGGTTAACCACTTTATTTATTAACTATGACCCATTTATTTATCATTCATACATTATTACATCATATTATTCCTTTGGGTACCTCCCTTTGTACCCTTTATTATCCCCCCTAGGTATACTACATTACACCCTCCTTAAACATGTTTCGTCCCCAAAACATGAGAATAACACAAATAATAAGATCTACTCAAAAGAGTATTCCACTGGCACCATTCGCTTACATCTAGCCATCCCAGATAAAGGTGAACACTTGATCTATTTGGTGCCTCGCTCGCTTGAAATGGAAGCAGGTTCTGGTGGTTCCTCTGTGTCGACGTGTTGTGGGTGGATCGTCGCACCTTTCTATGTGTCGTCTAGGGGTGGTTTTCCTTTTTGTTAACTCGTTGCCACCTTGATGGTTGTTGTCTTTCTAGGTAATGCGGGTGGTAATATGTTGAAGCTTTAACAGATGGAATATCTTTCATTAATTCCTCCACTATTGGTGATAGAGTGGTGTCTGGTGCTTTTGCTGGTACCTGCTTTGATGTATGTGTTTGGTTGTATACCATAAAAGGCTCATCATATGATGTGTATATGTCATTAGAGAATTATGTTTCTTCCTCCCTAGTCTCTACATGGTTCCTCATGCAAATATCCTGCAATGTAATTTTCTTCTTTTTATACCAGAGCTTCATGAATTTATTTTGCACATTAAAATTGACAGTACCAATGGATTCCATCTAAGGGTGTCCCAAAACAACATCCACAACAGCCATATCTGAAGCATAAAAATAAAAATGCAACACATAAATATCCATATAAATCTTCAAATCTTTATAAATTTCAACATTCTCACTATCCACCTATGTGTTTTCAATATGTTTTGTTGGAACTTGCAATTTTTTAGCCAAATTAACATTGATACAGTTATGCTTGCAACTAGGAATGATAGACACAGTGATGTTCTATTTTTGAATACTTCCATGAACCCATAATATGGAAATATTAGTAGAAAATAAGTCTTTTTGGCTCTTAGTTTCCTTCTTTCTGGCTTGAGATCACTTGTCCAAAATGACTTTTTCAACTTTTTTCTCGGGAAGTTTCCTCATCGAGCTGTCAAGTGAGGTCCACCATTTATTTGCCTCATCTTTCATATGAAGCCTTATGGAGCATACCCAAAAATTTGGTATTGAGCATTGTGATATTGTAAAAAATATTCAATAATAGGGCCATCACTTTTTCCTGTAAACTTCATCTTGCGAGAACCCCTAAAACAAAGTAAGGGTTTTGAAGAAAATCACTTTGGCAAAAATTTAAAATGGACATTACTCGGTCAATATAACTCATAATATTATTATAACCTATTTTTGGAAATGGAATATTCATTATGCATCTATCCACGTGACTGAAATCCTGATTTACGTACTCTAGAAACACAGATCTGCACTAAAACTGTCTCGCCATCACAAAATTTATGAAAAATCGCTGATTTTAAATTGGTGATAACTTCCTCTTCCGGACTCCGATTTGACCGATTTTTTTTTTAAAATGGGTGATTTCTCAAGGGGAGATCAGATATATAATTTTTTGTCTTAAATTCTACACCAAAATCTACAAAATATTTCAGGAGAGCTGTCGTACACAAATTGTCGTCATAAACATTTTTGCAACACAACTGAATTTAAATTAGCGATATCGCTCTCATCCGGACTCCGATTTGACTAATTTTTTTTTGAAATTGGGTATTTTTTCCCAAGGAATCTAGATCTACTATCTATTTCTAAAAATTTTGCAACAAAATTTTCAGATCTTCTCTGCAAACTCGCCGCCCAAAAATTTCCTGCAAAAAATGAGAAAACAAATCTCCCAAACTTTGCCCAAGAAAGTGCTCTGATACCACTTGTACTAGATCTGATAAGGAAATGTATATAAATGGAAAATATGCCCAAGAAATAACACCATATAAGATAAAAATTTATATCTTCATTAATATCAAAACCCTTGAGGTAGGGCAACACCACACATTCACTCCTTAAGGAAGGAGATCACTCCACAAGCCATGTGCTTTCCAATACCATAATTCTTGACCTCTCTCAATGGAGTCTCTAGCTCCTATATAGGTTTAATACATGAAATACCATGGGTCTCTCAGTACGATGCATCCATTACAATGGGTTTATCACTTTATTCCCTAGCTACATGTGGTCCCTTGCATATTGTGGGTTAACCACTTTATTTATTAACTAAGACTCATTCATTTATCATTCTTACATTATTACATCATTTTATTCCTTTGGGTGTCTCCCTTTGTACCCTTTATTATCCCCCTAGGTATACTACATTACACTCCCCTTAAACATGTTTCATCCTCGAAACATGAGAATAACACAAATAATAAGATCTACTCAAAAGAGTATTTCACTGGTACCATTCACTTGCATCTAGCCATCCCAGAGAAAGGTGAACACTCGATCTATTTGGTGCCTCGCTCACTTGAGATGGAAGCAGGTTCTGGTGGTTTCTCTATGTTGATGTGTTGTGGGTGGATCGTTGCACCTTTCTATGTGTCGTCCAGGGGTTGTTTTCTTTGTTGTTAATCCGTTGCCACCTTGATGGTTGTTATCTTTTGGGGTGATGTGGGTGGTGATATGTTGAAGCTTAACTAATGGAATATCTTTCATTAATTCCTCCACTATTGGTGATGGAGTGGTATTTGGTGCTTTTGCTGGTACCTTCTTTGATGTCTGTGTTTGGTTGTCTACCATAAAAGGCTCATCATATGATGTGTTTGTGGCATTATAGAACTGTGTTTCTTCCTCCCTAGTCTCTGCATGGTTCCTCATGCAAATATCCTGTAATGTAATTTTCTTCTTTTTATACTAGAGCTTCATGAATTTATTTTGCACATTAAAATTGACAGTACCAATGGATTCCATCCAAGGGTGTCCTAAAACAACATCCACAACAACCATATCTAAATCATAAAAATTGGAATGCAACACATACTTATCCATAGAAATCTTCAAATATTTATAAATTTCAACATCCTCATTATCAACTTGTGTGTTTTCAATATGTTTTGTTGGAACTTGCAATTTTTTAGCCAAATTAACATTGATACAATTATGCTTGCAACTAGGAATGATAGACACAATGATGTTCTCTTTTTGAATACTTTCATGAACCCATAATATGGAAATATTAGTAGAAAATAAGTCTTTATGGCTCTTAATTTCCTTCTTTCTGGCTTGAGACCACTTGTCCAAAATGACTTTTTCAAGTTTTTTCGCGGCAAGTTTCCTCACCGAGCTATCAAGTGAGGTCCACCATTTAGTTACCTCATCTTTCATATGAAGCCCTATGGAGCATACCCAAAAATTTTGGTATTAAGTCTTGTGATATTGTAAAAAATATTCAATAGTAGGGCCATCATCTTTTCCTATAAACTTCATCTTGTGAGAACCCCTAAAACAAAGTAAGGGTTTTGAAGAAAATCACTTACTTTGGAAAAAATTTAAAATGGACATTACTCAGTCAATATAACCTAGAATCCTTAATATAAACTATTTTAGGAAATTGAATATTCATTCTGCATCTATCCATGTGATTGAAATCCCGATTCAGGTACTCTGGAAACACAGATCTGTGCTAAAACTATCTCGCCGTCACAAAATTTATGAAAATATCGTTGATTTTAAATCGGTGATAACTTCCTCATCCGAACTCCAATTTGACAGATTTGTTTTTTTAAATCAGGTAATTTTTCAAGGGGAGCTCAGATATATAATTCTTTTGTTTTAAATTCTACACCAAAATCTACAAAAAATTTCAGGAGAGCCGTCGTACACAAATTGTCGTCAGAAACATTTTTTCAACACAGTTGAATTTAAATTAGCGATATCGCCTTCATCCAGAATCCAATTCAACTATTTTTTTTTTTTTTAATTGGGTATTTTTTCCCAAGGAATACAGATCTGCTATCTATTTCTGAAAAAATTTTGCCAAAATTTTTAGATCTTCTCTGTAAACTCGCCGCCCAAAAATTTCCTACAAAAAATGAAAAAACAAATCTCCTAAACTCTGCCCAGGAAAGTGCACTGATACCACTTGTACTAGATCTGACAAGGAAATATATAGAAATGGAAAATATTCCCAAGAAATAACACCATAGAATATAAAACTTCAGATCTTCATTAATATCAAAACCCTTGAGGTAGGGCAACACCATAAATTCACTCCTTAAGGAAGGAGATCACTCCACAAGCCATGTGCTTGCCAATACCATAATACTTGACCTCTCTCAATGGAGAGCCTCTAGCCCCTATATAGGTTTCATACATGCAATACCATGGGTAGTTACCATGGGTCTCTCAATACCATGCATCCATTACAATGGGCTTATCACTTTATTCCCTAGCTACATGTGGTTCCTTGCATATTGTGGATTAACCACTTTATTTATTAACTATGACCCATTTATTTATCATTCTTACATTATTACATCATATTATTTCTTTGGGTACCTCCCTTTGTACCCTTTATTATCCCCCCTAGGTATACTACAGATTGTGGATTAAGGCCTTCACCAAAGAGTTGAGCATAGCATCAGAAAGAGGTAGGACCTTTTCCCTTTCGTGTCTTGCTTTGAATTTGTATTAAGAAAGTGTTCATTAGATAGTGTCATACATTTCTAGAACCACTCTATGGCTAGAGATATTGCCTCTATCCGCAGAGGGGATTGTCTTCACAAAAATATTAATGACTCCATTGGGGAACTTTAGCCTATTTACCTTCCCTTTTCCTGTTTTGTTTTTTATTAGTTTTACTGATTGTTGAGATCTGAGTATGTTTAGGTCTCTATAAGTTTTCCTAGTGCTTGATTTTTTCTTTAGAGTGTTATGTATAGACTTCTTCTTAAGCTTTGATTTCTTTTCTTAACCATTCCTCCACGAGTGTGTCTTTTTTTCAGAAACAGTCACGCTGCCAACATGGATATTTATAAGTACAATCACACTGAAAACCATGTCTTCCAATGTCTCCTCGCAATGGTATAGTTTAGTAGACCAACACGATTTTTTCTATGCAAAATAGCACTGCCAACACGGGTTTTGGGGTCTAAAGTAGCACTGAAGACTCTGTTAGCATGATTTTTTCTATGTAAAGTAGTGTTAGTCCTTAAATCTGAGATTTTTTGGGGTTTTTGTAAAAATCCTAGTGTGTCCTGATCTCTAAGGTCATCCTCTTGCTCTGTGTGTATCAAAATTTGTTTGTTTGATCTTAGTTTCTTTGTGATGTGCAAAATTCCATCCCATACTTGAAGTGGAAAAATTCAAATTTTGGTTGAGTCTTTGATTCTTTGAGTCCATTAAGTCATTTTTTTATGCTTGTATGTTGGGAAAGATTATCTTTTTTCTGATCATTAAGCATCATTTTCATTCCATAAAAGAAATTGAGTTCTTGTAGTCATTTAATTTTTATTTATCTCAAAAATTTACTTTTCGTAAAAATTGCATTAGATTACATTTCATTTGAAAAGTCATTTTTGTGATTATCATTAGACATTGATTGCATTGTTTGGTGGTTTAAAAACTAAAAAGTGCATTAAGAAGATTTCCATCGCATTGAAAAGTGCATTGTGTGTGTTTTCATTCTTAAAAAAAGAAAAAGGGAATTGTGCAGAGATTACATTTGCATAGTTTGCATTTTATAATTAAATTGTGATAGTAAAAGTGATCTAGTTAGGAAAACTTTGTTGCATTATTGTTTTCTGCATTATTGTTTGAAATCCTTCCTTGAACTAGATATCATTCATTATATTGAAAGAATCCTTTTCTCATGCTAGTTGCATTATAGGTATTCAAGTGACATCGTTATTAAGCCCAAAATTGAAACATAATCAAATATAAAATTTAAAATTTATTCAATTAACCTTAAGGAGCATTTTGAATTAACAAAAACCTCTATAGGTCTAGGCTAGAGACATGTTCTGACATCATTAAGCATAGTAGTTGTCACTAACATCTTGTGTTGCATCTCGAGGGTGATATCCCATCCCATGTACGAAAGTATATAGGGATATGCTCCACGTATGGTAAGTATATGGGGATGCTCTCAACAAACGGTTACACATTAGACAACACTACTACGAACAAAGCTCCCACGTACCATCGAGTATATTTTTGGATACCACACTTGGTTTCAAACCTTCCATAGGTAACCAAGTCGACCACCTTTTAGACATGATACACCAAACACATCATTCGAAGATATTGGATGTTGTATGTCAATTCCTTGGTGGCCAAGGTGTATATTGTAGTTCATGGATACTTGGTAATCCCTTTTTCCTAGATTACCCTTTTTTATTTTTGTTGTTTAATTCTAAGATTTACCGTCCACGGTAATAGTTTATCCATGCATGACTCCTTAGCATATCTTAGTTTGATACTAATGGAATCAGTTCTTGAGTTTATCAATCAATGAATCCCCTTAGATGGGAATCCTAGTCCTTTTCCTTCTTTTGGAAATGTTGGTGCTCCATAAATGGCAACATTGTCTTCCCAGGATTAAGTATTGGTTTACTAGTTTGGTTATTTTCAACCCCCATGGTTCCAAATGTCCAAGATTCTTCTCAACCAAGCTCGCCACCACCTGAACAATATGAACCTCATGTTGACCCTAAATTTGACCCCTCAACTTCTTTGCCTGTTTCTTCACCCCGTTCTTCCTCTTTTCTTGGTGAAAGTATGGATTCTAATAACAAGGAAGCCAAGAAGAAGAATAATAAGAAAAATAAAAAAGGGGGAAACCCAAAAACCATTGCTACCAATGCAACTGATGTTGAAAAATATTCCATTCAGTCCCACAAAGTAAAATTCCCTTGCAAGTTATGCATCAGTGACCACCTTCTTATGGATTGTCCCATGATTCCCAAGATATTATAAGTATGGTCCATCGTTTCAAATGTGCCTTTGTCATCGTCCTATGGAGATCATGCTAGTGAAAAAACCTCAACTAGTGATAGTAAGGCCCATGGGAAAATGGTAAATTCAAATCTCCCTATAAGTTATGTGAAGGGAATCATCCCATTCACCTTTGTCCTTATATAGATGAAGCTTCCAGAGTGTTGGATAACCTTAAGAATTCTCAGCCTCGTCTTTTGGCTGGTTACCAAAAGCTTACCCTTGATCCTCCACTAGTTGGTCAAGTGATTGATCATAATTTATCTTTTTTCAATCCCACTCTCTCTGGAAGTGAATATCACGAGTCCGTTCTAGACCAACCATTGGCTGAGAAAACAATCGAATTGATTCCAACTTTAGTTGATTATGATTTTCCCATAGGGAGCGAACCTCATACCACTCAGGTTCTTTTTGTTTCTTCATATTCCCATGAATTAGAGGGAAATCCTCCCATTCCCATGGTAGAGTAGGATGATCCTCCCATTCCTGTAACACAAGGGGGTAGTTCTCTTGTTCCCTCGACACCCTGTTCAAGTATTTTAGTCACTTCCTTTGATAAGAGTCAACTAACGAGATATCATCTTCCTTCTTATGTGCCCTTTGAGATCATAGTGCAGGCCTATAATGTGGTCGTACCTAGCACCATAATAGATGAAGGTGCATCTATTAGTATTCTATCCTCAACTACTTGGCAAGCTTTTGGTTCTCCGTAGGTTGTCCCTGTTACTCATAATCCATTAGCTTTTAACATAGGAACCAATCAACCATTAGGGGTCCTTCCAAAGTTTCCTTTTACTTTAGGAGGAAATAATGTCTATATAGACATGATGGTTGTCCAAATCCCCTTATATTTTGACTTACTATTTCAATGTGACTATACTTATGTCATGGGAGCTCTTCTCTCTTCTCTCTTTCATGCGATCTATTTCCCACATGAAGGAAGAATTGTGACCATTGATTAAATTTCGTTCATCAGCACTAATTTGGCTCCTAGCCAACCAAAATCCCTAAACATGCTAGTGGTATAATCCTCACCCTAGGTCAATTATGTGACCACCTCTTCCATGCTCACGTCTGTTGATGATCTAGTCAGTGATACAATGCATCATGTACTGGGGGCATTGGATCCTGATTTCCAGAGTGTTTTTCTCCCATCTAATGAGAACCTCTTGGAATCCATGACCTTTTTTGGGCCATGATAAGGTCTCCGGAGAAGAGTTCCTTTTCTTGTGTCAAGCTCCATAAAAAATGAAACAAGGTGTAAGAAAAAATTTCCTTGTCTTGTGTCAAGATCCTTAAAAAATGAAACAAACTATTCAGAGCAGAGTTATTTGTCTTTTTTTAAGATCCTTAAAAACTCAAACTGAGGATATTTAATTTACTATGTCAACCTCATTAAAAAAATGAAACAAATCCCCTTTGAATTTGAGTCTTTGATTAGATCTCATAAATTTCTATTTGAGTCTTTCAATTGATCTCGTAAATGAACCTTCATTCCATCCACCTGTTAGTAACCAATAGTCTACTTAGGTGTATGAAATAAATTTTAGGGGCATGTAACTCAAATTGATTCATTATGTTGGGGGCATGAAAACTTATTCCAAGCATAGTTTTTCTACGTTTCAAGCTTGTGTAAAAATGAAACCAATTTTGAGCATAGTTTCCCATGTTTCAAGATTGTGTAAGAAAATGAAAACATCCCCATTTTACCTCTCGTGGTTTTCATTTTATCAGCGTTTTTTTTGCAAGATGAGCCTTGGTTTTCTCATTCCATCATCACCATATTTTTAGCCAATAATACGCTTTCACTTGGTTTTTTTACCCTTTCTTGGGGGTCCGTTGTGATGAGTGGTCTTACTAGCCAACCTCTTAACATATACATGTTTTGAGCAGTTCCATCATCACCGAAACTAGTTTCTATTCTCTTATACCACTTGTTTCTCTAGGAGGAGTCAACTTCTTTTATGACTCTCGAACCATGAAAATAATTCTGAGCACTTGTCATTTCGAGCTCGTTAAATTAAATTAATTTACATCGTCTCAATATATGTTTACCCCTTTTTCAGGCCGAGATTATCTATTTATGAAAAGGGAATACCTTGATCGAACACGGTCAAGAGGTTCTCTCGAATATTTTTTTCTACCTTTTCAAATTCTGAGGGATTATTTACGAAAAGGGACATGATGGAGTTTTATTTATTTATTTATTTTTCAAACTCCCAAAAAATGAAAAAGACGCTGAGTTACCCTTTCGTCAAACTCGTTAAAAATTAAACACTGAAATACTTGTCACCATGACGAGACTGAGTTCCTCCTTCGTAGGGCTCATTAAAATTACTAGGATGGATTCATTCAAAGAATGAACTTATATGCTCAGCAGATGTTATCCTCTTCATGTTGGCTATAAAAAATAAAGAGGTACTCGTTAGCAATAACGAGGGAAACTTGAAAGTGGAACTTCCTATGTGTTAAGCAGCTTGTTTCTCTTGAACATGATACTCATCTACATTTCGTGTAGGGTTGGGGATATCCTTCATTCGTCACTTTCGTTCTTGGTTTTTGGAATTCAATTTTCCTCTCATTCGATCACCATTTATGTCACCATGACCTCTTATCCCATTTGAGTCGAACGTTGCCACACTCTAGAGTCATGTCACGAATATGTTCAAGAGAACTTATTTTTGTCAATTCAAAAATAATTTTCTTATCTGATCCTCTCTACAACAATCCTGAATCACTCCTATTATCTTGAGAAATCCTTTTTTTCGTGTCTATGATGTGGGAACTATCATGGACCTCCTTCGATGGATCACTTCCTATCAACTTCAGCTCATTATTTGGGAAGATGATTTAGAAGCTCCTTTTCAGTACCTTGGAGCTTGCATGCCTCAATGGAAATTTCTTCATGTTTGATGACAGGTTCACCTCATTGGACTTCGATTGGATGATTCTGTAAGTGTTTGAATTCAACATATTTATTCATGCTTCTATATTGTGATGTTGTACCTTGACGGCAATTGTCATTATTGGTGGTCTCTCTTGTGCATGTTAACTGTTTCCATTATTGATCAATAATCAAGTGGTTTCTACCATGTTCGACATCAACACATCTATTCACATGGTTACATTCGTACATTGGGTAGATCGATATTGCGACGAATACCTTGGATCACATTTGTTATTTATCTAGGTTGCATAGAGTTATTAATTATTCATCATTGTACACATGGTCCTTTCTATATGGATGGTTGCGACCATACCGTGGATCCATTTCCATGATCTCTTTCAAACAGATGGTTTCAACCATGTCGTGGGTTCATGTATTATTTGATGCATATTCGGAGATATTTATTAGGCATATTCATATCAGAGATGTCATATATTTTATTTTGTTTTATTTTCCAGGTTTCCTGATGGTCTTCTGAGTCTTTCCCTTTGTTCGTAAAGAATTTCACCCATCACTCCCTATTCTGCCTTCATGCTTTAGCGGGCATCTCTTACACAATAATTTTTTGCCGTGGTCACTTCCCGTCCCCGATCCTAAAGTGTCCTGCCATGAATACTCTATAGTATATCCACCTTGGAAAAATAAATTAAGATATCCTTTAAATAATGAAGAAAGTTGCCTTGAATAATTTCTGAAGACGGTTAACGCAAATCCTAAATTTTTGGGTCAATACTTTTCTCCACTTATCTGCCTGTGCTGATGGTAGGTTTCACATTCTAGCCTAGTGTTTTCAACACTCTTTTGATTGGAAAAACCACATTGAACGCTTTTTGTTATTTTTTCCTCAAATGGAGGAGAAGCTTAGATCTCTAAAAGATTTCAGGACAGCGATCTGGATATTGTTCGGTGGAGATATGGTCCAGCTCTCTCATTTGGAGCTCTTGATCTTATCAATAGGGGATTCTCCCTTGAGAAGTGGGTCTTCCTCCTCCTTTCATGGGATACTAAATCCCTCTCCCTTCCTATAAATTGAACCCCATCCCTCCACTACTGGTTGGTCATTGTTGGGTTGGTCTGATCATTCATCCTTTGCATCCCTATGTTTTTTTAATGTATAATCTTCCATTCAGGAGAAGGATTGTTTAAGAGCATCGATTTGGACTCGAATTACACCAAAGGTATGCCTCCAACATCAAGGCCATGGTTGTAAGCTTCCTCTTTTATATGATTAATAATACATCTGGTGTTTCACTAGCTATATTTTTTTGAATATTCATACAAGTAGGCTAATGATCCTTGATTTTTTAGGTAATTGATGTTCAATGTATGCTTTGTATTGGATCACATTTTTTTTTGTCTCTTGATCACCCACAGGTATCCGAATTCCATTAGGAGTGAGAATCATACTTGAAGGATTGTGGATTAAGGCCTTCAATAAAGAGTTGAGCATAGCATCAGGAAGAGGTAGGATTTTTTCCCTTTCTCATCCTGCTTTGAATGTTAATTAAGAAAGTGTTCATTAGATTGTCTAGTAAGTTTCTAGACCCACTTTAGGGCTAGAGAGATAACCTATATCTGCACAAGGGATTGTATTCACAACACTAAGGGCCAAATGAGATTGTGGAATTGAGGAGAAACTTAGGAAGAAAAGGGGGTTCCATAGGGACTCCAATGTGGGAGAAGCATGTTAATGGTACCAATAAAAATGAGGGATATAATAGTGTGGATGCGATTCATGCATGAAAAACCATGCAAAGTCACCCCCACATTTATAGTAGATCATCCAAACCCACCATGCCACAATTTCTCAATGAGACAAAAGTTTAACATGTGGAGTAGAATGACTAGGAAATTCTCTTTGAGGATTATTTTGTGGAGTATAGGAGACTAGGGTGTGATTTCCAAGATTCCATGAACTTCATATATTTCTAAAACATTTAGATGAATAATAAGCATAAGTGTGTGAAAAATGCAATAAGGAAAAATAATGAGCTCCAAAAGACACTATGAAAGTGTCTATTATGTGTTTTGATGGGTCGTCAAAGTGATTAGCTAGATCATGGGTCCAAAAGTTGGAGACCTAATTTTAGCTACATCATATGACCAAGTTCGACTCCATTAAGTTGGCGACATTACCTCTAGATGGAGAATCCCATTAGTGGTGGCATCATGGGTTAGTGACCATGGGTCATGCTAGCATCACCTCATATTCCAATTTTACTTAGAGGATCATAGAGGGTCTTGGCCAGAAGGATCCAAAGATTCATTTCAGAGAGTTGGTATAGCTCAAACATACTAGCATTCTAGAGGCATACAGCTCCGAGTTTTAGAGATTACTAGTTATGGTCACCAACATATTTGAGGCTTAGTTGGTGATATTAATTGTGGATGGGATATCTAAGCCTCTACCTGTTTGGGTTAAGGGGAATCAACCATAGACTCTACAATATTCAATTAGCATAGTTATGGAAATGTAAGAAGTTGTTACCAAGTTAAAATTCCCTCCTAACCCTTCCTTTCCCCAAAAGAGAGAAGAGGTCAAACCTTTTCAAAAGGAGGGGACCAAGAAAATTAAGTTGGATGAGGACACTCAGAAGGAGTTGAGAAAGAAGAAGCTTGATTTCAAATTTTAGGAGCCTTCAGAACTAAGGCATAGATGTGCAGAGAAGGAAAAGGTGAGAAATACACAATATATTGAGGTGTACATAGAGAGTGACAATGATGATGAGGATGAGGATGAGGAGCTAATATTGGAGTAGACATAGGGATTGAGGCACTGGATAGTTGGGGCTGAGACTTCATAGGATGGAGGAAAATCCCTTGTTATTGTATCCATGTCAATATTCCCCAAGTATCATAGTTTTAGAGTCATAGGATTTATAGCGAGAGATAGGGTGAAAATATTAATTAATAGTGGGGCTTCCCATTGTTGGTCCAGAATTGTAATCTACGGATAAATTATGCTTCCCTAAATAGGTGCTAGTCTAGAAAAATAGGTGAAAGACTATACTAATATTTCTCCTAACTCAGAACAGATATACAAAGAGGATTAGAGGCTTACTTATTCATTCGCTTCCAAATGGCTCCTTCTGTTGCTTCTGTTGCAACTTCAAATTCAAGTGGTTTGTGAGTTGAATTCTTCCTGCAAGAAAGAACACTGAAACTATAGAAGATAAAATAATATAGATATCTATTCAAGCTAGTTAGCTAAATCAGTAAAGCATAAACTACATTCATCAACCAAGATCTTACAATATGGAACGTCTAAGTGAATACAGATGCATGTAGGGAAAAATAAGAAGTACTCTTTATTGATGATAAAAGGAGAGGTTACAACCTAGTGAATGATTTGAAGTGACCTTCTAGAAAAGTTCCCAAGCCTCATCACAGTATAAATCTCTCCAGCAGCAGCTTCACAAATATAGCTCTCAATTGAAAATCCCCCAGCATTTCTCTACTCAAATTCTTCCCTCTTAAACACTTAGATCTATGTTCAATTTATAGATGAACTGTAGGTTTTTTTGCAATCAATAACTTTCCAAAAATATGCAAGACATGTTTCCAACCATGTAGATGTCAAATGGACACTTGGATATGAAGCTTGACACATGTGAACTCTTCTAGAAGGCATTGGCCAAGTGGAGATTCTGGAACAATGAGAATTTCGCTCCCAATGTGACCAACGCACCTATGAATGCTAGGAAGTTATTTTCAGACAAGCCTTGCATGGGGCTACCTACATATGCAATGCACTTAGGCCCTTTAGAGCCTATTTTGGTGAGCTCTCATATGCTATATAATAAGCTTAAAACTATGGAAACCTTTGCTTGATGAAGGTATTTCTTGATTTGTCTTGTTTCTTGTCTTAGGGCATGTAGCAACTGGAATGATAGGGAATTATAAACCCTTGATCATTTGTTTTGGAGATGATGCCCATTTAACAAGGTCATTGGGAATGGTGCCCAAATTGACCTATAACGATTTCCCCCTAAAGCATGAGATCCAAATAATAAGAACATTTGATTGAGATGCTTTACATTGTGATGAGTCTGGAAATGAAGCGGAATGGTCACTTGCATCAATATTACAATACATTTCATCATGATATATCCTCTATTGATCATAATTGCTGAGGGTAGGCATTCTCATGTTCAACACATAGAAAAATCTAATAAAATGTACATAATTCAGAAAGTCATCTACATTGGAATGTTGTCCAAATGCAGACACGCCTACAGATATAGGCCCATGTTTGGATGACAATTTGTATGTAAGGTCACCATACATATGATGTGTACAAAAATCTTGAAATCGTAGCTCGGATGGATGAAACTAGATCTAGGGTCTTCTTATCTCATTCACTCGATCATTCGAGTACAAGTCTAGCCATGCGAATATGTAGGTTTTAACCCTGAACAGAAATAATCTACACACGAATCTTATAACAGAAAATAAACAATAGCGAGAGCATAAAACATAAAACAGATAAACACAGAGATTTTCCCCTGGATCCCAAATCGGGACGACCAGCTTGATTTTTCATTATATTTCTTTTAGTGTTACAACACATATATATACATGCCGAAGCATACATAAACCCCAATCCATTAACCCTGGATTAGAACATAACCGTAGTTCCCTTGACCGGATCTACAAAATACCAGGGGCCGAAAACCATCGTACCCCAAAACCATGTGAAAACTCATGCACAAAACATGGGTGGGTCCGTACACCAAAAAAAAATTCGTCGGGGCGCTGCCCCGGACCCCAACAGTGGGGGCTGCCTCCCCCCTTGTGACCCCCCTACCGCGCCCGGTGCAACGTACAGTGCGTGGGGCTAGTCGTGGAAAGAATATAACACATACCCAACATTCTCCCACTTGTTGTTTTCTTTCTACAGGGGCCCATAGTAGAGCTTAGTCATTGGGCCAATTCTTCAACACCCATTGTTTCTCTACACCAAGAGAACTTCTAAGTGCTCACAGACTTGGTGACTCCGCTCGGGAGCAGTGTGATTTTGTCTTTTAACCATTAGGTCTTCTGTTGGTCTTTGCTTGCTTGTTTTACCTTTTCTAATTATTATGCTAAGTCCAAGAGCCTTGTTCAACCCCAGGCGATCAGATCTAACCTATGTTTTTCAAAATTTTCCTTTTACCCGAGGTAACTGGCTTGGTGTCTTTTCTGGTCAGACAGTTGCACTAGCTGGCACTTGTTTCTAGTTTTGCACCTGCACCATTCCTTGTTTAGCACTGATTATAGCCAAACAGTCGCGCCAATTCCTGTAGGTGTTAGGGTTTGCTTTGTTTTGAAGTTTTAGGGTCAATGCTTGTGCTTCTGAGTTATTTTAGGTATGCATTGAGTGCTTTGGAATGGTTTTTGATTGTGATTGGCTTCATTCCTTCAGTTTTTTGTCCGTTTCCTATCAGCATCATAGCCTTAGGGTTTTTAAGTGCTTTGGTATGCTGAGCCTCCTATAGGAGTTGGAGCCCTTTTGTTTTGCAGTCAACTTCATTCCTTGTTTGATTGCATTCAACTCCCTTGATCCATTTGAGTGATTGCATCGGTTGAATGATTCTTGCCTCTTTCATTCAGTTTTTCTTCTTGTCACTCCAACCATAGATCACACTACTTGTATGGGTCTGTGTCGAAATCTTTCTTCGATTTGAGAGATTACAGCATTGGTTTGAGTTTGGCTTTATTTGTTTTGAAGTTGATTGAACTTATTTCGCTTCAACTCTCGCATTAACATTCTCTAACTAGTGTGTTGGTTTGTTTTTCATGTCATTTAGTGCACTGTTTGCTCTATTACATTGAAAAAAAAAAAAAATTCATTCTTGTTTGCATTATGAAATTGAAAGTGTTTCGCATATCTAGCATTGGACAATTCTAGGAAATATTTCTCATTTTCATTATCTTGCACCGGATACTGTAGTGGATTTTTTCACATGTTCTCGTTATTTTCTATCACTTGAAAACTCCTAACTTTCTCGTAGATAGCTTTTCATCGAACAAAATGGTATTTTTGGCATGTAGCTTGCATTTAGGGATTTTTGAGATGCAAAGTCGATAGGACCTTGGAATTGAAATGTAAATAAAAGATCAACTTAAAATTTACTCAATTAACCTAAGGAAACATTGAAACCTAACGAAACATTTAGTGGTCTAAGTTAGAGATGTGTTCTGACATCTTTAAACCTAGCAGCTGTCGCTCGCCATCTAGCTTCAGACAGCACTAGTACGGACTTATGCTCCCCGTACCATAGAGTATATAAAGGGAGACCCCTCTAGGTTGCAATCCTTTTATCCATAGGAAGCTGAGTCTGCTGCCTTGTAACTGTGATACACTAAACACAGCATTCAGGGAGACTACCTGCACGTATGTCAAGTCCTTGGTCATTTCTTCTTTCATTTGATCACCAAGGTGTATATGGAAGTTCACGGAAACTTGGTACACCCTCTTTCTTAGATTACCAGAGCAGTCATTTTCGATCTTTACTGACTCCATAAATTTGAAAAGATCATCGAGCACTTGTCCTTTCATGCTCGTTTCAACCTGAAAGTGATAGAGTCACCTTTTGCCTATTTCTCGACTCTTAAAAGAAGAAACGGTAGAGTTTGGTTTCAGTGTCTTGAAACTGATTGCCCACGAAATATTCCAGGTTAAATTTAGTTTCCTTAGTGTTGTTTTACCATTGTTTCTGATGAAAAACTTCCCAGAGTTTACCAACCAAGCAATCCCCTCTCAAGGGAATCCTGGTCCTTTTCCTACTTTTGGGAATGTTGGTGCTCCTTACATGATAACGTTGTCTCTTCCAGGGTTAACTGTTGGTTTTCCCATGTGGTTGTTTTCGACCTCAGTGGTCCCAAATGCCCTGATCTCTGTTCGACCATCACCTCCACTTGAACAACACAATGTTGATTCTAAGGTGGACCTCTCCCCTTGTTCACCTATTTCTTCAGCCTCCTCTTCTACTTCTCTTGGTGAAATTTTGGATTCTAGTAACCAGGTGGCTAAGAAGAAGAAAAAGAAGACGAAGAAGAAAAAGTCAAATAAGTGAGAGGCTAATGTTGCAACTATTGTGCATAAGAAACCATCCATCAATAAACCATCCAAGCTTCCATGGAAATTCAAATTCCCTTTCATGTTGTGCAAAGGTGACCATCTTCTTCGAGACTGCCCTAACATTCCCAAGGTACTTGAAGCATGGTCTGACGGTCGAACGTCATTGCCTTTGGGTTTTGGAAGTCATATTGGTGACACATCTTTGACTAGTGCTGATAAGACTCATAGGAATGGCATCATTCCATTCCCTGTAAGTTGTGTGACCAATCCCTGTAAGTTGTGTGAAGGGCATCATCCCATTCACCTTTGTCTATACATGGATGAAGCTAAGAGAGTGTTGGAAAACTCTACTGTTTCTGCACCCTGTCTTCCAGTTGGTTACCAGAAAATTTCTTTGAGTCCTTCGCTAGTTGATTCCATGATCGGTAAAGAGTCATCCTTGGTTGATCCAGCTCCCTCGGAAATTCAGATTTAGGAATCCGCTCCCGACCAACCATTCGATGTGGAATCGGTCAACTTGATCCCGCCTATGGTTCTTCAGGTCTTTTCCGTCGAGAGTGGATCTCATTCCCCTCACGTTCTTCTTGTTTCTTCAGGTTCCTCGGACTTGCAAAAAGATCCTCCCATCCATGTGACTCAAGAATTTTCTCTTCCTTCTCCCATGTCTGTGGTCCAGGAGGATGCTCCTCTTGCTCCGGTAACACCAGGGGAATACCATCTCAGTTCGATGGTACCCACTCCAAGTAGTTTGATTTCTTCCTTCGATTGGAGTCGATTTGTGGGATATCGTCTTCCTTCTTATGTGCCTTTCGAGATCTCGGTACAAACCTTTGATGTGGTCATACCCAACACCATTATAGATGAAGGTGTGTCTATTAGTATTCTATCTTCCACTACTTGGCAAGATTTTGGTTCTCCACCGCTTGTGCCTATTATGCAGAATTTGTTGGCTTTTATTAACAGAAGAACCACTCAACCATTAGGGATCCTTCCGAAGTTTCCTGTTACTTTGGGAGGGAAAACCATCTATATGGACGTGATGGTTTCTCCAGGCCCCTTGAATTTTAATTTACTCCTGGGGCACAATTATACTTATGTCATGGGAGCGCTTGTCTCTTCCCTCTTTCGTGTGATTTGTTTCCCACACAAAGGTTAGATCATGACCATTGGTCATCTTTCATTCTTTGTCCTGACATGAAATCTGGTCCACCATCATCCCTTCTAGGTCTTTATCCACCGGTTTTATCTTCCTCGCCGCAGTTTAATTATGTGGCTACCTATCCCATGCCCACATTCAGTGATAGTGTTGTTATGCACCATGTGCTGGGGGCATTGGGTTCTGATTTTTGAGATGTTGTTCTCCCATCTAGTGTAGAACTCTTGGAAGCCATGACTTCTTATTCATCATGATGAAAGGTCGTGGAGCATAGTTTGTTTTCTTGTGTCAAGCTCCTGAAAAATGAAACAAGATCCTCAGAGCATGATTCATTTTCTTGTGTCAAGATCCTTAAAAAATGAAACAAACTCTCTCAAGGATAGTTCATCTTCTATGTCGACCTTGTTAAAAAATGAATTAGGTCATGAGGATAGTTCTTTTAATGTGTCAACCTGGTTAAAACAATGAAAAATGTTCCCGTTCGATTTGAGTCTTTGATTAGATCTCGTAAACTCCCAATCGAGTCTTTCTCCTGGTATCATAATTGAACCTTCATTCCATCCACCTGTCAGTAGCTAGCAATCTACTCCGGTGAATGCACTAAAGCTTAGGGGGAATGTACCTCTGATTGAGTCACCATGCTGGGGGCATGCAAACATTTCAAGCATAGTTTGTTTCCATTTCAAGCTTGTGTAAAAATGAAACCGGTTTCAAGCATAGTTTATCTTTGTGTCAAGCTTGTGTAAAAATGAAACCAACTTCAAGCAGAGTTTCCTGATTTCAAGCTTGTGTAAAAATGAAACCATTCCCATTTTACCTCTCATGATTGCCATTTTATCAGCCCATTTTTCTAGATGACCCTTGGTTTTCTCATTCCATCGTCCCCATCTGCTTGGCCGATCATGTGCTTTCACTTGGTTGTTTTACCCATTCCTGAGGAACATCTATAATGAGTGGTCTTGTTAGCCAACCTCTTGACCTTTACTTGTTCTGAGTAGTTCTGACATTACTGGAACTAGTTGCTACCCTTTATATCACTCGTTCCTCCAGGAGGAGTCAAATTTCAACTCTTTTCTGACTCTCTAAAATTGAAAATATTGTCGAGATTCTTGTCATTTTGAACTCGTTAAATGGCTGGGAAACGATATCTACCCGGTATATGTTTACCCCTTTTTCGGGCTGGGATAGATTATTTACGAAAAAGGAATACCTTAGCCTATCGCGACTAAGAGGTTCTCTCGGATATTGTTTTCTACCTTTTCGGATCTGAGAGAGTATTTACGAAAAGGGCCTTGCTGGAGTTTTCTTTTCTGCTTTCTTTTCAAACTCTCTAAACATGAAAAGATGATGAGTTTTCCCTTTGTTAGACTCGTTAAAAACTGATGACATCAGACTCCATTGGTATGACGTTACTCAAGTTCCTCCTTCCTAGGGCTCATAAAATGTACTAGGTTGGATTTTTCCGAAGGACAAACTTACATTGCAAGCATATTCTATCCCTTTCAAGCTTGTTTACAAAAATAATTGGGGTACTTTCCAGAAATGGTGGGGGAAAATGGAACCAGAATTTAGTCGGCAATATGTCACTCTTGAACATGGCACTTGTCTGCATTCATGTCGAGTTGACAACATCTCACTTCGTCATTTGTTTGCCTCCATGGGTTTGGGTAATCTCTTTTGACCGCTCATCTACTCTTTGCCTTGTCACCATGACCTCAAATCCCTTGATGTCAAATACTTCCAAATCGAGTGTTGTGCCGCCGATATGTTCAAGAGAAGTTTTGCCTCTACAATTTTCAACCTCCCTCTGATTCTCTGTTGGTATTGATTCACAAATAATCATATTCCTCTGTCTTGTGTCAATGATGTGGGAAACATAGTGGCCCTCCTTCAACCAAGTCACTTCATGTCAACTTCAGCTCATTTTCCAGGAAGCTGATCTAGAGAATCCCTTCAGGTACCTTGGAGCCTGCATGCCTTAATGGTAGGTTTTTTTTAATCCATCGCAAGGTTTACATCATTGGACTTCGATCGAATGATTCTGCGGGTGTTTGACACCAGATCACTGTTCACATTCCGCGGATTGTACCTCTTGTACCTTGAGAACCATTGTCATTATTGGTGGTTTCTCTCACGTCTGTTAACAACTCTCATTATTGGCTGGTAATCAGGCGATGTTGCTGCATGTTTGACTTCAACTCATATATTCACATCCTCAAACTTGTACTTTGTTTGGGTCGGGATGGAGAACAAGACCCTGGGTTTTGTCTGATGAAATCCAAGCTGTGGGTTCTTTGTGAATTACTATGACTTATTACATGACTCTTCTGATTGGATGGCTGCGGCCATACCTGAGTCTATTTGTTGATCCTTATTACTGGATGGCTGCGTCCATACCTCAAATCTCATTTTTTATGTACTCTATTATGGATGGCTGTGCCCATACCACATATCATGTATCAGAGATATCAATTGTATTTGTACTTGGAGGTTTTCCAATAGCAGTGTTTGGGTTGAACACATTCTCATAAAGCATTTCACCCCTCCCTCTCTCTCAGACCTCATGCTTTAGGGGGCATCTGTTACACAACATTTTGTCACCGTCCCTGCAATCCCTCGTCCCGCATATTGGAGGGTCATTTCCGTGACTTGTGAATAGTGTCATACTCTATAAATACCTTCTTTTCATCCTTCTGCATAAGGAAATCATTTCTCCTATAATACATTTCCTCAAAAAATCAAACAAAACCTATGTTTTGGCCTTGGCGCAGATAGCCAGTTCATTCCTTATGCCAATGTGGAAGATTTGTACTAAAGCCCATGCCACCTGATACTCTGTCTTAGTGTACTACCCACGCCATTTGTTTTAGGAATTTTTTTTAACAAATAGAGGCGGAAGTTTCCTTCTAACCACCTCAGGGATGAGTCACAGGAAGTGGTTAAGTTGATCAACCATAGATCTCCCTCTTTAGGTAGTGGTTTCCTCCTCTCATTGAACACTCCTTGAATATAGGTCTCCCTTCCATGATTATAAGGATCCTAACCTCTCCCTCTCCCTCTATATAAACAAAAATTCTCCCTTTATGAAAGCTAGTTGAACATATAGCCAAGGAGCTGAACTTGGAGAAGAATACTATAGCTGAGTAATTACTATTGAGAAGGTAGAACCAAGGAGAACTTCGTAGAGAGAGTCCCGTCTGAATTCCCGACAAGCCTTTGTGAGACGTGCTCTTCTTGAACCCTGCTGGAGGAGACCACAACATCAAAGCTTGGTTGTACTCTTCCTTCCATTTATCAATATACTCGACTATGGTGTTGGTTCCATCGTTGTGTTATCTTATTTATGTAATGCAATTGATTTAGTCCTCTTCGAATGATATATATTTATGAATGTGAACTAGTATGTTGTATATCATCATTGTTTATTGTGTGTGTGCAGGTGTCTGAGTGTGAAAGCGAGCAGATCGTGATCTGTCAAACCAAGAAAGAGGAGCGAGCCATTCTTTTCGACGACAACAACAACATAGGATCTCTGGTAAGTCATCTATCAAATCTCCGTTCATTCCTTAACTAGGAATCAATATTATAGTGTGTCTTGTTTATGGCTAGACCCACTCTAGGGATAGTGGGATTGCCTTTGTCCGCAGAGGGAATTTACCTCACCAACATAAAGGTCTCCCTCAAAATGGGTTGGAATTAAAGGTGTATCATCTTGTGGGATTTATTGAATCACAATTAAACCAGGATGAAGAACTTCACTGTCAGACCCAAAATATATTTCATATGGTTGACTGTGTGATATAGGAGTTTTAGTGGCTACAAAAATTTGTGGAGTGACCAAGGTAGGAACAACTTCCAGTTGTTCAACTTGAGGATTCAGATTTTCTAGAAAAGAAGAGACAGGATCTGGATCAATTTGTTATTAAACAACGTCGGGTCCAGGAGGTATGGTCGCAGCGATTGAATGGATCGTGACCATAGGTAGCTGTGAAAACTCCGTTTTGACAACAGTAAACAAATCGGGATGTGTAGAAACAATTTGAGCTAGCTCTGGTTTAAAGGATGATGTTTCTCCAGAGGTACGAATTGTACTTGATTCGGCAGATCGTGATCGCCTTCGCCTACCAGAAGTAACTTTTGGTGTTATTTTAGTGGTAAAGGTGGTTTTAAAGCTAATTTACGTGAATGACGGGGAATAGGATTTTTTTCTTCCATGATTACTGATTTATTTTAACCAAAAAAAATAAATAAACAAAAAGAGGGTAATTCTAGGCAAAAGGGTTTACCAAGAAACTGTGAACTGTAGAATACCTCCTGGCGAACCAAGAAGTACGGGCAGGTAATCTCCCCGAATGCTATGTTCGGTGTATCACAATTTCAAGGCGACCAACTTGGTTCACTATGGATGGATAGCACCTAAAATTTGTCCTCCCAAATATACCCGAAGTTACGTGGAGGCCCAAGTCCATATTAGCGATGTCTGATGTGAAATTGCATAGTGAGAGCACCCCTTTATACATATCATACTGTAACACTGCCTGATATACCCGAGATTACGTGGACGAGCTACAATATACTTACGTACGTGGAGTGAGGTATCACACTCTGAATGTATCGTAGACAAGTTAACGACAGCTACTATGTTTTATGACGCCAGAACACGTCTCTAGCCTAGACCTTCTAAATTTTATCATTATGGTTCCAATGTGTTGTTAAGTAAATTTAGATTTATTTTATGTTGATCTTGCTTAACAATTTTCCTTTCAAGTTCACCGCGATGATGTATATGAAATTCCTAAAATGCAAGCTAAGAATAATAAAAAAACTTTCACTTTCAGCTTTTTCAATGAAGAACCTAACTACTAAGGGAAGAGAGAAAATAGTTTGTGAGCAAACAAATCAATGAACAAAAACAAAATCAATGAATCAAAAACTAAATGCAGATTTCCTAATGTTCCTTTTGCATAACACACATAATCCTACATGAAAATGCAAGTTTTTCTTTTTAGTTTCCTTAATTTTATGAATACAGAAAAGAACTAGGTGCACTAGAGCAATAATCCAAATCCTTTTTACTTTCGAGAAATGAAGAATACAAAAAAAAAATTCTCTTTTGAAGGAAAAACGAGGATTTCAACAACAATTTCTCCTATCAAGGAAATGAATATTTTATGACAATTTCCTATTTCGAAAGCAAATGATTCTTAATGCGACCATAAAAAATACTTTGAAATCAACTTTTCAATGATAAATAAAAAATTTTCTAAACAAACATTGAACAATTTTTTAGCCAAAGGAGGAAGAAATATATAGATTCACTTGTCAATTGAGCATCAAACTTTTCAGAACACAACAGCAAAAAAAACTAAAGCAAGTTGCAAAGTCAAATTCAAGGGAATTTGGTCACTTTCAGGAGTCAACACAGTCTCCAAGGGGAGGCAATGCTCTACAACGCAGGCTTGGAAGGGAGACAGTGATCTGCAAAGCACTGTGTTCAGTTTAAGGGTGCATTGGGCACAGTAAACAAAGAAAAATGCTACTGTTTAACTCATTGTCTTTGCAAATTAGGCTCTGAAAAAGGTTAATATTTATGTGTAACAACTACTGGGTGGATAAAAAAAGCAAATTAAAGGCTAAAACACCTAGAACTAAGAGAAGTCTCCCCAGAAGAGTCTCCAGTTTGTTGGGCTAGAATTGTAATCTACAGATAAATTACACTTCCCTAGATAGGTGCTAGTCTAGAACAACAGGTGAAAGACTATACTACTATTTATCCTAACTCAGAACAGATATACAGAGAGGATTAGAGGCTTACTTGTTTAGTTGCTTCCAAATGGCTCCTTCCATCGCTTATGTTGCAACTTCAAATTCAAGCGGTTTGTGAGCTGAATGCTTCCTGCAATAAAGAACACTAAAACAACAGAAGATGGAATAATATAGATATCTATTCAAGCTATTTAGCTAAATCAATAAAGCATAAACTACATTCATCAACCAAGATCTTACAATATGGAACATCTAAGTGAATATAGATGCATGTAGGGAAAAATAAGAAGTACTCTTTATTGATGATAGAAGGAGAGGTTACAACCTAGTGACTGATTTGAAGTGACCTTCCAGCAAATTTCCCAAGCCTCATCATAGTATAAATCTCTCCAGCAGCAGCTTCACAAATCTAGCTCCCAATTGAAAATCCTCCACTATTTCTCTACTCAAATTCTCCCCTCTCAAACACTTAGATCTGTATTCAATTTATAGATGAATTTTAGTTTGTTTTGCAATCAATAACTTTCCAAAAATAGGCAAGACATGTTTCCAACCATGTAGATGTCAAATGGACACTTGGATCTGAAGCTTGACACATGTGAACTCTTCTAGAAGGCACTAGCCAAGTGGAGATTCCAAAACAATGAGAATTTCACTCCCAATGTGACCAATGCACCTGTGAATGTCAGGAAGTTCTTTGCAGAGCAGACTTGCATGGGGCTACCTGCATATGCAACACACTTAGGCCCCTTAGAGCCTGTGTTGGTGAGCTCTCATATGCTATATAATAAGCTTCAAACCATGGAAACCTTTTCTTGATGAAAGTCTTGCTTGATTTGTCTTGTTTCTTGTCTTAGGGCATGTAGCAACTGAAATGATAGGGAATGATAGACCCTTGATCATTGGTCCTAGAGATGATGCCCAGTTAACCAGGTCATTGGGAATGGTGCCCAAATTGACCTATAACACCCATAATTTTATATAGGTAGCCTTGGCTGATCAGAGAGAGATTATGATAAAGGATTTTGATGGTTTTTTATTACCCATACCAAATGTCCATTAGCTGGACTAAACAAGATACATACCCAAGTTGAATCTAACCATGGGGAACTATACAGTGACAAATGATTTCTTCATAGTGGGTGTACCAGATACCAATGTGGTGTTAGAAGTTTAGTGGCTCTATTATATTGGTTCATACACTACCAACCAAAGGAACATGGAGATAGAATTCACTAACTTGACAAATGAAAAGAGGGTATTTTTTAGCACCATGCACTAGTATCCACTAAATATAGTGTTATATAATAACATGGAATCAATTTTGCAGTGGGGTAACATTGAGTGGAAAATTGAGTGATTCATTACGAACAATATATAATCATAACAACCTTGAAAACATCTAGACATGATAATATTGTTTTGTAAAAACCATAAATATGTTTCTGACATTCCTCCAGGTAGACCACTAGAAAAAGGATTTGAACAAGTTATAGAGTTGAAGGAAGGAGTGCAAGTTGTCATTACCAAACCCTAACGACATCCCAATGTTTTCAAATATGATATTGAAAAGGTCATTAAGGAGTCATTGAGGGAGGGTCTTATTAATCCTAGTTCTAATCCTTTCTCTTCTTCAATGGTGATGGCTAAGAAGAAGAACATTACCTTGTAGATGTTTATTTTCAAGTGCAATAGATACAAGCATAATATTTTTAAACTACTGCTAATCACTTCAAATGATATATACATTTTTTGAACAATTCTATCTTATCATTAAGAAACTACACTTCATAAATTCAACCATAAACCATCAAGATAGTAGAGATCAGAATGCACAAAAACATAACACAAATTTTACCTTGAGAAAACTTACTTTGGGGGGGGGGGGGGACTTAACAACCTTTTTCTTAGATAAGTTATTTAATTCAATAAGAGATACATCTAATGTGGCTAGTAAAATATGCTTATGGTCAAACCTAGTATCCAGTCCTCAATTCAAGCCTCCTAATTGGCCTAGTAACTCACTCATATCAGATCTTCCCTAGCCCAAATTTCAGCTTCTAGAATATGCCTAGAAAAATCGGCCTCCAAAAATTTCATCCTACCCAAAAAAATTATGCCCATAAACTACCCATAATTTTGGGCCGCCCAAAAATTGTTGCGTCATACGTTCAAATTCTTGGAGAGAGAAATGGGAGATAGAGAGAGAGATCTTCATCCTTATTTTTGTCCTTCACTTGAATGCCCAAAAAATGTCTTGTTGTGTGGTGATTGAATGGTGCTCTTGTGGAGGAGGTCGAATACATTTATATAATGATATTCCTATATATAATGGTTGTGTCTCTTCACTGGGAAAAATTGAATTGAGGGAGGGACAAATTGATTATCTCGGAGCCATAAATTTAAATTTCAAATTTCAAAAATTTCTCTTTTAAATCCAACATGAATAACATGTCATATATAAATTATTTCAAGGGATAAATAATAAAAATTACATGAAGAACATGTCTTACAATTTATTTAGAAAATAAAAGGGATAAAATATTTTTATGAAGACCGAACATAGCTACAAAATTCAACACTCCCTCTTAGCTAGGGAGGTATTCATAATGACTAGACAAATGTTCTTCATTGTGAGAAAAATTCTCTAAGAAAAAGGTTATAACAAATCATCACCATAATCAATTCATAATTGGGACACATGATAATCCAATAGCATCAACCATATACCATAATAGGTTCAAATAAATTTCACACATGGTAACCCAACAACATCATCATGGTACCATCATTAAGGCCTATGTTTTAGACCTATGGTATCTCCTCACCATAATATGGGTCGATAGTTCATACACATGGTGCATCATTTAGTATCAACTAGTCGCCATAATTTGGGTCATTACTTGACACATGACATCCATACTATTCTTGTTTCACCATCATTCAATTCAATGACTTGACACATGGAATATTTTCAAATGTCACATTTTATTAGAGTAATTATGGGCCCGATACTAAACGAGCCTATGCTCTAGGACCATTCTTCCTAATTCAGTCCATACATGACATGGGAAGAATGTCAGTCTTCCAAAATATTATCCCTAATTCAGTTCACAATACTTGACACATGGATAATATCCCTAATGTGAGTCACAGTGCTTGAAACAAGGAGAATTACAGTCCAGGATGTTATCTCCAAAGTATACAAAATTTGCATAGGACATAGGATTTGTCATAATATCTACAATCTACTCATCAATGGAGTCCTATTAGAGCTTTACTACTCCCTTTTGCACCATGTCACTAATGAATTAGTACTTGATCTCAATGTGATTTGACCTATCATGGAACATTATATTATGTTTCAAATTCACATAGATTTTATTATCACAATATATCACAGTTGGATCGAGCTCATGATCAAACACTCTCACAAATAACTTTGAAATCCACATTGCTTCATAATTTTCTAATCTATTTGCAATATATTTCGTCTCAATAATACTGAGTGCGAAATTTGTTTTATTCCTACTAATCCACGAACTAATAATAGATCCCAAACTAAAGTAACCTTCAGATGTACTCTTTTTGTCTTTAACACTCCCTTCCCAATTTGAATATTTATACCAATTTGTGTATATGATATAGAATTATGTGGGAACACAAAAAAATACAAATATAAACATAAAAACAGATATGCAGCAGAAATAAATCTTCATTTATTTAATCTCAAAGAACTGAAAGATTCTTATAGTCAAAATGTAAATAAACTAGCTCGAGCGATGGTAGCTTATATCTGAGAAGAGATGTGGTGGTTACATGGCTCTAAAATATGTTAGAATTAAGCTCAAGGGAATTTTTAATATTGAATGACAAAGGGAAACCCTAAACAACAAAAACCCTAACCCCAAGAGGTGGGAAGCAAATATTTTGTGGGCCCCATTGGGGTTAGTTGGACAACCAACTTCCAGGGGTCGTAACTTGGTCATATGATCTTTGTTTGGTGCATACTATACCTAATTGGAAATATATCTTCAACTAATATATGATTTACCATAGTCCATTTCCCATGGATATGGGCTTGCTGCAGACCTAAAACAAACATCTTTTATGGGGTCCAAAAAACTCTGAAAGTTCAAGACCCAAAAATCTGCAAAAAAATAGTAAATGTTGCTATAATAAAGGAAAGAGATGAAATTGACTGGAGGTCTAGGTGGAATATGTGGGTGGCCACCAATATCCACCTAGATTAGTCCTCCCCCCTTAGCAAGAAATTGTATCCATTGTATGTAGAGCCTCCATGAGTTGAGGAAATTTATGTTGAACCTAGTCATTGCTGAACCACTTGCCTTAGTGAAGGAGTTGGCTTGCTTTGAAAACTAGATATAGTTGGATCCTCTGCTAGAAAGTTTTATTGATATGTGTGTCCATTATATTTTCATTTGTGGCCTATTCAATGTAGCTTGGGTTGATCTTTTTTGGTGGCAACTGCTCAGTAATATCGGATGTGTCCAACAATGGGGGAAAGTAGGCTTAAAATCGGTCCACATTAAATACTAAGTGAAAGAAAAGGAACAGTGGAATGTTGAGCTCAAATTCATTGTTCCCTACATCCTTGGTGATAGTGTACAGACCATATCGGAGTGGGAGAATATTGCAGTGGGGGCCAGCGAGGCACTCCTTCTACAAATGTGACTAGACTTTGTTGCCCACTTGGAACTTGTGTGGCACCTGATGTTGATCATGATGCTGCTTGTACTTAGTAATGGCTTTATCCATTATGGCATGGACCCGCTCGCACATGTGATGAATGCACTCAATGAATCTATTAGAAATTTCAGCTTAAGATTGGACATGAGTTGAATGTGCCTAAGTAGCTGCAAATGGTATGGCCACAACAATGGGGCATAGTTGTTGGAATCCCAACCCACCCTTAAAGGGATTGTGTCTAGTTGAGATATGGAGAGATTTGTTGTAGCTATGCTAGACATAAGGTAGGATTTTATTTTATGTGTGTGGATTCTTCGAGTTGTACATCTACATAATGTGCACAATCATCCGGTTCAAAACCTTTGTTTCACCATCAGTTTGGGGGTGGAAGTCCATGGACTTAATGAGATTGGTATTTAGCATCGACTAGAGGCTTAACCAAAATTTACTTAGGAACCCGTTGTCCTAATCGAGATAATATATTTTGGGATCCCAAAGTGTAACCACACTCTTTCAAAGAAGATATTAGCAATGGCTTCTACTGTGATGCTCTTATTTTAGGCCACTATAATGGTCATCTTAGATAAAATGTCGACAACCATGAAAACATAGTCATTTCCATGCTTAGTAGAAGGAAGGCTCGACATGTAATCCATGGAGATAGATTCCCAAGGCCAACTAGGAGTAGGCAGAGGAGTATATAGGCCTTTCTTCTTGATTTTTGGTTTTTCAATTGCACAGACAGTGCAGTATCTGATGTAATTACCAACATCATGTTGAAGATTAGGCCAATAAAAAAACTTCTACAACACTAACACTATTTTTTCAAACTCTGAAATGTCCAGTGAACCAACTGTAGTGTGCCTCCCAAATCATATTGGAACGCTCACTTGAAGGAACACAAAATTTTCCTAAGTGGCATAACAATGTTCCCTAGAGGTGAAAATTTGAAACATGCTTGCCTTCTAGGAGGATCTGGTATGTGTTATCGAGTTCTAGATCGCTCTTGTAAAGATGTGTCCACCCCAAAGTCTCATTTCCACATGAGTCGAGCACAGTGGTCAACACCATAACAAGTGGTTGAGTGAGAAAATATGCAACATTATTGGTGTTTCCCTTATTGTACTTGATGTTCAAATGTAATTGTTGCTGATATGTGGAAAATTTCTGATGACGATCATTCTACAAATTTCCTTGTTTTTGTATAAATTGCAGGGGTCAGTGGTCTGTGTGGATGAACGTTTCCTTCCCCATAATGTAATGCTTCCATTATCAAAAGGCCTGCACAATGGAATACATCTCTTTTTGATAGGTTTCATACTTCCAAAATATGTCTGAATGTGTCTCACATGTGATATACCACAGGATGCCCCCATTGAGTAAAAACAACCTCGATAGCATAGTCGGAGGCACTTATATCAGTCTCAAATGGATATGGCAGGTTTGGTAATGTGAGCACTAGTGTAGAGCAGAGGTGATGCTTCAACTCATAAAATTCCTTCTGTTGGGATTCCGAATAGAATAAATTTTCTTTCACTCCTCCCTTGTTGGCTTGACTCAAAGGCCAAGTGATATGAGAGAAACCCAACACGAAATTGCGGTAGAAATTGGCAAGTACCAGAAAGTTACGTACCTATGTTAGAGTGGTTGGGGATGGAAAATATTGAATAACTTGTATCTTGGCTGGGTCCACATGCACACTTCAATCATCAATGATGTACTCGAGATATTAAACCTGGGTCAGACTAAAAGTGCATTTCTCCAAATTGGAACACAAATTTTGTTGTCGTAGGGTTTGGAGGACCTGTCGAATATGGTGTAGGTGCTCTTCCAAACTCTCGCTGAAGTTGAAGATGTCGTCCAAATACACTACCATGAATTAATTGGTGAAGGGATACAATATTTTTTCCATCAACCTCATGAAGGTCGTAAGGGAATTCGTCAACCCAAAAGGCATGACCAGGCATTCGAAAAGGCCCTCCTCGGAATTGAAGGCAATCTTCCACACATCAGAGGGTTTGATTGACACTTAGTGATAAATAGACTTCAAATCAATATTTTTGAAATATTTGGCCCCCTTGAGTTGTTCCATAAGGTCATAAATCCATTGGATTGGATACCTATTCCAAAAAGCGATCTTATTCAACACTCGATTGTTAATAAAAAGTATCCAGGTGTCTTCTTTCTTCTATACCAACATGATCAAGCTACATCAAGGTGGTGAGCTTGGCCTGATGTGCCTTTTTGTAACAAATATTTAATATGCCTCTTAATTTCATCATTCTCCATAACATAGCATCGATATATTTATCCATTGGGTAGCAGTGCACCCGAGGTCAAATCGATGGAGTGCTTCACTTGACAATGCGGGGGTACCCCTATGGGCAAGTTGAATATGTCCTTGTACTCCTCCATGACCTTGTCCATTTTATTTTTCCATGCAGAGGATCCATGTATGAAGGTTGTGGATGTGGCCACAGTATTATTCTTTCCATGAGGGTGAATCATAAGGAAGAAAATTTTGCTAGTTTGGGAAATGATCTTACTGCATTTCTTTGCAGAGATCAAAGAGATGGTGGTAGGAAGTGCTACCTCCAGTATCCTGTATAACTTGTTTCCTAAAGAAATAATAACAGTGTGAGGCCTAGACTCATTCAAAACATGACACTTCCACAAGTATGGTTGGACTAATAATACATCGCAAAATTCAAGAGGATCAACATCACACAATACCTCATCTATGAAGGGATTGATGTTGTAGGGAAGGACAAATTGTTGGTTGATGCAAAGATCTTGTCTTGGGTGAATCCACCTGATGGTGTATGAATTCAAGTGTGCTAAGGTTGGTATGCCCAACCACTTCATTAACTCTATTGATATGAGTTTATCTTAGCTCCTGCTGTAGAAAATGAACTGCAACGGAGAACTCTTCACCCACATTTATGGGTGGAAGAGCTGCTCCCCCTCTTGTAGATCTTCGGGCTCAATATTCTCGATGTTGGTGGTGGAAATGGTGGCACTAGGTTCCACATAAATAATTTTCTTCCCTTTTTCATTCCCTTAATTGTTTTTTGACTCAGATTTAGAACATGCATATGATTCAGATGCCTTTAGCTCTACCACCAGTGACTGCTTGGCTCGACACTCACATGTGTTGTGAGTGGGGCTCCTATGGAACTCACATAATTTCCTTTTGTCCTTGTTTGTATTTGTGGTGGTTTTATTCACTTGCGGCTTTGATGGGTTGTCTTGGATCACCCCACCTTGGATTTTTCCTTTGTTATGTGGTTTGGGGGAACCTTTCCCTTGCTTCAGATTCGCAGATCCAAAGTCTCACTTCTTCTGTTTAAATTTATGCTCATTCTTGGCAGTGTAGCGGTATGCTGCAGCAAGAGAGGATATGTTCGGGCACTCCATTTAATCCTAAATATATTTGTGCAATAAACTATGGTACTTGATTGCTAGATGTTTTTTTGAATATTTTATACCCAACTGTGTGTGCAGGTTATGGAAAATATTCACCAACTCATGCAAATCTTGATCCCTTTGTTTCCGCAATGTCGTCAATTGTATGTACTTGTCCTCATAGCTCCCCATAGGGTAATAATATTCTTTTATGGTGTCTTGGAAAGAATTCCAAGTGAGTGTGGCTGAAAATAGTAAGGGTTCTCTCTCATCCCTTTGTTCACAGTAGGTTTCCCACCAGTCCTTGACATGGGGGGCGACTTTGAGGAGTGAAAAAGTAATATTTTCCTGATTGGAAAGGTCATGAACTGAAAATTATCCTTCCAATATATTTAACAATTTATCTATGATGTTTGCATCTATCTGGTGTTCAAATATGGGAATGAAAAAATGACATTTAACTTAAAGGGAGTGGTGCCTCCAGAGTGGCTACTGGATGAAGATGTGTTGCTTATGAGTAGCCGTCGAAGGATATGGGAAAAATTATCCATCATCACATTCCTCGATCAATCACGAATATTTTGAAAAGATATCTTGCTTCCTCATATTTATTTTCTTCTGCCATGGGAGGTCACCGGGGTTTGCAAGGTTGGTCTTGCAAAGGTTCAACTAGTTCGATCCCTAACTCCTTATACCTTGACCTTAATGGGGACATGTAAAGAAAGAGATAACGGTTATGATACCACTGATATAGAATTATGCAAGAACGCAAAAACATACAAATACAAACATAAACAAAGAGATGCAATAGAAATAAATCTCCATTTCATTAATATCAAAGAACTAAAATATTATTACAAGTAGAATGGAAATAAAATAATTTGAATGATGGTAGCTTATCCTAAGAAGAGATGTGGTGGCTACATGCATCTAAAATATGTTACAATGAGGCTCAAGTGCCTTTTAATTATTTAACAACAAATTGAAACCCTAAACAACCAAAACCTTAACCCCAGGACATGGCACACCAATAGTTTGTGGGCCCCGTTAGGGTTGGTTGGGAATCCAACTTCTCAGGGTCATAAATTGATCATATGATCTTTGTTTGTCATGTACGATGCCTCATTGGAAATATCTCTCTAATTACTATAGGATTTTCTTTAGGTCCCTCCCTACAGCCACAAGCTTGCTACGATCCTAAAAAAAACGTCGTTTAGGGGTTCAAAACAACTCCGGAAATTCAAGACTCAAAAAATTGCCAAAAATAGTAAATGTTTCTTGTAACAACCCTCGTTAAAAATCCACGTAATAAAGTTAATAAAGGAAAAATAATAACCAAAAATGTATTCCAAGATAAATGTTGGGCAAAAATATAATGACGGAGATCACTTGTGATTAATTAATGGATAAGAAAATTGGCAAAGGAAATGGAAAAGGATTTGGAAAGGAAAAGTGGAATTTATTGGAATTTTATTTATGAAAATAATGGAAATATGAGAAAAGGAAGGTGAAAGGTCACAAGTTGCATGCGAGGAGGAAAATTAAGGAAAATAATGGAAAATGAAGAAATTAGAGCACTCATTGATAAAAAGACTTCTGAGGATCAGTTCATGGCCTTTGTTAGTTCAACCTTTTTCAAGTTCATTTCTTAGATCTTTCATTCTAATCTCTCTCTCTCATACTTTTGGACACTTAGATTTTTCTTATAGCACTATTGGAGGAGCGTGGCATACTTGGTATTTGGAGCAAGATGGTGAAGGAAGAGTAGGAAAGCACAAGAAGACATCAGGATCTTTTTCTTGTAGGTACCAAGTTGCATGTATCATGTCCTTGTTAGTTTTGGCATGCATGGTGTTATCACTAAAAAAATTCAAACATCATTTTGACAAAGTTAGATAAGTTCATGTGTCAAAATAGGGTTGTAGGATTCATTTTTAAGTTTGGTCAAGGGAAATATTAAATTTTATGGTTTAAGTTTACCCTCGGGTCTAAACCCACCCATATTCAAACTCCTTCATGTCACATCATTAATCATCTTCGATTCATTTCATTTTCCAAAGTTTTGTGTACTAAAAGTGCCAAATTAGCCAAGAAACCATAGTTTCGTAGCACAATTCACTATTAAAAGTCACTTTTTGCTACGAAATTGCTGAAAGTTTCGTAGCGAAATATGAAGCAAAACTCTATTTTCTAACTTTGAGCAGTCAACTTCAAAGGCGGTTTATGGGCAAACAGAAAGGTATTTTAAGAAACTGAGAGAGGTTATTTTCAAAAACATATCAAATAACAATAAGTTCTCTCACTTTTCTCACAAGTGTTATCAGTTGGGAGATACAAGGATTTATTTGAAGCCCTATTTTCATAAAATAGAGTTTTCATGTTTTACACATGTTTTGAAAATGCAGTTTCTGGACAACTGGAGATGTGTTTCAAAAATCCAAGAGAGGTTTTTATTCAATAAATAATTACCTACAAAAAAATACCTTCATTTTTGAAAAATACATCATTTATTAGAAGATATAGGCTCTGTTCCAAGACCTATGTTTGAGGAAAAAAGAGGAAAAATCTGCAAGGATGTCTTAAATATGAAAGGTGAGATTGACACCTCAAGACTCTTAGGTGAGTTGATTTATGGTTTTTTGAGGTTTATGACATGATTAAATACAATTTTTTTCCACTCACAGGTTTCATTTTTCAAAATTATACAAAAAACTGCATTTTCAGCAGTTTCGTAGCGCCTCCAGGCTTGAAGGGCAGCAAAGCGCTACGAAACTACTGTAGCTGTGTTTTTTATTTTTTGACCAGTTTTGGAGGGTATTAGAAGATTAAATTGATATGAAGGATGTTTTTGATGATAAGGAACCTTATGAAAAAGGAAAGAGTTAAAAAATTTTAGGATAAAGGCTTGTTTTAAGGCGCTACGAAAGTGCGCTACGAAATTGCCTTACTTTCGTAGCGCACTGTGTTTCAACCTTTTTAGCAGGTTTTGGATAGCTGGAGGTTATGAAAGAATTAAATACCATGTCAAGAAATTATTAAACACTCAAGTACCACGAATTCAAGACCAGATGATGGCCAAAATATTCAAAGAAGAAGAAGACCATTTACCTAAAAAACAGGGTTTTGTTTCCTAGTTTTGAGGAGGTCAGTTAAGTGGTCACAAAGTGGTGAATATCATCATCTAAATTTGATCATGTGACAAAATACTTGTAAAATATGTAATTTATTTTATTAGATAAGGTTTTTAAAGATAATAATGAAGAGTTTGAGTCCTAGTTGAAATAGGACTGTCAAGTAGGATAGGTGTCTGTTTGTCATAAATTTGATGTTTTATGGTTATGTAAGGTGTCATTAGGAAAAAATTCGATGTATCTAGCCTAGAGGAAGATAATAAGAGGATTTAAGATTTATATTAAAGGCCATGGGGTCGAATGTTTCAATGGTTGGAGATTTTTGGCAAAATTGCAACTTATTGTAATTTGATTGTTTCAGCTAATACAAAGATTTGTCACTTGACCAACTTGAGATTCTGAAAGAGTTTTTAGTGCTTAATTGTTCAATATTTACCTTTTATGAATCTCTCTTGCAGTGGTTTTTATTTATATTACTCAGAATTCATCCTTGTGATGCTCTAACTTCCTTTATAAGTGAATTGATTGTGTATTTCCTTGTCTCATGTGTGTGTATAAAAGCATTTTAGGTTTTAATGTATAAATTTGATGTAATTTCAGTTCTCTCATATGTAAATAACTTCAATGGAAACCCTGGTCACCTTGACAAGCTTCAAAAACTCCATCCCCTGCAAGGCAAACCAAAAAATCAAATGATTCAGTTAATCAGAGGCAAAATAAAGCAAAACTGCCTAAAACAGAGTTTGAAAAGAAAGTGTCAAATACAAAAATGGGTTTTATGTATATAAACTCATTGGTCATGTTCAAAGAGCTTATTTGCATTCAAAGGAGAAAAAATGAGTAGGAGAGGGTCGTGTTGGAGAAAAGGAGCAAGTTTGAGTGAAAAGTGGGAAAATTTCAAAGGCACGGCGCATTGGGTGAGAGGCGCGGCGTATACAAGTGGCGCGGTGCATTGGGCCGCCCTCCACAGTGTAAAAAACACACTGGCGTGGCGCATTGAGCAGGCGTGATGCATTGGGTTTGAGGCGTGGCACACAGAGCTGCAAGCCCAATTTCACCATAAAATTCCCGAAAATTTCCAAATTTGCTCAAATCTGTGGTGTGCAAGTAAGTTAAGATTCCTTCCATTGCTAGTGAAGAGGTTTTTCTTAAAATTTATGATGGTTTAGTGTGATAGAACTCAAACCCCACCTCCTTCCAAATTTTCTAAAAAACAATTGTCTAGGGCTGAATTTATGTCTTTGCTACCAATTCCACTCCATCACTCCCTCATTCTTTCACTCCTTCATTCATTCTTCACTTTCATCCACTCATTCTCTAATTCCCATATTCCAAAAATTCCCTAATTCCCATATCCTAAATCCCACTATCCCAAACCCTAGTTACAAATCCCAAACCCCAATTTTTGTCCCTAAGCCTACATAATATTCCCTAAACCCCCTATTCCCAACAACGAGAAAAATATTTTGAGGCACATGGCCCATCATTACTTGGCAAGAAACAAAGTGTGCAAGGAAAGAATCAAAAACCTAAAGGCCAAGTTGAAGAAGGCATCAAGGAGGCGAAAAGAGCAAGATAGACTTTAGATCTTGGCTGAGGCTTCCTTGGCCCAACAAAACACTTGATGGAGAACACTCAGCCCAAATTTCAAAAAATTTGGGACACTTTTTTCAATTTTGAAATTTTTGGCTCAAAACACAGGTTTTTCTACCCAATGCGCTGCGCCACCTGGTGCTCGCTTTTGATGGGGGACTCCTTTTGATGAAAAATAAACATTTTTGGATTTTTCATGGAAAAATATGCATGCCTACAAATAGCCAAGAAATTTTGACAGGTTTTGGGCTTCCAAAAAGGTCAAAAACACCCCAAAAATGACCTTTCTGCCCCTTTTTTTACACATAGGAAGCAGTCTTGGGAGAACTCAGTTTTGGAGGGGCAAATGGAGGCAAAATTAAAAAATTCCACTTGTGATGGAAATTAGACAGGAATACCTTTCCAACAAGCCCACTTGGAGAAAATATTGACACCGGGAAGGTTTCCAAAATCAACTGCAAAAAGGCACTACGCATAGGGAAATCAGCGTGGCGCATTGGAGGAATTTTGCTCATTTTCGGTCAAAAACTCTGTTTTTCGCCTAGTTTTTTCACAGTTTCACTTTTTTCCTTATAATTGTCAAAATAATGATGTAATTTAATGTGAAATGATGTATTTTTATGTAATTATGCTAAATTTTTACTCATAAAGGTAGATTCATCCATGAAAAGTTAGTTTACAACTGAATGAATCAGTTTCCTAGTTTTTAGAGGCAAGTTGTTCCACTGCATACTTTTTAGTTCCCAGTTTAGATTTTGTTGGAACATCTCCTAAACTCATGATATCGACCCCTAGAGGCTAGGATGAGTTGTTTTTTTCCTATATCTTATGTTTTCTCAATCATTAGCTTGGTTGGACTTTTGGGAATGCTTTGAGCATTATTGTACATTCATCTCTGCAGTTTGGCAAAGGAATAGACCAGGGTTTGCAACACTTTATGGGATTCTTGTGGCATATTGATTTGGTATTGTGTTTCCCTCTGTAATTGAAAGTTTTACATGTGTTTTATGTATGCCATATCTCTCTTTATTTCATCTTAACTAAATCAAACAAAGTTATAGGTAGAATACATTGAAATTGCAGTGCTCTACCTTGGGTTTGTTTAGTTATTTATGTTTTCTGATGTTTGAAGAGGATCCCTAAGAATTTCATGCCCTCTCTAACTCCTCATCATTCTAAGAGTTTTCCATCTCACTCGATTTGAAGTACTAAACCATTTTCCTACCTTGCCCCATAGATATCTCTGCAAAACTGACCCTCATTCCCCAGGCCCAAATCTGCCTTTCTCATTTGAGCCAACAGAACATCATCAAATTCAATAAAACACATCTGTACACATACCTAGCCTAAAATCAGTCATCTCAAGCTTTCATTGGCCATATTTTCTGAGATTGACAAGGAGAGAGCCCTCTCCCGACCTGGTAGGGCTAGCTACCAGGTTAAGTGTGGTATGATGTTATCCTAGATCCTACCTTTCTCAGCCTGAGGTAGATTTAGGACCTAACACTATATACAATAACAACACAAATTTTCTTCACCTGAGATTCTTATTATATTTCAATGAGTTTTTGTCCTATCTTATGAAAGGTTTTCATCAATGTCTTAATGCTTATTACTCAGAACTCATGATTTTTCATGCTCTAACTTCCTTTAAGTATTAAGCTATGGTATATCTCTCTTAATAGTTTACCTTCAATGTCTTGATGTCTCATCACTCAGAATTCATGTATTACATGCTATGACTTCCTTTGAACCTCAGGCCATTGAAAAAATCTTATATGTCTTTCTTTTTCATTAAAATATTTACAAGCCTCAACTTCCACAAGGAAAGCCTTGTTATTGAGATCCTTGTCACTAAATCCATAGCCCAATGGTAGTAAGCTCTGATCTTTTCAACCTACAAAAATATAAAAAAAACACATAAATCATAGAGTTAGCCATCTAATTTTATCATTAACCAATATCATAAACCCCCTTGAGAAAGCCCTCTTAGATTAATGAGGCTAAGCTTCAGTTAGAAGTGGTTTGAAATAGTTACACTGAAGTTGTCTAATCAGCAGCCAATCAGGTACGATTTTGGTGATAACACATGGCACATGCATGTGGTTTCTTGGTTATGATATATCATTGGCATGGAGGATTTCCTGGATAGATAGTTGTTTCACTTAGCCTTGACATTTACTGGATAACCATGGTGTTGTGGGTTTTACCTTTTTTTTCTGGTTGGTTCTCATGTTCCTTTGTTTGTGGGTTGAGTTACTAGTTCCTCGAAGCCTTGGTTGGAAAAATTCTCTAGAAGCCCTGTAGAAACTTGGGTTGAGCTATTATTCTGGAAATCCTTAGTCATACAAACACTATGGAAGCTCTTGGTGGGTTGATTTACTAGTCCTAGAATCCTTGGTTGTAAAAATGATCTAGAAGCACGCCAATAATTGTGGTTTGAGTTACTATTCCTGGAATCCCTGGTTGGAAAAAAACACTCTGGACCCCTGGAAAACTTGGGTAGAGACCTATCTAGTGATGGTTAGTGATGTCTGACAGTGAGGTGGAATCACTTGTTGAGGGTTGAGGTGGTTTTTCCTCTAAAATCCTTGGTTTGGTTTACTCCATGAGATACCAAATTCATGCTTGGAATATGACATGGGGGTGATTGACTGAAAGAAATATTTGGTTTAGCCCAATCTATGGTCGGGTGGTACATGGAAGTCCCAGGCCCAGTTTCATTTTACACATGATAATAAGAGCTCTTTCCCTCTTGTATTTTAAGGGTAAATATAATTTCTCATATGTGGTTTTTATGGTTGTTATATCCTTGTTACTTATGTTGGTTATATGTTGCTATGAGTATTTTTTATGACAAACTTGATGTATGTAGCTAATGTGATAAGGAATCAATGCTTCTTAAATATTCTCAGATAAGTATGAGACCCATATGGTTAGATATGATGTTATGACCTGTAGATTACATATTTGTGAAATGTTTGACCAAATGGATGTCATGGTTGGTAGGGTTCCAGTCAATTCCTTTATCAAATGTTTTCATTAGTTTCCTTGTTTCAATGTTATTTATAATTTCTAGGAGTTTCAAGAAGTTCTAGGTAGTGGCTTGAGACTTATCCCTAAAAAATTGGCTCATTATATATAGGGTTGAAAACTTAGAAATGCATGAAATATTCCACATTCGTTGTCATGCCTTGATGTGGGAGCAACTGGAAGGCCTCATTCACATGCATGGCTTGTCATGGGAGTAGTTGAGGGTCCAGATCAATAAAATGTCAATTTGTCTCTGGGTTGGTTGGCTCCTAAAGGTTTTGTAGCATGTGTGGAAGGTCAAATTGGTCTTTTCATGTTGGTTCCACTTCCTTAACTTTACTTGGGGAGTTGAATCTTATCATAATAACTCTTCATCACATGTTTACTCCAGTGGACCAATTATCTTGGGTAAATGTGGGAGGAAGGCAGTTACCGAGTGGTATCAAAGCATGATTCAGCCCTTATACTAGATGGGTGGTGTGTTGTTCATGTACACATGTTAGTTGCATATGTGTTACTTATGCTTGCGGTATATGTGCTTGTTGTGTATGCATGATGGTGGTCATGGTTGTAGTTGTGTCATCATGTGAAAGTTTATAATGTGGATGTTGTATTTATTTATCATGAGTATATGTCGGTTATGCACTAGTTATGCATGTCAATGTTTGTGTGTATTGTGTATGTATGTGTGTCATACATATGTTGTTATGCATGCATTGTATCTAGTTGGTGTTGTGGTTGCGACAACATGTATGGTAACTAGATGAGGATTGAGTTGATGTCTATATATTGTTATGATTATGATTATACATGTATTGTGCTAATATGGTTGGTCTTGGAAACGAGATATCCTCCTTGAACTATACTAAGGTATGTTGGTTTGTTTATGATTTGGTTTATCTAACATAGTACGCCTTGCAGGAAGAGAAGAACATAGATGGATAGTAGAATGGTAGACTACAGTTCACGAGATTATCCCTATAGATCAGATGAGCAACATGGTGATGAGTACTCCCCTCGCATAGCATGCACTTTGAGAATTTTAAAGGAATAAATAAGGAGTTTCAAAATAGGTAATTAAATAATTATTCAAACACAAGAGAGACATGCTAAGGCATGGGAGAAATAAACAGAATTCAATGTAGTTGTCCTTCAAATATTTTCATACTTGTAGAGATATTGACCACTTAGAATTATTAATGGATAGGAGGATAGGAACAATAGGGCATATGGAAATCGATCTCATGGTGGGCATAGGTCATATAAGAATGAACCGATCAGAGATGGTAGGTTCATGGATACACAAGACATGAGAGGTGATGGACATATGTTCTATTCTAGTTTTGGTTCTGACGAGTATCGTGATCATCATCGTTATCATCCTTACAAGAGGAATGAAAGGGGCTATTTTCTGGATGAGTTCAGGAAATAAAAGCCACCTAAATTTTACGAGGAAATGAAGAAGTCACAGGATACATAAGCTTGGTTTTCTGAAATGAATAAATTCTTCATATTGCAAGATTACTCAATGAACATGAAGTCTTGAATAACTACATTAAGTATTAAAGTTAAAATGGATATTTGGTCAAAAGATGTAAAGAATGCTAGAGATATTGATGAAGAGGAGTTAAATTGGAGTGAGTTCGATATACTATTCAGGAAGAAGTACCTATCATAGAGATACTATAATGGTTGGGCAAAAGAATTCTACGAGTGAAAGATGGGATCTATGACCAATGAGGAATACACTAGCATATTCTTGGAGTTATTGAGGTATGTCCCTTACTTTAAGGAAGAGAAAGAGAAGATTCAAAGATTCATCAGTGGGTTGTTGGTAGCATTCAAAGACAAGATTGAGTCCGATGAGCCTAGATCATTGGAGGAAGCCATCAGGAAGCTAAATCATTCCTATGAGCAATCAAATTGTAGATCTGATACTAAGAAGGATTGGAGAGGTAATGCAAAGAACAAAGGAAAATGGGATAAGAAGAAAACAAGGCCTCAGGGCACAGGTAACATAGAGAATGTAGTGCCACCTAAGAAATTCATTGCATCTGACAAAGGATGAGAATTTCGGTTTGAGCAGCAGAACGAGGGTGCAGGGTGGAAGCCTTTACAGTGTTGGACCTGTGGCAAGTATCATCGTAGGCAGGATTGTTCACAACATCAGGGTGGTATATTATAGACCTACAATGCTCAGGGGGCAAAGACATTGGGGGATGTTGGATAGAGTATTCCTCAAATTTATGTAGCATTATATAACAGGAAAGCAAATCACTAGGAATCTATTATTGAGATGGACTGTAAGATTTGTGATCAAGTTGTTTCTATTTTGATTGACCCTAGATATAATTATAGTTATATTAATCCAGCCTCTGGTGGATAAGTGTGGCATTAGAGGAAATTTTAGCCTAAAAGTGCCCATGAAATTTTCATGTACATAATATGTAAACCAATCGAAATCCTTTAAATTTAAAAATAGGTACATGTAAATATTTTGAATGGAAAATTTGAAAACAAACTTACTTTTTTTTTTTTTAATTCCATTTTTGGCTTATTTCCTTATAGTTTTACTCAAATTTCAAGTGTAGGCACTCATTGGATGCGGAATCAAATTCCACATCCAACGAGTACCCATTATGCATACTTCTGAGAAGACCCACATTGATAAAAATTGAAGATACTTAAAAGAAAATGTGTTGAACACATTTTCTTTTAAGTATCTTCAATTTTTATCAATGTGAACACATTTTATTTTAAGTATCTTCAATTTTTATCAATGTGGGTCTTCTCAGAAGTATGCATAATGGGTACTCGTTGGATGTGGAATTTGATTCTGCATCCAATGAGTGTCTACACTTAAAATTTGAGTAAACCTATAACGAGATAAGCCAAAAATACAATCAAAAAGTAGTTTTCTTCTTTTCCCTCTGAAATTAATAACTCATTTTATTATTTTCCTATTATTTTATTATTTTTCCTTAGGAGGCCACTTTTAGGTTGAAATTTCCTCGAATGTTTGAATAAAAAAGTGCATGTAAAATCTTAGTTAGTGAAATTGGCTACAGGTAAAAATAAGATAGTTCATCATTGGGTAAGATATTTTGCAATTGAGTTGAATGGTATGCCTACATTGGTGCATTTGAATGTACTTCCATTGGGATTGTATAATATGCTTATAGGTATGGATTGGTTGTAACTTCACAGGACTAAGGTAGACTGCTCTGATAAGGCTATTGAGTGTTTGGATGATAATGGAGAACAAGGAGTCTTCCATGGTAAGAAGAAGGCAACCTTAGTTAGAATGGTGACAACTATGCATGCAAAGCATTGTCATAGGAAATGTGTCTTTTATTCGCAATGCATATTTTCAGTGACAAAGGTAAGGAAATTGAGGATGCATATGTTTTGATTAGGTACCTAGTTCTACAATAGTTTCAGGATAAGTTCTTGACAGATATTTCAGAGTTTTCACCTTATAGAGAAGTGGAATTTTCTATTGAGTTAGTACTAGGGGCAGCACTAGCATCAAAGGCACCGTACAGGATGAGCACTTCAAAGTTAGTAGAGATGAAGTTTTAGTTGAAGAAAATTATTGACAAAGGATACATTAGGCCAAGTGTATCACCTTGGGGCATGCCAGTATTGTATCTGAAGAATAAGGATGGTACTCTTAGGCTATGCATCGATTACAGGTAGTTGAATAAGGTAACCATTAAGAAAAAGTATCTTTTGTTGAGGATTGGTGACTTGTTTGATCAATTGAAGGGAGCAACAATGTTCTTGAAGATTGATATGAGATAAGGATACCATCAGGTATGCATCAAAGAAGAGGAAATTTACAAGAAAACTTTCAGGACTGGGTATGGGAATTGAGTTTTTGGTAGTTCCTTTCGGTTTAACTAATTCTCCAACTACTTTTATGTGCTTGATGAATATTGTATTTCGTACTTATCTGGACATGTTTATTATTTTATTCGTTGATGATATATTCATATATTTTAAGAATGAGGAAGAACATGTTGAACACTTAGAAACATTATTGATATTGCTGAGAGAGCATCAGTTGTAAGCTAAGCTTAGTAAATGTAGTTTATTTGAGATAGAGGTACATTACTTAAGACATGTGATTTCCAAGGAAGGCATAATAGTGGATCCAGAAAATATAAGGGCTATCATGGAATGAGCATCTCCTAGGAATGTGGATGAGGTAAGATCATTCATGGGACTAGCAGGTTAGTATAGGAGGTTCATCAGGAAATTTTCATGAATCGCTTATCCTATTACATTGTTTCAAAGGAAAGGTAATAAATTTGAAAGGACAGAGGAATTTGCAACCGATTTTGAGCAATTGAAGAAATTGTTGAAAAATGATCTCTTTTAAAGTTTGCATATCTTGATACAAAGTTTGTAGTGTGTACATATACTTGAAAGAGAGGACTCGGTGGAGCCCATATGTAGGAGGGACAGGTGGTATGCTATGAATCAAGGAAACTAAATGAGCACGAACATAAGTATCTGAAACATGATCTTGAGTTGGTATAAGCTATCATCCATGCATTGAAGATGTGGAGGAACTATCTTCTTGGGAGGAGGTTCACAATGATGAGTGATCATAGTGGATTGAGTTATCTATTTGAACAACTAAATCTAAATTCCAGAAAATTTATATGGTTATCCATGATCAATGAGTTTGACTTTGAGATCAGGTACACTAAAATTAAATATAATAGGATTGAAAATGTTCTTAGTGGTAGGATACAAGTGAACCATATAGCAGCTATGAGCTCCTGTGGGACATATTGACATGATCAGATATTACAAGAAGGACATCAGATGAAAGGCACATAAATCTTATAGATAGGATACAACATGGTACATATGATCAGGATGTGGACTATCATCTCATAGAAAATGGCTTGGTCAGGTTTAGGGACAGGATATATGTGTCGGATAGCACTAAGCTCAAGAATCTTAGCTCGAGGGAATTTCATGATAATCCATATTTAGGTCACCTAGGATATTAGAAAACATTGAAAGTGATGAATATTTTTTATCATTGACCAAATTTGAGATGTTTGGATTGTCAACAGGTAAAGGTAGATTCTAAGCATCTAGGTGGTTTACTATAGACGATTATAATTCTAGAGTGGAAATGGGAGTTAATTTCGATGGATTTCATTACAAGTTTACTGAGGACATCTATATAGCATGATTCTATTATTGTTTTGGTGGACAGGTTGACAAAGGTAGTGCACTTCATCCTGGTGAAGTCTACGTATTCAACTAGTGATGTGGAAAATGTATTCATCAGAGTTGTAGTGAGGTTGCATGGTGTTCTGAAGAAGATTCCACCAAACAGGGATGCTAAGTTCAATTCTAAGTTCTAGAAGGAGATATTTGTAGGATTGGATATATATTTGGCCTTCAACAACGCCTATCATCCATAAATAGATGGACATATAGATAGGGTCAACAAGATTCTGGAGGTCATGTTGAGGATGTATGTGATGCATCAACAATGAAAGTTGAAAGAGTATTTACCTATGGTTGAGTTTTATTACAAAAATGGGTATCATAAATATTTGAGGATGAGTTTGTTCGAGTCACTCTATGGGCAGAGTTGTAATACTCATATTAGTTGGAGTGATCCAGTTAATAGGGTATTGATTGGATCTAACATGTTGGCAGATGTGGAAGAGGAAATTAAGGTTATCAAGCATAATTTAAAAGTGGCACAGGATAGAAAAAAAACTTATGAAGATCAGAACAAGATGATTAAGTAGTTCTGAGTTGGGGAATAGGTGTACTTATGCATCAAACCCAAGAAGATCTCATTAAGGATTGGATCATGTGCCAAGCTGGCACCTCAATATTGTGGACCTTTCAAGGTTCTTGAAAGGATTGGACCAGTAACCTATCAACTTGCACTGCCTCTGACAATGAAATTCCATGGTGTTTTCCATTTCAATTGCTTAAGAAGTATGTTAAAGATGTTTATCATTTGATTGACTGGTATTTATTGCAGGTGGAGCCAAAAGTAGAGTTTCAACTAGAACCTCAACATATTTTTTAGCGAAATATTCTCATGCTACGAAACCGAGCAATTGATCAAGTTAAAGTGCAATGGAAGCACTTTGGGCCTAATGAAGCTAAATCAGAGATGAAAGATTAGATGTAGGCTATGTATCCTTCTCTATTCCCTGTTTGAGAGAATGTTTTTTATATTTTTTTGGTGTGATGTTTTGGTGTGATTTTTTGGCATATGTACATATGTATATGGATGTAAATACTTCCACGAGGTGTGTTATAAAGCTACAATAAGAAATATGGGTGTCATGTAATTATGGTTGTTATGTTTTTATGTTGTCATGCTAGTTTGCTTCTCAACAGGTTGATCATTGTAAATACTGCAATGTGCTAATTTATAAATCTCCATGGGCGGTATGTTTTTCTTTCAGAAATCTTGTTGGTTGTAGGTGTCATTGAACACTGAAGACGGTGTTCCCACAAGGGGGACGGTTCTATAAAATCCCTGGTTAAAAATCCATGTAATAAAGTTAATAAAGGAAAAATAATAACCAAGGTCATGGGACATGTATTCCAAGATGAATGTTGGGAAAAAAAATAGTGAAGAGGAAGGTGAAAGGTCACAAGTTGCATGTGAGGAAGAAAATTAAGGAAAATAATGAAAAATTAAGAAATTATAGGTCTCATTGATAAAAGTTATAAAAGCCCTGGTTAAAAATCCATGTAATAAAGTTAATAAAGGAAAAATAATAACCAAGGTCATGGGACATGTATTCCAAGATGAATGTTGGGAAAAAACATAATGAAGAGGAAGGTGAAAGGTCACAAGTTTCATGTGAGGAAGAAAATTAAGGAAAATAATGAAAAATTAAGAAATTATAGGTCTCATTGATAAAAGTCTTCTAAGGATCGGTTCATGGATTTTGTCAGTTCAACCTTTTTTTAAATTCAGTTTTTGGAGCTCTCATTCTATTCTCTCTCCCTCATACTCTTGGACACTTGGAGTTTCCTTGGAGCACTCTTGGAGGAGTGTGGCATACTTGGGATTTGGATCAAGAAGGCTAAGGAAGAGCAGGAAAGTGCAAGAGGACATCAGGATAAAAAACTACAACAGGTTTTGATTGTAGGTAGCGATTTTCATGTATGATTTACTTACTAGTTTCAGCAAGCATGGCACATGCATGTGGTTTCTTGGCTATGATCTATCATTAGCATGGAGGATTGCCTAGATTTACAGTGGATTTGCCTTGCCTCTCCATTTCCTGAATAGCCATGGCATTTTTTCTTTTAACTTTTTTTTCTGGTTGGTTCTCATGTTCCTTTGGTTGTGGGCTAACTTACTAGTTCATAGAATCCTTGGTTAGAAAAACGCTATGGAAGCCCTCTAACAGCTTGGGTTGAGTTACTAGTCCTTGAAGTCTTGGTTGTAAAAATTCTTTGGAAGCCCTTGGTGGGTTGATTTAATAGCCTCGGAAGCCCTGGTTGGACAATTTCTTTGGAAGCCTGACAACAGCTATGGGTTGAGTTATTAGTCTTGGAATCCCTGGTTGGAACAAACGCTTTGTAGCCATGGATATCTTAGGTAAAAACCGTTATGGTAATCATTTTCTGACGTGGTTTGGCCTTTGGAATCCCTGGTTTGGTTTTGTTTGGTTTACTCCATGAGATACCACATTCATACTTTGTATATGGCATGGGGGTGATTAACTGAAAGAAATATTTGGTTCAACCCAATCTATGGTCGGGTGTTACGTGGAAGTATGGGACCTGGTTTCATTTTACACATGTTAATAAGAGTTATTTCCCTATTTTATTTGATGGGTAAATATACTTTATCATATGTGGTTTTTGTGGTTTTTATATCCTTGTTATTTATGTTGGTTATGAGTATGTTCTATGACAGACTTGATGTATGGATCTCATCATGTTTTGATTAGAAAATGAATGAAAAATGAATATATGACCTAATTTGTGATAATTTAGCTATTGTGATAAGGCATCGATTCTTCTTAATGCTTCTTAGATAATTATGACACCCTATGATCAGATTTTTTTTTATGACCTGCATATTGCATATTTGTGAAATTTTTGTCAAAATGTATTTCATGGTTAATAGGGGTCTGATCAAGTACTTGACCAAATATTTGCATTAGTAACCTTGTTTCAATGTTATTTACATTTCTAGGAATTTCATGAAGTTATGGCCAGTGGCCTGAAACCTAGCCCTAAAAAAGCGGCTTAGAATCTAGGTTCATTGGCTTAGAACTGCCTGGAAAATTCCACAATCATTGGAATTTCTTGGTATGTGGTGATTTTAATGCCTCATTCACATGCATGGTTTTTCATGGGAGTGACATAGGGTCTAGATCAGTAAAATTTCAAGTTGTCTCAGGGGTTGGTCATCTGGAAGGGTTGGTTGAATCCTGAATATTCTGTAGAATGCATGGAACGTCAGATTGGTCTTGTCATGTCGGTTCATCTTCCTTAACTGTACTTTTGGATTTGAATCATATAATATTAACTCTTTGTCACATGTTTACCTCGACAGATTAGTTAGCTTGGGTAAATTTGGGAGGAGGGAATTTGCACTGCTATAATTAAGGAAACATACAAAACTGACCGCAAGTATTGGGAGAATAGGAATGTGGCCACCAATATCCACCTGGATCAGTATACCAGGCACTTAGATCTTGCTTAATTTCATACAAGGATTTCTTCAACCAACAAACATGAGACTCTTTAACATGGAACTTAAAACCTTGAGGTTTCTCTATGTACACATATTCTTCATTCACACAATTAAGAAAACTTGTATTTACATCCATTCGATGTAAAATAAAACTAATAGAATAAGTAATGGGAATAATGGATCTAATGGTAGTTTACTTGGTAACCAGAGCAAAATTCTCATCATATTCTTCTCCCTATTTTTTGGAGAAGCCTCTAGCCACAAATCTCCCCTTGTATTTATCAATGTTTCCATCCATTGCATGCTTGATCTTGTATACCCATTTTGAAGACAACACTAATTTTCCTTCAGGTCTAGGCACAATATCCCATACATCATGCTTCATAATCGATTGGTATTCTTCCAACATCACATCCTTCCAAACTTGTTAGCTAGTTACTACTTCATAGGTGGAAGGTTCAATATCAATGACATTACTCATCAATGTTGCATAACCAAAATACCTCATTGGCCTCTTTTCCTGAAGGTGTCATGTGGTGTTGCATGTCCTTCGGCTTCCTGTAAAGTGGATCTCAATGAAGATGGTATTATATTGATTTGAAGAACTACAACCAATTCCACTAATTTATTCACCCATTTTGGTTCTTCTTGATGATCAACGAGATGTTTAGAATGATTTTATGGACCAGATCCTTCTTCCTTAAGAGCTTCATGTACTTTTTCCTCATCATATTCCAATTATTTATACATCCAATAAGCCATATTCTCATCAAAGGTCACATCCATGGAAAATTTCAGGGGCTAATATTCGCAGGTGTGCTAATTTTCCATGGTTTTTCCAAAAAAAAGATTCGCCAATTTCCAATTTTTTCTAAAAGTGATTGGCCCAAATTTTATAGTATAAAATTATGTTATCCTAAAAGTAGCCAAAAAATTATAGATACTATATATAGCCATTATAATTTTGGTTACCTTTAAGAAAATATCACCAAAATTTTTACAGTTTTCATATTAGGGACCCATATTTTCGCCAAGGTTTCTAAACTTTAAGATAAATTTCTATCCTTAACATTTTCCTTGGGACTCACATCCCTGCTAACTTCAACTTTTTTTTATCATGGAATATATATTCTATATGCCTTTGATGATTCAGTATAACCAATGAATATTAATTTCTTTCCTAAAGGCTCTAACTTCCTTCTCTTATCCTTAGGTACATGAATATAAACAAGACAACCAAATATTCTTAAATGATCAACCTGGGGTTTTTTCTAATGAAGGCTTCTTCAGAAGTATTATCTTCCAATATTCGATAAGGACTTATATTTTGAATGTATATATTTTTCATTATTTCTTCACTCCATAGAAACATAGATAGGTCTTGGTCATGCATAAGTTCCTTTGTTAATTTTTTGTTAGGGCTATATTGTTCTTTTCTTTAAATAATTTCATTTCATCATTTTACTAATTTAGTTCACCCCATGGCATTATAACATAATTATATCATATGAAATTATGTATAAATAACAATATTATCAACAATGCAATGGAACATAAATGAACAATAGAATAAAAGTATTCACACATAGAGACACCAAGATTGGTCTGAGACCAAGGAAAAATCCCAAAAGGGTGAAAACCCTTTTAGATTCTTCTTCTTATTAGATTATCCTTGAATGTTTCATCAAATAGAGAGTAAAATAATCCATTTATTTATCCACAGGTCTATCCAAACAAATAAAGCAAACAATATCCCAAATATGAACCCAACAATAATACTAACAAAAATCATTGTTCACTAGCCTATGCTCAATTGTCATTAACTGATGAAATCTATGATCAACTATCAAAATAAAACCCTAGGTTCCAACACATGGAGACAGAGGTGTGTTTGTGGTTGAAATGATCCAACCATATGCATAAGATTGTGTTCCTACTGTTGCAACTAAAAATCCTTTGTGGCAATGCTACAACTGCAAACCAAAATCCTAGATTACATATGCGAGCTTCAGACCCTGCGATTTCATACATGTAAAAACCACTTCAGACTTGTACGAGCAAAAGAAAATAAATATGAATGATTAATGATATCCAAATAATGGTAACTTGACTTGTATTTATAGCTATCCAAGGATGTCTAATTTCCTTTTGGGTTGACCTATCACTTTTGTGCACATGTGGGTTTTCATATTAAAAATATATTTTCCTTAACCAAATTAAATTCTTCCAAGTGATAGGAGGGGATTTTCTTGATGAGGAATATTTTCCAAAGGAGGGAATGTGTCTCTGAGCTTCCAAAATTGACACTCCCTCTAAGCTAGGAAAAAATTACTGACTGCAACATATGTCTTGTCACATGTATCTCATCAACAAACATCGTCACTACATATATCAACTCATATTTGTTCATCTCCACCCATATACACTTATCTCTTCTTATCTCTACTTGTATATTCTCATATGCTGAACACTATCAAATCTAAAATAACAAGAATTTGATATTGGAGGGGAGTCTAAGCTACCACCCTCTATTCATCAGGAAGCCATTGCTACCACCCAGAATCACTGCCAATGGGGAAGCCAATGCTACTACTCTGGAAACATTAGATATCTTATCATCACAGAGCCCTACTCAACCTGGAACCATATCAGGGAGCACATCTCAACCTGGAATCCAATGACAATGAGGAAGGTCCTATGGGACACTCTCACCACAAGTCATCTCATAGGGGATCATATGTATTCCACCCTATGTCGAGCAATAGGCGAGATACCACTTAACAAGCAAGTATCACAACCATCCCATTTTTCAATTAGTGGGTGATATACCACTTTCTATACAAGGTAAGGATCACAAACATCTTATTTCCTATTGATATTCCCAAAAATTACCCTCAAGAGTCAAGTGGTAGAAAACATGCAACATAATCCAACTTGGGTGAGATACCCAACTTACCAAAGGTAAGGATCACACACCCCCAATATCTCTCAACCTGTTGGTCAGACAGGGAGCAGCAATCCCAACAAGCCTGAATTGTGTGTATACTTCCAACTAGGGTATACTCTGCATAGACCAACATATGGGAGTCTGGAGATATATCTTCCACCGTATGGGTGAAAAATAGGGGTGATACCTTATTTTCTAGAGATGCCTCAACCCTAGGAGACCAACATCTCAATTCCTCACCATAGGAGCTTAGACAGAGGGAAGATTTGGCTCAATTTCATCGATCAACCCTGCTCTTTGTAGATCATAAACATATCAACGTACTCATAAATGATACTTTCTTACACAAATAAATCACACTTTCTCATACATTACCAAGAGAATCAATCCTCTGTTTCACTATTCATGAAAGACACTACATCAAATATTATATTAGAATAAATACATGTTAGAAAAGGATACCTTATTCTTCCTTTCTCACTCTCACAAAGGTAGAAACTAAAAGCCTAAGATTTTTTCATACAACAACATTGTCTCAACACAAGGAGATATCTCAATCCTGACAACATATGGGATTCGCTACCAATTAGATCCCACTCTTTCTTATTGCAATGTATCATTGTCGCATCCAGATCCTACTCAAACAACTCTCCAAATAGACTCCTTAATCAAACAACCCCATATATATTCATGCTAGCAACAATGTACTCAACCTCGACCGTGCTTAAAGCTATGAACTTCTATTTCCTTCTCATAAAAATTTCATGGTAGATCCCAAGCTAAAGAAACACCCAAATGTGATTTTTTTGCCAAAAATGTTTTCCAGTCTAGAAAACATTAGAGTATATATGCAGTCATACATTTCTAGAAGCATATCTAAGATCAATATTGATTGTGCCATGCAAATATTTAAAAATTTGTTTGTTGGAAATCCTATGTGTATGAAGCGACTTAATCGTGAATCGACTCAGGTTTTTTTATGCAAAACATATGTCTAGATGGGTGTTACAATAAAAATCAATGATTCAATCAATTTTTGGTTTCTAAGTTAGGTTCAACCATATCTCTCCATGAAATCCTAAAATTCATTTCCATCGGGGTGTCCAAGGATTTGTATTCCATCATGCCAAATAACTTCACAATTAATCTCCAAAAGTAGTTCAGCATGCCAAGGTATTCCATCTCAATCTCAGAGGCCAAATCAATCTTACTTTTATCATCATAGGCTTTTTACCTTCCAAGAATAGATCGTCAACATAAAAAACCAAATTCAAAGGCATACCTTGAACCACTTTTGAAGTAGAGGTTCGAATCAACACATCTTCCAGGCTTCATGAGGTAATTGTCAATGTGGACATGATAGGCTCTAGAAGCTTTCTTCAAACCATACAATTCTTTATGAAAACATAATAATGACCAAACCAATATTTTCAGCCTTAAACAAATCACATCAACTAATATTTTTTATCAAGCCTTAAATTCCAAACCAAAACTAATATCAAACCACTATCACTATCAAACTCTTCAGTCCAAGAGCTAGGTAGAGTTCACACCCAACAGGTTACAACCTTATCTATTTTCATGTGAATAACTGTCATTAAGAAATTCCAAACTTCATCAGGCCATCCACATAATCATAATATGAATTATTTTTGTCATTATACATCAAGGATAAGTCGTATAAGTTTCATCCATTCATTGTGATATTTCTGCAATAAAAATCATTGCATATTGAATCATAATAGTTTACACTTCAACCAATGTGCCAGTGCCAATTATGGAAATACATAATCCATTACTAAATACCAATATCAATCACTGAGAGTTATTATTCCCATGTTGTCATCGCACAACAAGGAAAATTACCATTTTCAAGTACTAAATATGATAAAAACCCTAACTTGTCATCATTGTGAATTAAATTAATACATAAGCAAAAACATATCTATGAATTTTCAAGCTTCATGTCAAAATCCTAAGAAATCATCTATTATCCAAGCCAATATTTCTCATCTTTACTAAATCAAGGCAATAAGCCAAATCTTGTCAAACCCTTGCAATTGTTACCAAATATTTTCATATACTAGTTCATATTGATAAGCATGTTCCAATATCGTACATACACAAGATTATAAAATACATTAATATTATATATAATAAGGTAAGCATTATGTAGATATTAAAAACTAGGCTCATAGAAATATCCATCATCTGCTCCATGTTTTTAAATTTGTCATACTCTTGGTGCGCTCCTGGTCTTCTGCATAAGATTTTAGTTTTTATGTCCTACAGGATCAACCGCACCCATAAACCTTCTTTCATGCATTTGGGAGGCTTATAACCACACCCTTAAGCTTTTCTCCTAGTGATTGGGGCTTGGAATAGGAGAAACCTTATTTTCTTAGTTAAAAAATTGCAAAAATATTTTTCCAAAACATCATATTCTTATTGATCTTGACCCTAATTATTCCTTCTATAGTCAAGTGTCTTCTTTTCAAATAATAATAGATGTTATGATCTCATGAAAGGCTTCTCACTCTAAATGGGAAGCCACTTCAGTCGTCATCGTTCAAAACATCAACATCTCTATCATAATATTGTCATGCATGAACAACACTTTCAAGTCACTAAGTCAAAATATATCAAGTTATAAAACATATATTCCTCATAATCATAACAAATAATCATCAATTTCTTCATTTAAAATGTCATCAAATATTAGTGTCATATAATTAGGGTAGCTAACAAGTGTATCTTCATTCTACAAGCATCATTTCTTTATCAAGTCAGGGCATCCATTCATGTTTTCTAGCCTTATCAAAAACTAAACAAGGTCAAAAAGAATATCCTGAGTATCCATATTATTGTTATATTTTCATCATCAAGGTTACCATTCACAAGCATTAAAACTAGTATCAAAACACAATATATAAAAATCAATAAGAAATTCATCATGTCTATAAAGCACCAATATATCACATGTACTGAGATGAGACTTACTTTCATATGCACGACATGAGTCATTTATGAATGTGGTATTCCCATCATACATTATGGCTTTACTTACCTTCCAATATTACATCTAAATAATAACATTGAAACAATACATCATACTTACCTTATAGTTTCCAGATACTTGCGTAACTTGTAGCTCTTATTTGTCATTGGCAGCTGCAATTTCTGGATGCTAATTTGAAACCTTTTCATTAGGTACCTTATTTTGTAATAGCTCTCTTTTATTGAAACTTAGATGATCCTCAAGAAGGATCACATCTCATCTAGAGGTTAGAATCATTAAGCACATAAATATTCATGCAAGGATTATAAGTAATAATTAAAATAGTAACTCTAGTATCACAAACATAAATCTAAACAATAATAGTGTCATGAAGACATAAATCTAAAAATCACTTATCTTTGATGGGATTTTATCATCTCTCTCTTGAGCCAACCTTCAAGAATTATTGTCCTCCATTATCCATGTAATAATTTTTCCTTCAAAATTTTAATTTACTTCATCTGCAGCAAGGCTTAATTGAGACTAGCCCATATAGGGTTACACTAAATCTGTCACAAGTGCTAGAACAACTTTTCAAGCCTTTATAGTATCCCAGGATTTCTTCCAAACCCTAACCTCATGATATTCATAAAACCCTAATAACTATATTTCCTAGGGTTTCCTTCAAACCCTAACATTATTTTAGGTCTCCTCCATCTTCTCTTGCTTCCATTAAAGGTGTCTTCTTATGGGTGATCTCAATTAATTTTCTTCAACCCAACTCCAGAACCTTAATTTTTTCTTAGGATATATTGTTATTTTATTTATATAATTGCATTTAATTATATTACTCATTTAATTCATTGAACAACCTTATAACATAATTATATCATATGCAATTATGTATAAATAACAATATCATCAACAATGCAGCGGAACATAAAGGAACAATAGAAAAAAATAATTCACACATAGAGACACCAAGATTGGTTAGGGAAAGCCCCCACAAGGGGAAAACCCTTTCAAATTATTCTTCTTATTATATTTCAATTGAAAGTCTTAGAAAATAAAGATTATAATAATCCAATTATTTATCCACAAGAGTATCCAAAAAAATCAATGAAACAATATCCTGAAGATGAACCCAACAATAATAGTAATCTAAATCATTTTTCACTAGCATGTGGTCAATGGTCATCAATTGATAGAATATGTGGTCTATTGTGGTCAAAATTAAAAATCAAACCTTAGGTTCCAACCGCACAGAGAGAGATATGTGAGTGTAGTTGAAACGCTCTAACAACACACATATTCTTGTGTGCATGTGGTTCCAAACAAAAATTCCCAATGGAAGCCCTGTAGCTGCAAATTAAAACCCTAGATTACATAAGTGAGATTCAGACCCTGCAATTTCAGACATGTACGAACTAATATCCACAAACCACTTCATACATGTGCAATCCAAACCAAATAAATAATAACGATTGATGATCTCCAACTTAGGGTCACTTGACTTGTATTTATATCCATCCTAGGGTGTCTAATTTCCTTTTGTGTCAACCTGTCCTTTTTGTGCATATGTGGGTTTTCATATTAAAATGTATTTTTCTTAACCAAATTTAATCCCTCGAAGGGATAGGAGGGGATTTAATTGATGAGGAAGGCTTTCCAAAGAAGGTAATTTGTCCCTGAGCTGCCAAATTAACATCCTTTACAGATTCCTCAATGGTTTTATTCTTTATTTTAGCAACTCCGTTTTGTTCCATATTATAAGGGATTATCAAATCCCTCTTAATTACAGCCTCTTTGAAAAAGGAAATGAGCTCCTTGGAGGTGTATTCTCCTCCATTATCAAATATCAATATTATGATATTCTTTCCCTTTAATTTTTCGACTTCAGTTTTGAATTCCTAGAACTTGTTAAAAAACTCATTTTTTTCCTTCCTGAAGTAGATCCACGTCTTATGAGAGAAGTGATTTACAACCACCTCCTCCCACATTTACCTAATTTAACTGGTCTACTGGGGTAAACATGTGACGAGAGGATATTATGATATGATTCAACTCCTCATGTACAGTTAAGGAAGTGGAACCAACATAACGAAACCAACTTGACCTTCCACACAGGCTACAAAACCTACAGGAGCCAACCAACCCTTCCTGGTGGAACAACCCATGAGACAACCTTACATTTTACTAATATGGACTCTCATTCACTCCCATAACAATCCATGCATGTGATTGAGGCCTTCCAGTCACTCTCACAACAAGGAATGCTAGCAAATGTGGACTTTTTCAGGTAGTTTTTTGGCAGCAACCACAGATTTTGAGCCACTGTTTCATGTCTTGGTCTCAGGAAACTTCCAAAAACTTCATGAAACTCATAGAAATGATAAATAAAAAATAAATAAGACTAATCATGCAAACATTTGATTAAGGAATTTATGTTACCCCTGCCACCAATGAAATGCATTTCATCAAACATGTCACAAATATGTAATCTACAGGTCATAACAACAAATATGAGCATAGGGGTCACATACTTATCTAAGAATTGATAAGAAGCAGTGGTTCCTTATCAAAATAGTTACATTATCATCTATTATATCAGATATTCGTTTTTCATTCATTTACTAATAAAAATATGATGAGAGCCATACATCAAGTCTGTCATAAAACATACTCATAACAAACATATAAACAACAAAAATAAAAAGGATATATCAAACATAAAAACCACATATGAGCAAGTATATTTACCCATAAATTACAAGATGGAAAAATATATTGTTAACATATGTAAAATGAAACCAGGTCTTAGATTTCCAAGTACCACCTAACCATAAACTAGGTTGAACCAAATATTTCTTTCAACCAGTCACCCCCATGCCATTTTCCGAACATGAATGTGGGATCTCATGGAATAAACAAAACAAAGCCAAGCCAGAGCTTCTAGAGGAAAAACCACCTCAAGCATCAACTAGTGATTTCACCTCGTGGTCAGACATCACTAACCATCTCTAACCATCACCAGATTGGTCTCTACCCAAGTTGTCCAGGGATCGAGAGTGTTTTTTCCAACCAGGGCTTCCAGGACTAGTAACTCAACCCATAATTTTTTTTGTGATTTGAGAGCCTTTGTCCAACTAGAGCTTCCAAGACTAGTAACTCAACCCACCAAGGGCTTCTAGAGCATTTTTCCAACCAAGGATTCTAGGACTAGTAACTCAACCCAAGTTGATAGAGGGCTTCCAGAGCCCTTATCCAACCAAGGCTTCCTGGAACTAATAACTCAACCCACATCCAAAGGAACACAAGAGCCAACCAGGAAAAAAAAGAAAAAAAAAACATAAAATCCACAACACCATGGCTATTCAGGAAATGGAAAAGGTATGAAAAAAAACTGTCAATATAGGAAATCCTCCATGCCAATGATAGATCATAACCAAGAAACCACATGCATATGCCATGGATGCCAAAAATAGCAAGGAAATCATATATGAAACTCAGTACTTGAAAACAAAACTCATTGTAGCCACTGATCCTGATGTCCTCTTGTGATTTCCTACTCTTCCTTTTCCTTCTTTTTCCAAATCCCAAATATTCCATATGCCTCCAAGAGTGCTCCAAGAAAACTCTAAATGTCCAAGAGTATGAAAGAGAGAGCTCCAAAACTGAAATGACAAAAGTCTATCAATTGATCCTCATAAGCCTTTTTATTAATGAGGCCTCTATTTTTTTTCAATTTTCCATTATTTTCCTTCAGGTTTCCTCCTCACATGCAACCTGTGACCTTTCACCTTCCTTTTATCCTATTTTCCATTATTTTCATAATAAATAACCAAAAATTTCATCTTTCCTTTCCAAAGCCTTTTCCATTTCCTTTTCCAATTTCCTTAGCCATAATAAACCAAATGAACACCCACACTAGGATGTTTTTCCCAACATTCAGCTTGGAATACATGTCCCATGACCAAGGTCCTATTTTACCTTTTTTAACTTTATTACATGGATTTTTAACTAGGGTTGTTACAAAACCCTCCCCCTTGGGGGAACACCATCATCGGTGTTCAATGACACCTACAACCAACAAGACTACTGAAATAAAAAAATACTACCCATGGAGATTTATAACTTATATTGATGCAATATTTACAATGATTAACCTACTGAGAAGCAAACCAACATGACTACCATAACAACAGAGAAACCATAACAACATGGAATCCATACCGCTTATTGGAAATTTATAACACAACTCATGGCAGTATTTACATCCATATACATATGTACATATACCAAAAAATATACCAAAAAAATTTGCTCAAGCAACGAATAGAGAAGGATGCATAGCCCACATCTGATCAGCAATATCCCATGTAGCTTCATCAGGACCAAATTGCTTCCATTGCACTTTAGCCTACTCAATTTCTTGGTCCTAGAGCAAGAGCATATTTCTCTACAAAATATATTGAGGCTCTGACTAGAATTATACTTCTGAATCCACCTACAATATATACCATTCAATCACATGATCAACATATTTAAAATACTTCTTAAGTAATGATACATGGAAAACATCATGGACTTTCACTTTCAGAGTTAGTGCAAATCAATAGGCTACTAGTATAATCATTTCAAGAAGCATGAAAGTTCCACAATACCAATGTGCCAACTTGGCACATGACCCAATCCTAAAGGATCTCTTCTTAGGCTTGATGCACAAGTAAACTTGTTCCCCAATTTTAAACTCCTTAAAAAACTTGTTCTTATCTGCATAATTTTTTTGTCTATCATGTCCTACCTTTGGATTCTTCTTGATTTCCTGCATTTCCTATTCCATCTTTGCCAACATGTATGGTACTATTAGCACCCTATTAACTATATCACTCCAAATAATGGGAGTATTGCAACTCCGCCCATAGAGTGCCTTGAATAGACTCATCCTTAGTGACTTCTAATACCCATTGTTGTAAGAAAACACAACCAAAGAAATGTACTCCTCCCATCTCTTATGTTGATGCATCACCTACATCCTCAACACGTCCTCCAATATTATGTTGACCCTCTCTGTATGTCCATCTGTTTGTGAATGATAAGATTTTTTGAAGGAAAACTCTATACCTAAGCCTACAAATAACTCTTTCCAAAACCTAGAAGTGAACATGGTATCCATGTATGACACAATGTTCTTTGAAACACCATGAAACCTCACCAAATATCTGATGAATATGTGTGCCACATCACTAGCTAAATACACAGACTTCACTCAAATGAAGTGCACTACCTTTAGTAACATGTACACCACAACCATGATAGAATCATGATGTCTAGATGTCTTTTGGGTGCAGGAATTGCAGTTAAGCAGACTCTTTCAACACTTAATTGTCAACCTGGGGGTTTCGTAAAACTTAGAGGTGAAGCATATGAAATACTAGAAACGATATAAATTTTTCCTAAATTTTTTCCTGCTTCCTTAATTACAATCTTGCAGAATCGAAAAGAAAGATCACATGGAAAATAACACCAAGGAAATTATAATGCTGGAATATGAAAGAAAGTATTTTGCAGAGAAATAAATAAAAGGAACTTTAAAACTTTTGTGAACAATCATGATTGATGGAATGAATATCTATGTTTATCTTCAGTATAGTTGCATGACAGATTGATAATTGGACCCTTGAAGATTTTGTCTTCCTTAAAGATCTTCCTTCCTGCACTAAACTATTATTCATGTACTTTAGCAATGTTCTTGCAGCAGTACTGGAATAAATTTTATATGCTGGAAGTATATTCTATACTTGTACTGACTATTTTAATCCTCATGCAGGGGCTCTAAGTCTTAGGACTAGAGCACTATGTTCTTGTATCAAGATACTTATTCATGTATTGGAACAGAGATTCCTGCACCAAGTTTTCAAATTACTTTCAGAAAAGAATAAAGAGCGTGTTAACTAAGAAAAGAATTTGCAAATGTGAACAGAACTCTGAAATAACTTCTACAAGAATAAATATGATTCGACCAAAATTAATCTTAAAACAAGAATTAACTTTGAAAGTCAAATAAAACCTTTCTTCAAACAAGGAACTCTTTCATGTAATTAAATAAATCATTTAATTGTGATAGCAGGCTTGTTCCTATGATGGTTACTCATATGGATCAGATCTGTTTTTTAATCTTTTTAATTTGAAACTTTCATTTGATAATTTAATAAAAAATTCAATCCTTTCCTTGAAAGTGTTATGTGCAGGCACAGATCCTTACTTTATAACAATTTTTATTCCTCATTCATCAAAGCACCATTAATTCTTAAGTTTAAACTCTTAATATTAAAAATACTTTTGTCTAGAAATAAACACTCTCTTGCAGAAATGCATCAAGATATTATGATGGAATAAAAAATAAAAAAAATTGTTGGAATGAACCAAATGAATCGACTTGAAAAACTGAAAATGCACTAGTACAGGAAATATGCTTGCATGATTCGCAGAAATAAATTGAGCTTCGAAAAGGAAAAATTATACAAGTTAAAATCAAACTTAGTTAAGCATGCACACAACGGATCTATCACATAATAACTGCAAATGAAATCAAACCTGTACTTGCAAAATAATTGAAATAATTAATTAATTCATGATTTTCATTCAAACGAAATTAACACACCTTTAACGAGAGGGAAAACGAGTTGGGTTGGTTGGGCCCTAGCCAACCAGCTCGTTTCCCTGTTAAAAAACCTGGAAACTCAGCCTTTCAACAACACATCATCATAAAATTGAAACGTAGAATTGAAAAAACATGGCACAATCCCTTTGTATTATATTTTGAATAAGAAAATTTAAATTATGAGGTCGAATCCAACCTAGAACGAGAGCGATACCAGCAAAATTACAATCACCAAAATCACAATTGCATTGCTATCGCTAGCTACGTCCTATCTAAATTCTACATTCTATACAACCCTTTAGACCTGCGACGGTAAAAAATTACAATAACATTACAAACTAAGCCTTTATCCTGTAAAAAAATACTAATATAATCATTCGGTCGACGTCCTCATATCCATCGTCTTGCTGATTTATCTTTGCTTTGATCCTAACTTGACATGACTGATTCTAAAAGAGATATCCATGTTAGGTATTGAGTTGTCACAAGAGTGTAGGAACTTCCAACAGTGTAGTAATCCTACCTACACTCGACCATACTAACGAAATGATTAATATGTTGCTTACCAAATACTTTTAGGAAAGAAAATATCAGCTGAAAGGTTACCCTGGATACCAAGTTCCTGTGTTTTGATATCGTTAAGGGATTTAGTACCCTGTACTTCAATATCACCAAAGGTCTCAGTACCCTACACATCCATCTTACGAGGGTTTTCAGTACCTTACACTTCAAAAATATCAAGGGCTTCAATACCCTGCACTTCAAAATTATTGAGGGCTTCAGTACCCTACACTTCAAAATTATCGAGGGATTCAGTACCCTGCACCTCGTCGTCCATCTGACCCACTTTCAAATTTTCTTGTACTTTCACTGGGTTTCGACATCATTTTTATTTTTCTTCATCTTTCCTAGGAAGACCAACAAGGGTGTGTTGTCTTCCTCCTCTGTAAAGCCTTCATTGACCACTGTATGGTCTGCCACCTTAGCAAGGATCGAGAGGTTGTTGTCACCTGGTGAAGTAGGCGATGAGTCACCTAGTTGAATCGGGGAGGTCGATTGAATGTGACCCATCCTTGAAGAGGCAGTCCTCTTCTTGGCCAAACTCCTGGTTATTATTTTTGATGAGGATGGGGTTTCCACGATAGGTCTCTGCTCTTCTTCCTACACCAGCTTATCTTTTCTCTTAGTATAAGTAGGGCGTGGGGTTAGGATTTTAGTTTTTCCCTTCCTCCTTTCATTCTTCTTCTTGGATGAATTTTGTGCACCTCATCCTTAAAATTCCTTAAAAAATCCTTTCCAGGTCACATTTTTTACCTCTAACTCCTTTTTAACTAAAATCATGATCAGCCTGTGGTGGTATAAATTGCATGCAACCTGGCTTGAATTCCCCTTCTAAATGCCTTTCAACATTTTCTCCTAGCTCCTGAGCATATAATAGGGAAAATTAATGAGCTTACTCAACTCAAAATGTAACAAAATTTGTATGTGATACAGGAAGGTTATTGAATAATGACCCTCGCAAGTGAGTAATTTCTGTAATATGTATATCAGGTCCTTCCATTTCCCGAGCATAGAGTTACGTTGGAGACATTTCTTCCAGTCCACCTTTTGCTTTTGGTTCACCAAGAACTGATGCCACAACTTATTCTCAATATTTTCCTTCTTAAATCCATGCTCTCCCACTACTGCTAAGCCCGTGGCCTGAGATATGGACTCCTTATTGACCTCGAATTCCAACGAACCCACCTTGACTCGGCTTCCATCAAAATTATAAGTGAACTATAGCGCCATGGCTAAGTATAATCCATCAAATGTTTGCAGAAATGGGAGGAACCCAGATTCCTACAATATTGTAAGATTGTTCCTGTACTCGGCCGTTTTCTCCATCTCCTTCACAGACCATGGTTTGATCCTAAAAGGCACCATTTCTCCATTTTAATTCACTTGATCTCTGTCTAAAACCTTAGAAGGATTTTAAAAAAAATAATGCAAAGGCTTTGTCAAAATATTTTGTGATAGCCAAGTTATCCATCTGCCACTATATTGGCCACCTTCCAATGGTCATGCTCCATCATTAAGATTACACCCTTGGGATGGATGCAACATGAATTGGTTCAAGTACATGCAGGAAATGATTTTTGGTAAAGGGCAGAGGTTAAGATAGTTATTCGATGTAATGGTAATGCTCGGTCGGATATGAGGTAAGACCATCATTAATAGGTGATGAGGTTTTTTTCAAAAAAAGGTAAGTATTGGATTTCGGACAAATTGTACCATCCCACAATCACTCCATGATCTCACATAAGGTGTACATGGTACTCATTAAAAAATAAGATTTCATAGCCTAAAATATCTTTGTACTTAAACGATTTATTCCTAATTTAGTAAATGATAAAATAAAGTTTAACCATGATAAAATATATTGAATGCCATGGTCTAAAGGTGGTGTAGTCATTCTACTTGTAAAATACTTTTACAAAAAAAAATAATATTTTCAATACACATTCTTGCACTAGGTATTCCTACGCTGTATAAAACATTCTTGCATTTAAGACCATTGTAACTGCACCAGAACATGTGTTTTCATATTTGGTCATGCTTAGCAGTGCAGATTCCTACACTGAACATGCCTACACTTGAACGATCCTGCACTTGAACGATCTTGTATTGAACATGCCTGCACTGAACACACATTCCTACATTAGGGATATTTGTAGCATATCTGAGGATAGAAATGGAACCAAAAAAAAATCTGATAGAGTATAATTTAGAGGTTGGATTTAAAAAAAAATTTGAATATACAAGGGAATTTTTATTCGCCATTCTTTGGTGTTGATGTATGCCTTCTAATCTGACTTGTGATTTCACATCAGATCTTGCAATATGATCCATGAGGGAGAAAATAATTTGGAAAAGGGGTACATTTTTAGAATGGGAAGGAAATTAAAATAGGGAATTCAAGAGTGAAACCACCAAGAGGGCCATAATGAAAAATGGATTTGGGAAAAAAAAATTAGGGGAAAAGAGGGAAATATGAAATCGGATAGGGAAAGTTTCTTTTGAAGAAAGGGATGGTAAATCACGGGATTAAAGAAGAAAAATAGAGGTAAATTTATGAAATTCAAATAGAATAAGGGAAAAAATTTACCTTGAAAATCTGTCTAAGTAGTGTTGAATCCAAAATAAATGTAGCAGGAATTGAGCATTGCTTGTATAAAAATTTTCGTGTCGGCTATCCCAAACTTGGATAAGGGCTCGGTTCCTCTACTAAAAACCTCCTTCTTCTTGGTGACAATTAGCACATAAAAAGATCAAGCAACATTCCCATTTTATTGAAATTTGATCTCCCTAGCAGCATGTTGGTTTTCAAGCTCATCCTTCTGTGATTATGTCAATAAACTGATTTTCACGACGACAAGAAAATAGTTTTCTCTTTTTTTCTTTTTATTTTTGTTTTTTAATTTTTTAATTTTTTTTCTTTTTAATTTTAGGAAAAGAAAGAAACAAGTTTGCAATATGTTGGCATATCCACCTACCATCTCTTCTCTGGATTTTTGTTGTATTTGCTGCATAAAATCTTCCTTTGGGAGAGGCTGAAAATATACCTTCAGTGTATGCCCATTCACAAGGAATATTGAATCTCGCCCATCAATAGTTTTGATCTCTACCGCTCCATTTTCAAAACTTTTAACCACTTCATAAGGTCTGATCTAGCATGGGTATAATTTCCCTTTGAAATGTTAAATATAGAATCATAAAGGAGCACCCAATCACCTGGTTGGAAATTATTTTTCTTGATAGACTTGTCATGCCACTTCTTGCGTTGTTGTTGAACCAATATATTCTATTGGACAACATCCCTTCTAAATTCATCTAAATCATTCAATTGTAGTAGACGTTTTTTTTGTGCCTCTAAGAGATATAGTCCCAACGGAACTGTAGTTGGGAAGGTCTTGATATGGAACTCTATCATCAAAAGTACTTGTTTCCTATATACCAGCTCATATGGTGTATGTCCCATGTTTTTCCTCCAAGTGGTTCTATATTACCCCAAGGCTTCTGGAAATCTGCTAGCCCAATCCTTTCTATGCATTTTCATTGTTTTGGTGAGGATGGAATCGATTACCTTATTTATAGATTCCACCTGGCCATTTACTTGCAGGTGATATGGTGTAGATTTCCTATGCCGAATTTTTTATTAATCCATTACACCCTTAGGGAAAATTTTAAGGATGGAAGTTTATTTTAAAGTTTAGCAACCTTAGTGAATCTTACTAGTCCCTAATATCCAAATTTTAAAATTTTTTATGATAATTTTGTAAAAATATTAAGATTTATAATTATTTTATATTATACAATATATAATATTGGCGATTTTTAAGGTAGAACAATTTTATACTATAAAATTTGGGTGAATTCAATTTTATAAAAATGGAAATTGGAAAATATTTTTTTTGGAAAAAGCATGGAATATTAGCCCACCTGTGAATATCAGCCCCTAAAACTATCCATACCATATTAGAAATAAATTGTGGCCCATTGTCAGAAAAAATTCTCTAGGCACACCAAATCTAGTAAAGATCTGAGTAAATAAAAAGTCTACAACAACTCTTTCATTAGAAAAATAAACAGCTTTAGCTTCTACCCATTTTGTAACAAAATTTTTACAAACCAATATATGAGTTTTATTTAAGACGTCAAATTTATGGGTCCCAAAAAATCAATAGCCCATTTTTCAAAGGGCTCAATCATAACCTGGGGACATAAAGGCATTTCAGTGGCTTGGTTTGGTTGGCCCATTCACTGACATATATCACATTGCTTGACATATTGTTTGGCATCCTTAAACAAGGAAGTGTTTAGATTAAACAAGATGATGAGCTTAGTGGGCCCGCAGGCTATTTTTCGTGCAAGTCTATTTTTAGACATGGTGATCATATTTTAGAAGTTATAGGATGCTATTTGTGGATGGTTGATCAAGTTGGAAAAATAGATGAAATTCTATTTTTAAAATATTGGGCGAATTCTATTTATAGATCTTCGATCTAAAAATAGAAGTGTCGATTATTATTAGCTCTTAATAATAATCTGACAATAAACAACAAATTATTCTCTTGGAGCACTTTATTTCAATGAACAGACTTGGAAAATCAGTGGGGTGAAGGAATTACACAATTCATAGGGTTTACTGGTGGTTCATGCATGGAGGACTCAGTTAGAACTAAAGTGGAAAAGTTATGATAGAGTTGGACGAGTAGTTCATGGAGTTGTTATTCATTTTAACTCAATTATTGGAGTTAAACTCAGTTGAGCTAGTTGTATCTAGTCTAACTGAATGATACACTAGTAAGAGTGGAGTGAATTAATTAGTTAATTAATTCACAAATAATAACTCATTAATCAACTAAACAATACAACAGTTAACTACAGTGCATGTCAGTTCCAGTGGAGACCCAGTGGAGAGATATGTGAAAGGGTAAGATGGACTATCTGTTGTGACTATAATGATGCATTGATTGCACCACACACACATTGGAGTTGCCAATGATTATTGCACAGTCAAGGAAAGGATAATTTTAATTCATTCTAAGCTATTATTTAGCAGGGATTGCGCAGTGGAGGCAGGCTAGCAGGTGGTAAGAAATCGGTGCATGGATTTGCATATTTATTTTGATTAGTGTGTGATGATTGATTGTACTGAGAGCTTGATGTACTAAGCTTTGTATGAGATTGTTACATGATCTCCATGATACATAATATATGATAGTTATGGTTTTTAGCTTTAGGCTTTCCCATTAAACAACTGTGTTATGTGCGATTGTTTTTATTTCTTCATGTGTTGGCAATTGATTTTAATTTCTGCACAATATTAACAGTGGAAGGATTCTATATTTAGCAAGAAGATAAAATATTGTTAGATCAGGAGAATATGGATATATACATGCATATTTTATATAATTTATACATGTTATCAGAGCAGTTTTAATTCTTGAAGATTGCAATTGTGAAGAATTGTTGAGTTTGTGCTGGTTTCAATTCGAATTTGCTATGGAAAATTCTTGGTGCAGAAGTTGAGTATACATTGAAATGTATTTCAATGGGTTGTGATTGGATTATGCCATTAATGGGAGCTCAAATTACATATCCTGGAAGGATAGGATGGAGGCAGTACTGGAGGATAATGGACTGAAGGAGTTCATTGATAGCGATGTTCCTAAGCCGGGATCTAGCGATGCTGCATTACTTGACGCATGGAAAAAGAAGATAGCAAAGATAAGAAGAATTATGTTGGAAGGTGTGAAGGACCATATTGTGTCCAGCCTTCATGAGAAAGCCACTCCATTATTAATGTGGAAGGCTATGATAGATTTTTTCCAAAGCAGCAGCGACCAGAGGAAGTTGGCACTGAAAGACAAGCTCAGAAAAATAAAAATGGAGAAGGGTGATAGTATTCCAAAATATCTCATGAAATTTTTCCACTATAGGGATGAACTGGCAAGTGTGGGGATTACTGTTTATGATAAATACTTGGTGAACTTGGCTCTCCTTGGGCTTCCGAAGAGTTGGCATAGCTACGAAGACTCTCTCAATGGACGGGAGAAATTGTCGAGATGGGAGTGACTTTGATCGGATCTTGTGTAGGAGGAGATAAGGCGAGGTACCAGGGATGACTCTTCATAGAGGAATGAAGATGAAGAGAATTGTGCTTTGGTTGCCAAAGCAAGGAAATGGAAGGGGAAGAAATTTCATTCAAAATCCGATGCTAAAGGAAAGAAGCAGGATTTGTCAAAAGTGAAGTGTTTTCACTATCACGAACAAAAGCATTTCGCCACTAACTGCCCACAGAAGAAGAAGAACAAGAAGGTTGCTGGAGCTACAGCTGGAGAGGCCTTAGCCTCGCAATTTGAAATTTATTTCTCTTTGATCGCATGCTTGGTTTCAAGCTATATGGGATCGGTGTGGTATCTTGATAGTGGCGCATCTTTCCATATGATGGGAGACAAGGAGTTGTTTAGTGACTTGGAGGAGAAGGATCTTCAAATGCATATAAAGATGGGCGACGATGGTCGATATAGTGCGACTAGCATTGGGACGATTACCTTTGAGAGGGAGTTTGGTAATCCATTCTTGTTGAAATATGTTATGCATGTACCAGGTCTGAAGAAAAACTTGGTCTCGGTTGCAATGTTGGAAGACAAAGGTTATGACGTTGTTTTTAGCGATGGAAAATTTTTCCCGCGACATAAAACAATGGGTCAAACCAAGTATATATGGATTTGAGTTAAGAATATTTACAAGCTAGAGGTAGATGGCTGTGCTGCAATGGTGGGCAAAGCAGAAGAAGTGGTGAGCCGGGATAAGGGCGAATTATGGCACAGGAATTGGACCATCTTCACCATGGCGCTTTGAAGATTTCGCAGCAGATTTATACTAGACTTCCCAAGGGTACTCTTGTGCATTTAGATTAGTGAAAGGGATGTACTATGGGTAAGTTTGTGAAGACCACCTTTCATGAGAAGGAGAGCCATGCTTTGGTGATCCTGGAGAGAATTCACACAGACGTGTGTGGACCTTTCTCGGTTGCTTCAATAGAAAAACACAGGTATTATGTTATATTTGTTGATGAATATTCTCATAGATGTTGGATCTTCTTCATGCAGAAGAAGAGCGAAACATTCTCAAAGTTTTGTGAGTTTAAAGCATTGCTGGAGAAGGAGTCGGGGAAGCAAGTGAAATATTTATGGAGCGATAATGGTGGTGAATACATCTCGGGTGAATTCAAATACTTTTGTAGCAAAGAAGGAATTCGAAGAGAACTCATAATGCCTCATAACCCAAAACAGAATGGGGTCACGGAGAAGAATAATGGAACAATCGTGGGTGCTGCACGAGCGATGCTGCATGACCAGGGCCTACCGATGCACTTGTGAGCGGAAGCATGCAACACTGCGGTTTATGTGCAAAACCGTTGTCCTCATAGAGTACTTGGCATGAGTACACCTGAAGATGCTTTTACTGGTAAGAATCCTGATATTTCTCATTTGAATATTTTTGGCTCATCTGTTTACATTCATGTGACAAAGGATGCCAGGAAGAAGCTGGAGCCGACTGCAGAAGTTGGGATATTTGTGGGGTACACAGAAACACCCCATAATTATCATGTGTATTTTCCAGAAAGTCGAATGACTTTGGTGCGACAGGATATAAAATTCAATGTGGTGAAAGCCATGAAGTTGTTGCTTGAGAGGGATCTACACTTGCATGTAGAGGAGGAACTTCTTGTTCCCAAAGATGAGCCTCTAGATGTGGATTAGCCACAGGAGGATATTCATGAGTGGAGGAGTCCACTCATGTAGAACCAAACATTAGATAAGGAAGAAAGCGGGCCACATAAGCTGAGATACTGAAGCTTGATGCGGCACAGAATGTAGGAGTCCCTACATCATAGTGCAGACAGAGACAGTCACCTGACCGATTTACTGGATACATGGCTCTGATGAGCAAGTGTATTGTGACAGAGCCATCTTATTTTGAAGAAGTAGTGTAGGAGCCCACATGGGTAGATGCCATGGTGGAGGAGTATGACTCCATTGTCAGAAACAGTGCTTGCGATATTGTTCCAAGGATGGTGGGAAAATCAGTTGTAGGACCAAGATGGATCTACAAGGTAAAGCAAGCTGTTGATGGGAGCATCGAGAATTATAAGGCAAGATTTGTTGTCTGGGGCTTCTCATATATCGAGGGGATTAATTATGAAGAAACCTTTCCACTTGTCACACAGTATTCTTCCATAAGGACCATCCTTTCTGTCTCAGCGCAGATGGGTTGGCACATTCATCAGATGGATGTGAAGATTGTGTTCCTTAATGGGATCATTGAGGAAGAAGTGTACATTGAGAATCCTAAAGGATTTGAGATCTTCAGCAGTGAGTCGCATGTGTGCAGGCTCAAAAGAGCGTTGTATGGGCTGAAGCAAGCACCACGTGCTTGGTACACTCAGATCGACAACTATTTCACTGGACTTGGTTTCACCAAGAGTGAGGCGGATGCAAAACTATACCAAATTATGGTGTAGGGTAAGATTTTAATCGTTGTTCTTTATGTTGATGATTTAATACTAATGGGTGATGAGAAGTTGATAAAATCATGCAAGGCAGATCTTGTAAAGGAGTTTGAGATGAAGGATTTGGGCCTCCTTCATTATTTCCTTGGATTGGAAATATGGCAGCAGGAAGGTGAATTTTTTGTGTCTCAAGGCAAGTATGCTCAGGAGATACTTGAGAAGTTTCACATGCAATGCTGCAAGCCTATTGAAACTCCTCTTCCAAGAAATTGGAGGAAAGAGGATGCTACATCGACAGAGGTAGTGGATGCCACTGTTTATCGATAGCTAGTGGGTTCGCTCATGTATTTAGTTAATACAAGTCCGGACATATGCTATGCAATGAACCAACTTTCACAAGCAATGGTTAAGCCTACCAAGATCTTTTGGAAGGCAGGGAAGCATGTCCTGAGATATCTTAGGGGCACATATGAGTATGGTTTATGGTACAGAAAGAAGGATGAGGTGAATTTGCATGGCTTCAAGGATGCAGAATGGGCAAGCATCCCAACAGACAGAAAGAGCACATCAGGAGGGATTTTCAGTATCAGATCTACGACAGTTTCTTGGTACATCAGGAAAAAAATATCCGTGGCACTTAGTTCAATGGAAGAAGAATACATGGCAGCAAGTCAAGCTGCATGTGAGGCTATCTGGATGAGGAAGATCCTGTTTGGTTTGTTCGGTTCACATTTAGATCCTATAGTGATACATTGTGATAATCAGAGTTGCATTAAACTCTTGATTAATCACGTGTTTCACAATAAATATAAAAATATTGATATCCAGTATCATCATATCAGAGATTGTGTGCAGTGGAATATCATGTTGCTTCAGTACACTCCTACAGAAGATCAGGATGCAGATATTCTGACGAAGGCACTCACCAGGAGAAAATTCGAATACCATAGAGGCAGGATCAGGGTGAAGGGTAATCCTTATATTTTTGAGAGGGAGTGTTGAGATTCAAAAATATGATGAGCTTAGTGAAAAGAGTCGCCTTCACTAAGTGGGCCCGCAGGATATTTTTGGCGTAAGTCTATTTTTAGACTATGTCTATTTTTAGACATGGTGATCATATTTCAGAAGTTGCAGGATGTTATTTGTGGATGGTTGATCAAGTTGGAAAAATATATGAAATTATATTTTTAAAATATTGGGCGAAGTCTATTTACAGATCGTCGATCTAAAAATAGAAGTGTCGATTATTATTAGCTCTTAATAATAATCCAACAATAAACAACAACTTATTCTCTTGGAGAAATTTATTTCAGTGAATAGATTTGGAAAATCAGTGGGCTAAAGGAATTACACAATTCCTAGGGTTTACTAGTGGTTCATGCATGGAGGACTCAATTAGAACTGAAGTGGCAAAGTTATGACAGAGCTAGAAGAGTAGTTCATGGAGTTGTTATTCAGTTTAATTCAATTATTGGAGTTAAATTTAGTTGAGCTACTTGTATCTAGTCTAACTGAATGATAAACTAGTGAGAGTGGAGTGAATTAATTAGCTAATTAATTCACAAATAATAACTCATTAATCAACTGAACAATACAACAGTTACCTATAGTGCATGTCAGTTCCAGTGGAGACCCAGTGGAGAGATAAGTGAAAGGGCAAGATGGACTATCTGTTGTGACTATAGTGATGCATTGATTGCACCATAGACACATTGGAGTTGCCAATGAGGATTGTGCAGTCAAGGCAAGGGTAATTCAAATTTATTTTAAGCTATTATTCAGCAGGGATTGCACAATGGAGGTAGGCTAGCAGGTGGCAAGAAATCGGTGCATGGATTTGCAGATTTCTTCTAATTAGTGTGTGACTATTGATTGTACTAAGAGCTTGATGTACTAATCTTTGTATGAGATTATTACATGATATCCATGATACATAATATATTATAGTTGGGGTTTTTAGCTTCAAGATTTCCCGTTAAACAACTGTGTTATGTGCGATTGTTTTTATTGCTTCATGTGTTTGCAATTGATTTTAATTTCTGCAGAATATTAACAGTGAAAGGATTCTATATTTAGCAAGAAGATAAAATATTGCTAGATCAGGAGGATATATACATGCATCTTGTATATAATTTCTACAGGAAGGCCAAAAAAAGCCATCTCGTAAAATCTTATATGCAGTTATTTTATCAACGAAATGACCTCCGCAAGGTTATTCATGAGAATATTTCAAGATTTCAAACACTTCATCCTCTCTTACACATCTATGGATAATAAGATCTGGTCCGATGTAAAATAGGTCTCCTTGAACCCAAGAATATGCAACACTTTTCATTATGATATTTCGCTTTTCATGAGCGGATAAGTAAGGTGGGGTTTTTCCGGTGACTAAATAATTAGCTATGTTAGCAAACCATAGGGATTTTGTTGAAACAACAAAAATATGTTTGTCAGGGAAATAATTATCAACGAGAATTACTTCATCGGGATTATTTAATCTAGAATGATAATCAGCAACAACAATAGACTTTCCTGGTCTCTCAACAATAGTAACATTAAATTCCTGAAGCAAAAGTAACCACCTAGTCACTCTACCGCTAGTAAATGGATTATTCATCAAATATATTATTACAGACTGATCAGTATGCACAAAGACTTCATATCATGTTATATAGTGTTTGAATTTATTAATAGCAAAAATGACAGCTAAAAACTCTTTCTCAGTCACAGTGTAATTCAATTCAACATGTGACAAGTTTTTACTAGGTGAAATAGATAGCATAGGATTGTTTTTTTTCTTCTTGTCCTAAATTTGTGCCAATGGAAGTGTCTGAGGCATCAGAGGAAATATGAAATAGAAGGGACCAGTTAGGTCCTCTCAAAATGGGTGCATGTACTAAATTTTCCTTTAAGGTATCAAAAGACTGTTGGCAAGTTGTGGACCAATAAAAATCAGTGTCCTTAGCTAATAATCATAAAAGGGGGGTGGCTATGCTAGAAAATTTCTCAATGAATCTCCTATAGTAGCCTGCATTTTCTAGTAATCCTCTCACTTCCCTCTGTGTTTTGGGTGCAGGAAGACACAAAATAACCTCTATCTTAGCTGGGTCAACCTGAAAACCTTTGTCATATATGAGGTGGCCAAGAAATACTCTTCCTTTGCACATTGATATACACTTTTTGTCACTCAAAGCAATGTGAGCTTCTTGGAAACAAGAAATAATTTTTTCTAGATTTTTTAGGGCTTCAGAAAATGAATCACCAAATAACAAAAAGTCATCCATATAGATTTCCACACACTCAAGGTCAGCAAAAATAGCCAAAATTTCCCTTTGAAAGGTGGTTGGGGCATTACACAACCCAAATGGAAGCACTCGGTATGAAAATGTCCCCCATGGCATGTAAATGTGGTTTTATATTGATCCTTGAGTGCGATTTATATCTAGTTATAACCACTAAAGCCATCTAAAAAAAAGTACCTTTTTTTTTCGGAAAAGGTATCGAACACCTGATCGATGAAAGGAAGGGGAAAGTAATCCTTGAGAGTGGCATTGTTCAGTTTTTTATAATAAATTCAAATGCACCATCTCTCATCTTTCTTTGGGACTAACACCAATGGAGAGACCCACTCGCTATCGGATATAGGATAGATAAAATCAACATCTAAGAGTTTTTGCAGTTCTTCCTTCACAATTTCTCTTAGATTTGGGTTCATGCACCTTTAGGGTTGTCAGAAAAGACAGGCTCCCTCCTGAATATAAATGTTATGAGCACATGTTTCAAGAGAGATGCCTTTCATGTATTCATATCCCCATGCAAAGGCATCAAGATGGTATTGCAACAATTTTACAAGTTTCTCTTGTTGGGATGCATCCAGATCTGAGCTAATATGTAAATATTTGTCTAGACTAATCTCAACAAGAGTGGTTTCTGGCTTGAGAGTACAAATAGGTGCTACCAGAGACTACGATGGGGAAGGTTTGGAATCATGACTTTCTCGAAAATCCAAACTAAATATCTGATGTAATGAATCAAAATTAGGCATGGTATCTAGATTGTTTAAGAAGTCTCATATATCACCCTCCTAATTTGACTCAGTATAATGATGTACCATCGAAATTGATTGAGTCTCCTCATCACTACTGTAATCTAGTCATAAGGTATCTCGGAGCTCTTGGATAGATCTAGCAGGTGGATATAAGGTGACTTTCTTCCTAGAATCTCCATGGGAAATGTACATGTCACCAGAACAACATCCAATGTAAGCATCAACAGAAGCAAGCCAAGGTCGTCCCAATATTAATGGATGTCCTCCCATATGATTCTTTGGATGAGGTGCAATGAAGTCTGTGGGATATACTCAAGAGTCTATCAAAACAACCACATCGTCCAATACTCCCTACAGCTTGATTTTAGATCTGTCTGCCAAATCAAGCACAGTAGTAGGACGAATGTGGACCAACCCAAGTCAGTCCACATTAATGGCTACCCCTAGGTCTATAACATTAATGTCTACCCCTAGGTCTATAAGCACATTGGAGGAAATTACATCACCTATATTGTGAAACCAACTCCAAAAATAGAAGAAATGAGATATCAATGCCTTAGAAATAAGCCACTTCTAGGGGGCAACCTCCAATACATTACATGAATGAACAATTCTTGGATGATAGAAATGAAAAAACCTCCTTTCTATATATAGGAATCCATGGGGCCACAATTTAATCCTAGTGGGGCCACAATGTAATCCTAGCCGACCTAACAATAATAATGTAAGGGCATAATAATAACAATATGGGGGTTACAGGGGTACAAAAATAACAATAAGGGGGGCCACACTAACATAATAAGGGACTACACTATTAATATAGGGACTTAACATGCCCCTCTCCTTCAAACAAGTGTTGTCCTCAACGCTTGATTATTTCTCGATGATTTTGTATAAAATTATCATCCTCCAATGTGGAATATTCTCCAGGAAAGTTCTTCCACTTGCTGAGATACTCTGAAATTGATCGTACTTATCGATTTCTTGTTTCTGTGACTGCTTCGGAACTTATTTCAATGTGATGTTGATCTTCCTATTATTTCATTAGATTCTGTACCAAAGTTAGGTTATCCTTTGAGAGTTGGAGAACTTGTTGTTGATGCTCGATGTGATCTTCCACTAATTTATCATCCATATTAGCTATTATTTGATCCTTCAAACCATCCAACTTAGCCTCCATTTTTGCTTTTAAACCATCTATGTCATCTTTGGTTTCTCTTCGTAAGATCGAAATTTGTTGCACTTGGTACCATAATTTTGATATCTCATACTGCAATTCCTCCTCTTCATGCGTCATAGTATAGATTTTTGAGGGCTTAATGGGTATGGAATTATTTTTTGGAGGCATTATAGAACCAAATACTGATAAAAATTCTAAAATATTCCCTTGGAATCACTTCAAACTGCTTTTTCAAACATACGTTATGCAATTTTAAAAACCAAACACACATGTTTTTCTTGCTTTTGAGGAGCTTGATATTGAAACTGAATTATCTCTGTGATTTTGGATCTATAATATATGAAATTTAGCCCTAAGGTAGCCCTCTGAATCCTCTTTCGAATGCCCCTAGGTTTTACCTGATTTGGATTCTTCAAGGCAAATTTATGTCCAATCTCCCACAATGACCTAATTATGGACTTGTTCAGTAGAGCGAACTTGTACGACTTGCCACATGTCACTATTTTCTCCTTCGGCTCTGAAATTATTATAGAAAAAACAAAATTTTGTGTAATTATGGCCACTTTTTACAGAAACCAAATCTGATGCTTAGAGAGAGAGTTATGATGTTTTTCCCACGGTCACCTCTTTGATATGAAATTCAGGAGCCTAAAACAATCCTAACTTCCACAGATCCTATCTCCCAAAATATTGTGAACCAAGAACTGAAATTTTTACAGGAGGTTCCTCCGGATTTCAGATTCGCTCTATGAAACTTTTATCTTCTGAGACTTCGCAGAAAAAAGTTATAGCAAAAATTCCGCGATGACCTATTTAGGTGAAATTCAGGAGCCTGCGAAAAGCCCTAACTTCCATAGATCATATCTCCAAAAATGTTGTGAACCAAGATCTAAAATTTTGTGATGATGTTACAGAGTATTTCAGCTTCTCACTATAAAAATTTCAGGTTCTGAACCTTTGTAGAAGAAATTTATAGCAAAAATTCCACAATAACATGTTTGGAGAAACGAAACCCTAGAATCCAAAGCTCTGATACCAAATGTTGTGAAACCAACTCCAAAAATAGAAGAAAAGAGATATCAACGCCTTAGAAATAAGCCACTTCGAGGGGGAAATCTCCAATACATTAAATGAATGAAAAATTCTTGAATGATACAAATGACAAAACCTCCTTTCTATATATAGGAGTCCATGGGGCCACAATGTAATCCTAGCCGACCTAACAATAATAATGTAAGGGAACAATAATAACAATATGGGGGTTACAGGGGTACAACAATAACAATAAGGGGGGTACACTAACATAATAAGGGACTACACTATTAACATAGGGACTGAACAGAATCCTTCAGACCCGATCCTTTCTCCTAGTGGCATTTGAATACCTATAGGTTATCAAGAGACCACAAAAAATGTGATCCAATACAAAGCATACATTGAACATCAATTACCTAAAATATCAAGGAGCATTAGGCTACTTGAATGAATATTCAAACAAATATAGAAAGAGAAACACCATATGTATTATTGATAATATAAAAGAGGAAGCTTACAACCATGGCCTTGATGTTGGAGGTTGTTTTTTCAATTTAATGGTCTTAAATTGATTACATAAATTATAGATCAGAGTTAGTAAACTTGTGAAGTGCAAGTGCACAATATATGCTAGAAGCCTCTTTTATTCATTTAGTTTATTGGTGTGATGATTGGATTTGTATAGATTACTTCTAAGGATGTTTTTATTCTTATGTTCCTAAAGAAATTTATAAATTTAAATTACAACAAGTTCTAAAAATCAACATGCTTTCTACTATGTAGAAACTGAAACAAAATTTCTCCATCTTATGAAGAAATCTTAACTAATTTATTTGTTAGCCTCTAAAATTTCTTATTCTCTAACAGTCTTGTGCATGAAGATAAAATTGAATTCTAGAAAAGTTAATTTATACATTTTTATGTTTTTGAAATGAAATGTTATGGCAATGAAACTTGTAAATAAATCACTATAGCTCTTGAAAATAAATCACTTATGAACAGAAAATAACACACTCATACACTGAAAGGAAATCACTCAATCATTATTGTTTTTGAAAATAAATCACTCATGCTCTTGAAATAAAGCACTCATGAACTTGTAAAACTACTCTAAAATTAATCACTGCTGCTTTAGAAGTAAAACTATGAATCCTCTACAATTTGACAATTCAAAAAGAAAGATGGATGAATCTACATCAAATGATAAAATAAGACTTATGAAAGCATCTACATCAAATAACAAAATGGAATTCTAGAAACAACTACAAAAAATGAAAAATTGGAATTTTGAAAACAACTACGACAAATGAAAAATTGGAATTTTGAATACATCAAATGATAAAATGAAAACATGAAAGCAAATACATTAAAAACATAAAATGTAGAACCTTCACTGTTTGCAAGGGCCCTCCACAGTGATCTGGATTTTATGCAGGAGGGCAACAGAATACAGATATAACCATAAGCACAGAGATGCAGCGAAAATAATGCTTCATTTTAATAATAAAAGAATGACTGAATAAGCTTACAAGCATAATGGAAACAAGCTAGGGCACTGGTAGCGTATCTCTGAGAAGAGATGTGGCGTACACAGGCCTCTGAACTGTGTTACATTGAGGCTCGCAGGCCTATTAAAGACATAATGGAAATAGATGAGCAAGGGTACTGGCAGCGTATCCCTGAGAAGAGATGTGGTAGCTACCAGAGCCTGAACTATGTTACAATGCAGACATGATAGAGATGTGGCGAGCTAGGGCACTGGTAGCGCTTATCTCTGAGAAGAGATGTGTCGGCTCCCAGCCCTGAACTCTATTACAATGAGGCTCGAAGGGCTATTTATTGTTGAGAAATAATGTAGAATCCGAAACTTCCAAAAACCTAACACTAGGAGATGAAGCGCCAAAACTGTGGGCCTCGTTTGGGTAAATTGGTGGTTCAACTTCCCGGGGACGTAACTTTTGCATCCGATCTCTGTTTGACACGCTCAATAGCTCGTTAGAAATATTTGTCTGAGGAGTAAAACTTTTTAACGAGAAACATCGGTCCATGGACCCATGTTGATCTCCGTTTTCCCAAAAATCGTCGTTTAGGGCCTCAAAACGGCTCCAGAAGTTCAGGACTCGAAAAACTGCTATAAATAGTAAGTTGTGCTGAAACTTAAAAATTGAAATAAATAATGGTGGGGGTTCAAATGGATTCATTGGGTGGCCACCAATATCCACATGAATCATTAAGTCCCAAAAACGGCTACGGGTGTGCATGACCCGAAAACCTGCTAAATATAGTAAGTTGTGCTAACGTTGAAAAACTGAAAGAATTGGTGTTGTGGGTCCAAATGGAATAGGTGGGAGGCCATCGATATCCACCTGGATCATTCCTCCCTCCTTAGGAAGCAATGGTCTCCATTGCGTTAAGTTCCTCCATGTGGGGGGGGGGGGGGTAATTTTGCTAAACTTGGTATTGGATTTGTCCAGGATGTCGCGGACCTGTTGGTGGACGTGCTGGATGTAGATGTGCCGTCGGTGGGTAGCCATTGAAGGATATGGTCAAAGTTATCCATCAACACATTCCTTTGTTTCTCGAGGGCATCCTCGAGCAAGATTTTGATAGGATCTCCCCCTCCCTCATCTTTCTTTCCTTCCGCCATGGGGGGTCGTCAGGGTTGCGAGGTTGAACTCCTTATACCCTGGCCACGTTGGGGACATGAAGAGAAAAACAAAGAAAGAGCAGACCCGCTCCGATACCACTGATCTAGATTTTATGCAGGAACGCAACAGAATACAGATATAACCATAAGCACAGAGATGCAGCAGAAATAATGCTTCATTTTAATAATAAAAGAATGACTGAATAAGCTTACAAAAATAATGGAAACAAGCTAGGGCGCTAGTAGCGTATCTCTGAGAAGAGATGTGGCATACGCAGGCCTCTGAAATATGTTACATTGAGGCTCATAGGCCTATTATATACATAATGTAAATAGATGAGCAAGGGTACTGGCAGTGTATCCCTGAGAAGAGATGTGGCGGCTACCAGCCCCTGAACTATGTTACAATGCAGACATGATAGAGATGTGGCGAGCTAGGGCACTGGTAGTGCTTATCTCTGAGAAGATATGTGTCGGCTCCCAGCCCCCTGAACTATATTAAAATTAGGCTTGAAGGCCTATTTATTGTTGAGAAACAATGAAGAATCCGAAACGTCCAAAAACTAACCCTAGGAGATGAAGCACCAAAACTGTGGGCCTCGTTTGGGTAAATTTGTGGTTCAACTTCCCGGGGACGTAAATTTGGCATTCGATCTCTGTTTGACTCCCTCAATAGCTCATTAGAAATATTTTTCTGAGGAGTACAACTTTTGAACAAGCAACATCTATCCATGGACCCATGTTGCTCTCCGTTTTCCAAAAAAACGTCGTTTAGGGCCTCAAAATGGCTCCAGAAGTTCAGGACCCGAAAAATGCTATAAATAGTAAGTTGTGATGAAACTTACAAACTGAAATAACTAATGGTGGGGGTTCAAATGGACTCAGTGGGTGGCCACCAATATCCACCTGGATCATTAAGTCCCCAAAACGGCTCCGGGTGTGCAGGACCCGAAAACCTACTAAAAATAGTAAGTTGTTTTGAAGCTGAAAAACTGAAAGAATTGGTGTTGTGGGTCCAAATGGAATAGATGGGAGGCCACCAATATCCACCTGGATCATTCCACCCTCCTTAGGAAGCAATGGTCTCTGTTTTGTTAAGTTCCTCCATCGGGGGCGGGAAATTTTGTTGAACTTGGTATTGGATTTGTCCAGGATGTCACGGACCGGTTGGCAGACGTGCTGGATGTAGATGTGTCGCCAGTGGGCAGCCATTGAAGGATCTGGTCAAAGCTATCCATCAACGCATTCCTTTGTTTCTCGAGGGCATCCTCGAGCAAGATTTTGATAGGATCTCCTGCTCCCTTGTCTTTCTTTCCTTCCGCCATGGGGGGTCGTCGGGGTTGCGAGGTTGAACTCCTTATACCCTGGCCACGTTGGGGACATGGAGAGAAAAATAGAGAAAGAGAAGACCTTCTCTGATACCACTGATCTAGATTTTATGTAGCAACACAAAATAATACAGATATAACCATAAGCACAGAGATGCAGCGGAAATAATTCTTCATTTTAATAATAAAAGAATGACTGAATAAGCTTACAAACATAATGGAAACAAGCTAGGGCGCTGGTAGCGTATCTCTGAGAAGAGATGTGGCATACGTAGGGCTCTGAAATGTGTTACATTGAGGCTCGCAGGCCTATTACAGACATAATTGAGATATATGAGCAAGGGTACTGGAAGCCTATCCCTGAGAGGAGATGTGGTGGCTACCAGCACCTGAACTGTGTTACAATGCAGACATAATATAGATGTGGCGAGCTAGGGCACTAGTAGCGCTTATCTCTAGGAAGAGATGTGTCAGCTCCCAACCCTTGAACTATATTACAATGAGGCTTGAAGGCCTATTTATTGTTGAGAAACAATGTAGAATCTGAAATTTCCAAAAACCTAACCCTAGGAGATGAAGTGCCAAAACTGTGGGCCTCGTTTGGGTAAATTGGTGGTTCAACTTCCCGAGGATGTAACTTTGGCATCCGATCTCTATTTGACATGCTCAATAGCTCATTAAAAATATTTGTTTGAGGAGTACAAATTTTGAACTAGCAACATCGATTCATGGACCCATGTTGCTCTCTGTTTTCCCAAAAAATGTCGTTTAGGGCCTCAAAACAGCTCTAGAAGTTTAAGACCCGAAAAGCTGCTATAAATAGTAAGTTGTGCTGAAACTTACAAAATGAAATAACTAATGGTGGGGGTTCAAATGGACTCAGAGGGTGGACACCAATATCCACCTGGATCATTAAGTCCCCAAAACGGCTCCGGGTGTGCAGGACCCGAAAACCTGCTAAAAATAGTAAGTTGTGTTGAAGCTGAAAAACTGAAAGAATTGGTGTTATGGGTCCAAATGGAATAGATGGGAGGCCACCGATATCCACCTGGATTATTCCACCCTCCTTAGGAAGCAATGGTCTCCGTTGCGTTAAGTTCCTCCATCGGGGGCGGGAAATTTTGCTGAACTTGGTATTGGATTTGTCCAGGATGTCGCGGACCGGTTGGCAGACGTGCTGGATGTAGATGTGTCGCCAGTGGGCAGCCATTGAAGGATCTGGTCAAATATATCCATAATCGCATTCCTTTGTTTCTCGAGGGCATCCTCGAGCAAGATTTTGATAGGATCTCCTGCTCCCTCGTCTTTCTTTCCTTCCGCCATGGGGGGTCGTCGGGGTTGCGAGGTTGAACTCCTTATACCCTGGCCACGTTGGGGACATGGAGAGAAAAATAGAGAAAGAGAAGACCTGCTCTAATACCACTGATCTGGATTTTATGTAGCAACACAAAATAATACAGATATAACCATAAGCACAGAGATGCAGTGGAAATAATTCTTCATTTTAATAATAAAAGAATGACTGAATAAGCTTACAAACATAATGGAAACAAGCTAGGGCGCTAGTAGCTTATCTCTGAAAAGAGATGTGGCGTACGCAGGCCTCTGAACTGTGCTACATTGAGGCTCACGGGCCTATTACAGACATAATGGAAATAGATGAGAAAGGGTACTGGCATCGTATCCCTAAGAAGAGATGTGGCGGCTACCAGCCCCTGAACTGTGTTACAATGCAAACATGATAGAGATGTGGCGAGATAGGGCACTGGTAGCGCTTATCTCTAAGAAGAGATGTGTCATCTCCCAGCCCCCTAAACTGTATTACAATGAGGCTCAAAGGCCTATTTATTGTTGAGAAACAATGTAGAATCCGAAACATCCAAAAACCTAACCCTAGGAGATGAAGCGCCAAAACTTTGGGCCTCGTTTGGGTAAATTGGTGGTTCAACTTCCTGGGGACATAACTTTGGCATTCGATCTCTTTTTGATGCTCTGAATAGCTCGTTAGAAATATTTGTCCGAGGAGTACAAATTTTGAACGAGCAACATCGGTCCATGAACATATGTTGCTCTTCGTTTTCCCAAAAGCGTTGTTTAGGGCCTCAAAATGGCTCCAGAAGTTTAGGACCTGAAAAAATGCTATAAATAGTAAGTTGTGTTGAAACTTACAAACTGAAATAACTAATGGTGGGTGTTCAAATGGACTCAGTGGGTGGCCACCAATATCTGCCTAGATAATTAAGTCCCCAAAACGGCTTCGGGTGTGCAGGACCCGAAAACCTGCTAAAAATAGTAAGTTGTGCTGAAGTTGAAAAACTGAAATAATTGGTGTTGTGGGTCCAAATGGAATAGGTGGGAGGCCACCGATATCCACCTGGATCATTCCTCCCTCCTTAGGAAGCAATGGTCTCCATTGCGTTAAGTTCCTCCAGGGGGGGGGGGGGGGGATTTTGCCGAACTTGGTATTGGATTTGTCCAGGATGTCGTAGACCTATTGGCAGATGTGCTGGATGTAGATGTGCCGTCGGTGGGCAGCCATTGAAGGATCTGGTCAAAGTTATCCATCATAGTGTTCCTTTGTTTCTCAAGGGCATCCTCAAGCAAGATTTTGATAGGATCTCCTGCTCCGTCGTCTTTCTTTCCTTCCGCCATGGGGGATCGTCGAGGTTGTGAGGTTGAACTCCTTATGCCCTGGACACATTGGGGACATGAAGAGAAAAACAGGGAAAGAGCAGACTCGCTCTGATACCACTGATCCAGATTTTATGTAGGAACGCAACACAATACATATATAACCATAAGCACAGAGATGCAGCGGAAATAATGCTTCATTTGAATAATAAAATAATGACTGAATAATCTTACAAACATAATGGAAACAAGCTAGGGTGCTGGTAGCATATCTTTGAGAAGAGATGTGGTGTACGCAAGCCTCTAAACTGTGTTACATTGAGGCTCGCAGGACTATTATAGACATAATGGAAATAGATGAGAACGGGTACTGGCAGCGTATCATTGAGAAGAGATGTGGCAGCTACCAGCCCCTGAACTGTGTTACAATGCAGACATGATAGAGATGTTGCGATCTAGGGCACTGGTAGCGCTTATCTCTGAGAAGAGATGTGTAGGCTCCCAGCCCCCTGAACTGTATTACAATGAGGCTCGAAGGCCTATTTATTGTTGAGAAACAATGTAGAATCCGAAATGTCCAAAAACCTAACCCTAGGAGATGAAGCGCCAAAAATGTGGGCCTCGTTTGGGTAAATTGGTGGTTCAACTTCTTGGGGACGTAACTTTGGCATCCGATCTCTATTTGACATGCTCAATAGCTCGTTAGAAATATTTTTTCCGAGGAGTAAAACTTTTCAAGCTCTCTGTTTTCCCAAAAATCGTCGTTTAGGGACTCAAAATGGCTCCAGAAGTTCAGGACCTGAAAATCTGCTATAAATAGTAAGTTGTGTTGAAACTTACAAACTGAAATAACTAATGTTAGGGGTTCAAATGGGCTCATTGGGTGGCCACCAATATCCACCTAGATCATTAAGTCCCCAAAACGGCTCCGGGTGTGCAGGACCCGAAAACCTGCTAAAAATAGTAAGTTGTGCTGAAGCTGAAAAACTGAAAGAATTGGTATTGTGGGTCCAAATAGAATAGGTGGGAGGCCACCGATATGCACCTAGATCATTCATCCCTCCTTAGGAAGAAATGGTCTCCATTACATTAAGGTCGTCCATGGGGGGGGGGGGGGGGGATTTTGCTGAACTTGGTAGTAGATTTGTCCAGGATGCCGTGTACCTGTTGGCGGACGTGCTGGATGTAGATGTGCCGTCAGTGGGCAGCCATTGAAGGATTTGGTCAAAGTTGTCCTTCATCATGTTCCTTTGCTTCTCGAGGGCATCCTAAAGCAAGATTTTGATAGGATTTCCTGCTCCCTCGTCTTTCTTCCCTTTCGCCATGGGGGGTTATCGGGGTTGCGAGGTTCAACTCCTTATACCCTGGCCATGGTGGGGACATGAAGAGAAAAACAGAGAAAGAGCAAACCTGCTCTGATACCACTGATCCAGATTTTGTGCAGGAACACAATAGAATATAGATATAACCATAAGCACAAAGATGCAGTGGAAATGATGCTTCATGTTAATAATAAAAGAATGACTGAATAAGCTTACAAACATAATGGAAACAAGCTAGGGTGCTGGTAGCGTATCTCTGAGAAGATATGTGGCGTACGCAGGCCTCTGAACTGTGTTAAATTGAGGCTTGTAGGCCTATTACAAACATAACGGAAATATATGAGCAAGGGTACTGGCAGCGTATCCCTGAGAAGAGATGTGGTGGCTACCAGCCCCTGAACTGTGTTACAATGCAGACATGATAGAGATGTGGCGAGCTAGGGCACTGGTAGCACTTATGTTTGAGAAGAGATGTGTAGGCTCCCAGCCCCCTGAACTGTATTAAAATGAGGATCAAAGGCCTATTTATTGTTGAGAAACAATGTAGAATCTGAAACGTCCAAAAACCTAACCCTAGGAGATGAAGCGCCAAAACTGTGGGCCTCGTTTGGGTAAATTGGTGGTTCAATTTCCTGGTGACGTAACTTTGGCATCCGATCTCTGTTTGACGCGCTCAATAGCTCGTTATAAATATTTGTCCGAGGAGTAAAAATTTTGAATGAGTAGCATTGGTCCATGGACCCGTTTTGCTCTCTATTTTCCCCAAAAACATCGTTTAGGGCCTCAAAATGGCTCCAGAAGTTCAGGACCCGAAAAACTGCTATAAATAGTAAGTTGTGCTGAAAGTTATAAACTAAAATAACTAATGGTGTGGGTTCAAATGGACTCAATGGGTGGCCAACAATATCCACCTGAGTCATTAAGTCCCCAAAATGGCTCCGGGTGTGCAGGACCCGAAAACCTGCTAAAAATAATAAGTTGTGCTCAAGCTGAAAAACTGAAAGAATTGGTGTTGTAGGTCCAAATGGAATAGGTGGGAGGCCACCGATATCCACCTGGATCATTCCTCCCTCATTAGGAAGTAATGGTCTCCATTGAATTAAGTTCCTCCATGGGCGGGGGGGGAATTTTGCTGAACTTGGTATTGGATTTGTCCAAGATGTCATGGACCTGTTGGTGGACATGCTGGATGTAGATGTGTCATCGGAGGGCAACCATTGAAGGATCTGGTCAAAGTTATCCATCATTGCGTTCCTTTTTTTCTCAAGTGCATCCTTGAGAAATATTTTGATAGGATTTCCTACTCCCTCGTCTTTCTTTCCTTCCGCCATGGGGGGTCGTCGGGGTTGCGAGGTTGAATACCCTGGCCACGTTGGGGACATGAAGAGGAAAACAGAGAAAGAGCAGACCCACTCTGATACCACTGATTAGGATTTTTATGAAGAGATGTGGTGTACGCAGGCCTCTGAACTGTGTTACATTGAGGCTTGCAGGCCTATTACAGACATAATGGAAATAGATGAGCAAGGGTACTAGCAGTGTATCCCTGAGAAGAGATGTGGTGGCTACCAGCCCCTGAACTGTGTTACAATGCAGACATGATAGAGATGTGGCGAGCTAGGGCACTGGTAGCGCTTATCTCTGAGAAGAGATGTGTCGGCTCCCAGCTCCCTGAACTGTATTAAAATGAGGCTCGAAGGCCTATTTATTGTTGAGAAACAATGTAGAATCCGAAACATTCAAAAACCTAACCCTAGGAGATGAAGCGCCAAAACTGTGGGCCTCGTTTGGGTAAATTGGTGGTTCAACTTCCCGGGGACGTAACTTTGGCATCCGATCTCTGTTTGACGCACTCAATAGCTCTTTAGAAAGATTTGTCTGAGGAGTACAACTTTTGAATGAGCAACATCGGTCCATGGACCCATGTTTCTCTCCGTTTTCCCAAAAAATGTCGTTTAGGGCCTCAAAATGGCTCCAAAAGTTCAGGACCCGAAAAACTGCTATAAATAGTAAGTTGTCCTGAAACTTACAAAAAATAAATAACTAATGGTGGGGGTTGAAATGGACTCAGTGGGTGGCCACCAATATTCACCTTGTAGAAATTAGCTGAATAAATCACTTATTCAATGGAGATTAACCCGATTACACATCAATTTCGAATTGCATGCATAACACATAATCTCATCTACAATTAATTGTCAATGCGGAAATAATAGAAGCAATCTCACATCAAATCAATCACACATTAACTCAGTATGTATGGGGAAAGCCTATAGCTGAAAACCTTGCAGCTATTGTGTATATTATAATGGAGAAATCATGTAACCAAACAAGTACAATACTCCTCACAAGCACTCAGTACTTTCTCATAAAGTCACACACAATCTAACTCAGTTTTGAACAAGTCACTGGTTCAAAACTCACTGCTGATTGCCTTGCCTCTATTGCGCAATCATGGCCTGGTTATGTAGAGATCCAAGGTTCGAATCTCCTTGGCTTGACTGTGCAATTTTCATGGACAATTCCTCCAAGTGTAATGCAAATCCCATGCACAACTGATCCTCCAACTGATAGCTTTACTCACCCTTTCATCTACCTCTTTCACTGGTCTCCACTGAACTGATCATGCACTGTAGTGAACTGATGTGCTCTTGAGTTGACTAATGAGTTACTAATTAATGAATTAAATAATATTTAATTCACTCCACTCATAACTAATTGATTAGCTAGTTAAACTAATCTCAACTAGTTCAACTAAGATAAACAGAACACAACTCCACTATCTATCTCATTAACTCCTCCAAAACTTCTGCCACTGAAGTCCAACTGAAGTCAACCATGCAAGATGCCATCAAACCCTAGGAACCACGTGATTCCTCTATCAGTTGCATGAGCCACCTCCATGACTCGAACTGAAGTGCTCCAAGAGAGTAAACTGTTGTTTATAGTCTAAATATTATTAAGGGTAAATAATATTTGACTTCCATATTTTAGGAGAGGCAGTCTAAAAATAGCCTGTGACCTAAAAATATGAGTCTCATCTATTTTTACCAACATGTCGCATACTTCAAGAATCTCCAACTGGAATCCCCGAATCATTCTCCGTATGTCTAAAAATAGACATAGTCTAAAAATAGACTTTGTGCCAGAATTTGCCTGCGGGCCCACTTAGTGAAGGCGACTTCATTTCACTAAGCTCCATCATCTTGCTGCATTCTCAACACTCCCTCTCAGCAAGATATGGATTATCTGCAACCCTTATCCTGCCTCTGTGGAATTCGAACTTGCTCCTGGTGAGCGCCTTCGTCAAGATGTCGGCATCCTGATCCTCCGTGGGAACATATGAAAGCATCATGATCCTCCGCTGAACACAATCTCTGATGTGATGGTACCTGATGTCGATATGTTTGGACCTATCATGAAAAACTGGATTAGCCGAGAGCTTGATGCATCTCTGGTTATCACAGTAGATCACTGTAGGCTCCAAATGCAACCTGAACAAACCTGCGAGGATCTTCCTCATCCAAATAGCCTCACATGCAGCCAAACTTGCTACCATGTACTCGGCCTCTGCTGAACTGAGTGCCACGGATCTCTGCTTCCTGCTGTACCAGGAAACTGCTGTCGACCCAATGCTGAAAACTCCTCCAGAAGTGTTCTTCCGGTCCGTTGGACTCCCTGCCCAATCTGCATCAGTGAAGCCAGAAAGCTTCACTCCATCCTCCTGTCTGTACCATAGACCATATCCCGATGTGCCTCTGATATAGCGCAATACATGCTTGCTCACCTTCCAAAAGAGCTTGGTAGGCTTAACCATAGCTTGCGAAAGCTGGTTAACTACATAGCATATATCGGGTCGTGTATTGACCAGATACATAAGCGACCCCACCAACTGTCGATAGACAGTGGCATCCACTACCTCCGCTGAAGTAGCATCCTCCTTCCTCCAACCACCAGGAAGAGGAGTGTCAACAGGCTTGCGGCCTTGCATGTTGAACCTCTCCAGAATCTCCCGGGCATACTTGCCCTGAGAAACAAACAGTCCTCCACTGCGCTGCCAAATCTCCAATCCCAGGAAATAATGAAGGATGCCCAGGTCCTTCATCTCAAACTCTCGTGCAAGATCCTTCTTGCATGAAAGTATCAACTGCTCGTCGCCAGTCAAAATCAGATCATCTACATACAGTACGATGATCAACAGCTTCCCCTCCACCACAATCTGGTACAGGTTTGGATCCGCCTCATTCTTGGAGAATCCAAGCCCGGTGAAGTAGCTGTCTATCCGAGTGTACCAAGCACGAGGTGCTTGCTTCAGCCCATACAGTGCTCTCTTGAGTCGGCACACATGCGACTCACTGCTGAAGATCTCAAAACCTTGAGGCTGCTCTATGTACACCTCTTCCTCAATAACTCCATTGAGGAACGCAGTCTTCACATCCATCTGATGAATGTGCCACCCCATCTGCGCTGAGAGAGCAAGTATCGTCCGTATGGAAGAGTACCTTGCGACAGGTGCAAAAGTCTCCTCATAGTCAATCCCCTCGATCTGTGAAAAGCCACGGGCGACAAATCTCGCCTTGTACTTCTCCACACTCCCGTCAGCCGCCTGCTTCACTTTGTAGATCCATCGCGAACCCACCACTGATTTCCCCACCGATCTTGGGACAATCTCCCATGCACTGTTCCTGACGATCGAATCATATTCCTCGATCATGGCATCAACCCATGCGGGTTCCTCCACAACTTCCTCAAAAGAGGATGGCTCCGTCACAACACATTGACTCACAAGAGCCATGTATCCAGTGTACCGATCCGGTGACTGTCTCTGTCTGCGCTGTGCTGTAGGTGGTTCTACAACCTTCTCTGCATCCTGAGCCAGTCGCTCAGGTTCTGTAGTGCGCATGCGCCCTCTGATGGTTGGTGCTGCATGGGTGGTTTCTTCCACCTCCTGAACCTCCTCTTGTGGCTTATCCACATTCGGAAGCTCCTCCTTAGGAACTAACAGCTCCTCATCTGCATGCAAGTGTAGCTCCCTCTCAAGCGAACACTGCATGGCTTTCTCCTCCTGAAATTTTATATTCCGTCGCACAACAGTCTTGCGACTGTCTGGCACATACACCCGATAGTTATGAGGTGTATCAGTGTACCCCACAAATATTCCAACCTCAGCAGTTGGATCCAGCTTCCTTCTCGCATCCTTCGTCACATGCATGTAGACAGGAGAACCAAAATCCGCAAATGGGAAATATCAGGCCTCTTGCCAGAATAAGCCTCCTCTGGTGTACTCATGCCAAGAACCTTGTGAGGACAACGGTTCTGCACATACACTGCCGTATTGCATGCCTCAGCCCACAAGTGAAGGGGTAGGCCCTGATCATGCAACATCGCCCGTGCAGCACCCACGATCGTTCTGTTCTTCCGCTCAGCCACCCCGTTCCGCTGTGGGTTATGGGGTGCGATGAGCTCTCTCCGAATCCCTTCTGCGCTGCAGAACTCCTTGAATTCAGCCGAGATGAATTCACCACCGCTATCACTCCTTAGAGCAATCACCTTCTTCCCCGACTCCTTCTCGACCAGTGCTTTAAACTCACAGAACTTCGCGAATGTATCGCTCTTCTTCTGCATGAAGAAGATCCAGCACTTTCAAGAGAAATCATCAACAAATATCACATAATACTTGTGCTTTGATGTCGAAGCAACTGAGAAAGGACCACACACGTCCGTGTGAACTCTCTCAAGGATCGTCGTGGCGCGACTATCCTTCTCGTGAAAGGTGGCTTTCACATACTTCCCTAAAGTACACCCCTTGCACTGATCTGACTGCGCAAGAGTGCCCTTAGGAAGCCCAGTAGAAATCTGCTGCAGAATCTTCAAGGCTCCATGGTGAAGGTGGCTCAATCTCATGTGCCACAGTTCGCCCTCATCATCCTGGCTCACCACTTCTCCCGCTTTGCATGCCATAGCTGCGCAGTCATCTACCTGCAACTGATAAAGGTTCTGAGTTCGAACCCCTATCTTCCGGGTCTCTCCAGTAGTCTTACTGCGCAGGAAGGCTTTTCCTTCGCTGAAGACCACATCATACCCCTTATCTTCTAACATCGCTACTGAAATCGGGTTCTTCTTCAATCCAAGTACATGCATGACATCCTTTAATACAAAGGGTCTACCAGACTCCCTCTGAAAGGATACGGTACCGATGCCAGTCGCACTGTATCTACCATCATCGCCCATCTCGATGTGCACACCCAAATCTTTGTTCTCCAGATCTGAGAACAACTCCCGATCTCCCGTCATATGAAATGACGCACCGTTGTCCAAGAACCACACCGATCCCATCACACTTGAAACCAAGCATGCAATCAGTGAAAAGTCAAGCTCGAACTGTGAAGCCAAAGCTTCTCCATCTGCAGATCTTCCCGCTTGCTTGTTCTTATTCTTCTTTGGACAATTGGTAGCATAATGGCCGTGATCATGGCAGTGAAAACACTTCACTTTCGCCATATCCTGCTTCTTGCCCTTTGCACCAGACTGAGAATTTTTCTTTCCCTTCCCCTTCTTTGCTTTGGACACCAAAGCGCAGTTTTCTTCATCAACTCCCTTTGATGAAGATCCATCTTGAGTAGTCCTCCTTATCTCCTCCTACATGAGATCCGCCCGAAGGCGCTCCCATCCCGGCAGCTTCTCCCGACCATTGACACTATCTTGATATGAGTGCCAAGCCTTCGGAAGACCAAGGAGAGCCAGGTCGACCATGTCCTCTTCATCGACAGTCACCCCCACACTTCCCAGCTCATCTCTGCATTGAGTGAACTTCGTGAGGTATTTGGCGATATTGTCGCCCTTCTCCATCTTGATGTTCCTGAGCTTATCTTTGAGCGCCAGCTTCCTTTGGTCACTCTTACTCTGGAATAGATCCGTCAAAGCTTTCCACATTAAATATGGAGTAGCCTCTCCATGCAGGCTGGATACAATATGATCCTTGACGCCCTCCAACAGGATCCTTCGACATTTCGCCATCTTCTTTTGCCATGCTTCGACTTCAGCAGGATCATTGGGCTTTTGGACATCCGTATCTACGAACTCCTTCAGTCCATTATCTTCTAATACTGCCTCCATGCGATCCTTCCATGCAACATAATTCGAACTGCCTTCAAGAGCATATTCGAGTCGCAAACCGTTGAAAGACATTTTCAACACTGGCACCAAGAAAACAAAGCTGCTGCAAAATTCGAATTCCAAACTCCAAGCTCTATCGCTTCCGATCTACACTTGAAAACAAATTATTTCCAAATCAGAGATTGACTGCAAGGGGCTTTTACCATACCTTTCACTTTCCGAAGAAAGATGAATCCGGAGGCTTCCTGGCCCGTATGCAGACTCTGTCCGAGGAAATAAGTTTGCAATCACCGTAATAGATCTCGAAAATTAATCCTACTCTGATACCATGTAGACATTAGCTGAATAAATCACTTATTCAATGGAGATTAACCCGATTACACATCAATTTCGAATTGCATGCATAACACATAATCTCATCTACAATTAATTGTCACATGCGGAAATAATATAAGCAATCTCACATCAAATCAATCACACATTAACTCAGTATGTATGGGGAAAGCCTATAGCTGAAAACCCCGCAGCTATTGTGTATATTATAATGGAGAAATCATGTAACCAAACAAGTAAAATACTCCTCACAAGTACTCAGTACTTTCTCATAAAGTCACACACAATCTAACTCAGTTTTGAACAAGTCACTGGTTCAAAACTCACTGCTGATTGCCTTGCCTCTATTGCGCAATCATGGCCTGGTTATGTAGAGATCCAAGGTTCGAATCTCCTTGGCTTGACTGCGCAATTGTCATGGACAATTCCTCCAAGTGTAATGCAAATCCCATGCACAACTAATCCTCCAACTGATAGCTTTACTCACCCTTTCATCTACCTCTTTCACTAGTCTCCACTGAACTGATCATGCACTGTAGTGAACTGATGTGTTCTTGAGTTGACTAATGAGTTACTAATTAATGAATTAAATAATATTTAATTCACTCCACTCATATCTAGTTGATTAGCTAGTTAACTAATCTCAACTAGTTCAACTGAAATAAATAGAACACAACTCCACTATTTGTCCCGTTAACTCCTCCAAAACTTCTCCCACTGAAGTCTAACTGAAGCCAACCATGCAAGATGCCATCAAACCCTAGGAACCACGTGATTCCTTGTGTCAGTTGCATGAGCCACCTCCATGACTCAAACTGAAGTGCGCCAAGAGAGTAAACTGTTGTTTATAGTAAAAATATTATTAAGGGTAAATAATATTTGACTTCCATATTTTTAGGAGATCAGTCTAAAAATAGCCCGGGTCCTAAAAATAAGGGTCTCATCTATTTTTACTAACATGTCGCATACTTTAAGAATCTCCAAGTAGAATTCCCAAATTATGCTCCGTATGTCTAAAAATAGACATAGTCTAAAAATAGACTTTGCGCCAGAATTTGCCTGCGGGCCCACTTAGTGAAGGCGACTTCATTTCACTAAGCTCCATCATCTTGCTGCATTCTCAACACACCTGGATCATTAAGTCCCCAAAATGTCTCTGGGTGTGTAGGACCCGAAAACCTACTAAAAATAGTAAGTTGTGTTGAAGCTGAAAACTGAAAGAATTGGTGTTGTGGGTCCAAATGGAATAGGTGGGAGGCCACCGATATCCACCTGGATCATTCCTCCCTCCTTAGGAAGCAATGGTCCCCATAACGTTAAGTTCCTCCATGGGGGAGGGGGGGGGGGGAATTTTGTTGAGCTTTGTATTGGATTTGTCCAGGATGTCATGGACCTGTTGGTGGACATGCTGGATGTAGATGTGCCGTTGGTGGGCAGCCATTGAAGGATCTGGTCAAATTTATCCATCATCACATTCCTTTGTTTCTCGAGGGCATCCTCGAGCAATATTTTGATAGGATCTCCTGCTCCCTCGTCTTTCTTTCCTTTCGCAATGGGGGGTCGTCGGGGTCGCGAGGTTGAACTCCTTATACCTTGGCCACGTTGGGGACATGAAGAGAAAAACAAAGAAAGAGCAGACCTGCTCTGATACCACTGATCTAGATTTTATGTAGGAATGCAACATAATACAGATATAACCATAAGCACAGAGATGCAGTGGAAATAATGCTTCATTTTAATAATAAAAGAATGACTGAATAAGCTTACAAACATAATGGAAACAAGCTAGGGCACTGGTAGCGTATCTCTGAGAAGAGACGAGGCATACACAGGAATCTGAATTGTGTTACATTGAGGCTCGCAAGCCTATTACAGAAATAATGGAAATAGATGAGCAAGGGTATTGGCAGCGTATCCCTGAGAAGATATGTGGCGTCTACCAACCCCTGAACTGTGTTATAATGCAGACATGATAGAGATGTGGCGAGCTAGGGCATTGGTAGTGCTTATCTCTGAGAAGAGATGTGTTGGCTCCCAGCCCCATGAACTGTATTATAATGAGGCTCAAAGGCCTATTTATTGTTGAGAAACAATGTAGAATCTGAAACATCCAAAAACCTAAACCTAGGAGATGAAGCGCCAAAACTGTGGGCCTCATTTTGGTAAATTGGTGGTTCAACTTCCCAGGGACGTAACTTTGGCATCCGGTCTTTGTTTGACACGCTCAATAGCTCGTTAGAAATATTTGTCCGAGGAGTACAAATTTTGAATGAGAGACATCGATCCATGGACCCATGTTGCTCTCCGTTTTCCCAAAAAACGTCGTTTAGGGCCTCAAAACGGCTCCAGAAGTTTAGGACCCGAAAAACTACTAAAAATAGTAAGTTGTGCTGAAACTTACAAACTAAAATAACTAATGGTGGGGGTTCAAATGGACTCAGTGGGTGGCCAATAATATCCACCTAGATCATTAAGTCCCCAAAACGGCTTCGGGTGTGCAGGACCCAAAAACCTGCTAAAAATAGTAAGTTGTGCTGAAGCTAAAAAACAGAAAGAATTGGTGTTGTGGGTCCAAATGGAATATGTGGGAGGCCTCCAATATCCACCTGGATCATTCCTCCCTCCTTAGGAAACAATGGTCACCATTGCATTAAGTTCCTCCATGGCGGGGGGGGGGGGGGGGGGATAATTTTGCTGAACTTGGTATTGGATTTGTCCAGGATGTCGTAGACTTGTTGGCAGATGTGCTAGATGTAGATGTGTCGTCGGTGGGCAGCCATTGAAGGATCTAGTCAAAGTTATCCATCATCGTGTTCCTTTGTTTCTCGAGGGAATCCTCGAGCAATATTTTGATAGGATCTCGTGCTCCCTCGTCTTTCATTCCTTTTGCCATGGGGGGTCGTCGGGGTTGCGAGGTTGAACTCCTTATACCTTGGCCACGTTGGGGACATGAAGAGAAAAACAGAGAAAGAGTAGACCCACTCTGATACCACTGATCCAGATTTTATGCAGGAACGCAATAGAATACAGATATAACCATAAGCACAGAGATGCAGCAGAAATAATGCTTCATTTTAATAATAAAATAATGACTGAATAAGCTTACAAACATAATGGAAACAAGCTAGGGCACTGGTAGTGTATCTCTGAGAAGAGATGTAGCGTACGCAGGCATCTGAACTATGTTACATTGAGGCTCACAAGCCTATTATAGAAATAATGGAAATATATGAGCAAGGGTACTGACAGCATATCCTTTAGAAGAGATGTGGTAGCTACCAGCCCCTGAACTGTGTTACAATGTAGACATGATAGAGATGTGGCGAGCTAGGGCACTGGTAGCGCTTATCTCTGAGAAGAGATGTGTCGGTTCCCAGCAACCCTGAACTGTATTACAATGAGGCTCGAAGGCCTATTTATTTTTGAGAAACAATGTAGAATCTGAAACGTCCAAAAACCTAACCCTAGGAGATGAAGCGCCAAAACTATGGGCCTCGTTTGGCTAAATTGGTGGTTCAACTTCCTGGGGACGTAACTTTGGCATCTGATCTCTGTTTGATGCACTCAATAGCTCATTAGAAATATTTGTATGAGGAGTACAACTTTTGAACGAGCAACATCGGTCCATGGACCCATGTTGCTCTCCTTTTTCCCAAAAAATGTTGTTTATGGCCTCAAAACGGCTCCAGAAGTTCAGGACCCGAAAAACTGCTATAAATAGTAAGTTGTGCTGAAACTTACAAATTGAAATAACTAATGGTGGGGGTTCAAATGGACTCAATGGGTGGCCACTAATATCCACCTGGATCTTTAAGTCCCCAAAATGGCTCCGGGTGTGCAGGACCCGAAAACCTGCTAAAAATAGTAAGTTGTGCTGAAGCTGAAAAACTAAAAGAATTGGTGTTGTGGGTCCAAATGGAATAGGTGGGAGGCCACCGATATCCACCTGGATCATTCCTCCCTCCTTAGGAAGAAATGGTCTCAATTGCGTTAAGTTCCTCCATGGGGGGGGAATTTGCAGAACTTGGTATTGGATTTGCCCAGGATGTCGCGGACGTGCTAGATGTAGATGTGCCGTCGGTGGGCAGTCATTGAAGGATCTTGTCAAAGTTATCCATCATTGCATTCCTTTGTTTCTCGAGGGCATCCTCGAGCAAGATTTTGATAGGATCTCCAGCTCCCTCGTCTTTCTTTCCTTCCGCCATGGGGGGTCATCGGGGTTGCAAGGTTGAACTCCTTATACCCTGGCCACATTGGGGACATGAAGAGAAAAATAGAGAAAGAGTAGACCCACTCTGATACCACTGATCTAGATTTTATGCAGGAATGCAATAGAATAAAGATATAACCATAATCATAGAGATGCAGCGTAAATACTGCTTCATTTTAATAGTAAAATAATGACTGAATAAGCTTACAAACATAATGGAAACAAGCTAGGGCACTGGTAGCGTATCTTTGAGAAGAGATGTGGTGTACGCAGGCCTATGAACTGTGTTACATTGAGGCTCGTAGGCCTATTACAAACATAATGGAAATATATGAGCAAGGTTATTGGCAGCGTATCCCTGAGAAGAGATGTGGCAACTACCAGCCCTTGAACTGTGTTACAATGCAAGCATGATAGAGATGTGGCGAGCTAGGGCACTGGTAGTGCTTATCTCTAAGAAGAGATGTGTTGGCTCCCAGCCCCTTGAACTATATTACAATGAGGCTCGAAGGCCTATTTATTTTTGAGAAACAATGTAGAATCTGAAACGTCCAAAAACCTAACCCTAGGAGATGAAGCGCCAAAACTGTGGGCCTCGTTTGGGTAAATTGGTGGTTCAACTTCCAGGGGACGTAAATTTGGCATCCGATCTATGTTTTACATGCTCAATAGCTCGTTAGAAATATTTTTCTGAGGAGTACAACTTTTGAACGAGCAAAATCGGTCCATGGACCCATTTTTCTCACCATTTTCCCAAAAAACGTCATTTAGGGCCCCAAAACGGCTCCAGAAGTTCAGGACCTGAAAATCTGCTATAAATAGTAAGTTTTGCTGAAACTTACAAATTGAAATAACTAATGGTGGGGGTTCAAATGGACTCAGTGGGTGGACACCAATATCCACCTGGATCATTAAGTCCCAAAAACGGCTCCGGGTGTGCAAGACCCGAAAACCTGCTAAAAATAGTAAGTTGTGCTGAAGCTGAAAAACTGAAAGAATTGTTGTTTTGGTCCAAATGGAATAGGTGGGAGGCCACCGATATCCACTTAGACCATTCCTCCCTCCTTAGGAAGCAATGGTCTCCATTGTGTCAAGTTCCTCCATGGGGGGGGGGGGGGGATTTTGCTGAACTTGGTATTGAATTTGTCTAGGATGTCGCAGACCTGTTGGCGGACGTGCTGGATGTGGATGTGCCATCGATGGGCAGCCGTTGAAGGATCTAGTCAAATTTATCCATCATTGTGTTCATTTGTTTCTTAAGGGAATCCTCGAGCAAGATTTTGATAGGATCTCCTGCTCCCTTGTCTTTCTTTCCTTCCGCCATGGGGGGTCGTCGGGGTTGCGAGGTTGAACTCCTTATACCCTGGCTACGTTGGGGGCATGAAGAGAAAAATAGAGAAAGAGCAGACCCACTCTGATACCACTGATCCATATTTTATGCAGGAATGCAACAGAATAGAGATATAACCATAAGCATAGAGATGTAGCGGAAATAATGCTTCATTTTAATAATAAAAGAATGACTGAATAAGCTTACAAACATAATGGAAACAAGCTAGGGCGCTGGTGGCGTATCTCTTAGAAGATATGTGGCATACGCAGGCCTCTAAAATCTGTTACATTGAGGCTCGTAGGCCCATTACAGACATAATGGAAATAGATGAGCAAGGGTACTAGCAGCGTATCCCTGAGAAGAGATGTGGGGGCTACCAGCCCCTGAACTATGTTATAATGCAGACATGATAGAGATGTGGCGAGCTAGGGCATTGGTAGCGCTTATCTCTGAGAAGAGATGTGTCAGCTCCCAACCCCCTAAACTATATTACAATGAGGCTCGAAGGCCTATTTATTGTTGAGAAACAATGTAGAATCCGAAACGTCCAAAAACCTAACCCTAGGAGATGAAGCACCAAAACTAAGGGCCTCGTTTGGGTAAATTGGTGGTTCAAATTCCCAGGGACGTAAGTTTGGCATCTGATCTCTGTTTGACACGCTCAATCGCTCGTTAGAAATATTTTTCTGAGGAGTAAAAATTTTGAACCGATGTTGCTCTCTGTTTTCCCAAAAAAACGTCGTTTAGGGCCTCTAAATGGCTCTAGAAGTTCAGGACCCGAAAAACTGCTATAAATAGTAAGTTATGCTGAAACTTACAAAATGAAACAACTAATGGTGGGTGTTCAAATGGACTTAGTTGGTGGCCACCAATATCCACCTAGATCATTAAGTCCCCAAAACTGCTCCGGGTGTGCAGGACCCAAAACCTGCTAAAAATAGTAAGTTGTGCTGAAGCTGAAAAACAGAAAGAATTGGTGTTGTGGGTCCAAATGGAATAGGTGGGAGGCCACTGGTATCCACCTGGATCATTCCTCCCTCTTTAGGAAGCAATGGTCTCCATTGTGTTAAGTTCCTCCATGGGGGGGGGGGGGGGGAATTTTGCTGAACTTGGTATTGGATTTGTCCAGGATGTCGCAGACCTATTGGCGGACGTGCTAGATGTAGATGTGTTGTCGGTGGGCAGCCATTGTAGGATATGGTCAAAGTTATCCATCATCGCGTTCCTTTGTTTCTCGAGAGCATCCTCAAGCAAGATTTTGATAGGATCTCATGCTCCCTCATTTTTCTTTCCTTCCACCATGGGGGATCGTCGGGGTTGCGAGGTTGAACTCCTTATACCCTGGCTACGTTGGGGACATGAAGAGAAAAACAGAGAAAGAGCAGACCCGCTCTGATACCATTAATCCAGATTTTATGTAGGAATGCAACAGAATACAGATATAACCATAAGCACAGAGATACAACAGAAATAATGCTTCATTTTAATAATAAAAGAATGACTGAATAAGCTTACAAACATAATGGAAACAAGCTAGGGCACTGGTAGCGTATCTCTGAGAAGAGATTTGCATACGCAGGCCTTTGAACTATGTTACATTGAGGCTCGCAGGCCTATTACAGACATAATGGAAATAGATGAGCAAGGGTACTGGCAGCATATCCCTGAGAAGAGATGTGGCGGCTACCAGCCCCTGAACTATGTTACAATCCATACATGATAGAGATGTGGCGAACTAGGGCACTAGTAGCGCTTATCTTTGAGAATATATGTGTCAGCTCCCAGCCCCTTGAACAATATTACAATGAGGCTCGAAGGCCTATTTATTGTTGAGAAACAATGTAGAATCCGAAACGTCCAAAAACCTAACCCTAGGAGATCAAGCGCCAAAACTGTGGGCCTTGTTTAGGTAAATTGGTGGTTCAACTTCCCGAGGACGTAAATTTGGCATCCGATCTTTGTTTGACACTCTCAATAGCTTGTTAGAAATATTTGTCTGAGGAGTACGACTTTTGAACGAGCAACATCGGGCCATGGGCCCATGTTGCTCTCTGTTTTCCCAAAAAACGTCATTTAGGGCCTCAAAACGGCTCTAGAAGTTCAGGACCCAAAAAACTACTATAAATAGTAAGTTGTGCTGAAACTTACAAACTGAAATAACTAATGGTGGGGGTTCAAATGGACTTAGTGGGTGGCCACCAATATCCACCTGGATCATTAAGTCCCCAAAACAGCTCCGGGTGTGCAGGACCCGAAAACTTGCTAAAAATAGTAAGTTGTGCTGAAGCTGAAAAACTGAAAGAATTGATGTTGTGGGTCCAAATGCGATAGGTGGGAGGTCACCAATATCCACCTGGATCATTCCTCCCTCCTTAGGGAGAAATGGTCTCCATTGCGTTAAGTTCCTCCATGGGGGGGGGGGGGGGGCGCGAAATTTTGTTGAACTTGGTATTGGATTTGTCCAGGATGTCGCGAACCTGTTGGCGGACGTGCTGGATGTAGATGTGCCGTCGGTGGGCAGTCATTGAAGGATCTGGTCAAATTTACCCATCATCGCATTCCTTTGTCTCTCGAGGGCATCCTCGAGCAAGATTTTGATAGGATCTCCTGCTCCCTCGTCTTTCTTTCCTTCCACCATGGGGGGTCGATGGGGTTGCAAGGTTGAACTCCTTATACCCTGGCCACGTTGGGGACATGAAGAGAAAAACAGGGAAAGAGCAGACCCGCTCTGATACCACTAATCCATATTTTATGCAGGAATGCAACAAAATATAGATATAACCATAAGCACAGAGATGCCGTGGAAATAATGCTTCATTTTAATAATAAAAGAATGACTGAATAAAATTACAAACATAATGGAAACAAGCTAGGGCGCTGGTAGCGTATCTCTGAGAAGAGATGTGGCATATGCAGGCCTTTGAACTGTGTTACATTAAGGCTCGCAGGTCTATTATAGACATAAAGGAAATATATGAGCAAGGTTACTCGCAGTGTATCCCTGAGAAGAGATGTGGCGGCTACCAGCCCCTGAAGTGTGTTACAATGCAGACATGATAGAGATGTGGCGAGCTAGGGAACTGGTAGCGCTTATCTATGAGAATATATGTGTCTGCTCCCAGCCCCCTGAACTGTATTAAAATGTTTCTTGAAGGCCTATTTATTTTTGAGAAAAAATGTAGAATCCGAAATGTCCAAAAACCTAACCCTAGGAGATGAAGCGCCAAAACTTTGGGCCTCGTTTGGGTAAATTGGTGGTTCAACTTCCCAGGGACGTAACTTTGGCATCTGATCTCTGTTTGACACACTCAATAGCTCGTTAGAAATATTTTTCCAAGCACCATCGGTCCATGGACCCATGTTGCTCTCTGTTTTCCCAAAAAATGTCGTTTAGGGCCTCAAAACGACTCCAGAAGTTCAGGACCTAAAAAACTGCTATAAATAGTAAGTTGTGCTTAAACTTACAAACTGAAATAACTAATGTTGGGGGTTCAAATGTACTCAGTGGGTGGCCACCAATATCCACCTAGATCATTAAGTCCCCAAAACGGCTTCGGGTGTGCAGGACCCGAAAACCTGCTAAAAATAGTAAGTTGTGCTGAAGCTGAAAAAATGAAAGAATTGGTGTTGTAGGTCCAAATGGAATAGGTGGGAGGCCACTGATATCCACCTAGATCATTCCTCCCTGCTTAGGAAGCAATTTTCTCCATTTCATTAAGTTCCTCCATGGGGGGTGGGGGGAGGGGGGGGGGGGGGGGGGGGGGGGATTTTGCTGAACTTGGTATTGGATTTGTCCAAGATGCCGCGGAACTGTTGGCGGATGTGTTGGATGTAGATGTGCCGTCGGTGGGCAGCCATTGAAGGATCTGGTCAAAGTTATCGATCATCGCGTTCCTTTGTTTCTTCAGGGCATCCTCGAGAAATATTTTGATAGGATCTCCTGCTCCCTCGTCTTTCTTTCCTTCCACCATGCGGGGTCGTCGGGGTTGCGAGGTTGAACTCCTTATACCCTGGCCACGTTGGGGACATGAAGAGAAAAACAGAGAAAGAGCAGACCCACTCTGATACCACTGATCCAAATTTTATGCAGGAACACAACAGAATACAGATATAACCATAAGCATAGAGATGCAGTGGAAATAATGCTTCATTTTAATCATAAAAGAATGATTGAATAAAATTACAAACATAATGGAAACAAGCTAGGGCGCTGGTAGAATATCTCTGAGAAGAGATGTGGCATACACATGCCTCTGAACTGTGTTACATTGAGGCTCGTAAGCCTATTACAGACATAATGGAAATAGATGAGCAAGGGTACTGGCAGCATATCCATGAGAAGAGATGTGGCGGCTACCAGCCCCTGAACTGTGTTACAATGTAGACATGATAGAGATGTGGCGAGCTAGGGCACTAGTAGCCCTTATCTCCGATAAGAGATGTGTCGGCTCCAAGCCCCCTAAATTGTATTACAATGAGGCTCGAAGGCCTATTTATTGTTGAGAAACAATGTAGAATCCGAAATGTCCAAAAACCTAATCCTAGGAGATGAAGCGCCAAAACTGTGGGCCTTGTTTGGGTAAATTGGTGGTTCAACTTCTCGGGGACATAACTTTAGCATCCGATCTCTTTTTGACACACTCAATATCTCGTTAGAGATATTTGTTCGAGGAGTACAAATTTTGAATGAGCAACATCGATCCATGGACCCATGTTGCTCTCTGTTTTCCCAAAAAACGTCGTTTAGGGCCTCAAAACGACTCCAGAAGTTCAGGACCCGAAAAACCGCTATAAATAGTAAGTTTTGCTGAAACTTAAAAACTAAAATAACTAATGGTGGGGCTTAAAAAGGACTCAGTGGGTGGCCACCAATATCCACTTGGATCATTAAGTACCCAAAACGGCTCCGGGTGTGCAGGACCCGAAAACCTGCTAAAAATAGTAAATTGTGTTGAAGCTGAAAAACTGAAAGAATTGGTGTTGTGGGTCCAAATGGAATAGGTGGGAGGCCACCGATATCCACCTGGATCATTCCTCCCTCCTTAGGAAGCAATGGTCTCCATTGTGTTAAGTTCCTCCATGGGGGGGGGGGGGGGGGATTTTGCTGAACTTGGTATTGGATTTTTCCAAGATGTCGCGGACCTGTTTGGGGACGTGCTGGATGTAAATGTGCCATCGGTGGGCAACCATTGAAGGATCTGGTCAAATTTATCCATCATCATGTTCCTTTGTTTCTCGAGGGCATCCTTAGGCAATATTTTGATAGGATCTCCTACTCCCTCGTCTTTCTTTCCTTCCGCCATGGGGGGTCATCGAGGTTACGAGGTTGAACTCCTTATACCCTTGCCACGTTGGGGACATGAAGAGAAAAAAAGAGAAAGAGCAGACCCGCTCTGATACCACTGATCTAGATTTTATGCAGGAACGCAACAGAGTACAAATATAACCATAAGCACAGAGATGCAATGGAAATAATGCTTCATTTTAATAATAAAAGAATGACTGAATAAGCTTACAAACATAATGGAAACAAGCTAGGGCGCTGGTAGCGTATCTCTTAGAAGAGATGTGGTGCACACAGGCATCTGAACTGTGTTACATTGAGGCTCGCCGGCCTATTACAGACATAATGGAAATAGATGAGAAAGGGTACTGGCAGTGTATCCATGAGAAGAGATGTGGTGGCTACCAGCCCCTGAACTATGTTACAATGCAGACATGATAGAGATGTGGCGAGCTAGGGCACTGGTAGCACTTATCTCTGAGAAGAGATGTGTTGGCTCCCAGCCCCCTGAACTGTATTACAATGAGGCTCGAAGGCCTATTTATTTTTGAGAAACAATGTAGAATCCAAAACGTCGAAAAAGCTAACCCTAGGAGATGAAGCACCAAATTGTGGGCCTCGTTTGGGTAAATTGGTGGTTCAACTTTGCGGGGACATAACTTTGGCATTCGATCTCTGTTTGACGCGCTCAATTGCTCGTTAAAAATATTTGTCCGAGGAGTACAACTTTATGAGCAACATCGGTCCATGGACACATGTTGCTCTATGTTTTCCCAAAAAATGTCGTTTAGGGCCTCAAAACGGCTCCAGAAGTTTAGGACCCAAAAAACTGCTATAAATAGTAAGTTGTGCTGAAACTTACAAACTGAAATAACTAATGGTGGGGGTTCAAATGGACTCAGTGGGTGGCCACCAATATCCACCTGGATCATTAAGTCGCCAAAACGGCTCCGGGTGTGCAGGACCCGAAAACCTGCTAAAAATAATAAGTTGTGCCAGGGAAAATTTTAAGGATGGAAAATTATATTGAAGTTTAAAAAATTGACGAATCTCACTAGTCCCTAATATGAAAACTATAAAAATTTTATTGATGTATTTGTAAAAAATTTCAAATTTATAATGATATTATATATACTGTCTATATAATGTTGGCGATTTTTAACGTAAAATAATTTTATACTGTAAAATTTGGGCGAATCATTTTTATAAAAAAATGGAAATTGGTGAATATTTTTTTTAGGAAAACCATGGAAAATTAGCCCACCAGCGAATATTAGCCCCTAAAATTTTCCATGAGTCGTGCTGAAGCTGAAAAACTAAAAGAATTGGTGTTGTGGGTCCAAATGGAATAGGTGGGAGGCCACCGATATCCACCTGGATCATTCCTACCTCCTTAGGAAGAAATGGTCTCCATTGCATTAAGTTCCTCCATCGGGGGGGGGGGGAATTTTGTTGAACTTGGTATTTTATTTGTCTAGGATGTCGCAAAATTGTTGGCAGATGTGCTGGATGTAGATGTGACGTCGGTGGGCAGCCATTGAAGGATTTGGTCAAAGTTATCCATCATCGCATTCCTTTGTTTCTCGAGGGAATCCTCGAGCAAGATTTTGATAGGATCTCCTGCTCCCTCGTCTTTCTTTCCTTCTGCCAAGGGGGGTCGTCGGGGTTGCGAGGTTGAACTCCTTATACCCTGGCCACGTTGGGGACATGAAGAGAAAAATAGAGAAAGAGCAGACCCGGTCTGATACCACTGATCCAGATTTTATGCAGGAACGCAATAGAATACAGATATAACCATAAGCACAGAGATGCAGTGGAAATAATACTTCATTTTAATAATAAAAGAATGACTGAATAAGCTTACAAACAGAATGGAAACAAGCTAGGGCGCTAGTAGCGTATCCCTGAGAAGAGATGTGGTGTACGCGGGCCTCTGAACTGTGTTACATTGAGGCCTTGCAAGCCTATTACAGACATAATGGAAATAGATGAGCAAGGGTACTGGCAGCGTATCCATGAGAAGAGATGTGGCGGCTACCAGCCCCTGAACTGTGTTACAATGGAGACATGATAGAGATGTGGCGAGCTAGGGCACTAGTAGCGCTTATCTCTAGGAAGAGATGTGTCGGCTCCCAACCCCTGAATTGTATTACAATGAGGCTCGAAGGCCTGTTTATTGTTGAGAAACAATGTAGAATCCGAAACGTCCAAAAACCTAACCCTAGGAGATGAAGTGCCAAAACTGTGGGCCTCGTTTGGGTAAATTGGTGGTTCAACTTCCCGGGGATGTAACTTTGGCATCCGATCTCTATTTGACATGCTCAATATCTCGTTACAAATATTTGTTTGAGGAGTACAAATTTTGAACTAGCAACATCGATTCATGGACCCATGTTGCTCTCTGTTTTCCCAAAAAATGTCGTTTAGGGCCTCAAAATGGCTCTAGAAGTTCAGGACCCGAAAAATTACTATAAATAGTAAGTTGTGCTAAAACTTAAAAACTGAAATAACTAATGGTGGGGGTTCAAATGGACTCAGTGGGTGGCCACCAATATCCACCTGGATCATTAAGTCCCCAAAACGGCTCCGAGTGTGCAGGACCCGAAAACCTGCTAAAAATAGTAAGTTGTGTTGAAGCTGAAAAGCTGAAAGAATTGGTATTGTGGGTCCAAATGGAATAGGTGGGAGGCCATCGATATCCACATGGATCATTCCTCCCTCCTTAGGAAGCAATGGCATCCATTGCGTTAAGTTCCTCCATGGGAAGGGGGAGAAATTTTGTTGAACTTGGTATTGGATTTGTCCAGGATGTCACGAAATATCATATCCAATTACTTGTCACTATTTTAATTGTGTTCAAATTTTTCAAGCCTCGGTAGAATACCATATTGTGAAGAACACATCAAGACTTTTACTCCATATATAGAATGTTCTTTCCATCCTTGTGAAGTTCATCCCATTAGTATGGATGTAAATGATTATAGATTGCAACCCATAATGATTGTATTCTTATCTTCCATGCATAGCAACCAATCATATTTCAACAATGTTATCAAATAGTTTCTTCAAAAACTCACAAACTAATGAATGAAGAAGACTTCCCAATGTGAAGCTTTTGACAAGCTAAGTTGCACATAACACAAAATAAGAGTTTTTGTTGAGGGTTATACAACTCATCAAAGCCTAAAATACACTTCCAAGTGATTTCAACAGTGTGTGAACAAAGCCTTGTTGCAATATTCTTCTCGCGGCTTTGTACTCATCATTTATTGGCTTCCATTAAAAATCTGAAGATGAGAAATATGACACATAATTCAAGTCTTCCATATACTTTTTGATCATGTGCTACAAACATGTACCATGAAGTCAAGTTATTCTATTTGTAAAATAATTCTTTTTCTCAAGAACATCATGTTGATGGACCATTAAGGAAATCATGTTTTAATAAGAGAAAGTTTAAACAAGAGAGTGGTGAAAGCATAGAAGAACATCATTATGAACATGGAAAACAATGAGATGATTGCATGGGTAGTAGGACTTTGTTGATCAAGAATCAATCATAACTTGTGGGATTGGTTGTTAAAAGGTATGACAAAACATAATGGGAGAAAAATTGGAGCTACATATTTACAATAAATTTTCAGCAAAATTTATAGAATTTTTAACAAATTAAAAGGTTTAAGGTTAGTTTTACCTCAAGTTTACCTTTCTAAATTGGAGAAGAGAACAAAATCTAATGGTTTATTTGGTGTTGTTTTGGCTCAGGTAATTTTCTCCATGATGCGTTGACCTCCACTTTGACCTTGCTCCACAAAATGTATCTTTTTCATATAGCAGATTTGTTTTCCTGATTTATCTCAAATGGTAAATCAGATTCTCCTAAATTTTTTTGAGGTTGTTACTATTAATATTATGCATCTTCCCACAAGTAATCTCACCCAATGGTTGCATTGATCTCAAGAAAAATGAGAAATTATTGTAGGTGAAAGTGGTCAATTTCTTGCAAAATACACACTAACATTTTCTGAATCTTTTTTTGTTCATTTACCCTACCTCAATTCATTTACCATAAATATTTTAGGCCCAACAGATGCACAAATTATGATCAAATCAATTTCTGCCCTATTTCACGATGCCCAATGTTGCAAAAAAAACATATGCCACGAACTCATTTTAAGGCCAAATTGAGTGATTCAAAAGGGAAACTGTGTATTTTTACCTTTTATACCACCACATGCCTTCATAATCCCATTTTGATGAAGAAAAGGCACTTTTATGAAAAAATACCAAAATCTGCCTAAATCTGTCGAAAATGGTTAAAAATGAAAATCCCCCTTTAAAACCCATTGAAAAGTCCTGGAAAATTGCACTTTTTTTTAATTTTGCCTGCATTTTACTCAAATTACGATATTCTGGTAAAACCCAGAAGCTCACAAATTTTTATTTCTGCTCCAATCTCTTGAAATATTTGTGCCAAAACTGTCTCTAGAAAAAGATTCTACAACAAGCGCTGCAGAAACTGCAACTTTTCGCAACTGTTGCAAAAAATGTCAATTTTTACAAAAAATTGTATTCTCCAAGTTTGAACTACTAATTTGAATTTTGTAATGAAAATGAATGAAAAATTATTGTAATGGTACCATCATGCTGCTATTCAATGAAAAAAAAAGATGAACATGCTGCTACAATAAACCAATAAAATGTATTGCTGCAAGTTGTTGTTGATTCCATAAAACCATTAGTCTTCATCAAAGCCAAAATTCATGGTACAATTCTTACCATGCGAATGAATGTGTCAAAGTCAAGTATGGGAAGAAATCATTGTATTACTGATCAATGATGAAAATAGTTAACCGATACGAGACAACTCACCGATAATGTAAATGAGTGTCAAGGTACACGAGTGCATCTTGACAGGGACGAATGAAAGTGTTGAAGTCGAGTCACCTACAAGATCTAAAAATCAAGAGACATTTTTGTATTCCCATCGTTTTCAACGAGGAGGCTTTCTATTGATGTATGAAAATTCCAAGTCACTCCAAATAATCTCTGATCTTGATCCCAGATAAGGTGTTGAGATCGATAGGACAAGATCTGTTGGAAGGTGGACCTTAAGGAATTCCACATCATCCAACTCGAGCATAGAACCAAAAATGATTTGAATAACCATAATAAAATATTGAATCCATCATGAAATTGCAGAACTTATTGTGAACTTTTCTCTCTATTTACTTGGTTTTCAAGAAAATCTCATGTCCAATTGTGCCAACAAGCTGGTTTTCACAATAGGACTTATTTTTCTCTTTACTTTTTTATTTTTATTTTTTATATTACCTACTCTACTTAAAAAAGAAATCTTTTTCAAGTATATGAATACTTCTAATGGAACCATGTCTGTAACAAGATGATAGATAAACTCATATGCATGTTTGAAATATACTCTTTGATATGTACCAATATATGAGAAACCAATTTCCTTGATTGAGATGATGTCAGAAGATACTCAAGAATTGAGAATTGGGATTTGATGATTGCCCTAAACCAAGATTTAATGTAATATTGTATTCCTTGGCTTCCTGCTATCATTTCAATGAAGTCTTCAGAGATGTGATCTTCATTCATAGTCTGGTGATATGCATGCAAGAAAATTTTCAATCTGAGGTTCCAACAACTGCTCTTTATCAACATGCATCCATGATTCTTGGACCATATCTGAATCTTCTTCTTTTGGCTGTTGTTCTTCAAAGGCAGCAAGTGAATCTTTTTGCAATAACTCAAAATTGTAAGTGGATTGAGGTGTTTTATTGTTGCGGATTCAAAATGGTTGTGTAGGTACTGGAGTGGGAATGGATCTTTGGGGTGCTTGTGTGGTTGGTAATAGGAAAGGTTTAATTAAGGTCGAATGATGGTGAAATTGATGTTTTGTTGGAGGTGAATGGTATTGATAACATTGATATTGGTATTGAGGATAGAGAGTGAAAGATTGAGGATATGGTGGTTTTCCTTTGTAGGGTCTTTGCCAACTTCGTTTCCAATATTGGTTTTGAGGTTGGGATTGAGATGGCCAAGGTTTCCAAGGTTGGTTTCGAGGTTGGGATTGAGATGTCCAAGGTTTCCAAGGCAAGGGTGTTTTCCAATTACTTTGAGGTTGTTGTCCTTAACCTTGAAACTGTCATAAGGATATTGCATCATCTTGGGTTGATGAGGTTGCCATAGTCCTCTTGGAGATACATAACATAGTTTCTATTTTTCTTGATTTTATCCATTATGCTTCTAGTAAACTACCTTCAACCCTAGTACTGATGGGAACTTTAGTAGTATATGATCCTGCACAAATTTTAAAAATTTTAATGTTATCAAGTGGACATTCATGCAAAAAAAATTCTTTTTACATTTAGGGAAAAATAAAGCAACATTTTAAACTTTTTTCTTGTTTTGCATTCTTAGCATGTCAGTTTGTTCATTTAAATTACCAAGAATATTTAGCAAATTGTTAAGTTTAGTTTCACTTACCAATCCTGATGCCGACTTACTTACTCTTGCCATAAATGGATCTTGAGGGGAACTTACATACTTTGCTTTTCCTCTTGATATGTTCTTTCAAAGTTCAAAAATCTCTTGAAATGACAATTGATAGACATCTCCTTTTCCCACCAGATTAAGAAGATCAATCCATTCATCCTTTATAGCATTTAGTAGGAGAGTTTTTAATGTGTGTGATCCTAAATTATGCAATTTAGATCTTTTGATATTAGAAGTAAATCTCTCCACTAAATCTTCTAGGCTTTCATCCTCTTTTTGGTTAATCTTAAATACTTTATTTCTAAGTTCATGGTGTATGAAATAATCTTTATATTTATCCAAAAATACTCTTTTCATATCATCCCATGTCCATATATAATTTTTTCCTAAAGTCATGAACCATCTAAGAGCTTTATCCTTCAATTTTTCTAGAAACAAATTCAATTTTTTAATGTGTAATGAGTAGCCATAGGATCTAAAAATTATTTCAAATTCAAAAAGAATGGTTTCTGGGTCTTCTAATCTCATACCTTTGAAGTTAGGAAGTACAGATGGAGGGATGCTCTTCAAATGACCAATGAAATTAGTTTCTTGGATAGGAAATCCAAAAGGATCTTCCTTATTTTCATCATATTCGTCCATTTCTTCAACCTCCTTTGTCACATATTCTTCTACCTGCAAAAATAAGAATTCATGTTGTGGATGTGTGGCTCTTACTACACCATGTGATCTAGTGGGTGTGGTAGGTGATTGAAGTTTTTTTTTTTTTTTTTTTGAATCAATGAATAAAAGAAAATGGCTTCTATTTACCCTTCACCAGCAACAACGCCAAAATGTTTGGTCAATTTAATTGTCTTAAATTGATTACATAAATTATCGACCGGAGTTGGTAAACTTGTGAAGTGCAAGTGCACAATATATGCTAGAAACCTCTTTTATTCATTTAGTTTATTAGTGTGATGATTGGATTTGTAGAGATTACTTCTAAGGATGTTTTTATTCTGATGTTCCTAATAAAATTGATAAATTTAAATTACAACTAAGTTCTAAAAATCAACATGCTTTCTACTTTGTAAAAACTGAAACGAACTTTCTCTATCTGTAATATCCCAAAATGGAATAATCCATTGATACACAAACATAATATTTGTAACACAAAAAATGTACATGTAAGTTTATGATCAACACAGATATAGATAGAATAGTTGAGCCATTTTATTATGTGGAGAATATTCAGTAACAATAGTGTACAAATATGGGGTAATCTAACCAAAGAGATGGCCTAGAATGACCCTGAAAAGATGCCAAATTAGGCACTGCATAGCTGGAGAGCTGCTGAAAGAAAATACTGCGCTATCACTTCAGCATATAATGAATATATAACTGCAGGATGAAAATTAAAATGTAGATCTATAGAAATCTGGAGCTCTGATGATGCCAATATTCTAGATCTGGGCTCTATGATGGATACCCAAGATAACCAGAATTGATTTTCCAGATCTACAACTTTGGAAAATCACCCTCCTAGTGTTTGATCCTTGACTACTAGGTTATGCAGATTTGAAGCTAGATCTGAAAAATAGATGGCTGAAATATGTCACAAGATCAAATCTAAGCTTGAAGGGTTGATCCCTTCACTAGATCCTCAAGCTAGAAGCTCAAGATCTAGCTCCTCAATCCTCCAAAGAAGATTGCAGTTGCTGCTACACAACTGCGCATGAAAACTACATTGTAAAGGAAGGAGGCTCTCTAGCCTGCTGCTAAGATATGCAATATAGCTCAAAAATGATGGAAATAATGTATACAATGTGAATGAATGGTCCTCCACTAGATTACTAGCAGAAATGTTAACAACTTCCCTTCTCCCTTGGATCTACGAGAATGGATTGTGCGATTCCTGAAGGGATTGCTACTGTTGGGATATGAATAATAGATGGCCTAATGCCTGATATAGATCTGAAGCACTGAAAGGATGATCTTGAAGCTCAAGGTGATAGGATGAATCCTTCACCAGTTCCTCAACTGAAATATTGAAGGAAAACCTCCTCCTCTCAAACTGATCAGAAATGTGCAATTTATGAATATGGATTTTCTGAAAAAAGTAGGAACAATATGGCACCAATGACTGATGATGAATGAATTACAATAATCTTTCATGAGCTACTCAATCAAAGAGGTGGGATTCCCAACTAGGAACACTCAGTGCTAAACAACATTTGCAATATTAGCTAAACAACCAAAGAAAGCATGGAATTTCACGTGACAATTCCATATCTATATAGATCATACACCAATAATAATATTCAACATGCCTTCTATTGTGTCTTAATATTATTTATATAGATTATGAGCCTTCTCATGCCTTGGCCCTCATCATAACTGCATTGTACATGTGGACATAGGTCTCCATGTTGACTTCATTGTCTCTCCATGATCTCCATCATGTGTGAATGTAATGATCACCCTCTCCATCATGTGTGCATTAAATGCACCACTCCTCCATCATCTCATCATGAATGCTTAATGATATTACATTTGATTCTTTCCATGATCTTGGTTGACTGTACCAACCTCCATGATCTATCTCATTAATGAGACATGATCTCCACTCCTTTCACATTAATTGGTTGCTCTACTACTCCATTATGTAGATCTAGATCTGAAATATCCACATACACACAACAGAAGTGGATTTTATTCATCTTTGAGGATTATGGGTCCCTCCACCCTTTTATTTAATTAATTAAGTAAGGTTATTAAGAACTCTAATATTCCAAATATCATGTGAAAATTTGGGAATATTACAGTCCTCATCAGAAAAATGTTGCTTGACCTCAAGCAACTGCAAAAGTGGATGCTACAACAAACATCCTCCCTCCAAATGGCATCCTCATGTGGAAGGCCTTCCCATCTGTCACAATGTGTCATGCATGTCTAGCTCCAAATTTGCCTCTCTAGAATGTCTAGAATGGCCTCCAACTAAAAATTTAGATACCCTTCTTCATCAATGAATCTCCAAGTGGCAACCATATGATGACAAAAGATCTCCTCTACACATGAGATACATAAGATGAAGTGGTTCATTCCCAAAGTGGAAAGTCCCAACTCATGAATTATCTCTCCAACCCATGATACATAGAGTATATTACATCTATCAATGTCGTCATCATTAGCCTTGATGGCTATGTAGGAATCAAACATCACATCATCATAGTGAAAAATAATAAGTAGAGACATGTTGAATTTATGGGTCCTGACCTAGGTTCAGAGGTTAAGGTTTGCCAACAAACCCCTATACTACTAGCCCTTTCAACAATTACCTACTTGTGTAGGCCAAGGTCTCACCTGAAGCAATATGGGAGGGTGCTGGAACCAGGTTTCTGCACCCTGAGAGAGAGTAGGTAAATTGAGGTAGATTTGTGTTATAACTTACTAGGTTCATACCAAATGAGTCTATTCGTAGCCTCTTTAACAATGTAATAAGCATATAACCATAAAAAATCTATCATATCTAATCAGTTACAGTCGCATCCACGTGCGCATTACCAAATATCATAACATATTACTATAATCGTAGCCAATATCATATCGCAGATAAAGTTATGATAATTCCAGAACATAGATACGTTCACAGCTTAACTAGGCATCACAGATGCGCTTCAATAGTAAACATAAACAATTCAGATAACACACAAATACTTTAACAATACTTTGCATTCATTAACATTTAGATCCACTTACAACCAAAACACAGCCTGCGCACACAGCCTAGCGGCGTTCACACATAGCAGGACTGAGGATCACTGCACACACAACCAACACGTGTCCTTGTTGAACACAACCCAAAATAGATATAACAGTTCACACGTAGCATCAATCTATCAACTTTATTACCTACTAGACCCAATTAACTAGATATTTATACTATCATAGCCTTCATTATCCTATGGGTTTGTAGACCCTAGAGCTACCCCTTAATGCATTACAAAACATTTAGGGGCTTTGACTCGCCCCAAAAACCCCTATGCAGGGCTGAATCTACAAAATTGTACAAAAGAGCAGGTTAGGGAACCCCATTCCAACAGGCCCTCAACACAATATAGTGACTCATCCTGAGTCACTCTGGCCCTGGGTTCTCCATCTTCACCTGCAGCTGCTTGATTTCCTCAACCAGCGGGGGAAACACTCCTTCGCTTTGCACAGTGGAATTCTGAGAAATCTCCACCAACTTCTGTGACGTTGGACCTTCTGTAGCAGCGGTGACGCTCTCCAAAATTTGGTTCAGGTGCTTAACTACGATATTGACCTCTTGAGAGAGCTTGAGGGATTCATTGACCCAGGGCTTAAGGTGGTTGCTGAGGACCTTATTTTTTGGTGGACCTCTTCAATGTTGTCTCTTAGCGTGTGGATGGTACGCAGTCATGCCAAGCATTGAGTGGGGATCAAATTAGGCATAGTGGCTTCCAGCTGCTTCAAACTCTTCTTCCTTCTGGCACAGCATTTGAGTCAGTTCGTGTAGGAGAGGATCTTGTTGCACCTTAGTCCACAACTGCATAACTGTCACTAACAGTCCTGCGCCTTGAGCAATCTGATATGTGATGACATTATTGGCCTCTGTAACCAGCGCGACTCACTGGGCCCTTACCTCTGGTGGAATTTCTAGCTATAATTTGGCTTGTAAGACCACAATATTCTGTTCCATATCTGATTTGACTACTTGGATCTCGATCCTCAAAGCCTTGAGTGCTGCAACAAGCCCCTTAATCTTGGCCTGGGGGTGGAAAAATCTGGGATATCTTCAGTGACATCTACGTAGAGCCTACTAATGAGGCACTCCAACTCTATCTGTTGCGTAGTGGCGAGGGTACATGCAACCTGAGCCTAGGATACTCCAAGGGTCTTTTCCTCTATCGTTTGCTCAACTATACTAAGATGTTGATGTACTCAACGGTCCCTATTTTGAATCTCTTTGAACAGTGATGCGTGGAGGACCTGTAATGGTTCATGTAGTAGGCATGCTAGGTCCAATTGTACCTCTGTGTGGGCCTCGACTTGCGCTCCTAAGTCGAGTGGGCTCAACATGAGGGTTGCGCCTGGTAGAGGGTAGAGGCGACTTTCCGTTGTACTGATCAACACGTTACTTGTTTCTGGGGCTAACCTTTCCTGGATCATACTTGTTTGTAAGGTGTCAGTATTCAGCTGCAGATCTCAGAGTTCAGCCTGTAGGGTTTCGACCATGTTCTTTTGCTGCTCTTCTAGAGCCAGCCATTTATCTTCTACAGAAAGGGTGACTGTGTTCGTGATCTACTCCAAGTCCTCCTCCATCAGAGTAACTCCTGCATCTCATTTCGAAAATTGAGCGCGTTGCTTCTTCCATGGTCACTTAACAGGGTCACCTGTTTGTTTCGTTCCCCGAAGGGAGTCAGCCCCTCCCACATCCAGACCCTCTTCACCTAGATCCTTCTACAAATCCTTCTATGACTCCTTCTATGAACCCTTATGCAAACCCTTCTGTGCTTTTGAGTCCACTTCCTTCCTAGTACTCTTACCTTGTCCTCCAGTCTCCTTGGAAATGGTGGGCGGGGTGACCTTTGTGGTACTCGTACCTATAGTTTCCTTCATTCCTGACTTGAAGCTGAGCTTCCATTGCGGAGGCCAACCAACGATAATGCAGTCAATCTCCTCATCTGCAACCACGTATGGGAGTGATACCCATGTTGGATCCTTGCGGCCTCTAACCTGTACATTGTGCTTTGTTACCTGAAAATATGTGATGCTCTTGTACTTATCATAAATGGCTATTGAGAAGCATGGCCAGGAATTGATAGTGATTGCGAGCCTGCTCTGAAATATCACCCAGAAGACTTGATTATCCTCAATACGTTGCACGTCCTTGGAATCCCGGAAGTTCGTATATCACTCTCCCTCACAAATACCTGGCTCGAGTTCAGGGAGATCTGAGTCTTCAGGGGCTTCCCATGCAACAAATGTGAGGAGGAGCAGTATCCAGTAGTAGCAGAATTCCTTTCCCTAGTCCTGGGCCTTGCGCACATTATCTAGAAATTCGTTGCACAAAAACTGGGACCAATTGTAGCATACCCCTTTTTCGCAGTGGCCTGCCAGCTGAATTACGTATGCAGGAACCATGGCAACTTGGAAGTTGTGCATCATATTTCATAATAATAATAAGGTGCCCATGTGCACACCAGGGTCATTGATAGTTCTGATCATGAATCCCCGAGTGTTCTGCTCCACATGGTAGTCCTCACGCACCTTTTCAGCGATTTGTTGCTCATACTTTTTTCTAATGTGCAGCATAGTGTCCAGCCCTTCCATGGGGAGACTAGTAATATGGTGAATAAGCACATCATCAATGGGTATTTGATCCTGGATCCACAAGCTACCATCATCGACTAGGGTAAGCAGCTGGTGCACAAGTTATTCTGTGACGTTGTAGTGACAAAAATGAGGCATCCTTAGCAAGTTTAGGAGCTCAGAACCAGCCAATTCGCGTGCCCATGGCATGGGAACTACCTTTAGCACGTCATCCTACAATACCCTTTCAAGATATAGCTTAGGTGCCAGTTCTGGGAAGGCATCCAAATTGGCCAAGTCATGGTCATCGAATTTTACTGAGTGAAGTTTGCACCCAGGTTCGGAGGTTAAGGTTTTCCCAAAAACCCCTATACTACTAGCCCTTTCAGCAATGACCTACTTGCGCAGGAAAAGGTCTCACCCGAGGCAATATGGAAGGGTGTTGGAACCATGTTTCTGCACCCTAAGAGAGAGTAGGTAAGTCGAGGTAGCTTTGTATTATAACTTCTAGGTTCTTACCGAATGAGTCTATTCACAACTCTTTTAACAGTGTAATCAACATATAACCATAAAAACGCTATCAGATCTAATCAGTTACAGTTGCATCCACGTGCGCATTACCAAATATCATAATAGAACTATAATCACAGCCAATATCAGATCGCAGATATACTTATGCTAATTCTATAACATAGATACATTCGTAGCTTAACTAGGCATCAAATATGCACTTCAATAGTAAACATAACCAATTAAGATAACACACGGATACTTTAACAATACTTCACATTAATTAACACTCAGATCCACTTACAACCAAAACACATCCCACCCACACAGCGTAGTGTGGTCCGCACACAGCCATCAAGAGTCCTTACCCAACATAACTCAAAATATATCTAATAGTTTGCACGCAACATCAATCTATCAACTTTCTTACCTACTAGACCCAATTAACTAGATATTTATACTATCATAGCCTTCACTATCATATGGTCTACAAACTGTGGTTTGCAGACCCTAGAGGTACCCCTTAACCCATTACAAAAAATTTAGGGGCTTTGACCCACCCCAAAAACTCCTACGCGGGACCGAATTTACAAAATTGTACAAAAGCGCAGGTTAGGGAACCCCGTTCCAATAAGACATATGGGGAACATGAAAAATGTCAAACCATATTCGCCTAATAACAACCCATGTAGCAAATCCTACTGTTTCCATGCTAGATCATCATGAAAACAAGTAAGAGAGCCATAATCTCTCAAAATAATCCACCGCAACAATGCTTCTTGTTGCAATGCCAAATCAACATCAATGAGAATACGAGAGCCATACTCTCTCAATAGAAGCCACCGAAACAATGCCTCTTGCTGCCATACCACAACATCATTGTACCAAATGTAGTAGCCATTATCTCTCAAGAGAAGTCACCTCAATAAGGCATCTTGTTGCCCCATCACATCATCATTATACCATGTACAATGACCATAGTCCCCCAATAGAAGCCAACACTGTAAGGCCTCCTGTTGCCATCCTCCAACAATGTCATGCAATGTATGTGAAGAATTCAACCCATACTCTCCCAATAGTAACCATAGCAAAAAGGATTATTGTTGCCTACTTGCATTATCATGGTGCAAGTCATGGAGCAACAATATAGAGTGGACATGTGAAATTTCCCATCAACATAATACAAACAAGCTCCCTTATGCCACATCTTGTGAGAGTTATACTCTCTCCCAAACCCAAGTACATACATGAACATTAGATACATCCCAAATAGAAATACATGTAAAGACATGAGACATACCCCAAACAATATTACATAGAAGGACATAAGATATATCATGTGATGTCCAAAATCTCTCATCAACAACCAAATCAACCATGCCTTTTTCTTCTGCATTCTTCCATTGATGTGTAAGGCATGAATCAGAAAAATATGACTCCTTGAGTGGTAACCATACTCACCCAACAGAAACCAGTGTAGCCATGGTTCTTGTTGCCCTGTATCATGCTTTTGAAAGTGGTTTGGTAACCCCTTGCTCCATATCATCAACCATTCATCCCAATGTGGATGATGGATCTTATTCTGCAAATACTTGGCATCCTCCCATTGTAGGACACCAACCTCCTCAAACTACTGAATAACTTTGCACTCCATGATATGTTGAAGTGCACCTCCAAAGAGATCTCTCCATGAGACCTTATTCTCATCGATGGCCCTCCAAAACCAATAAGGTTATGGATCTGCTGCAGGTGGAAGTTTCTCTTTGAGCTGTAAGATGCTCATTTAGAAAGTGTCATCTAGAAAGGAGAAAATATTTATCATCTCAAGATGTCTACCATCTATCATATTTTTCTCCATTGTTCCATAAATGAAGCTACCATATGATTGCTCCCATAAGGAATGGGTCCTCTTCTTCTCACTGTTGCTCATTAACAACGTTGTAGATCTGCAAGGTGATACATGTGTTGTCTCAAAGCAAGGAACAATGTTGAAATCATAGCCAACCATTGTACATAGGATCATACTCATCCCATCTTCAGAAATTCTACACTTAAACTCAAAGGGTTGAATGTAGTCCATCAATGATAAACTAGCATGGTTCTTCATCTCTTCCTTGATTAGCTCAAAGGTCCTTTGTGCAGTGATATAATGTTACTCCAAATCAGCATGATGTTCTAACCCTTGGTCATGCAATAGCCTTGATGGCATGTCCCCATAAGTTTCAATAAGAGGTACTAAAACAATATGTGATAAAAATGGATGCATACCTTGGTTCAACTGAGATTCAAAAACATCTTGCAAGAACACAAGAGTTTCCTCTTTCAGTGCAAAGGTTTCTCAAACTGCTGGTAAGAGTGATGGCTGAAACGGATGCATACCTTGGTTCAACTGAGATTCAGAAACATCTTGCAAGAACACAAGAGTTTCCTCTTTCAGTGCAAAGGTTTCTCAAACTGCTGGTAAGAGTGATGGCTACACTTCTACAAGTGTACCAACACTAGTATCTGTCTCCTCCTCCTCATGCATCTCATCAATCATGCATGGGGCTCCAAATGTTAAAAACTCAAGACCATTTTGCAAAGATGCAAGTGATCCTTCTCTTGATGTAAGCATATCTGAAGTTGGTGGTGGTAGAGGCTCCTCCTCTTGAGTGATATTGAGAGCATCTTCTCTTGAATCTTCATGCACTATCTCCTTGATGATGGGAGATGTCACTATGTGAGATGTCTTTGGTTTATTCCTACCATATTTCTTCATTAGTCTTTGCATAAAATTTGCATAAGCAAACACTTCCATGTGTGATACATGACTAAACCACCAATTTCTTGCTTCACCATCAAGGTGCAGTGCTGCAAATTCCACAACTTCTCTTTTTGATATAGGATATTTCAGAAAGAATGTAAATAATTCTTCACTCCAAGCCCTCAATGTGCTTGTGGGAGATCCATCAAATGTAGGCAAGAAGAATTTATGCCTCTTTTTTCTATTGTTGCTTCTGGATCTCCTCTCTTCTTTGAGTTGTAGAAACTGTTGGAGAGAGAGATTCTCCTTCAATGCTCTAGGTTGTGACTTGTATTCAGAAAGATATTCACTTATGATCTCATGCCCCAAGTCTTCTACATATTCAGACCAATCCTCTTTCTCATCAAAGAAACTGGATCTAGTGGAATAATGTGAAGCTTCTTGCTTCTCCGGTCTTCTTTGTTGCTGAAAAGAAGTGTTGGGACCTTCTTCATCTTGAAACCTTCTTGAGGTTTCTCTTTGCATTTCTGCTATAGGGTAAAATTCTTGGGTTGTTGGTTATTGAATATCACTCTCAGGGCTTTCTGGTGCCCGAGGCAGACAGTAAGATTAGCTGTATAGTTCACAAAGATGGCACATATATATTCATATTAACTTAAAACAACTTGATAGAATGAGATAGAAGCTTACCTCTTTAATGATATTGGAGTCCCTTGGAGAGCACTAGGCAGCGAAGCAAGAGTTCTCCTTCACCAGCTCCAAATCTTGGCCCTGCAATCAATTAAAGCACCTGTGTAATCTCTACCATAACATATATTTCCTATCAATTAATTCAATATATAATGAACACTTAAACTATGCACATCTAATCCATTCATCTCATGCTATATAAGTGATTAAATAACAATGACAATATCAACGCATAGAATGGAAAAAACATATACAGTTCTATTGATTTATAAAAAAGGAGGATTACAATCGTCGGTTGTACCAAGCCCTCCTCAGCCTTCCAATCTCTCTATCTCTCAAAGTGGTGATGTTTTGATCAAAAATTTCTCAATGAACCTCTTTAACCTTTGACCTTCACACTACAACAATGATCTCTACTTTACAAGTATGCAAAAACTTTGACAATCCTTCGATCTTGAACCAAGAGCCTTCAACTCCATTTTATAGGAGATGGAGAGAGCAATCATTTCCCTTCTCTTTCCACCAGTTCTGAATAGAAAAAACCAAGATGTTTCCTCAACCTCCATGCTTTTTCCTTCTTTGAGAGTTCATTTTTTTATGGCAAGGCCCAATATGATTTGGTGCTTTGCAGTTTCCTTTTTGTATTGACTCTCTTGTGAGAAAAAGCTGGAAATTCAAATCATTCTCCGCGGTTTTTCCTGTTCCAAACTCAAAACACGGGTAATTTTTCCCTCTAGTGTAAACAGAGCATTTCCCTAGCCACTAATGTGGCCCATTCACTGATCAGCTGTGTTATAACGCTCTTGTGTTGTTATAGCGAGGCGTTACCTTGGCAGAAATAGGTTTATTTTAGGTCTTTGTATTCCTTCCATATTTATCTTATCCTCTGAGCTGATGAGGAGGTATTTTGACCTGTAACAGATGCCCCCTAAAGTGTGAGGTTAGAGATTAAGACGATGGCCAAAATACTTTACAATGTGTGTAGTAGAGATAAAGATATTGAAAGACTAAGGAAAACCTGAAACAACATATGTCAGAAAATATAGTATCTTCCTTGAGTCGAGCATTCCCATGCTCAGTAGCTTAAACAACATGATTTCTCTAGAATAGAGATATGAAGAATCTTTCCACTGATAAGCACAATGTGGAAGTGTCTGTCATAACAGGATCAGGCTGAAGAAGTTGTCTCCATAAACAATATCGCAACTTGGGGAAGGGAACACAACTTTAATGATGTAACCTTTGCCCCAAGGTCTTGACCACCGATTCACTTAAACTGCATATTTCTCAACATGTGAATGAAGGAGCTGTCATTGAACATGTGATAAATCATCTGATTACCAGTCGATGATGGAAACTGTTAACAGACGCGAAGGTGGCCACCGATAATGATGATGGTCCCTAAGATGCACAATACAAGCTACCGAGTGTGAATAAAATGAGTTGAAGTCAAACACTGATAGAATCATTCAACCAGGAGTCAATGATGAAGACTCCTAATTAAACACAAGACTACCTGCCACTGATGTCTGCAAATATCCAGGTACTGATGGGTTTCTGGATCAACTTCCTAGATAAGAAGTTGAAGTCGATAGGAAGAGATCTGTTGAAAGGTAGGCACTGAGGCATCCTACATCAGTCAACATGAAATGGAAACCAACTGATTTTGTTTATGATTGAGATAATGAAGAGTAAATGGGGACATCAGACGACAAATAATTTATGGCATAATGAGCGGTTTGGTTGATAATAGGAGCAGTATATAGCGATATCTGCTTGAACAATAGAAGGCACTGTAACAGGGTACTAGGCAGTTGAGACTTAATGAACAACAAAGAGTGTGTTAGGATTTGACCGATGTAGGGACACTGGGAGATGAAGGCTAATACTCATAGATGGTAGGGTTCGGCTAACTGTGAAAGAGTTTTCTGGGAAGTGCCATGTTCAATATTTTTGCTGCCAAATCGACCTTTCTGAAATGTAACAGAGGTAGTATCCATTTTGTCCAAATTTTTCCCCGTCTGATTAAGTTTAACGAGTCCAGACGAGTAAAATATGTGAATTTTTCATGTTTAGAGAGTCTGAAAAATATCATAAAAGACAACTCTGTGCCCTGTCTGATAAGGTTTAACGAGTCCAGACGAGTAAACTCGGTGAATTTTTCATGTTTAGAGAGTCTGAAAAATATCATAAAAGACAACTTCGTGCCCCATCTGATTAGGTTTAATGAGTCCAGACGAGTAAACTCAGTGAATTTTTCATGTTTAGAGAGTCTAAAAAATATCGTAAAAGACAACTCCGTTGGGGTACCTTTGTCATGTCTTGATAACCGGGCACGACAAAGGGAGAATAGTAAGCCCGAAATAGTTTATTTTCCGTGAGTTATTCCATCGAATCCGGAAAAGTGAGAAATCTATGTTTGATGGACGTCTACGTCATTTTTTTATGACTACAAGGAGATGGAGTAAACTCAGTACTCTTTGTGAAATTTTAATGAGTCCAACAAAGAAAAACTTGGTGCCCTCCGTGAAATTTTAACGAGTCACGCGGAGAAAACTCGGTTACTTTTTCAGTTTAAAGAGCTTTGAAAAAGAGGAAAATAATGGCTCCTTACTCTCTGTCATGGTAGTTTAGCGAGCCCGACAAAGTAAACTCAGGGTTTTTTCAGTTTTATGAGCGAGAAAAAGGTCCCTAAAAATAAATCTCAGTGCTTCTTCATATCAGTTTTAACGAGTCTGAAGAAGAGGACTCTAGGTTTTTCGGATTAACAAGCAAGAAAAAGACCATAAAAAGAATGATCGATATCAACTTCGTATAAGTTTAACGAGTCCAAAGAAAGGAACTTGAGGTTTTTCAGATTAACGTAAAAAGAAAAATACCGTAAAAAGAATGCTCGAAGCTTCTTCGTGTAAGTTTAACGAGCCCGAATAAGAGGAATCGAGGTTTTTCGGATTAATGAGCAAGAAAAATACCATAAAAAGAATGCTCGGAATTTCTTGATCTGTTTCTCGTCAATAGAAGAATCTATGTCGGGAATTTTCTTGTAATACCAAGCAAACACATCGCAGAATTCCTTGAAAAGGGATGTGAAGCGTGCAATTTCCTCAGGATTGCAATCTGCTCCAATCTGAATATTTTCCATGATACCTGTTTTGACCGAGATATAAATGAGCATTATCTTAGAAATATTACCCATGTTCTCTTCTGAATCAATAGTTTGAACATTCGTATAAGCGGAGGGAACCATCTTAGGTGGGTCAAAAGATGGGATTTCAGTTTTTATCACGTCCGAGTCAATCATCGAAGCATGATGGTAAAACTCTCCCCAAGCTCGTTATTCTAGAGACATGATCTCTCGACTAGATTCGTCTGTAGGAAAGAATTCATTGAGGAGATCCTTATAGAGAACTGTGATGGGTAGGATATTTGTACCTTTGGTTGAAACCATAGCAGTGGAGGGTTCAGATGTGATTTGGATGGCTTGGTAAGCCAACTCGGTCGGTGAGAGCGGCATCTGATCTTCGTAGGAATCAATGTCTGAAGGTGTCGGGATGATCGATGGGTCAATAGAGCCATCCAAAGTGGTGGATATCATTACAACCGTGTTTGGGATCGGTGGCGGCAGGAGAGGAAAACAACCCAGTAGGGAAGATGTCTTCAGAAGACCGGTATCGATGTTGGCGTAAGAGTCAGCAAAGCCTCCTATTAGGGGTACAATGCTACTTGGTAACATGGTATAATCAGGGGTACAGAAGGATAACTGATCCACTGTGACTATTTTCCCATCCAATGGAAATAGGATGAGTCAGAAGGCCAAAGAAATAATGGAAGTCACGCAATAAGACCAACTACGACCAAGAAATATATTATAGTCGAGATGACACTCTACGACTTCAACATCCATGGTTACCGTTTTCCCACTCAGAGTGATGGGAAAGCTAGCAAGGTATCCTTCTGGGAGGAACGTGTGGCCATCGAAAGCTTTGAGGGAATTTGACAGCGGTGTTAAGGTAGGAGAACCTAAATTGAGCCAGCAAGCTTGTGACATAACTCAGGTCGAAGCACCCTCATCTATGACAGTGCGATGGATTGGTCTCCCTTTCGACACAACTTGCACCTGGAATGCGAGTTGGTGTGAGAGGCGAGGTTTAGATTTTTCCATATCAAAGATAGCTAGCATGGAATCCTGGGGGTCTATTCCACCAGTGGCCGAAAGCAAGGCTTTCCTTTGTGCTGGAAGAGTTTGTAATACTTCGAGAGTAGACATAGCTGATGGTGTCTACGCCAAATCTTCTACAATTTTGTAGTTTTGGGCTGCATGTGCAGAGGTGTTATGAGTCATGCGTCAAAGTGTCCCTTTGGGGGGACGAATCATGGGGTCAGCAGTAGGCCATTTGATATGCAAATCGTTGGCCGATGGTGGATTTGAACTAGTACCAGTTTCTTGAGCATCTATGGTAGGATTTCCATAAAGCTTGGCTCATGTTTGAAGTTCAACACTCTCAATGCCATAAATGGCGGATGGTCCTTCACCGGAAGGATGTGAACCACCATTTCCCCATTGATGGGGTTGTGGCGGATTGTCAACCATGTTTTTATGTTGCTGCTGTTGATTAGGGAAAGGATTATGAAGAACGGAAGGTGTTCACCCAGAATCCTTGTTTGCAATAAAATCAGTGCATTCCTACAACCGAGGACATTTGTATGCTAAGTGGTCCTCCGCACAGATCTTGCAAGGAAATTTCATGGTTTTATCCTTCCCTTTGTCATTTTTGGCAGCATTTTTCTTATTAGGGTTATTCTGATTTTCCGACTGCTCTTCCGAAGAAGATGTCTTTTTCTTGTTCTTCTTATTTTTTCCACTAGGTTTTTGTGAAGTTTGCATAGAATTTACCTCAGCGGCAGGAAGAGTAGTCATTTGGTGAGGGGTGGTGGCAGCTGAAGATGGCTGGGAGGCTTGCCCCCAAGACTTTTTTGTGGCTACACCAGAGATTGTGCCAATGAGACTGTCGGCATGAGCTCTGGTTTTCTGAGTAGCTGAAGGATTTGGGTTACCAGGGTCATTGGGGAGCAAATGATATAGCATGCAAAATTGTGAATAAATTAAATCCAAATTTTGGGCACGATGAATGCATTGATCTTTTGTAACCACACTGGAAAGGCCAATGTCTTTAGAGATGTGGGGTAAGAGAGACTTACAAAACCAATTAGCTAAGAGATGATCTAGGATTGGTGCTTTGACTAGCCTCCTCCTACGTCTCCATTCATGAATGTGATCGGAGATATGGGTGGCGGTGTCTTGGTGCAGCGAGGTTAACAATTCCATTCTGGTTTCAAATCTTATTGGTAATTGGAAGTTCTTTAGAAACTCCATCGCTAAAGCACCAAAAGTGTTGACGCCGGCGCGTGGCAATTCAATATACCACTTGGCAGAATTTCCTGTAAGGGTACGGGGAAACAGTCGAAGCTAGACACTATCATCCACCATGGAATTGGATATAGACCATAGATGAAAGGTAGTGATGTGTGCGGTTGGGTCGTCCCCTTGTTTCCCATCAAAATTTGGGATGTCATAAGGAATCTTGTGCAGTACTGGAGGCCAGAGCAGGTTGTGATTGATGGGATCATTAGTCAGTTTATGGATATCAGGGATGTCTAGAGCTGCCAAAAATGGCAATTGTGGATTTTCCCCCGAATCTAACCAAGGAAGTATGGGCTAACGAATAGACCATAGGGTCCACCCATCAATGTGTTACCAAGAGGATAAGTAGGACTTTGATAAAAAATTTCTATAGGTGGAGGGGTAGGGACATATGGTTGTTGTCCATAGGGCATATTGTACTGTGGGGCGAACAGTTGGTTTCCCCCAGTATAAAAGTTCCCTCCCATTCCAGATGGAGGTTGGGGTGGGTTAGTCCATATGGATGCAATAGAGTTTCCCAGAGGCATGCTACTACTTGCATAGTTTGGCAACATCATAGACCCTACACCTATATTTGAACCACTTAAGGGAATCGTATTAATAATAGGTTGTCCCATTTGTCCTAAGGATTGCAGGGGAAGTGAAATGTTCCCTATTACCTGCATGCTAGTGACACTGCCCCCTCGTATAGTGGCCAAGGGGTTTGAACTCAGCAAAGGGTTCCAACCGAAAGGGTTTCTAAAAGGAACTGAAGTATTCACACTCGTGGGAGGAGCAACCGTGGGTCCCAACATGGTCACGGTAAGAGTAGATCCCGACGGATTCGGCGAGATACTGACAGTTGTGATGACTGTAGGGTTTGGATTAGGTATATGTTGACTACTGGGGTTACCTAGTGATGGCATAGAATTGACAACCGGCGGGGAGGATGGTGGCGAACCTGGGATGGTTGCCATTGGCATCGACCCTGTGGATGCCGGTGGTGAAATGGATGTTTTTGTGACTGAAGACATATCTTGGCGTGGTGGAATATGAAATATCATAGGCCCCAACGGATCAGTGAGTGGAGGATTGTAATTGTTAGGACCTCACAATGTACCATTTTGACCACACATTTTGACACCACTTTACTCTTTATAGTCCATATTTAAAAGGTTACATTATCATTTCCATCCATTTTATCCAAAGGTATATGAAATCCTCCTCTTTCCTATGTATTTAATTTTTTTTGCATATAATTCCACATTACTTTTATATTTAATCATTAATCGAAGATAGATAGTTGCTAAGACAAGTCTAAAGGATCACAGATAATTCATGATGAGGATCACGTTGCTGAAACAGTCGAACCTGTTGCTGAAACAGTCGAACCTGTTGCTGAAACAGTCAACAAACACGCAAATCCCGTAGCTAAGACAACTCGTGATTTGCGATCTTCAAGTGTATTTTAAGAATGATGACAGCAGGACGAAGACGAATAAGGGAAGCTGTTACACGGACCGTTTTGAAGCTAGTATTTTTGTACTTATTTGTAACAGCATTCCAGGATGGAAGAACAGAAAAGATCCTGTATTAAAACAAGAGATTATATTTGGATAAAAATAGGATTTCTCTGATGTAACTGTAATAGATGTATCTTCTTTAAAAAGAGGAGACATCATCATTAGAAGGGGGGTTTTTTTTTTAGAAACTGCGGGAGTACATTTCTTGAAGCAAGAAAGAGCCTTTGCTCTGTTGTAATGTATCATTTCTTGACATATGAATAAAAGTCCATTTTGAGCGCTTCAATTTAATTTCTTTCCTTGGGGGTTCTTGTCAGAAGGACAGGGCCCACCTTCATCACAAGATTCACCCAATTGCTCCTATAGTTTGTTCCTTGTTATGTTATTCACACCTTAATTTAACCTTGTTTGCTGAAGAATTTATACAGTTTTGTGTTTCTTATTAAGCACTATGTTTTCTTTAACACTGCATTAGCTTTATACCATTCATTCTTAAGAAGCTGAGAGCTACTTTATTTTCAGTCATTTTTTACTAGATGAATGTGTGACAGATTGATATCGAGAAACATGTGCTGAATGTTCCTATTTGGAGGAATAGGGTCCTGTTCCCCGTAGGTTGATCTTCTTTTTCTGCAGTGGGATTGATATCAGGAAACATTTGCTGAAGATTCCTGTTCAAGGGAATAGGGTCCTGCTTTCTGAGGATTGGTCTTTTTCTATAGTGTGATTAATATCAGGCAACAGGTGCTAAAGATTCCTGTTTGGGGGAATAGGGTCCTGTTCTCTGTTATGGTTGATTGATCTCCTTTTCTACAGTGTGATTTCCTTTCATTATTTTCCCTAGGATTCCTTTAATGAAAGTTTGCAATAGAGGGATTGTTTCTGCTGTAACACAAGTAGGCTTCAGCTTTGTTAAAAGTGAGGTGTGAAAAGTTTGATTGATATTTGTATGATTGATACTACAACATTTCTTTGCTTTTGGAATTGAGCATATCCAGTGCGTGATTGTCTTTGAAATAAACAGACCTTCCTGGGTTGACAATTTATGTGGTGCTTGAATTGTTAAAACAATTAAAGCGACCAACATTTCGGCGCCGTTTCCAGGGAAGGCAATTATAGATTTCAAAAGCATTGATGTTTTCTTTCTAGATGTGCAGATTGTATGAGAGGACGCGAAACCCAGAAGAAAACTAACCCTACAGGTGGAAAGGGCAAAGGAAGGGGAGGACGAAAGACTTTTATTGACGAAATTGTATCAAAGGCTGAATCATCACAAAGATTAAGCTCTCGAAGACCAAAACCTCAACGCTCCCCTCAATCAGATTACAAAACAGAAGAAGTTGTGAGCCCTGAAAACGTAGAGGAACTAGTAACATACATTAAAGAACTAGTAGCCAGTGTTGAAGAATCAGAAGGAAGCACTAAGGAATCAGCAGAGAACGTTGAGGAATTAACAAAAGATATTGAACAACCAGTGGAAAACATTGAGGAACCGGTAGAAGATTTCGAGGATCGAGCAAGTGAAGTAGGAGAACAACCAATGGAAGGAAATAACAAAGAATTCTTTGGTGGAGGACATGTAGATCCTGAAGGAGAAGGAAGGGATGAAAATTCTCTCTCTACCTTGGGATTTCCTATCAGTGATCTCCCTAGAGGAACAACTCCTATGAAGAATATTCCATTATCAGCTTTACCCAACTTCCATGGTTTATCCTCTGAAGATCCAGACGAATTTCTTTTTGAATTTGATACATTATGCAGAAGTTATGATTATGTTACTAATGTTCATAAATTTAAACTGTTTCCAACAACATTAAAGGGAAATGCGTTAAGATGGTTTATGAGCCTCGGAAGCCAGGTAATTACAACATGGGAACAGATGAAACATAAATTTATGCTTAAATATCAAGATTATTGTTAGACAAGAGAAAAGAGGGAGGAGTTATTCAACATGGCACAGAAGGTGGATGAGAATTTGGAGGACTATGTGGAAAGGCCGCAGTATAATCTGCAGAGATCTGATCATCCGAATGTAAGTAAATAAATTCGTAAAACAATATTACTTAGAGGATTAAGGGACGATTGTGTAGACATGCTTAACATGCTTGGTAAAGGGGATATATCTAAAGAATCATATGATGAGATTGTTGAACTCTGTAAAAGATGTTTAAGAGGAGCTGCAAGGAACAGAGCAAGTAATAGAGATTCCACTTATTCAAGAGTTCAAAAATCAGCTAGTGGGGGAGCAACAAGGGCTGAAATAGGTAATTTACTTGAAGAATTTAAAACTGAAATGTTAAGCTATTTTGCTTCACAAATTGACACCTTGCAGGTTAAAAAGAAGCAGGCTGAAGCAGAAGCAGCTCTAGCTGTCTTTTTCCCTAAATGCAGAGATAAACATCCACCAAGGGAATGCCCATTAGACAAGATACCAATCTGCACCCTTTGTGAGAAAGATCATGAAACACAACAGTGTCCCTCTCTACCAGGAATAAAAGCAACATTGTAGCCAATGGAAGAAGAAGCTGAAGTAGTTTATCTGTTAACACAAAGAAGACAATGGCAACCAAGAGGACAAGGTATAAATTCTAGCATGCCATTTACATCTTCTAATCGTTGGAATAATTATCCTTCTTTCAGTCAGACAAATTACCATCCCTTTAATCAGATGTAATACCCACCCTTTAATCAGATGAATTACCCACCCATGCAACAAACAAACCCTCCCTTTGTTGATCCTGCAATGTGGACTCCTTGGCCCCCACAACAGCCATCTTCTTTCAATCCATGGAATTCAAATTGGAGAAGCCAACAACTCCCATATCCAAATAAATTTCCTCAATTTCAGCAACCACTGCCTCTACCATCAGGAGCTCCATCAAATAATCAAATGAGACCCCAGCTACCTGTGCAACCAAATCCTAACCCCAATAATAAAGTTGTGCAAGTCATTGATATTCAGAATCAGCCCACATTTTCTACTATGTAATGTAATGATATTCATTTGAGATCTGGGAAAATAGTAGAACCTATCATAGATGATATAACCTCTTCTGATTCTGATAAAGATGAAACTGAGAAACATAAAAAAGCACAACCACCCTCTAACAGGGGTGTTGAAATAACAGAGCCACCATTCCCCGAGCGTTTAGTTTTAACTAAAACGCCTGAAATACCTGCTTTTAATCTTTTAGGGGCATTACAAAACTTGTATGTTAAAATTCCACTATTATAGGCACTAAGAGATGTACCAATATATGCCAGAACCATGAGGGACATTTGTGTTAAGAAACCTGGTAGGAAGATTAAAGACCCCCTTACAGTTCATGTTATGGGTGATCTATCTACATTAATGTCCGGAAAAACCCCTCCTATGAAATATGGTGACCCCGGCCATCCTACTGTGACAGTTCAAATTGGTAAAACGAAAATTCCTCAAGTTCTGGTAGATTTAGGTGCTGCAATAAACATTATGACTCTCGAAACTTCACAGTTGTTATAGCTGAATAACACAATTAGAGATACACCAACCATCCTAGAGTTAGCTGATCGTTCTAAAATTAAACCAGAAGGAATTGTTGAAGATCTACTTATCTCGGTTGAATCCTGGAATTACCTAGCTGATTTTGTGGTATTACAAACTAAAACAAAGCTGGGGGGACACCCTTTAATTCTAGGAAGGCCATGGCTAGCCACAGCCGATGCCTTTATCAGCTGCAGATCTGGTTCGATGAAAATTTCTAATGGTTATGAAACTAAACAACTTACTCTTTATCCTCATGCTACACCCATAATTAATAACGAAAATTCTGCGTGGATGGATTATGATGATAATGCTATTCAGCCTATTTTAACTATCGGACAAGCTTTAACTCTTAAAGACAATATAGAGGATGAAATAATTAATAATTTCATTTGGGAACCTTCCTCTGTAATTGTTGAAACACACAATCAATTGAATGCACTTTTCGAAACGGATACCCAAGAAAAGATTGAATCTAAAGATCTATCTAAGACATTAACCACCATCTCCTCTAAAATCATAACAGTGGAAATCAAACCTGGAAAAACATTAAATATAAATCCTGATCTAACAGTTGCTGAAACACAACAGTTAATGAAGTTATTACTTGAAAATAAGGAAGCATTCGCATGGGATTACACGGATATGAAAGGAATCTCTCCTAAATTATGTACTCACCGAATTTATATTAAAGAAGGTTACCGACCAGTCTGTCAACCCCAAAGACGAATGAACCCTAATTTAAGGGAAATTGTTAAAGAAGAACTTCAGAAATTTCTTAATGCAGGATTTACATACCCCATATCTGATAGTGAATGGGTTTCCCCATTGGTAATAGTCCCTAAGAAAAATGGGAAATGGAGAGAGTGTGTGTTGATTACAGAGCCTTAAACAAAGCTACTCAAAAGGACCACTTTCCTTTACCTTTCATTGATTAGGTGTTGGATAGTCTGTCAGGAAAGAAATTCTTTTCCTTTTTAGATGGATTTAGTGGGTATAACCAAATTATAATTTCACCCCAAGACTAAGACAAGAACACTTTTACTAGTCCTTGGGGAACTTTTGCCTATAGAGTTCTTCCATTTGGACTGTGTAATGCACCAACAACTTTTCAGAGGGCTGTTATAGGAATATTTTCTGATATGTTGAATGACTCTATGGAAATATTTATGGATGATTTTACTCCTTATGGTGTGTCTTTTGAAGATGACTACAGAATCTTGAGAAAGTGATTAAACATTGTATTCAAGCTCACCTCTCCTTAAGTACTGAAAAGTGTCATATGATGATGAGTGAAGGGGTAGTGCTTGGAAATTTTATTTCATCTCAAGGCATTCAGGTAGACCCATCCAAAATACAGGTCATTCAGAATCTTCCTGTTCCTAAAACATAAATTGATGTAAGAAGTTTTCTTGGACATTTTGGATACTCCAGAAGATTTATTAAATATTTTTCTAAGATAGCTTCTCCATTATTTTTGTTTCTTATGAAAAATGTTGAATTTAAGTGGACTAATCTTTGTCAGAAAGTGTTTGTAGAACTCAAGCATCAGTTATCTATTGCTCCTATTTTGAGAGGACCTGATTGGGCACTCCCCTTTCATATATCTTCTGATGCTTCAGACACTACAATTAGAGTTGTCTTGGGACAAGAAGAAAACCATCTTCCTTATGCTATCTATTTTATTAGTAAGAACATGACCCCTGCTGAGCTTAATTATACAGTTACCGAAAAGGAATTTCTTGCAGTAATTTATGCCATTAATAAATTTCGACATTACATCACTGGTTATCCTACTTTTGTCCACACTGATCACTCGGCTATTAAGTATTTAATGAACAAATCTGTCACAAATGCTTGAGTTACTAGATGGTTACTGTTACTGCGGGAGTTTGACATTACAATTGTAGATCAGCTAGGTAAAGAAAATGTTGTGGCTGATTTCCTTTCATGGTTAAAAACTGATAATAATGTTCCAGTAGATGATTCCTTTCCTGATGAATATTTATTTGCAGTATCTGCTCACTCTCCTTGGTATGCAGAAATTGCCAATTATTTGGTTGTAGGAAAGTTAGCATCACACCTGTCATATAGGGAAAAGAGAAGAATTGTTCAACAAAGTGCCAGGTATAGCTGGATAAGCAGGTGTCTTTTCTACATAGGGCTTGATCAGGAAATCCGAAGATGCATCAGAGAGGATGAGGTGTACGATATACTAAAATATTGTCATGATGGCCCCTATGGAGGGCATTTTGCTGATAAAAGAACAGCCCACAAAATTTTGAGGATGGGTTACTATTGGCCCTCATTGTTTAAAGATGCAAAGAAATATGTGCGGGCTTGTGACAACTGTCAGCGAATGGGTCAACCCAATCATAGAGATCAAATGCCATTAAACCCCCAGGTAGTACTCGAACCATTTGAAATATGGGCCTTAGATTTCATAGGACCCATTAATCCTCCATCCAATCAAAGAAATTATATATTAGTTTCTACAAATTATATGACTAAATGGGTGGAGGCCAAAGAACTTATTAGAGCCAATGAAGAAGTTGTCCTAGCTTTCTTATTTGAGGAAATCTTCACTAGATTTGGAATACCTAGAGAGCTAGTTACAGATGGAGGACCTCCATTCAATTCTCATGGTTTTAAATCTACCCTTTAGAAATGTCATATTCATCATAGAATGACTACACCATACCATCCCCAGGCCAATGGGTAGGTGGAAATCACAAATAAAGTAATAGAAGCCATTCTAACTAAAAAAGTGAAGGATAACCGGAAGGATTGGTCTCAAAGGCTCCCTGAAGCACTATGGGCTTACAGAACTACCTGGAGAAATACTACAGGATTTTCTCCCTATGAATTGGTTTATGGTAAAAGTGTTGTTTTTCCTGTGGAATTTGAAATCAAAACTTTAAGAACTGCTTTAGCTGTTAACCTTGATTTGCTTAATGTGCAGACAGCTAGGTTGCAACAGCTTCTTGAATTGGATGAAAAGAGATTAGATGCCATTCACCAGAAAACCATGATTCAACAACAAAGAATGAAGTGGCATGATAAAATTATCAAACACAAGCAGTTCCAAAAAGGTAATTGGGCCTTATTGTATGACTCTCGGTTTGAAAACTTTCAGGGTAAGTTACGAACAAGATGGCTTGGACCATATGAAGTAGATGTTGTTTTTCCCAATGGAACAGTAAGACTTGTAACAATTGATGATTCTAAAACACCTCTACTAGTAAATGGTCATAGGCTTCGCTTGTACCATCACCCTGTTTCTAAAGAAGATTTTAAGGCTGCTTGCATGACTGATACACAATATCTTTTTCTAGGGGAGTCCTCTGCTCCTCACAGCATTTAATTTTCTGCACTATATTTTTAGTATTAGATTAGATTTAAAACTAATAATCCCTATCAAGGGTTGGCATGTTACAATTGTATTTTGCAGATTAAGGAAGAACTCACTAAGAAGGACAGTTTCATCACAAGAAGATCTAAAGCTTCAATCAGAGAAGCTTTGTTTCCCTCATCTCAATTCATTTCCTCATTTCCCAACAATGTCTCTTTTATCACTTATACCCTTCTTCCTATTTTTTCTATTGTACCCACTCCTGAAACACCATCTTTCAGCCAGCATTTCCCGTTCCCTACTGCTGAAATCATTCCTCAGCAAGTACTGCCCCCAGTTTTCTTAATTCCAGATCATTACATTCCATTTTCCTTATTTTTCCATTGCTAAAACACCACTTTCAGCAACCTATAATCTATCTTTCCATTGCTAAAACACCATTCCTTTCCTCTGCTACACAAGTTTTCCAGTACCCCACTTTTATTCTTCAGATCCCTTGGGTGAATATTATCCAGTATTGAGCAGACTCCAATATGCTCCTGTTTCTACATGTTAGAGAAATCTAAAGATTCTTCCATCAGTATTAAGCCACTATGAACAAGCACTCTATACTTTGAATTATAAAAACAGAGGTAAAAATATAAGGTATGCAGATTTTTTATGTAATACAGTTAAATAATAGTTTAAAGAGAGGATCTTTCCCATTATGATTACAATCCCCGCACACTTAAACATCATTTCATCACACGTAGGGGGGGGGAGGGGGGGGGGGGAATTTCGAAAATTAAATCATCATTCCACACCATCCAATCCACCGTCACTCTTCATATCCATTATTTTCGCCGCCATGGATACTTCACATCCTCAGTCGCAACGATTAGTCTGATCGAGTCTGGTGTTTCTGCTCTCTGCGCCTTTGCATTTGACTCAAGTTAGTAGCTATGGGAGGCCCGGCTATCAGACATGAACCTGGCTCGATGGCGCTTCTCGAATTATTTCCGGACGCTTACCAAATTTTTCAGCAGGCAGGATGGATTACATATTTTGAGAGGCTAGGAGAATTTGATCCTTAGCAAGTTTTGGAGTTTGCGCAGAATTTTAAGGAGAATCACTCTATAGTCCAAGGGGTCCGAATTTCGGTCACAGAAGAAGATATAGCACAAGTTTCGAGATTACCGGTCACAGATGCTTGCTGGTTTAGTAGGAAACAAGTCATCCTAAATGCACAGCAAGACTTCCTTCTTCCAGATGAACAGGTTGAGATTAAAGGCCATGGCATAGGTCTGCATTCATTACCTCCCCCATGGCCAATGGTAGCCGAATTTTTCAAGAACTATTTAACTTGCGAGGGGCGCTACCAGGTAGTTTATCAACACGATTTGGTTTTAATGAGTCATTTGCGGCATGGTCGATTAGTCAACATTCCGTATTATCTGCTTGGATGTATTAAAAATATGTCATATTATTTTAGACAGGTAAAATACCCCTTACTGTCCCTTACCCATCATCACCTATTTCAATTATTAATTCAGAGGGGTTTTTCCCAGCAAAACCCCCTTCTAAATAACCCACCCCTGCTTCTCCAAAGAGCCCCTGAAATTCCCCAAGAAGTCGAAATTCCCCAAGAAACCCCGGAAAGCTCTTATGAACAGCAACTAGAAGATATTCCTGATCCTCCATTGATTCCATCTTCAGAACCAGCTGACCCATCCCCAAGTTCATCCCATTTAGCAGAGTCATCCCACCCCACTGTCCACATCTCTAGCGATGACTCTCAAGCTGAAACACCCCCATCACCCCCTACTCATAAGAGAAAGAGACGAATTGCAATAGTCTCTGTCTCAAAAAGGAAAACAAGGGCCACATCCCAAGCTGTCACCTCTTCTGATAGCCCTTCTCCTAGAAAAGAATCTTCTCATAAAAATAAAAAGAAAGTCACTGCTTTTTTCGCTTTCCTACCTAGGAGAAAAATGAAAACGACTGTTGAATCTGAATTCATTCCCATTTCCCCTGACCCTGTAGCTATCTTGCTAAACCTTCATTCGTCATCACCATTCCAAATTTTCGAATCATTACCCGTCTCGTCCTATGGCACTACTCCACAAGAACCATATGCCTAGGGTAATATGACATCATTTTCTACTCAAAAAGTAATTGCTCCACAAGAACCAGTTACTCACTCAGTAGCTGAAACACAAGAACCAGCTACTGAAGTGAAAAAACCAAACATCCAGCATGATAATATAAGGAAACCAGCTGTAGCTGAAACACAAGAACCAACTACAACTACAGAACAACAATCAACTCTAGCAAAAGCAACCAACACACAGGGTTCACTCACCATGGCATCTTTATTAGAGGAAAATGAATTTTTGAAGTCAGAATTAGAGGCCTACAAAAGAGAGTTGGTAACGGCAAGGGAAGCCTTTGATAAAGAACTAAACCTCTACATTTTGGCACATATAGCATCAGCACAAAATAATGAACCATGTAAAGAATATATGTGCCATGAATGTGGAAACATCTATCAACAGGCCGGATACAAAATAGTTAAAGTCCTGGTGCCTGAGGCATCCACATCAGTCGCAGTCAAAGAAGAACGCCCTACTGTCACACAAGAACCAGTAGGGCCCTCAGAAATTCTGGAGAAAGAAACCAAGCCACAGATATCCTGCCCTATATTAGTTAACTCAACTACTTAGACTATGCCTCCGCACAGTACTTATAATGCCAGAACACAAACTCTACCATGGAAAGAGTTGGAAATAATGAATAAGTGGAAGAAATAGTATGCCATTGATCAAGATAAAATGTTATAACACCATAAGTTGGCATGGCAGAATCAGATGTATTCCAACTGGGATAACTGGGAATAGAAACTTCAACAACTTAAGGATTCCAACAAAGAAACCAAGGAGTTAAAAGACAAACTGGTGCTGATGTTTTGATTAGTACAAAAAAATTTAGCCACTAGGAAACCTTCTTTGAATTATTCTCTGTTTCTTTCTAAATGCCTTGTTTATTTTCAGTTGAAAGAAATTAAGGACAGGAGACCTCATGAGTTGCTCACAGCAGAACAATTTGTCAAAACATTTGCTGAGGCCTCCGCTAGTGATCAAAATCTATTATGTGAAATCTATCTTCATAATGAGGCTATGCCTGAAAACAGACAAGTCAACCTGAATTCGATTGTTGGTGATATACAAATTAGGGCATTTGTTTCCTTTTTTGCCAATAAAATCACATGGAAAACTGCTTTTATCGCAGGTAGGCACAATGAGGATAATCGCCTCCTCTGGATAAGGCCGGAACCTTCAAACCCAGCCATTTTTGTAGCAGAATATTGTCAGTTTTTGCAGAAGCCAGGAATGAGCAGGTACATACAACAATTGCAATCCTCAGTACTCCGAGAGTGTCATCAGTTAATCAGGGTCAAAGAGACTGCTGCTTTGAAGGCAAACACCATGTTCTGGCAATAGTCCTGTAAAGAAAGATAATAGTATAATCCCTTTAGCCCTGATAATCTTCAAACTGCACTGTCCAGAATACCAAACTATGTCAGATGCATTCAGCAATGCGCTGAGAATTGGATTGGTTATCATTTTCACTTCCCTATCTTATGGATGCCAACAGAATGATATCAGCCTCATTACATATTGGCTAACAGAGACGAGGCAGCAGCATGGTAGAAACTGCAGAGTAACCAGGGATTCAAATCTTCAACAGAGGCCACTTTCCATAGTTATTGCTTGAGTAACTTGCATGCAAAGAGTCAGTACTCAGACTCTGACTCAGAGTAAAAGTTGCTTGAGGACATGCAACCCTTTCAGCTGGGGGGGATGTTAGGACCTCACAATGTACCATTTTGACCACACATTTTGACACCACTTTACTCTTTATAGTCCATATTTAAAAGGTTACATTATCATTTCCATCCATTTTATCCAAAGGTATATGAAATCCTCCTCTTTACTATGTATTTAATTTGTTTTGCATATAATTCCACATTAATTTTATATTTAATCATTAATCAAAGATAGATAGTTGCTAAGACAAGTCTAAAGGATGGTAGATAATTCATGATAAGGATCACGTTGCTGAAACAGTCGAACTTGTTGCTGAAATAGTCAACAGACACACAAATCCCGTAGCTGAAATAGCTCGTGATTTGCAATCTTCAAGTGTATTTTAAGAATGATGACAGCAGGACGAAGACGAGAAAGGGAAGCTGTTACACGGACCGTTTTGAAGCTAGTATTTTTGTACTTATTTGTAACAGCATCCCAGGATGGAAGAACATAAAAGATCCTGTATTAAAACAAGAGATTAGATTTGGATAAAAATAGGATTTCTCTGATGTAACTGTAATAGATGTCTCCTCTTTAAAAAGAGGAGACATCATCATTAGAAGGGTTTTTTTTTTTAGAAACTGCGGGAGTACATTTCTTGAAGCAAGAAAGAGCCTTTTCTTTGTTGTAATGTATCACTTCTTGACAGATGAATAAAAGTCCATTTTGAGCGCTTCAATTTAATTTTTTTCCTCGGGAGATCTTGTGAGAAGGACAGGGCCCGCCTTCATCACAAGATTCACCCAATTTCTCCTGTAGTTTGTTCCTTGTTATGTTATTCGCACCTTAATTCAACCTTGTTTGCTAAAGAATTTATACAGTTTTGTGTTTCTTATTAAGCACTCTGTTTTCTTTAACACTGCATTAGCTTTATACCATTCATTCTTAAGAAGCTAAGAGTTACTTTATTTTCAGTCATTTGTTACTAGATGAATGTGTGACAGATTGATATCGGGAAATAGGTGCTGAAGGTTCCTGTTTGGAGGAATATGGTCCGGTTCCCCGTAGGTTGATCTTATTTTTCTGCAGTGGTATTGATATAAGGAAACAGGTGCTGAAGATTCCTGTTCAAGGGAATAGGGTCCTGCTTTCCGAGGATTGGTCTTTTTCTATAGTGTGATTAATATCAGGTAACAGGTGCTGAAGATTCCTGTTTGGGGGAATAGGGTCCTGTTCTCTGTTATGGTTGATTGATCTCCTTCTCTGCAGTGTGATTTCCTTTCATTATTTTTCCTAGGATTCTTTTAATGAAAGTCTGCAATAGGGGGATTGTTTCTGCTGTAACACAAGTAGGCTTCAGCTTTGTTAAGGTGTGAACAGTTTGATTGATATTTGTATGATTGATGCTACAACATTTCTTTTCTTTTGGAATTGATCATATCCAGTGCGTGATTGTCTTTGGAATAAACATACCTTCCTGGGTTGACAATTTAAGTGGTGCTTGAATTGTTAAAACAATTAAAGCAACCAACAGTAATGAGGTACAACCCCTTGCATGAAAGGGTCCTCCAAAAATTCCGTATGATACGAGGCTATGTGTAAATCAGTGTTTTTCGGTAGAGACTGCTCTTCCGTAGAAGGCACGGGTTCACCAAGGTTCAGTTGTTCCTCAAGAGGTAGAGGAGGTATACCTTGCTGTCATTGAGACAAATGGCGTGGGTCAGGCAACGCCATGGTGACCTGTTTATTTTTAACAAATTTTAATAAATTGTGATGTATTATAAAGTCTCAATGACAGTAACCACACACCTAAAAAAGAAAAAAGGACTCTCTAAAATCAATCAACAAGCAGCCAGAAAAGGGTGCTCTATCTGATTACTACCATTTTCTGGTGATGAAATCCAGTATCACAATAGTATACAGAGAGGGTTGGTTGAAAGTACGTTTATGATCACTCTAGAGCTTCACCCAAACCTCAGATGATAGGTGTAAGCACTATCCTGAAGATGAGTACCCTCCTAAATACCAAAGACAAAGTGGGTCCGTTTGTTTCATGTACCAAGATAGCCTGTCCCAGTCACCTTGTGTAAGTCCCTAAAAAAGTATGGCCACTAGAGATACCTCAAATCACAGACATCATCAGGGGGGTCCATGGTAAAGGACAGCATGCTCTATGGGTATAATACCTAGATCCTCAATCTAGTTTCAACATCCCCGAAGGGAACCCCAATATATAACACACCCACCAGATGCAGTCGAAGGCAGGCTACCTTCTTGTGCACCCAAGTGTTGTCTCGCGCTGAGCTTCGGTAAAGGAATGGTCCCGATAATATGAGTGCAGTAGGATTTTGCTCGTTAATGACTCTAGTTTCAAGTTTTGAGATCTTGGGTGATTTTCTCACTTTTCCTAACCCAAGATCCTAGCCTGAACTATTGTTGGTGTGAGCTCAAAAAGAGCAATGTGATTGATTTTATTATCAATTGATTCTTAGTGTACTTTATTATTAGTCTTACGAAGGGGGAGTGGACATATGAAATGTAATGAGACTCTGACTCAAGAAACCATGAAAAATATGCTCTAAATATTCAATTTGATGAATATTATTTCTACAAGGAGAGGTTTTCTTTCAACATCCATGCACTAACATTAAAATAGCATAGTTCAACTTTAAAGATTCAGACTTCCATCTACCTCTTCTTAACAGTCTATGAACTGAAATTTTCATAATTAACTTAGCTAGATGCAGAAAAACTAAAAAAAAAAAAATTCTTCTATAAAAAGTAAATGCTTTTGACACTAACTTTTCAAACAAGAGCAAAAAAACATAAATGCCAGCTTAGTAAACAAGCACTGGGATTCAGTCAAGGAGAGATACTGATGACCACAAAACTCTGCAACCAAAACACAATCACAACAGTGAACAACAAATTTTGGTTGAGTAACGCACTATCTCTGAGTAAAGACAACGTTAATCTAGAGACTAACGCACTGTATTTAAGTAGAGCCAGCGTTATAATGCACTGGAAAACCCATAGAAGTAGCGTTAGCCAGGGAAAATTTCTTCAGATGGTCAAATAGAAATAGGTTTGAACTCTGCGAGCTTTTAAAATGTTTACTGGGCATAAATACTGGTCAGAAGGGTCTGTGAACAGAGGAAAGAAGAAAGGAGGAAAGAAATAGTCCGAAAACTATGGGGAAACTCCCCAGCGGAGTAGCCAATTCTACTATAGGGTAAAATTCTTGGGTTGTTGGTTATCAAATATCCCTCTCAGGGCTTTCTGGTGCCCAAGGTAGATAGTAAGATTCGCTGTATAGTTCACAAAGATGGCACATACATATTCATATTAACTTAAAACAACTTGATAGAACGAGATAGAAGATTACCTCTTTAATGATCTTGGAGTCCATTAGAGAGCACTAGGTAACGAAGCAAGAATTATCCTTCACCAGCTCCAAATCTTGGCCTTGCAATCAATTAAAGCACCCATGTAATCTATACCATAACATATATTTCCTATCAGTTAAGTCAATATATAATGAACACTTAAACTATGCACATCTAAGCCATTCATCTCATGCTATATAAGTGATTGAATAACAATGACAATATCAATGCATAGAACGGACAAAACAGATACAGTTCTCTTGATTTATAAAAAAGGAGGATTACAACCGTCGGTTGTACCAAGCCCTCCTTAGCCTTCCAATCTCTCTATCTCTCAAAGTGGTGATGTCTTGATCAACAAGTTCTCAATGAACCTCTTTGACCTTTGAACTTCACACTACAAAAATGATCTCTACTTCACAAGTATGCAAAAAATTTTACAATCCTTCGACCTTGAACCAAGAGCCTTCAACTCCATTTTATAGGAGATGGAGAGAGCAATCATTGCCCTTCTCTTTCCACCAGTTCTGAATAGAAAAAACCAAGATGTTTCCTCAAACTCCATGCTTTCGCCTTCTTTGAGAGTTCAGTTGTTTATGGCAGGGCCCAATAAGAGTTGGTGCTTTACAGTTTCCTTTTTGTACTGACTCTCTTGTGAGAAAAAGCTGGAAATTCAAATCATTCTCTGCGGGTTTTTCACATTCCAAACTCAAAACATGGGTAACACTGCCCTCTAGTGTAAACAAAGCGTTTCCCTAGCCACTAACACGGCCCATTCACTGATAAAATGTGTTATAACGCTCTTGTGTTGTTATAGTGAGGTTTTACCTTGGCAGAAATAGGTTTAGTTTAGGTCTTTGTATTCCTTCCATATTTATCTTCTCCTCTGAGCTGATGAGGAGGTATTTTGACCTGTAAAAATTTCTTGTCTTGCTTCATTGATTTCCTTAGATAGATCCTTCACAGATCTAAAGGAAGATGAGGAAAAAATTAATCCCTCCATAGTAGATCTATACTATCTGCTTTTCTTATGTTGTCAAAATGTCCACAAGCTGAGCCAAAGATCATGCTCTGATACCACTGTAATATTCCAAAATGGAATAATGCATTGATACACAAAAATAATATTTGTAACACAAAAAATGTACATGTAAGTTTATGATCAACACAGATATAGATAGAATAACTGAGCCATTTTATTATGTGGAGAAGATTCAATTACAACAGTGTACCAAATATGGGGTAATCTAGCCAAAGAGATGGCCTAGAATGACCCTGAAAAGATACCAAAGTAGGCACTGTGTAACTGGAGAGTTGCTGGAAGAAAATACTTCATTGTCCCTTTAGTAGATAATGAATATATGACTGCAGGCTGAAAAGGAAAATGCAAATCTACAGAAATCTGGAGCTCTGATGATGCCAAGATTCTAGATCTGGGCTCTATGACGGATACCCAAGATAACCCAAAAAGGATTTTCCAGATCTACAACTTTGGAAATTCACCCTCCTAGAGTTTGATCCTTGAATGTTGGATTATGCAGATCTGAAGCTAGATCTGACAAATGGATGGCTGAAATATGTCACAAGATCAAATTTGATCTTGAAGGGCTGATCCCTTCACTAGATCCTCAAGCTAGAAGCTCAAGATCTAGCTCCTCAATCCTCCAAAGAATATTGCAGCTGCTACTACACAACTTCTCATGAAAACTATGCTGTAAAGGAAGGAGGCTCTCTAGCCCGCTACTGAGATATGAAATATAGCTTAGAAATGATGGAAATAATGTATACAAAGTGAAGGAATGGTCCTCCACTAGATTACTAGCTGAAATGCTAGAAACTTCCCTTCTCCCTTGGATCTACAAGAATGGACTGCACAATTCCTGAAGGGATTTCTACTGTTGGGAGATGAATAATATATGGCCTGATGCTTGATATAGATATAAAGCACTGGAAGGCTAAATCCTTCACTGATTCCTCAATTTAAATATTGAAGGATGACCTCCTCCTCTCAAACTGATCTTCATAAATGTGTAATTTCTGAATATGGATGTTCTGCAGAAAGCAGGAACAATATGACACCAATTCTTGATGATGAATGAAGTACAATACTATTTCAATAGCTACTCAATCAAATAGGTGGGATTCCCAACTAGGAACACCCAGTGCTAAACAACACTTGCAATCTTAGCTAAACAACCAAAGAAAGCATGGAATGTCACATGAAAATTCTAGATCTAAACAGATCATACATCAACAATAATATTCAACATGCCTTTTATTGTGCCTTCATCTTCTTTATATAGATTATGAGCCTTCTCATGCCTTGGCCCTCCTCATAATTGCATTGTACATGTGGACATAGGTCTCCATGTTGACTACGTTGTCTCTCCATGATCTCCATCATGTGTGAATGTAATGATCACCCTCTCCATCATGTGTGCATTAAATGCACCACTCCTCCATCATCTCATCATGAATGATTAATGATCTTACATTTGATTCTTTCCATGATCTTAGTTGACTGTATCAATCTCCATGATCTATCTCATTAATGACACATGATCTCCACTCCTTTCACATTAAGTGGTTGCTCTACCACTCCATTGCGTAGATCTAGATCTGAAATGTCCACATACACACAGCAAAAGTGGATTTTATTCATCTTTGAGGATTATGGGTCCCTCCACCCTTTTATTTACTTAATTAAGTAAGGTTATTAAGAACTCTAATATTCCAAATATCATGTGAAAATTTGGGAATATTACACTATATTATGAAGAAAACTTAACTAATTTATTTGTTGGTCTCTAAAAATTCTTATTCTCTAACAGTCTTGTGCATGAAGATACAACTGAATTCTAGAAAAGTGAATTTATAAATTTTTATGTTTTTGAAATGAAATGTTATGGCAATGAAACTTGTAAAGAAATCACTATATCTCTTAAAAATAAATCACTCATGAACAAAAAAGAATGCACTCATATGCTGAAAGGAAATCACTCAATCACTACTGTTTCGAAAGTAAATCACTCATGAACATTTAAAACTACTCTAAAATAAATCACTGCTGCTCCAGAAGTAAAACTATGAATCCTCTACAATTTGACAATTCGAAAGGAAAGATGGATGAATCTACATCAAATGATAAAATAAGACTTATGAAATCATCTGCATCAAATAACAAAATGGAATTTTGGAAAAAACTACAACAAATGAAAAATTCGAATTCTAAAAACAACTACGACAAATTACAAATTACAAATTGGAATTATGAAAATAGCTACATCAAATGATAAAATGAAAACATGAAAAAAACTACATTAAAAACATAAAATGCAAAACCTTCACTATTTGCAGGGGCCCTCCACAAACATGCGATCAAATATTTACTCCAACAATTATCTATGCATCAAGTCTTCAAGGTACTTCTTTGTTGAAAAGGAATGAAAATGGGGTTTTAAAACTTCACAATATGCTTCAAAAAATTAAACTCTCCTCTTTGTTTCAGTGGAGTGTTTATATAGGGGTTGCAATGTAAATTCATGGAGATTCATATGGCTAAAGATCAGAACTAAATGGACACCTATTTTCCACAAATTTGATGAAGCACAGTCCATTCCAACCTCTTTTTTATTGACTGGGCATTTATTGACACATGGGCACAATTTTTGCTCACGCAACTACAAAATATGGCTCCAAAGAACCTGAAATATCTCCCCAATGGTAATGAATTCGGGAATACTACTTAATGAGAACTTAATTGGGCTCGTGATGAACAAAACCCAACTTTTTTTTTGTGAGATTCACTTTAGTTTGCTTAGAATATGCGTTTGAAGTTGACTGGTCAAAACTGCTGCGATTTTCCCTTGATCTTTTCCTGGAGGTCCATATGTGTGAGTTGGGTGGAATTTGACAAACAAAAATTCATATTGGAGCTTCTAGAAACAATTTCCATGTGTTGGATTTCATTATAGAGTGGTGCTACTACCTCAACCACGGAGACAGTTGCGGAAACTGTAAAAACTTGAACTGTCAAAATATCATTAGTAAAACCATGTGTAATTCTCTTTAATTCATTAAAAATGATATAAATAATAATAATAAACCATGTAAACATGTATGCGGGAATTTGGTGCATTTATGAAGAAATATGGTTAAAAATGATGACAATGGGTGAATGGAATGATGCAAAAATGGATGGTTTCATCAAAAAAATTATGACAAACTGGAGGCTCTACAAAGGCCTCTCTTTGGTTTAATCCAAGTCCAAACAGAGGCTCTTAAGCGATCCTTCTCCTTAAAGGAAGATTAGGCATTAACACAACATATGGATGCAAAGGATGAATGATCATATTAGCCCAAAAATGAACAACCGGTAGTGGAGGGATGAGGATTAATTTATAGGAAGGGAGAGGGAGTTAGGAGCCCATGAAAGAAGGAGGAAGGCCCATTTCGAAAGGGAAAATCCCCTATTTATCAAATCAAGAGCTCCAAATGAGAGAGCTAAACCATATCTCCACCGAACAATATCCAGCTCGTCATCTTGGAATCTTCTAGAGATCAAAGCATCTCCTCCATTTGAGGAAACACATCAATAAAGGGTTCAGTGCAATTTTTCCAATCATAAGAATTTTGACAGCACTAGGATAGAATTTTCAACCTGCCATCAACATGAGCAGATAACTAAAGAAAAGCGGTGACTTAGAAATTTAGGGTTTGAGCTAAGCTTCTTTAGAAATTCTTCAAGGAAACTTTCTTGCAGTATTTAAAGGATATCTTAATGTATTTTTCCAAGGTGGATATATTGCACAATATTCATCATAGGGCACTTCAAGATCAGGGACAAGAAGTGAACAAGGTGAAAAATTAATGTGTAACACTTAGCCAAATCATTAAGGACACTAAGAAAACTTTTAAACTCTTGATTTTCTTTATCCCTCATAATTTCATTCTTTTTTTCATATGGAACCTCTTCCCCTTTTCCCTTGTCAGGTGTTTCTTCTTCTTCTTCCCACAAAGGAGTGGGTTCTCTAGTTTGATAAATTCTTCTATAAATGACACCAATGAAGTGTTGTTCTTCATGAATCATCAAATATTTTTCAAAGACTATCCTTCAAACCCAACAGTTGTCCAAGACCATGCTTTGGTACCATTTTAAGGTACCCTCTCCATAATACCTTGTAAATTCTATGAAATTTTTGAGTTTATTCAGTTTTGGTCATTGTGGCATTATGTTAAATAGTTGGTTTTCAAACTTTTATATGTGCACCCTTTCTTATTTCTAGTTTAAATAAACATATGATTCCAAAATTTATGCGTAAATAAATATTTTAGAACAATAGAATGATGCTCATATTAAACTTAGCATGAAATATATAGTATTGGAATAACAATGGAGGTCATAAAATGTTATTTCTTTAACTTAACACAACTCATACATTATAAGTGCCAACATAAATTTACAATAATATAATATATAAGGGAACTTGATATGTTTTCCCATGAAATAATATCCTTGTATCTGTCCTCTTGTGAAGCTATGATAATGTAATTAATAAAAGGATGGCTCCCTTGACATGAGTGCCTATTCAACAAAAGAAAATTGAATTGGTTATTTAAATGATATATATGCCCAAAACATGCATCAATAGACTACACTTGAATCCTGTGGAGTCAACTAGGCCTCTAACACTACATATTTATTCATAAATTAGTCTCAGTCAACAAGGGAATCTTTCGTCTCTTTAATCACTGATATCAACCCAAAAAATTTATGATTAAGTCAACAAAATGGTGAATACTCAACCCCCAATATATACTCCTTATTCGGCCAAAAAATTCAGAGATAAATTGTCCCTCTCCAACAACAATGGATCAGTCTATTAATTTTTTTTGCATAGAAATAGATCGTCCCATTGAGATGAAATATCTCATCCCCCACACATCTATAAATTGACATCTTTAGTAATGTAACTTTCATCCTCAAATATCACATGAATTGGCCCTAAAATACCAATATGACTTAGCCTCTTCAAAGGGAACTCAACCAACAAGGTAATACATAGTACTTGGCCTCTTTACAATGGGAATTGACCCCCAAAATGTGTGGCAATGTTTGGTCCTTCAAGGTTGGGATCTCAACCTGTAAAGAGATGTGAAATAGACAATATTTAAAGATTAAATCAACTAATAACACTATTACCTACCTTTTGAAGTTTAATGGTGAAGTTTGGGTGATTTCGCTCTCCAAAATTTCTATGGTGTATGGTTTCAACACTGAAACTAGAAACTAAACTTAGGGTTTCCCAAAACCCTAGCTTCTTCAATAAGAGTCTCTCCAAAAATCCTTTTTCTCAAATGGAAAAATGCTAGAATGAGGAGAAAATCCTTATTTCCCCTTTTTATAACTTGTCCACCACTTTTTCCACCTTTTTACCCTTTTATTTTTAAAAAGAAACTTTAGTGGCTTGTTCACTTTTTAAATTAAAAGTGATTGTTTATTAGCCTAATACATGTCCCCCATTTTTGTCACTTTAGCATTTATAATTCCTTCCTAGCCAGATTATGTTCCCTTGGTTAGTTTTTCCCTCGCCTTAACCTATGGGAACTTTATTAGGCTAGCGGAAGTCCTCATATTCCTCCTAAGCAGTTGGGGACATTACACGATATTACATAAGTTACATAATTATACTTGAAGAATAAATTACAAGGTAGTTTCAACTGTCTAACTACCCTTTTTAATTGACCCAACTATGTGGCCGACTGATTTACATTTCCAACTTGACAGTTGACCAACTTATACATCTAACTTTGTAGACTATTGGGTATAGTTGAGAGATTCTACAAACCCTTTGAAGAGATGTTATAAAAAGATCTAATGAAACAATATGGTAAATTAGAGCCTAAACAAGTTTCAGTGGCACTTTGTAACTTTCATTGGGTGATATGGAAAATGGGTGAAACTTCTTGAATTTATAAGAAAACTAGTGAATATCAATTTTAACCAGTACATTTAATTTTTTTATCTTCTTTTATTTTATATTTATTTTTTGGATAATTTCGAAAGGAAATTGTCAAAAAGTTGGTTTATGACCTTAAGAAATGAAAATAACGTTAGAAAAAGTGGTTCCTTAAGTTATTTTAGCATAAAAAATTATGTAAAAATGGGCTTAAATATATGGTACCCATACTATATGTGGTCTATATTGTTGAAACTAGCATTTTGGTCTAGGTGAATGACGTATGTGTTAATTTTTAGGGCTAGTTTGTTCTTTGTTGTAGATAATTACATTTTTAAATTTTTTCAATAATTTTCACATTACATTCACCCCATAACATCATATCATCATTTACAAATTATGTATAGAGGACAATAACATCAACAATATTGTGGAACAATAACGAACAATAGAAGAAAAGCATACACAATAGAGACACTAGGATTTAAGTCAGAGACCGGGGAAAAACCCAACCAAATTATTATTCTTAGATATTCATCAAATCTTCAGCTGAGATATAAGGTAAAATAAGTAACATTCAACACATTAGTCCTCCTAGGCCAATTCAAAATCATACAAGATCCTTCTTTGATGGAAACAGACTATTATACAAAGGCCTCCATATCATTGTCACAAGTATCACATGTATCTGTCACCATAGTCATAAGAACATAACACTTCAATGTCACTCTCATCTTCCATGTAGGCATACTACCACACAACTTATTCATAAAGAAATTTCCATTAGAGAAATTACATTTACCATTGTCATCAAGATCATTGTATACATACCATTATCGATGTCATTTATATTATTATTGTCATTGTCATATCAAGGCCAGTATCGAGTCAAGGTCATTGCCATATCAAAGATCGAGGTCACTTCCATGTCAAGGATTATTGTCACTATAATTCATCAAGTCCACTATTGTGCAACAACTTTACTATCATATTCATACATCAAAGTCATTTTCATAGTCTTGAAGTCACCGTCATATAAATTATAGTCACATCTCACTATCATAAGGGTCATTTCCATGTCACCATTTCAAATTTACTGTGTCATATATCATTATCACAACCATACTATCATATTCCATATGAAATGTTACTCTATCATCACAAGAATCATTATATATTATTTTCAGAACCAAATTCATCACTACCCTAGATCTTGTTCTTCATCACTATAGTAGTCATTATCAAGGGGTGAAATCATAAAATTCATACAACATGGTTAATAGAACAAATAATATTGGCATATATCATGGCCATTCATCAATATACAAATCACAAAGAGTATGTGAGCCTCATATAAACAAAATCGAGCCATAGAGATAAGTGTGAGCCTATGAGAAATAAAAGTGAGCTATAGAAATAAATATGAGCCTTTGAGAAACAAAAGTGAGCCACAGAGATAACTCGGGTCCTCTCTGCGAAATTAGGCCACCTAAACTATGCGATCCATTGAGAAATAAAAGTGAGCCACATAAATATATTAATACGAGCCATGGGAAAGGTGTGAGCCATGAAGATTATGTGTATCATAGAGAATGTGAGCCATTACAAATGTGAGTCATGACACAAAGCCACAAAAATCCATGACATAGATGATATCATCCATATTGAATGTGGGTCACCACAGTGAGCCACAAAAATGATTGCCATACAAAATGTGAGCCACAACAAATTCGAGTCAGACAATGAGCCACATAAATGTGCGTCATAGAGAATGTGAACCACAATGAACATGAGTCACCATAATGAGCCACATAAATGTGTGGCATAGTGAATGTGAGCCAAAATTAATGCAAGATACCATAAATGTGACCCATAGAAAATGTAAGCCACAAATAATGTGAACAATAGAAATATGTCAACCACTAAGATATTCGTTGTTAAAAATTTTGAGGTAGTGCAAGCTCATTCATCACCCAAAAAATTCAAATTGTGTTGTATGTTGATGAATTGAAAATGTCTCTTATTTTATATAATTTTTTGGTGCAACTACTAGCCCTTTTTGTGGCATTCCTTAATCAAGCCAACTTTATATTTTAATTATTTATCTCACAATATATTAGTAATAATTCTATTAAAAATATTTTTCAAATTTCTTTGATGATGGCTTTCCCAAGTAACTTTCTTCCAGATTGAATGATAAGAGAAGTGTCAAACACATTACTAATAATATTTCTCTTTAACCAATTTTAAATTTTCTCTTTGGGGAAATATGGGATTCTTTTGGGTCTTTGGGTTCCTATGGGGAAATTCATCCCATAGTTGTCCCAAATTTCAATAATATGTACAACCCATCCTTATATGACAACATCCCATATTCAATATTGCAAAATCCATCACATTTCTACCCTAATTGCTCTCATTTCATATGGTTCTTTGTGTTATAGGCCATTTTTGACATCCAATCAATAGGCCTTCTAATGGGATCAATCAACATCATATTCCCCCTTGTTAACATCATTTCACAAATCCCTAAGTGTTCCTCCATCTCCCAGAATTTATGCTTGAAACCAACTCATCTGAGCCAGTTTTAGGACCAATGCTCCTTGACCTTCCTTTGGACATTGTTCACCTACAGGTTTCTCCATTGTGGCTAGCGTTGATCACCTACAGGTTTCTTCCCTTTGCACCTATGTTGGTTCTAAAAATTCAGGAAAAAGAGAGAAATTTTGGAAGCTTCTTCTTCCAAAATCTTCTAGAATATGTTACAACCATTTACCTTATATAAAAAATTCAAATCCTATCATATCCCTCTTTGGAGTTTCCATCCCTTATCCTTTAATCCCAACCTCCCATCAAAGGTGGATCTAAAACCTTAGATTGGTAATTGGATAAGAAACCCCAACTTACCCCACTCCTTTATATATTTACAACCTTCCATATGCAAGAGGTTGGATTTTGGAGATTGATTCTACCCTTATGATGTTGTGGTGAGAGGTATTATTCCATGCACTTAGGGTGATTGGAGGTGCACATTGTGACAAGGAAAGGACAAGAAAACTTGGAGGATCTCTTATACAAGATCAACACCTATTTGTGGTTGTAATCTCATTAAATTTATATTAATGAAAATAATTATTATTTTCCCTATATGTGATGTCGGTATTTCATATATTTTAAATACCATGTTGATATATTGAATATAGTATTTAGATGATACTACATAGATCTCGTAGTTTCTTGGCTTGTGTCATCTGACTGTGCAGGTTATAATTTTGGCAATCCGAATTGGAATTGGAGAATTGAAGATGAAGAAGGAGAGAAGCATGCGACATATTCTAGGTAGGCTTCATTTTTTCATCTATTTAATTTAAGGAAGGCATTGGGTTCCTTGTTCCTTTGTTGTTCTAGGTTTTCCATATAACCTAGGGGAGATACTTTTTTCCGCAATTTCAAATACCACATAGAAAAATGGCAACTCCACTACGGAACGATGTATTCCCTCAGTGGTTTTCCTTATCCATTATGTTTTATTTCCTATTTTACATACCTTTATTGCTTTGATCAGTCAATAACAGACCTAGGAAATTATTTCTTTGAGTCTCTTTTGTAATTTTTGTGTAAAAATCCTCCATCCCTGGACCAATGCTCCCCCAATGCCTCTGATAGAGCATTGCACCTCACCTAGGCCCACTCTGTACCAGCGTTGCAAATCATTGGTGACTCTTATGCACCAGTGTTGGCCCCTGTTTTTGCAGAAAATTTGTGTATGTTTATAAGTGTCTCTTTGATCATCCCAATTCTAGCTGACCTTCCCTGAGTCTTGAGTGCCTTGTGGTATCTCTAAAAGCCTCCATTTGGTTTGAATTTGTGTTTGATTTCCTTTTCTAAGGATTAGCTTTGATTTTTCTTTGTTCTTATCATTAGGTCGCTTCCAAACTAATTTCGTTTGGTCATTAATTGCTTGGATGAATTGTTGTTCCAACCCTGATTTTGAAAAGTGCATTTGAATTAGTGATTAGAATTTGCATATTAGTTTTCTTCATTTTTGAAAATTAAGAGACCTTAAAAGAAAAATATTTTAATTTTCATCTATGTTTTTGTGTGTGAAATTGGATTTCCATAGTGTGAAATTGTATATTTTTTCTTTCTAGGGGGGGTTGAACTGTGTATGAGTGTTGATTTCCTTTGAGTGTCATCTCTTGTTCACCCAATTTCAGTTTGAATCCTCTATTTATGAAATCTCAAACTACGTTTGATTTCATTGGAATCCTCTTGTGTTTGTTTTTAAGAATTCTTATTTTCACATTATGAAAGGAAATTGTGCATAGATTACATTTGCATGGTGTTCAGGGGAATCATGCATAGATTACATTGCATGGTTTGGCATATTTTAATGCTTTGAATTGAATTGTAATAGTGAAATTTAAAGATCTAGTTAGGAAGATCTTGTTTGCTACATATTTGATTGTTGCAACAATGTTTTCACCTCTTCCCTACACTAGATAGATTTCATCGAAAATGAAAAGAGGTTTTTTTTGTCATATTAATTGCATCATAGGTGTGTTCATGGGACATCAAGTTTTGAGCCTTGAAATCAAAACATAATTCAATATCAACTTTAAAATTCATCTAATTTAACCTAAGGATCATTTCAAACTTAATGACACATATAAAGGTCTTGGCTAGAGACATGTTCCACCGTATTTAAACATAGGATCTATCATTTTTATCAGTGTTGCAATTTAGGGGTGATATCTCGTTCCACATACATAAGTGTATCAGATCATTTTCCAAGTACCTTCGGGTATATCGGATCATGCTCCATGAATGAAAAGTATATGGGACCTCTCTAATCGAATGGTTACGCATTAGACAACACTACTATGGACTATAATCCCACATGTCATGGAGTATTTTTCTGGATTCCCATATAGGTTTCTAACCTTTACATAGGTAACCGAGTTTTCCGCCTTGTATACCATGATACACTGAACACATCATTTGGGGATATTTCCTTCACATATGTTAATTCCTTGGTTCGCTAAGGTGTATATTGCAGTTCACGGTTTCTTGGTAATCCCTTTTGCCTAGTTACCACTCTTTGTTTTTATTTTGTGTCTTTAATTCTAAAATCAATTAATTGACCACGAAATATCATCCTCTTCATGGCACAAATCCTTAGTGGATCTTAGGTTGAGATTAATGGCAACCATTCTTGAGTCTACCAATCAAGGAAACCCCTCTAAAGAAAATCCTCGTCCTTTTCGTCCTTTTGGAAATATTGGTGCTCCTTATATGGAAATGTTGTCCATTCCTATATTTACCATTGGTTTTCCAATTTGTTTGTTTTCAACCAATATGGTTCTGAATATCCAAATTTCTTCTCAACCAAGTTCTCCTCCACCTGAACAATATCAACCTCAAGTTGATCCTAAAGTTGGCCCTTTTCCTTCTTCACTTGTTGTTTCTTTATCCCTTTCTTCCTCATCGTTTGGTGAAAGTATTGATTCTAATAACCAATAATATAATAATAAGAAGAAAAGGAAAAATAAGAAGAAGAAAAACAAGCAGGGAGGAAACCAATCAACCATTGATACCATTTCAACTAGTATGGAGAAATCTTCCAATCATCCCTGCAAAGTTAAATCCCCTTGCATGTTATGTAAAGATAACCACCTTCTTAGAAATTGTACTGGTATTTACAAGATATTAGAAGTGTTGTCCACAGGCTCACATCAGCCTTTGTCATAACCTCTGGAGATCATGCTAGTGATAAACCATTGACTAGTGATAGTAATTCCATGGGAAAAAGGGTGAACTTAAGTTTCCCTATGGTTATGTGAAGGGAATAATAATATTGAACATTTTTCTTATATGTATGAAGCCTAAAATTTTTTGGGAAACCTTACAACTTCTCGACCATAAATTCCAGTTGGTTATTGAAAGCTTTCTCCCAATCCTCCACTAGTTGATGAAATGATTGATCATAAGTCACCTCAAGTAAATTCTACTCTCTCTGAATGTGAATACCATGAGTCCATTCCCGACCAGCCATTGGTTGAGGAAATGGTTGACTTGATTCCACCTTCATTTGATCATACCTTTCCTATAGAGAGTCTTACATGTCATTTTTTCACCATGACACTTGATAGTTAAATTGGATCTATCGCCATACATACTTATGTTCTAGTACACTCCTTTGCAAGTCAAACATTCATATTGCTTGACCAAATGATGAGTTTTGGGTATAAAATATCTATAACCTCTTAAATATGAATTACATACTTTTTCTAGTCATTTTTTGCTCATGCGTCATTACGGCCATAAAATCCTGCACAGTTCTACACTTTTTTTTCCATTAAAAACTGCACAACTGAGTCAAAGTAAAGTAAAAATAAAAAGTAAGTTCTAGAAGCATATTTGGGCACATATGTCCCAACTAGAATCCTCTAAATCATATCAGTTTGAGCCAAACCCCTCTAAGCATGGAGCTAATTCCCTTGGAACATGGAACCCTAATCCCCCTATTTGTGGATCTCATCCATCTTTTGAGGATCTGAAACCTCCTCCATTTGTCCTATAAATTGAGCTGAGACTTCAGGGTTAGGGGAGTTGTGACTTATGATAGTCTTATGTTGGTAATTTTGGAATGGAAATCTTATCATCCAAGGAAGGAGATTAGAGGCATTTGGGAGGAACAGTCACAACATCAAGGCTTGGTTGTAAGGTTTCTCTTTTATCCCTAAATAATATATTTGGATACTTTTTCTCATTGTATTGTATTATTGGAATTATGAATGGTTTATGCTCATGTATTCATTTAAAAAAATTTAATCCCTAATCTCCTTGACCATTAGGATAAATTGGTTTTAGATTATTATACTGCATATGCCTTTGATCCTTTGTATGTTGGTGTTTTCAGGTTTCTTCGAAGCATTGAGGAGCTACATCAAGACAAATTGTTGGACCTTCATCAAGAATTTCATTTAAAAGGTTGGAGCATCATCCTATTCCTTTAGTTTAATAATATGAATGGGGTTATATTAGATAAAGAGATATTCTTATGTTTGTTTGTTTCTAGTTCTCCTTTAGAATTCTAGGTAAATCGCTCTTGTATGCAAGAGGGATTTATCCATACAACAAATTGGCGACCATACTGGGGAACATATTTTTCCTCTAGTTTTTCTTTGGTTATGCTTTCCCATTTTACTAGTTTGACTGAGTCTAAATGTTGTTGATTCTATGACCTTTTAGATCCTCTGGGTTGAATACCTCGTTTTTTTTCTTAATTTACCTAACCTGCGCAGTTTTGTTTTAGCAACATAGTGCAAAAGTTCACAGTTTCCATTGTAACACAGGGTGCATGCGCACTGGATTACACTGATTACATTCGCACCCCCCTGAAATTTTTGAAAAAATGAATTTCCCTATGATCAGAGTCTAATTTTAATTTCTAAATAATCATTTATACTTGTTTCAATCTTCAAAACCTATTTGTGAACTTGCTTTGATTTCCTTTGTGGATTTTTTTAGAATTCATCCTTTTTACATTTTTTAGTAGGGCTTGGTCTTGTTTGTTTGATTGATTCAAATAAAAATATAGACTGCTTCTTGAAATCATTATTTTTTTGTCTTTTTATTTTGAATATACCATATTAGTTGTTTATCTTTCTCATTTAAGCGAAACAATTTTCTTGTTTGTGAAGGAAAATTTTCTATATTAGTGAAATTAGGATTGTCTAAAAAAGATAAGGTTTAGTGAAAAGTGCTTCTGTTTGATGAATTGAAAAATGATTTATTATGTTTTTAGTTTGAAGTAGTCATGAAATTACACTTGTAGGCATAATTAATCAAAGAATTCATTAAGAAATTTTAGTTTTTAAGTTTTTCATAAATTTTAGAGTTTTTGTAGTTTTTCATCAATTTTAAAGAAATGGAAATAACTGTTTGCAAAAGAGAGTCTTGTGCTTTTACTTGAGAGAACTGAAAATTTTCATTAAAGCTTCTGAAATTGAACAATTTTTAGAGTGAATGGGAATTTAATGAAAATAATTTTATTGAATTTTAGAAGTTTTGCACTTTGAAGATCAAAGAACCTCTTACTTTCCCTTAAATAGGATTTCATCGAAAAGAAAATATTACATTTCCATTGTTGAATGCATTAGAGTATTTTGAGTTGATCAAAACATCATCATTTTCACTTTCATATCCTTCTAAGTAAGAAACATCCAAATAATCCAGTGCTAATTAAAATAAATCTAGAAATTTTATATTTTTAGGGCTCATTCCACCAACATAGATCAGGTTAGTGCTTTGGAATAAGGAAGTGAGTAAACTTTCCAAAGAAATAAATATGCAGTATAACCTTGCGGTAGGGATAAAATACAATTATTACAGTTTTTCTCTGGGAAGGTCTTCTTGTAAAAGAGTTAAGCATGAGGTCATATTGGACCAAGTGAAGTAATCATAACTGCTTCATTGGTAAAGATAGAATATTTACATGTGTTGATCATGTCAGCATTCTGTTAAATTCTGTTAACTTCTGACAAGAAATCCCCTTTAAACCCCCTCTGTTTGGCCTAAAAATCATTTTTCCGCCTATCGTTCCCCTCTTCCAAACTCAAAATTGCATTAAAAAGGACCAAAAACCCACATTTGAAAATATATAAGTTTTGGCACCTTTCAGTCCTAGCCCCTCAGTCTTTTTCTCCATGTAACCTAGGCGCTAGACCAAGCTGTAGCCTGGAGAGCGCTTATCGCAGGGGGATATCGGGCACAGTATTATCCGTTGATCTGTACAGATCGGACGACCTTCATTGATCAGCGTCGCGCCCATGGCCCAACCCATTTACCGCTCCGATCGCCTGTCCACCGTCTGATCAAACCATAAATCAACGGTCCGCAGTTCACCCTCCTTTGTGGTCCCCGCACCCAAAAACACTGTTCAAAAACTGGTGGTATCCATCGCACCGCCTTTGGAGGGCGGGCAAAATTTTCCATTTTGGAGCGATTCCACTCAGCATATGACACGTGGCTCTGTCACTATTTCAAAACCGCCCCCCCATCGCGCGTTATTGTTCGGCATTTAACCCTGCGTGATATGATTAATAACTGTCTGATCTGGGGCTCTCCATCCAACGGTCATCGCACCCCGAAGATGCGCGGAATTTAACCCAAGGTATCTGTACCCTTGGCCCACCAATCCGTCACCCTCTGACGCGTACTCAGCCGTCGATCTCCTCCTGAGATCGGACGTTCCAGATTTATTCACCTGCCCGCCATCGACACGTGTCCTCCGCCATGTCACCATTCCACATGTGTTCATCACATGCCCATCCCTTATGTATTTTCCATTCTAAGGCCGATTTCTAAGGTTTTACGTTTAATTTTTTGCATTTCTCCAACCTTCACTAAAGCGTTTCTCCGCCATCACCCTACACTGTTGTTGAACTCTTAGTTAAACTGACAGGGGGGGGGTGAATCAGTTTAACACATTCATAATCTTTTAAACTTTTATTAAACCTTATTTACACCTTCATTTCATGTCCAACTTAATATGTGAGTAATCTTAGAGTGTGAGCAGCAAGTATTAATATAATATAACAGCAGACTTAATATGAGAGCAGCGGGTATTGAGCAGATGATATAAATCAGATCAACACATAAACATCATGCACAGAGACACCAGATATAAGTGGAAACCCATAAAGGGAGAAAACCACATCTTATTATTGTTGTGATGCAAACGCAAGCTCCAACTCCCTCTCACCACTATTTTTCTGCAGGCACCAACCTACAGGAGGCTCCTACCTCAATTCTGCAAGCTACAACTTGTAAGGAAGCACCAACTCCCTTCAATTTTCTGCAGGCACCAACCTACAGGGGGCTCCAACCTCAGTCAACTACAACTGACAGCTATCAAGCTGCAACTTGATAGGAAAGCTCCAACTTCCTCAATTTATCAAACGGAATGTTTGCTGATTTACCTCAGATATAAGCTCTGTTCTGTAGCTTCTCTTTCTGCTCTTCTTTTCTTAATCTTCTCTGCCTTACACTTCTATACTCTGCCTTCTCTATTTTTTCTCTCTCTAACCTATCTTTGTATATCAAGATGATATTATTTATAAGGATTTTCTTGTGACTGTTAGCATTCCTTAATGAATTTGGAATGGATAGCCATGCCTCTTCGCTTTCTGCCTTTTCATTTCTTTCAGTCGCTCATTCAGAAAATATACCAACATGCAGTAATTTCACTATTACAGTGGGAGCTTTGTTTTCCTTAGGAGACTTGCCAATACATCACAAACAATAAAAATCAATTAAAACATTTATATTCAAATTACAATGAGAACTCCAGCTCAACTCATTTAGTCTTTTGGCTCGCTGTGTGTTTGTCTTTTCTTTGACTGTGTCTGTCTTTTCTGTGACTGTGTTTTATCTCTTTTCATCTCTGTTTGCTCTTTTGTCCTCTGCTGTGGTGTAACTACTGCATACGCGTAACTGTTCTTTTTATATCAGTGCATTTTATATAAATATGCAACAGCTGGCGTTAAATCTAGGCAAAATCCAACCCTTTACACACAGCAAGTGTCTTGTTGATGTGGAACATTCCGCAAGCAGAACGAACATATATCGCAATCGTTTTGTATTAATAATTGCCCTCCACCTTAAGCCGAGGCCCATGGGTCCACAGACCACGCAGCACTTTTTAATAGAGTCGCAACAATTTTATATATATATATATATATATATATGTATAACAATGCCTTATATATATATATATATATAACCCACTCTCATTCTTCAGCATAATTATATAGACTTCCCTTTAATCAACTCTCAACGTAAATAATAAAACCTGTTTCAACATATAAAAAACCCTTTCGGGCCTGCCTGACACGTTTTTCGATGCGATATACTAATCTTCCAGCGATTAGTATATGCGATGGTTGCAATGAATGCGATGGTTGCGATGGTGCGATGGTTGTGATATTGCGATGGTTGCGATATTGCGATGGTTGTGATGATGCGATGGTTGCAATATTGCGATGGTTGCGATATTACGATGGTTCAATTCAATATGTGTGCCATACCTTGTTTATCACCTTGCGACTTCATTCATGATCCAATGGTGGATAATTCATTGCTCTTTCAACCTCTGATCCTACGGACATCACACAGGCAACTTGCATGAACAATAACGTGCAATGGCGCGTAGTGACAAGCGGTTTTGTGGAGTCGTACAGGGACGCGTGTTGCCCATTCTATGGAATCAAAGCCAACCTCTTGAATACCACTCAACCCGCAAAAGTGGTGTGATAAAAACCACCGTTCAGCTCCAAACCGCCATTACTGTTCCTCTCGGTCATGGTTCCACTTCTTCCTTGATGCGCCAAGTTCCGCCTTATGGTACTTTGGTTCTTTGAATCTCGCGATACATATGGCTATATATATATATATATATATATATATATATATGCTATACTCCTTTTTATATAAAGCACAATATATACTTTGCCGCTGGAGTATACGATTCCCGGAATGAGATTTATATATATATGCATTACATTGCCGCTCCAATCTATAGCATATCTTCCAGTGGGGTAGGCAATTATCAGAATTTATATATATATATATATATATATAACGCCCGGCTGGGTAATTCTTGAAATTAAGGTACATATATATATATATATCCACCAGCTTGGGCGATTCTTGGAATAACGACTGTGTCTCTGCCTCTGCTACTTATGTTGCTCTGACTCTACCTCTACTGTTGTGATAACGACTCTGCCTTTGCCTCTACCTCTGATAACGGTTCTGCCTCTATATTCGCTTCCTCTGCCTCTGCCTGTCTCCTTTGCTTCCTTCGTTTGCTTCTTTGCTTCCTCCATTGCCTGTTTGTGTCTTTGCTGCCTCCTTTTCCTATCTTTGTCTTTGCGTCCTCCTTTGCCATCAATGACAACATTGCCAACAGTCTCCCCCTTTGGCATTGATGACAATACACTTCCTCTGTTTGCCTGAAAGGATCCTTTCTCTTGTTTCTTTCTCTTCTTACTGTTGTTTGCTCTTCCTCCCCCTTTGACATCAATGGCAAGGAGTTCGAATTTTTAGTGAAGCTTCTATTCTCTGATGTTGTGTTGTTATCCTTCTTCAACATTTCCAGGTTAAATTTCCTGACTTTGTACGCTACTGCTCCAAACTTTGGATTTGATACACGTTGAGTTTACTATTCTTTTTCTGCAACACTGACCCTTTTGCCTTTTTATTGATTCTTTTATGCTGACTGTATTATTGCCATAATCCTGTTGATCTTGAGGACCTGTTTTCATGCTTCCCTTGTTGGCTGATCTCCCCCTGGAATGATATTTTCATTTCTGTTCTCCCCCTGAAACTGTGCTTTCTCTTCATATTAGACAATAGCATCTACAGATACTACCCCTAATCTGTCTCTCAAATATTCAAATGGCTCTCTAGCAAGTGGTTTGGTAAATATATCTGCTATATGTTCCTTTGTTGGTACATAATCCAGTTTTACTATCTTCTGAGCCACTTGTTCTCGGAGGAAATGATACTTGATTGGGATATGTTTAGTTTTTGAGTGAAGCACAATATTTTTAGATATACTTATAGCACTTGTATTATCACATTTAATTGAGATAGGTTCGTTAATGCTTACCTTCATGTCTTGAAGAGTCTGCTTCATCCACATGACTTGTGTACAACATGTTGCTGCTGCTATATATTCTTCTTCTGCTGTAGACAGAGAGATAGGTGTTTGTTTCTTGCTTAACCATGCGACCAGACTTTCTCCTAGATAGAAAGCACCTCCACTTGTGCTTTTCTTGTCATCCATACAGCTGGCCCAATCTGCATTTGTGTAGGTTGTCAAGGTGAAGCTTTTTCCTTTAGGATACCAAAGTCCGTACTGTATTGTTCCTTGTATATATCTGAATATTCTTTTTACTGCCAGAAGATGGTTTTGTTTAGGTTCTTCTTGATATCTAGCCACTAGTCCTACTGCTAGCATGATGTTTGGTCTTGATGCAGTCAGATACAACAGACTTCCTATCATGGATCTATAGAGTTTTTGATCTATATCAGCAGATCCATCATCAGCACATAGCTTGCATCCCGTGATCATGGGAGTTGACACAAGTTTGCAGTCCTCCATTTTGAACTTTTTCAACATTTATTTGAAGTATTTTTCTTGTGAGATGAATGTACCTGTGTTCTTTTGCTGAATTTGAAGTCCTAAGTAGAAACTGAGCTCTCCAATCATAGACATCTCAAACTCTGTTTTCATCTCATCAGCAAACCCTTTTGCTAGTTCTTCTCTGTTGCTTCCAAACATAATGTCATCAACATATACTACAACAATCAGGAGTTCATTTTCATGGGATTTTATGTACAGATTGCTGTCTACTCCACCTCTCTTAAAGCCTTTTTTTTGAAAATATTTATCCAGTCTTGAGTACGAAGCACGAGGAGCCTGTTTCAGTCCATATAGAGCCTTCTTCAGTCTGCACACATAGTCTTCTTTGTCTGTCAATGAGAAGCCTTCTAGTTGTTCCATATAGACTTCTTCTTCTAGATCTCCATTAAGAAAAGCAGATTTTACATCCATTTGATATACCTTGAAGTCTTGGTAGCATGCAAATGCCAGGAACATTTTGATAGCTTCCATTCTAGCTACAGGGGCAAATGTTTCATCATAATCAAGTCCTTCGACTTGTGAATATCCTTTGCAGACCAGTCTGGCTTTATTCCTGATTACTTGTCCTTGCTCATTCATTTTGTTTTTGAATACCCATTTTGAACCGATGATATTTTTCTCAATTGGTCTAGGAACTAGTTCCCAGGTATTGTTCTTTTCAATTTGGTCCAATTCCTCATTCATTGCTTTTACCCAAGACTTGTCCTTGCTGGCTTCTTAAAATTTCTTTGGCTCTATTTGTGACAACATGGCTATGTATACCTCTTCAGTTTGTTCTGTTAGCTGCTTTCTTGTCTGGACCCCTACTCTCTTGTCTCCAATGATCTGATCTTCAGGGTGGTTCTTCTGAGTATATCTTGAGGGAGCTTTGGAACTTAGCTCTATATCTTCTGTTGTCTTGCTTGTTTCCTCATCATCTTGGTTTTCTTCTTCATGGTTTTCTGATGGACTGCAGCAGTCTGTATCCCTTGTATTGTTTGGAAGTTCTTCATCAAATCTCACATCAATGCTTTCCACTATTTTTCGAAGAGTCTTGTTGTAGCACATGTACCCTTTGCTTTTGGATGCATATCCTAGAAATATTCCTTCATCTGCTCTTACATCAAAATTTCCAAGATTTTCATCATTATTCTTTATGTAACACTTGCTACCAAAGATTCTGAAATGTTTGATTGAAGCTCGCTTTCCATGCCATAGTTCGTAGGGAGTCTTGTCATTTCTTGGCCTTATGTGAGCTTTATTAAGGTTATGTACTGCTGTGTGCACTACTTCTGCCCAGAAGATTTGAGCAATATTATTCTCTTGCATCATGGCTCTGACAATTTGTTGAATAGATCTGTTTTGTCTTTCTACTACTCCATTCTGCCGAGGTGTCCCTGCAATAGTAAATTGTTGTTTTATGCCATGTTCATTGCATAGGTCAGCAAAGTAATAATCTGTGAATTCACCTCCTCTGTCTGATCTGATGCATTTCAGTTTGGATCCTGTCTGGTTTTCTGCTAAAGCTTTGAATATTTTGAATTTTTCTAGAGCTTCCGATTTATTCTTGAGAAATGCAACCCATGTCATTTTGGAGAAATCATCTATTATCAGCATGAAGTATGATTCTCCACTTGGCGTTTTAGTTCTTGCAGGTCCACACAGGTCCATTTGCACAAGTTGTAGAGGTCTTCTTGTTGATAACTCATCTTTGGCCTTAAATGATGTATGGGTCTATTTACTCAATTGACAAGATTTGCATATGGTATTAGAAGGCATTTTTATTTCTGGCATGTCTTTGACAGATTTCTTCTTTCTCAGTCTGATGATATGATCGAAGTTGAGATGTCCCAATATTTTATGCCATAACCATGACTCCTCAAGTTTTCTAAGATGGCATGCTTCATCTTCCTCTTTTACAATGTAAACATTGCTCTCTGTTCAAACACCTTTGAGCAGATTCTTACCTGTGGTGCTTGATCTGACTTCACAGTCTTGTGCTCTAAATAGAACTTCACAACCTTTGTCACACATCTGACTGACACTCAGTAAATTTTCTTTCAGCCCATCTACAAATAGTACATCTTGGGCCTTTCGTCTGCCATTGTCTATGCTGACTGAGCCTTTTCCCTTGATCTTACCTGATTTGTCATTGCCAAAAGTGACATTGCCAAATTTCTTTTAATCAAGAGTTATAAACTTGCTTCTGTTTCCAGTCATGTGTTTTGAGCAACCACTATCGAAATACCACTGACTTTTCAGGTCTTGAGCAGTTAGAGCCAAGTCACATTTATTCACCTTCTTTATCCATCGGAGGCACCCTTTTGTTTGGTATCTTTTGTGAGGTGATGAACTACATCTTCTTAGAGGACATTTGGAAGGTATATGTCCAACTTGATTACATACACAACATTTGATCATAATTTTTGTAGAATTATGAGTATGAACAGAATTTCTTTGATTCATAAACCTCCTTGAGGTGTTAAACATCAATATTTGTCCATACTTTCTACACTCAATGATTTTATGACCAAATTCCTTACAATAAAAGCAGTAACCATAGAAGCTATTTGCATACCTGATGTAAGGTTGTCTCTTCCATTTGTTTTCTTGAGGCATTCTCTTCAATGTTTGCATCTTTTGCTGGTTTGAATTACTCCTTCTTGCATGACAATATGCAGCAATGTGTCCCAACTTGTGGCAAACATAACAGGTGGAATTATTCATTGGAGGGAAGAATCTTCTTTGATGGTTTCCAATTTTTACATATTCAGGGGTCTTAGTATTTATTACATTCTTTGCTACTAGAGGTTTCTTCTGATCTCTGTCTTCCTTATTGCAGATTTCTTCTTTTGTAGGAATTGTTTGAGCTACTTCATCATTCTTCTTTGCTTTTACAAAAATAATTTCTCTGTCAACCTTTTCTTTTCCTTTACTTGATTCTCCTTCATAGCCTATTCCAGTCTTTATCATAGGGGATATTTGAGCAACCAGAATTTCATTCAACTTACTAGAGATTGTTGTTTGAGAAGAGTTTATAACCACTTTCCTTTGAGCATTTTCTAATTTCTTCCTGAGACATACTACTTCTTCTTCCAACTTTTCTTGTTCTTGAGTTTTTTCTTTGATTTGCTTAAGTAACATGTCCTCTATCTTATTGGCTTCTTCAAGCTCTATCTTTAGCTACTTAAGGACTTCTGAATTCTGTTCTTCTCGTACATACTTGAGGAGAATGTCCTTTTGTTTTCTTCATTTTAGTTTGAGTCTATCAATCTCTTCTAGAGCACTTCTTAGCTCCCCCTCAAGATCGACTTCACCTTCTTCTTCTTCTTCTTCTAGCAGGAGACCTTCAAGTTCTTCTATGGCCATCAATAAGAATTCAAAGGTTCCTTCTTCACTTGAGGATTCATCTAAATCTTTAGATGTACTGCTATCTTGTTGAGCATAGAAGGATTTTCTGCTGAACTTCTTTCCTTTCTGCCAGTTCTTTGATTTATTTTTCTCTGACTCTTGAGCCTGATTCCTTACTTTCTTGTGAGGACACTTAGCAGCATAGTGTCCCACTCTTCCACAATTAAAGCATTTGAAGGGGAGTTTACCTTTGTATTTACCTGAGCCTCTATCCAATTTCTTGACAAACTTTGCCTCTTCTTCATCTGAGCAAGAGCATATGTCTCCCTCTTCTTCTTTCTTCTTTTCTGTTTTAAAGGCTGCTTCCCTCGTACTAGGCTTCTTCTGTGGGAGCCTCATTTCATAAGCTGTTAGATTTCCAAGTAGCTGGTTCATGGTCAAGGTCTCCCAATCAACTGTTTCTTCTATTGCAGACACCTTTGGATTAAACCTGGATGGAAGAGATCTTAGAATCTTTTGTACAATTATACTTTCTGGAATTTTTTTCTCCAAGAGCTTTCATATTGTTAATAATATTTGTAGCTTTTAGGAAGAAACTGGCAATGTCTTCATCATCATTAATTTTTAAGTTCTCAAACTGGGCTCTATAGACTTGAAGTTTGGCAGTCTTTACTTTCTTGTCTCCCTCATGTATGTTCTCAAGAGTATCCCATATTTCTTTGGCGATGTCTTTGTGCATTACTTTAATGAACTCTGCTTCACACAATCCATTCAGGATGGCATTCATGGCTTTTGCATTAGCCACAAAATCTTGTTTTGTTTCTTTCTCTGTGTCAGTTTCCTTTGGGGCATATCCTAATTCCACAGCAGCCCAGACTTCTATTCCTAGAGACATTATGTATGTCCTCATTCTGATTTTCCAAAAAGCATAATTTTCACCAGTGAAGAAAGGGGCTTTATTGGTTGAGCATCCTTCTTTACTAGCCATCTTGGGAACCTAGGATCTCCTTTCAGTTGTTAGACTTGTACAAAGGAACCTGCTCTGATACCAATTGTTGAACTCTTAATTAAATTGAGAGGGGGGGGGGGGGTGAATCAGTTTAACACATTCATAATATTTTAAACTTTTTATTAAACCTTATTTACACCTTCATTTCATGTCCAACTTAATATGTGAGTAATCTTAGAATGTGAGCAGCAAGTATTAATATAATATAACAACAGACTTAATATGAGAGCAGCAGGTTTTAAGCAGATGATATAAAGCAGATCAACACATAAACATCATGCACAAAAACACCAGATATAAGTGGAACCCCATAAAGGGAGAAAACCACATCTTATTATTTTTGTGATGCAAAGGCAAGCTCCAACTCCCTCTCACCACTTTTTTTTTCTGCAGGCACCAACTTACAGGAGGCTCCTACCTCAATTCTGCAAGCTACAACTTGCAAGGAAGCACCAAATCCCTTCAATTTTCTGTAGGAACCAACCTGCAGGAGGCTCCAACCTCAGTCAGCTACAACTGACAACTATCGAGCTACAACTTGATAGGGAAGCTCCAACTTCCTCAATTTATCAAACTGAATGTTTGTTGATTTACCTCAGATATCAGCTCTGTTCTGTAGCTTCTCTTTCTGCTCCTCTTTTCTTAATCTTCTCTACCTTACACTTCTATACTCTGCCTTCTCTATATTTTCTCTCTCTAACCTCTTTTTTCATATCAAGATGATATTATTTATAAGGATTTTCTTGTGACTGTTAGCATTCCTCAATGAATTTGGAATGGACAGCCATACCTCTTCTCTTTCTGCCTTTTCATTTCTTTCACTTGCTCATTCAGAAAATATACCAACATGCATTAATTTCAATATTACAGTGGGAGCTTTGTTTTCCTCAGGAAAATTGCCAATGCATCACAAAAAATAAAAGATCAATTAAAAAAATTTATATTCAAATTACAATGAGAATTCCAGCTCAAATCATTTAGTCTTTTGGCTTTTATTTGACTGTGTTTTATCTCTTTTCATCTCTGTTTTCTCTTTTGTCCTCTGTTGCAGTGTAACTATTGCATATGTGTAACTGTGCTTTTTATATCAGTGCATTTTATATAAATATGTAACAACTGGCGTTAAATCTGGGCAAATTCCAACCCTGTACACATAGCAAGTGTCTTGTTGAAGTGGCGAGTTCCGCAAGCAGAACATACATACACCACAACAATCGCTGTATATTAATAATCGCCCTCCACCTTAAGCCAAGGTTCGTGGGTCGACAGACCATGTGGCATATTTCAATACAATCACAACCGTTACATAAAATAGCTCTCGGCGTTTATAACACCTTTCTTCACACTTTTATGTATATGAACCCTTTCTTATGTAACTTTCGGCGATTTAATAATAGACCGATTTAACATAGGAAACAACCTTTCGGGCCCACTGCTGATCTTTGTTTATCTGCCGATGTGATGAGCTGCCTCCGATTTTATGCGATGTGATGAATCCTTCTCTGATACGATGCGATTAATCGCAATCGCAAACTTCTATTTGCGATAGTTGCTGTGCAGTTTCAACCAACTGCGATATTGCGATATTGTGATATTGCGATGGTTGCGATGGTTGCGATGGATGCGATGGTTGCGATAGTTACGATGGATGCGATGGTTGTGATATTGCGATAGTTGTGATTTGGACTGGGCCCCAACGTTAATGATCTACCAAATCCAACGGCGGACATCACATTGCACGACTTCTGATGATCCGATGGATATCGCTCGGGCAACTTGCACGGAATATAACGCGCGATGGCATGTTGTACCTTGGGTAACCTTCGCTCATCTATAGCAAGTGACCGCCATCTGATGACCCCTTCCTAGATCAAAGGCGTTCAACAATATTGCTGGGCATCCTGAGTCGAACAATAATGCGCGATGGCACGCAGTGACAAGTGGTTTTTGTGGATTTGTACAGGGACGCATGTCGCCCGTTCTATGGAATCGGAGCCAACCTCTTGAATACCGCTCAACCCACAAAAGAGGTGAGATAAAAACCACCGTTCAACTCCAAACTACCGTTACTGTTCCTCTCGGTCACGGTTCCACTTCTTCCTCGATGCGCCAGGTTTCGCCTTACTTTGGTTCTTTGAATCTCGTGCTACATATGGCTATACATACATATATATATATATATATATATATATATATATATATATATATACATACATACATACATACATACATACATACATACATACATACATACATACATACATATATATATATATATATATATATATATATATATATAGTCCTTTGTATATAAAGCGCAATATATACTTTGCCGTTGGAGTATACAATTCCCAGAATGAGACTTATATATATATATATGCATTACATTGCTGCTCCAATCTATAGCGTATCTTCCAGTGGGGTAGGAAATTCTCGGAATTTATATATATATATATATATATAAAATGCCCGACTGGGTAATTCTCATAATTAAGGTACATATATATATATCTGCCAGCTTGGGCGATTCTCGGAATAACGGCTGTGTTTCTGCCTCTGCTGCTTCTGTCGCTCTAACTCTGCCTCTACTGCTGTGATAATGACTCTGCCTCTGCCTCTGCCTCTGATAACGGTTCTGCCTCTATATTTGCTTCCTCTGCCTCTTCCTGTCTCCTTTGCTTCCTTCGTTTTCTTCTTTGTTGCCTCCATTGCCTGTTTCTGTCTTTGCTGCCTCCTTTGCCTGTCTCTGTCTTTGCTGCCTCCTTTGCAATCAATGAAAACATTTCCAACAACTGTTCCACCATTTCACCATGCGGCGCTATCATCCTCGCTATCCCTACTGCATCCAACTTCCCGTGCATTTTTTTTCTTGACGATTTTGTGTATTTTGCAGGGTACGAGTGGCGGTAAACCACCATGATTCACAGTCTCAATTACAGTAGCAGAGAACACCGGAAAGGACCATTTTTCAGAGGATAAAATTATGGAGAAAGGCCTGGGAATTTGTTACAACATGACCTACATTAATGAAGCAGGGTTAAACTCTGTCAAAACCCTCCAGAGTCATTCAAAGCGCAGATTTCGCGATCAGAGACATTAATATTGCAGACAGAGAGTATCAGTGAAAGGTAGAGAGTTAAAGGTGCATAATTGAATATTTTCAAGCCTTAACCTAACCATTTGAAGGCAGAATACCAGATATAAGACCCCGTGGATCACTCAGAGATCCCATGCACAGAAAAAAATAACCTAAAGATTTCATTTCAATAGGATTTTCTTTCTAGGAAAGGATACAGTGCCCATGTGATTTTTATTTCTATACCGTGTTCCTGAAGAAACTTCCACCCAGTGCATTTATTTTAGAAATCAAGCCACAGAGTACATATAGCACTACAGAGTCATCAAGCAGTATGGGCGTGCACGTTTCTGCCATCCTGTCTTAATGAGGCAAATTAAATATTCATCATCGACTTCCATTACTAAGTTTTCTTTTTCTCCTATAAAACCCCCGAAGAACAGATTATTGAAGGTTCCAGATTTTATCAGAAAATCAGGCAGTAAGAGGATTTTGATATGCATTTTGTAAAAACTCTCATATGAATGTACAAAGCCCGCTGGGTTTCAGTGAGGAGGAGTTTTGTCTTTAAAGAGGATTCTAGTCTTTGATGTCTCACAGTGTGTAACTTTCTATCATATGTGCTATTTTAATTGATCATTTCGTTTCATCCACCTTTCTTGTATCATGTTTCTGGAACGAAGTTGAGAAAATTTAAATCCCTAGGCCTCGAAAAAACCTAATTCACTCTTCAAGTAGGTGAGTATGGAGAGTTGAGAGTTGTAGATCCCTCACCTTGGCGACTCCACATTTTTTTATTAGATAAATTTACTTGTAGTCCTGACTCCTCGTAAGGCACACCTGAGGTCAGATACGTCATAGCCAAAGACACCTTCAGTGTCTGACCCAGAGAAGATCATACATAGGAGAAATTGGAGGGAAAGAAAATCAGTCCACACTAAAATCCATGAATTGTCTGTAGAAAAATTTCCATCCTCTTCTTCTCAAGTAGCCCAAGTGCTAGGTCCTGACTCCATTGTGGAAGATACTGATTACTATTCAGATAGTTCACCCTGAAGAGGTGTCAGAATTCAAGATAATTTTCACCCTACTCCTGAGGTTGAAGAGGTCAAGGAAGTCACCAAAGTATCTGCTATTAATAGACCGTTGTTCCCCTCAACACCTCAAGTTGTTGTTCATCACATTCCTGTTGTTATTCATACTCCACTTCCACCTCCTCTTCCTCATTTTACTAATCAAACTATTGCACTACCTCCACCCCCTCCAATGGCCCATGTTCCAGGCTTCTTGTTAAATAAATACGCCCCCCTGGCGTTACCTCAAGTATTGAACAATATGCCACAATATTATCTGAAGATTTTACCCCGATTCAATGGGGAAAACGAGATTGATGCTCAAAAACATCTTGAGGTCTTCTGCTCTTTTGCAGAGAACTTTAATGCAGAACATTTAGATGTAGTCTTAAGGTTGTTTTTCATCTTGATGGTGAGGCTCGAAAATGGTTTAAGACATTGGCAGACCATTCTGTTACCACTTGGGAAATAATGGAAGATACTTTTCTCAGGAAATGGGGAGAGAAGAAAGATCATGGACATTGTCTTACTGAGTTCAATAATCTTAAGAAAAGACATAATGAAGGGGTGTTAGAATTTATCAAAAGATTTAATAAATTGTATTTGAGTCTTCCTGCTGATATGAAACCTCATCAAACTGTCATTAAAGTTTTTTTTGTAGCAGCCTTTGATTCAAAATTCGGTTTCTCTCTGAGAGAAATAATGCCTACTACTCTAGATGATGCTCAGATAGATGAACTAGAGCTGGAGGCAAATTTCGCCTCCACTGGTAAATCAAAGGGAAAATCTGAACAAGATACTAGAAGAAGGGGCAAAGAGGAGGTATCTACCTCTAACCAAGACAGAGACTCAGCAAATGACAGAATTGAAGAAATGAACAAAATGATTAAGAACCTTTCTGGTAAGCTGGTCAAACTTGAATTGGAGGCTAAGAATTCAACCTCCAAGAATTTCCAGAATGCTCCAAATAGAGGTTACAATCCTCAATATAGGAAACCACCTCTGCAAATATTGCAAAGGGAACCAAGGGAACAACAAGATCAGGTACCACACCCATTGTACTTGGAAGGTCCAGTAGATGATCCTACTGAAGACACTGCCTATGGACTGGAGGATGAAAATCTTTCTTTCTCGAATAGTGATGGAGAAGAATGCCCTTTGCAAGGAAATGATGGAACCGAGTGCTCATTGCAGGAAGAAGAAAAGGCTAGAGACACAGAAGACTCATAAATTGATCACTATTGTAAGCAATTTGTTGATTTCATGCAAGCACAGTTCAATAGAAGATATGATCTCAGATCTTCTAGGAAGAGGACTCATTCTCAAGAGCAAGAAAAAGAGCCACCCCAGAAGGAAGCACCTGTTTAGAAGGAGTCAACAATGCAGAGAGTCACAGAAAAAGGTAAAAGGCCTCTAAACAAACCTTTGCAATCTAATGATCAAATTCCTTCCACTTCAAAAGTAGTCATTCCCCCTAATGCCAAGTCTGTGTTAAAAGAAGTCAAACCCTTAGCTGAAAATAAAGAGTCAAAAGAGGTTGTAATAGAAAAGTCCTCTCCTGCTTTGAGTCTGCAAAAAGAACTTGAGAAGGTCAAAATCCCAGTTCCCTTGACTGAACTGTTGAAGCAACCTACATATCAATCCCAAGTCACCTCTTTTATGATCCCTCTAGAAGCAACACTCATCCCAGATAGTCTCAACCTTCAAGAAGAAAGGCCCATGGTTGTATTTCACCCACATGTTGAGGAATTAGATGCTTCTACTCCTCCCTTCTATGTGTCTCTAGTGATTCATGACTTGTTATTACATAATTGTATGTTAGATTCTGGAGCTTCCCATAATCTGATACCTTTTTCAGTCATGGAACAACTAGGATTACAAATTACTCGTCCATACAAAGACCTCTATTCATTTGATTCCAAAAGAGTTAAATGCTTGGGGATGATCAAAGATTTGGTGGTCAATTTGGCCCAAATCCTAGCAAAAAGTTTGGTAATGGACATCGTGGTGGCTGACATCCTAGCTCGCTTTGGCATGTTACTGTCAAGGTCTTGGGGAACAAAAATTGGTGGGTCAATCAAGTTGGACTTAACATATGCCACTATCCCATTTTTGGTGGCCAGGAGAGGAGGTTGTACAGGGAAACTAGATTTGTCAAGATGGTTACTAAGGCTGACAATTCTGTTAATTCACCAGTATACAGTAAAGAAGGAGATTTCTCATGCTTGATGCTGGAAGAGGATCAAGATTATGCTCATGAACCATCCTTCTGCCAGATCAAGAATAAGCAGCCCTTAGAGAGCCCTGAAGTAGGAATCTGGACACTTCATTTTGACGGAGCAAATTCAAGAGAAGGTAATGGAGCTGGAATATTATTGATTTCTCCTACAAGAAAATGGGTCCCATTGTCTTTCAAGCTAGAATATGAAGCCACTAATAATGTGGCTAAATATGAAGCACTTCTGTTAGGGTTGTAGACAGCTAGGAGCATGAATATACAAAGTTTAAAGGCTCTGGGAGATTCAGAAAGGGTGGTTAGACAAGTCAGGAATCAATGTCAAACCAAACATCCTCGGCTGAGGGCTTATAGGAATGAAATTTGGGACATGGTAGAGAATTTTTTCTTCGCATTTAATATCCAGTTCATGCCTCGGGAACAGAATAGGATGGATGATTCCCTTGCTGTGTCTGCTAGTACATTCCATTCACCTCAGAACCCTATCTTAAGATATGAAATTCAGGTGCATTATCGACCATCAATCCCAGATAATATCAAGCACTGGCAGGTATTTGAGGATGAAGAACAGGTGAAGAGATTTCTGGAAACAGTAGGATAATTCTCCAACATGGAGATTGTTGCTGATGAAGAAGAAGGGACTGAAGACACTTCAGAAAGAAATTGGGAGGAGAAAATGGTAGGTAATAAAGTGTTGCAGTTGAAGGGAAACGTTATACCTAGAGGGCTAGTGCCTCTAGAAATATTGTTTGACAAGAATGATGTCCCAATGCAGCCAAACAAGGTCACAGAAGAAAATCAGGTAGAAGACCTGAATCTTGGTACTGATGCTGACCCCAAAATTGTGAAACTATCCAAGAAGATCCTAGAAGAATATAAAAAGCTATACCAGAAGTTATTTCAATCTTACAAGGATGTGTTTGCATGGTCTTATCAGGACCTAAAAACTTTTGACATCAGTATAATCCAGCACAAAATTCCACTAAAGGGAGATGAAAAACCTCATAAGAAGAAGCTCAGACAGATAAATCCCCTGCTGCTTCCCTCCATTGAGAAAGAAATTAAGAAGATGTTAAAGGCTAAAATAATTGTGCCATTGAGGTACTCTGAATGGGTGTAAAACCTAGTCCCCGTCCGAAAGAAGAATGGAGAAATAAGGATGTGCGTTGATTTCCGAAATTTAAATTGAGCATCCTTAAAGGATAATTATCCACTACCTAAGATGGATCACATCCTCCAGAAAGTGGTTGTAGCTTCTAGGATGTCAATGATGGATGGATTCTCTGGTTATAATCAGGTGGCTGTACTTCCAAAAGATCAAAAGAAGACTACTTTCACCACACCATGGGGTACATTTATGTATGTCAGGATGCCTTTTGGGTTGATTAATGCAGGGGCCACTTTTCAAAGGGCAATGGACATTGCTTTTGTTGGGGAGCAAGATAAGTTTTTGGTAGTATACCTCGATGATATCACTATATTTTCAAAGGATGATACTGATCACATTGAGCATTTGCGTAGAAATTTTGAGAAATGCATAAGGTATGGTCTTTCTCTCAATCCGCAAAAGTATTTATTTGCATTAGAAGAAGGCAAGATTATGGGACATATTGTGACTAAAGATGGGGTAAAAATAGATCCTAAGAGGGTGGAGGTTATAAATGGCATTTCTCTTCCCAGAAATAAGAAAGAGGTGCAAGTGTTCCTAGGGCGCATTAATTTTCTGAGAAGGTTTATTCCTAACTATGCTGAAATAGTTAGACATATAACCGACATGCTAAAGAAAAATAATGAGGTTAATTGGTCCCAGGAATCACGAGAGGCCTTTACCAGAATAAAAAATTCTTTTGCAGAAGCTGCAGTGTTAACTGGACCAGATTATGCCAAACCTTTCATGATCTTTATTTTTGCATCACCTCATACAATAGCAGGAGTTTTATTACAGAAAAACGAAGAAGGGTACGAGCAACCCATCGCCTTCTTCAGTCAGGTGCTCCATGATGCAGTATTAAAATATAAAATATTAGAAAAGCAAGCATACGCCCTAGTGAAACCCCTTAAAGCATTCCACATGTATGTCCTACAATCCCACATCACTGCATTTGTGCCTACAGCTACTGTAAAAGATATTCTTATCCACGGGGATAGTGAAGGAAAAAGGGGGAAGTGGATCACCAAGATACAAGAGTATGAACTAGACATCCGCCCTACCAAGCTGATCAAAGGACAACGGCTTGCCAAAATATTATCTGAATAAAACTATCAGGCCCTGGGTATAAATTTGTCCATAATAATAAGTGAGGAATCTAAGGAGAAAGAAGAGCGACAGGGAGTCGAGATAACTACTCTGGAAACACATATTAAGTACCTCACCAGTCAGTGGTAGAAAGAGATAGTAGAATATCTCCTCACACTCAGCTGCCCTCCAAGCTGTGATAAAGCTAAATACAGAGCGCTAAGGTTGAGATCACAGAAGTACTTAGTCGCCAATGGCCGGCTATATTGGCGAGATCCTTCAGGTATTCTGCTCCTGTGTCTCACAGAGGATGAGGTAGAGAGTATAATGGCCGAATTTCATGAAGGAATCTGTGGGGGTCATTACAGCTGGAGGGCCACTGCTCACAAAATCCTGAAGGCTAGTTTCTATTGGCCCAAGCTCTTTGGAGATGTTTTTTCTCGGGTTAGAGCTTGTGAGAAATGTTAGAAATTCGCTGAAAGACAGAAGTTGGCACCTCTACCCATGATTCTTGTTCACATGGACGAACCATTCAGGCAATGGGGAATTGATTTTATAGGTGAAATACATCCTCCATTGAGTGTTCAGCATAAGTGGATATTAACTACCACTGATTATTTCACAAAATGGGTGGAAGCCATACCTGCGAGGAACACAACATATATGTGATAATAAATTTCATGGAAGAAAAAATCCTATCCAGGTTTGGCTGCCCTGCCAGAATAGTAACTGATAACACCCAGGCCTTCAAGTCTGCAAATTTTGTGAGTTTCTGCCAGCAGTATAACATTACACTTAGTCACTCTACAACCTATTACCCACAAGGAAATGGTTTAGCAGAGTCTTCAAATAAAACCTTGGTGAGGGCACTGAAGAAGGCTATCAATGAAAATCAGAAAAAATGGGATTCCCAGTTGAAATTCGGTCCGTGAGCAAATAGAATTACCAGCAAGAGAGAAACTAGGAAATCCCCATATGAATTAGTATATGGGAGGGTGGTAGTATTCCCTATTTAGTTAGCCCTTCCAGTAGCCCTATTCATGCAAGAAAGTCAAGAAGAGCCCGATGATGTGACCAGGAGAATAAATTAGCTCGTGGAGTTGGAGGAAACACGAAACCAGGTAAGTCAAAAGCTGACTGAATATCAAGAGAAGATGAAGTACCTTTTTGATCAGCATGCCAAGGATAGGAAGTTGCAGATTGGTGATTTAGTGCTCAAATGGGATGTCCGAAGAGCTGAAAAAGGGAAACATGGTAAATTCGACCCACTTTGGTTTGGCCCTTATAAAATCATGGAACAAGGGGGCAACAACACTTTCAGGCTGGAAAAATTACAGGGAGACTTGCTTGACGCCCCTGTAAATGGTCAGTTCCTCAAACCCTACTTCCAATTCTGATTCAGGCATAGATAGCCTGGTGTATCATATTGTACATTAGTTTCCTGTTTTCATCCTTGTTTAAATAATGTGGGTGTTGCGATGAATTATGAAAAGAAAAGTAGAAGTGTTGAAGAGCAGGGTCCGCATAGAAGATTAACCAGTGGTCTACGAAGTTCTCGACACGCCCAGGGATGAACGTGCCATCCCCAGGTGGACCCAATGTTGATCATGTTAGCACTTTGTTAAATTCTATTAAATTCTAACAAGCAATCCCCTTTAAACCCCCTCTGTTTGGCTTAAAAATCGTTTTTCTGCCTATCGTTCCCCTCCTCTAAACTCAAAATTGCATTAAAAAGGGCCAAAAACCCACATTTGAAAATATATAAGGTTTGGCACCTTTCAGCCCTAGCCCCTCAGTCTTTTTCTCCACGTAACCTGGGCACTAGACCAAGCTATAGCCCGGAGAGCGCTTATCGCAGGGGGATATCGGGCGCAGTATTATCCGTCAATCTGTACAGATCGGACAACCTTCATTGATCAGCATCGCGCCTGTGGCCCAACCCGTTTACCACTCTGATTGCTTGTCCACCGTCCGATCAAACCATAAATCAAAAGTCCGCAGTTCACCCGCCTTTGTGGTCCCCGCGCCCAAAAACATTGTTCAAAAATCGGTGGTATCCATCGCACCGCGTTTGGAGGGCGGGAAAAATTTTCCATTTCGGAGCGATTCCACTCAGCGTATGACACATGGCTCCATCACTATTTCAAAACCAGCCCCCATCGCACGTTATTGTTTGGAATTTAACCCGACACGATATGCATAATAATCGTCCGATCTGGGGCTCTCCATCCAACGGTCATCGCACCCCGAAGATGCACGAAATTTAACCCAAGTTATCTGTATCCCTGGCCCGCCAAACTGTCGTCCTCCAATGCATCCTCAGCCGTCGATATCCTCCTGAGATCGGACGGTCTAGATTTATTCGCTTGCCCGCCATCGACACGTGTCCTCCGCCATGTCACCATTCCACATGTGTTCATCACACACCCATCCCTTATGTATTTTCCATTCTAAGGCCGATTTCTAAGGTTTTGCATTTAATTTTTTTCATTTCGCCAACCTTCACCAGAGTGTTTCTCTTCCATCACCTTACATTGTTCCACCATTTCACCATGCGGCGCTATCATCCTCGCTATCCCCACTACATCCACCTTGTCGTGCATTTTTTTTCTTCACGATTTTGTGTATTTTGCAGGGTACGGGCGGCGGTAAACCGCCATGATTCACAGTCTCAATTACAGTAGCAGAGAACATCAGAAAGGACAATTTTTCAGAGGCTAAAATTATGGAGAAAGGCCTATGAAGCTGTTATGACATGACCTACATTAATGAAGCAGGGTTAAACTCTGTCAAAACCCTCCAGAGTCATTCAAAGCACAGATTTCGCGATCAGAGACATTAATATTGCAGACAGAGAGTATCAGTGAAAGGCAGAGAGTTAAAGGCGCATAATTGAAGATTTTCAAGCCTTAACCTAACCATTTGAAGGCATAATACTAGATTGAAGACCCCGTGGATCACTCAGAGAGCCCATGCACAGAAAACAATAACCTAAAGGTTTCATTTCAGCAGGATTTTCTTTCCAGGAAAGGACGGAGTGCCCATGTGGTTTTTATTTCTATACCATGTTCATGAAGAAACTTCCACCCAGTGCATTTATTTCAGAAAGAAGGCCACAGAGTACATACAGCACTACAGAGTCATCAAGCAATATGGGCATGCACGTTTCCGCCATCTTGTCTTAATGAGGCAAATTAAATATTCATCATTGACTTCCATTACTAAGTTTTCTTTTTCTCCTGTAAAACCCCCGAAGAACAGATTATTGAAGGTTCCAGATTTTATCAGAAAATCAGGCAGTAAGAGGATTTTGATATGCATTTTGTAAAAACTCTCATATGAATGTACAGAGCCCGTTGGATTTCAGTGAGGAGGATTTTCGTCTTTAAAGAGGATTCTGGTCTTTGATGTCTCACAGTGTGTAACTTTCTATCATATGTGCTATTTTAATTGATCATTTCATTTCATCCGCATTTCTTGTATCATGTTTCTAGAATGCGAGTGGTTCACTGGTTTTTGGTATGGATTTATCCTAGTTGATACCCATGCTCGAATTAGTCATGTGCTTTAAATATGGCTCAGGCATGATATACTATTTCACTATTCACTCAAACCATATTTCTACTATATTAGTTTCTTTGGGAGGTTATTTTTAAAACGCTATTTTCATGTATGGATTCTTAAATTGGTAAGCCCATTACATGGTAATATTTCGTATCTAGATATCATCTCAATGACAGCTAGTATTCTCTTAATCTTTCACACACAGCCAACACCTTCTGATAATCTATTTCTGTGACACATCTTTTGAATCGGCCCTCTTTACAGTAAGCTGCCTTTGAATTGTCTGATGCTTTTATATTGGAGTTTTTCACCTTGCCTCTACAGTATTACTCTCCTTGTATCTAGTTTCTGAAGATTTTGGTCCCATTCAAATTAATATTTCTTGATTTTAGGAGATAGCATGAGAGATTTTTATTGATAACTCCCCCTGTTATACCATACACTCCTTGCAATATAAGATGTCCTAGGCACTGGTCTTTCACAACTCAAGGCTGTCTCTAGGAACCACAACAACATGCATTACAAATGGTGTCAAAAGGTGCTTCGGGTAACTTGTTAGTAAGCCTCAGTTTTACCATGTTGAGGAGCTTTCAAGGGGATTGAGCTTACTTACTCTACCTTTTCCTATACATTGGACCCTGGAATGTCCCCCCGGGTTTGATTGTGATAGTTGCTAACATTAATGGCTATAATCTTAGTATTTTTCCCAAGGTGACGATGCAGGGAAGGTACCACTCTACCTGGAAAACACGTTGACTAGACTCACTTGGACTTTTTGGAGGGTAGTATTTACTCGAGATGTCATAATGGAGTTTCTTGCACCAGACTATTTCATTAAGCATGTTGTTAAGGTAACTGGTTCCATCCAATATTTTTTCACATTGATCTCTGCGAGGTTGGATTTCATCACCAATTAGTGATTTTATGGTGAAAACAATTTTTTATCTGTGGTTTGACTCCTAGATTTTATAGTGCATGTTCATTTGTTTGTTTTTATTTTTTAGAGGCTTTAGGTGTGTTTTATTGAAACTTTTTTTCTTTTTGTAATTAAAACTAATCATGGCTAAAATACCTAGACACTCACGTAGAATGCGGGGGAAACCCCCTGAGTACACACAGAGTTGATTATATTAAATTAAAACTGAAAAGGCAAAATTAACAATATCTAGATCTTAAAAACAACCAGAATCATCCATTGTGGTACATCCTGATTTTAAAGTAAATATACCTCAGGAATTTGAAATAGGTTTAGAAAAAAATCAACCAGAAGTTACTGAAACCATTATAGTAGAGTATGTCACTCATGAAGTTTCAGATACACAGTTAACTGAACCAAAAATATATGAACCTGAGTCTTATATTTCAGAACATGAGTCTCCTTCATATGTTATAGCACCTACTCACACTCCACATTCACCTGAATTAAAACTTCTCATTACTGAGAATATTCCTCCTGGCCTCATTAGCATTGAAGAAATTACTGAGGACGACGAAGAAGAAACTCCCATTAGTCAAACTTTTTTATGTGAACAAACATTTCCATTAGAATTACTACTTTCTCCTTTTCGACTAGACGCTCGGTATATTACACCATTTGACTTTTCACATTCATCTATTTACGATCATCCATGTCACTAAATTCACTTTTACTCTTTACCCAACTATAATATGTCTAATATGGCTTTTGGAAGTATGTCTACCAATCTATCCATTTTTTCATCTTCTCCAGAAAACTAATTATATGGTGGTCCTTTAGTTCCTACCAAGTACCAGTTAGTTACTGGAACCTTTTCAGGAGCATCTCCTTCTTCTCAAGATTATACTTTGTCAACTAGTCTACCAGAATCTACTCACAAAAATTTTACTATGGACCAATTCATTCATATACTTTCGAGAAGTAACCCTCAAGTCAATCTATCAAGTGGTTACAATATTCCTGGGGGAAACAACCTCTTCTAGGAGGAAAACCTTTCATTGGAACATATCCTACAGTTTAGGGAAACCTTAACCCGATAACTATCCAAGTTATGGTCCTGTTAGTGTCAGTCTATATATCCTGTCACTAGTGATAAAATGGACTCTTATCAAGTCTTATGATGTAATATCCCAAATGGGATATTTTATGAATTTTGCCGAAAATTATTCAACCATAAAATCACCAGAAGATTTCCATGTAAAATAGCTTCAGAAATTTGAGTCGTTAACATTATAAACAATTTTCATAACATCAACCACAATAGTTACGGAAAAAACAGAAATATAATCTGCAAATGAATAATAGACAATATAAGTATGCAGAATATCTTAGCTTTATTTTATTAATATAAAAATGCTGGTATAAAAACTGGAAATGGCTGAAATAATGGCCCAAATAGATCTACAACAATGTCACAACTGGCCTCCAAACCAAACTGGAAATAAACTACAACTTGTGAATCCTGAATGGATCCACTAAGGGAAGATATGGGTGTTTTCCCACTCTCACTAAATCACCTGAGGGTTTCTGTCTTGGGGCTACTGCTGAAGTAAAGAATCAATTTCTCAAACCTCTCACACAAATAATGATCCAATCCAAGATATCTCCAAATGGCCTTCGCTTCTCCTTTTATAGATCTGATGGATATATCTCCAATCCTCTACAAGCATCTTATTTTATTATTTTAATATTATTCTAGAAGATCGTCCATTGACTCTATCAAAGTGACTTTAATTTAATTATATTTCACTTAAGTCACTTTTGGCCCCGTTTCCTCTAAATATTATTTTTCCTTTAATTAAATGACTAATTAAAGTCATTTTTAATTAAGAAAAATAGTATATCGCCCATGGTACTATCTATGACCACTATAAGTCACTTCTCAGCATCCCATCCTGAAGATCTCCTCATTCTAGTTCCAATGAGCTATTACACTAAGGTGTTCTATCATTTATTCCTCCCGGAATGCCACCTTGAGCGTAATTAATTGAGTTAAGCCCAAAAATAACTCAGTTTTCTGAAATTTGTCGGCATGCGCCGGAACGAAAGGAAAACTGTGTGGATGATGGAATATATCAAGTGAATGTCATCGGTCCTCATAGAAAATCCTCAAAACTCCTCTAAAAATACCCTGGGCCCTCTGATGAAAACAACCTATATCTATGACCTCTCTACTCCCAACTCTGGAAGTCCATCCTAACCTTATCATAGGTGATATAAAAAAAGGAATATTACAAAACTTCCACCCCAAGATTGCTTTCCATAAAGATATCAAAATATGTGGGCCACCATGTTGGCTCGATGCATCTGAGACCCAATGCCCAGATCCCATACAAACCCCTAGGTGCTGCTATGCACCTGTCTGAAACCACCCAGAATAGACCCCTCAATGCCGGGATCCCAAACTAATCTCTCATTGTACCTTTCATCAAACAATCCTCCCAGATCCCAACACCACCATGGCCAATAATTTCCCAAGTCCCATAGCTCGGATTGTGTACTGCCTCTGGCTATAGTTGTTGCCCCATGAAGTGAAGTCTTCCAGCGAGCATCAATGCTCCATGGCTCCTACCGTGTTGTACCTATAACTGTATAAGTTGCCCCACCAACTACATACCAACTCATCACCTCTCTCTATTCAAACTCTTGGTCTAGGTCGAGGTCAATCCTAATCTGTGGATATCGAGCTAGTGTTACTGAAATACTGATGGACTATCAATCCACAATCCATGGCCCAATGGAACATGTAACATCTCTCCCATCCAAGTTCTCCTACAGAAACTTACTTGGGACTAAGAATGATAATATATAAATAGAATACCAACTCATCACCCCTCTCCAATCCAACTTTGGACTCGATCTGATGCTAACCATGCTATCCTAAATTCGGGATGGAATGCTAAAGAAGATTTGAACTATGCCCCACTTCCAATGGGAATCTATAGCATCTATAATGTCTAAGGGCCCATGCTCTGCTATTCTCCCTATGAAGAGGATCACACCATCAAGAGGGTACCAACTCATGATCTCCTACCAATACAACATGGAAGAGGGATCCAATGTAGTGACATCTGCATACAGAACACATCTGGATTGTTGTCACATGCTTCTCTATCCCGTCTGCCAATGAGATCTGCCTATAGGGGAAGGCAACTCTCTCTATAAAAGGCTAAAGTGGGTGAGATATGCTGCAAGCCACATCGATGTACTCCTGAAGAGTGCTACTCCGTGAAAGCACTACTGCTCTACTGACTGCACATGCATCTATCTGCATCTCATCTATGTTTCAGCCTCACGATGGATGCTCCACCATCTCCAATAGCTCATCCCTCTCCTAATTAGGAATGTCATGCTCTAGCTGTATAATAGACCTATCCCATCAACCTCCAACATCTCATGAGGATAAGTATCTACAACTACTGCCTCCATGCTATATGCTCGTAGATCTATCTGCTCCTCACCCATGGCTGACCCTAAGGGTAGTTGTACATCCATCAGAGACTCAATGTGAGCCTCCATCTGGCTCTCCCCCAAATTACTATCGTGCATGATGTGCATAACCTCCTCCTCTGCTAACTCATGCTCCACCATATGTTGCTTCGGCTAAATATTCACAAGTGACTCATCACCTAGAGTATCTCCCATAGATTCCCTTGAATGCTCACCCAGTACAATGGAATACAACTCTGGCCTACTATCATCAACTGTGCTTGACTGCTCTCACTCCCCACAAGCATCCTCATATGATTCCATGGACTCATCTGATGAAGATTCCTCATCCCGGCATATAGAATGAATTCCCTTCCATTTTTCCTCTGCTACATCATCTAAATCACTCAAGCATTAGTGATCAGGCCCCCAAGGTTCTTTGCAGATGAAGCAAAATCCCTTCCTCCTCGGATCATTTTAGCTACCTGATCCACCAAACTAGAGCAACTCCTCCCTGGTCAATTGTCTCCTGAATAGCCGAATATTTTTCTCAACCAACCCTTGGGCTAGCTAATAAGCAATAGGTGAGACCAAATACTCTCTCCTCCAAATGCTCAACACCCTAGTTTTCAACTCTCGGCAAAGGGCCTCACAGTCTAGTAAAATCATTTTTTCTCAATAAGATGAATTCATCCTAGCAAAGAAAGATAAAAAAATGTTACCTCGGATGCAAGGAAATGATCTCTTCTCAGCTCTGTGTTGACTCTGGAAATTTTGAAATTGTTGGAAATGTTGTTGTCGAACTTCAGACTGTCAGTTGGGCTGCTTCTACTGCTCAGAAAATTCTAGGAATTTGGGAAGGTGATCCTTCCCCAAAACCCATAAAAACCTAGAAATGGATTCCTTGAAATCCAACCTTCACAATCTGACCCTTTTTCTCCTAGCTCATATAGTTGCTGGCTGATTAGGGACTATGTAAATGAGCTGATCTACTGCTCAAAAAATTTCGGGATTTTAACCATGAACTCTACTCACAAAACCCAAAAAAACCCAGAAATGTTTTTCTGTAATTCTAACTTTCACAATTTTCCCTTTTTGCCTAGATCCTATAACGGTTGGTTGAGTAGGGACTGCGTAAATGGGTTAATATTCCACTCAAAGAATGTCAGGATTTTTACCAAGGAATCTACTAAACAATACAAGAAAAAAAACCATAAAAAATTGGGCAAATTCCAGATGAATAATTTTGGCCCTCCTATATAAATTTCGCCCAGTAAAATTATCTCTGACAACAATTCTACACTAGCTGCTGCAATGGATTAGCCAAAACACTCACATCCATTGCTTAGAAAATTCTCAAAAATTACTCCTGGACTCCTCAAGACAATTCGACTAAAACCCATAAATGGTTTGGCCAAATCATGATCCTCCAAAATTAACCCCAACAAGCTCTATTCTCTCCCAGTAGTTTCCAAATACGTTGTCTACAAAATGATCAACGGACTATTCAACATCCCTCCAAATGTGAAGAAATTAACCCCTCCTATACTTCATCAATAAACAAATCTCAAAATGGTTGATATATTCCTCCACAACTAGGCTCAACTCTCCTCCTTTGCACTGGCCTAGAGACTGCCACGCTGCTTTGGAAATAGAATATCAATCTGAGCCCTGGAGGTTAGCCAATAGTTGAAAAGCTAAAGAACCTAGGTTCGCCTATATCTCTCGTAAGCTAATGAACCTTGCAACCAACAACAAACACAAGAACTCAACTGTGTCCTCCAATAATGTCTCAAAATAATAAACCATTGATCTTCCTCTAAAATTGAGCTGCAGTAAAACCCTTGAATTTGACTTTTTCGGTAATTTGGAATGTAAAACCTCAGGCTGGAAAGATCACTAGATCTGATACAACTCTAATATCCAAAACAAGATATTTTATGATTTTTTCTATAAGTTATTCAACCATAAAATCACCAGAATATTTCCATGTAAAATAGCTTTAGAAATTTGAGTCGTTAACATTATAAATAATTTGCATAACATCAACCAAAATATTTACAGCAAAAATGGAAATATAATCTACAATTGAATAATAGACAATATAAGTATGAAAAATATCTCAGCCATATTTTATTAATATAAAACTGCTGGTACAAAAATTGGAAATGGCTGAAATAATGGCCCAAATAAATCTACAACAATGCCACAACTGGCCTCCAAACCAAACTAGAAATAAACTGCAACTTGTGAATCTTGAATGGATCCAACAAGGGAGGATATGGGTGCTTTCCCACTCTCACTAAATCACTCGAGGGTTTCCATCCTGGGCTACTGCTGAAGTAGAGAATCAAGTTCTCAAACCTCTCACACAAATAATGATCCAATCCAAGATATCTCCAAATTACCTTCACTTCTCCTTTTATAGATATGATGGATAGATCTCCAATCCTCTAGAAGCATCTTATTTTATTATTTTATAATTATTCTATAAGATCCTCCATTGACTCTATTGGCGCTGGAATCATCACTTAGAATGCATCAAGCACCTGACGAGACACATCTGAAGCTCTGAGAGCTATTCTTATGATTTGATTGGTTTTTGTTTTGGAAGGTGGTTGGATCTCAAGCACTCTGAAAGGAATGTTGAACAAATAAAAGGCTTTGACACATATGAGGGCACTGGTGTATGATGTGGTAGAAAATTGCAGTTTTTATCTTGATGTTTAGAAGAATGGAAGAAAGACAGTGGGTCTGTAGGATAGAAAATCCATTGTTGGGAGGAAAAATGACACAAATTACAGATCTGAAATGTAGAGTGAAATAATGCTTTTAAAAGACTTACAAGAATATCACTTTACATTTAAAGAATTCCATTACAAGGAATGCTTCTCACTAACATGACCTCATGAATCAGGAATTCTTGGTGAATCAAGACTGACAGAAACATATTAACATGCGTGGCTAGATCAAAAGTCTTATAAAAACATGAAACAGGGTTTAATTCCACCTCAAGGAATTGTTATGAACAATCTTCAATTCATACTGCATCAGGAAAGCTTGGAAAAATACTTACAAGAAAATATCCATATGACTTGGAGGTTCAAAAGACTTATAAAAACATAAGATAGAACTTTCATGATAAATCTAGAAAGGCAGATAAAGTATGTAAAAACAGAATGGAAAACAATACACAAACCATATGATTTTGTGAATCCTCAAGGGTGTAACTGGAATATATTATGTGTTCAAAAATACACAGCTTCAGGAATAGCATGAGGATCAGCAACAGGGCCACGACACTAGGCCCCATGCCACTAACCATCTCCCCCTTTTTCATAGAATTTTGTCACATATATACAAAAATATAAAACTGTCATCCCCACAAAAGGAGTAAACATGTTCCCAAAAGTTATTACGATCTCGTGAAAGAGATGAGGCTTATCCTAAAAATTTAATATAAAGTGCTATGACATAATCAAAATAAACAGGATCAAGGCTAACAATTCAAAGTGGTTGTTGGATGTGGCAGTCTATAAGAAGACTCCTCCTCTATTCTAGTGCAACCAACTCCATAAAAAGTGTAAACAATAGTGAAAGTGATGTGTGGTTGTTCCTTGAATGTTGCCTGATGCCTCGCAGAAACGTGTTGATGCTGAGAGTATTGGTAAAAAAATGTTTTAGAGAAGCTTTTTCATTGTTCCTTTCCTTTTGGGATCACGAAGAGGTTATGATAGAATAAATTTGACATCTGGCCCTGCTTCTTCAAAAAATCGTTCCTGGATAATTAAATCTGGTGCTGCGTTGGCTAATTCAACAAATTTGATTGTTGTGCTAGCCACGTTTACTGCTCTTTTCTGTTCTTTTTCTTATATCATCATAGTTCTGTATGAACGTCCTTTTCCCGACTTGACCCATGGAGTCTATCTTTTTATTACTGCGACATTCAGCATTAATATGCCCTTTGCTCTTTGTTGGGTCTTATCCTACCCGAGTCATTCTGCCATGTTTAGCCTTTTCTTCATAAACAACGTAAAAAAACTTATATACCTGGACGTGAAGTCTTTTAGGCTTCATCATTGACCCACATTGCGTCTGCACCAATATCACAAATCAAAATTCGGCATTTTCAACATATACCTTAGCACTTATCCTCCTGAGATTACGAATGTCGATATGCGATTTGGGTCCCGCACAACCGGAATTCAATTCATTTATATTTTAGCTTTGAATTACATCACATCCACTTCAATATCGCACTTCTCAAGGTTTAAGGTTTATCGCATATCGCAAGGTTTAAGTTTTATTGCAAATCGCAAGGTTTGGGATCGGGAAAAGAGGTAAATGCTAAAACCTGCGAAGTGTAATGGGCGATGAAGGAGGGTGATGTGGTGGGAAGGGTCTCACTTTATATCACAATCAGGAAAAAGGAAAGGCAGAAGTGAATGGGAAAGATGAGTAATTTTGTGATTTTGTGATGTGAAAAGGCGATGGGGTAGGCCCCATTAAAGGCTTTTAAAATCAGAAAGTGAATATTTCGTTAAGTCATGGTAATATGATAAAAGATGCCTGAATCATAATAAAAAGGTTTATAACTCATTCGAGATGTATCAAAGGGAAATATGGGTCCCACCATTATCGCATCGGGAAATTTATAAAGTGGCAAGTGAGGGTGGCAAGGAATTTTTGCGACATGCCAATTGCAAAATAGCGATAGCGATAAGTGATTTGGGTGTGCGGTTGTGTCTCAATGCGGTTAAGTGCAAAAAATATATGATATCATATTTGTAATATATGATATACATTAAAGGTTTTCTGTGGGGGCCGGGGCTGCTTTTGCATTGGAATTTAGTGTTTGAAAAAATGAAGCATAAGGAGCTAGAGGCCAAATAAAATGATAGAGGGAAATTTTCAAGAAATCAAAACCAGTGCTAATAGACTCTATCAAAGTGACTTTAACTTAATTATATTTCACTTAAGTCACTCTAGGCCCCTTTTACTCTAAATATTATTTTTCCTTTAATTAAATTACTAATTAAAGTCATTTTTAATTAAGGAAAATAGTATATCGCCCATGGTACTATCTCTGGCCACTATAAGTCACTTCTCAACATCCCATTGTGAATATATCCTCATTTCGGTTCCAATGAGCTATTACACTAAGGTGTTCTATCATGTATTCCTCCCGGAATGCCACCTTGAGCATAATTAATTGAGTTAAGCCCAAAAATAACTCAATTTTCTAAAATTTGCCGCAATATTCCAGAACAAAAGGCAAACTGTGTGGATGATGAAATATATCAAGCGAATGCCATCAGTCCTCATACAAACTCCTCAAAACTCCTCCAAAAATTCCCTGGGCCCGCTGATGACACCAACCTATATTTGTGACCTGTCTAGTCCTAACTCTAGAAGTCCATAATAATCTTGTCATAGGTGATACAAAAAAAAAAGTAATATTACATGTTAGGGTCTCACGATAAATTTTTTGTCATTTCATTAGGTCTTCAAGTAAAAATTTGGTCATTGGGTAATAGGTCTAGGACTATTTCCACTCCTTTAAAATTTTTACATGCTGGTCCTTGTCATCAGTCAGTTGGGTGTACCATCATTCAAATTTCATCATTACCATTCCAGTCATCATCATCATGATTTCATTCAGTTCAGTGTCTCCATTAGGTCATTAGGGTTTCAAGGTCACCAAAGCTATCATTCCAATGCATAAAATCCAGCAATTGAAGGAGTGGTAATAGGTAAATTGGTTCAATAAAGTTTTATTTCAAACACTAGTAAAAAATGATGAAATTAATGACTAGGTGACTAAAAATGTTAGTCACCGCAATTATTTCAAGTGAATTACTACTAAATTTGAGCAATTTTATGTGACCGAACTAAAAATGACTAACTTAAATGACTAATTTAGTCTTGGAATAAAATATACGACTAGATAATAAGTGACTAAACTAAAAGCAACTAACTTAAATGACTAATTTAGTCTAGGGATAAAATATATGACTAGATAATAAGTGACTAAAGTAAAAGCGACTAACTTAAATGACTAATTTAGTCTAGGATTAAAATATATGACTAGATAATAAGTGACAAAATTAATAATGATTAATGTAAATGACTATTATAGTCCAAGAATAAAAATATGGCCAAATAACAAGTACAAAAAGTATATGAATTAGTCATTTATGTCGGTAATTTTTAATTGTGTCACTCCAAATATGGAAAATTGAAATTTTGGTACCGAAGTGTTACATTTCACTATAGGTGTCTTTGAATCCATTTGCAGTGTTAAAATTTAGAGACAAAAGGGTCTCTGAATTTACAGTGTTAAAAGTATGAATACACTTTTGTCTCTAAAGTTTAACAGTGCAGATGGATTCATCTACAATTAACATAATTGCATGTATCATCTATCAACTTTATACTAATGCCTTCATTATAATTTTAGTAAAGGTTATAATATTAATTAGATGTCCAAATTAATATTTATATTTATACATAATATTTGGCCATAAAGTTTAATTTTTAAACTTCATTGATTTATGTTAAACGTGTGAGTTTTTTTAGATCTAAGGTTAAATCTTCATATACACATTTAATAAATAGATAAATATAACATTTCTTTTTTTTTTTCCTGAGAAAAAATCAAACTCTCTATTATCAGAAACAAAAAGTTGCATCGCATATGTCGTAGCATTCCATAAGTCCTTGTCCTCAGAGGGAAAAAGGAAAAAAAGACCAGCCAACCAACACCCATGGGAGTGAAGGTTCCAATTGTGAAATCAAGATATCACTCAGAGACCATATTAGAAAGAAGACCTACTAAAGTGGTAAAATAGCATAGCAACCATAAGCATGACATCACTTCGGGCCTCCGAATAAGGAGAAACACCCGACAGATATGACAATGGCGCAAAGCCATCCTAAACCCGACCTCTCCACAACGAAGAGACCAGCAAGTTCAATAAAATAATAATGTGTTATGTAATCAGTGAAATCCGTAAATATACAAAAAACAGATATGTTTGTAGAAAATATGAGGCAACAAATATACATAGCTCCAGAAGATATAACAATGTTGGAGAAAATAAAACAGTAAATATAAACATGACTCTACATGATGAGGGAAGGCCCTCCATCAGTATGGTCTAGTGTCCGACACACGGACCACCATACCATCCTTTTTTTCTATTGACCACGAGCCCTGAGCTTGTCTAAGACCGATCTTAGACAAAACGTCAGCCCGTTGGTTTCGTTCCCTGTAAATATGGCAAACAAAAATCCATGTAAAATGTGTTTTTAGTAATAGAATCTCATCAAGAATATGCGGTAATAAATAGTTTGACATCTATGCATGTTTTTAAACCAATTTATGACATTCAATGAGTCCCCACAGATTTGAATCGAGGTGATATCTAGGTGAAGTAACCAACACAAATGGATTTTTAAGTTTTGTAGCTTTGCAAAGTTGTTTGTCCCCGCGCCAAAACTGATAGAGGCCGCAAAAGAAATGTTTGAGTTTTTGTGAATGACCATGCCAGTCCCACATAGCCCCTGAGAAACTGCTCCATCAAAATAGGCCCAAGGAGTATCTAGGAGAATGATTTCATTTAGCACCCATCTGGGATTAGCAGTTGAGGAAGTGGACGAGGAGGCAGTGAATATCGCAGTACTTTGACCTGCCACCAGTGCTGGGGAGGAAAGGAAATATTTGAAGACACATTTGTTCCTAGATAGCTAGATTCCCCAGGAAATAATCAGTGGCAGACATCTGTGATCTGGATCTTTGCATCTCTCCCACCAAGACTTCCATGCATAGTTACAATTATTTCCCGCCCAAAAAAAATCCACATCACAGTGTGTAAGAGTATATTCCCAGACCTTCCTGGGGAAGGGACAAAAGATGAATAAGTGGTCAATAGTTTCCTCCACCTCTTTACATAGACAGCACCACCTAGGACCATTGAGGAAGTGTTTTTGTAGAGAATCCCACGTCGACACTTTCAGGAAGAGAATGTTCCAGGAAAATAACTTGGAATTTGTAGGGACACCGAGCTCCCACAGAGCCTTGTACCACCATTATTTATTCCCTTCCTCCTTAGTGGCCATAATATAAGCATATCCAACCTTGGGTGAGTATATCCCAGATTTTGAATGAACCTAGACAAAACTACCAGGAGACTCTTTTAAACGCACTCAGGTATTTTCCAGCTCTTTTATGTAGGCCTGCCATTCATCAACCCACTGATTTTCCAATCCAATCTCATCCACTTTTCTCCAAGCCTAAGCCCAAATGGTGGACTAACCAGGTGCATTGATCTGGGCAAGCGTAATAAGGCCCTTCTGGTGCAAAGAAGCCCTAAGACCCTTTGAGAGAAAATAGTTTTCATTGCAGCCAACCCAAGGGTATAAACCAATCCTGCAGCGCTCCCCATTACCAATATTTCAGGCAAGTCCTTGTCCCACCAGATCAAAAACATGAAATATGGTAGCTTTCCAAATGTTGGAAACTCTCTTATTTTCTTTATCCATTGTTCTAATCCAATCGTCCAGAGGAATAGGATCAATATATTTTCTTCTAGCCATAGAGGTCCATAAATTATTTTCAGAAAGAATCCTCCAGATAGATTTAGCAGCCAGAGCTGAGGCGAAAGGTTTTATTTGCTTGATACCCCATCCTCCCCATTCCTTAGGTTTTGCAATATGATCCCACAGCACCCAAGGAAGAATTTGCTTGTCCTGCTTGCTCAACCAAAGGAATTTGTTGCAGATGCTTCTGATTTTGTTGAGAATACCAATAGGGACCCACACCAAACTGATCCAATAGACATGGATGGCTAATAAAACATATTTTATAAGAACTAATCTTCCCGCTCTAGAGAGCCACTTATGACTCCATGAATTAATTATTTTTTCTATTTTTGAGACCAACCAATACCAATATTGTTTTCGATACCCATCCGGCTTAAGTAGAAAGCATAAGTACTTAATGCATGTTCCCAATGGCGCTTGTAGAGAAGGAAGGAGACCAGAAATCCATAAGAGGCCAAATTCGGAAATTCCCTCGTGTGCGAAGGAGGACTTATGATTGTTGATAGTTAGGCCTGTTGCCTTCATGAAAAGATCCAAGATTTCCTTTAATGTTTTGACTTCACGCCTGTTACCGCTGCCGAATAACATAATGTCATCCACAAAAAGGAGATGTGTAATGATAAAATTAGAAACCACTTCAATACCCCCAAGGGTCCCAGATCTTCTGGCCTGGTGAATGAGTTGACTAAGGCCTTCAGTTGCTAGAAGGAATAGTAATGGTGATAATGGACATCCTTGTCTGAAGCCTCGTTGATTTGAAAAGAATTGTGAGGTTGCTCCATTAATAAGAACAACAAAAGAAATATTATTAATACAGCTCATAACCCAATTAATAAAATCAATATGGAACCCAAGATGGGTCAATATAAGTCTAAGGTATAACCAATTGACTCTGTCATATGCCTTAGAGAGATCAATATTTACAACCATACATATTTTGTGGGATAGTTTAATACTGTGGAGAGTCTCTTGTGCCACCCCAATGGCTTCATGAATTTGCCTTCCATCCAGGAAGCCAAATTGTTCTTTTGATATGGATCTTGAGAGGATAGGCTTTAATCGATTGGAAATTGTTTTAAAAATAACTTTATAGATACAATTACAAAGGGATATAGGACGAAAGTCATCGAAAGAGGCGAAGCATCTTTTTTGGAATGAGGGTAAAAAATGTAGATTTGATGACGCCATGAATGTGTCCTAGTGACCGATATTCCTCCACCACATTTGTAATGGCGTCCCCCATCAGGTCAAAAAATTGTTGAAAGAATTCCACAGTCCAACCATCAGGCCCAGGGCTTTTGTCAGCTTGTATAGCTTTTAAAATATGTTCAGTCTCCTTCTTTTCCATAGGGACCAAGAGTAAATTATTGCTCTCTTCGTCAGCATAACGAGGAAAAAGCTGAGAAACTTGAATGAGCTCCCTGATATTAACCCCTTCTTGAGCAATATAAAGGCTTTTCAAATGATTTCTCCCCATAGAATAAAGATCTTTGAAAGTCTTCGCCTTAATCCCAGTTGAATTTTCCATTTCCCAAATGGTATTGGTGTTTTTCCTCCCCTTAGCATAATTGTGAATTTTTTTTGTATTTTCATCTCCTGCTGCAAGCCAAATGGCCCTGCTTCTCAAGCACCAAAGCTCTTCTCTATCATTAAGGATTTTCTCCCTTATAGCTTCCAACTCTTTGATTTTATTCCGAGACTCCCCATCCACAAAACCCTTCTCCCCATCACTGTACAAGGAGCCCAAGGATTCATTGATAATGTTAATTGATTCCATATCTTTTTGGGCCTTATTTTTGGCCCATTGAATGGTGATTTTTTAAATATTTTTCATGTTATCAATGAAGTCCTAGGCATGTGAGTAGCCCTCATCCACCGGGGGGTAGCTCCAATGATCAACCACCAATTGGTGATAATCTGCCTCCTTGAGCCAACCAGCGTTGAATTTGAAGGGAGTAGGAGGCTTCTTAAACGGACCCACCAACTCCAAGAGAATAGGGGAATGGTCTGATATCCCACCAGAGCCAACCCATTGCTGAAAGCCAATAGAACTGTTTGAAAAGTCATCACTTAAAAGGAACCAGTACAATCTTTTGGCAATGCGGGCCTCACCCACTCTATTGTTCCTCCGGGTGGGAGTTATTTTTGTAAGGGAGGGATCGAAAAGGGACCCATTCTGTATCATATTCAAGAAATAATTTGCCAAAGGATCAATCCGAGCACATGGACCCCAAGCTTCAGAACTGCCCAAGGAAAAATTTAAGTCGCCCCCCACAATCAAGTTTGGGCCATTCATAAAGGATTTTCTCCTCAAACTGTTCCAGAAAGAAATTCTCTCCACACAGGGCCCATAAATATTCACCACCGAAAAATTTGAGCCCAGTTCCATGGAGTAGGCCTCCACACCAACCAATGATTTCGATGTCCAACAATTGATCAAATTAGCCAAATTGTTCTTAAGGCTAGTCATAAGTCCACCAAAGCAGCCCCTGACATCGAAAGAAACAAAGGTCCAATTTGGAAGAAAATAAGACATAAATTGAGTGATTTGTGCCCCAATACCCAAGGTTTCCTGGAACATGATGATGTCTGGATGGTGCAAATGAACAAGGTTTTTAAAGGCTAGTTTTTTGGGCTCACTAGCTAAACCCCTACAATTAAAAGAGAGCAAAATCATTTGGAAACAAGGTTCGGGGAACTCGCTACTCTAAGTGCCCCTTTGAGGGATAATTGTATGCCATCAAAAATGTCAATAATGGCCTTGAGTTGGGCTTTAGAAAGGGAAGACTTCCTACCCATGAGTTTTTTTACCTTTCTCGATATTGGGCGATTTCCCTAGACCCCCAAAAAGTTCCTTATCAATAATTTTTTTCTCTCTGGGTCTCAAATTATAAGGGACAATGTCAATGGATAGATTGGGAATTGTGGTAATAATATTATCCATAGCCATAGATAAGTTACTAACACACAGAGAGGGTGAGGAAGTAAGCTTGGAGGGACCAGGGTTAGTCGAAATATTGAATAAAAGATCAAAATAGTTTAAAATAGGGGAGGAGGGGCAAGGGTAAGTACCCGCTAAATCTGAAGTAGGATCAGTAGGGGGAGGTAGCGGCTGCTTCGCCACCATGTCCATCACCTCCATCTGAACCACCGCAACTGGAGATTGAACATACATTTGGTTTAATTGCAATAGACATCTTCATCAATAAATGTAAAGCAATGGCTAACAAATACTGGAAACTAATAAATAGAGAAGACATGGCAACAAGCAACAATCCCTATAAAATTGTTACATTGAGACACAAAGAATAAGCAACTATTGTGCACAAACATAGACCAATGAAACTATCATCTTAACCCCTAACCCCTTAAACACTAATTCCCATCCCCTAACCCATTTAACCCCCTAAACCCCTAAACCATTTAACCCCCTAAACCCTAAACCTCTAAACCCTTAACCCCTAACCCCTAACCCCTTAAACCCCAATTACCGACCCCTCACCCATTTAACCCCCTAAACCCTTAAAACCCTAACCCATTTAACCTCCATAAACCCTTAAAACCCTAACCCATTTAACCCCCTAAACCCTAACCCCATTAACCCCTAACCCATAAAATCCTTAACTGCTAAATCCCCTAACTCCCTAAACCTCTAAATCCCTAACCCATTTAACCCCCTAAACCCTAAACCTCTAACCCCTTAACCCCTAACCCCTTCAAACAATATTCCCAACCCTAACCCATTTAACCCTGTATACCCTAAACCCTTAACCCATTTAACCCCCTAAACCGTAAACCTCCAAACCTCTAACCCATTTAAACCCTAACCCCTAAACCTCTAAACCCCTAACACCTAGACCCTTAACCCCTAACCCATTTAACCCCCTAAACCCCCAAACCCATAACCCATTAACCCCCTAAACCCGAAACCTCTAAACCCTAACCCTTAACCCTAACCCCTTAAACCTTAATTCTTGACGCCTAACCCATTTAACCCCCTAAAACCCTAACCCATTTAACTTCCTACCCTAGCCCCATTAACCCCTAACCCATAAAATCCTTAACTGCTAAATCCCTCAACCCCCTAAACCTCTAAATACCTAACCATTTTAACCCCCTAAACCTTAAACCTCTAACCCTTAACCCTTAAAATCCTTAACTGCTAAATCCCCTAACCCCCTAAACCTCTAAACCCCTAACCCATTTAACACCCTAAACCCTAAACCTCTAACCCTTAACCCATAACCCCTTAAACCCTAATTCCCAACCCCTAACCCATTTAACCCCTAAACTCCTAAAACCCTAACCCATTTAACCCCCTAAACCCTAAAACTCTAAACCCTTAAACCCCTAAACCACTAGCACCTAAACCTCTAACCCCTTAACCCCTAAACCCCTAAACCGTTAACGCTTATCCCATAACCCATTAACCCCTCACCCCTAACCCTTAAAATCCTTAACTTCTAAATCCCCTAACCGCTAAGCCCCTAATCCCTTAACCACTAAGTCATTATTCACCTAACCCCTAATTGCACCTAAATCCCCTAACCCCTAAGCCCCCAATCCCTAATCCCTTAAACACTAACTCATTATTCCCCTAACCCTTAAATGCACCTAAATCCCCTAACCCCTTAATCACTAACTCATTATTCCCCTAACCCTTAAATGCGCCTAAATCCCCTAAGCCCCCAATCCCTAACCCCTTAACCACTAACTCATTATTCCCCTAACCCCTAGACCTTAAACCTATAACCCCTAAGCCCCTAACCCTTAATCCCTTAACCACTAACTCATTATTCCCCTAACCCTTATAACAATCCTTAAAACCCGTTGGGATTAGCCATTCCAAACAAGAGCAGGTCTAGTTGGCACCTACGATCGGGTTAATTCCCCTTGCTAGCAAGGTGGAATACCATGAGCAAAACCATGGGTTGCAAAAACCTCTCCTAAATTTACTAGTTGATCTCAATTTTATTTAATAATTAATTAATTAATTAATTTAAAAACTCTTCTAAATAAATCACATTAATTTTTTAAGATCAACACCTTTCGAACCACTCATTGTGTGGTTCATTATCAATATTTTTAAAACAAATTTATTAGAATGAAATTATATTGATTTTTGAAGCTTTCTTTTAAAGAATTGTTGACATTACAAAAAATTACAAAAAATCAAGGAGTGCTCAACATCTATCTAAACAACAAACATCTATCAAAACAAAAATGGGTATGATATTAAAAATGATATTTCAATTAAAGCATAATATTAAAAATGATATTTTGGAAAAATAGAGGGAGAGAGTATTCATTTTTAGTTTAAATTTTAGACCTCAAGTTAAAATAACATTTCTCCCGCCCAAAATGGAGCTGGAGCATGGAAGAAGCCGGCAAGGAGTTTTGAGGGTTTGCAGGTGCGGGCAATAGAAAACTATGGAGAAAACGCGCAAAGGAGGATGGGGGCGCTGGCAGCCAGGAGGAAGGTGAATGGAGTAGCAGACGGATCAGGAAAGCACATGATGAGGGAGAGGGACACAGGCAAGTTTTGCAGGTCGAAAAAGAAAGGGATATCTTCCATTGCATAGATCGGCCTCGACATTATAAGCGTATGTTCTTCCCATTCCTCAGTAAAATTTCTGAAGTAATCATAAGCAATTGTACTGCAGCCATTCACATTCCTGATTTCCATAAAAATGTTATTACAGCCCCACGAGAGCGACCCAATGGTTATCTTGTTGTGAAAGCTGATGGTGGATTGAATCAGATGCGTACAGGAGTAAGTATGCAGAGTTCAACAAGCAATACTTTTTTTGGTTCCTTTTTGAAAGTTATGTAGATGTTCAATGTATATTTATAGACTGTTTTTTAACGTGCAGATCTGTGATATGGTTGTCGTTGCAAGGATTATGAATGTTGTGCTTGTCATACCAACCTTAGATCACAGTTATTTCTCGGATGATCCAAGGTATTTATATATTTCTTTGATTTGTCATGACATCACATGCAGAAAAATATATTGTCGTTACTTTCTGCTTTGGAACTCTGAAAATCTTGGTTGATATTGAAATGCTTAAATGCTGTAGTGAGTTTAAAGATATATTTGATGTTCACCACTTTGTTGACACACTGAAGGAAGATGTGCACATTATTGATTCCTTACCAGCATCCTTGAAAAATGTTGAGTCTTTAAAGAAGGCTCCTGTTTCGTGGTCAAAGGTGAAATAATCTTCTGTTTTTTTTAAGACTTTGCTTGGATATAATCTTCTTGTTGATTTTGAGGTGATAGTTTTCATATGTTACCCTAAATCCATTCATTCTAGGATTGCAGCTAACAATTTTGTAAGCTGTCCAATCTACAGGCGTCCTTTTACACCCTAAAATTGGATTAACAACTATAAATACCCACTAATTTACTAAATCAAAATCCCAAGGACAGTTTGTTTTCTCTAATTCATTATGCATTCCTAAAGCTGAGATTCATCCAATACGTGTGATTCTAAAAACGGTTATCTAAAATTTATCTGGAGAGAATACTCGTTTTGCTTTTGGGCCACAGTTCTCTATTTTTCTGGATTGCAATTTTGGGCTGCATTTTGGCAATCTACCTTGAGTCTTTGGCTTTGTTTCCCGGGTGCATTTCTGGGCCGTGATCCCAAACCTAGGCGGAGTATAAATACCCACTAATTTACTAAATCAAAATCCCAAGGACAGTTTGTTTTCTCTAATTCATTATGTATTCCTAAAGCTGAGATTCATCCAATACCTGTGATTCTAAAAACGGTTATCTGAAATTTATCTGGAGAGAATACTCGTTTTGCTTTTGGGCCACAGTTCTCTATTTTTCTGGATTGCAATTTTGGGCTGCATTTTGGCAATCTACGTTGAGTCTTTGGCTTTGTTTCCTGGGTGCATTTCTGGGCCGTAATCCCAAACCTAGGGAGAGTATAAATACCCACTAATTTACTAAATCAAAATCCCAAGGACAGTTTGTTTTCTCTAATTCATTCTGCATTCCTAAAGCTGAGATTCACCAGGCAGAGTGACTCCATTGGTGGTAAAGTAGGTCATCTTTTCTTAGAAGATCACCAAGCAATGGAAACTCTGCTCCATTACCTGTTTTTGATGATTTTTTTACAACACGTTTAACTGGATCACAAATGCCTGATAAATTTGTTCGCTTGGATGCTCCAAGATCAATGCCAGAAATTGTTCAGAAACCTATGGCTTTCAAAGATGAAAAGAGTAGATATGAAGATCATAACACAAACATGCTTGATGCAGCCATTCAGCACTATCAAGCTGTTGATGCACGTCCTTCAGAATCTAGAACCTCTATTAATGGAATGCTTGGAACTTCATATCCTCCATTTGCCAATACGACATATCAGTCAGTTGGTGTTGAGCCAACAAAATTGCCTAACAGCAGTGGAATCCAACAGTTACTTGGCTTTCTGCCTCAGTAAACATCTCATTCATCACAACAGCAGTTAATGGGGCCAACAGATCTTCCTTTCAACTCACATTCTCTTGCTGGGCCACAGGGTCGGCCTCCTCCTCCATTCTTCTCGTATCCCCATGGGCATGGACCTTATGACTTAAATTTGGGAGGTATCAGTGCCATACCCAATCAACAGATGAATCATCAACAAACCCCACAAAACCGACAATTGAAGTTGTTTGATCATGGCAACTCCCTGGATCCACAGCATCCTGGATCTGACATCTGGTCAGATCATTTGCATGGAAGACCCTTCCCTCAGGAACCATCTGGGCAAATGTTAAACCCACTCCATGGTGGGCCTCCCACGAATCAGTCTGTTTATCACTCACTGAGGCCTCATGGTTTTCCACCAAATCACTTAATTCAGCCCGTTCCAGTACCACAGAGAGGGCTTCCTTCAATGAACAACTTTCCTTTTATTTCTGAACAACTGCCACATGGTCCTCGTGGCCTCCCTTCCAATTATCCACATGTTCCTGGTCCTTTTATGCCCGAAATTTCTATGCATTCCATGCAGAGTCCACCATTTCATCTTCAGCCCAGCCACACTTCTGTGGGAACTCCCCATAATCAATTGCGACCAATATTTGGTGCTTCTCCAGATGTTAATGTTCCAGTAGAGGGATGCCGACATATAGGTGCAATGGGAAATGAAGGAGCAGTACTGGACATGTTGTTTGCAAAAGAATTGAAGAGACAGCCATCTGGATCGGTCCCTGCAAATCAATATCCAGGCCGAAACATGGGATATGGGTAAATTTTTTTCTGTACACGAGTAATAACGAAGTGAGGTTGGTGGGAAGGCGGCAGACATATCTTTTAAGGAAAATATCATTTCATGATTTACAACTATACATAAATATATGCTACTAAGTAGGGTTTTAGTAAGTTGTTTAATGTGAGAGTGAGAAGGCTGTCATTATTTTCTGAGAAGCCTCTTGTATATTAATGTCTTGGTTTGTAGATATTGAATTTCTGAAGCCTGTATTGGGGGTGGATTTTGCAATTTATTTGCCGAGTAAATAGTTTTTTTACATTATCTTAAAAAATACGTAGAAATTGTTTGCAGGGCAGCTTGAATACACATTACTCTGAAAAAAAGAAGCTGAGATTCATCCAATACGTGTGATTCTAAAAGCGGTTATCTGAAATTTATCTAGAGAGAATACTCGTTTTGCTTTTGGGTCACAGTTCTCTATTTTTCTGGATTGCAATTTTGGGCTGCATTTTGGCAATCTACGTTGAGTCTTTGGCTTTGTTTCCCAGGTGCATTTCTGGGCTGTGATCCCAAACCTAGGCGGAGTATTTGGGCACTGGGGTGTCCTTTTGGGCTGTGTTTCATCCTTCAAGGTTAATGTTTCAAACCCCATCACCAGGTAATCTTGATTCTTATCTATTATAGCTACCAGTGGTTATTTTTGTAGGAAGAAAGTTGTTGAAGTATACATCACAACTTCACAAATGACCGTCCACAATGCACTAAAGTGAGAAAGTTAACTGTGTGGAGTCATGGGTCGAAGGTTCAAAGTTTGTATAGAGCCACTGCACTATACAAATGACTACTCATTGCCTAAGATTGTACAAACAAGCCCCTTCCACTCTGGGTACTCTCCACAGGACATCATCAAGTTCGGCATGCCTTCATATTGATTGATGCATGAAGAGGTTATTCCCCTTAGCCTTATATATTAGGAGAGAATTCATTTCAATTTAGAGTTCACCTAGGATTGTACAGACAGGCCCCTTATGCTCTAGGTACTCTCTAGAGGGCATCATCAAGTTCTACATCAGCTTCTTAACAATAATAGACAAAGTCAATGATACTTCCTCCTCTTCCTCTACTATTATTTCCAACAATGATGTTAATGTTGCCACTGTTTTAGCATTTAGGAGTGCGTTATCACTTTGTCATTTAGCGTTTAGGAAACACTCCCATAGTCAACTTATGACTTCTTGCACCCTCTAATCTTATTTATTTTTTCTTAATCATAATATTATCTTGTCATTCATTTCCAGCTTTTCCAAAAAATATTAGTGTTTCTCAGTTTTCTTACAATTAATGTGAGTTTGTTCAGAAGTATAGTACAAAGTTCTGTAAAATTTTGGAGATTACTAGAAATTACCACATTCAATCATGCCCTGCTATGTTTAATTTCTCACTTGGTTAACACCAATATCTCAGAAAAACCATCAAACAATTAGTTCTTGGAATGGAGACAAAATCAACTCGCACTAAAATACTTGCAGTACTATCAATGATAAAGGGTTGTACCATGACCAGTAAATTGTAATAACAATTTTGTGAACAATCAAGCTTCTAGTAATTATATTGCTCACGCAATTCAAATGAATAAGTCTCAAAATTATCAGCAAGCGCAAATTGTAATAATAGTTTTGTGAACAATCTAGCTTCTAGTAATTATATTGTTCACGCAATTCAAAAGAATACGTCTCAAAATTATTAGCATGTGCATAGAGACAGAGTTGATGTTTTCATATTTGAAAACAACCGACACAATGTGGCATCATCTCAAAACAAATGATATTAATCGGACCACAACATTACATGTCACTAATTAAAAAAAACATCCTAATACCACTTAATAGTACAGTTTGAAAGAACGACTTGTAGTTCCTCCTTGGCTGCAGATACCAGGGGAAACTGGTATTGGCAAAGATACAGGCACTTGCTCTCTCACATAGCAGTTGTAGTCACATGAGAAGAAACCTGCAGTATATACTATACATCCAAGATAAACCTGAATAAACAAACTAAGAACTTGATTCAACGCGATTGGATAAAAAATACTCAAATGGTGGTAGCATACAATACTACAGCTTTTAAATTGATTTTCAAATTTTCAGTGTACTTCAGTGTACCATGAAATTACAGTATTGTAATAGTACATGAATGGAAACAACTTACTTATTTAACGAGAGCCATGGCAAGAGCAGAGACCCACAACAGTTTTTTCCACTCACTTCTGGTTATGCTTGTAGAAGAGTGTAGTAGCAGTAGCAGACTTTAGGCCGAAAATAATCACAAAAAACAGAAAGCACAAAGGGTTCACTTCCTCTTGAACATCTTAAAAGTATCCCTTAATGGGTTCTGATAGTTCGATAATGAACATCAGAATTCATGTTATTGAGCTTCAGGCACTTCAGTTCTTCAGTTACCAATCCAAAAGTATATTATGACATCATCTCCGTTATTTTTTACATTTGAACCCAAAAAAAAATCTCTATCACTTTTTGGATAATATCATTGGATTGTTTACATATATAATCACAAAATATAGCAATAAGTGAGACAAAAAACAAGATATGGAAGGCAACAACCCCCACAAAATTATTATTAGTATACTCTTGGTATTCTAGCACTTGTGGAATAAGTTGGAGAGCTTCTTTGCTAGGGTATTGAGTTCATGGTATATATGGCCACAAGAGAACCAATCCAACTTGTTGTAGACTTGTTTGATATACCTTGTAAAATGTGAGCCAAATGAGGGGCCACTATGTTGACTTTGTCGCATACTCAATCCAAAAAAAGTTTTGAATCCCCAAAAATATTTAGTTTTGACATCTTTTTGGTTGACCACATTGACAAGATCCTAGAGAGTTGAAAATTCAACTCTCATGTTTGTGCCCATACTTGGAGCATATTTGATATGCAAAAAATGAGCAAGTTTTGCATATTTCTTTCCACAATGATTTTATTTCATTGCTTTGATATTTGATGTTGTGTCATCAATTAAATATTCCATTTCTCCATTAGCAGGACTGCCTACATACAAACCTCCACTTTCAGGTTCTATTTCTTTAAGTGGTTCACACCCAATGAATATCCACTCATCGATGCTAGCTGGGTCATATGGTAACATTTCATCTACTTTTCATCAACCTTTAAAGACAAAAATCAACATATCAAATGATTCACGCCCATTAACAAGACAAAATCAACTGGCTACAATCCATTCTGGTGAGATGCTGGATATATTGAAACCATTCCGATAGGCTTCAAAAACCACTCTGGCTCCAGTTCAAGTTCTGGATGGAAAGACAAACTCCTTGCCAAAATCTCTTGGCAATTAATCAAGTTCTCTTGCAGTTGCATTTTTCAACAACGAAGATAATTGTAGTTTACAGTTTTCCATTAGTCCTCCATCTGAATTATTGACTATAGATAAAGCAGATGGAGTTACACTGTCACTAGTGAACATGGCTACTGTGACAACATGTGATCTCTCTGATGGTATGGTTTCAAATTGTTTTGTAGTTTCTGCACTTGAGTCTGGATTCTCATCATACTAGTGAAAAGCATAAAAACATAACTAAAAAACAAGCAAGTCTTTCAACAAATTAATTTTCAAATAAGATGACAAAATCTGAGCACAAGCCTAAAAAGCAACAAATGCAACAACACGTGGCATTGGTAGGAAGCTCTTCAAATATGGAAATGGAGTCAAAAGGAGAGGTGGTTGCAAAGGAGTCTAAACTTAGCGGTTCTCACAGGCAGGTGGAGGAGTTAATTTTGAGTCGGACTTCATCATCTACCTCAACAACTCCTTTAATGACAACCCTACAGAAGTCTGTTAAAGCTGTTGATGGAGGGGCTAGTTCTGACCTAGCTATAGAAACAATTTTGCATTTTTCACTACCAAAGCTTGATTCTGCAGCCCATCCTTCTAGGTCATTTAACAATCCCACAAAATGTGAAAAGATACTGTTGCCAAAGAAGTCATCAGGAAACATGGTTAATGTTGTGGACACTCCCTCGTTAAGGATATCAGGAGTTTCATCATCTGTAGATGAGATCACCGAAAGGGATATTTCTAGGGGAACCTTGCAACCTTTACAAGATTCAAAATCTGTAAGTGAATTGATCATTGCTGATATGTCTTCATCTTTGGGAAGCTTTGGCGAGGGATATGAAGGAAAGACAGAAAATTCTGGGCCAGTTATAGAGTTTTCTACAAAGGATGCTGGAGTAGTAAAGAAAACAACAAAAGATATGAAGTTTGATAACAATAATGTTCTTGTAGGAACATTGAAAAGCTCACCATGCAGTGAGGATGGTATTAAATCAGATTCAAAACTTAGAAATGTGAAGAATAGACAATCTGAATCAACAAGCGATAATGCTAGACAAAGCTGCAACAACAATTTTGTTAATTCTGTAATTGGAGAGAAGCAAGATCTTGGAAATGTTCTCCATCCTGAGCATGGGACTGTTGTGGTTTTTGATTCCCCATCTGAGTTGTCAAGTTCACCTGATGTTGACATAAACAAAGAGCTGGCTTATTTTTCCAATTTTGTCATTGGAAAAGAAAAATCTAGTTTGCGTGCTGGGGAGAGCAAAATCAATGGAATGCATGAGAGTAGGTTGGCATCTCAACTGGCTATACATGACAATGACACAGTGGATGTTGATCAAAATCTGCTCAAAGAGAAAAAGGGTGAAGTGTTAGTTGTATCTGAGCAGTCAACAACAAATACAGGCAAGGTGTCTGAATGGGAATTACAATAAGAAGCTACAACGGTCCTCCCTAAAGTTGATATGGCTATTTTGGAGTAAAAACTAGGTTTTCTGTCTAGTAACAAATTTGTTGACTACAAACAATCTTCTAGATATAGAAATAAAGATAGGGTTAACCATGATAGTGCTAAAGTACTTGGGGAAGGTTCAACTGACAATGTGAAGGAAATTGCCACACAAGATAAGGGTCAAGTATCCACCACTAATAGTGATATTTGTGAAATGTCTGCTCAACTTCAGGTGTCATCTTTGCCTGCTGAAAGTGAAGGCAAGCAGGATTTAGTAGCTAGATTGACAGAAAAGGAGAATAAAAGTTCTTCCAATGTTTTTGCAAAGAATAATGTTTCAAATATTGGTGATGTAGCCAAGGTAGTAGTTGTCAACAAGAAGAATAAAAATAGGTATTTTTCCAGTAAGGAAAATGTTGCAGTTCCCATTGGGATTTATATAATGCTTATAAGGTTCAAGAGGAGAAGCAAGAAGATGTGAACCTTCCAGAACCATCCAAATAATAACCGATGACATCAAGAGTAAGACTTCTTCAAAGGAGCCTGAGAAGCAAGTCTTGGAAGAAGTGGATGACTGGGAAGATGCAGCCGAGCTTTCAACTCTTATGAATCGAGTAGCTATATTAGTTACTGAATGTTCAGGAGAGAGAAAGTACTCCGGAGATTTTTTGTTGACAATCAAGGATTAGTGCAAAGATCTACCAAATCATTTTGAAATTTGTCTAGAAATTATTGAATTACTTGGAAATTCCCAAGCACTTGCAAGTCATGTAGGAGAGGCTGATGCATTAGAAAGCACTACAAGAGGACTTGACAAGAAATTGAGTGGGAATTATCTACTTGAACGTCGTGGGAGAAATATGGCCAGTTTGGATGATGATAGATGGGCCAAGCGGGTGGATGATTTTGCTGATGGCTCTGATATGTGGATGGATGTGGATATTAGTGGTTCCTCTGATGTGTTTCGACTTGGCCAAGGTTATAATACTGGCTTTACAAGAAAGTATGAATGTCATCCTTTCTAGAGGGCCTTATGTGAAAGAACCACTTCCACAAGTTGGACTGGTGAGAAATAATTCAGATGTTGATAGGTGGCAACATGTTTCTGGTTCGTAGAAGGTTTGATTCCTCCTCCATAGCCTTATCTGCCCATAGTTCATATATCAAAGAACCGATATGAAGTGGGCAAGGTTTCTGATGAGGATTGGTTGAAACAAAGACAAATTAATTCCATCCTTAATAAATTAACACCCTAAAACTTTGAGAAAATTTTTGAACATGTCAAAGAAGTGAACATTGACTCTGCATCATGTCTTCATGGTATAATATTCAAATATTTGACAAAGCCTTGATGGAGCTGGCTTTTTGTGAAATGTATGCAAAATTTAGTTTTTAGCATGCTGCAGGAATACCTGAATTTTATGAAGATAATGAGAAGGTTGTTTTCAAGCAAGTTCTTTTGAACAAATTCCAGGAAGAATTTGAAAAAGATGAAAGAGAAGAGGTCGAGGCTGAGAAAGTAGAAGAGCATGGTTAAAAAATCCTTTTAGCAGAAGAAAGACGAGAGAAGAAGGCTGCAACACGACGACAAATGCTAGGAAATATAAGGTTTATTAGTGAGCTTTATAAAGAAAGTATGTTGACTGAAAGAATTAAGCAAGCACACACCAAGAAATTAATTGGTGAATTTCAGCATCCAGAGGAGGAAAATGTTGAAGCTTTGTGCAAACTGATGAGCACTATTGGTCATATGATTGACCATTCAAAGGCCAAGGAACATATTGATGCTTACTTCGATAGGATGACAAAAATGTCAAATAACCAAGGGCTTCCCTCTAGGCTGAGGTTCATGTTGAAGGATCTGAGGAGGAATGGATGGAAACAAAGGAAGAAAGTTGAGGGCCCCAAGAAAATAGAGGAAGTGCATCGAGATGCTGTGCAAGAACTACATGGACAGGGAGGCTGCTCTCGAGGTACCAATATGGGACATTCAGGCCAGAGACTTGTGACACCACTTGATCATGGTGGGAGAGGACCTGCGATGCCACCTTACATGGAAGGTTCACATACGGGTTCACTTCCACATATGAGTGGGATTAAAGGGCCACAACCCCATATGGTACCACGTGACCATAGATTCGCCAGTCAAGATGCTCAGATTGTGGATAGGGCTCAATTTGAAAATCATTCTATGCCAAGCCCTTCAACACACAGGGCTTCTGATGATTGCCACCTAACTCTTGGTCCTAAGGGAGGTCTTGGCAAGGGAATAAGAGGGAGGGTTCAGCCTCTGCCATATGCTAAGAGTGCTCTAACAGATATTCCACCATTCACATCCTGAGTAATAGAAGAACAGGTGCAGGTCCGATTTCAGGTTGCAGTTCTGACCAGATGCCAGTTGGTATGAGAGATGAAATTTTGACAAGGACTTATGCTGCATAAAACCTTTTATTTGCAAAATCATGTGTCTAGGAACGAAATGTTTTGGGTAATGATATAAGAGAGTTTAAGAATTTATACTCATCATGTGATAGAGGTGGGAAGACTGCAAATTCTGAATTTCAACTATAAGAACATTCTTCTCAAAGAAATTTGAGTTCACAACTCATTGAGGTTCAACTTAGGAAAAAGGTTGAAATGGAAATCAAAGAATATTACAGGTGCCTTCCTTTACAAAGCTTCCTTGCATTTTCATTATGTATTTTAGATAAGTCAACAAGTTTCCCTGACTTTTTCTTAATTTTGTATGACATACCATCCAATGTGAGAGATTTGAAGGAGGAAACTTTTTGTGTAGATGACGTTAAAGCACCATTGTTCCATTCAACTATGGTTTCGCTTTGGACATTAGATTCTTTTTTTTCAGGAAATATGTTGAAATTGATCTTATGGGGAATCTACTTACACATTTATGTAAGTCCGAGCCTTTCTTGCTAAAACAAGGACAACTTACTGAAGGGTAATGTGAATTTTGTGTTTTTTCTTATTCAAGTTTGAATTTATTTAAGGACTGCTACAAGCTATGGTCATTTGTGATTATGAATTATAACTGTATATAATTTTCATGTTTCTAGGTTGGAGACCGTACTATTTTCATTGGAGGATGCCACTGTTGATGTGCCCAAGGCTCCTGAGTTCCTTGGTCATGTAGGGTCAAAATCCACTAAGATGATTTGATGTCATTAGAACAATTTTGCATCCTTCCTCGGAAACAAATCCATTACAGAATAAGAGTTGCCCAAGAAGGAATTTATAACATGAAACCAAAAAAATTACAAGCAATGTTAGTTTGTATTTCCAAGGCATATGATAGAGAAAACTGACTTTATTTAGGGCTACTCATCCATATAGGGTTCAATGTGCAATTGGTTAACTAGATAATGAATTGTCTTTCCTCAATATATGTGCAATTCTAATTAATGGCTCAACCTATTCTTCTATCATGCCTATAAGAGACCATGGGTAGCTATGACTAATGGCTGCTCTACCATGTTTTACTGTAGAGTAGGTGGTCTCAACAGAGTTATAACACAGTAAAAAAGAACTATAAGCTTGACAACTATACAAATAAGATTTTCCCTAAAATTGACATATTTACTCTTTGTTGATTATGTTTTTCTTTCGGGTGATATGACCAAGGTAGATGCAATTATGCTGAAGGACCCCACCCTTGAAGAACTGAAATTCCTACCTTAAAAATTACCAACAATTGAGGAGCTAAAAGAATGAACACCATCTTTGATTTGAACCTAAATAGTCTTATTATCTCTGAGTATTTCCCTAATCACAATGACCAGTATATTCTCCTCATGGATTATTTCTCTCATTCTATTTATTAGTAAAATCCACAAAATGTATCCCTTCATTTGAATCTTGGGAAAAAAACATATAATTGTTATCATTTAAATTATCCATATCTCTTGGAGCCCAAAAATCCATTTGATTTGGATAAGCTTTATTTATAACCTTGAAAGAAACCCTATTATAAGATGAAGGACCATTATGTCCTCTTGAGTCTTGACAAAGTATGATGGAATGAAATTGGGTGAAGACCAGATCCAGGTTTACCATGTCAGAACTTAGGTTCATTGAGATGACGACCTTTGTTTGAAGATATCCACCATACAAACTAGGACCACCCATTCTTATCGTTGCTATCTCTCTTTCATCATCAAGATTAACATACTGAGGACTTATAACTCGTGGATGCCCATGGTAGTCATTGCAATGTAATTTATTAGAAGACATGCCATTTCTTATTATGAGATTTACCACATCCGAAAATGGCATCATTCACATCATTTTGAAGAAGTCTATAAATTAGGTCAACATAATTTTTTTCACATTTATGACTTCCCTCACATTTGTTGGTTCTTGAAGCTCGAGCACTTTCATAACAAAAATAGGCAAAGTCAAACAACAAAAATGTTCTACTCTCTTTTCATTTTCTAATATTATAATGAAGTTTTATTAGAGACACTGTTTGTTTGTTTGTTTTGGTTAGAAAAGGGTTTGTTCTTGGTTTTATGCGACTTTCAATTTATCATATTTAGCATGTTGAGAAATGGGAAAGGATAATGTTTGAAATTTATCTTGCAGAAATTGATGCTAAATGAAAGGATACATAGTTTAACCAAGCTACAATTCACTTTGGTAAAGGCAGAGGAACATCTTAAAAAAATGCCTAAGAATACACCATATACAAATTTTGACCATAAGCAGTATATGCATTTTTCTTTTGTAGATATGTTCTTTTTTCTACCCAAGATATCACAACAAGAAAAAATTGATATTGTAGAGATTATTTGAGGACGTCATTGAGGTCGATTTTTCTGATGTCCTATTTGATTTATACTTTCTCATGTCAGGAAAGCTTTAAATATAAATTAATATGTTCATGAAACAAATCAGATTCGAATTTTATAGATATAAAAGATTAAAACAAATGTCAATGTCTTTGTTTGATTGTTACTTGACTTTGCTGTGGGCAGGTTACACGAAATGTGTTTGGAAAAAGGATGGGGAGATGATGCATATCATGTCTTGGATATGGTTCATTCGTTGTTTAGAGATCACTTAGACACCTAAGTCATCGACTTTCGAAATGTTCTAGTAGGAATTCCTATGGTTTTTAATGTTGTGATTATTTCACCTCATGGTTATTATTTTGGGCAAGCAAATGCTTTAGGAATACTAGGCACGACATCGGTAGACAGGTAAACAATTTTTTTATAATTGCAATTTCCATTCCATGATACTCTCTTTATTGTTTGATTGTATTTTGGACGTTTCTTTTGATTTTTTTGTCTTTTAACTATGAAATTGAAAATACTTAGTACCATGTCTATTTAAACAACAACCAAAGCTTGAAGATGAAATTAGTATTACACTATATTGATTGGAATCGTTATAGCTATTTTGTGTTAAAATATTTTCATGACTATCATAAAAAGTTACTTCATGTTGTTATTTGAGTACATGTTGTTTATATACTTGACTAAGTTCATGCATTAGAAAATGAAATATTGTGAATAAAACGACAAGGATTAAACATCACACCTCAGATTATTTGTTTTCACAAGTTATCTACAGCTTGAGCTTTTTAGCATATAACTTAGTTGACATGATTGTTCCTAAGATTTCCTTGAAAGTTGAATACTAAGTCACTAAGGTGTTATTTTCTATATATGGTGATATTTTATTTTCTTTGTTTATGCAGGTTATCTGGCCACATTATAGTGGCAATTATCACCCCAATGAAGAAAATTTGTTCAAGTTTCTTACTTGTATGGGGAAAAATGGCTTTGACATTGCCGATGTTAAGGTATATGTCATATAAATTATTTATAGTCTAATTTAGTTTATATTCTAGTGCTCATTGTCTTTCATGTTTTACACTCTACATTGTATCTTCTTTTGTTTTCAGAGAATGAACTCAGTATTGATGGTAAGAAGCATGGACTGAAAAGAGGGGAGCAATAACATTGGAGCGACAAATGCAAAAAGAGAGAGAGGAGAACTTGTCTCGTGATACGCTTAGAGCCAATATCCCGCATAAGACACACATATAAAGACTGATGGTCAAGTCTTCAGAGTTGAATTCATCTGCAATGCCTTGAAAACACAACGATAATGTTTTGAAGTGATGAAACACCATTTCATCTGTAAATTGTAATCCAACCAATATTAAGTTGGAAAATCATATTGTAATGCTTTAACATTTCATATAATATAATTTGTGGTTGAAATTATTTATAGTTGCACTTGATATTGTTTAATATTGTAATTAAAATATGCGACTTTTTGTTTTCATATTAGATGAACATGCACATTGTATGACATTTTTTAAATCATACAAATTAATTTATGTTGATTAATAATAAACACAAAATCAATTTAAAACTACTAAATTAGTTGTTTATACTAATTAATGATGAACATAAATAAAATGAATATATGACTAAATTACTTATTTATAATTACTATTAATGAAAGTAGATGAAATGAATATAAACTACTAAATTAGTCATTTATATAATGAATAAATGACTAATGCAAATGATAAATTTGTGACTATAAATTATGACTAAATTTTGCATATATACGACTATTAGTAGCTAATTTACAGTATCTTATAACCTGACTAAAATTTAGTCATAGTTCTTCGGTCATTAATTGGTTTCAAATGATGACTAAAATTTGCATATATATGATTATTAGTAGCTAATTTACAGTATCTTATAACACGACCAACATTTTGTCATATTTCTTTGGTCATTAATTGGTTTTCTTGGGTGATCATATAGTAATATATTTTTTTGTATATTTGGTCATTAATTGTGACAATTAATGACCAAATAAATGATTAAATCAATGACCAAATTAATGATCAAATCAATGAATAAATTAATGACTAAATCAGTGACGAAATTAATGATCAAATTAATGACCAAATATACAACTAGAAAACAAAATTGAGATAACCAATTAATGACTAAGCTAAAAATGACCAAAAGTTGGTCGCGTTATAAGATACTGTAAATTAGCTACTATTGGTCACTGATCGAAAAATAGTCATTTATATGCAAATTTTAGTCATTTTTTTAGTAACTAATTAGCCATTTTGTACTAGTGAAATGTAATTTATGTTTTCAATATGTAATAACTTCATGATGTTCCTAAAGCTTCATAAAAATTTGTCAGAGCTACAAGTTTTCAATAACAAAGTGAAAAGACTTGTACTGGGCCATCCCACCAAAAAGACTAAAAGTGACCAACACAAGCTATAAAAGACCAAATTCAACTCATTTTTTCATTCATTTCATCCAATAATAGCTATCATCCATTACAAAGTGAAAATTAAACAATTTCAAGCCAAAAACACTCAAAGATTTGGTGCCAGAGCAGCCACGCTGCACTTTCTGCCCTCCATGCTACGCTTTCTTCCTCAAGTTGTGTTTTCTCTCTTGGAGGCACCAAATCATTCTCTTAAGGTTATAAAGTTTTCAATGTGTCAATCATCTGTGGAAAAGTAAGTATCACCTCAGAAAACCTTTCCTTATACCACAATTTAATAATTTTAGTGTGAAAACCCTACGTTGGCCTCCATGTTGCGTTTTTGTAGCTAGACCATGTTTTCATAATTTTCAAGAAAAACACTCTTTCCCATAGATTCTTTTACCTCCTTCACACTCTTAAATATCCTCCACAACCTCCACAATCCCTAATTTTCATTTCCCAAGTCCTAAAACCTAAACCCTAGCCCAATTCTACCATTTTGGGAAATTTTCCTAGCTAGGTTTGTGTTTTAATTTCCTAGCTCATTTTCCTTGCCCATTTCACTTCATTTTACTTCCTACACCTCCCTAAAACCCCTTCCCATATCCCCAAATTTTCCTACACCCATCTCCCTTCCCTAACTCACTCATTATATCCCTTTTCCCCTTCCCCTATTTTGTCAAATTAGGGGTTTCCCCCTTGCAATAAAACAAATGGAGGAGAATAAAACTTATAACAAAGGAGGCCAGGTGATAATACATGATCCCCTAAACACACTTGAAATTATGTCTACACCACTTTCCAAGCATTTTTTTCAAGGAGTAGGGTGTCTTCCTTTTTGTCAAATAGTTGAGAAGGTCAGATACAATGCCACATTGACCAAATCGTTTGCCACTCAACTCAAAAGGGACAAAGTGAAAATTGCAGGGGTTGATTTCACTATATCAACTGATATAGTAGTTTATGCCATGGGCATGCCTAATCATGGTGAAAAATGGTTTAAGAATGAAGATCTAGCCCTTCAAAATTATTAACCCTATATTAGAAGACATCACCAACAACATATGAAGAATATGTTTCCTTTTGGGCACCTCCTTAAGAAGTACACACCACTCATGAAGATCATCATGAAGTACTTCACCTGTGAGGGAATATTTTCTAGACTGTATGGGTATCATGTTAGACTTCTCATGCATTTCACAGGGATAAATCCACTCAATTTTTCCTATTATCTCTACAGAAGTGTAGCAAAAATGGCATAAAATGTCTAGCATAAGCAGGGTAGTCTTGAAAGCAACCTATTCCACCATGCCCTGATCAAGATAAATTTTTAACACCAGATTGAGTAGAAGAACATCACTTCGGAAAATTTCATGCATGCATATGTCCTTTTGTCTTCTAGCATCCAACCTACAAGCCCTAGTTCTCCATCAGCACCATCAACACCTTCTACACATGAGGAGGTTGGCTCACCTAGCACCATTTCAGTGAGGAGGAATATTGAGGTCACTAAGACCTATCAGAGAGGCAAAAGGCTTGTGTTTTCTCCTCAAATTGAGGAAGGGGCCAAGCCTACATCAGTAGAGCAAGGATTACATTCATGGCATGAGACATCCATGGATGATGAGGAGCATGATTTTGACTTAGTGGACTTGGAGGCTAGTGAAGAGCATGAAAACCTAGAGAGGATCATCAAATACCAATATTATCAAATCAAAGATCTCCAATATAACTTGGCAAGAGATAATTTCATCATTTCCTTCCTAGAGCAAGAAAACCATCAGTTCAAGGAAAAAAAATTGTCTTTAGAGAAAATTCAATTTAAGGTTAGCATGCATAATGTAAAGGGAAAAGCAATGATTGGAAATGAAGAGTTAGAAAATCATTTGACAAGGAGGAGACCAAGGATGATGGGTCTTATAAAAGCATTACAGAAGGAAAGAGAGAAAATTTCACCAATTGAGGAGTTGAGTTTTGAAGAAAGGATAGCCAATGAAATTAATTAAAACAAGGAGTTTTGGCTTCAGAAGGTCAAAATCCACTTGGAAAAGCTTCTTCAGAAGTCTAACAGTGACAACAAGATACATAAGCACATGGCTAACCATTACTATGCAATGAATCAAATTTGTAATGTCAGAGTCAAACAGTTGCAAGCCAAACTGAAGGAAACCATACAAAGTAAAAATGAGAAGGATAACTTGGATATTATTTATGATGAATCCCTAGTGGCATAAGATACCTCATGAGGTACCTCTAAACAAATTTTGAGGAGTTTTAGGGAATTTTTTTTTTTTTGTGACATTTTGTTCAAAATTCGAAAATTGAAAAACCAATCATACTAGCAAAAGCGTAGCATGGGCCATGCTACGATTTTGTTGGGGAGGTCTACTAGAGGAAAACTTGAAATTTTTGGTTTCTTCTTGACAATTACATTAATTTGAGTCAGCATTTTTACCGAGTCAGCCACTTCTCGGGGGTCAGAATGCCTAAAAACATGCTAAAAAAATCACCATTCAGCCCTGTTCTTGGAGCCTTCGCTACGCTTTCTGAGTAGACTTGGGAGATTTAATATTTGGAGGGTTATGAGCCACCTTTTTCAGTTATTTATGAGTCTATGGTGTAGCCGACATACATATCTTTTCAATGGTACCTCCAGATCTTGATTTGGACTCTTGGAAGACCTCCAAAAGTCAATTTTGTTGAGCTCGCTACGCCTTCTTTAGAAGGCAATTTCCACTGAAATTTTAACCTAGTTTGACTTTTTTCTAATGTAGTTGATGAAATGATGATGTCATGAGATGTAATTGAGCTGGTAAATTGTGAATTAGGTTACATACATTCTTTTTAATGTAATTTTGGTCATATGTATCTACTTTCCTAAGATTATGTGAATTGGTTAACCACATTATTTGGTTCGAAACGTCGACCTAATCTGAATGATGTGATTAATACGAAAGATATTTGTCTACATTATGGATCACAAAAGTCTTAGATATAACATATTAGGGTTTTTTTGAGCTTATCATGTAATCAGCTCAACAACTGATGGATTCGACCCCTGAGAGAGGGGATGTTGTTTTGGTCTATATCTATCATTTTCAGAGTCATTTGACTAGTTGGACATCAATGGATTGTAATATTGTAGCTTGTACTATCACTCTTATTTTCAGAAATCAAAGGATGTAGATGCAACTATTATTTAGGAATTCATGTACAGTGAGTTTATGATCATGTCTCTTCTCTGTTATATTATTTACTGAATTATTTATAGCTCCTCTTTCATATCTTGTGTCTTCAATGGCTTTCCTTACAGTTCATAGGCATAATTCTATTGAGTTAGCTCTATGTATATGGAAATGTAATCTTTTGTTTTATGCTTCCAGTTTAATGAATTCATGAATGAACATGCTCATTAAATCCATCTCCTTATTCAGATTCACCACTATACCTAAAAAACCATAAATCCATTTCTACCTTTCTCCTTTATATTTTTGTAGTTGTAAATCCTTTGATCCCTAGACCTAGCTACTTGTTTCATCCCTGATCTAACATTAAACCCTAAATTTATTAAAACATACCTGTTCATATCATATATAGCCTAATATATTCATGTCACGGTCATTTCTTGGTTTTGATCTCATTGAGATAACCCTTTCATCTTGGTAGGGAAAGCTATTAGGTCAAAGTGGTATGTGGTTACCTTTGTTGGTCTCCTTTAAGCCTTCGGAGAACTGACAGAGTAATAACATGTCCAATGCCTCAAACTGGTTTCAGTAAACCTTTTTTGTCACAACCCTTAGCATCCATTCCTTATCCATGGATGAATGGTATATGGAATCCTGTGTTTTCTCAACAATATTTGCAACCTACCCCACCAATTCCCTTTAATCAACATACTCATCTAGCTGGACAACTGATTTATACTCTAAGTCCAAAAAAAATTTCAATGAATTCCTCAAGTTATACTAAGGGCATCTGTTTCGACTAGTCAGCAAGTTGGTCTACGTAATCCTCGTACTCCTTTCGAACCTACTGTGAAAAAATTTGTTCCACAACCCATTTCTCCTCAAACACCCATCCCAGGAGTACCTTAAGTTTCTGTTCCTATTACCCCTCAAATTTCCACACAAACCGTTACACAGGGTACCCCTCAGACTACAATATATCAAATCGGACTTACGATCCAATATATACCTCAGATGTATTTGGGTCATCCTGGTGTATCAACTACGTAACAAACCTTTCAAATTCAGCCTTTTCAGGGCCCATTTATTCCAGGCCAACCTTTTCAAGGTCAACCTTATCAAGGAAAACTCTTTCAAGGACAACAATTTCAGGGGCAATATTAATTAGGAAAGATGGGACCAAATCTGCCTTTCTAGATGTTGGGAAAAATACTGAGAGGGGGGGTGAATCAGTATTTACTGCATAATCAAATCTTTTTACTTTTTCATTCCTTTAAACCCATACGCTACTTTCCTTCTGTAAACTAGCGTATATACGCGGATCCCCTTTATTAAACTAGCGTATACACAGAGATCTAGATATGTCATTTAAATCTTCACTTCTATTAATCCATCATTCATTCATCAGTTGTTCAATAACAGTAAACATGTGCAGCAAGAACAGAATAAACCATCACACAAAGCATCACATATGAACACCAGGATGTTAGGTGGAAACCCAAATCGGGAGAAAACCACCACTGCAGTTGCTCAGCCTTCAATATTTTATTATAGAGAAAACATCTTACAACATATGTGCTGGCGCAGACTTGACCAGCACGCAGGCACCCACCTGCGCTCGTTTACCAGCCTCTCCTGGAAGGGAGCTCCAACCCCCTGACTCGTTTACCAGCCTCTCCTGGAAGGGAGCTACTACCCCCCGATCTCGTTTACCAGCCTCTCCTGGAAGGGAGCTACAACCCCCTGACTGAAGGCTACAACCCTCAGCACCACCTTGGACCACGTTTCATCAATTTTCACACTGGATCCAACCACTTCAATAGAACACAACTTGTAGACCGCAATTCATCATATTTCCAGACGGAACCCTTTCCATATTTTTAAGCACGAACATACGTCATCAACAGATACATATCAACACAGATCAGATAGCAGAAACACAGCAGAACAGATCAGATATTTCATACCCCTTGCTTCAGCAAGCCCTAGTTTGAATACGCGCTTTCCCTTCACTGATGTCGCGTGTATACGCGCTTCCGTCCATACAAACCAGCGTATAACTCAGTGTATATTTTATTGCGCATACGCGCTTTCTCTTCGCTGAATCTGCGTATATACGCGCTTCCTCCGCGTTGAAGTAGCGTATAGATCTTTAATTATTACAGAGCAGGATACTTCTTCAGATCAGATATTCAGTTCAGATTTACCCTTTCACTTCAAACAGATGTTCGCCTAGATGTTCGCCTCATCATAGATCTAAGCCTTCCATAAGCATATCTAGTAGATACATTTCAGATCTAGATCCCTTTCTTCATCATTGGTGCATCATCCAATCAGATTTATCTTCAAGTGTAACCCTTTCATTCAGATCTACTTCAGAGAGAAGTATTCATTCAAGCTCAGACATCTTGCACCCACACCCCATATTTGCACAATGAATTTCTTCTCCTTTTATATGATTACCCTTTGTCAATACCATGAGCCCCTTTTTCAATACCATGGACCAAAACAATACCATAAGCCCAAAACTACTTGGACGGGGTCAATTAGGCGGATCATTACCCAATACTATGGGTCAATACCATGGTGGTTACCCTTGGATTTGCACTTTTTGAGCGCTTTAGCCCATACGCGACTTGTAACGTTCCTTTCCGCGTGCATACGCGACTTCCCCTAGGCCAATCCGTGTATACCAAGAGACATGCTCTTTTTCATCATTCTCTGAGTACATTCTGAAATCCTTTCTTCATTGCCTTCTGTAAATACTGTAGATACATCAGATTTCCTTCATCAAGGACATATTCTATCAAACACAACTTCATCAAGTAAGTTGTCATCATCTTCATAAAGTGGGTTGCCTTTCAAGTACAACACTCAACATCATATCATCAACAATCATCATATCACTTCAGATTTACATCATTTAACAAGTCCATCAAGTCAAGCATAACTTCATCAGGTGGAGTGCAATCAAGGACAATACATGTCAACAGTCGCACGTCTTCATCTTCATTCAGTGGGTTGCCATCAAGGACAACACTCTGCATCATATTTCCAACAATCTCCCCCTTTGGACTTGATGGCAACCACGATGGTGTTTGGTTACCACAACAGATAGGTACCATGTCACTCTCCCAAATATGTCACTCTACCAAACATTTGACATCATTCAAACACCATGTCACTCTCCCCCTTTGACATCAAGGGCAAAGGGCGGATCAAAAACCAACGCTCTCCCCCTTTTCTCCTCATGTGGAAGAAACATTCTGCAGATCTGATATGTGCTGAAGTGGCCAAACTCCCCCTGAGTTCATGCTGAATCTTCAAACATATTTGTCAATGAAGTACATGACTATATGAACTTCCTATCACCAAAGACTCATACTTACAAAAATTATCCATCCAAGTGGATTTACATATGAGACTCAACTACCCAACCAAGTGGGTTTACAAATTTGACTCAGCTACCCAACCAAGTGGGTTTACAAAATTTGACTCAGCTACCCAACCAAGTGGGTTTACAAAATTGACAAGTCCTTACATGACTGAATATTACAGAATTTACATCAAGGATCTCAACATGACCTTTTCATCAAAGATACAAATATGACTTTTCATGACCAATACCAAGAAGACCTCAAGAGAGATCATATAACAGAACCATCATAATGCCAACAATGCATTATACTCAGCAACGCTAATGCTCCCCCTGAATCTGTGCATCCATGCATCCTTTTCATATGACTAAGGCTCCCCCTTAGTTTGTGCATCTTGAACACTTTCACCAACAAATCATCAAGGCATCTTTATCAAACATGAGAAATAGAATTATGAGAACTGGAACACCACCAGAGATACCAAACAATATCAGAGATACCAGACAGCACTGCAGCTGTGCTGAAGAATGCTGAACCAACCAAAAATTGTCAGCAACCAAACATACGCGGTTTTATGTGTAGGATATCGCGTACATACGCGACTTTGTTTCAGGAAACCCGCGTATCCCAAGACATCTTCTAAATTTCAACCAGATCTGATTCTCTGTGAGGTAAGTACAATGTTCAGCTTCTTTCTGAGACATTTGAATGCTTCCCTGGACTACAGATAGATAGAACGATGTAGTTTTGTCTTCAAGTGTCATCCAACGGTTGTGGCATCAGTACAATAGTAACCAAGCCTTCAGATTCTTTGCAGCATCAATACAATATTTCCAAGAGAAATTCTCATATCAGAACAACATCTTCACATAGGTGTCAAGCAATCATCCATGTGGTCCAACATCACCATGATCTTCAAGATTTAACATGAATTAACATATGTAGGCAAAAGATCTCTCAACCATAGTAACACACTCTGATGATTTATTTCTGAATCAAATGACATCCAACTCATCCATGTGTGAGTACAAAGGATACTTATCAGCAACCAGGGCTCAAAAATTCATCATAATAAATCATGTACCAAGTCATCATCATTTGAGCATGAGTATGACAAAAACCAAAGAACAAGCAGTCATATTGCCAAAAATGCAATCATTAGTATTCAACCTGCTGCTCCCCCTAAACCAATGCTCTTCCTTAGCTTGCAATCTGAAACACCTTCAACAGCAAGTCATCAGCAACAATCTCTGAATTATAAGACTTTCATCTCAGCAACGAATGCTCTTCCTCATAAAGCAACCAGGCTTCATCCATAATCTTCACGCAAGAACCCATGTATCAATTCATTATCATGAGTATAACCAGAATGATGCTAACAGTGCAATCATTAGCAGTCAGACTGATGCTCCCCCTGGACATCTGCTCCAGATCTTCAGCTATCAGATAAATTCTCTTATCATCAATGCATACGCGACTGTGTCTGCTGGAAATCGCGTGTATACGCGACTTTGGTTAATATAACTCGCGTATGGAAAGTGTAATATGGAAAAATTTCACACCTTCATCTCCTTTTGCAAATTCACCTTCTGTTCCTGTCTTTTCTTCACACCAGATGCACTGTCAGAAATACATATAACCAGAATAATCAAATCAACCATGAGAGTCATCATGCATTGCTCCCCTTGTGACGATACATTACTAAATCTCAATAATGTATCCCACATCATTCTTGCAGTCAATCAGAGAAGTAAGCTTCAGAAGCGAATGACTGCAGTAGGGTCTGAATTCCCTACGTTTCTGATCAGTCTTCCTTCTTCTTCCAGATTTGTTTGAACTTTCTATCTGTGTGCTGGAAGTTATCTACTTTCCCAGATCTGTTCATCCTGCATTCTTTTTCTATATGTCCATACTTGTTACAAGCATAACATCTCATGTGGCCAGAGAAATAAACATAAGAATCATGATGAGTATTTCTAATCTTCCTCCTTTTACAATCAGCTGCTCTATGTCCATACTTGTTACATGAAAAACAATATCCCTTGAAGAAACCAGAGTACCTTTCTATGTAGGAACTGTTTGATTGAGGTTGAAATGATCTGCTCCTGCAATTTGCTGCAACATGCCCATAATTATGACATTTGAAACATTCAACATTATTGAATGATTTCCTTTGAGATTTCATCATTGTTGATTTACCTTTTGTTTCTTTCAACTCTTCAGGTTTTGTATTGACTTCCTTTGAATCTTTGGTACTTCCTTGTGAGCTATATTCTCCTTTAACGGTTTCATGAAAACCAAGACCAAGTTTGATAGAAGGATACCTTTGACTACTAAGAATGTTATCCAGAATCTTCGTACTATCTTAAAACCTCAAAATTCTAACCTTTTCTTCTAATTTACCTTTGAGAATGTTTACCTCAACCTCCAGGGCTTGACATTGCTTTGTCATGCTTTCTTCTTTCCTTCTTCCATCTTCTACTTGATCCTTCAGATTTAGAATCTCTTCTTTCAACCAATTTTCGTTTTCTTCACATGTTTGTTGCAACTCTTCATTCTTCTTATTTGATTTTTCCAGATCTTCTTTGAGAGAGATGATTTCTGCTTCAAGGCCTTCCTTTTCAAATGATTGTAGAGGTTCCTTATTTTCCTTACTTGATGCTTCTAAATCTTCCTGAAGACAAATGATTGCAGCTTCAAGTCCTTCATTCTTCTTGCTTGATTTTTCAAGATCTTCTTCTAGATCTTTAATTCGATTGGATGCATAAGTATGAAACCTTTGATACTTGTCCACCTGTCCATTTAGCATTTCTATTTGATCTTTCATTTGTGAGATCATCTCTTTATAGATAGTTTCTTGCTTATTGTATGAACTTTGTAGTTCTTCTTCTTTAATCTTGAGAGCTTCTTCTAGATCCACAACTTTACTTTCACTATCGTTTGCACAAAGAAGAGTATTACAAGTGGCCTTCTCCTTTTTCTTCTTTGCCATGAGTGCTTGTAGATCTTCGTCGGAATCTGTTTCATCTTCTTCAATTTTTGTTATACAAGATTTCTGAGGTATCTCCTTTCCTTGAGTAACCTTCTTCTTTTTCTTCTTAGCCATGAGCACTTTCAGATCTTGGTCAGAATCTTCTTCATCTTCACTGGATACTTCATCATCATCTTCTTTTGCATAATAACTCTTTCTTTTTCCAAATTGTTTCCCTTTACCATGCTTTTCTCTATAAGGACATTTAGCAGCATAATGACCAACTTTTCCACACTCAAAACATTTGAAGGGAAGCTTACCTTTGAATCTTCCAGTACCTAGTTGGAGCTTTCTCACGAAATTCGCTTCTTCTTCATCGGATATATAGTTGGAATCTTTGACAACTTCCTTTTCCTTTCCTTTTGTAGATGCCTTAAAAGCAACTTCTCTTACTTGAGAAGGGCCTCCTTGTCTCATTTCAAAAGCAGTCAGAGTACCATGTAATTGAACAATAGTAAGAGTTTGCAAATCTTGCCTTTCTTCAATTGCTGAAACTTTAGAGTCAAATTTTGAAGTCAATGATCTTAAGACCTTTTCCACGAGAGTAGTATCAGCCATGGTTTCACCCAAATTTCTCATTCGATTTACAATATCATCCAGACGAAGAAAGAAACTGGCAACACTCTCATCACTATGCATCTTCAAATTTTCATATTCAATTCTAAGAGTTTGGAGTTTTGCACTTTTTACCTTTGTGTCTCCTTCATAGCTTAGAATGATTTTGTCCCATATGTCTTTTGCCGAATGTAGTTGCATCACTTTAGCAAATTCTGATTCGGACATGCTTCCCAATAAGACATTCACTGCTTTGGCATTGATTTCATACTTCTTTCTTTCAGCTGCATCAGTAGGAATACTTGCCGGGTATTGATAACCTTCTTCCACGATTGCCCATACATCTGCACCAAGACTTTGCAGATATGCTTTTGTACGTACCTTCCAGAATATCGGATTGCTTCCATTGAATAGAGGTGGCTTTATAGACATTACTCCTTCTTGACTTCCCATTGCGACGGATCTCCTTTAAGCGATCAAGCTTCTGCACAAGGACCCGCTTTGATACCAATTGTTGGGAAAAATACTGAGAGGGGGGGTGAATCAGTATTTACTGCATAATCAAATCTTTTTACTTTTTCATTCCTTGAAACCCATACGCTACTTTCCTTCTGTAAACTAGCGTATATACGCGGATCCCCTTTATTAAACTAGCGTATACATAGAGATCTAGATATGTCATTTAAATCTTCACTTCTATTAATCCATCATTCATTCATCAGATGTTCAATAACAGTAAACATGTGCAGTAAGAACAGAATAAACCATCACACAAAGCATCACATATGAACACCAGGATTTTTAGGTGGAAACTCAAATCGGGAGAAAACCACCGCTGCATTTGCTCAGCCTTCAATATTTTATTATAGAGAAAACATCTTACAACATATGTGCTGGCGCAGACTTGACCAGCACGCAGGCACCCACCTGCGCTCGTTTACCAGCCTCTCCTGGAAGGGAGCTACGACCCCCTGACTCATTTACCAGCCTCTCCTGGAAGGGAGCTACGACCCCCCCGATCTCGTTTACCAGCCTCACCTGGAAGGGAGCTACAACCCCCTGACTGAAGGCTACAACCTTCAGCACCACCTTGGACCACGTTTCATCAATTTTCACACTGGATCCAACCACTTCAATAGAACACAACTTGCAGACCGCAATTCATCATATTTCCAGACGGAACCCTTTCCATATTTTTAAGCACGAACATTCATCATCAACAGATACATATCAACACAGATCAGATAGCAGAAACACAGCAGAACAGATCAGATATTTCATACCCCTTGCTTCAGCAAGCCCTAGTTTGCATACGCGCTTTCCCTTCACTGATGTCGCGTGTATACGCGCTTCCGTCCATACAAACCGGCGTATAACTCAGTGTATATTTTATTGCGCATACGCGCTTTCTCTTCGCTGAAGCTGCGTATATACGCGCTTCCTCCGCGTTGAAGTAGCGTATAGATCTTCAATTATTACAGAGCAGGATATTTCTTCAGATCAGATATTCAGTTCAGATTTACCCTTTCACTTCAAACAGATGTTCGCCTAGATGTTCGCCTCATCATAGATCTAAGCCTTCCATAAGCAGACCTAGTAGATACATTTCAGATCTAGATCCCTTTCTTCATCATTGGTGCATCATCCAATCAGATTTATCTTCAAGTGTAACCCTTTCATTCAGATCTACTTCAGAGAGAAGTATTCATTCAAGCTTAGACATCTTGCACCCACACACCATCTTTGCACAATGAATTTCTTCTCCTTTTATATGATTACCCTTTGTCAATACCATGAGCCCCTTTTTCAATACCATGGACCAAAACAATACCATAAGCCCAAAACTACTTGGACCGGGTCAATTAGGCGGATCATTACCCAATACAATGGATTAATACCATGGTGGTTACCCTTGGGTTTGCACTTTTGAGCGCTTTTGCCCATACGCGACTTGAAACGTTATTTTCCGCGTGTATACGCGACTTCCCCTAGGCCAATCCGCGTATACCAAGTAACATACTCTTTTCATCATATTTTGAGCACATTCTGAATTCCTTTCTTCATTGCCTTTTGTACATACTGTAGATACATCATATTTTCTTCATCAGGAACATATTCTCTTAAGCACAACTTCATCAAGTAAGTTGTCATCATCTTCATCAAGTGGGTTGCCTTTCAAAGACAACACTTAGCATCATATTGTTAACAAACATCATATCACATCAGATTCACATCATTTACTAAGTCCATCAAGTCAAGCATAACTTCATCAGGTGGATTGCCATCAAGGACAACACATGTCAACAGTCGCATGTCTTCATCTCCATTCAGTGGGTTGCCATCAAGGACAACACTCTGCATCATATTTCCAACACTAGAATCAACCATAACTTGGTCACACATTTCAGATACCAGCTCAGACTCGGTTTGGTATGGCTAATCCTAGTTACCTTAGAGGAATGAAAATTCCAACTGTTTAAGCTATTCTAGGATATCTTGGATACCCTCCTCCAGGTACTGGACCTATCCCTAGGGGTCATCAATTCTCACAATAAGACCCTAACCAGCAGTTACCTTTTATAGAAACTTTGTATTTACCAGAATTGTCTCGGCTAATAAATGATCATATTTATTATTTCATTTTTTGTCAGAAATGCCTACCAAGTTGCCAAGTGACATTCCGAAGTTTGAAGGAAAACCAAGAGAGGACCCTTCAAACCATATTATGACATATCATCTTTGGTGTGCATCTAAATCATTAATCGATGATTCTATTCGATTAAGACTTTTTCAATGAGCCTTGATTGGTTTAGCTGCGAAATGGTACATTGAGTTACCACAAGCTTCTTTCAATAATTTCAACACCTTAGAAATTTCATTCTTAACTCATTTTCAATTACTAGTTCCTTATGATACTGGTACTGAAATTTTGACCTCACTTAAAAAAAGTACGTCTACCTATATTTTCGAACATATTCACGAATGGAGGCGTAGACGTCATTTGGTTAAAGTTTTCGTTCCAAATCAAATTATGGATTAATGGCTTATCAAAGTCTTTACTTCCAAATATCACTGAATATGTAGCAAAAGGAGTTGTTGTAACAAAAGAAAAATTTATTGCTTAGGCCCAATATCTAGACCTCATTTACACATAGTCTGGAACTTTGTATGAAAATATTTGAGATTTATCTTACCCTGGTCAAATAACAACAACTCCTTCTTTCTCTCATGCCGCAGATGGTGTCATCAGTGCATTTAATACATCCAAGAGTAAAAAGAAACAATCCAAATCCAATACTCCAATTATAACCTTACCGAATTCACCCAAAGGAAACTCTTCTCCCAAAATTAATTTCAAAATTAATGTTGTAGGTTCATCTACTAGTAAAATTATATCAACCGAAGGTAAAAATAAAGGGAAGGGTAAAACCAAACAAAAAAATTATTCAAAAGATAAAACCGATAAAACTGAACCATCTAACGAGAAGTAGAAACCTCGTTACCCTTGTTTAATTTGTGATGAAGATCATTACACAAAGGAATTCCCCCATTGCGCCAAGGTAACTAAGTTCGTCAAAGGCTCACCCACACCTATTGTCCTTAAGGATCCTTTTCCTTCTCAGGACAGTAAAATGGTCTCTCATAATACATCCTCTTCCAACTCATTGACATATATCGTGATGATGTATTCTCAAGTTATGGTTGCTAAGAGATCTCAAGATTATGGATCTAAGGGACCTACAAATGGAACCAATGTTGGTTCATCTAGTCAAACTTCCACGTCAATTACTCCTCCTTATAAACTATTACATATCGAGAAACCTAGTTCTAACATGGTAATTAAAATGCCTCCTAAAAGTGTTCTTCGAAAGCCCGCTTTCAACCCACATGCGAGAGCTGCTTAGAATTACAACATTATTGAATATATGGCTATGACACCTTTAGGAATGTCGGCCCTTGAAGTGTTGCAAACTTGTCTAGAATAGAGGGAATTAGTTTTAGCAGTTATAGGAGCTATTGACCCCTAGGACTCTAATCTAATTTCTTTGATCTAAATAGTTTTGTACCTAGACTCCCTCATCAAATGGCTTTCCAAATATGAGTTTACGTTAAAACCAAGCGATTTTTTCACATGGTAATTGGTGAAGGAACATATATGTGTATAATTTCTATTTAATATTGGAAATCCCTTGGTTCTCCAACAATAAATCAGTCTCCCACAATTTTAGAAGCCTTTTATGGAAGAGGTTTTCACCCTTTTGGAATTCTTCAGGACTTGCATATAGAGATAGAAGGTAAAACTGTTGCAGTTGAATTTGAGGTTGTTGATGCTCAAATAGAATATAACCTTTTACTAGGACAAAGTTTGTCCTATTCTATGATATTTTTAGTCCCATCTATATTTTGAATGATCATGTTCCCCCATAAAGGGAAAATTTTCAAAGTCAATCAATTTTCTTACTATACTTTTGATCCCGCCTCTATGGGTAGTGTCCCTTATGTTGGAAAGACATTTAATCCTTATGAAGATGTTGGAGTAGGATTAATCAAATATTCATATCTCATGGGAAATTTTTCCATGCCTCTTCCATACTTTCCTCATAATATTTCCAGTGTCAATATGATTACATTAAGCATAATTCCCTCGGATGATCCTTGGATTGTAGCTTTAGAATCTGAGTTAGACTAGTATGGTAGTGAGATGCATTTAAGCCCATTTGAATTGGCTTATGTGGCATTTAAATTTATTTTCGACCCATCATCAACTAATATTGATCATGTGAATGTGGTCAATGATGAGTATTCTCCTTTATCCATTTTAACACGAATATCTTTTATCGATCATTTCAATCAAACATTTTCAACTGACGAAAGTATTCGAGAGATTATGTCATTGGACAAATTACCATGGGATGATTCTCACCATCGTTTATATTTTCTACATAACCTTGATAAACTCAAGAATGACTTTCATCCATCTTTTCGATTGAATCTGTTAGTGATCCTCAAAATCCTATGTCAATCCTTCATTTGGATTCAGAATCAAATTTAGGAAAAATCTCTTTGATGATACCAATTTATCATTTCAGTTAAACCTAGAATTACTAAAAACATTCATATAGGTGCTTCATGCTCAATCGAAAAAATCAACACGTATAAGGCCCTATTTCAGAAATTTCATGACATTTTTACTTGGTCCTACAAAGAAATGATAGGAATTGATCCTCTCATTGTAGTCCATGAAATCAAGACATACTTATATGATAAACCTATTAGAAAAATATTACATCTGATTCATCCATGAAAATCTACTGCTATTAAGGCTAAAGTTGAAAAATTACTCAAAGTAGGTTCTAGCTATCCTATTCCCTTAACATATTTGGTATCTAATATTGTTCCAGTAAACAAAAAACATGGAACTATTAGAGTATGTGTCGATTATAGGGATATCAATAAGGCTTGTCCCAAAGAAAATTATCCTACCCCTTACATTGACCAAATTATTGGTGATTGTGCTGCAAATGAAATCTTTTCATTTATGGATGAATTTTTAGGATATAATGAGATAAACATACTCCCTACTGATGATATAGAATGGTATTAGTTGAAGAATATGAATCTTACTATGAGCATGTGTTTCATTATTTGGTTAGGAAACTTATACCTATTCAGATTAAATACACACATGTGGAGAAATTCGCCCTGGAAAATTTTCAGGTTGTCCAACGCTTTCGTCACTACATAATTTTACAAAAAACTACTGTGATCTCTGACAACAACTCTATGATGTATATTTTGACTAAAAAACTGATAGGGGACAAATACTCTAAATGGATTGATATCCTGAAAGAGTTTGATTTGGAATTTGAAAAATCTAAATCTAAGAATTCATTGGAATTTGTTGAATTATTATGTGACTTTCCCTATATTGAATCTGAAATCATGGCAAAAGATCATCTTCTCGATGAATCCTTGTTTCTTATCAATACTATGGATCCCTGGTATGGAGATATCACTATATGTCTCCAAACTTAAACTTTTAGGCCTGAACTATCACGATCTGATCATCGTAGAATTTGATACCAATCCCAACAATATGATATTGTTATAGATACCCTTTTATCCTTGTGGTGTTGATTCTATTTTTCGATTTTTTTTAACGCACAAAGACGCCGAGAAGGAATTAAATGACTTCCATTATAGAGCATGCAGTGGTCATATGTCTAAGTTTTCCATTGTCCAAAAGATACTGAATGCTCTCTATTTATAGACATCACTCTTTAAATATTGCATTATTTCGATTAGAAAATGTCATAATTTCCAAAAACTTTATCAAAAGATGCGTGCACATCCCGCTTCTCTTCACCCAATCATAGCTGTTGGTCCATTTGAAAAATGGGGCATCGATTTCATTACATGTAACCCTCACTTAGTTGGGGGTAGGGGTATATTATTCTCGTAGTATATTATTTTACAAAACGGGTCGAGGCTATGCCTACATTCAAGAACAATGGTAAAAATGTACATATTTTCATATTCAATCATGTGATTTCTACGTTTGGCGTACCCCAAGCCATTTTTGAGGACCATGGTATCCATTTTCGAAAATTTATGATGACAAAAATTTCCTCTCATCTCGTCTTACGCCATGACAATTCTACACCTTATTATCCACAATCCAATGGCCAAGTTGAAGCTATAAACAAATTTTTGACCAATATGGTCAAACAGATTGTCGGAATTCATAAAACTAATTGGCATACCATGTTTTTTTTAGCTTTTTGTTAATATTGTACCTCTACAAAAAAATCCATTGGTTTTACTCCTTTCCAACTCGTTTATGATTTGGAAGTCGTTTTACCTATTGAATGTGAAATTCTATCACTAAAACTAGCCATTGAATTATTACTAGCTACCTCTACAGAGGAAGAATGCCTTTTATACTTAGCATAATTAGATTAAACTCACCACAACGTTGCATTGGAAATTGAGGCTCATAGAAAACATGTCAAGGCTCAATATGATTGAAGCGTTAATCCTTGTGTCTATTCAGAAGCTGACCTAGTCTTAGTCTATGACCAAGCACGTGATAAGCTAGGCACTGGTAAGTTGAACCCATGTGGCATGGCCCTTACATTATTAAACATGTACTTGCAAATGAGGCCTATGATTTAGTTGATTATGATGGTATCTCTTTATGAGAGCACATAAATGGTCTCTATCTAAAGAGATATTATGTGTGACCTACCCTGTGGAGATATTTCTTATACATTACTTATAATTTTTATGAGTGTGTGTTGTAGGTTAGTTATTTTTCTTACAAGGCTCTACTACATTTTCTAGTTATCTTGGTTACTCTTGATATGAAAATATCAATTTTCCCTCAAACTTACATTGGATTTGTAGATGACGCTTGTTGTAGTACTCAGAATTTATCTTTCGCAACCTGGGTCATCTATTCACCCACTTATGAGTTAGTTTATATTCATGGGATAAGCTTTGGTCAGACAAATAACAACATAACAGAATATAGTGCATTGATTGAGCTATTATTTGATGACATTTTGTTTGGCATTTGATGTTTGATTGTTAGGTTAGATTCACAACTCATTTTATTACATTTAAATGGTGTCTATAAAGTTAGAAGTCCAACAACGTTAAGAATGTTTTTAAGGGTTCGTCTCTTGGAAAGACAATTTGATTACATTAAATTTAAACACATTTCAAGAAATTAAAATACTTTAGCTAATGCATTGGATGATCAAGTGTTAAATAGAAATTTTCGGCATTGAATTAAACCAAAATGAAATTTCATCCATATTAAACAAGATACTCATAAAATAAAAGTAGTAGTCATCATTAGGTTAATAATAGTCTATCAAAAAATATACATCATCCAAGGATACATGCTTCTGAAGCCTTTATTTTCTGAATATGCTATTCAAAAAAATAAAATGTATCCCTAGAATGAGTATGAGCTATATATGATGATGATCATGGTAGCAGACAATAGCATGTACCACACAGCAAAACAATCGCCTCAATGGCCCTGGAACCCTGACCACATGCCTTTGGTATCAAAGAAGCAAGTCAATTTCCCTAGTCTCTGGAATATCTATGGTAAGCTTCTCCAAGTTGTGCTCCAAATTGATCAAGGTTTCTATTGCATCATCCTGTGTTGGCATAGTTGCTATGGGATGGTCCCCTCGCCACTCAAATTGTCATAGTCATGCTAGTCGGACTGGGCATATATCTACATTAACATTTCAAAAATTAGCTTTGGATGATTAAAAACAAATAAAAACTCCAAAAATATGAAAAAACATAAAAACGAGACATTTTTACTTGTGAAATCCCACTAAATCCAAAATGGGAGTGCCATGTCTGGTTTGCCCCTATAATCCATCCCTGCATATGGGAATTCCTCAACCATGAAAATTTTGTTTCTCAGCCACACAAAGAACTGAGGTGTATATCTCACAACTGAATCTCCATCGCCACCATAGCATTCCATCAATGAAACCCATCACAACATGCGAGGATCTATAGGTCCTATTAGATCCACCAGATGTTATTGTGGTATGAGGAGTGGAATCCTATCAAGAGAAAATTATATAAGTATGGTACCATAGCCAAAATTATTCAGCTTACCCTCCTTGGCTCTAGTTATTTTTCCCCTCATGTTGACAACAAATCACTCTCACAAGTTAAATTTACCTTCTGAACATTCCATTGTAGTCTACATCTACGCCTTTGTAGCAGCGTAAGGAGTTGCACTACCACACATTTTTGTAATTGTGAAATCGATGATCTTTAAATAAATTCGTTGTTGGATAGTTTTGATATATACCCGACCATATTTGAGCTCTTAATGGGGAGCACAATATCGCCTCAGGTAGGATACGGTAGGTTCCTGACATGGCCTCGTGCCAATAAAAAAATTATTACATCCTCTACGGAACAATCAAGTGAGAAATAAAATATCCTCTGAGTCTATAATAATCCAGTGATTGATAATAACATAGCATTCTTCATATATATCCTGGGCCCTCACTATCCAAGTCATTATCTCCACTTGATCTTTCATCCATGTAATGGACAAAAATTTATAGAGGCCACAATTTTTTAGAGCCTAGAAAGCTGTTGGGATATCCATGGTTTCCGCATCATGTGTTCTGTGCTCTCGTTCTCTCCACTCTAGCATGATTGGTTCAAAAACCTTGAAAAAGGAAAAATAGAAATATTAGAACCCTGAGTGAGAAATACTGATGATTTTTTGTGGTAACATTTTTATATTTTAGAAAGCCCACAATGCCTGTGTAGCTTTTCCTTACACACAACACATTTGTTTTTGGTTTTTCCGCCAAAAAATCACGCAGCCAACATATTTTTTTATTTAAAAAATCATCAGGGTGTGCAACCCTGATGAGGAAAACCCACGCACCCACGTGAGCGATTTATAAAAACATAAACCTCCCTTAAAAATTACGTTAAATCCTAAAAACAAAAATTAAACAGTTGAAATGCAAGATACATAAGAAACCTGTTACATGGAAAAAAACGGTTCATCTATTGGTTCACTAGTTTTCCCGATATCAACTCTGGAAGTTTTGTGCTAAAAACCATTTTTCTGCTCTCCAAATGTTTTAAAACTCAAATGGTGAAAATAACTTACGTTTTTCAAATTTTATATGTTTTTGGTGAATAAAATATTATTATTTTATGCCTTTAACCTACTAGAAGTCAATTTTGTCATATTTTTACCAAAATGAAGAGCAGTTATCATGATTTATTGAGTTTTTATGTGAAAAGTATAGGTTGCAGTAATAAATGAATCATTTTGATTATGAGTAAAATTTTATCACTTTTTCAGACTCTCAAAAAACACAAAAAAAAGTGAAACCTTGGAGTCATTTTTTAAGCCCTTTTCAGACTCCCTAAACATGAAAACATTGTTGAGCACTTGACTATTTGGACTTGTTAAAATAAATGAACAGTTATATATTTGGTATAATTTTACCCTTTTTCCGAACCAAACTAGATTATTTAGGAAAAAAGTATATGTTGACTAGGCATGGTCTATAGAGTTCTCCCCTACATTATTTTATCCTTTTTCGGGCTTGAGGGATTAAATTTAGAAAAAATAAAACTATGGAGTTTACTTACGTTTTTCTCCTGACTCCCTAAAATTGAAAAACATTGAGTTTTACTTTCTCCAGGCTCATTAAAAATCTAGGTTGAAAGCACTGATTGAGTTTTATTTATGTGTCTTTTCAAACTCTTTAAACATGAAAAACACCGAAACACTCTTTCCTAGTGTTCGTTAAAAGTACTTCGGAGGACGCATCTGAAGGATGAGCTTATATGACAGGTAAATGTTATCCTCCTCAAGCTTGAAAAAAATAAAGAGGTACTTGCCAGTAATGGTGGGGGAATTGGGAAAAGGTATTCGTCTTTTTATTCATTTTAAAAACAACATGTCTCTCTTGAACACGACACTTCATCACACTTGTATCTAGGTTGGGTAATCCATTTGCCTTACAACTAATCAAATCTCATTGAAAGTATTCAACTAATTTTGGGTATTATCATTGAGTCAATGTAGGAATTTACAAGGTAAGTTTCGTAGGTCAAAAACCAAAGGTAACCGCTCACAAATAGATCACAAATCAGTACGCCAGTATTATCACGTGGTTAAAACCCTCAAAGAGGGAAACAATCCACGACCTAAGTGTAGTTGGATCTGTTGATGAAGACCAAATTCAGACAGGATCTGACGAAGCCACATGGCTTCCTTGTTGGCTTCAACTGCACCACGATACTCTGCTTCTACTGAAGAAAGAGAGATGGCACTTTGTTTCTTACAAGACCAAGTAATAGGTCTTGAACCAAGAGTGAATACATATCCTACAATATAATTTCGATCATCAGGGTCACCAACCTAATCAGAATCAGTGACACCAATCAATAATGGAGATTCTCCTACACTGTAATGAATCCTGAATTGAACTGTACCTAAAATATATCGAATTATTATTTTAGCTGCTTTCCAGTGACTTTCATGAGGTTGGTGCATAAACCGAGTGACAAGACCAACGACAAAGGAAATATCATGATGGGTATGGGTTAGATACATAAGTTTACCAACAAGTTGATGGTATAAGGTAGCATAAATTTTAGGGGTAGTACAAGTGACTGAAATCTTGACTCCAGATTGAAAGGGAGAAGGGGCTCGCTTATAGTCTTCCATGTGAAAGTGGTGTAGAAGATCATAGGCATACTTGGACTGAGAGAGGGTAATGCCTTCTTTAGATTGCAATACTTGAAGACCAAGGAAATAATGCAAGTGTCGTAAGTCTGTCATTTCAAACTTCTTTTTGAGGCTATACTTCACATGGTTTATATGGTTTGGATCACTACCAGTAAGGATAAGATCATCAACATAAAGAAAAAGGATGGTGAAGGACCTACCCACTTTTTTGGCGTAGATAGTGTTTTCAGAATGACACCTAGAAAATCCATTATCTAATAGAAATCTATCCATTTTCGCATACCAAGCCCAAGGAGCTTGTTTGAGATCATAGAGAGATTTCCTAAGGAGAAAAACAAGGATAGATTCATTTTGGATAAAGCTAGGGGGTTGTTCCATGTATATTTCTTCATGCAAATCTCCATATAAGAAGGAAGATTTAACATCCATCTGATGGACTTCCCATTTAAAGGAGGCAACAAGGGAAAGAATAAGGAGGATAGAATTCATTTTAGCAACAGGGGAGAAGGTTTTAGTATAGTCAATGCATTCAACTTGTGAAAATCCTTTAGCAACAAGACGAGACTTATATCTATCCAATTTTCCATCTCGTCCAAACTTTGTTTTGTACACCCATCTGCATTTGACAATTTTTCTTCCTTTTGGAAGAGGAACAAGATCCCAGGTATCGTTCACCAATAAGGAACAATATTCTTCATTCATAGCTTAATCCCAATCTGGATGAACGGAAGCTTCTTCAAAGGTTTCTGGATCAGGATTTTCTGGAACTTGAGCCAATAAGGAAGAGGCTCTTTCGAACTGAGAACGTGTACATCATCGATCTGGAGGGTCACCTGCAAGAGAACCTGCTACATCCCGATTAGATCAGACCCATCTTGGAAGTTCTGGAGTAAGAGGAATAACTTCAAGAGGTGGAGGATTTTCATCCTCGCTATCATCATCTGAAATAGAAGGAATGCTATTAAAAATAGAAGAGAGAGAGAGAGAGAGAGAGAGAGAGAGAGAGAGAGATGGCACATATGCCAAATCAGGCTCGCGGGCCAAAGGTGGCACACCCACAGAACTAGGCTTACAGGTCGATATATTTTCATCAAATTCTACATCTCTTCTAATGATTATATTTTTGAATTTTGGTTGAAGAAGTCTATATCCTTTGACATATTCAGAATATCCAACAAAAATGCATTTTTCACTCCTAGGTTCTAAGGCTTTATGTTTCACATCTAGAATATGGACCCAAGCATCACTTCCAAAGACATGAAAGTGACTTACATCTGATTTGATTGAGCTCCAAGCTTCTTCTGGAGTTATATTCTTTAAAACCTCAGTAGGAGTGTGATTTACTATGTAATTGTCATAGTTAATTTCTTCTACCCAAAAATTGAGACTAAGTCCTTTAGATTGAAGCATATAATTAGCCATTTCATTTAAGGTGTGATTCTTCCTTTTAGCTACACCATTTTGTTGTGGAGTATATGGAAAAGTATGTTGCAATTGAATGCCATGCTCAGTGCAGAAGTTGATATATTTTTTGTTAACATATTCTCCTCCATTATCTGATCTTAACTTGAGAATTTGATGTCCAGATTGTTTCTCAACAAAGGCCTTAAAGGCTAAGAACATGTTAAAAACTTCACTGTTGAGTTTTAAGAAGTATACCCAAGTGCATCTAGAAAAATCATCAATGAAAGTTAAGAAGTACTTGCAACCAGAGAAAGAGACAATAGGAAGTGGACCACATAAATTACTATGCACAAGCTGCAAAGGGGCTGAAGCGTGTCCAGAGGCATGTTTGTCAAAATTATCCCGATGATGTTTTCTGAGTACACATCCAGAGAAAACTCCATCTCAGTAAGATACCATAGGAAGACCTGTCACCATATTTTCTTTACATCTAGTTTGAAGAGAGTGATAGTTTAAGTGACCAAATCGCTCATGCCAAAGTTTTCTCACTTCATCATTATGAGCAAAAAAAACAGAGGGAAGACATGATGACCCAAAGTTGTCAAACTTATACAACCTTGTGGACTCATCAGCAATGCCAGTAGCTAAAATATGTCTAGGATATTTAAGGTCCTTGATTACAACATCATGAGGTGAGAATTCTACTATTTTCCCTTCACTTGAATGATTTATCTGATAAACAGAGAGAAGGTTGCATGACAAGGTAGGAACACATAGTACATCATTAAACTAATCATTATCTAGATGAATGGTTCCAGATCCTACAACACTAAGAGATCTATCATCACCAACATAAATATGTTTGGTGTTACAATCATTTAAAGAAGAAAACATGGCTTTATTGTTGGCCATGTGGTAAGAAGCTCCAGAATCAATGAGCCACTCATGAGAATGAGAAGAAGAAGATACATTTAATGCATAACCAGATCTTGATGCTTGACACCCACAAGCAGAAAGTACCATTCCTGAAGATGAAGGTGAAGAGTGCTCCAAATTTATGTTGTGCTTCTTCATTTATGCTTCTAAGAAACCTATTACCTGGAAAAAATGGTTCGTTTATTGGTTCACTGGTTTTCCCAATATCAACTCCAGAAGTTTTGTGGTAAAAACCGTTTTACTACTCCCCAAATGTTTTAAAACTCAAATGGTGAAAATAACTTACATTTTTCAAATTTATATGTTTTTGGTGAATAAAATATTATTATTTTATGCCTTTAACCTACTAGAATTCAGTTTTGTCATATTTTTAGCAAAATGAAGAGAAGTTATCATGATCTATTGAGTTTTTATGTGTAGAGTACAGGTTACAGTAAAAGATGAATAATTTTGATTATGAGTAAACTTTTATCACTTTTCGGACTCTCGAAAAACACGAAAAAAGTGAAACCTTGGAGTCATTTTTTAAGCCCTTTTCAGACTCCCTAAACATGAAAATATTGTTGAGCACTTGAATATTTGAACTTGTTCAAATAAATGAATAGTTGTATATTTGGTATAAGTTTACCTCTTTTCCGAACCAAACTAGACTATTTATGAAAAAGGTATATGTTGACTAATCATGGTCTATAGAGTTTTCTCCTACATTATTTTATCCTTTTTCAGACTTGAGGGACTAAATTTAGAAAAAATAAAACTATGGAGTTTACTTATGTTTTTCTCCTGACTCCCTAAATTTGAAAAACATTGAGTTTTACTTTCTCCGGGCTCATCAAAAATCTATGTTGAAAGCATTGATTGAGTTTTATTTATGTGTATTTTCAAACTCTTTAAACATGAAAAACATTGAACCACTCCTTCCTATTGTTCGTTAAAAGTACTTCGGAGGACACATCGAAAGGATGAGCTTATATGACAAGCAAATGTTATCCTGCTCAAGCTTGAAAAAAATAAAGAGATACTTGCCAGTAATGGTGGGGGGAATTGGGAAAAGGTATTCGTCTTTGTATTCATTTTAAAAGAAACATGTCTCTCTTGAACACGGCACTTCGTCACACTTGTGTCTGGGTTCGGTAATCCATTTTTCTTACAACTAATCAAACCTCATTGAAATTATTCAGCTAATTTTGGGTATTATCATTGAGTCAATGTAGGAATTTATAGGGTAAGTTTTGTAGATCAAAAACCAAAGGTCACTACTCACAAATAGATCACAAATCAGTACACCAGTATTATCACATGGTTAAAACCCTCGAAGAGGGAAACATTTCACAGCCTAAGCCAACACAGCCACTTCAATCAATTTATTAATATAAAAAGAAAAGTTACATATGTTTCTGTCATAAACAGTCACTAGAAAAATGACCCTCCATTCTCTTTAAATAGAGATCATGGACCAATCAAGTGTTAATCCACAGATCAAGTGTCGTTAATACTGAGGAGAGAGTGACCTGTCAGTTCACTACAAATCACAACCATTGGATTATACGTTACAAATGTACATAGTAAATAAACACACTTTACCTAACTCTACACTAGACTAAGTTATTATAAACTATTTCCTATGTGTTGGAATATCCTAACATCCCCCCTTAAGAACAGCTTGGGATAGGATTGAAGGATTTACAAAGGTGACACAAAAGGAGCCTATTTCCTATGTGTTGAAGTATCCTAACACAGCCCCTTAAGAAAAAATTGGGATAGGATTAAAGGATTTACAAAGGTGACACAATAGGAGAAGGAAGGAGGCATTAGAGCCTATCACCCCTTAATGATAACTTTCTTAAACTCTAAGCATGGATCGAAGTTTGGTAACTTTCAATTTTTTTTTAACTGAAGCTGAAAAGAGCTAAAAATAACTGATTCAATGGAAATATCTCAAAAAAATAAGCCGATTAAAAAAAAGCGGCTCGAAAAACAGCTTGTGGATGAAGAAGTTATGCCTTTTGAAAAAAATTGAGTTGAAGTTGTCGAATAGTTATGAGAACGGTTTGAAATTTGATGACGGAATTTCAACTTTTAAAATCCCGCCCCTTTAACAATTTTTTTTTACAAAAATAAGCTTGAGAAAGAGACTTCAATGCAAGACCTCTATTCTCATTAACTAACTTCTCACCAAGTGAGATAGTAAAAGGATTCTGTAATTGTTTGAAAGGAAGAAGTTTTTTTTTTTCTGTCTTCGGCGTGTGTGCCTTTTTCTGCACAAAAAACACAAAAATCCAAGAAAAAAATGCAAGCCTTATGACAAAATATTAGATTTTCGGTTAGCCTTACTGGAAACTATCTATTTTTTCACTATTTCTGATTTCCTGAGATTGCATAAAGACATGGGGAAAAAGCATATGTAGTAAAAAAAAATCCCTTCTTCCTGTTTCTGATTTACCGAGATTGCACATAGCACAAAGAAAATATCATACACGGAGAAAATGTTATAGATATGCCAAATAAATAAAACCTAAAAACTAAAATAAATAGAGGGGACCGAAATAAGCAGAACTATTAGCAAATATAACTGCAAAACATATACTTTATACCTCCAGATCTAAACTAACATAACTTGGGTAATCGGAAACCTTTTTGCATGAAACAAAAGGCGTTCCTCACTATAACAGACGCTCCAGACACAATAGAGTCGTTCTCCAGGTCCTAAAATGTTCACAAATAGTATATCTAGAAAACAAAAGTCGCATGTAGTCAAACTGGCTTTGGACTTGGATAAAAAATGGATGCGGCCCTCAAAATAGCTCTTATACCGTGTAGGAATTTACAGGGTAAGTTTCGTAGATCAGAAAACAAATATCACCACTCACAAATAGATAAAAAATTAGTACACCACTATTATCATGTGGTTAAAACCCTCGAAGAGGGAAACAATCCATGGCCTGAGCCAACACGGCCACTTCAGGAAATTTATTAATATAAAAAAGAAAAGTTACATATATTTCTCTCATAAATGGTTACCGGAAAAATGACCCTCCATGCTCTTTAAATAGAGATCATGGACCAATCAAGTGTTAAGCCATAGATCAAGTGTTGTTAATACCAAGGAGAGAGTGAACCATCAGATCACTACAAATCATGACAGTCAGATTATAAGTTACAAATGTACATAGTAAAGAAACGCACTTTACCTAACTCTACACTAGAATAAGTTATTCTTAACTATTTCCTATGTGTTGGAATATCCTAACAGTCAAATTCCACCAAGTCAATTCTCATGTCATTATGTGTTCAATAGAAGTTCAACTTCATTTCATATTCCTTTGCAAATATTAGCCTCCATTTGTGTTGGCCATCCCCAAGTTAGTCCTTGCAGAAAAAATTTCTTCCACTTGACATTAAAGTTTCATGTCATAGGCCCTCTTGCAAATTTTTGCTTCCTATCGACTTTAGTTCATTATCTAGGAAGTTTATCTAGAAACATAATTTGTACCTTGAAGCTTGCATGCACTAATGGTAGGTTTCTCGCCTTTGACGACAGGTTTTCATCATTGACCTTCAATCAAGGGACTCTATCAGTGTTCGACTACAGATCACCTAATCACACTTCATATATTTTACTATAGTACCTTAAGAACCATTGAAATTATTGGTGGTTTCACTCGCACTTGTTAACATTTTTCATCATCGACCGGTAATCAAGAAATTTCTACCATGTTCGAGTTCAACACATTCAATTGCATGGCTAGATTTGTACTTATCGAGAGATGGAGATCAAGACCTTGGATCTAGTTCCATCCATCCAGGCTACGAGGAGTTATGTATTCATGATTTTGTAGACCAATCCATAAGAGATGTCTGCATCCATACTATGTCTACGATTGATATGATTCTAGACTATTTTCATACCTGTACTTAGATTTATTTTTTCTGAGTATGGGGATGCCTACCTTAGTGATGATTATACATATTTGCATTTAATCCATGATTGTTCATTGAAATTTTCCAACCAGTTTCTCTGATCCAAAATTTGGTGTGATAAAATGCTTCAATATTTTTATGACTTTCCAGACTTCGCACTTTAGGGGGAAATCTGTTACACATCATTTTATCACCATGAAACTTGAAAATTAAACTAGATATATCACCGTCCATACTTATGTTCCATTACACTCCTTTGAAAGTCAAACATTAATATTACTTAACCAAATGATGAATTTTGGGTAAAATAGCTCTTTAACCTCTTAAATATGACTTGCACACTTTTTCTAGTCATTTTTTATGCATGCGTTGTTACTTCCATAAAATCCTATGCAATTTTGCGCTCTGTTTTCCATTAAAAACTATGAAACTGACACAAAGTAAAGTAAAAATAAAAAGTAAGTTATAGAAGCATAGTTGGGCACATATATCCCAACTAGAATCCTCTAAGTCATATCAGTTCGAACCAAACCCCTCTAAGCATTTAGCTAATTCCCTTGGATCATGGAACCCTAATCCCACTATTTGTGGATCTCAAACATCTTTTGAGGATTTAAAACCTCCTCCATGTTTCCTATAAATTAAGCTAAGTTTTCCACATTAGGGGAGTTCACTTATGATAGTCTTATGCTGGTAATTTTGGATTGGAAAGCTTATCATTCAAGGAGGAATATTAGAGGCATTTGGGAGGAACCTTCACAACATCAAGGCTTGGTTGTAAGGATTCTCTTTTATCCCTGAATAATACATTTGGATACTTTTTCTCATTGTATTGTCTTATTGGAATTATGAATGGTTTATGCTCATGTATTCATTTAAAAAATTTCAATTCCTATTCTCCTTTATCGTTAGGATAAGATGGTCTTAGATTATTATGCTACATATGCCTTTGATCCTTTGTATGTTGGTGTTTACAGGTTTCTTCAAAGCATTGAGGAGCTACATCTGGACATATTTCTAGATCTTCATCAGGAATTTCATTTAAAAGTTTAGAGAATCATCCTCTTCCTTTAGTTTAATAATTTGAATGGGGTTAGCTTAGAGAAAGAAATATTCTAATGTTTGTGTGTTTCTAGTTCTCCTTCAGGATTCTAAGGAGATTGATATTGTCCGCAAGAGGGATTTATCTGTATAACAGAGAGTGAGATTCATATTGCTCATGTTCTTCTTATTTCTTCAGATTCCAAGGAATTAGAGGGAAATCGTCGTGTTCCCATAACACAATGGGGTAGTTCTCCCATTCCCACGACACCCCCTCCAAGTATTATGGTCACTTACTTTTATTGGATTCAACTGACAGGATATCATCTTCCTTCTTACGTTCCATTCCATATCATAGTACAAGATTATAATTTGGTCGTATCTAGGAAAATCATATATGAAGGAGAATCTGTTAGTAATTTTTCCTCAACTACCTAGAAAGATTTAGGTTCTGTGTAGCTTATGCCCATCACCCAGAATCTGTTGGATTTTAACGGAGGAACCAGTCAACCGTTAGGGATCCTTCCTCAGTTTCCCATCACTTTGGGAGGAAAGAATGTCTATATCAATGTGATGGTAGTCCAAGGCCCTTTTTATTTTAATTTACTCCTTAGGCATGACTATGTTTATGTAATGGGAGCTCTTGTCTCTTCACTCTTCTATGTGATGTGTTTTCCACATGAAGGAAAAATTGTGACCATTGACCAAATTTCGTTCATTAGTCCTAATTTGATTCCTATTCAATCAACATCCCTAAATGGTCCTTATATGAAAATGGTATCTCCCTCACCATCGGTTAATTATGTGGAAACCTTTTCCATGCCCATGTTTACTAATGGTCTAGTGGGTGATATAGTGCATCATGTACTAGGGGCATTGGAGCCCAATATTTCCATTGGATCCCTTGATATGTATCCCTTTCATAACATTTTTCTTCCATATGATGAGAACCTCTTAGAATCCATGGCATCTTATGGGCCATGATCAAGGTTCCTGTAGTAGAGTTCATTTTCTTATTTCAAGCTCCTTAAAAAATGAAACAAGGTTCTCGAAGCAAAGTTCATTTTCTTCTGTCAACTCCTTAAAAAATGAAACAAGATATTCAAAGAAAATTTCATTTTCTTATGTCAAGCTCCCTAAAAAATGAAACAAGGTTTTCTGAGCACAGTTCCTTTTCTTATGTCAAGCTAGTTAAAAAATGAAAAATGTCCCTTGAGCATATTTCTTTTCCTGTGTCAATTTCATTAAAAAATGAAACATACTCCCTTCCAATTACAATATTTGATTAGATCTCGTAAATTCCCAGTTGAGTATTTCACTTGATCTTGTAAATGGACATTCATTCCATCCACCTAATACCCAGTAGCATACATAGGTGAAGCAAATGAAGATTGGGGTGCATGTACCTCTAATTGAGTCATTATGATGGGGGCATGAAAAATTATATCAAGCATAATTTTCCTCGGTTTCAAGCTTGTGTAAAAATGAAACCAATTCCAAGCACAGTTTCCCATGTTTCAAGCTTATGTTGAAAAATGAAACCATTCCCACTTTAATTCTCATGATTTACATTATTATCAGCCTATTTTTTCTAGATGAGCTTTTGTTTTCTCATTCCATCGTCACCACCTACTTGTTTGATCATACACTTTCACTTAATTGTTTTACCCTTTCCTGAGGAACCACTATGATGAGTGGTATTGTTAGCTAGCCTCTTGACCTCTATGTTTTTTGAGTAGTTCCATCATGAATGGAACCAATCACTACCTTTTATACCACTTGTTCCTCTGGGAGGAGTCCTCTTTCAGCTCTTTTCAGACTCTCAAAATATGAAAATATTGTTGACCACTTGTCTTTTTGAACTTGTAAAAGTAAATGAAAATATGTCTACTAGTATAAATTTAACCCTTTTCTAGAATGAGATGGACTATTTACGAAAAAGGAATACCTTAGTCGAACATGTCTAAGAGGTTCTCTTGAGTATTTTTTTCTACCTTTTTGGACTCAAGAGACTATCTACGAAAAATAACATATGGAGTTTTATTTTTCTCCCTTTCAAACTCTCTAAACATGAAAAATATGTTGAGTTTTACCTTCATTGGACTCATTAAAACATAAAACAACGATGGACTTGTCAAACAATACAAGGTTGACCACTCCTACTTAGGTTTCGATAAATATACTCAGAGGGATTCATCTGAAGGGTGAACTTACAGATCAATCATATGTTATCTCCTCAAGCTTGTTAAAAAATAAAGAGGTATTGACCAGTATGGTTGGGGAAATTGGGAAAATAGGTTATTCTATTTGCTAATGGCAACAAGTCGCTTTTGAACACAACACTCTTCCACTTCATCTTTGTGGTTTTTGGGTTGGGTAATATGGTTTTCATTCGGTTCATCATACCTTTTCAGAGCCTTCATTTTGGTTTTGGGTAAATGCTTCTAATTCCATTCAGTGTCTTTATGTGCTCAAGAGAATTAATTCAGTTCATATCTGTTACTATACTCTTAAGCCTTCATTTCATGTTTTCCTTTTCCTGATGTAGTTCCGCATCGACATCATTATGTATCAATAATGATACATGTTTCATGTCATTGATGGGGGATACATCAAGGCCCTCCTGCAATGGGTCACTTCCTGTTGACATCATCACATTATCTAGGAAGTTGAATTAGAAACACCCCTTGCATACTTCAACGAAAATTTTCCTCGCTATCGGTGACAAGTTTACATCATTGGCCTTCAACTGAAATATTTTGTGTGGTATTTGATATCAACTCATTTACTCACACCATACATATTGTACTGTAGTACCTTGGGAGCCTTTAGCATCATCGATTATTTCTCTTGCATCCGTTAACAACTAACATCATTGGTCAGTAATCAGATGATGTCTACCATGTTCGACCTCATCTCATTGATTCACATGGTTAGACTCATAAATTTTTTGGTTGTGTGAATGAGATGGAGGACCTCAAATCTAGTTTCATCCACCCGAGTTGCAATTTTAGGAGTTATACAGAGATCAAAATGCATGATGCCCATGATCATGCAAAAAATCATCCAGTCATAGGTCCACTAGTTGCATCTGTGGATGCATCTTTTAATCATTGTAGATGTGATATTAGCTTGGGTGCTGAGTATGGGTATGCCTCCCTCAACAAAAATATGTCTTGATATAAATGTATTGTAACAGATAAATATCATTGGTTGTTATTGATCTCAAATTGTCACAAGGTAAAGCACTTCAGTCATCAATCATTGTTTCTAACTTTGCGCTTTAGGGGGTAAATATTTTATAGGAAATTTTTTCACATCCACTGATTATGCCTCCTAATGGGATCAATCAACATCCTATTTCCCCTTGTCAACATCATTGCACAAAGGCCTAAGTGTTCCTCCTTCATCACTCAAAATTTATGCCTAAAAGTTTTAGGACTAGCACTCCCTGGCCTTCCTTTGGACAATGTTCACCTAAAAGTTGCTCCATTTTTGCTAGATTTTATCACCTATAGGTTGCTCCCCTTTGCACCTACGTTGGTTCTAGAAATTCAGGAAAAAGAGAGAAATTTTGGAAGCTTCCTCTTCCAAAGCTTCCATAATTTTTTACAACCATTTACCTTAGATAAAAAATTCATATATTATCTTATCCCTCTTTGGAGTTTCCATCCCTTATCATTTGATCCCATCCTCTCATAAAAGGTGGATCTAAAAAATTAGATTGGTAATTTGATAATAACTCCCAACTTACCCCACTCCTCTATATATTTATAACCTTACATATTCAAGAGGTTGGATTTTGGAGAGTGATTCTACCCTTATGTTGTTGTGGTGAGAAGTATTATTCCATGCATTTAGGGTGATTGGAGGTGCACACTGTGACAAGGAAAGGACAAGACAACTTGGAGGAGCTATTATACAAGATCAACACCTACTTGTGGTTGTAATCTCCTTCCATTTATATTTATTAAAATAATTCTTTGTTTTCCTATATGTGATGTCATTATTTCATATATTTTCAATACCATGTTTGTCTATTTAATATATTATTTAGATGATATTGCATAGATCTCGTAGTTTATTCGATTGTGTTATCTGACTATGCATGTTCTAATTTTGGAAATCAGAGATGGAATTGAAGCATTCAAGTTGAAGAAGGAGAGAAGCATGCGACGGATTCCAGGTAGGATTCATTCTATTTACTTTAAGGAAGGCATTGGGTTCCTTGTTTCTCTATTGTTCAAGGTTTGCCATCGAACCTAGGGGAAATCCTTTTGTCTGCAATCATAAATCCCACATAACACCTGGTTTAAATAAAGTTTTCATTAATTCATGAGGATTCATTAACCATGTTCTTTGGTTCAAATTCCCAATTAATAAGGGTTTCCAAGTGAAAAAATTGCATGCTTATACTACTTTCATCTACTACTTTATTCTCCTTACCCTTTATATGTCTTATTTCAAAATCATATTCACTAATAATGGATAATAATATAGCATGTTTAGCATCCAGATGAGGTTGATGGAATAGTAAATTCAACCCATTATAAAATATCATTAACAAAAATATTTGGCCTATCAAGTACAGAGGTCATATATTTAATGAGTGAATTACAATTGTTAGCTCTAGGTCAAGAGTGATGGTACTTATTTTAATGTTCCTTTACTTTGTAGACTCATAGCTAACCACTAGATCATCTTGCATAAGAACCATGTTGATTCCTTCTTTGTAAGAATTTTTAAACACTATGAATTCTTTGTTTGCATCTACAATCTTTGGAATTGGTGCACTAGTAAGAGGTGTTTCAATTGTTAAATACTATCCTCACATTGTGTAGACCTCTCAAACTTGATCCATTTATTTGTAATAATAATACTAGGTGTCTAATCTTGGAGAATCCCTTAAGGAATCATTGATAATATAATTCTCGACCCTGAATGATGTTACATCCACCACATTCTTTAGAGTGGGACAATCTATGATTTCCTTGATCTTTTCTATGTCAACATAAATTCCCTGTTTTGAAATGTTATGTCCCAAGTGTTGAATTTTGTAGATATGTTTAGTATTCATAATTTATATTTTAGCCCTTGTAATGTATAATGTAAATGTAAGGCATTCTCTTCATGTCCTTTTCATTGATTATCCATTGAAATAATTATTATGATACATGTTCTTTATGTCATATTTAAAAGAGAATTTTTTTTTTTTTTGTCTCCAAACTAGTCAAGTCGACTCTCCCTCAAGTTAAGTCAACTCTATTGAAGTGACACCCCAATTTTCGAGTAAAAAACAACATATAAAGGCATTCAACCCCATCCAAAAAGGCACCATTCGATCTCACACAAGAAATAATTTTCTAGGCATCCAAGCAAAGGAGAATAACAATGAAGAAGGATGAGAAGGAAAAATTCATCTCTAGAACATATCTCTCCCTCTCTTGAACTCACACGTGTGAATTTTAGGAAGTTTTTGCATAGGAAAAAATTCTGGTCGGGATAAATTTTTTGGCATATTCTATAGGCCAAAATGTTTCTTAAGTAATATTTGAGAGGGTCAAATTTTGAAGGGTATAAGTTTGACTTGACTTGACTTGACTAAAAGACTACTTGACTAGTTTTGACCATAGCTTTTTGATCAGTTTGATCTCATAGTTCAAATATAGCAGTATTATATGTATCTCTTGTTAAACTAAAGAATTTAATTGAGGAAAAATTTGTTGGTTTTTTCCCCTAAGTGGGTTTTCCCATGGTAAATATTGTGTTCTTTTTGTGCGTTGTGATCTTTATTATCCTTCTTGTTTGTGAAATTTTCAACCTCCTTTGGGATTCACCATGTGTTAGGAGTATCAACCAGAATTATGGTGATAATACACCATGTGTCAGAGGTACCAACCAAAATTATGGTAGCATGTTGATGTTATTGATATACCATGTATCAAAGTTATTTGGAAAACATTATGGTATTTGAATGGTGTTTATATTTTTAGTATTGTATGTAGTGATAAAAATAACTCTTTCAATTGTTTTTCTAAATGTCATAGGTCAATTTTTTTAATTTTTCAAACAAGTTTTCAAAAAAAAAAAATGGTCACTGAAGAGGTACAGGTCAATTTTTTTGCTCCCTCATCTCATTCATCGCCAACATCACTTTCAAGGTCATCTCTTTCATTATCATTTAAAGGTTTAGGGTTATGTATTTCCACCTCATCTATGTCACTGTCTAGGGGTCAACATCTACCTTTAAAACCTATCCAATTTGTCACCTAAAATCACTCACCCTTCATCTCACTCATAAACCTTAAAAAAAGGAGCTAGCATGATTAGAGAGGAAAATAAAGACAACTTGTCTTGTTTTAAAATGGTTAAAATGTCAAAAAGTTGAAAAAGGTCAATTTTGTCTTATTATCTCATTACAAGGCAAAAAGGTCATTTCAAGGTTATAAATGTCAAAAGAAAAAACATTTTGACTCATTTTTATCTCTTGTTGTGTGGAAGAGCTCCTCTCTTACCTCACTTGTGCTCTTAAGGTGGTCAAAAGTTCTATTCCAAGGCAGAAACCCATTTCAAAACTCAGTTGTTACATTTAATGGAGTCTTTGTTACACTCATCTTTTGTTATGCTTCTGGGAGCTTGTGTTATGCTTCTGGGCAAGCGTGTTACCTTTGTAAGTGTGTTGTGCAACCATTGTTATGCTTCTAGTGTGCTCTGCAGGTGTTGCGTAGCTAGTGTTACGCTTTTTTCAACCCCTTTTTACGCTTTCAACCACAATGTTATGCTTCTGGAGGAGAAGCAGAGTTGGTTTTTGGGCTTATAAAATCTTCAAACAAGCTCAAGGCTTATCATCATTACCCTTTGAACCCCTATAAAATATTTCACTACATCCACCCATCCCATCAACACATTATGGTTTTCATCACTCCAGTCACAAAAAAAATAGAAAGTGAGAAGAAGATATTTAAGGGAGGGTGCCACCTCAAGTTAAAACCCTTCACAATGCATGAATTCAATGCCTCACCATTGGCCAAAAGATTTTTTGAGAGGGCTGAATGTTTGAGATTTTGTGAAAAGCTCCTAGAAGAGGTGCATCATCTTCAATTGACCAACTTATTTGCTGCAAGTTTCAGCATGGGAGAGGTCACTATTGCAGGTGTGGAGATAAGCCTATCAACAGACCTAATTTCTTTAGCAACATGTATTCCTTGTCATGGAGAGCAGTGGTTCAAGGGCATGGAGTTAGAAATTGAAAATTACAAACAATTTCTCAAGCCTCATGCTAGAGAGGAGCCATATTACCTCTTACCTTTCAGACACCTCATAAACAAGTATGCTCATTTGATGAGGTTTATAATGAAGTACTTAACATGTGAAGGAAAATTTTCGACGTTTTATATGTACCATATCAGCACGTTGATGCATTTCACCTTTGTCAAAACACTTGATTTTCCATATTACTTATACATGAGTTTGATTAAGATGACTGAGAAGTTTTAGATCAGAAAACAATATCATCACACTAGTCCTTTTCATCATAGTTTGATCAAGCTAATTGTATTGCATCACCTTTCCTCCATCAACATGACTTGGGAAAATTTCTTGGAAAGATTAGCAACAATGCCTACCACTAGCCCTCCTATATTGCATAGTAAATCATCAACACATCCAATGGAGGTTGGCTCATCTAGCATGGGAACTCAATTTTCAGATGCTCCTAGGGTTTTTGAGTTTACTCATGCCTATGAGAAAATGAAGAGATAGATTTTTGCTAAGTCTGCGAAAAGCATTCCTATACTTGACACTATTGTTGAACAAAGTGAGATAGAGGAGCATCCTTTTTTGCATCAGCATAGTGAATTAGCGACATTGGAGGTTGAGGTCGCAGAGCAGGTGGATATTATATTAGCTGAGGATATCATTAGAGATACAAATGAGGAAATAGAAAAATTCAGGAGGATGTTTTCCATTGCTAATTCTCAAATCACTTTCTTGCAGCAAAAGAATTTTCAATTGAAAGTGAAGAAAATCTTATAAAGAAATCCCAAAATAGACCTAGAGGAAGTCAAAGGTAAAGGTAAGGAGTTTAATGATTTTGAAAAACTGTAGGACATGGAGGCTAAAACACAATCAAGAAAGCAAAAAATAAGAGGCCTCAAAAGGGTGTTGGAGCTAGAAAGACAATCAGCTCATCCACCTGAAGAGTTGACCTTTGATGAGTTTATAGCCATGGATATTAATGAAGATAGAGAGATTTTGTTTTCAAGGGTAAATGAGCATTTAGAGAAGCTCTTGAAGAGGGATAACAGGGACAATAAAATGCAAAGACACATGGAAAATAATTATCACACCAAGAACACAATTTCCCAAATAAGGCTAAAACAATTGAAGAAAAGGCTAAAAGAAGATAAAATGAAGCTTAAAGAGAAGGATAGCTTGGAATTGTTTGTTGAATCTTATTTGGTTGTTTAGCCCGTCACTCACAGGTGCTACAAAATCAATCTTGAGAAGTTTTGAACAATTTTGGTATTTTTTTATTTTTACACAATTCTGGAAATTCCTCCTCACAAAAGGGTAACAAAATTTTGTTACGGCTATTTTAGGGGCATCCAAATGATGATTTATTTACATGGAGGGATGATTTTTGACAAGTAAATCACATATCGTGAACCCCCTTGGCATGAAAAGCTTTAATTTTGGAGAAAAGGCTCAAAAAACACTCATTTTTCATGTTTCTGCCACATTTTTGGAGCCTTTGTTACACTTTGGGAGTAACCCTGGGAGAATGTATTTTGTAAGGCCTTTCCGTAGGTAATTTTGAAAAATTAAAGATGTTTTGGAAACTAGAAAAACAGGGCTAGTTGACCATTCTTTCATAAGTGTATTTGTACTACTAAAAGTGCCTCAAAAGTTCATACAAATTTCTGTTACGCTTCTACAAATTTATGCTACCCTTCTATCAGAAATGTTACAAATCAACATTGTATTCCTCATAACACTTGTCAAGCTCATAAAATGTGAAAAATTCAAGGTTTTACTGTCCTATGAGTTGGAATTAGATTTATTCAGTTGGATTTTTCCTCCTATCATAAGGGAATATGTAATTTAATGTAAGGGACAAACACTCCTAGTTCATAGCTAAAATTGAGGGAATGGTTTCTAACCTCCCTAGAATCTAGGAAATGAATCATCTTGTGTATTTGTGATCCATTTTTTATGGTATTTCGACTTTATGAGGTGTCATAGTACATATTTTATATAATTATACTCTATTTAGTATTTTTTTGGGTTGGATAGTCTTATTTTGCAGTGGAGCTTTTCTAATCAGCAATTTGGAATGAAATCAGAGACATATTTGCAGAAATTGTGTGGAGATACTTGTGGTATGCATTGGATCATTTTTATTCTTATGTATGTTTATGTTCATGATAAATGATATACCTTCCTTCTTTTATATACATCTCTCCATATGTTTATCTTGTAAGTTTATAAGCAGAAATAATGTATGTTCATGCTCTTTTTTATACAAGGTTTGCATGTTATGTTTATTGTTTCTAAATGAATGAATTCACCTCAGTGGTCATTCACACTCTCTCTTACTTCATCCAATACTCAATGACCTATTAAAAATTCTTTCAATCTACCAACCTAGCCTCACATATTCTCTACAAATTGACCTTGGAATTCATACCTAGAATCCCTTACACATAGTCTCTGGCCTTTCTATCCAGCACTAAAAACATCAATCAAATATTATTTATTGAGTTTACATACCTAGCATAAGATCATTAGATACTCAGTCATTCTTTTGATGGAAAAAGTGAAAATGAGAGAGCCCCATATGGTCCTGGTAGGGCTAGCTTCCTGACTTAAATCCTGGTTTGTGGTTACCTTTCTTCAATCCCTTTTCCAGCCTTGGGAAGTTGGGGAGAGTCTTAACATTATTGGTGTCGTTGTTGAGGAGTGATTGGTAAAATTTCCCTAGGAATATTTCTTTAATACTATGAAATTTATACTTTTAGGTGACAAGCTCTAGCATTTGAAATAGGATGAATTCTTAAAATTTGAGCCAAAGTCCAAAATTTCTATCTTAAGTTGGCTCCTAAAAGACATACTAGGTCAAATACAGACCCAAATCCCTCACAAATTGTGAATGACCCTCAGAGTATTTTAAGAAAGCATAAAACCAAGTCTCGGAAGTTTGGAAGAGATATTCCTCCACTTCCCAAATCAAATTAATTTCCTACGAGATTTGTTTCAGAAGATTTTTTTTATAGTTCAGAATCTGAAAGACCTTTGTTTAGAACTAAGTTTGAAACCTTTCTTTCAGAAACCACCTCTGATCCATTTTATTTTGAGACCTTTGCACCATTTTCTGAGTCTTTTTATTCTATAGCTGATAGTGAATTATGGTCTAATTTCCACAAACTTAAAGGTTTGGTTGATAAGTTTCAAGAAATTTCTGAAAAAAATTATCTCCAATATTAGCAACAGGCTTTTGATTCACCTATAATTACACCTGCTCATATTGCTACATCATCAACCCTTCCTTTCATTCCATCATTACCACTACAAGTTTTTACTCCATCAGCACCTCCACCACCTCCTCCATTAGTCATGGCTAGATTTACTCCATTGATCCTACCTCTTCAACTCACTGCACTACCTCAGAACTATGGTTAGAGACTTCCCCTTTTCGATGGAATATCAGAGGTTACTTATTATCAAAACATTGCCAAAGTGATTTATTTCATATATCTTGAAGAGATCGACAACGATAATGCCAAGATGCGCATCATTGCACAAAGTTTCTATAGAGAGGTAAAGAAATGGTTTCGCTATCTCGCAGTTGGTTCAATAGGTACTTCACAACAGTTGATTGACTTGTTTATGGTGAAATGGGAAGAGAAGAAGAATCCATTGCAAAATTTAGCTGAGTATAAAGCCTTGAAAAGAAATCCCAATGAGTGTGTACAATAATTTACAACTAGATTCAATAAAATATATGATTCAATTCCTGATAATATTAGCCTCCTCCAGGCCTTGATTTAATTCACTATCCTGATGGTTTCGAGCCTGACATGGCCTATCAGCTGAGGGAAAGACACCCATCAAATCTTGAAGAAATGCAGAGAAACACAGTGAGCATGGAAGTTAATTTGATCATCAAAAAGTCTAAAATCAAGACAAAGAAAAGATTCACTATCAAAGAGGAAACATCCAATTCATCAGAGGGAAAATTTGACACCTTGATCAAGACCATGGAGAAGATGATGGATAAAATGTCCATCGTTGATCTAAAAGTTGAACCCTCCATTAGAAATCCCAATTTCAGGGGTCAAAATAGTAGCCTAAATACATGATCAAGAAAAGGGAGCAGAGGGGTCAAGATCCATAAAGTCAGCAGAATATTTGCACTCCATTTCAGCAAAATTACACTGAAAGCCCTGATGAAGATGATGAAGAAGAAATTTTTGGTGAGAATCATTTATTTGAGGAAAATCAACAACCTATTTTCCTCACTGAAGAACATCAATTTTTTGTAGAAATTTGTCCACCGGATGATCAAAAATATGTCTTGTCAAATGATGACATGTTATCGGTGTAGATGGAAGATTATCATAGGGGATATCAGAATTCTCTTTCTCAAGTGCAAAGACAATATGTTTTGAGGAGTAGGAATGTTCCTATAACCTCCAATCAGAAAAAACAGAATGCTCAAGTATATGATCATCATAAAAAAGTTGCTGCTCCAAATCAAAGTAAATGCAAAGGACCTGTTGTTCCTAATCATGCTAAAGGCAATGAAGCTTCCTCTAGTCTTCAGAGAAAGGATAAAGAATTCCAATATGGAGGACAAAAGAAAGAGACTTCACACAAATATTAGCCCAAAATAAAAGGTGCACCATTGAAAGAGGTAGAAAAACATTCTACACTTTTTAGTCTTGGAAATGAAATTTCCAAGTTGAAAACATCTATTCCTATAAATGAAATAGTCAAGAATGATGAGTACAAATTTCAAGTAGCTAAGTTTCTTAGAGTGGATCAAATTTCTGACATGGTTAATGTGAGTGATGATCACCTTGAGCTTCTATTTGGTCTTGTTGTTGACGGTGATCTAGAAGATAGTGAGGTCCCTCTATTTTATCTAAGCCTCAAAATCCATGATTTTTTCCTCCATAACGCCATGCTTGATTACGAAGCCTCTGACAACCTCATGCCCAAGGCCATATGGATAGATTAGGACTGGATATCATGAGACCTTATCATGAGTTTATTCATTTGATTCAGGAAGGGTGAAATGTCTTGGTATCATCAAGGACCTAGTGGTGTCATTAGAGAAAATCCCAGCCAAGAATGTCCTCATGGATGTTGTTGTGGCTAGTATCCCTCCTAGATATGGAATTTTTCTCTCCCAGTCATGGGGAGTGAAGCTTAGAGGTACCTTACATCTTGAATTTTCATATGTTATCATTCTCGTCTTTGGGAAAATTAGAAAACTATACCAAGAAAGTAAAATGAAGTACATGATCAGCAACTGAGAAAAGCCAAATAATCATCCTATACATGTTGTCCATACATATTTAGAGTCCTTTATCTTGTTCAATGATGAATGTTAAACATATTCCGAAGTTTTGATTGAAGAAAAAGCATAAAATTTTGAATTGGAAAATGTAGAAATTTATGAAAAGGTGCCAAGTGGTTTGGGACCAAGCGCATTACCTCAAAAAAGTGATGAAATAGTGAAAAAAACATAAATTATTGATAAAACAGAACTCTCTCAAGCAAAAATTAAAGTTCAGCCATCCAATTTGCAACTTCCTGATGAAGAAATTAGTTTGTGAACCATGGAATTTTTTGGGCCTTGTATATGCCCATGATTTCATCATGCAATATCACCGTTCATACCCTAAAACCTTAGGTTTTTAACCCATTCTGTACCCTAATTCCATAACTTGTTGTCAAATACATACCATGGTTGGTTATAATTAGTTTTCTTATATTTTCGATGATTAAAGATGATTATTCCATGATTTAATAGTGAAGGTTTTTCTAAGCTTATTTGTCACAGTGTTCCATCGCCGAATTTCTTCACAAGCCAATAGAGTACGAGAATGACTAATTTAGGGCTTTGACACTTTCGCCATGATTATGGAGAAATTGAGAGAGGTTATTTTCAAAAATGATGTTATAATATCTTTCCATAACTTGTATTTCACCCAGGTCACTCATGTCAGTCTATAGAAGGAAATTAACAAATTTACCCAAATCTGCAACAAATTTCAAACTGTCAACTTCCGTCTTGATTTCCCTGCAACTTAAGGAGAATGAAGAAATTATGGAACATGGGTTTTGGTCCAATATAGAAAATATATTACAACTAAAATATTTTTCTAAAATTCCTTACGGTTTGGGAGATATGCAGAGTTCTTTGGGGGAAAATTTATATAAAAATTCAGAAAATCTAGATTTGTAAAAATATTCCAAACAACCCTGTTTTGGATTTTCTGTACTTAAAAATCAAATTATAGATTCATGAGGGTCAAATACAATTGGTTATCTCAGGTTTTGATGATCCCTATGCACACCAATTTCCAGACCTTACTAAAACAGTCCCATCTCATCCACATAGCCATGAATGGAGTATTGTTGGACAGTTGAACAACAAGCCAAGATTGAAAGATGTAATCATATCTGAATGGATTGATTTTAGTATAGGAATATTTTGGATTGATATGCATAAACTATTTTCTATTTTTTAATTATGAAGTTGTATATAAAGCCTGCGTTAAAGGAATATTAGGGCGAGTCGTGAAGTTAATCAGTCACTGAGATTATTTGTTATCTGAGTCAAGTTATAAACTCTGTTTTTAATTCAAGACCATTTCTACCATGATCTGGAGCATGTGTTGATTGAAGTTGCAGAGTGAAGAATTGATTCATGTTTAAGTTAATTTGCTGAGCATCCCTTTAATTTTGTAAGTTTATATCCCAGGTGTGTCAAGGGTCAACCACAGGCTGGGAGTTTTGTTCATTATAGGTAGATTTTTAATTAGTTGTGTGATTTATAATATTTTTTATTTCATAGTTGCATTTTAAATTCTAGTTAATCATCTACATAGTTAAACTTTCTCATTACAAGTTTGATTTCCCTGCGTATGATTGTGTTTCTGGTGTGACTGAGTATTGTCTTTCTCATCCTGGTGTGATCTGTGTGAACATCCTTATATGAGTGATTTCATAAAATTTGTTTGATCCCTATTCACTGGAAGTCCCTAAATTGAATTGCAAAGGAGCATTGTGATTTAAATTAACGTGAATCCATACTTCATTGTAGCACTACAATCCACACATTAGAACCATTGGACATGTATCCATATTAATTCGAATACAGAGTGAATCCTTTGTTCTCCCTTCAAATGCCAATCACGATGAATTAATTGGATCAAACATGGAGCTTTGTGTTGACAACATTTCAAATATTTCTCATATTCACTCACGAAGTTAAATGATAACATTTTCAAAGTTTCTATGGTGAAATAAGAGATCACATACCTCGAATTGAATTCATAATCCCCACGTAAGATTGATTTCCTTAACAAGTGTTAATTAACTGAGGTATAAATAGAAGATTGATTTAAAATCACTTTTGGAAGTCTTGTAGTGGGAAATTGAAAAATTTGAGTAACCGCGATATTGTTCTAATCTTGAATTGCTTTCAAAAATACTAAGAATATTCCCATATATGTGTTTGTAGAATTTTTATTCAAGTGTTGTTTGGTTTTAGGAGTGCTTTTAAAAGTCTGTAAGACAGTGATTATAATTCGAAGTGTTAGTAGAGTGAAAGAGTGAATCTTGTCTTCAAAGTGTTTAAATGCATTAGAGCTATGACTGATAGATGTCTGTAAGTTTAATTATAGCAAGGGTGTATAAGTTTTAAGTTGAGTAAAGGTAGTTGAAAAGTTGTGGCTTACTTTCTAAAATATATCGCTAATATTAGGGTTTGTTGGGTTTTGAATTGATTATTTTTGAAAGTTGGCATTGCCTCAGCAACATAGCAGTGTGATTATGTTTCCATTGGAGAGTGAAGTTCCAGTTTTATTAAATTTCAATTCCTTAGCTTGTTTGAGAATTAGTTCATTTAAGGTGTGAAATAGTTAATTCTGGAGCGATTTTATGATTGAATGCAATTTGAAGTGAGTTTGATTAAATAGAAAACATCAAAGTAGTATTTTGGATTGAGTTTCCTTTGTAATTAGATTTCGTTGTGTGATCAGTTTATAATTCATAGTACTCCACAGTCCTGTATTTTCTTTTCATTTCATTTCATAGCTAGGGTTTGATGATTTTTTGGGTACAACAAGACTTAGTGTTAGTTTCTTAAGTAGATTAAAGATTGCTTGCAAGAGTGAATAGATTAGGTCTTTAAGTTATCAATTTCAAAGTGTAAGTTGCAAGAGTAAGAAGATTAGGATTTTGAATGATGTTCTGAGCTACCTAGTTGTTGTGTGAAATTTTTACTTGATTAAGGATCTACTTTGTGTTTATTCACAGCTTGATTGAAGTAAAGTTTGTATTAAAGAAATAGGTTTAATTTAAGTACAAATTCTTTTTAAGTATAGAAGTAGAGATAGGTTGAATGATTCTGTAATTAAATAGCAAGTTGATTTTCATACTCTAGTTTAGGTTAGATGCCCTGATCCTGCATTACCTACACTTGCACCTCAAAGCTTACAAGTCCCAGATTGATAATTTAATGTTGGAAACTATAAACATATAATTTCCCCAACAGACTTCGATGGAACTTTGGGCAAAGAATGGGTTGGCATTGGAGTGTGGATTCACAGCCCTGTAAATTAGTCACTAAACATTCCTCCCAATGTTTGAATTTCCTCCTACAAGATAGCTTTTGAATTTTCAAACAATGAAGTTGAGTATGAGGCTTTGATAGTCGGTCTGAAAATTATCAAGAAGCTAGGTTCCAAGAATATTTTTGTATATGGTGACTCTGAGCATGTAATAAAGCAAGTCAAAGGGGAATGCTAGGCCAAGCATCCAAGGATGTGAGATTACCGAAATGTAGTGCTAGATATCCTCAAGACATTCACTGAGTATACTTTGTCATTGATCCCATGGGACATGAATGTTATTCTTGATTCTCTTGCTACTTCGGCCAGCATGCTCAAAATTCCATTGTATCCTAATAAGAAGTATGAGATAAATGTCAAACAATACCATGTTGTCCTAGATAATGTTTATTATTGGCGGTTCTTTCAATATGATGAACATATCAGCAAATTCTTGCAGACAGAAGAGGAATTTGTGAATTCTCAAAAGATAACAAGTGTTATGAAGATGACCAAGAATTCCATGCAGCAGAGATGCAAGTGCTTCATCCGAAAGATAACTCCATTCCAAGAGTTTTGGTACCTTTGGATGATCTTTTCGATCAAGATGATGTTGCATGCAAACCGAACATGCTACCAATATAAGTGGGAATGGAATATCTCAATGTTGGCACTCTTGAAAAGCCAAAGATGGTCAAAATTTCAAAATATTTGAGTGCAGAAATGAAAGGTAAATACAAAATGCTTATTTCTTAGTTTGTTGATGTATTTTCTTGGGAATATTTTGTTTTGAAAGTGTATGATAAGAGCATAATTCAAGATACCATCCCCTTAAAGCCGGATCAGAAACCTTTCCGCCAAAAGTTAAGGAGAATGAATCCCAAATTGTTTCCCTCTATTAAAAAGGAGGTAAATAGATTATTTACTATTGGTATTATAGTTCCTCTTCACTTTTCAAATTGGATATATAATCTAGTGCCAATGAGAAAGAAGACGAGAGATTTGTTTTTGCATTGATTTCAGAAATATGAATAAAGTGTCATTGAATGATAATTACCCACTACCAAACATGGACCATATTTTGCAAAGGGTAGTTGGATATTCCATACTTTCATTGTTGGATGGAAACTCTAGGTATAATCATATTTTAGTCCATCTAGATGATCAATAAAATACAACCTTCACAACACCTTGGGGCACCTTCATGTGTGCCAAAATGCCTTTCGGATTGAAAAATGCAAGGGCTAATTTTCAGCGAGTAATGGATATTTAATTTTCCAATGAAAATGATGTCTTTTTGGTCATTTATCTTGATGACAATACTATTTTTTCCAATATAGATGATCATCACTTGCACCACTTGAAAACAATTTTTCAGAGATGTAGAAATTTTGGCATATTGCTGAACCCAAAGAAGAGTCTTTTCACTATGGAGGAAGGTAAATTGTTGGGCCATATGATATCAAAATATGGAAATAGGATAGATCCTTCAAGGATTGAGGCAAGTTAGACCTTGGAATATCCTAGGAGAAAAAATGAAATTCAGCCATTCAATGGAAAAATCAATTTTTTGAGAAGCTTTGTCCCCAATATTGCTGAACACTTAAGGAAAATTACTGATATGCTGAAGCAAGATAATGAAGTAAAATGGTCTGAAGAGGTGAAGAAATCATTCAATCAAGTTAAATTGGCTTTATCACATGCTCCTATTATTATTAGTCCAGATTATATTCTTTATTTTATCAGTTTTTCATTTTCCTCGGAGCATACTCTTGTTGTTGTCCTAATGCAAAAGAAAAATCAGAACATGGAGCATCCCATCGCCTTTTTCAGTAGAACCATAAAAGAAGCAGCCTTGAAGTACAACATCATTGAGAAACACGCCTTGGAGTTAGTTAAAGAATTGAAGGACTTCTGGGTCTATATTCTCCATTCTCATGTCATTGCATATGTTCCAAATGATGTTTTCAAAGATGTGTTTATAGAAAGTGATCCTGAAGGGCAGCGAGGTTAATGGATTGCTGCTATGTTGGAATATGACTTGGAGATCAAGCCCACAAAGCTGATCAAAGTACAAGGTGTTACACAAATTTTTGCTCATCTAACCTTTTACTATTAGATGGACTAAAGTACACCATGTAAGACCAATTTTACCATAGTAAAATTACTTTCACTATGAGAAATAATTTAATGACCCATAGTTTATTAAATTATTTCTGGTCTAAACAGGAAACCCCATGAGGAATAATTGAATAAATCCTTTTTTTTTTTTTCCCTCTAGGGATAATTAACTAAACCATTGTTTAATTAATATTCCTGGTCATATTTAACCCAAAACATGAGAATTAATTAGATAAATGATTATTTATCTTATTATTCTCTCGGAATAATTATTTAAATCATTATTTAATAATATTCCTTGTTAAATTTGACTAAATCATTTATAAATAATTGAATAAATAATTTTTATTTAATTATTCCTTAACCTCATTCTTGAAATAATAAATAAATCATTTATTTATTTATTATTTCTAAATAAATGGATTTCACCAATTCTAAATTACTTTTCCCTCCACCAAAAATAATAAAAATATTCCAAGTAAGTTGGATCTAGATATGGTTAATAATATTTTAATTATGCACCAATATCTAGACTAAATCAATATTTTGTTATAAATAGAAGGTTTTTCCATTCATTCACTACCTTTTGTAACCTTTTGATCACCTTTTGATCTATGCTTTTGGTCTGACTTTGATCCTCCATCATTGTCATATTTTTTTGACTTTTTCTTGTGAGCTCCCTTTGAGTTATATTTTGTCTGGGTTTTCTACACCATCAAGAGAGAGAGATCTTGGATCTGAAGCGCTGAAGACATACAAGAGCCCATCCCATTAAGGGGGACTGGTAACATATTTGTGTGTTCCCTTCCCAAGTGTCATAATACAAAAAAATATTTATAAATTCTTATCTTGTCTATTGGATGTATGGAGCAACTCTTGTTTATTTTTTATGTTTAATATTTTTAACTGCATAGATCTGGATTTTTGTAGCATTTATTCTGATCACCTACCGTAGATCTAAGGAAATTGACAGACACATTTCATGTTAGGGTTGTTTTTTATGCACAACTAAAGTGAGTTTTTTCATACACTAGTGATTAGAATTCGCACTAACAACTAGTGACTCCACTAGGGATTTTAATTACGACAACTATTGTTTTCTAGATCCATGCATGACCAGCTGCTTTAGCCCCTAGGGTTTTTCTTCAGCTTCCTATTTTTCATTCCTTGATTTTTTTTTTAACCTTTTTTACCCTAAAATAGTAAAAATTCTAACATTTGTGTGTTTCTGGGCCATTTGCGCAGGTAACAGGTATCAATTGCGACATAGACGACACTTTTTTCTGAAATCTACCCCTGAGACAATCAGAAGCACAAGTCACACATTTTTGCACAAAATCCTGTGACCTCAGCTCCCAGGTAGTGGATAACTGCCCAAAAAATATGACCACAGAAGAAAGCAGGTCAGTACCTGTGACCTGTACTTTTTTGCGGGATTTTTTTCTGAAATTTTTAGGGTTTGTCGAGGGCACTGTTCAGGGTTGTATGACCTTTGTATTTACCCATACTGGAATTTTACTTGCTTATTTTTACTCGTCAAAGTAGGAACCAATCCCATTAGGGATTTAGTACGCTTCCACCTTTTTCAGAGGAGTTTAGTAGAAGCAAGTCCTCTGAGATCTCAGTCTTTTTCAACCCTTTTTTCATATCTGAACCTGTCTTTTCAGATCCATTTCATATCAGTTATATTTCCATCCAAAGCACCTCTTTTCAGTTTTTTATGGTCCTCGATTTAGGGTCCCCTACGTTTCCCTTTAGGTTGTAGCCCTTTGCCACCTATTTTCTAGCATTTTTCCCTCTGGTTTCTTGTTTTTTTCTGCACCTATTTGCAACAGATCTGACCTTTAGATCCCTGTCCCTCTTGACCTTATATCCATTGGAAATTTTGTGTGTTTTGAGTAGATTTCACCTACCCTTATAATATTTTTTGGCAATTCCTCCTTTTTGGGTTTAAATTTATGCATCTTTAGCTGTTTATTTTGTTGTCGCTTTCAGTTTCATTTGTTGTCACTTTCAGTTTTATTTATAGTTATACAAAATATGTTTTCTTTTTTCTCTACACACGTCTGGGCTTAGTTAAAATTTTCACACTTATCACACGCACGTACACCTAAAGTGAAGAGAGCCTGGTTTACACTGCTAGGTCAAGACTTAAACATTGTAATTAACTAATATGAACCTCCGTGCCCTTGTTTACCTCTCTTCGTTATTGGGTTCTATGTTTATTTTCCATCATTGCAATCCCAAGGTGTTTATCACGAAGACTCCAAGGCCTTCATCCTCAGTTTCTGTTAGGAAGACTTACCGCATCGTGCAGGGTTCGAGTTAGTCCTCCATCGAGTCTTTGTTTCAACTCTGATTCTGGTTCATTGGGTTCTCCTTCTGTTTCTATCCCCAGTTCTCCTCCACCTTTCAACTTCATCATGTCTAGTGCAGGACCTACTATTGGTGGTGGCCTTGCCTCTAATGCTATAACTGCTACTAGTGGAGCCGCAACAAGAATGATTATAACTGCTCCCTTGCTTCCTTATATGGTAGGTCTAAGCCTTCCCAATTTCATCCAGTTGATTAATGACCCTATACACCATGATCTAGGTTGGCCTGTTATGCCAACCAATCTTCCTTTAGACATCCCTAAGTTTGAAGGAAATGCTAGAGAGGATCCTACTAACCATGTTCATTCTTTCCACATGTGGTGTTCGTCCAACTCTATCACTAATGACTCTGTCCATCTTCGGTCATTCCAACGTATGCTTGCAAGAGAAGCTTCCAAGTGGTATGTCTACCAAGCCACTACCTCTCATTCCACTTTTGCGACCCTTGCAAAGGCATTTTTGTCCTACTTCCAGCTTCCCTTCGCTATGACACTGGTACCAAACTTTTGACGACTTTTTGTCAAACTTCTGCCACCCACCTATCTGACCATGTTCAAGAATGGCATGGAAGGAAGAGCTTATGTCGAGCTCCAGCTTTTGAAGACCGTGTCTACATGGACTGGTTTCTCAAATCCCTTTTTCCCTCTATTGGTAAATATGTTGTGTCCCACTTTTCTCAGACTGAGGAAGAATCCCTCCAAGCTACGTTGAAATATGACTTGATCTACACACAATCTAGTTATTTTTATACCATCTTACCTGATCTCCCTAGACCTGGTTGTGCCAATGCACCCAAGGTATCTCATGCCACCAACGGTATCATTGGATCCCTTTCACATCCATACACTCATCCTATTATGGGTTATGGTTTCCCTTAGGGAGGGGCCAACTCCTCTATCACTTTTCCCCCTCCTGACAGCATGTATCTAGGACACGACATGCCTCATGCCTTTTCCCAACTGCATACTTTGATGCTAGGGCCTGATTTTTCCCAACCTGTTTACCCCAATGTTGCTCAAACTCCTTACTATATGTATCCAGAACCCGGTGCTCTAGCTTCTCTAGCATACACACCTTCACATCCCATGCCTTCTCAAGCTCCGCAACAACAGCCACTACCCCTCAGGGTCAGGTGTATGCGCAGCAGAGTACGACTAATCCTCCCATTTCCAGAAAGAAGAGGAAAGTCAATTAGAACAAACCCACTCTAGGTAATCCATGAAACAATTCCCAAGGGAATATATCTAACACTGCAACCCAACAACAGGGCAATCATCCCAAGCATAATATGCCTCTTCGCACAAATAAGCCTTATTCTTCTTGTAGTGCCCATGGTCACTATACCCATGATTATCCCCTTTTACCTCAGATGCATCAATTGTGGGTAGCTCAAGTAGCATCTCGAGGACAACAAGCCTCTATTTCGGTTCCTTATAATGCTGCACTTACTCAATCGGTTGTGTTTACCAATCCTTCCCCTCAATAAGGATATGTGGCTTCCCAATCCATTTAAGTTTAGGCGCCCGCTCAACCTTCCCCATCTGGTACCTTTGATTAACAGATCCTCATGATGAACTCTAACTAGGCCAATATCGCCAATATCAACCTTCAGACTCACTCACACTAGTACACTAAGCCTCTCACTCCATCCGCAACTAAGCCCTCGTCTTCAGGTCCCACAGAGCCAATTTTGACACCCAATGGTCCTTTATAGATCCCTCAACCTAAGGAAGAGGTACATACCAAGATCCCCAAAGGACCGTTATGTTGAAATGTTGCTTCTGGTAAAGCCGCCCACACCTATAGTATATTAGATGACTTGGCACAATTCCTTGTCACCATGTCAATGCTGGAAGTCCTCCAGTCATGCCCTTCACAACGTAAATCTCTACTAATTTCCATGGGTGTTGTGGATCCTTTAGATGATCATTTGATTTTATTTGATGTTGAAAAGTTAGATCATCCACCCCTACATGTATTCGTCGCCTTCCAAATACCTGCCAAGATCTAGAATGCCAATGTCTCCCGATGTATCATTGACAAGGGGACATCCACTTGCGTGTTTTCCACTTCTGTTTGGAAAAATATCAGATCACCTGAGTTAGCCCCTTCCACTATCACCCTCCATGCATGGGATGACCACTCTTCCTAGCCCCTTGGCATGTTCCACAATTGTCCTATTACTCTTGCGGGTAAAACTATTTGTGTTGACATTGAAGCCATTGATGCCCCCTTAGACTACAACATTATATTGGATCGTAGCTATACTTATGCGATGTATATTTCCCCATCTGGGGTTCATTTTAAGATGTGATTTCCTCATAATAGAAAGATCGTCACTATCGATCAGCTGAAATATTACAAACTGAAGTCTTAGATCTCTCCAGAGTCCATTATTTCTTTGGTGGCCAATAAAAAAATAGTTGAACCTCCGACCAGTGTCTCACCCAGAGTCTATAAATATTCCTCTTTGCTTGGTTCCTTCCCTGGTCTCCCCCCTCTTATCTTTGACCTTAGCTCGTCGAATGCTTGCATGATACAATCATCTCAATCCGACCTCAAACTGTCTAGCTCGACTAATCATCAGCCTTGCCCTTTGCAACATGCTCCTATTACTTCGACTTATCCTTCAAGACCTCATCGTCAAGACCCTTCATCAATAGCTGGTGTCCTTGACCCTATTTTTCCTCATGAAATGGTTCCCCCTAACCTTAACCATCTGGGAGCTATTCCGCCTAGCCATTACCCCTCCAACCAGATACCGTTTCTTTCTCACCCTTATAGAGTATTTTCGGTACTTGTTAAGGCTACCTTGAACCTTCCCAACATGACCCTGGGAATCCCAGTCTATTACATTGATCCCCCAGCCAATTCCTTTCCTAGTCAGCTCAAACCTTACACTGTTTTGACCCCGGTCCAACAGGTCACTATGACCCCTCCGTTTGCTTTTGTGCCTCAACCACCTCAACATGAATATTATCCTGTTGCGAAAGCCTCGAGTGAGGGGGGGAAAGCCCGCAAATAGTCACCTAATGACAAGGCTTCCCAGACAATTCCTGCTCCTCCTAAGCCTCCAAATCGTACACCTCAATGTGCTTTGTGTGATTTTGTCAGTCATGTTAACCAAAATTTTCCCAAATTGTCTTGTATCAAACCCATGGTCAACGAAGAGTTTCCTGAGTCTGATATCCCAAAAGTCCATGTTAATTTACCGGCTTGAACCAAGAAAATCAAGACTTTGCACACAAATCACCCTTGTGATTTGTGTGATTTCCATGGCCACTATACTCACCTTTTTACCCACCTTGAATATTTTAGCACCTCCTTGGACATATTTCACCAATATGAGGCCGAGGGCAATGAGCCCGCCTCTCCCTTACTTGCGCGTTAAGCTTTGGAAAAACTAGAGGACAAAACCACTCCCATTGACATACCCCCTCTCGATGTTAAGATGATGGAGCCTTAGGCCACTATCCTCTACTTGTCATCATCTATGAGATCCATGGTGGGAAACCCCTCTAGGGTGTCCCCTTCTGTTTCACCTAACCTCCCTTCAACGATTACCTTGGGCTCAACATCAGTAGATTCTTCATCTACTTATTATTTTGTCACCCTTTGTGATGATGCGCATGTGAACCTCATTTCTCATGATGATGAGTCAGGTAGCTTCACTGCACCATGTGGTCTTTCTTCCACCAGTCACCCCATCTTCTATTGCGATGATGACATTATGGAAGTAATCACCACCCCTAATTTTATCTATCCCCCCTTACATCGAACCCATGCATTCAAACCACATACATCTTGCGGCCATTACATTGACACAAAATTTTTGGGTAAGGGGGCACCCATATTTGAGAGTCTAGGAGAAGCAATTATCCACAACCCTCCTAGTGCATCTAGTAGTGTTGACTCTAGTACCATTATTCTTCCCCATTTAGAAGAACCTTTAGAGTTCCATATCACTTTAGATCACTCTCGGGATGATCCACTTCATCATTCCTTTATCTTACATCAACAACCCAGTCCCTTAGACATTGTTGTTGACCAAAATCTATATTTTCTCAGTGACCACTAGTTCATTATCTCTGAAGGAAGCCTTTGGGATAGTGACACCATGTATGCAAACCCATAAATTTAGTCCATTTTTTTCATATATGCAGTGCCAAACAAGATTGGTAATCCTCCATGTCCTTTCTCTAACTGCATCTATCCATTCTTCCCACATAAGATAACCATATCATAAAAAAATGGTGAACCACATCATAAAAATGTGTTTAGATTCAAATTTTCTAAATACATTTGGCATGACCATAAAATGCTTGGGGGCACCTATGCCCCTATATCTTCTCATCATCCTCTTGAGGATTTAGTGCCAATAATACTAAGGCTTCAATCCATTATTTCAGCACTTGAAACACCATGGAACTCCACAAAATCCTCTGGCTAGGGGCATCATTCCCACCTTTGCATACCAGATCAGTCCCCTCCATCACATATGCTTAGGGGTAGTATCCCATGCTTGGGGGTATGATAGCACCCTTGGCCACCTTCTCAATTGATTAACCAAATTCTTGGCATAGATACACCCGATCTATGTATTGTAGATTATCCTCCCCTTCCGTTATCACTTATAAGTTTGTGAAACATGACTTGACAAGGTCATTCAAGTTCATAGAACTCATTTGTCACAAGTTGATATAGGAAAATTTAATTTTTTTCATTTTTAACTTATCCTAAGGTTCAAACCCACCTCCATATATGTCACATCATGTCATATCAGTCATCATTAGGTGTCAAATTCCATCTCCCAAGCTTTCAAATCTGAAAAGGACACTTTAACTAGTGTTTCCTCTTTTCGTAACATTTTACACTATAAAATAATAGTTTTTGCTACGAAACTGCCTAATGGTTTCATAGCGAAACTACCAAGAAATGAACTAACCATGCTACCAAAAAGAGTTTTCTGTCTGCCTTATCAAATCCATTGAAAAGTGTCAGTTCATGATTAGAGGAGATAGGGTGGATGTCACTCGAGTCAGTTAGGGTTATTTCAAAGGTACAAGGTCATGCTTGAGGTCATTATTATCATTTTTAGCATGCACGAGTCATGATTAGGGCATGAGTTGTCATTGAAACCATAAAAATTTACCCAATTGAGTATTTTTGTCATTCTCTACTTTATATTTGTATGTTATTGATTTTCTGGAGAGCCGCTTCACCGAGCCAAGTTGGTTGCTGGAATTTTCATAAATTGCAGGTGTCACTAATCAAGCGAGGCTGAGAAGATATAAATTCACCATGGCTGGAAGAAGGACGACTAAAAAAGGTGGTCACTGCCTAAGATATGAGCCATCGGACATGAATTTTTTAAATGAAGACCCAATTTCCTTGGAAGTATTCATAAGAATAGGTTTCCTACAATTCTGTCAAGTATTGAAAGGATGTCGCTTGCAGGTTTCTAAGAAGTTTTCTATCAGTTTCAATGGGATAACTTCTAAGGTGGGAATGTTAAATCTCACAGTAAAATCAGAGACCATTCCAGCAACAACAATAATCCCTAGGGGAGGAGAACAGTGGTTAAAAGGCATCAAATTCACCATGCCGGACTGCAAAGAATTTATCAAGCCAGAGCATAGTGAAATTGATCTCACAAATGCTATCCCGAGGAGCTACATGAAAGAAAACTTTTCAAAGTTGTTGCTAATTATTAAGAACTACTTCACCTATCAAGTGAGGTATCACATGGTCTATTCCTAACACCTTAGGCTTCTACTACATTTTTTGGATAAGAGGTCTCTTGATTTTCCGTTTTACTTATATAGAATTCTAGCTAAAATGTCAGATAAGGTACAAGTTAAAAAAGAAGGAAATGAAACTTCTCTCTTTCATCATGGTTTGATCAAGTTTTTGGTGTTAGAGGATTTGAAGAGATTAGGTAGAGGTTGTTCATATTTTCTGTTCATAAGTGGTTTTGAAGTAGATGTTGTCACTCCTAGAAGGGTTCCCGAACCTAGAGATGTTTCATCACCTACAGTGGCAGAGCAATTAGAAACAATAAGCATAGAGACAGAGCCTGTGCAGAAGGTTTATACACCCAAAGCTACACCTAGAAAACAAAATCAAACAGTTAGAAAACATGGTAGCAACAGAGTTACAAGGATCCAAACCATGTCTAAGGGTAACTTAGAAGACATTTTTCATGCCATTGATATTGAAGAAACTCCCATTGTCCAAGCTGAAGAAATAAATGAGGGAGGAAAGAAACTCAAGAAAGGTAAAACAACTAATAAGTTAGAGTTTGTAGGTGAAGATGCAGGATTCATGTTTCAAGCTAGAAAACCAATGACAAGACATGCAAGAAAATTCTTAGAAAAAAGAAAAGAGGCTCAAAATATCACTGAAACTATTTAGCCACCACCAAGCATCAATGACCTCTCCTCACCTGCAAAAGAAGAATTGGTCATCAAATAAAGGAAGGGTAAAGAGAAAATCACTGAAAAAAAGAGATTTAAATCCTTAAGGAGAATTTGAAGCTAGAAAATGATGAAATATCAATCTTGAAGTAAGAGGCAAGGAAGAACAAGGTTGAGAAGGTGAAATTTGAAAAAATGAAAGAAATTTGGGAAGAACAGGTCATAAGTGTGTCAAAGACCTTGGACAATACAGAGAAATTGATCAAATGGACTCAGCCATTTAGAGGAGAGGTAAAACACATTATAAAAATGAACCTTCATTTGCAATCTAAGAATAGGACACTAAATGACCAAGTCAAAGACCTTCAAGAGCAATTAGAACTGATTCATGAAGAGCTGGAAAAGAAAGATTTGAAGATGATTGTGGTTGAGGAGCCCATTGCTCAACTAATCATAAATGAAGAGGAAAAACCACAAGAGAAATAAGTTGAGGTTGAATATGCTTCAGAGGGTTTGTTACATGCAGAAAATCAATTTTTTGTAGTAGGAGGTCATTTTGTGAAGATAGTTTTGAAATGTGAAAATTTTGCACTTTTACACAGTTTCATAGCATTTCCTAGGCTTAAAGCTAGGAAAACGCTACGAAAAAACCTGTAGCATCCTTTTTTCCATTAAAGTCACTTTTTTTCATTTTTCAAGGGGGGAGATTAATGGTGGTGATGTGTCATGCCTTAATTGACATCATGGAACAATAAAGGAGTGAAGGTATTGGGTGCAGAAGCCATTTTTTCAACGTTACCAAAACGCGCTACGAAACTATCATGTTTTCGTAGCGAGCATTTGTTAAAGGTTTTGGAGCATCTTAATGGTGGTTTTAGATAGATGGAATCATCCAACATGTTAAGGGATATTATCATCAAACATTTATGACTCGAAGGAGGTGCTATGAAGACATGTCATCAGCCAAAGCATCTTTGAAGATAAGGGTCAAGCATTCCTAAAAACTAGGGTTATCCTCCACAAGTCTAGGAGGGTTTTTAATATGTAAAGTGGTAATGAACTCTATCATGAGTCTTTCAAGCATGTGATGATTATTTTGTAACTATCATGTAAATTTTTCACAAGCTAAGGTAGAGTGATGTAATAAATAGGATTTAGAGTCCTATTAGGAAATGTTTTCTTTAAGGTGTAGCTGTTAGATTCAGTTAGAAGTCATGTATTTCAGTTATGTGATGTGTCAGAGGAGAATTTGATGGTCTAGCCACCAAGTAGATCATATTTATTTTAAATAAGTTCTATTTAAAGACAAGGCATCAAAGTAGTCAGGGGTTGGAGATTTTTTGCACCAAGCTGCTGCTTTATGTACTTAACCTATATCAGTAATAAATAGTGACTTTATTCTTGACAGACCTGAGATTCTCATGAGGTTTTTAATGTTTTATTGATATATATCTTTATGTTTAACACTTGCAGTAGATTTCATCTCTATTACTCAGAATTCATAATCTTATTCTATGACCTCCTTTAGTGGTGAAATGATTGTGTTTTCCTATGTTTTATGTGTGAGTTTCTTGTGTTAAATACCTCCATATTCCTTAGCTTCCATGTAATTAAACCTGGCCACTAAAAATACTGATTGTTGACTTCATAAGCCCAATGGTAGAAAACCTACATTATTTTCAACCTGCAAACATAGAAAAAACAAGTTACATTTCCCATAGAGTTAGCCATCTAGTCTTATCATTATTCAATATCATAAAATCCCCTTGAGAGAGCCCTCTCAAACTAAAGAGGCTAAGCTTTAGTTAGATGTTTTTTGAAACAGTTATACTGAGTTGTCTGATAAGTAGCCAATAAAGTACAATTTTGTGATAACACATTCCTTGGATAATTGGATTACTGGTTTCTCTGATGAGCCATATATCGTAGATGTTTGATATCCTGTCTTCAAATATTCTACTTTGTGTGAAACCATACTTACGACTTGGTCCCTCTGTTTGACTTGGTGAGTGGGGATGATTCTAAACCTTCTCTAGAAGTTCATTCTCGTATTCTTTTCTTACCTTGATTCTTCACCAAGACCATCCTTCAAAGAAGAATTAAGGCCACCTTTAGACAAGTAAGGTCACCTACCTAAAAGTCACAGATCTTGATTCCAATGATTAGTTTGTCTGCTATGATTTTTGCAATATTTATGGCCTTTTCCTCCTCTCCACATTCACCACAACTACACTTGCAAATGAATCAAATTGGAGGGAAATTTCCTTATTAAAATAAAAGCCCAACTTTTTCTTTCACCAATTACAACCGAATCGTAGCTCAGTTTAATGAACTATCATCATCATTGGAAAGCTCTCACCGATCAATCAAATGGGTATCCTTTCATTTTTGGTGATTTGATACTTCACCCAGAAGCCTTTTTTTCAAGAAGGGTCACTTCGCCGCTTCTCAAAATCAAATTCCTTCACTTGAGACACTTGTACTTGGGGCACCACTTTTCCTTCATACTTGTTGATTCTTGTGTTTATTTTCATCATGAGTAACCATGTTTTAATCATGTTTTTATGGTCCCCATCAGCTTATTTTGTGTGGAAGCATCATCGAGTAACCCTTGTTTAGAGCATTCGAGTTGAATCATAATCGCATACATGGAGTCTGTCCCAAGTCCCTTTTGTCTCACGCGACAGTATTCCATCCTAATTTATTTGTACCTCTCTTGTGTCGCACATTTTTTCCTTTAGTCATACTGTCCCCTATCCCCTTCAGAGTCGATTCAGTTGCTGCTAGGTCATTCATGCCCTTTATGCTCTAATAAGGGAAGTCGTCAGCCCGCTACTCGATCCCCCCATTCCACCATCATCCCTGGTGTCAGTCTATCAGTCACTCTACTATTATCCCTCATTCCTTAGTTTAGGAATCCTTACTGCTTCACCTATGGCATACCTCCTTCTACCGACATCAGCTTATTCATTCCAAAGGACAGGTCTAGAGGGTGGTGTACCTTGGTTCCAGCTTCCACTCTTGTACTATGCCTTGGATCAGGAAAAGGGACCCTTTATTTCCCTTTGACTTGATTGTTTCTCAATTCTAGCTCCTTATGCCATGATCGAGATCTGTATATTTGATGGTTCAGTGATGCAGTAGATTGTACCAGCGGTACCCAGGTGTGTGTGAGATGTTTCAAACCTCATGAGGGGGTGGCCCTTCAGGTATCCCCCCATATACCCAGATGACCTCTTTATCTACAGCCTTGGATGCAACTCTACAGATTTGATGGTTCCGGACTTAGCCGCTTGCAACACTTTTTTAGTTTTCATGTATCATTTATATTTTTAGAGACCTTTCTTGTTTTACAAGGCCTCTATGGTTGTTATTATATCTCCCGTCCTCAAATATTATTGTATAAGTCTTGGTTGTTGTCCTAGGCACAGTATCTATGTGGGATCCATTATGTTTTTTATATGGCCCATATTTATGCCATCATTTACCATATATCTCAGTCCCATGTTTGTTGGGCGCACCATTATTCATTTTACTTTGTCATCTAGGCAAGCATAGGTATGCCTCCCCTACCTCATTCAACACAGGTACTCACTCATAAGAGAGAATTTTCACACATGTAAGTCTCACCTCCTCAGGGTATTGTCCTCTCTCACTTCAGTCCATCTTATATTTCTCTCTCTCTGAATCCCCTTCGGTGTCAATTGATTGTGTTCTTACAATGTACTTTGGTCATACGATTAGCTCCTAACGCTCGCACGTTGGGGGGAAATCTGTTACAACAATTTTTGGTCATCTAACCTGTTACTATTAGATGGAATAAAGTACACCATGTAAGACTAATTTTACCATAGTAATTTTTTTTCACTATGAGAAATAATTTAATAACCCATAGTTTATTAAATTAATTCTGGTCTAAACAGGAAACCTCGTGAGGAATAATTGAATAAATCCTTGTTTGTTTGATTTTCCTCTAGGGATAATTAACTAAACCACTATTTAATTAATATTACTGGTCATATTTAACCCAAAACATGAGAATTAATTAGATAAATCATTATTTAGCTTATTGTTCTCCAGGAATAATTATTTAAATCATTATTTAATAATATTCTTTGTTAAATTTGACTAAATCATTTATAAATAATTGAATAAATAATTATTTATTTAATTATTCCTTAACCTAATCCTTGAAACAATAAATAAATAATTTATTTATTAATTATTTCTAAATAAAGGAATTTAACCAATTCTAAATTAATTTTCCCTCCACCAAAAATAATAAAATATTCTAAGTTGGATCTAGATTTGGTCAATAATATTTTAATTATGCACCAATATCTAGACTAACTCAATATTTTGTTATAAATAGAAGGGTTTTCCATTCATTCACTACCTTTTGTCACGTTTTGATCTATACTTTTGGTCTCACTTTGATCCTCCATCATTGTCATATTTTTTCTACTTTTGCTTGTGAGCTCCCTTTGAGTTCTATTTTGCCTGGGTTTTCTGCACCATCAAGAGAGAGAGATCTTGGATCTGAAGCGCTGAGGACATACAAGAACCCATCCCATTGAGGGGGACTGGTAACATATTTTTGTGTTCCCTTCCCAAGTGTCGCGATACTAAAAATTCTTTATAAATTCTTGTATTCTCTATTGGATGTATGGAGCAACTCTTGTTTCATTGTTTACTGTCTTTAACTGCATAGATCTGGGTTTTTGTAGCATTTATTCTAATCAACTACCACAGATATAAGGAAATTGACAGACACATTTGATGTTAGGGTTGTTTGTTATGAACAACTAAAGTGAGCTTTCTTCGTATGCTTGCAATTAGAATTCACACTAACACAAGGCCTGGCGAAGCTTATGGAAGATTCAAATATCCATGCTTTGGAAATTAATTTTATTGTTGAATTATCCAAGGAGAAAGAGGCTAAAAAATTACCTGAGGTATCTAAAAAAAATTCTTTATTGCCTTGGTATGTTGATATAGTTCATGTTTTGCAACACTTGAATCCTCCTCCCAGCTTGCCAAGTATTAAGGCTAGATCCTTGAAGTTGAGAGCTCATAAGTAATACATCCTTAATGGTGTCTTGTATTGGAAAGACTTGAATCCTCCTCCCAGCTTTCCAAGTATTAAGGCTATATCCTTGAAGTTGAGAGCTCATAAGTAATACATCCTTAATGGTGTCTTGTATTGGAAAGATCTGGGTGGAGTGTTTCTGAATTGTTTGGTTGAAGGAGAAGTTGAAAAATTTATGAATGATTTTCATAAAGGTGACTATGGAGGTCATCTTTATTGAAAGACTACAACTAAAAGTATCTTGAGGGTTGGCTTCTATTGGCCAAGTTTATTTTTTTATGTTTATAAAACAATCATGAGATGTCATGAATGTCAAATATTTCAGGGAAAGAGGAAGCTCTTACCTTTGCCCTTAAAATGAATTGAAGTGCAAGCGCCATTCCAACAATAGGGACTTGAATTCATTCATGAGATCCATCCTCCATCATCACCTCAGAATAAATAGATACTCACTGCCACATATTATTTTACTAAATGGATTGAAATCATCCCAACGAGACAAGCTACGGACACTTTCATTATTCAATTTTTAAAGAACAATATTTTTTCTTGTTTTGGATGTCCATAAAAAATCATTACTGAAAATGTAGTTGCCTTTAAGTCCAAGAAAATGATTGATTTTTTTTATAAGTATCTGTTGATCAGCGATTTTCATTGATGTCAACCCAAGCAGCACAGGGGCTAACCCAATATTTCATGGGAATTTTCACCTACCAAATTAATAATTTCTGGGTCAATAACTCTTTTTATGGTTTCTACTTGTCGAGATGTTTCCATTGATATATGTCATGCCATGTAATTTTTCATGGTTTGAGAGATATTCATGTTTGAAATTTGTAACCCCAGTTAGTGGGCTAAAACCCCATGGGGTTGGGGCATGGGTCATTGAAAAGTCATAATTAATATTTTTTATGCTCCTAAAATCCCTCCCACGTTCACTTGTTGAAGCCCCTCTCAACTTAAGCATTCATATAAATTGTGATCTTCATTTCCTCCTTATGCAAGGGATTCGACCATTTGAAACAGGTCATCGTGGAATTTTCGCTCTAACTTTTTTTCTATGAAGGTTCAGAAGCTAAAAATTTTATGAGGAAAATATGAAATCCTAAGGAAGTTTCAGTAAACATTTCAGATCAAGGTTTGCAATATTTGTGGAGATATGATCTGTAGAAGTCATGATTTGTTCAGGCTCTTAAAATTCATCTCAAAGAAGAGACCTTGGTAAAATTGTCATAACTCTCTCTCTAAGTATTGGATTAGAATTACGTAAAAAGTGGTAGATAGTGCACAGTCTGTACTTTTTTCTCTATCAATTTCAGAGCCAAATGTAGAAACAATGACACGTGGCATTCCATACAAGTGCACTCTGCTGAAACAGTCCATAATTAGGGTATTGTGAGAGATTGGGCATAAATATTTCTTGAAGAATCCAAATTGGGTCAGACCTATGGCATTGGAAAGAAGACTAAGAGGACTACTACAATACTGAAAATTAGATATTCAGGATCTGAAATAACAGAGATACACCAGATTCAATATCAAGATCCTAGAAGGCAATAAAAATCTAGATCATGTGTTGTCAAGGGTTGCAAAGGACCAGAATTTATACGGCAGAAAAGAAAAGAAAGGTGCAACAAAGGGTAGCATGACAAGTGCAACAACCAAGGTGCATAACAGCAGCAAGAAGTTCATCATATGAAGTCTTCAGGTGGGCAGCACTGCATACAATCATTATAAAGGTATCATTGTACTTAGTCATTGTAAATACATTATTGTACAAATCGTACTAGTATCTATCTACCAAGGGTTGAAGAGGCAGTGTTGGGAGGTCTAGGATCATCGTTAGGTGGTTGTGTCAAAGTTGGGGTTATGGTATAGTATATCTTATTCTTCTACATCATTCTATATCATTGTAAAGTGGACCATTTTCCCTGGTACAGGAGTCCATTCTTCTTTTATTCTTCTATAGGGTGGTAGGGTGGTGCTAGGGTGAGTTGTAGCTCATTGGGCGTTGGGACATCCGTTCAGTTGACTATTGAAGAATCTCGGGTGTTGTAGCGTCCATCCAGTGGGAGATGGATAATAATTCTTTTCTAGATTCTAGGAAGTTGGAGATTTATTTTCAATTGGAGTTGAATATTAAAGAATTATTAGGAAAGAATTAGGTGGTTTTTGTCTCAGAGTGGGTTTCCACCTTAAAAAATGTGTGCATTTGTGTTCCTCCTTTTTTCTGTTATCATTGTACAAACACTGATAATAATTGAAGATTACATAATGCTCTAATTGAAAGGAATATTGATTCACCCCCCCCCCCCCCGCATTTCCAACAATTGGAATCGTAGCTTGGTTCCTTCAATAGCAGCTTAACAAATTGAAGGAGGTCATGGAGCATACCAAGAATGGTGTACCTCTATTCAATGAAAATAATTATGCACTCTGGAACGGAAGAATGGAGATCTATCTCTTTACGCAAGGTTACGAAGTATGGGACACTGTTCAAAATGGATTTACATCAACCACGGATGAAGAAGGTAAGAAGAATTTGGTAAATGATGCAAAAGAAAAGAATATTATTATCAGTGGACTTATTGAATCTGCTTATCATAAGGTGTTGGGTTGTAAAACCGCCAAAAATGTATGGGACAAGATTGAGAATATATATGCAGGTGAATCAAATGTCAGATAAGAAAAGCTTCAAATCTATAGAGCAAAATTTGAGCAACTCAGAATGAAAGAAGATTGCAACATTGTTTCATACTTCCAATACGTTGATGAAATAACCAATACTCTAGAAGGATTGGGAGAGCCTATTAACGAGAAGAATATTATACGAATATTCTTAGAACATTACCAGAGAGATTGAAACCAAATGTATCGGTCTTAGAATATAGTGCAAATCTAGACAAACTCAGCAAGGAAGAATTACATGGAGTTCTCATAGCATATGAAATGAAACTTGATGAAGAAAAGGGTACTTCAAATCTAGAAACTGCGTTCGTTGCATCTAAGAAAACCAATAAGGACAAGCAACCTTCAATTGAAATGACATGCACCTGCAAGTGTGAAGAAAAGGGAGATGATGGAGAGGGTATTTCAGATGAATAATTTGCTTACTTTACGAGAAAACTAAAACCTGGTAAGGGAAAATTTGAAGGTAAACTTCCATTGATATGTTTCGGTTGTGCTGAGGTTGGGAATTTTGTAGAAAAATGTCCAAACAAAAGTGATGGAAACTCAAAAGGAAGGAAAGGATTTAAGCAATTCAACAAGCAAAGCAAAAAGAAAGGATCCAAAAGGAACTTTCTCTCTAAAGAAGATAGCTCATCATCTGATGAAGAAAGTGACAGCAAAGAAGAAGCCAATGAAAAAGTATTGTTTATGGCCAAGCATAATAAACAAGAAGTATCAAACAATGAAGAAGAAGGGTTGACCATAGAAGAATTTTATGAGGAGGCAATCAAGCTTATAAAAGAGCTCAATACTGAGAATATTCGTTCCAATACTCTTGAAGAACAAGTTCAAGGTCTCAAAATTGAGGTTGAAGAACAAAAACTTATTGAAGAGTCACTTCAAAAGAAGCTGGAAGAAAGCAACCAAGAAAGGGAGGCATTAGAAGCCGAAGTAGTCTCGCTGCGTAAGGAAGTGAAGAAGGGAAAAATTGTCTAAAAGTATGGCAACATCTCAAGGGCATTGGAAGAACTCATAAACAATCAACGATCTTATAATGACAGAACTGGCCTCGGTTACAAAGAAGAAGAAGCAAGACCTTCTACAACAAAATACAATGAACCTATGAGATCTAACATACATGAAGACTTCATTGGACAAGATTCGCAAGCACATCCTTGGAAGATGATTCCTCGATGAAGATTTTCATCCAGGTACCCACATATGTTTCATGGCTATTGTTATTCATGTGGAAAATTTGGTCATAAAGTTGTAGAATGTCACATGTACCCTAGGAACCAATACAATTCCAAGAGATTCTTCAAATATGAACCTCCCAGGGCTCAACAAAACATCAATATATTTGAACATTTAAGAAATAATATGGAATGTTACAAACGTTAGAACTTTGGACACATTGCTAGAGACTGCAGACTTGAAAATCCTCAAGAAAAATCTTCGAAGCCACATAATGAACGACCATGGAAGAAGAAGAAGACTGATAATTGTGCTCTCACTCTCAAGGCTCAAAAAAATAAAGATGTGTGGTATGTTGACAGTGGTTGTTCAATGCATATGACTAGAGATAGAAAGAAATTTGTATCTATGAAAGAGAAGAAGGATGGAACCATATCCTTTGGAAATGATGAATCTTCAAATGTTATAGGATCAGGTATCGTCACTCTCGGAAGCAAATATGTTATAGCCAAGAATGTTCTATCGGTCAAAAACATGAATCACAATCTGCTCAGTGTTGGAAAAATGTGTGATCAAGGACACACAATGCTATTCAACTCCACAAAATGTGAAATCAGGAAAGGCAGGTATGGTAAAATTGTGGCTACAGCAAGTCGAGCTCCAAACGACATATATGTTATGGATGAAGCAACTAAACCATGTCTACTAGCTAAAGAAGATGAAAGCTGGTTATGGCACAAACGAATGGGTCACATAAACTTTAACAATCTTGTCAGGATAAGAAAAAAGGAAGCAGTACGAGAAATGCTGAAAATCTCAAAACCTTCCAACACACTATGTGAGGCATGTCGGCATGGCAAGCAGACAAAAGTCCAATTTAAAACAAAAGAACACTTTTCATCACATCCATTGGAATTGATACATACTGATCTATGTGGTCCTGTGAGAACAAAAGGCTTAGATGGAGAATTATATTTCATGTTAATGATAGATGACTATACCAGGATGACAACCATCAGTTTCCTAAAGAAAAAATTTGAAGCATTTGAGTGCTTTAAGATCTACAAGGAGTTGGTTGAAAATGAAACTGATTTGAAAATAAAGTGTTTAAGATTAGATAATGGTGGAGAATTCACTTCCAAATTATTTCAACAATACTGTGACGAAAATGGAATAAAAAGGAAATTTTCAACAGCATGAACACCTCAGCAAAATGGAGTTGTTGAAAGAAAGAATAGAACTGTACAGGAAATGGGTAGAACAATGTTGAAGGACTCAAAATTGGATGACAAATTCTGGGTTCAAGAAATTTATACGACATTCTTCATTATCAACCGAAGTCTTCTCAGAAATAATTGCAATAAGACTCCATATGAATTATGGAAAGGAAAACCAGCTAATGTAAAATATTTCAGAATCTTCGAAAGAAAATGTTATATCAAAAGAGAAGATCAAAATTTGGGTAAGCTTGAATCACGTGTTGATGAAGGTATCTTTTTTGGTTACTCACGCAAAAGAAAGGCCTATAAATGCTATAATCTAAGAGGAAAATAGATATTGGAGAGCATAAATGTTACATTTGATGAAGATGGTTTTCTAGCGAGTAATGATGAGGATCTAGAATCTTTGAAACTTGAGACAGAGGCTGAAAAAGACATAGATAAAATTGTAGAACAAGAAGCAACTATCAACGAGGAAGAAGTAAACAATGATCATCAGGATATACCAGAACAACAACAAGAAGCTCCTCCAATGAGAAAAAAAGAGTGGATTCAAAAGAACCATCCATAAAATCAAATCATTGGTGACATAAATGAAGGTCAACAGCTTCGTTCATCACAACAAGCTCACGTTGCTTTTCTAGCAACCTTTGAGCCTAGTAGTTTTGAGGAAGCCAGCCAGAATGAACACTGGGTAGCAGTTATGAATGAAGAATTGGATCAAATTGAGAAGAATAACACCTGGGAATTAGTTTCATGACCAAAAGATAAAAATTTCAATCGGACTAAATGGGTGTTCAGGAACAAACTGAATGAAGATGGGCAGGTTACCAGAAACAAAGCAAGATTGGTTTGCAAAGGCTATGCACAAGTGGAAGGAATTGATTTTGATGAAACATTTGCACTAGTTGCCAGAATCGAAGCCATCTGAATGTTTCTCGCCTATGCATGTTCAAGAAAAATCAAAGTCTACCAAATGGATGTTAAGTCATCATTTTTGAATGGATAATTAGAAGAAGAAGTTTACATCGAACAACCTAAAGGTTTTCTACTATCACAAAAAGAAGACTATGTCTTCAGGTTAAAGAAGGCTCTATATGGTCTCAAGCAGGTTCCTAGAGCATGGTATGCTTGTCTTGATGGATATATACGTCAACAAGGGTTCAAGAAAGGTACTGTTGATAGCAATCTTTATGTACAAATAGATAAAGATAATTTAACAATCGTTGAGGTATATGTGGATGATATAATATTTGGTAGCAATGATGATCGACTAAGTAAGAAATTTTCTACAAAGATGCAAAGTGGGTTTGAGATGTCTTTACTTGGTGAGCTGACATACTTCTTAGGGCTTCAAATATCTTAGCAAGAGAAAGGAATATTAATATGTCAAACCAAGTACATCAAGGAAATGCTCAAGAAATTCAAAATGGAAGATTGCAAACTTGTCCTTACTCTGATGGTAACAGGTTGCAAATTGAGCATAGACGACTCATCTAAGGATGTGGATCAGAGGTTGTAAAGATCTATGATTGGTAGTCTTCTATATGTAACAGCATCTCAGCCAGATGTTATGCAAGCAGTTGGACAAGTAGCAAGATTCCAAGTAGCACCAAAAGAATCACATATTATTGTCGTCAAAAGAATTCTTCGATATCTAAAGGGCATAGAAGAATATGGCTTGTGGTATCCCAAGGGTAAAAATCTCATTATTCAAGCCTTTACAGATGCATATTGGGAAGGAAGCGTTGATGATCATAAGAGTACTAGTGGAGCATCATTCTATCTAGGTGGTTGTCTAATATCATGGTTGAGAAAAAAGCAAACTTCAATCTCGTTATCTACAGCGGAAGCAGAATACATAGCAGCAGCATCATGTTGTACTCAAGTCCTTTGGATGAAACAAACTTCGCAAGATATTCAAGTACAATTCAGTGAACCTATTCCCATATTCTATGACAACACTAGTGCCATTAGCATCTCCAAGAATCCTGTCATGCATTCAAAAACAAAACACATTACGATCAAATATCGTTTTGTTAGAGAACAAATCGCTGAAAAGAATATCAAACTTGAGTATGTTTGTACAAAATAACAAATTTCTGATATCTTCACTAAACCTTTACCTTGTGAAGAATTTTAATATCTTCATCAAAATCTTGGGATACTCCCAAGTTATCATTAGATTACAGGTCTGCAAGATGGTTGTGTGTCAAGGGGAGTGGAAGTGTGTACAGGTCTGCAGGACGGTTGTGTGTCAGCGGGAGTGGAAGTGTGTATAGGTCCACAAGATTGTTGTGCTTCAGGGGGAGTTACCCTTTGCCATTGATGTCAAAGGGGGAGAGAATGTTGTAGTAAGAGGTGTCATGATCATAGGGGGAGTACTTGTGTTGCCATCAATGCCAAAGGGGGAGATTGTTGACCAGCGGCTGTCATTGATGTCAACCCAAGCAGCACCAGGGGCTAACCCAATATTTCATGGGAATTTTCACCTACCAAATTAATATATTCTGGGTCAATAATTCTTTTTATGGTTTCTACTTGTCGAGATGTTTCAATTGATATATGGCACGCCATGTAATTTTTCACGGTTTGAGAGATATTCATGTTTGAAATTTGTAACCCCAGTTAGTGGGCTAAAACCCCATGGGGTTTGGGCATGAGTCATTTAAAAGTCATAATTAATATTTTTTATGCTCCTAAAATCCCTCCCACGTTCACTTGTTGAAGCCCCTCTCAACTTGAGCATTCATATAAATTGTGATCTTCATTTCCTCCTTATGCAAGGGATTCGGCCATCTGAAACAGGTCATCATGGAATATTCACTCTACAATTTTTTCTACGAAGGTTCAGAAGCCCAAATTTTTATGAGGTGAAGCTAACATACTGAGGAAGCTGCAGTAAAAATTTCAGATCAAGGTACGAAATATGTTTGGAGATATGATCTGTGGAAGTCAGGGTTTTTGCAGGCTCCTGAAATTCATCTCAAAGAAGTGACCTTGGTAAAATTGTCATAACTCTCCCTATGAGTATCAGATTTAAATTTTGTAAAATTTGGCAGATAGTGTACAGTCTGTACTATTTTCCCTATCAATTTTAGATCCAAATGAAGAAAAAATGACACGTGGCATGCCATACAAGTGCACTCTGCTGAAATAGTCCATAATTAGGGCATTGTGAGAGATTGGGCATAACTATTTCTTAAAGAATCAAAATTGGGTCAGACCTATGGCATTGGAAATAAGACTTAGAGGACTACTATAGGACCAAAAATCAGATATTGAGGATCTGAAATATCTGAGATACACTAGATTCAATATCAAGCTCCTACAAGGCAAGAAAAAGCTAGATCATGTGTAGTCAAGGGTTTCAAAGGACCAGAATTTCTACGGCAGCAAAGCAAAGCAAGGTGCAGCATAGGGTAGCATGACAAGAGCAGTGACCAAGGTGCATAATAGCAGTAACAATTTCATCATGTGAAGTCTTCAAGTGGGCAGCACTGCATACAATCATTGTAAAGGTATCATTATACTTAGTCATTGTAAATACATTATTGTACAAATTGTACTAGTATATATCTACCAAGGGTTGAAGAGGTAGTGTTGGGAGGTCTAAGATCATCATTAGGTGGTTGTGTCAAAGTTGGGGTTATGGTATAGCATATTTTCTTCTTCTACATCATTCTATATCATTGTAAAGTGGAACATTTTCCCTGGTACAGGAGTCCATTCTTCTTTTATTCTTCTATAGGGTCGTAGGGTGGTGCTAGGGTGAGTTGTAGCTCATTGGGTGTTGGGGCATCCATTCAGTTGACTACTGAAGAATATCGGGCATTGGAGCATCCATCTAGTGGGAGCTAGAGAAGAATGCTTTTCTAGATTCTAGGAAGTTGGAGCTTTATTTTCAATTGGAGTTGAATATTAAAGAATTATTAGAAAATCATTAGGTGGTTTTTGTCCCGGAGTGGGTTTCCACCTTAAAAACTATGTGCATTTGTGTTCCTCTTGTTTTCTGCTATCATTGTACAAACACTGATAATAATTGAAGATTAGCTAATGCTCTAATTGAAAGGAATACTGATTCACCCCCCCCCGCCCCTAGTATTTCCAACAGTATCACATTAGGCTTGGTAATTCTACATAATACTATCCTCAAGGCAATGGACTCATTGAATCATCAAATAAATATTTGGTGAACATAATCAAGAAGATGTTGCAAGAAAAAAATAGGAATTGGCACAAAAAGCTCACTAATTCTCTATGGGCGGATAGAGTTAGCATGAAGAGATCAATCAACATGTCACATTTCTAGCTCGTGTATGGTGTTGACACGATCTTACCTACTTTTCCAGTTGTACCGATGATGAAAGTTATGCAAGAGATCGACAGTGAACCAAATGATATCCAACGAAGAATCGGCCAAATGATCCATATATTGCAGTCAAGAGATGAAGTCTTCATTCATATTTCAATGCTTCATGAGAAAATCAAAATGATTTATGATAAGAAGACCAAAGCTGATGATTTTAAACTTGGAGATGTTGTTCTTTGTTGGGATGCCTGGAATGAAGAAAAATGTAAGCACAAAAATTTTGAGAATATATGGAAAGGACCTTACAAGATCATTACATTCATAGATAATTAAGAATTTCTACTAGAGGATCTTGAAGGGCAAGAAGTTTTGGGCGGACCAATCAATGGTAGGTTCCTCAAACACTATCTTACTTGATCATTGAAGATGAATTCCACTTTCATTGTACATATCATTTTAATTTGATGTCCAATCAATAAGGGAGTTATTGCAGAAGTTTGAATCACGAGGAGAAGGCCACAAGACTTCTACATTCAACTCATGTTTTCATTCAAAAATTTTAAAAAGTTTCAAAAAGTTGTCAAGTCAGAGTCAAGTCAATTTTTTCTAGTCAAAGTCATTGCCAGATTTAGTTCATCATTTCCAGTTTGTCAAAGTTTTTCAATGTCCAATTTTGACTCCATTTCCCAGTGGTAAGGCTACCTAATCTATGATGTTCTTGACACCTCCTGAAGGAGCTACCATCTCTAGTTGGATCTAATTTTAGTGTCAGTATGTCAGTGATAAAAAATAACTCTTTCAATTGTTTTTCAAAAATTCATAGGTCAAAAATTTTACTTTTTCAAACAAGTTGAAAAAAAAAAAAAATCGGTCACCGAAGAGGTTTGGGTCAAATTTTTTTCTCCCTCTTCTCATTCATCACCATCATTACTTTCAAGTTCATCTCTTTCATGATTGTTAGGTTGAATTCTTAACACAACTGTACGAAAAGATATCACTTTAGATGCACATGGAAAGCATCCCTAACAACAAATGTGGATTTATAAACTCTTAGATATGCAATAGACGATCAAAACAAATGCAAAATAAACCCAAATCTATGCAAATAAAGTAGCTAAACAGTAAACTGAAATAATATTTTCTCCAAAATATCCAATGGACAAGACAAGAATTATAAGGAATTTTTTTATTATATTAACACTTGGGAAGGGAACTAAGAATGACGTTACCAGTCCCCCTCAATGGGATGGGTTCTTGGTTGTCCTCAAACACTTTAGCTTCAGATTTTCTCTCTCAATGGTGTAGAAAACCCAAGACATGTAGAACTCAAAGGGAGCTCAATAAGCAAAAAGAAAATAAAAAAAATTAAAGTATGACAATGATAAGAGGATCAAAGTCCAAACATGATAAAAGGATCAAAGGTAAGAAGTAAATGAAAAACCCTCCTATTTATAACAAAATATTGAGTTATCCTTGATAATGGTGCATAGTAAAATATTATTAACCAGGATCTAGATTTAACTGCTTGGAATATTTTATTATATTTTGTTGGAGGGAAAAGGAATTTAAATTGGTTAAATCCTTTATTTAGAAACAATAAACAAATAAAATATTTATTTATCATTTCAAGGATGGGATCAAGGAATAATTTAACAAATAATGATTTATTTTATTATTCCTAAGTGATTTTTCAAACTTAACATGGAATATTAATTAAATAATGATTTAATTAATTATTAATAGATAATAATAAGATAAACAATGATTTATCTAATTATTTCTCATTAATTGGGTTAAATATGACCACAAATATTATTAAACATAGGTTTAATTAACTATTCCTAGAGGAAAATAAAATAAATAAGGATTTATTTAATTATTCTTCATGGGGTTTCCTATTTGGACCAGAAATAACTTAATAAACTATGGTTTATTAAATTATTTCCTATAGTGAAAGAAATTTTACTATGGTAAAATTGGTCTTACATGGTGTATTTTGATTCATCTAATTGTAAATGGTTATATGATCAAAATTTGGTGTAACAAATTGCCCCCAAACATGCGAGCATTAGGAGCTAATTATATGACTGAAGTAGGTTGTAAGAACACAATATCTAGACACCGAATGGAAGTCATAGAGAGAGAGAGATGTGTAAGTGAAGTGAAGTGAGAGAGGACAATAACCCTGAGGAGGTGAGACCGACAAAGGTAGGTCTCCTTTAATGTTTGGGTACCTGTTCTTAATCAGGTGGGCGAGACATACCTATGACTGTCGAGATGTCAAAGTACAAAGAATAATGGTTTTCCCAGTAAAATGAGATTGAGCTATAAAATACATGATATGCTGGCGTAAACATGGGCTATAGAAAAATATAATGGATCCCACATACATACCGCGGTTGGGACAACAACCGGGAATGAATACAATAATATCTGAGTACATGATATATAATAACAACCAAAGAAGCCCTGATAAATAGGAAAGGGCTCTGAAAATATAAATGGATCATCTAAGTGATACATGCATTCTATAGGCGCTGCAAGCGACTCGAGCTGAACCCAACAAATTTATGGAGCTGCATCTAAAGTTATAGAAGAAAATGAATTCATCCAGGCATGTGGGGGGCTACCTGAAGGGTCACCCCTCATGAGGTCTAAAACATCTCACACACACCTCAAAATAACTGGATCAATCTGCTGGATGACCAAACTATCACATATACGAATCTCAATCATACTGAAGCAGAGCAGATGAGAAAAAATTTAGTCAAAGGGCAATAAGGATTTCCTTTTCCTGATTTGAGGCGCCGAACAATCATGGAAGTTGAAACCAAGATACACCACACTCTAGACCTGTCTTCAGGAATGAATGTGTTGATGTCGATATAAGGAGGTCTGCCATAGGTGAGGTAATGAGGATCCTCAACTAAGGCATGAGGGAAAATAGTAGAGTGACTGATGGACTGACACTAGGGATGATGATGGAATGGGGGATAATGTTACACTAAAAATTGTCACCATGACATTTAAGTTGTCTATATGGGTTTATCATTACCTATTTTATGCTCCCTTGGAGGTCCAAAATTATGAAGTTCTTAAACCAAGTCTTGGAATTTGGAAAAAGCTCATTAAAACCCTAAAAAGCCTAACTCTGCACTTTTCCTAGTCATTGCCTATGGTACCATAGTTTCTTTCTCTATAACCTGCGACACATCCTGCATGTTTTTCTTACTAAAACTGCGGACCTCTGTAAAAGGTAAAATAAAATAAAAAGTAAGTTCTAGAAGCCCAGCTGGTCAAATATTCTCCCAGCTGGTCAAATATTCTCCCAGCTGGAAGCTTCTAGAAGAGTAATCTGGTCGAGCTTCACCCCTTCATTCATGAACCTTTATCCCTTCATTAATGGAGATTATCCCTTGGTATTTGGAGCTAAAATCCATTTTTGAGAGGACCTTATCTGCCTTTCTTTGGAACTGAAACCTTCTCCCTTTTGCTATAAATTGAGATCATTTTTCAGTCTCAAGCGTACTTAGAACTTGGTTGTTTTGAGGTGAATTGCTGAAGAAATTATACTCTCTATACTTGGCATCAATGGTATGAGAATGATTACATACTCATATCCATAGTTTTATTCTAGTACAGAAAGGAGAAGACTTTTCAATCCAACGGAAAATGGCTGTTCAGGACCCCGGAAGAATCTGTATGACATCAAGGTGACAAGGTTGTAAGGTTACTTCTTATCATACAAGTTAATACAAATGGATTCTATTTTCTCATTAAGTTGTTCATGTATATATTTGAGAAATTTAATTCTTGTATTCCTTGATCACTGAGATAGATTAATGTTTCTGAATTATTATATCTTAAAGGTGCTTTTAATATTTTTTCTTGTCTTTGGATGCAGGTTTTACGCACTGAATTGACCTCTTTTGGAGTGACTGGATGGAAGATTACAACAAATGTTGGAATTAAGGTAGGAGCATCTCTTCCTACTTAGTTAATTAATAATTTTGAATCATAATAATCTAGAGAAAATGGTTTGCATTTGGCCTGTTTGTTTCTAGATATCCTTAGGATACTAGGGAGATCGCTCTTGTCCACAAGAGGGATTAATCCGCCTAACAAAATGGCGACCCCGCTAGGGAATTCTTGAACTTTGTTTTATTTTTGATATTTGGTTTGATTTTTGAATAAATTCTCTGATTTTGATTAGTCCAAAATTGGGTTGGATAAATAACTCATTAGAATCCCTCACTGTGAATCTGTATTTTTATTTTTTCTGTGTTTTTCCTGCCTTCTGTTGGAAATATTTTCATTGATGGCAAAGGAGCACAAAGGAGCACCAACAGAACTATCATTAAGGAAAAGGAGCAGAGAAGTGGCAGCAATAAGGCATGGAAGAATTGGAGTAATAATGCAGTATGAAAGCATAAAAGAGAGGCAAGGAGAAGCATTAGACCATCAGAAAAGGAAAAGGAGCACAAAGGAACAACACCAAAACACTGGCAAGCACCAGAGGCAGCAAATGTAGCTAGGAAGCAAATGCAGCTAGGCACCAAAGGCAGCAGAAAGAAGAAGAGGCAACAGAGAAGCAGTTAAGGAAGAAAAAGAGAAAAGGCAGCAAAAGGAGCTCAAGAGAGATCAGTGCGTGTAGCAAGTGCAATAAGAAGCATAGGCAGCCCAGGAGAGATATGCAGAAGAAGCATAGATAACGAAGGCAAAGGCGTGCAGCAGAGGCAGCGAAGGCAGCAAAGGCAGCATAGGCAGCAGAGGCAGCATAGGCAGTAGAGAAGCAACAAAGGCATGCAACAAATGAAATAATCCCAAATCAGAGTGAAAAGCTCAAGAGGAGTAACATTATGCAGAAAAGAGGAAAGCAACATCACTGTGCAACAAAGAGGTAGAATAGAACAATGGCAGTTGAACAAACAGGCGAAACAAGTGAAGTGGAATCGTGTCAGGCGGAAAGAATCTGCATTCCAAGAGGTAGCAAGCATGGGTAGCAAAGGATGAAGAGGAATATGAGTTAGACCTTGTGCACATCTTATGAGCGTAGTTAACGTTAATCTGGGATCAATGATACAGCGGGGGCACAAACAGCCCGATGGTTAACCCAAGGGGGTGCCTCTGTAGTTGACCCGCCCATCAGGCGTTGACCGTAGATCGACGGTTGTCATTAACTGCAGTAGCACATGCCTGATGACCATTCTATATGAAGGAATTCCTCCGCAGTGCCGTGAACTAGGACCTGCTTTCCTAAAGCCCAAAAGTACAATTGTGGACCGAAGTGATCAATAGATAAGATTAAAGGAGATCGATGGCAGATATTATATCGCAATAAAATGGGACTTGATCGCATATCGGACATCACAAGCTTAGGAGAATAAGCGCTTGAGAATCGGGTTGAATCGCCGAAGCGCAAAGTGCGATAATGAAGTGGTGATGCAAAGTTGCAATGCGAAGGGACACGTGGTGGCACAGGGCAATATTTCACATCGGCGATGTGAAGTTCATCGCATATCGTGAAGTGGCGATGCGATGTGATGTGAAGATGGAATGCGATGTGGTGATGCAAAGGGACACGTGGCGGCACAACGCAATATTGCACATTGGCGATGTGAAGTTCATCGCATACCGCGAAGTGGCGATGCGATGTGATGCGAATTTCATCGCATATCACAATCGGGGCAGGAGGAGTATCACATATCGGGAGATCAGATGGACGAAGGCACATTGGGTAACAGGATTCGCCGAAGTGCGATAAAGAGAGTAGACACGATACATATCGAAGTTGAAGCCTAAATATTTTCAAGTCCGGAAGTATGTGGTTTTCCTTTATTAAATCATATCGGAGAACTAAGGATCCATATAGAAAAGAACATTGGAATGCCGAAATGTGATAGCTGCTGGATGGATGAGTAAAAATGTGATGCACTATGATTGGTCACTGCATTGTGGGACCCTTCAACCAAAGTTAAGTCCGGGGCTAAGTGTTTTATGAAGAAAACTATGGAAGCGGAGGTCGACTCGGGTTACAAAGGAAAGACCTAAAAATATGAAAAAGGACCAAGAGCATGAACACAACAGTGTGATGAAGGATTGATCGTAGAGGCATGTAAATCATAGACAATGGTCAAACGATACATGGAACCAGAAACAAAAAATAAGCGGAACAGTGACGGCAGGATTACAAAACCGATAAGTGTTTGTTGCATTGCTTTCGGAAGATAAGTGTTAAAAAGTGAAATGAACACGATAGCTTTAAGAGGGCAACGCGTGGCATTCTAAAACCACCTATTTCACATAGTTTGGGAACAGTTAAATAAAATGAAACTTTATGTGCAAATTCTGTAGGATTGGAAAGTTAAGAAAAGGCAGAGTCCGATGACCGTCCAATTGATGAAAGGTTGATATGCATGTGAACGCAGCACAAAAGACACAGGTAACAAAAGAAACATAACATTTATATAGCAGAGCTAGAATATAACAGCATAAACTAAAAAGACAGTGATAGCAGCAGAAAAGACAAATATATGGCGAACCAAGAGCTCAAAGGGTTGAATTGAAATATTATTGTATCTATAAATTTAAATGATTTAATTTGTATGTGATGCAAAGGCAAGTCTCCGTAGGCAAAGCAAAACTCCAATTTGATACTATAATGATTGTATATATTATTGTAACATCCTGAATGTGCTAAGCGAGGAAATGAGAAGGTGGAAGGCAAAGAGTCGTACCTGTTCAGCATGAGGTTAGAGAAAGCAGCATAAGGTGAGAGAGTGTAAGAAGAATAAGGAGCAGAGAGAGGAGTTGTGAAGATCCAAAGATGATATAAAGTAAATTTGAAGGCTGGAAGGACAACAGTAAAGAAGGAGAAAAATAGAGCTAATATCCAGGTAAATCAGCATATGATTTTATTGTACAACGAGGAAGTTGGTGCTTCCATATCAAGTTGTAGCTTGATATATGTCCAGTTGTATCTGGCTGAGGTAGGAGCCTCCTGTAGGTTGTAGCCTGCAGAAAATAGATGGGAGTTGGAGCTTCCTTGCAATTTGTAGCTTGTATAATTGAGGTAGTAGCCTCCTGTAGGTTGGAGCCTATAGAAAATCAGTGGTGAGACAGAGTTGGATCTTGCCTTTTCATCACAACAATAATAAGATGTGGTTTTCTCCCTTATGGGTTTCCACATATATCTGTTGTCTATGTGCATGATGTTTATGTGTTGATATGGTGTATCTAATATGCTTAATGCTTGTTTCTCACATATTAAGATTGTTACATTATGTAATAAGTTGATCATGGAATGAAGGTGTAAATAAGTTTAAAGGAAAGTTTTAAAAGTCCATGAATGTGTTAAACTGATTCACCCCACCCCCCCCCCCCCTCTCATTTTAACTAAGGGTTCAACACCTTATGCACTTTTTGTTTAAAAACAGAGCAGTAGACTCCGTAGGTTTTAGACTTCCACTATAAACTGCAGACTTTTGGAATTTTTTTTGGAAAAATAGAAGTTCTGTTTTCAGGAATGTAGTTACTTGATTCTCTGTAATTACCCCACCTTGTCTTGACTGTCAAAAGTCTTCTGTGAGAATTTCTTTCAGCAATTTCTGTCTTTGAAGTGATCTTTTCAATTGATTTTCATTTTAAGAGTGAGTTTTTGCCCTATATTCCTGTTGCTTTGAATCAGAAAATTTTATATACCTTAGTTAATTGGTATGTCATTTTTTTTCTTGTTGAGCCATTGAACTTGATGCAAGACTTGCTTTTGTGAAAATTCAATTTTATTTTCATTTTCAAATTGTGAAAACATGTTTAGCTTGATAAGGTCTAAATTTCACTTTAAAACCATTATTGGATGTTTTTTATTTCTTTCCGAGATAATCAGAAAGTTCTTAGTTAGATTACAAACTAAGCATAAACATCTTCAAAACTTTTTTATATAGGATTCAAAATTATAATTTTTCTTTTGGTTTTGAATTTTGTGTTATTAAGAGTTTTAGTTTTCTTTTGGAAGAAGTTTGATTCTAGTTTCTGATTTGAATAATATAAGGAATCTCTTTTTGAGTAAGTGATTTTTCCTCTATGAAATTGAGTTCTCAATGAATTGTCTTCTTTTCAAAGTTTCTTGTTTATCAAAGAAATAATTGATGCTCTAAAATTTATTGAAATCTCTCAAATCTTTCCTCTAGATAGGTTTCTTTGAAAAGAGATGAGTTTCTTTCCATATCGATGCATTTTAGGAAATTTTTGAGTCGGGTCATTAAACATCATCGAAGTTTCACTTCCATACCTTTTGACCTAAGAAACAACCAAACTAAAATTAACGCTTAATTAAAATAAATCTAGAAATTTTTATATTTTCTAGGGCTCTTTTCCACCAACGTAGCTCAAGCTAGTGTCTTGGAATAGGTTGTAGTTAACTTTCCAAGGCACTTCAAAAAACAAGTAGTAAATCTTGCGGTAGGAAAACCCAATTGTAGCATGTATGCTCTAGGAAGCTCCTCCTAAAGGACTTAAGCATGAGACCATATCCGAACTAGTGAGGTAATCATACCTATCTCATTGGGAAAGATAGAAGATATGCACATATTAAAAATGGTAAACCTCGGATAGACCATTGTCGAGGAGCCTGGGGTCACTTGTCGGTAAACCTTGGATTATGTCAAGGAGCCTTCAAGGGGTTTGAGATTGTTACTCAGCCCTTGCGTGTATATCAGATCGTAGACTGTCCCCCCAGGTATATGTCTTCCTTTTGGTGACCTTAGTGACCATAAACTTTAGGATTCTTTCCCAAGGTGACAGTGGAGGGAAGGTCCCACTGTACCTGGAACAGATGTCGGCTAGAATCACTTGGAATCTCCAGAGGCTTCTCTTCACTCGAGATGGTTTAAGTGGAGAACCTTGCACCAGTCTGTTTCATTAAGCAGGTTGTCAGGGTAACTGTTCCAACCGCCATTTCTACATTAAAATTCTACAATGTTGGATTTCATCACCAACTAGTGATTTTAGTGTGGGAATCTATTGTCTGTGAGTGGTTTGATCTCTTATATTTTCTAGGTGTGTGATCAACTTGGTTGTTTCCTTAGAGACTTTAGGATTTTTTATTGAAATTTTATTTTATTGCGTGTGATTAAAAGTTTTAATTGTGGCTAAATTACCGTGACAATCACGTAGAATGCAGGGGAAACCCCCTGAATATACACCAAGACAATTAGAAAGACTTAGATCTAAAAGAGGAAGAACATCAAGAACTGGATCAACAAAACAGGAAGAAAAATCTATACTTATTCATCTTGATTATGAAGTAGATCAACCGCAAACAACAGAGTATACTCCTCAGAAAATTTCAATTTCTGAACTAGCTGAACTTGCTTCTACAACAAGTGAATTATCATCTACTGAACCTGAAATTTCTGAGCCAAACAATGAACTTGCTACGTCCGAACCTACTTTAGAGTTTATTACTTCAACCCCTGATCATCTTTATTCACCTAGAGTGAAGACTCGGATCACAGAAGATCTTCCTCCTGGTCTCATTAGTATTGAAGAAGTTACAGACACTAAAGAAGAAGTAGTTCTTCCTTCGGCTCAAGAAACTTTAGATCTTAGAGAATTTGAATCAATTTTTTATAGTCATTTTAGAAAATACGCTTGGTATTCTTCATTGACTGACTTTCTACAGAACGTTGGTCTGAATTATTTGCCACCCCGAATTCCATTTCCTTCTACACTGAGAGTTTATAGACCTGCTTTAAACATGTCTGGTGAGTCATCCATGTTTTCTGAATGTCCAAAAACATATTTGTATGGTGGTCCTTCAGTTCCTGCAGGATACCAGTCGCTCTCTGGTACTTTCTTAGGGGAATCTCCTTTTCTCGATAAACATACACTATCATCGAGACTACATGAATCAGATACCGGAACTATAAATGCGGAGAAAATTTATATGATGTCTAGAAACATTCCAAACCTCGAACCTCAAGGTAGTAATTTATAGCTTGGGGGGCAACCTCAAGTTAGTAATTTACAGCCTCGGGGGAAACCTCAAGGGAAATACATGCCTCAAGGTCATTATATGCCTCAGGGTCAATATCAACCTCAAGGGCAATACGTGCCTCAAGGTCAATACATACCTCAAGGTCAATATCCACCTCAAGGTCAGCATCCAACTCAGGGTCCACAAACTCCTTTAGGGCAACAATTATACCTGGAACAACAATTGTATCCTGGAGATGGGAATTATCCAGTCAATTATCCAACTTATGTTCCAAATTATCAACTTGGTTATGGTCCTTCCTATTCACAACCTTCTATGGGACCTTCATATCCCAGAGCTAATACAGTGTGGGATCCATCTCAAGCTCAACAAAATTTGCAACCTAATATGCAAGTGCCGTATTATCAGCCTGGACAACTGCTTGGTTATACTCATGTCCAATAACCTACCCAACCTGTCCAACCTGTTCAACCTACTGTTCAGATACCTGCATTAGGTAGTGTTCAGTAGCCTGGTCCTAGTATGCCTAGAAGTCCAACCCAACTGCTACGCCAATTTCTATTCAAGCCACCACACCTATTCTTAGAGTATATGCAGCTATTATTTCTATAGCCCCCCAGGTATCAGTACCTATTCCTCATGTTTCTACTCCACAACTTGGACCTACACTCCAGACTACTATTCAGATTCTTGCAGGACAACCTGGTACAAGTACTGTTATAACAAGTCAACCTCAGTTTACTTATCAACCTTACCAAGGGTCATATCAATATGGACCTGTAGCACAAAATCCAGCATATCAACCATACCCTGGGTATACGTACCAAATGCCTACTCAACCCCAGTATGGTCTAGTTAATCCTAGTTATCTAGGGGGCATTCTAATTCCAAATGCACAGGCTATTCCAGGATATCCTGGATATCCTCTGATGCAGGGATTCTGCTAGAAAGCAGATCCTGGCATATAAGAAAATCACCGCTCAATCAAGATAAAAAAAAATGTTCAATTCTTCTGTAGAATAAATCCATAAAAGCATTCAGCTTAAATTCACATGAAGGAAAAAAGAGCCATTCAAATCAACTACATATAACCATATCAAAATTCTCTGGCAAAATATTACATTGGGCGGCCTTTTGGCTCTTAGCCCTTTAAACCACTCCTCACTCACTCCACTCTTCACTATCTCAGCTCTTCAACTATGTTTTTTTCCTCACAAAAACACTCACATTTATACACAAATAATGAAGTTAATTCATTCCAAAAATCTCTCCACCTAATCCTCAACTAAATCTAATTTAAATTCATTTTAGGTGTGGACTCAACTAAGTCCCGTACTTAGAATTACTACTCCCTAAATTTGCTACCTAATTCTATTTTCTCTCATATCCTTTTAATTATTAAAAGAATATATACAAAATCTTCACTTTTATAATTTCTCTCCTATTTTATTTAAAAATAACAAATTAATTAATAAAAAAAATAAAATGTCACACCCCCCTTTATTACATAATTAAATAATGAAAATTGGCCTTGATGCTCCTGCATCAGACTCCCAAGGTTGAAATCAATCATGATCACCTGATCATGTGTTCGGATCTTTGTCTGCCTGGATCCCATATTTTTTTATGCAACTTTCCATTTGTCGCTGCTTCTATTTGTTGTTCCTCTCCAGGTCTCCACACTTTATGCTGCATTGCCCCATTGGCTATGCTTTCACAATCTTCTGTTGTCTTTCTCTTGCTGCTTCTTCTTTGTTTTAATGTTGCTGACCTCTTTCGAGATATCTTCATCATTATCCTCCTTATTAGTTCAATTTCTCGATCCAATATATTTCCTCCAGCATCGACAATAAAACCTGTACTCACAAAAAAATTGTTAGAATAAAAAACATAAGGCTTCAGTGCCCCTTCCGCTGCTGGCAATATTTCAGTATGTTGCTCTGAAATTACCTCATCCATCAACACATCAGTATGCTGATTTAATTCCTCTGTGAGACTATTAGTTAGTCCCTCCTCCACAACACCTGTTTCAAGAATGTCTCCCTGTTCTATGTCTTTCAGCAACTCTCACTGAAAATAGGTCCTCTGCTTTTCCAACTCTCTTCTCTGAAGATCTAACTTTCTGTATAACTTAATAATATCAACTGGAGTAGAACTCAGAAATTTTACACAACTTTCCATACCTTCACTTGCTGTTGACCAATCATGAGATGTTCCTTCTTCCCCTGCTTCAATATTCTGCTGAATATTTCCATAAGACCCCTCCTCTGTCTTCATTTCTTCCTGAGATCTTGCTATCTCAGCATCATTTTGAACAAATTTTATATTCAAATCTTCTTCTTTAACAAACTTCAAAGTTTGTTCAACACCCTATGATATACCTGCCATCACACACAAATCGTTAGTCTTAAAAACATAATACCTTGTGATCTCACTGGATGCTTCATTCGACATCTCTCTTTGATGTTGTGAATCCTTCATTTGATTCAGTTCTTCTGTAGATTTCCCTTCTGTCTCATCACTACTTCCACTCTTCCTTTGGAAATCTTCCTTAATTTTCCTGGTTTCAACATCATTACATTGTAAAATTTTGTCAGCAATCCCATTAAACAAATACACTTGTTTACCTCCTTGGAATTTTCCTTTAGCATTTCCACTTCGTTCCTATTCCATAACAGCTTCGATTTGCTGTATTACCCCAGACAGGAAGTCATTTATGATTTCTTCCTATTGTAACCAATCAACATATTCCTTCTCTGAAAGGAATTCTCTACCAGACTTTACCTCAAGAATTTCATTCTCTTTTGTGACAGTTCCATCAGACTGTTCACCGTCTTTTACACATCCTGCAAACATACATAAACTGTGAGAAAAAATGCAAGGCTTCATAGCCTCACCTACTTCTCTTATGAACACATCTTCATATGCTTTTGAACTATCCCAATAGTTCATGAGATCTTCCTCACTAATCTCTTCACCCAGAATTTCGCCATGTTTCGGGCCACAAATGGAAACATCCATTTTTAACTCAGCCTCTCTGAGTTCTTCAGAACTCAACATCTGCTCGAGCTTCCTCAACTCCTCCATCAACTGTATGTTTACCTACTTTTCCCTTTTTGCATGTAGCTTCTGTCACTTCACCTTATTTCTCATGGTCCAACCATGTGTCTGGTATTTCACATTTTCCTGCAACAACTCTTTTAACAATTCAAGGTGAATTGTTATCTCGGCCTTCTCCCGCTCGTACTCTTCATCAGATCTCTGAAAATGGCTATCAACGATCATCTTCCCCTTCTTTTTGAACTGCATATGTTCACGTGTGGACTTCATTTAATCCAATTCTCAACAATCCTTCACACTTTCCATTTAACAACTCAAAGTGGGCTTTAGGATTTCATTGTTTAGATATATCATAAAACAAATGAAACTTGTTGAGTCTAGTGAATACCATAAACTCAAAACTGAATGCTATATGCTACGGCTATACTTCATGACTTACCATAGTTCAAAAATCACCATAGTCTACCCACCATAATACCACTTGGTAGCAGTCCAAGCTTGGTGCTGCTAAACCCACGTTCTCATTCACACACATATTAAAATAACACTTGATAAAAGAGTACCCTGCTAATACCCACATTTTCCTTCCTGTGCATATTAAAATGCATCAATCATTTTTTAAAACAACATAATTTCTAGATTTGATCTACCTCAAATTGCGAAAGCTCATCCTTTTAAAATACATATAAAAATGTATTGTCATTTCTAGACCAAATCATTCACAAGCTAGGCAATTTATTTTAACGCAGAAGCTTTTGCATTCATACCATTCTTAACTTTTTCTTGAAGTTTAAACCCCCTTATATACTTTTTTTGAAGTAGAAATAATGTTCCACTTAATCACACTGTTGACTTTGGTTAAAGAACCAAGTCATAATCTTTGGCCCCAACATACAATTCACCTTTTAAAACTACATACAAAATACCTCCCTTACCCATTGGTATTTATCAGGTTTTAATTTACATTGGTTAAACCACACATCGTTTCAGGACCAACACATATACCAGCTCACATTTAATCCATATTTCTATATGCTCACAATCCCAATGTCAATGCACCTTATGACATATTCCGATCCAAAGTTTTAATTAACTTTTTCTTGACCCTTTCTTGTTGACCATGCCACAATACTTCATTTCCTTTATGGAATTTCAAACCCAACCAATGGAATTATGAATCATATCCACGATATTTCAAATCTTAACCTTATGTTATAAATTTGACAGAAGCTTTAACTTACCAATTCCACTGGTGAATTAACTGCACACATCATGTTATTTCAATGCGCCTATTCATCATCCATATTTCATCAAATCGGACAATGGACGCATCATTGCGCTCCAGTTCATCGATCCCACGATGGTCATATAACAAAGTTACATGGTATTTATTTCATCTTGAAGCTGCACGAAACCACCAGTTTATTAAAACTACCTTTACTATTCATTTCTTCTGGTTTTGTTTAACTCATGTTTTCACCTTCTACACTCGCATTCCGCTTGTGTTTTCACGATCTGTTGGTTTCTTTCAACTGTGCTTTTTCTTATGTTTTTCATTACTCACAATTCTTCATTTTGGCATCTCCAATTTCATTAACCCAGTTTGCTAACATGGCTAGGTTCCATAATAATCACAATTTCCACTCCAACTTATGCCAGAACACGCTATTCAAATCAGACTTGTCGTGATCCTTGAATCACGATCCTGCCTTCAACATTTGCGCAGATTCTATGTTCCATTCTACCCTTCGACATGTCACTCCATATTTGAATAGATTTTAAAAAAATTCCTTCACCTTCACTTCTATTGCGAAATAAATAATTCAATAGGTCGGCTTTTATCATGATGTACACAAAGCCTTTCTTTCACCACTTCCTTTGTTTCATCCTCCCTACTTATCAGCTTGACTTACAGCTCGATGGTGCTAAAAGAGGTGGCATGTAGACGGCTGGCATCCATATTTTACTTCAATACTTATTGAAGCCACATTATAATTTTTCCCAATTAAACATTTGCAATTATATCAAAATCCCAGCGCATTCTAGTAACCCTCTCTTTTTGAATCCAGCATTCCATTTTTACATTACATTCAGGCAATCTAATAAATATTCAATTTTCTAATTAAAACCCAAAATAAATCTTCGGTCAAAACTTACCAATTCACATTTGAAAATGCTTATATACACACCCACAACACATCAAACCTGCGTATTTTCCAAACTACATCAACGAACAGTGAGTCAAACCTGCATGGCTTCCATTTCACAGCTCAGTGGTTTACACAGCGAATTCGCCTTCAATTTTATGTCTTTGGTTGCGTGCATAGAATCGATCAAACTGTGGTCCCTTGTGACTTAAATATGCTCATAAACACCATCCTTCGATCACCCATCATAGCGCTTATGCACATCAAGGCGTTCATTCAATCTTCTGTTCGGTTGTTTCACCATGAATTTCAATGTTTCAAGAATTTCCTAATATTGTTCACCAAGGAACGAATATGTTTTTGACCTAGCAAGGTATTCTCAACATCCAGTCTACTAAAGAGCTCAACTATACTACTGTCGCTACAATTAAAAAGAAGAGACTTTAGATGAACCACGAAATGCATGTGCCAAGAGAACTGTAGGGATCGAACCCGCTTGGACCTTAGAGCGAAGGGTTGGATCTATCATCTGCTTCTCTCACTCTGTGCTAACCCGCCAGCTCTGAGCGCCACCGCGCTCTTCCAAATCTACGCCAGACTGACATCCCCATCACTTTTTCCTCTTCATCTACGTTGCCTCTTGACATTACACCGCTCATCCATTCTTCTTAATGCTGCTAATACCTTAACGTTGGCCCTTTAATTGTAACGCTGCCTCCATTTAACGTTCATGTTTATTGAAAAACTCCTCCCTTTGCCATTAATTCATTCGTCCACAGCTTATACATATTTTATACATATATATATATTTTCAAATTCAAAACAGGTATCTTTCCCTCGCTCTGGTACCAAAATGATGTAGGGATTCTCCTAGAAAGCAAATCTTGGCATATAAGAAACTCACCGCTCAATCAAGATCAACAAAATGTTCAATTCTTCTATAGAATAGATCCATAAAAAAATTCAGCTTAAATTCACATGAAGGCAAAAAGAGCCATTCAAATCAACTACATATAACCATGTCAAAATTCTCTGGCAAAATATTACATTGGGTAGCCTTTTGGCTCTTAGCCCTTTAAACCACTCGTCACTCACTCCACTCTTCACTATCTCAGCTCTTCAAATATGTTTTTTTCCTCACAAAAACACTCACATTTATACACAAATAATGAATTTAATTCATTCCAAAAATATCTCCACCTAATCCTCAACTAAATCTAATTTAAATTCATTTTATGTGTGGACTCAACTAAGTCCCGTACTTAGAATTCCTACTCCCTAAATTTTCTACCTAATTCTATTTTCTCTCATATCCTTTTAATTATTAAAAGAATATATACAAAATCCTCACTTTTATAATTTCTCTCCTATTTTATTTAAAAATAACAAATTAATTAATAAAACAATTAAAATGTCACACCCCCCTTTATTACATAATTAAATAATGAAAATTGGCCTTGATGCTCCTGCATCATCCTCCTCCTAGAACTTGTATAGTTTCACAAGACCGTAACCGTCAGTTACCATTTGTAGCAACTTTGGATTTACCTGATTTATCACGCCTTACGAATGATACAATCTATTATCTTTCATATTGGCCACCAATGCCAAATAATTTGCCCAGTGATATTCCGAAATTTTAAGGTAAATCAGGAGAGGACCCTTCTAACCATGTCATGACTTATCACCTTTGGTGTGCATCCAACTCTTTGATTGACGATTCGATTCAATTAAGACTTTTTCAGAGAACGCTCATAAGAGTAGAAACCAAATGGTACATTGAACTACCACATGGCTCGTTTAACAATTTCAATGCCTTAGCAACTGCCTTCTTAACTCATTTTCGGTTTCCATTCAGATACAACAATGGCAAGAAATTATTAACTTCACTAAAAAAATATACATATACGTACATATCAGATCACATACATGAATGGAGACGTAGAAGACGTTTGGTGAAATTTTTTATTCCAGATCAAATTTTGGCAGAATTGTTTATAAAATCAGTACTACCAAAAATTACTGAAGCTGTAGCTAAAGGAGGAGTTGTTACAGAAGAACAAGTCATTGCTCAGACTCAGTACCTTGACCTAGTATATACTCAGTCAAGTACTTTGTACGAGAAAATTCTGGATCTACCACGTCTTGGTCAAATAAAAACAACTCCCTCAGGCTCTCATGCCACTGATGGTGTAATTGGTTCAGTTAGTACTAATAAAAATAAGAAGAAATCTTCCAAGATTACTTCTCCTATTATAACTTTACCTGATTCACCAAAAGGAGATTCTTCCCTCAAAAATTATGCTGACATTCACATTGTAGATTCTTCTACAACTAAGTCTAAATCTGGAAATAAGAAGAAAGGGAAGAATAAAATTAAACAGACTTCCTCTCCCAAAGAAAAAACTGAAAAAAACGAACTGTCTGAGGAAAAACAAAAACCTCGTTATCCTTGTCTTACCTGTGATGAGGATCATTCCACCAAGGAATGCCTGCATAGGTCTGAGGTATCTAAATTTATCAAATTTCATCTACACCTACTATCTTGAAGGATCCTTTTCCTGTTCAAGATATTAAAATGATTGGATCTTCTTGTAATACATCAGCAGATATTTTGATGATGTCTCAAGTAATGGTTGTGACTCGATCACAAGACTATGGTAGTAAGAATCCTGTTACTGGTAAAGAAGTAGAAAATTCTAATTCAGTACCAGCTACATCTCCTCCAGTTTCTGATCCACTTCATATCGAGAAACCTAATCTTGATTTAGTGATTAAACTTCCTGCTAAAGGTGTACTTCAGAAATCAGCTTTCAATCCACGTGCGAAAGCTGCTCAGAATTACAACATTGTTGAGGATTTAGCAATATCTCCTTCAGCAATGTCGGCCTTAGAAGTGCTGCAATCATTTCTGGCACAAAGGAAATTACTTTTATTAGCTATTGGAGCTATAGATATTCAAGATTCGAACCTCATGGTTTTTTATTTAGAAAATTTTACACCTCGTCTCCCTCATCAAATGGCTTTTCAGATCCCAGTACTAGTCAAAAATAGGCGTTGCTTTCGTACTATAATTGATAAAGGAGCATCTACATGTATTATGTCATTAAACTATTGGAAATCAGATGGTTCTCCAACACTTAACTAATCTTCGACAATTATCAAAGCTTTTGACAGAAGAGGATTCCATCCATATGGAATTTTTCAGGATCTACCTATAGAAGTCGAAGGTAAAACTGTTAATTTAGATGTGCAAGTTGTTTATGCCCCTCTATATTACAACCTTTTGGGTCAAAGTTGGTCTTATGCTATGACTACTGTTGTGTCATCCATATTTCGATTAATCATGTTCCCTCATCAAGGAAATATTGTGAAAATCGATCAGCTCTCATATTATTTGTCTGACCTAGCTTCTACAATAGTATTCAGCATGTTGTAAAATCGACTATCCCTTATGACGATGTTGGTGTAGGTTTAATCAAAGATTTTGCCTTAATGGGAACTTTTTCCATGCCTCCACTTAAAGTACCATGTACTATTGCTAATATCAATATGATTACATCAAGCACTATTCCATTTGATGATCCTTGGATAGTGCCTTTAGAGTCAAAATTGAATTCTTTCACTGGCGCGATGCCTTTAAGTCCTCTTGAGATATCATATCAAGAAGTACAATATTTTCCAATCCTTTATCAACTGATTATGATCCAATGAATGTGATCAATGAAGAATCATATTCACCATCAAGCTTAGCTATAACATCAATTCCTGATTTGTTTCAACAAGTGTTTCATACTGACGAAAGAATTCGTGAGTTCTTGTCCATAGATGAATTACCATGGGATGATCTCCAGCATAGGTCATCATTTTTACCTAAGCTTGATAGATTTCAAAATAATTTCTCATCCATTTTTCCAATTGACAATGTCAACAAACCCCAGAGTCCAATATCGATTACAAATTCAGATTCTGAAATTAATTTAGGAAATATTTCTTCGATGGTTCTCATTGACATCCATTAAACAAGGAATTATTCAAAACTTCATATAGGTGCTTCTTGTATGTCAGGAAAAATTACTACATATAAAGCCCTATTTCAATAATTTTGTGACATATTTGCCTGGTTTTATGAATAAATGCCAGGAATGGATCCCAACATTGTCATTCATGAAATTAAGACTTATCCGGATGCTAAACTTGTTAGGCAGAGATTACAGCCGATACATCCACGAAAAGCTGCTGCTATTAAAGCCAAACTTGAGAAATTATTAAAAGTAGGTTTTATTTATCCAATTCATTTAACAGATTAGGTATCTAATATCATTCTTGTTACTAAAAAACAAGGAACCATACAAGTATGTGTCGACTATATGGATATTAACAAAGCTTGTCCAAAATACAATTATCCAACTCCCTATATCGATCAAATCATCGATGATTGTGTTGGAAATGAAATGTATTCATTTATGGATGGATTTTCTAGGTACAATCAGATAAACATACTCCCTGCTGATCAACAAAAACAACATTCATTTGTCCTTGGGGAAATTTTGCTTATTGTAAGCTACCTTTTGGATTAAATAATGCTGGTGCAACTTTTCAAAGGGCAATGTCTTAAGATTTTCATGACATTAAACACATTGTGTAGCCTTATATTGATGATTAACTCGCTCATTCATTGCACAGGGAAGATCAACCTACCCATTTAAGAGCAATCTTTATGAGATGTAGGAATTATAAGATTTGGTTAAATCCCCACAAATGTTGTTTTTGTGTACATTCTGGAATATTGATAGGATTTGTTGTTTCCAAATAAGGTATTCATGTCGAGCCATCGAAGTTTGAGGATATTTTCAATTTACCTCCTCCTTCCACACTTCACCAACTATAAAGTTTGCAAGGGAAAGCAAACTTTTTACGTAGATTTATCCAGAACTATGTTGAGTTAACGAAAGGTTTTGCCAAGCTATTGAAATAGATTGTTCCTTTTATTTGGGATGAGATCTCTGATTGATATTTTGATGCCTTAAAACACGTGTTGGCCCATGCACCGTTGTTGCATCCACCAAATTACAGCTTGGATTACTTTTTATACCTAGCAGCCTCTGATTCCACATCGGAATGGTATTAGTTCAAGAAGATGAATTCCACAATGAACATGTGATTTAATATCTCAGTCAGAATCTCAATCCTACTAAAATTAAATATTCACATGTGGAGAAATTGGCCTTGGCAGTAGTACAAGTTGTCCAATGATTCTGTCATTACATATTATTATGAAAAACAACTGTGATATCTAATTGCAACCCGATGATGTACATTTCGACTAAAAAATTACTTGGGGGAAAATACTCTAAATGGATTTTTATCCTTCAAGAGTTTGATTTAGAATTTGAAAAATCCAAATCAAAGAAATCACTAGTGTTTTTCAAACTTATGTGTGACTTCCCAAATACTGTGACAGAAACTATGGTAGAGCATCTGATTGCTAATGAATCTCTGTTTCTTATTAGTACATTAGATCCATGGTATGGAGATATCATCATTTATCTCCAAACCCAAAACTTTCAGCCTGAACTCTCGTGTTCAAGTCGACAAAAGATCCGTTATCAATCTCAGCAATACAATATTGTTGGAGACACACTTTATCGTCATGGTGTATATTTTGTATTTCGACGATGTTTATGAAGAGGCTAAAAAAGTTTTGAATGAATACCACTCTAGAGTGTGTGGTGGTTATATGCCTAGGTATGCCAAAACCCAAAAGATATTGCACGGTGGTTATTTTTGGCCCTCATTATTCAAAGATTGCATTCTCGTGGTCCGAAAATGCCACAACTATCAGATTTTTTATTCAAAGATGCGTGCACCACTATCTCCTCTTCACCCCATAATTGTTGTTGGTCCTTTTGAAAAATGAGGCATTGATTTCATTACATGTAACCCTCACTCAGCCTTGGGGTATGGGTATATTATTCTCGTAGTATATTATTTTTCAAAATGGGCCGAGGTGATGCCTACATTTGCAGTCAATGGAAAAATTGTAGCTACATTCGTATTCAATCATGTAATTGCTCGTTTCGGTGTACCCCAAGCTATTATTAGTGACCATGGGAGCCATTTTCGAAATATCATGATGAATGAACTTTTTGATCAACTTGGCCTATGCCATGATAACTCTACTCCATATTACCAGAGGTTAATGGTTAGGTTGAAGCCATTAATAAATTTTTAACCACCATGATAAAAAGGATAATCGAAATTCATAAATCAAATTTGCATACCATGATTTTTTTAGCACTATGGGCATATCGAACCTCGGCAAAAACTGCAATAGGGTTCACGCCTTTTCAACTCGTTTACGGTTTAGAAGTTATGCTACCTATTGAATGCAAAATATCGTCACCCCAATTAGCCATAGAGTTACTACCAGCTACCTATGAAGAGGAAAAACGATTTTTGCACTTAGCACAATTAGATGAGACTCGGTGCACCACTGCATTAGTATCTGAAGCTCATAAAAAATGCGTTAAAGCTCATTATGATCAAAGTGTTACACCTCGTGTTTTTTTAGAAGGTGACCTAGTCTTGGTAAACGATCAAGCTAACGATAAGCTAGGTGCTGATAAATTCGAACCTATGTGGAATGGTCCTTATATTGTCAAGCGAGTGCTTGCAAAAGGGGCTTATTAATTGACTGATTATGACGGGGTCTCTTTAGATAAACCTATAAATGGAATTTATCTGAAGAGATATTATGCTTAATTCTTGTGTGAAGATCTTACTTGTACATGAGTTATGTTTATAATTTAGATGCCATAGATTAGATGAGTGTGTCTAGTTTAAGTTTTCTTTTACTACTATCACTGCTTATCTTGATTACCCTTGATATTCAGATGTCGACATCCCTTCAAACATACATTGGTTTTGCTAATGGTGCCTGTCGTAGTACACATAATATTTATTCTATAGCTTGGGTTATTTATTCACCCACTGATAAGTTAGTTTCTATGCATGGGGTAAGCCTTGGTCAAACAAAAAATAATGTTATAGAATATAGCAGAGCGATTGAGCTATTATCTGGTGCCATTTCATTTGGCATTCGATGTTTGATCATTAGGTTAGATTCAAAACTCATTGTATTACACTTAAACAGAGTATACGCAATTAAAAATCCAGTGTTATTGAGATTATTTTTGAAGGTTCGTCTCTTGGAAAGGCAATTCAATTACATCAAATATCAACACATTCCAATAAATTTAAATACATTGGTTGATGCATTAGCTAATAATGTTATAAATATACATTTGCAACATTAAATAGTAAACCAAAAACAACATTCGATATGTGTTGTACAAGATAGCCAGCGAAAGTAGTAATATTATAGATAAGAGTTTTTGTTTTCAAAAAAGTTTACATCGTCTGCATCATAGGTTTAAAACTCCTTATGATCTAAAAGATAGTGATACAAAAAACAAAATACAATAGTCCACGATTATCATCCATTATCTGTGGTGATGATCATGATAGTAAACTATCGCTCACGCCACCCTACACAGGAATCTCCTAAACTGGCCAGGAACACTAATAACGTGTCTCTAGAGATGAAGGAGAATGTCATCCATCGATGCCTCTGCGATATCTAAAGTCAACCTTTATAGGTTGTGCTCCAAGTCAGTAAGAATTTCTGCTACCTGATTTTTTGGTTGTGCAATAGGCTGTGTTGGCTTCCTTTCGAAGTGGCAGAGAGTGGCTGGCCTTCATGGACCAATATTTGCATTTAAAATTTTGTTATCAGTATTGGACGATAAAAAAACAAAATAAAAATTAGAGTTAAAACACATCAAAATGATTCATTTACCTAATTCATCCCATTGTGCCCCTAGAGGTAAGGAAATCTTGGGATCACCCTGAAAATCTATGCCTGCATAGGATAAATCCTCAATAGCAAAGATTTGGTTCTAAAGCCAAAAAAAATATGATGGAGTGAACCGAGCTACCACACAAACATCGCCACCATGGCAAGACATCAATGCAACCCAGCGCACCATGCGAGGCTCTCTAGGTTCACCAAGATCGACAGGGATCAGTTGAGGGGCGAGAGAAGGAATCCTCTCCAAAGCAAAAGAAACCAAGATGGCACCATACCCAAATTTTTTCAACTTTGAGATTTTTTCTCTGGTCAATTGGACTTTCATATTAGCCAATACCCCTTCACACCAATTGAAGATGGTACCTCTATAACAGTCAACTATTGTCTGCATCTAAGACTTGGTAGCTACATGTGGAGCTACACTTCCACACAACCTGGTCACGATGAATGAAATGAATTTAAGATCAAGACGTAGGATAGTCTTTATGTCTATACAGTTATCTTTGGGATCAGCTTCGTCACTGAAAAATTATTGTTTATAGCTAGCGATAGGAAGGCCACCTTGTCTAGCTCTGAACAAAGAAATATGTTCACCTCTTCTGGATAAACCAATGAGGAAGTAATTGTCTTCAAGCTCAAGTTCTAGCTTGTGATCACCAATGATAAAAAATTGTTCTTGGACGTCCCATTTGTTCACCAGCTAGGTCATTAGCTCTAGTTGACCTGAATTGCCCAGAATTTGTATAATCTGCAACTTCTAAATACACGCATTACGACCAGATCATTCATAGCCACATCGTCTACCTCTTCATGCTCATGTTCTCTCCACTCCAACATTGTGGAACAATCTGCAAATGGATGCATTTGAAGATTAGAAGCTTTTAGAGTGAGAATTGTTAACCATTTTTGAGATAATTTAGTAAAATTCATTTTCTCACAGCGCCCCCATAGTTTTTATATAGAGACAGTGTGGACCCCTGCACGCCTTCTTCGTAAAAACCATGGTAGCTTAATAATTTTCCTTTTGGAAAATTATCGGGGTCTGCAGGTAAGCAGTGCATGACCCGCGGACCCCCGATAGTGAAATTTTGAACCTTTTTTCCCCTCAAAAAATGGTTTCAAAACTTAAGAAGAGAATTTAAATGGATTAAAATGAAGAGAAGAGTGTTTTGGATTACCTAGATTCGACGATTTTCGATTTGAGCGGTCGGTTCTTCCGTTATCACCTCCAGAAATTTTTGTGCCAAAAGCTCTCAACTTTCAACTCTGAATGCAAAAGGTGAAAATGACTTTGTTGAACTACTTTTTATAAGATTTTTTGAATGAATAAAATATTATTTTATTTTATTTTCCACTTTAAAAATTAATTTTTCAAAATTTTTTACTTATTGGAAACATATATGTTTAATTTTTTGAGTTTATGTGTAGAAAACAAGTTTTTCAGGTGAAAAAGATTATTTTGATGATGATTACATTTTTATCACTTTTTTGGGCTCTTGAAAATTATGAAAAAGAGAAACCCTAGAGTTCTCTTTTAAGCCCTTTTTAGACTCTCTGAACATGAAAATATTACCGAGTACTTGACTATTCAAACTTGTTAAAAGTAAATGAACAATCATCCTTTCAGTATAATTTTACCCCTTTTCCGGACTGAAATGGACTATTTACGAAAGAGGTATACATTGACTAATAATAGTCAATAGAGTTCTCTCCTACATTATTCTATCCTTTTTTGGGCTTGAGAGACTAAATTTACGAAAAAGTACACCCACGGAGTTTTCTTAAGTTTTTCTTCTGACTCCCTAAAACTGAAAAACACCAAGTTTAACCTATACAGGACTTGTTAAAACTTAATAGTAAAGGACCTGTAAATTACAAACAGGAACAAACCACTCCTTCTTAGGGTTTGATTTTAATACTAAGTTGGACTCTTCCGAAGGATGAGCTTATACAACAAGAAAATGTTATCCTCCTCAAGCTTGTCAAAAATAAAGAGGTACTTGCCAGAAATGGTGGGGGAAAAAGAGAGAAAATGAATCCAGTTGTCACACTTTGTTCCAAAAAGTAGTATACCACTCTTGAACACGGAATTTTTATCATGCTCATATTTGGGTTGGGAAAACCCCACCACATTGAAAGTATTTAGCCGGTTTTTGGGTATTAGCTTTAGGTCAATTGTCACCAAACCATCTACAATGTCGTTATGTGTTCAAAAGAACAGTTCAAATAAAAATTCTCCATTTGCGTTGACTATCCTTGAGTCAGTCGCTAAAATTTCTTCAAAACTTGATCTAATGGTTTCGTGTCATGGGCTTTCATATGACGGGTCACTTTCTGTCGATGACAGCTCATCATCTAGAAAGTTGATCTAGAATCCTATCAGTACCTTGGGATCTGCATGCCCTAATGGCAGGTTTCTCGCCTTCAACGATAGGTTACATCGTTGACCTTTGATTGAATGACTCAGTGAAGTGTTTGACTACAAATCATTCATTCACACCTCATGGATTGTACTGAGTACTTTGAGAGCCATTGTCATTATTGGTGGTTTCTCTCACACTTGTTAATAGTTCACATCATTGACTGGTAATCAAGTGGTTTCTACCATGTTCAGCTTCGACAAAATCAATCGCGTGGATAGAATTGTACTAGTTCAAGAAGTGGAAATCAAGACCCTAGATCTAGTTTCTACCATCTAGGCTGCGAGGAGTTTTATTATTCATGATACAGTAGACTAATTAAGATAGATGGCTGCATCCATGTTGTGTCTACTATTGATGTAATTCTAAAATCATTTCTGTATCATAACATATAGTTAGTTTTGATCTGAGTATGGGAATGCCTACCTCAACGATGATATACATATATATATGTTTGCATTGAATATTTTTACAGGTATCAACCGGTACGCCTGCAACCCAATCCTCAGAATGATAAAGCACTTCACTCTTCAGAACTACTTCAGAATTCGCGCTTTAGGGGGTAATCTATTACACTAAAATTTTTCACCATGACATTTAAGCTTTCTATATGGGTTCATCATTACCTATTTTATGCTCCCGTGGAGGTCCAAAATTATAAAGTTCCTAAACCAAGTCTTGGAATTTGGGAAAAACTCATTAAAACTATAAAAAGCCTAACTCTGCACTTTTCCTAGTCATTGCCTGCAGTACCGTAGTTTATTTCTCTATAACCTGCAGTACATCTCGCATGTTTTTATTACTAAAACTGCAGACCTTCGTAAAAGGTAAAATAAAAGAAAAATTAAGTTCTAGAAGCCCAGCTGGTCAAATATTCTCCCAGCTGGAAGCTTCTAGAAGTGTAATCTGGTCGAGATTTGCCCCTCCATTCATGAACCTTTATCCCTTCATTAATGGATATTATCCCTTGGTATTTGGAGCTAAAATCCCTTTTTGAGAGGACTTTATCCCCCTTTCTTTGGAACTGAAACCTCCTCCCTTCTACTATAAATTGAGATCATGTTTCAGTCTCAAGGGTAGTTATACCTTGGTTGTTTTGAGGTGAATTTATGAATAAATTATACGCTCTATACTTGGCATCAATGGTATGAGAATGATTACATACTCATATCCATATTTTTATGCTAGTTCAAAGAGGAGAAGGCTTTTCAATCCGATGGAAAACCACTGTTCAGGACCTTGGAAGAACCTATATGACATCAAGGCGACAAGGTTTTAAGGTTACTTCTTATCATACAAGTTAATACAAATGGATTCTATTTTCTCATTAAGTTGTTCATGTATCTATTTGAGTAATTTAATTCTTGGATTCCTTGATCACTGAGATAGATTAATGTTTCTGAATTATTATATTTTGTAGGAGCTTTTAATCTTTTTTCTTGTCTTTGGATGCAGGTCTTACACACTAAATTGACCTCTTTTGGAGCGACTGGATTGAAGATTACAACAAGCATTGGACTTAAGGTAGGAGCATCTCTTCCTACTTAGTTAATTAATAATTCTGAATGATAATAATCTAGAGAAAATGGTTTTCATTTTCTTTGTTTGTTTCTAGATATCCTTAGGATGCTAGGGAGATCGCTCTTTTCCATAGGAGGGATTAATCCGCCTAACAGACACTGAGTAGCAAACAGACTACTTCCCTTGTCAGATCATAAAAATCATGGATGATCTAGAAGCAATTGACTCGACTCTAGAGGGGATGGGGGACAGTGATACTAGAGGCCAAAATTGGATACAAGAGAGAGGGACAAGGAATGAATGGATGGAATACTATAATAGGAGGCAAAAAGGGACTCGAGACGGACTCCATGAATGCGATGATGACTCAACTTAGATGCTCTTATCAAGGGCGACTCAATGATGCTCCCAAAAAGGATAGGCCTGGTGGGGACCATAAAAGCATGAGAAAATAATGGTTACTCATGAAGAAAATTGACACACGCATTGACAAGTATGAAGGCTAAGTGGTACCCCAAGTACAAGTGGCGCAGGTGCAAAAATTCAATGTTGAGATGTGACGAAGTGAACCTTCTTGGAAAAATGGCTTCCAGGTGAAGTATCAGATCCCCAAAAACAAAATATGAAAGCTACCTAACTACATGACATAAATAAAATAGACAGATCGATGGGAGATTCTATGGGTAAAATTTCTTGAGGTAGAGTGCATTGCGAGGGTTAGGAAGGGCTTGGCCTTTGAAATCCTCTAGAATCTATGCCCCTTTTCCTAATTCCTTACTAATGATGTAAGGGCCTAGACATAATGAGTTGAACTTCTCATGACAAAGGACATCATGAACTTGGTCGTACACTAGAACAAGGTCACCTTCGTGAAAGGTATGAGGGTGGAATTTTTGGTCATATTGAGCTTTGGTGTGCTTCTTGGCCGCTTCAATGGTTTGCAATGCAACACGATTGTATTTGGATGTACGCTCAAGCATGATAAGTCTTTGTTCCAAAGGTTGGGTGTTAGGGATAATTTCGATGGCTAAGTGAAGGGAAGGGATTTCACACTCGATCAGTAAGACGACCTCCTCGCCAAAAACAAGGTGGAAAGGAGTAAACCCGATGGCAATTTTCATAGAAGTTATATAGGCCCACAAATTAGGGAATAGCATAAGGTTTCAGTTGGTTTTCTACTTGTTCACCATTCATTGAAGCATATTTTTAAGGATTTTATTGACTACTTCAACTTGACCAGTACCTTGGGGGTAATAGGATGACGAATATTGGTGCTCAAAGCCCAACTAAGAGGACAGCTCATGCCAAATTAGATATTTGAAATGTCGGACATGGTCAGAGACTAATTGTTTTGAAACGCCGAATTAAGAAATAACATGGTTAAAGAAAAAGAGGGTCGTGGTAGCTGTCGCGTTATTGATCATTGGCATGGCTTCGACCCACTTGGTGAAATAGTCAACCGCCATAATGATATACTTGTGGTTACCAGTAGATGGAGGTTGAACCTCCATAAATTCAATGGCCCACTTGCAGAATGGTCCAACGAAGATGAAATAATGGAGAGGAGCAGGAGGATTTTGTGCCTTTGGGGTGAAAACCTGGTAATTGGAACAATTTTTTTCTGCTTCAATGCAATCTCTGAAGAGAGAAGGCCAAAAATTCACAGCATGCATGACTTTCTTGGCAGTAGCAAAACCAGAGAGGTGGCCACCACAAGCACCACTATGGTAGGAATTAAGGATTTTATCAACTTCAACGTGTGTGAGACAATAACGGAGGACAAAATCAACAAGACGATGATAGAGATCATCACCAATGAGAAGATAATAGGGGGCATGATTTTATATGCGTCGTTGATCATAATGATCAAGATGGGGAATGAACTTTTGGGTTCGTAGATAGGTAAGGATGTCACCATACCAAGGATCATCGGAAGTAATGGTGAAAAAGTGTTCATTAGGTAAATCACCATTAACTGACGAATATTGCGTACCAGTAGGCAGTTCAAAAATGAGTTCAGAGAGGGATAAACCTTTCTTACTCTTCGGTGTGACAAATTTGAGATATAACTCTTGAAGAATAACAATCCAATGGGTTTAATTCCCATTGATGATTCATCTACTCAATAGGAAAGCCATATCTTTTGAATTAGTCATGACCTTGGTGGAATGCGTAATGATATAATGGCGAAGTTTCTGGACCGAGAACACAATGGCCAGTGCTAGCTTCTCTTCATGCGAGTAGAACACTGGGGGACCTACAAGGTTTTTACTCACATAGTAGATAACATGTTCATTTCCAGTGTCATCTTCCTGAATAATGATCCCAACTATTGAATGGGTGGAAGCTGAGATGTACACGATGAAATCCATTTCAAATTTAGGAGGATTAATCAAGGGATCAAAAGTGAGATCATGCTTTAAGGCATAAAAATACTATTGAGCATGGTCATCCCAAAAAAAAGGAATGGTAGATTGAAGGAGTCTTAGAAACCCATGTGCAGTGGTGGCATAGTTAGGGACAAGCCAACGAAGGAAGTTGGGTTTGCCTTGGAGGCTTTGTAACTAGCGCAAGGTATGAGGGATGGGAAGTTCAAGAATGGCTTGAAATTTAAGAGGATCAAGCGTGATACAATCTTTGGACACAATCAAACCCAAGAGACGACCGACATGGACACAAATTACACATTTCAGCAGGTTGAGGTGGATATTATACTTGCAACATCAAAGGAAGATGATACGCAAATCATGGATGTGTTGCGCCTGCCGCCTAGAATGAGCAGTGAGGTCGTCGAGGTAGGCAAGGATAATATGAGCCAAGTGATGGAAACATTATGACATGGCCTGCTGAAAATTGGCTTCGACATTCTTTAGGATGAACGACATGACCCTATAAGAGAAAGTTCCCCACGGAATAATGAACGCAGTCTTTAACTTATCATCACAGCAGGAAACTATCTGGTTGTATATGGAGAAACCATCCATAAAGGATAGAACCTCATGCCCTGCACACTCATCTATGATATAGTCAATGAATGGTGTGGGGAATTTGTATTTGGGACAATTTATTTTAAAGTTGCAAAAGTCAGTGCAGACACGAATGGTGCCTTGTTTCTTTTGGACGGGAACCAGGTTAGAGACCCAAGTGGTGTATTAAATAGGATAGATAAAAACAACCTACTTGAGATTGTCAATTTCGACTTTGATAGCCTCACGTCTGGAAGCATTAATGGGTCTCAAGTTTTGATGGACAGGAGAGGCATCAGGCCATGTATCATTATGGTGTTTGAAAATGGCAGGATAAATTCCAGGCATCTCTAAAATTTCTGAATAGTACCAGGTGAAAACATCACAAATTCCTTGAATAGCTTAGTGTAAACCTTAATTTCTTCCCGGGTGCAATATGCCCCTAAGGAGATGTTTTCTTCTATCCCTGGTTTATCATAAATGTTAATTTTAATGGTAGGATAGATATTGGCCATGTTTCCTTCTTCGAAAGCATCGGGTGCAGGAATGGAATTTCTAAACCAACTGACCTCATCGGAGATAAATTCTTTAGACTCCACAACATACTAGTTATGGGACTGCTGTCAAAGGAAGTATGCACGATGGTGCATATCATCCCAAGGAAATTCAGGGGTGGTCATTGATTCCATAATGTCTTCATCAAAGTGAAATATGGGGGGATTGGTAGAAGAAAGACCACATTCTGTGGTGGGGCTACTTGACGCATCATCATGAGAGATATGGTTCACATATTCATCCCTACGAAGGGTAGACAAAGAGCTAGTAGATGAAACATCTACTAATGTTAAGCCCAAGGTGATCGCTGAAGGAGGTTCAGTCGAAACAGAAAGGAATGAATCGGAGGGGTTTTCCACCAAGGATCTCATGGATGATGATAGTTAGAGGATAGTGGCCGAAGGTTCCTTCATCTCGACATTGGGAGGAGGTATAATAATGTCCTCTTGTTGAGGTTGAACCAACCGCACAAGTATAGGATTAGTAGGTTCACTACGTTCAGCCTCGATTCGGTGGACAATGCTAAGAGTATCACAAAAATCTTCGAGACGAGGAAAAAGGTGAGAATAGTGGCCATAAATATCACACAAATCACAAGGGTGATTTGTGCATAAAATTTTGAGTTTCTTAGTTGAATCGAATGAGGTAACATGGACCTTTGAGATATCAGATACAGGAAAAATTTCATTGACCACGGGTTTGAGAGGAGGAAGTTTTGGAAAATTTCGGGTTACATGCCCAACAACATCACACAAAATGCACAGAGGTGAATCCTTTGGAGGCTTAGGAGGAGCAGGAGTTGTTTGGGCAATGTTATCCTTAGGTTCCTTCTTTTTGGATTTCCCCCCCTCACCAGATGCTTTTGCAACTAGAGTAGGTTCCTGTTGAGATGGCTGAGGAACTGAAGCAAAGGTAGGATTCGTAGTGACTGGTTGGACTAGGGTCAAAGAAGTATAAGGTTTGAGTTGACCAGGCAGGGTTTCTCCTAGGGGATAGATGTACTAAACTAGGATCCCCAGGGTCAAATTGGGAAGGCTCAATGTAGCCATAATAGGCACCGAAAGACTCCAAAAGGGGGAGCGATAAACGATATCTGAACGGAGGGGTAATGGCCTAGAAAAATGGCTACCAACTGGTTAAGGCTAGGGAGAATTGTTCCTGGTTGAAAAGGAGTGGAGGAGAATCATTCCTGGTTAGAAGAGGAATTTCCTTAAAAGGAAGGCCCTACAACAGGCTCCGTCAAGTGACCACCAAAAGTTTTTTGAGGCATAGGCTATTGTGTGGTTGAACCAAATCACCTGTGGCTAATTCGAGATGATTTAATCATGCAAACATTCGATGAGCTAGGATCTACGACAAGGGGGGAGGGAACAGGGAATTCACCTAGCAAGGTGGAATATTTATAGACTCCAAGTGAAACATTGGTAAGAGGTGTGACTGATTGCTTATCATCCAATGAAGATATGATAGACTCAGGGGAGAGCTGAGACTTTGGTTCGTAATATGCCAACTGACCAATGGTAACAATCTTTCCATTGTGAGGAAATAACATCTTACGTTGAACCGCAGATGCGACAACAGACATCGCATAGGTATAGATACGACCCGACATGATGTTGTAATCTAAGGGGGCAATAGTGGTGCATGCCTAGGGGCTGAGAAGAGTGACCGTCTCAAGCATGAAAAGTGATGGTGGATGGGTCTAACTTAGGTGATATGATTTTATTCCAAATAGAGGCAGGCATCACACATATGGATGCACCCTCGTCAATGATACATCGCGAGACATAGGTATTACGAATATTGACTAGTATTTGGAAGGTGACGGATGAAGGTAAGGGTGGATGTTCTAACTTTTCAATATCAAAGATGATAAAATTATCATTTGAAGGATCCACATCACCCAAAGTAGATAATAGAGCTTTACATTGTGAAGGGCATGACTGGAGGACTTCCAGCATTGACATAGCAGCGGGAGATTGTGCTAAGTCATATATTATGCTATAATTATGGGCGGCTTTGGTAGAAGTAGCAGTTCGGCGTAATTTCCATTTGGGGATATTGGGAAGGACCTCTTCTCGTGGTTGAGGGATCTATAAAGGGGCATCAGATGTTGAGCTAGACTTTGTGGAAACTTTGGTTTGAGACTAAGTTGCAAATGAAGCAAGAGGCTTGCCATATTGGCATGACCAAGTTTGAAGGTTGACGTCAACGGTATTAACCACTTCAGAATTCATCATGATAATCTGGTAATCAAAGGTACCAGACCATGAGGGTTGAGGGGCAGCCTGATCTTGAGGGGGTTGGGTAGCCACATATCCTTTTTGAGGGAAAGGATCATTAAAAACAATCAGTTTAACAGGTGCAATATTTGGAGGATTTGAAACCATGGCTTGTTGTCCTCTAGATGTTTTTTGTGCTTCCCAAAACTGATGCATTTGAGGTAAAAGGGGACATTCGTGAGTGTGATGGCCATGGAAACCACAAAAAGAACAAGGCTTATTCGTACGAAGCAGCCTATCTTGTTTGGGTTGATTTCCCTATTACTAGGTTTTAATGTTTGGCAGGTTCCCTTGGTGCCCTTGATTATCTTGCGCTAGTTGATTTTGATTTCCTTTCCTCTTTTCTTTAAATTTGGAGGACCAGTCATGCTCTGTTGTGCATACACTTGACTTGGAGGGGAAGGAGGTTGCTACGGCGAAGGTTGGGAAGGCATAAGAGGATGGGGTGCTAATTCCGGAGGGGCTAGAGCACCAAGCTATTGATAAGGATAGAAAGGATATTGAGCAACATTGGGGTAAATAGGTTGAGCAACCGCAGGTCCTTACATCAGTTGATGTAATGGGAAAAATGTGCTTTGTCCTGGATACAAGTTGTCTGGAGGGGGATAAGTGCTAGAGGAGTTGGTCCCTCCTTGAGGGAAACCATAACCTATGGGAGGATGAGTATATGGATGTGAAAGAGATCCAACGATACCATTGGTGGCGTGAGATTCCCTTGATGCATTGGCACCACTAGGTCTAGGAAGATCTGGTAAGACGTTATAAACCTAACCAGACTGGGTGTAGATCAAGTCATATTTCAATGCAATTTGGAGAGCTTCTTCCTCTTTTTTAGGGAAGTGAGACGCGAAATATTTACCAATAAAGGGAAAAAGTGTTCTGAGAAACCAATCCATATATACACAATCATTGAATGTAGGAGCTTGACATAAGCTCATCCTTCTATGTCATTCTTGGACATGATCAGAAAGGCGGGGGACATAAGTTTGACAGAATGTGATCAAAAAATCAGTACCGGTATCATATCGGAGAGGTAGTTGGAATTAGGACATAAATTCTTTAGCAAGATTTGCAAAAGTGGAATGTGAGGCAGAACACATACCACTTTGTAGCATCTCCAGTGACTGTACATTGGAATAAACAAAGATAGATGGAGTCATTAGTGATATAATTAGACAAACACCACATGTGTGTTGGAAATGTTGTCATTGATGGCAACGGAAGTGGCAAAGAAGGAGCATCTGATCAACAACAAGGCAAAGAGAGAAGCACGAAGCAGCATTAGACAAGAAGCAGAGATAGTAACAGAGAGATAGCAGAAGCAACAAAGAGACCAGCAGAAAGAGCAAAGAAGCATAAAGGAAGCAAGGCAGATAAAGAACTAAGGTAGCAGACAATGCAAATACAGTGAAGAGAAGCAGAGGCAACGAAGATGTGATACATATGATCGCATATCGCAATCGGAGAAAAAAATAGAGAGGCAGAGTAATGAATATGAGATGCGGAGGCACTCCTCAGTATGGAAAGATCATCGAGCTTGTGCTACTGCAGTTAACAACAACTGTCGATCTGTGGTCAACGCCCGATGGACGGGTCAACTGTGGAGGCACCCCCTTGGGTTAATCATCAGACTATTTGTCCCCCCGTAGTACCATTGATCTTAGTTAACCACACAGCTTTCAACGTAAACTCCGAAAGATGGACGGAACTTTAAGCGAAGGAGAATCACGTGCAGAATAAACAGTGAAAGTGGATTCTGGTTTTCATCGCACTGCTTTCGACGAGCAAGCGGTATTCAAGAGGATGGCTCCAATTCCATAGAGCTTTCGACACGTGACGAGGTGGACCCCCACAAAACCGCTTGTCACTGCGCACCATCGCGCGTTATAGTTCGACCCAGGATGCCCAGCGATATTTTTGTGCGCCATTGATCTGGGAAGGGGTCATCGGATGGTCATCATTTGTTGAAGATGCATGAAGATTAACACAGGTATGATGGGCCATCGCACGTTAACGTTCGACATCGGAGGATGAGAGATATGCATATATGCCGTTGATCTGGAAGCTTGCTAATCTAACGGTGATCGGACGCTGGACTTGCACGAAATTTACTTATGGTACCGTGCACATATTGGATTGGCTATTGACTATATTTGTGGGGCCCGAGGTCATAATTTTATCATATTGTTTGAAAGCGCTAAAATTTGAAGGGTTAACCTTAATCCTAAAGTTAAGTTCAAAAGTATTAAAGTAATTATTTAATTACCAAGATCAATAGAAAAGTGAGATTTATGGAGACCCCGCTGGATTATTGACCCCGTCCAGGAATACCATTAGCAAGTGAATGGTTTTGACCCAAGGTTTTAATAAAGGCGAAAAATATATAAGGTGATGAGAATCATGAAGAACGTGTGGATGCGAAAGGGTTTATAATAAACGAATCTCTTCTAGAGATATCTGTATGGGCGAACTCTATTCTTAACTGATAAATCTGAAAGTATGATGCACCCATGGATATAATGATCTGACGATGATGAATCTCTGGTTTGAACGATGGAAGAAATCATGAAAAACTGGTGTGAGTATACTGAATGAATAAATCTGGTGACCTACAAGGTATGTTGTGTGGAAACTGGTGGATCCAGTGTGAAAATTGATGAAACGTGGTCCGCAGTAGATCTGAGTGTTGAAGCCTTCAGTGAGGGGGTTGTAGCTCCCTTCCAGTGATAGTTGGTAAACGAGAGTAGGTTGTAGCCTTGCGTGTGTGGGTGGCTCGCATGTCGGTGTGAGTCCGCATCCAAGATAAAATTGTAAGAAGTTTTCTATAATAACATTAAGATCGAAATACGGTGGGTTTTCTCCTGCCTGGTTTCCACCTTAAATCCTGGTGTTCATATGTGTTGCCTATATTTTATGGTTTGTTCTGTTATTTCTGTTCATGCTTACTGCTTATCTGATGAATGAATGATGCAATGATCTAAGTAAAGACATAATAAGATCTCTGGACATACAATTTGGATGCAGTAATGTAACATATGGTTTTAAGAGAAAGGAAAACTAAAAATTGATTGTTAGCTCTAAATACTGATTCACCCCCCTCTCAGTATTTTTCCCAACAATTGGTATTAGAGTTGGGTCCTTCTGAAAAATCTTAGCCGCTAGAAGGAAGATCAAGCAAGATGAGAAATCAAGATGGAACAACATCTATCAGGCCTCTGCTCTTTAACGGGAATAATTTAATCTTCTGGAAAACAAGGATGATATCCTATCTTCAGTCTCTGGGAGCAGAGGTATGGGAAATTGTTGAAGGAGGATATCAATATCCAGCTGCAGTACCAACAGATCCGACGGAAAGAAAGAATTATGAAACAAATGCAAAAGCGGTCAATGCTCTATTGGGAAGTCTAACTGAATCAGAATTTGTCAAAGTTATGCAGCTGAATATAGCAAAGGCAATATGGGACAAAATAATTCTAAGTTATGAAGGTGATGTAAAGGTAAAAAGTGCTAAATTCCAAATTCTCAGAATTCAATATGAGAATCTAAAAATGGATAATGAGGAGAGCATTGCCAATTTATTTTTACGTATTGATGATATTGTAAATCATATGAGAAATCTGGGAGAAACAATAACCGAATCTACTTTGGTTGAGAAAGTCTTAAGATCACTAACAACAAAATTTGAGTCAAAAGTTTCTGCTCTTGAAGAAAAGCAGGATCTTCAAAATCTTACTGTGGTGCAACTTCATGGCATACTAACTGCATATGAAATGAGAAGAGGAGGACCATCTGAAGTCAAAGAAGCAGTCTTTAGAATTTCTACAAAAGGGAAGGAAGTACAAAAAACAGAAGGATCAGGATATATCTCAGAAGAATATGAGATAAACTTTGTAAAGAAACTTCAACTTGGCACATGACGGTTCAGAGGTAAGCTTCCTTTCAAATTCTTTGATTGTGGAAGATTTGGTCATTATGCTGCTAAGTGTCCTTATAAAGAAACACATAAAAAGGGGAAGGAAGTAACAAGAAGGAATAAGAATCATTTTAGTAAGAGTTACTATACTCATGAAGACCAAGTGATGGGTTATCTCGATAGTGAGGGAAGAAGGTGAACAAGATCTTAAACTTCTCATGGCATTTGAAAAATAATCTAGAGAAGAAAAGGATACTTTTGTGGATACTCTAGAAGACTGTGATTTTCTTGATGAAAACAATAAACTCGAAATTTGCTTAGAAGAGAGTAAAATAACCATAGAAACTCTGAAAAATCAGCTTGAAGAAAAAGAGAAACACAATGAGAAATTAGAGTGTGAAGTAGTAAGTATAAGAAAAGAACTTGAGAAAGTAAAGACTCTGAATCTCAAATTTGCTAAAGGATATAAAACCTTAGATGAAATTATAAAGGTACAACGTTCTCCTCTCATAAAGACAGGTCTTGGACATATCGGAGAATCTTCTCAGGCTTCAGCACCAAATTATCTAAAAGCAGTTACAGCTGGTTTACAACATGTTGTCACTCAAATAGTTGTGAATAAAATAACCTTAGCAAAGCAACACTACTCAACCTCAAGAACACTAACAAGAATGTCTTTTCAAAGAAACATCCACTGCTTAAATTCAAGTAGAAGATTTTATGATCGCTGTAAATTTCTTCTTCAATGGACACGTTTGTCATAAGGTCGTTCAATGTGTTGCATATAAACCATATCATGACAATATACAATGAAAAGACGATACGAAAACAAAGATATTACTAGTACAATTTTTTCCTTTCAAATGGAAGTTAATCTTTTCTTTTTGTGTCAACTTCAGTCATTTAATAATCCTAATTGGGTATGTCACCAAGAACATGTTCCTTCTAGCTCCAAAGTATGGAAAGATGCTAAATTTACAAAGAAATGTATATGTTTACTACAGAATGAATGAATGAAAACATAAAGGATGTCAAGACACTAGACAGTGATAAACAAACTTTGCATATAGTGCTCTAGAAAAAGAAAAAAAATGTTACATTTGGAAATGATACTCCTGCGGTCATTAAGGGAAAAGGGTCTGTTTTTCTAAAAGAAAAGGTGAAAGCTAATGAATTCATGTATGTGGATGGATTAAAACATAACTTGTTAAGTGTAATTCAAATGTGTGATCAAGGAACTGTGAAGTTGTCTTTAGTTCAAAATAATGTGTGGTACGAGACCTTGATATAGGTAAAACAATTATAAAAGGAAAAATAACTCCAAGCAACTTGTATGTATTGAAGAACTGCAAAGAACAATGTTACTTTAGTAAATCTTCAGAAAAATGGCTATGGCATAGAAGGTTGGGACATCTGAGCTTCTCTCAAATTAACAAATCAAGCAGACTTAAAGCTGTTCATGATCTTCCCAATATTACTCTACCTGAAAGTATCATATGCAAATCTTGCCAATTCAGTAAGCAAACCAGAGTAAAATGTAATGCCAAGGGAAGGATCATCAAGTAAGCCTCTTGAACTCATTCATACTGACATATATGGACCTATGAGGAAAAATTCACCACATGGTGAAGAATACTATATCTTATTCATTGATGATTTCTCTAGAATGTGTTGGAATGGGCTGCTTAGACACAAAGATGAAGCATTTGAGAAATTTCAAATCTTCAAAGAACTAGTTTAGAATGAATTAGATCTAAAAATCAAGTGTCTCAGATCTGATCGGGGAGGAGAATATACATCAGATGAATTCCTTGAATTTTGTGAAAAACATGGCATAAAAATACAGTTTTCTGTAGCTGGCACTCCACAACAAAATGGTGTTGCGGAAAGAATGAATAGAACAGTTCAAGAAATGGCTAGAGCCATGCTTGATGATTCCGGAACACCTGACACATTTTTGGGAGAAGCAACACATACAACAGTAAATATTCTTAACAAGGCACATGTTCATGTAAATAATGATAAAACTCCATATGAACTTTGGTATGGTAATTCTCCCACTATAAAGCATTTTAGAATTTTTGGAAGCAAATGTTTTATCAAAAATAATGATGAAATACTTGGCAAGTTTGAACCCAGAGCAGATGAAGGAATATTTCTTGGTTACTCCTTTAGGAGTAGGGAATATAAATGTTACAATAAAAGACTTCGAAAGATTGTTGAATGTATAGATGTGGTTATTGATGAGTCTCCAGTAGCTTCAAAAGAAGAAAAACAAACAACAAATGAAGACGATGATGATGACATATATCCTTCTACATCAAATAGTAATGATACAAATAGTGAACCTAGTGAAGAACCCGAAGATGATTTGTCTGAAAAGGCTCCATCCAGATATGTTCAAAAGAATCATCCAGAATCTCAAATTTTGTAGTAGAAATGACTGCTGTGTACCAACTAAGAAGTAATTTAGGTAGATCTTCTAGCAACTGCATTTCGTCCACTATTGAACCTCCACAATGTTAGTCAAGCTGGCAAAACAGAATGCTGGGTTCGTGCCATGAATGAATAAATTGATCAGATTGAAAAGAATCATACTTGGGAATTGGTTCCAAGACCTCATGATAAAAATGTTAGTGGAACAAAATGATATTCAAAAACAAGGAGAATGGGGATGTTATAAGAAATAAAGCTAGACTTGTTTGCAAGGGGTATGCTCAACAAGAAGGTATAGAATTTGAAGAAACCTTTTCTCCTATAGCCAGACTTGAAGCCATAAGAATGTTTCTTGCTTATTCAAGCTTCCAACAAATCAGAGTTTATCAAATGGATGTTAAATCTGCTTTTCTCAATGGTGATCTAGAAGAAGAATTTTATATAGAACAACCAGAGGGATTCATTTGGGGAAATGATGAAAATATTCCTCGTAGACTTAAAAAGGCTCTATATGGTCTCAAAAAAGCTCCAAGGGCATGGTACTGGTCATTCTGACAAATATATTCATCAACAAGGATTTTCAAAAGGGTCTGTCATCTCAACTTATACAAAAAACTAAAATGACAAAACTATTGATCAAAGGGTTGTATATGTTGATGATATCATTTTTGGAAGTAATGGGAAGAGTCATGCCAGAATTTTTTCATATGCAGAAGAAGAATTTGAAATGTCTTTACTTGGGGAATTGTTGACATTTCTTGGCTTGCAAGTGCAACAAGCAACAGATGCAGAAAATTTATCACAAGCAACATACCTCAAGCAAATCCTGGTTGTATATGGCATGGAAGATTGCAAAACTAGAATATACTAATGATAACCAGATAATCTGGGCCTAATGATGATTTCATGTGAATCAAACTGTATCAGCTAGATCTATGATAGAAGTCTACTTTATCTCACTGACAAGATCTGCTTGCCTGCATATTATGCATGTAGTTGGGATTGTCTTCGACGATTCCAAGCTAATCCAAAAGAGTCTCATCTTCAAGCTGTCAAAAGAATATTCAAATATCTACAAGGAACTCAAGATTTTGGTCTTTGGTATCCAAAGAATGCTGATCTTACTCTTCATGCTTACACTGATGCAGATTGGGCTGGAAGTGTTGATGATCGGAAAAGCACTAGTGGTGGTGCATTCTATATGGGACCCCGGTTAGTATCTTGGTTCAGCAAGAAGCAAAATTCTATTGCCTTATCTACAGCAGAAGCAGAATATGTGGTTGACGCATCATGTTGCACTCAACTTCTCTGGATGATGCAAACCTTACAAGACTTTCAAATCAAATGTTCACGTCCTATCTCCATTATGTGTGACAATACAAGTGCCATCAGTATCTCAAAGAATATTTTTATGCATTCCAAGACCAAGCACATTCCCATCAAATATCACTTCTTACGTGAACAAGTGCTTGAACAAAAGGTGAAATTGGAGTATGTTCCCTCCAAAGAACAAGTTGCTGATATATTTACTAAACCTCTACCCAGGGAAGTGTTCAAATATCTCAGACAGAAACTGGGAGTAGTCTCTGCCATGCAGAGGATCAGATCTACTTAAATACAAAAGTTTAAATTGGTTGTGAGGTGTTGTTAGGCATCTCTGAATGCACAGGCTAAGGGGGAGCATTGGTCATATGAAAAGGATGCATTATTGGTCATATTATGTTTGACGATGCAGCATGATCTCAGGGGGAGCATGGTATTATCGGTTCAAAGGATCTTTATCAACTCTTTTCCATTGATGTCAAGGGGGGAGGAAAAACAACAAAGGGCTTCTATAAGACAAACAGAGGAAGAATATTGTCATCAATGCCAAAGGGAGAGATTATTGGAAATGTTGTCATTGATGGCAACAGAAGTGGAAAATAAGGAGCATCTGATCAGCAACAAGGTAAAGAGAGAAGCACAAAGCAGCATTAGACAAGAAGCATAGATAGTAACAGAGAGATAGCAAAAGCAGCAAAGAGACTAGCAGAAAGAGTAAAGAAGCAGAAAGGAAGCAAGGCAGATAAGGAACTAAGGTAGCAGACAATGCAGAGATAGTGAAGAGAAGCAGAGGCAACGAAGATGTGATACATATGATCGCATATCCCAATCGGCGAAAGAAACAGAGAGGCGAAGTAATGAATATGCGATGCGGAGGCACTCCTCAGTACGGAAAGATCATCGGGCTTGTGCTACTGCAGTTAAAAATAACCGTCGATCTGTGGTCAACGCCCGATGGACAGGTCAACTGTGGAGGCACCCCCTTGGGTTAATCATCAGACTGTTTGTGCCCCCGCAGTACCATTGATCTCAGTTAACCACACAGATTTTAACGTAAACTCCGAAAGATGGACGGAACTTTAAGTGAAGGAGAATCACATGCAGAATAAACAGTGAAAGTGGATTCCAGTTTTCATCGCACCGCTTTCGACGGGCAAGCGGTATTCAAGAGGTTGGCTCCGATTCCATAGATCTTTCGACACGTGGCGAGGTGGACCCCCACAAAACCGCTTGTCACTACATGCCATCGCACGTTATAGTTCGACCCAGAATGCCCATCGATATTGTTGTGCGTAGTTGATCTGGGAAGGGGTCATCGGACGGTCATCATTTGTTGAAGGTGCATGAAGATTAACACAGGTACGGCGGGCCATCGTACGTTAACGTTCGGCATCGGAGGACGAGCGATATGCATATACACCGTTGATCTGGAAGCTTGCTAATCTAACGGTGATCGGACGCTGGACTTGCGCGAAATTTACTTATGGTACCGTGCACATATTGGATTGGCTATTGACTATATTTGTAGAGCCCGGGGTCAAAGGTTTATCATATTGTTTGAAAGCGTTAAAATGCGAAGGGTTAACCTTAATCCTAAATTTAAGTTCAAAAGTATTAAATTAATTATTTAATTACCAAGATCAATAGAACAGTGAGAGTTATGGAGACCCTGCTGGATTATCTATTGACCCTGTCCAGGAATACCATTAGCAAGTGAATGGTTTTGACCCAAGGTTTTAATAAAGGTAAAAACTATATAAGGTGATGAGAATCATGAAGAACGTGTGCATGCGAAAGGGTTGATAATAAATGAATCTCTTCTAGAGATATATGTATGGGCGAACTTTGTTCTTAACTGATAAATCCGAAACTACGATGCACCCATGGATATAATGATCTGAAGATGATGAATCTCTGGTTTGAACGATGGAAGAAATCATGAAAAACTGGTGTGAGTATATTGAATGAATAAATCTAGTGACCTTCAAGGTATGTCGTGTGGAAACTGGTGGATCCAATGTGAAAATTGATGAAACGTGGTCCGTATTAGATCTGAGGGTTGAAGCCTTCAGTGAGGGGGTTTTACCTCCCTTCCAGTGGTAGCTGGTAAATGAGAGTAGGAGGTAGTAGCTCCCTTCCAGTGGTAGCTGGTAAACGAGAGTATGGGGTAGTAGCTCCCTTCCAGTGGTCGCTGGTAAACGAGAGCAGGGGGTAGTAGCTCCCTTCTAGTGGTAGCTGGTAAACGAGAGCAGGGGGTAGTAGCTCCCTTCCAGGAAAGGCTGGTAAACGAGAGAAGGTTGTAGCCTTCTGCAGGTGGGTGCCTGCGTGCTGGTATGAGTCTGCACCAGCATAAAATTGTAAGAAGTTTTCTCTATAATAAATATTGAAGACTGAAATAACAACAGCGGTGGTTTTCTCCCGAATTGGGTTTCCACCTTAAATCCTGGTGTTCATATGTGTTGCTTATGTTTGATGGTTTGTTCTGTTATTTCTATTCATGCTTACTGCTTATCTGATCAATGAATGATGCAATGATCTAAGTAAAGACATAATAAGATCTCTGGACATACAAGTTGGATGCAGTAATGTAACATATGGTTTTAATAGAAAGGAAAACTAAAAATTGATTGCCAGCTCTAAATACTGATTCACCCCCCTCTTAGTATTTTTCCCAACAATGTGGAAGGAGCGGAATTGATTAGTAGGGTCATCTCCATCATTTCCTTTGAAATTAGGGATGTCAGAAGGAAGCTTAGTTAGCATAATAAGCCAACCTAGATCATGGTTTATAGGGTCATTAATTAACTCGCTGAAATCGGGGAGGCTCAAACCTACCATAAAAGGTAGAAAGGGAGTAGCCAGGATGGTTCTGGTATTGGTTCCACTACTAGCAGCTCTAGAGATAGGACTGAGGCCACCACCAGCTTGAGGACCAATACCTACATTGGCACCTGACATGGTGGGATAATGAGGTAGTGGAGAACCGGGTTCAGAATCAGAGTGAGGGCCCGATGGAATTGAATCAGAGTCAGTGAAGGGACTCAGCAAAGGAATAAATAGTCTTCTACAAGGGAGAGTAAGTCTTCCTAGTGAAAATTGAGGATGAAATTCTAGGAGTCTCTGGGATAAATGCCTTGGGGGTGCAATGATCGCAAGACCCAAGTAACCCAATAATGAAGAGAGATAAACAAAGGCGCAGTGGGGCAGATAAATTAATTACAATGTTTACGTATTGGCTTGGTGGTGTAAACCAAGTTCTCTTTACTACAGGTGTGCGCATGTGCAATCTGTGTGTTAATTTTAATTAAGCCCAGATGGTTTTATATAAAGAAAAAGAATTTTTTTTGTATAACCATAAATAAAATTGAAGTGACCGTAAAATAAACAGCTAAATATGCATAATTTCAACCCAAAAAGAATAGCTCCCAAATAATTTTTCTAAGAGGCGGGAAAAGTTGACTCAAAACACACAAGGTGGAAAAAATATGTAATGTCTAAGGGACAGGGATCTAATGACTCAGATCTGGTGAAAAGAGGTGCAGAAAACAACAAGAAATCAGAGGGAAAACTGCTGCAAAATGGGAGGCGACAGGTTAAAACTGTAATGGAAACAAGAGGGACCTTAAGGGAGAGGTATAACAAGACTTAAGAGGGAGTTTTTGGATGATATGAAAACTGATATAAATGGATCTAAAAGAAAGAGAGATCATACCCTGAAAATTGGCTGAAAGCGTTGCAAAATATTAGACTACCTACTAAGATAAATCCTTCCTAAAAAGGTGGAAGCGTACTGAAGCCCAAAGGGGCTTGTTCTCACTTCAAATATAAAAACTGAGCATATCTAGGCATAAGATATGCAGAGACAGAGGTCAGACAACCTTGAACAGTGCTTGCAGCAAACCCTGAAAATTACAAAAAAAAACCCTCGAAAAAAGTTGAAGCTCGCAGGTACTGACCCATAGGCTGTTGAACTCGTATTTTTTGGCCCAAAATTTTTTATCTGTGCTTGAAACCACAGGTTATGGGCTAAAAAGTGTGAGCTGCATTTTCGAGAGTCTCGGGCAGCAAGTTGCAGAAAAAGCTACCATATGTGGCACGACTGATACCTGTTACCTACAAAAAACACCCATAAACATGCGGAAGTTATATTTTTTACTGTTTTAGGGCATAAAAGGCAAAAAAAACATTAAGAGGCTAAAAAATAGCCGAATAAAAACCCTAGGTACTGAAGCAAATGGTCACGCAGTAAATCTGAATAAAACCATGTGGAGTCACCAATTGTTAGGATGAATTCTTAATGCAAGTGTACAAAAAGAGATCAATTTAGTTTCACATGAAAAACAACCCTAACAACAAATATAGATGTATATATTCTTAGTTCTGAATAGATGGTCGAAACAAATGAAAAATAAACCCAGATCTATGCAAATAAAGAAGCTAAACAATAAAATGAAATAAGAGTTTCTCCAAAATATCCAATGGACAAGAGAAGAATTATAAATAATTTTTTGTATTATATCAACACCTTGGAACGGAACTAAGAATGATGTTTCCAGTCCCTCTCAATGGGATGGGTTCTTGGCTATCCTCAAGTGCTTCAGCTTCAGAGTTTCTCTCTCAATGGTGTAGAAAACCCAAGACATGTAGAACTCAAAGGGAGCTCAATAAGCAAAAAGAATATAAAAGTAATCAAAGTATGACAATGATAAGAGGATCAAAGTTGTACCATGATAAAAGGATCAAAGGTAATAAGTGAATGGAAAACCCTCCTATTTATAACAAAATATTGAGTTATCCTTGATAATGGTGCATAATAAAATATTTTTAACCAAGATCTAGATCTAAATGCTTGTAATATTTTATTATATTTTGTTGGAGGGAAAAAGAATTTAAATTGGTTAAATCCCTTATTTAGAAAAAATAAACAAATAAAATATTTATTTATTTTTTCAAGATGGGATCAAGGAATGATTTAACAAATAATGATTTATTTTATTATTACTAAATGATTTAGTCGAATTTAACAAGGAATATTAATTAAATAATGATTTAATTAATTATTCCTAGAGAATAATAAAATAAATAATGATTTATCTAATTATTTCTCATTAATTGGGTTAAATATGACCAGGAATATTATTGAACAGAGCTTTAATTAATTATTCCTAGATGAAAATCAAATAAATAATGATTTATTTAATTATTCCTCATGGGGTTTCCTATTTGGACCAAAAATAACTTAATAAATTTTGTTTTATTAAATTATTTTCTATAGTGAAAGAAATTTTACTATGATAAAATTGGTCTTACATGGTGTATTTAGATTCATCTAATTGTAAATGTTTATATGACCAAAAATTGGTGTAACAATTATCATTCAAAGGTTTAGGGTTATGTCTTTATGCCTCATCTAGGTCATTGTCTAGGGGTCATCATGTGCCTTTGAAAACTGTCCAATTTGTCACCTAAAAAAGGCACTCACCCTTCATCTCACTCCTAAACCTTAAAAAAGGGAGCTAGCATGCTTAGGGAGTAAAATAAAGACAACTTGTCTTGTTTTAAAATGGTTCAAATGTTAAAAATTTCAAAAAGGTCAAATTTGTCTTATTAACTCATTACAAGGAGAAAAGGTCATTTCAAGGTTATAAAAGGCAAAAGAAAAATATTTTTGACTCATTTTTATCTCTTGTTGTGTGGAAGAGCTCCTATCTTACCTCACTTTCACTCCTAAGCTGCTTAAAAGTTCAAATCCAAGGTATAAAACCACTTCAAAACTCATTTGTTACATTTCTAGGAGTCTTTGTTATGCTTCTGGGAGCTTGTGTTAAGCTTCTTCGTAAGCATGTTACCTTTCTGAGTGTGTTTCACAACTAGTGTTATGCATCTGGTGTGTTGTGCAGGTGTTGCACATCCAGTGTTATGCTTATGTCAACCCCTTGTTATGCTTCTAGCCACAGTGTTACGCTTCTGTACATGCCTGTTATGCTTCTAGAGGAGAGGCGGAGTTGGGTTTTGGGCTTAAAAAATATCCAAACAAACTCAAGACTTGTCATAATAACCCTTTGAAACCCTCATAAAATATTTCACTACATCTACCCATCCCATCGACACACTAGGGTTTTCATCATCCAGTGACAAAAAAAATGGAAAGTGAGAAAAAGAGCCTCAAGGGAGGGCACCACCTTCGGTTAGAACCCTTCACAATGCATGAAATCAATGCCTCTCCATTGGCCAGAATATGTTTTGAGAGGGCCGAATGTTTGAGATTTTTTTAGAAGCTCATGGAAGAGGGGTATCATCTTCAATTGACTAGCTTATTTTTTATAAGCTTTAGCATGGGAAAGTTCACTATTGTAGGCATGGAGATAAGCCTATCAACAGACCTAATTTCTTTAGCAACACGTATTCCTTGTCATGGAGAGTAGTGGCTCAAGGGCATGCAGTTAGACATTGAAAATTACAAACAATTTCTCAAGCCTAATGCTAGAGAGGATCCAGATTACCTCTTCCCTTTCAGATGCCTTAGAAACAAGTATGCACCTTTGATGATGTTTATAATGAAGTACTTCACATGTGAAGGAAGCTTTTCTAGGTTGTATAAGTACCATATCAAGCTGTTGATGCATTTCACCTCTGTCAAAACACTTGATTTTTCATATTACTTGTACAGAAGTTTGATTAAGATGAATGAAAAGGTTCAGAGCCGAAAACAAGATCATCACACTAGTATTTTTCATCATGGTCTGATCAAGCTCATTTCATTGCATCACCTCTCCTCCATCAAAATGACTTGGGAAAATTTCTTGGAAAGATTAGCAGCAGTGCCTACCACTAGCCCTCGTATATTGCATAGTACATCATCAACACATCCAATGGAGGTTGGCTCTTCTAGAATGCCAACTCAATTTTCAGATACTCCTAGGGTTGTTGAGTTTACTCACACCTATGAGAAATGGAAGAGCTATATTTTTGTGCCTAAGTCTGCCAAAAGTATTCCTATACTTGACATTATTTTTGAACAAGGTGAGATAGAGGAGCAATCTCTTTTACATCAACATAGTAAATTAGCGCCATTGGGGGTTGAGGTAGCAAAGCAGGTGGATATTAGATCAGCTGAGGAGATCATCAGAGATAAGGATGAGGAAATAACATAATTGAAAAGGATTCTTTCCATTGCTAATTCTCAAATCACTTTCTTGCAACAAGAGAATGTTCAATTGAAAGTGAAGCACCTCTTACAAAGAAAGCCCAAGCCAAACATAGAGGAATTCAAAGGTAAAGGTAATGAGGTTACTGATATTGACCAAATGAAATACATGGAGGCTGAAATACAATCAAAAAGGCCAAAAACAAGAGGCCTAAAAAGGGCGATGGAGCTAGAAAGACAATTAGCTCATCCACCTTAAGATTTGGCAGGGATAATTTTAAGGATGGAAAATTATCTTGAAGTTTAAAAAATTGGTGAATCTCACTGGTCCCTAATATGCAAACTATAAAAAGTTTATTGGTGTATTTGTAAAATTATTCAAATTTATAATAATATTAGATATATTTTCTATATAATGTTGGAAATTTTTAACGTAAAATAATTTTGTATTGTAAAATTTGGGCGAATCATTTGTATAAAAAAATGGAAATTGGTTAATATTATTTTTTGAAAAACCATGGAAAATTAGCCCAAGTGCGAATATTAGCCCCTAAAATTTTCCATGGTTGGCCTTTGATAAGCTTATAGCCATGGATATTAATGAAAACATAGAGCTTTGGTTGTCAAGGGTAAATGTGCATTTGGAGAAGCTCTTGAAGAGGGCTAAGAGGGACAATAAACTACAAAGACACATGGAAAATAATTATCGCACTAGAAACACAAATTCTCAAATAAGTCTAAAAAAAAGTAAGAAAAGGCTAAAAGAAGCACAAATGAAGCTTAGAGAGAAGGATAGCTTGGAATTTTTGGTCAAAGCTTATTTTGCTATTTATCCCATCACTCATAGGTGCTACAGAACCAATCTTGAGAATTTTTTAACAATTTTGGTATTTTTTGTGATTTTTTCACAATTCTCGAAATTCCTCCTCACATAAGGGTAACAAACTTTTGTTACACTTATTTTTGGAGAATCCAAAAGATGATTTATTTACATGTATGGATGCATTTTGGTGATTAAATTATATATCAAGGACCCCCTTGGCATGACAAGCTTTAATTTTGGAGAAAGATCTCAAAAACCACTCATTTGTCATGTTTCTGCCACCTTTTTGGAGTTGTTGAAGGCTTTTGGAGTAACCTTGGGAGAATGGATTTTTAAAGGCCTTAATGTGGGTAATGTTTGGTCAATTTAGTGTGTCTTAAATTGCTAACATAAATTATCAACCAGGGATTCGTAAGCTGACGAAGTGTGGCACACTATATGTGCAAGATAACCTATCTCTTACTTTTTGTCGTTTTTGGATTTTTATGAAATTCTTAAAAGACAAGTATGGAGACAAATATTCAAGACAATGATGTCCTTTCTAATGATTTTCCAAACTTCAAAAGAATTTTAAAACACACAATGACAAAATTAATTCCTAAAAGGAAATGAAAATTGCATCACTATTCTAATTAAGCAAACAGTGAACTACTGATCATGAAACTCATTATCCTTGCTGCTGTCTAAACACAAAAGAAACTGTACTCAAAGAAAAGATTGCAAGTAAAGAAAAGACTAAAATCAAATTACATCAACTGATATTCTGACCCCTCACCATTAGTCTAGCTATGGCTTTCGGAGGTAATCATAAACAACTTGAGCAATCTGATATCTAATTTGCAGAAAAGGAAACTAATATCAAACTACAAACTCATACTTCAATCCCTCACCATTAGTCCAGCTATGGCTTACGGAGGTAACTGAAAATGACATGAGCAATTTAATATATCTATCTTGCAGAAAAGTAAACTAATATCAAACTACACACTCATACTTCAATCCCTCACCATTAGTCCAGCTATGGCTTTCGGAGGTAACTGAAAATGACATGAGCAATTTAATATATCTAACTTGTAGAAAAGTAAACTAATATCAAACTATAGACTCATACTTCAATCCCTCACCATTAGTCCAGCTATGGCTTTCGGAGGTAACTGAAAATGACATGAGCAATTTAATATATCTAACTTGCAGAAAAGTAAACTAATATCAAACTACACACTCATACTTCAATCCCTCGCCATTAGTCCAGCTATGGCTTTCGGAGGTAACTGAAAATGACATAAGCAATTTAATATATCTAACTTGTAGAAAAGTAAACTAATATCAAACTACACACTCATACTTCAATCCCTCACCATTAGTCCAGCTATGGCTTTCGGAGGTAACTAAAAATGACATGAGCAACTTAATATCTAACTTGCAGAAAAGTAAACTAATATCAAACTACACACTCATACTTCAATCCCTCACCATTAGTCTAGCTATGGCTTTCGGAAGTAACTGAAAATGACATGAGCAGCTTGATATTTAATTTAATTACTAAAGCAAATGTGCAAGAATGAAATAAACAAACAGTGCTGGAATTAAACAAAAACTAAGAAAAGTAAATTAGCAGAAGGACAAGATGGATTCCATGTCATTAGTCATTATAAAACTATGTGCAAATGCCCGGACTGCCATGAAAAATTATGCTAAAAGCTATGATTTCAGAAAGCAATCTAAGTAAGGAAATATGACAAAACAGAATTGAAAGCAACTTATCTAGAAAACATGCAAAACCTCCTTGAATAGCAGGGGCCCTCTGCTACCAATTTGGTGTAATCCTTCTTCAGCTCCTTAAAATTGTAATCAAAACACCATCAAGGAACTTCTTTATTGAAAAACTTCACAAATCTACATCCCATTCCATATTAAGCTTTGTTACAAATCTACTCCCTCATTACTTCCTCATTACTTATGATAGGAGAAAGCTTCTCTTATTTATACAAAATATGAGGAGTCATCTCATTAATGGGAGTCCATGAATCTCTCCCTCCATTTCTAGAGTTACAATCAAAATAGGAAATGATAAGATACATGTCTTTTTAGAGTTTCAACACAACTAAGAGATGAGACACATATCCTCTTAGAGTTTCAATACAACAAGGAAGTGAGACACATATCCTCTTGATCCCATAATCTTCTCCAACCAAATTCGAATTTGGCCTTAGAGTGCCACATAAGGGTCTTCTAGAAGTCTCCTTTTGACCTACACATGTCTCAAAACTCATAACACATATATAGATATATGAAACTATGTTAATTTTCTAGTTTCTAATCATAAATTCACTTAAAATGCATAAAATAAATAACTTTGGAAAACAAGGATCCTAACCCATATATTTATGAAAATGGTTACTTGATGTAGGGTTTTAAGTCAAATGGCTATGAAATAAGAGCTAAATGGTTATGACATAATGGAAATATATATGAATATGGAGAACACTTTTGAGACTCAACATACCCTCCAACTGAAGTTGTTGCATGTCCTCATGCAACTATTGCAATGATTCATTTGTCCATGAGTTGATATTTTATAAGTTTTGACTCATATAGATTCATTCCAAACTTTGCTTCTTGATATTTTCCTTTTTGGAAAAGTATAATACATTTGATTGCAACATTTTATTTATTTATTTATTTTTCAATGGTTGGTTCTTGTGTGACAACCATTTTTTTTTTTTTTTTGAAGCATTGGTTCTTGTGTAACAATGCTTTATTTTCTTTTTTGCATCAAAGTTCATGAAAACATTTAGAATCAATTACTTCATCAATGAATTGATCATTTGCAAGGCATATAATCTTTTGGATCATGTTGCAACAATAGTTGGTTTGGAAGTATATGTGGGTGGAAATGAAATGAAAATGTGTGATGGTGTATGACATGTGGATATGAAATGATGTCCCTTCCCCCCAACTAAAGATATAACAATGTGGAAAAGGAAGTGAGGAATTTTTCCAAAGTTACAATTTTAGCATTCTAATGAATTACATGACTAAAAATTAGAAAACAACATACCTTCACTTACCTTAAATGTGGATGAGTTGTGTATGTGTGGTGGTTGCAAAATTCTGATCATATTCTTCTTCAAGTGGTTGAACAAGAGGAGTCATGGATAAAGAGATGAGATGACTTTTTATTGCTTCTACTAAAACTTGTTGAATCTGCTCCAAAATGCTGAAAATAATAGTCTTCATGTCTTCAAAACTCATTGGCACAATTCCTACTATGTGAAAAGATGTTCTGATGTCGAACATAGTAGGAAATTTTTGACTTAGTGGCCATTAATGGATGCCACTAGTCAACACGAGAACTCTCACCATTGATGACAATGAGAGTCAAGATGCCCAAACACATCTTGCTAGGTACGAATGATTTTGCCGATGTCGAGTCACCTAGAAGATCTGACGAACAAGAGACATTAATGTATTCCCATTGTTTGTCAGCATGAGAACTTGCCATTAAGGCATGCAAGCCTCAAGGTGTTTTACAAAGAACTTAGACTCAAAGGACTATGGACTCAATAGTTTGCATTGAAGCAGGGCTTATTTGCGGAATGAAAATGACAAGAAATGGAAGATAAAAATGGAAGATGGCAATGGAGAGTAGAAATGGAAATGGGCAATAAGCATGTGAATGAGAAATGGCAATGGGCAATAAACATGTGAATGAGCCTTTTGCTTTTATTTGTGGTTATGAATGGACAAAAAGAAATGGAAAGTGGATGTGAATGTAAATGGAAAATATGAAGTGAAATGAGGTGAATGGTTTATTATGAGGTATGGATGTGATGGAGACAATAGTATCTGAAAGTTTTTCAAGTGTTTGGATCTGATTTTACATCAACATATTTCCTCTTTGTTGCCGATCATCCTCTTATGAAACAAATTGGTCTCTTAGAGAGACACCATTCTCTTGTAGTCATTTGTCCTTCCTCCTGGAACCTGCAAAAAAACTAATACTTCTTCTGCAATGGAATGTAAGATTATCAAAGGGAGAGAGGTGATCAATCTCTCTAGTTATGATATTTACACACACAACTAAGAATTTGTATTAATGAAACAAGTTCTCAAAGGAAAAATCAAAGGAATTTATACATGTTTTGGAATTAGTGCCTCAAGTTGAATGTAGCTTCTTTTCAGCAATTTATTTCATTATTTACCATTTCAAACTCTAATGATGGATTTCTCATTGTGTAGATCTTGTTGAGACCTTTCCAACGATACTTAAATCATCAAAAAAAAATTTTGTATGAGAAAGTTAGGCTGATTTGAACAATGAGGTTTTTCCGCTGCGGAATTGGAGAACCGCTGCGGAATTGGACTTTAGCTGCGGAATTGGAGAACAGCTGCGGAATTGGACTTTAGCTGCAGAATGTCGACGGTTTCTGTAGCTAAAAATCTTGAATAAAAAGTTAGCCATTCATCTTTCATCATCAGTCCAAAATTAATCAATACCTTCAGAAAATAACTTATTCATTTCATTGATTCAAAATTATTCTTTTTTTTTTTTTTTTTTAATAATCGAAACAAAATTGAAAAAGAGAATTGCAATTTTTTTTTTTTTTAATTTATTTATTTATAAGTTTCAATAAATGATGCTAAATAAAGCAAACTCAGATACATTGACCAATCGTGACCTTGCAATGACCATAGAATGGTAAGTGAAGATCACATAAGATGAAAAATAATATATCGGTAAGCATTGAAGAACATAAAAGGGGCATGATTGCTATTTCAAAATAAAATCTTTCATCTCAAATTTTAGCCATGTTTTTATCAGAACGACTTATACGAGCAAACTGAGTACGTAACAACATTCTCATTACTTTATTTGAGGTTGTCCTTGGAAGAGAAGGAACAAAAGTAACGTAACTTACCTTGAACAAAGGATTCGATTTTTGTTGTAAAGCTAAGTTAAAAGCTAGTTTCATTTCTTCAAAATTTTATTTTTGTATCTGTTTGATTCTTGAGGACTATCACAATCAGTAACCGTTCAGGACCACCCCCCCTCAGTTGGAATTCCAATTGCAGCAGTTGCCATTATAGACACGTTCAATCTCAATTGAGCTTACCTTTATGCTACTAAGGTTCATTGTGTCATCTGCACGACCATGTGCTCGATAATATCCTCCTGTAGTTCGCTCAATTCATCCCCATGCCCTCTTAATGTCTTTCCATAGTGATGTGGCATCCCTATCATAATGGTTGGCATTTAATAATGTCGTTGAAGCACCAAAAATTGTTGGGCAGATGATAAAGGAGATGTGAAATCCAACATTCAGAAAACGAAGTCGAATTGAATTCAAAAATGAGTGGAACGTGGATTGAATGCCACGATAAGAATTTGATTTCATTTCAAATTCGTCTTCTTTAGATTATGGGTGAAATCAAGCAAAGTGCCGTTCAAACTCTTCACTGTGCAAATAGAAAACCGTTTTTCCTCACGCGGCAGGCAAAAATGGCCTTCAAAGAACCGATAAATTCTCCCATACCGCCACGAATTTTGTAAAACGATTTCTGGGTTATCTGATTGACCACGTTGGCGAAAAAACCCATGTCTCTATTTTTCAAAATTCATCCTCAATCGTTCATAAAATGCATTTCAAATTGACGTGTCAAAAACAGTTGCGTTTCTGGAGATGCTATAACAAAATCAATTTCTTTCAGCATTGATGTATTGGGAGAACCTATGGACATCTTGACTGTTTTGCAGCTTGTATTGAAAAAAAAATCATTGGTCCATGATGGTCTTGCTAGAGGTCTTCATGAAGGTGCCAAAGCTATTGAGAAACAGGCAGCGCAGTTGTGTGTTCTTGCAAAGAATTGCAGCCAACCTGAATTAGTCAATCATTGTGTGCTGAGCACAATGTGAACTTGATTTCTATTCCCAGCGCAAAGAAGCTGGATGAATGGGCAGGACTTTGCAAAATTGACTCAGAGGGTAAAGCTCGGAAGGTGGTTGGGTGCTCTTGTGTTGGAAAATTTTCTCTGCTTTTCTTATTGTCGCTGCATCGGTTCTTTATCCATGTAAATATGTAAACTTTGACCTGCTTTCACATTTCTGAACCTGCTTCTATGCCTCACAGCTTAAATCTCACGCCCTCTGTGAATCAAGCTAAAGCTCGAGGAAACGCCAGAAGCGGCATTTCAAAATAGAGGGAAGACAGAAAACAAAAATTTGTATAAGATCGTGGCAGGATGCAACACCTGAAGGTGTGAGGAATGCTCGTAGATTGTGTCATGGGCGATGTTATGGTATCTGTTGATTTTTTTTTATTTTTTTTTATTTGTTTTGTTAATAAAATTACATGTTATATTTTTTAAAATTAAAAATACACATGTATATTTTAATTTTTTTTTATTTGTTTTGTTAATAAAATTACACATGTTATATTTTGAAAAATTAAAAATATACATATGTAATTTACTAAACAAAATAATTTATTGAATTTTTTTTTATTTTTAAATGATTTGTTATTAAAATTATATATATATTTTCAAAAATAAAAATATACATATATATCTTAGTAACAAAACAATTTTATTTTATTTTTTATTTTTTATTTATTTTTTCATTTTTTTTTTTAAATTAATTTGTTTAATAAAATTATGTATGTTATATTTTCAAAAATTTAAAAATACATATATATATTCATTAAACAAAACAATTTATTGAAATCAAAGTTTTTCATGAAAACAATTTTTTTTTTTAAATTGTTGAATCAATTGAAATGATGAAGTTTTATTGTCTCTCTTTTTTTTTTCTTTTTCATATAACGATTCTTTTTTTGATCCTCTAGATCACACAAAGTGCAGGAGGGGAGCATACTCAAGAGTTATTAATTTTTTTTTTTACATAACAATCATTTTTCTGATCCTCCAGATCACACAAAGTGCAGGAGGAGAGCATACTCAAGAATTATTATTATTTTTTTAGATGTAAGAAATAAGGCTATCTAGTTACACTTCCCCGGCAACGGCGCCAAAATGTTTGGTCAATTTAGTGTGTCCTAAATTGCTAACATAAATTATCAACCAGGGATTCGTAAGCTGACGAAGTGTGGCGCACTATATGTGCAAGATAACCTATCTCTTACTTTTTGTCGTTTTTGGATTTTTATGAAATTTTAAAAGACAAGTATGGAGACAAATATTCAAGACAATGATGTCCTTCTAATGATTTTCCAAACTTCAAAAGAATTTTAAAACACACAATGAAAAAATTAATTCTTCAAAGAAAATGAAATTGCATCACTATTCTAGTCAAACAACAGTGAACTACTGATCATGAAACTCATTATCCTTGTTGCTGTCCAAATACAAAAGAAACTATGCTTAAAGAAATCCAAGAATTGCAACAAAGTAAATCTAAATCAAATTACATCAACTTATATTCTGATCCCTCACCATTAGTCCAGCTATGGCTTTCGGAGGTAACCATAAACAACTTGAGCAATCCGATATCTAATTTGCAGAAAAAGAAACTAATATCAAACTACACACTCATACTTCAATCCCTCACCATCAGTCTAGCTGTGGCTTTCGGAGGTAACTGAAAATGACATGAGCAATTTAATATATCTAACTTGCATAAAGTAAACTAATATCAAACTACACACTCATACTTCAATCCCTCACCATCAGTCCAGCTGTGGCTTTCGGAGGTAACTGAAAATGACATGAGCAATTTAATATATCTAACTTGCAGAAAGTAAACTAATATCAAACTACACACTCATACTTCAATCCCTCACCATCAGTCCAGCTGTGGCTTTCGGAGGTAACCGAAAATGACATGAGCAATTTAATATATCTAACTTGCAGAAAGTAAACTAATATCAAACTACACACTCATACTTCAATCCCTCACCATCAGTCCAGCTGTGGCTTTCGGAGGTAACTGAAAATGACATGAGCAATTTAATATATCTAACTTGCAGAAAGTAAACTAATATCAAACTACACACTCATACTTCAACCCCTCACCATCAGTCCAGCTGTGGCTTTCGGAGGTAACTGAAAATGACATGAGCAATTTAATATATCTAACTTGCAGAAAGTAAACTAATATCAAACTACACATTCATACTTCAATCCCTCACCATCAGTCCAGCTGTGGCTTTCGGAGGTAACTAAAAATGACATGAGCAATTTAATATATCTAAATCTAACTACTGAAGCAAATGTGCAAGACTGAAATAAACAAACAGTGCTAGAATTAAACAAAAACTAAGAAAAGTAAATTAGCAGAAGGACAAGATGGATTCCATGTCATTAGTCATTATAAAACTATGTGCAAATGCCCGGGCTGCCATGAAAAATTATGCTAAAAGCTATGATTTCATAAAGCAATCTAAGTAAGGAGATATGACAAAACAAAATTGAAAGCAACTTATCTAGAAAACATGCAAAACCTCCTTGAATAGCAGGGGCCCTCTGCTACCAATTTGGTGTAATCCTTCTTCAGCTCCTTAAAATTGTAATCAAAACACCATCAGGGAACTTCTTTATTGAAAAACTTCACAAATCTACATCCCATTCCATCTTAAGATTTGTGACAAGTCTACTTCCTCATTACTTCCTCATTACCTATGATAGAAGAAAGCTTCTCCTATTTATACAAAATATGAGGAGTCATCTCATTAATGGGAGTCCATGAATCTCTCCCTCCATCTCTAGAGTTACAATCAAAATAGGAAATGATAAGACACTTGTCTTTCTAGAGTTTCAACACAACTAAGAGATGAGACACATATCCTCCTAGAGTTTCAATACAACAAGGAAGTGATACACATATCCTCTTGATCCCATAATCTTCTCCAACCAAATTCGAATTTGGCCTTAGAGTGCCACATAAGGGTCTTCTAGAAGTCTCCTTTTGACCTACACATGTCACAAAACTCATAACACATATATAGATATATGAAACTATGTTAATTTTCTAGTTCCTAATCATAAATTCACTTAAAATACATAAAATAAATAACTTTGGAAAACAAGGATCCTAACCCATATATTTATGAAAATGGTTACTTGATGTAGGGTTTTAAGTCAAATGGCTATGAAATAAGAGCTAAATGGTTATGACATAATGGAAATATGTATGAATATGGAGAACACTTTTGAGACTCAACATGTAATTTTTCAAAATTCAAGATGTTCGGGGAAATAGACACATAGGGATAGTTGACAATTCTTTCAAAAGTTTATTTGGACTCCTTAAAGTGCCTCAAAAGTGCCTACAAAGTTCTATTATGCTTCTGCAAATTTTTGTTACCCTTCTGTCAGAAATGTTACAAATCAGCATTGTATTCCTTAAGACACTTATCAAGCTCAAAAAAATTCACAAATTCAAGGTTTCGTTATCCTATGAGTTGGAATTAGAGTTATTGAGTTGGTTTTTGCCTCCTATCATGAGGGCATATGTAATTTAATGCAAGGGACAAACACTTCTAGTTCATTGCTAAAATTCATGGAATGGTTTCTAACCTCCCTAGAATATTGGAAATGATTCATCTTGTGTATTTATGATCCATTTTGGATGGGATTTCAACTTTATGAGGTGTAATAGTCCATAATTTCTATGAGTAGACTCTCTTTAGTCTTTTTTTGGGTTGGACAGTCTTATTTTGCAGCGAAGATTTTGTAATCAACAATTTGGAATGAAATCAGAAACATATTTGTAGAACTTGTGTTGAGATACGTGTGGTATGCATTGGCGTATTTTTTCTTCTTATGTATGCTTATATAGTCATGCTAAATGATATAACTTCTTATTTTAGATACATCTCTCCATATTTTTATCCTGTAAGTTTATAAGTAGAAATCATGTGTGTTCATGCTCTGTTTTAGACAAGGTTTACAGGTTATGTCTATTGCTTATAAATGAATGCATTCACCTTAGTGCTCATCACACTCTCTCTTACTTCATCCTATACTCAATGACCTATTAAAAATTCTTTCAAGCTACATACCTAGCCTCACATATTCTCTACAAATTGACCTTGGAATTGAGAACTAAAAACCCTTATACACAGTCTTCTCACTGACCTTTCTATCCAATACTAAAAACATAAAAAAAAAATCCTATTTATTGAGATTACATACCTAGCCTAAGATCATTAGATACCCATTCATTCCTTTAACTACAAAAATGGCAATGAGAGATCCCTCTCTAGTCCTGGTAGGGCTAGCTACCTGACCTAAAGCCTTCTCTGTGGTTGCCTTTCTTCAATCCCATTTTCATCTTTGGGAATTTGGGGAGAGTGATAAAATATATTATTGATGATTTTTTATAACCTTTTCTTACATGATTTTTTTATCATAAATAATATCTCTCTAGTTATTATGAATATCTCCCTAGCTAAGAGGGAGTGTTGAATTTTGTGGTTATGGTCAGTCTTCATAATTTATAATTTATCCCTTGTAATGTATAATTTAAATGCAGGATATGCTATTATTTTCATTAAATTTATTTGTTAGACTTTGAAATAATTATTATAAGACGTGTTCTTCATGTTGGATTTAAAAGAGAAAATTTCGAAAATCTAAATTTTGAACTTTTGCCTCCAAACTAGTAAAATCATCCCTCCCTCAAGTAAAGTGGTATTGAGTGAAGAGACACACCCATTCACAAAGAAAAAACACTATATAAATTCATTCAACCTCATCCACAGAGGTACCATTCGATCTGAAACAAGAAATATAGTTTTTGGGAATCCAAGCGAAGGAGAAGAAGGACGAATTCATCTCTGGGACATCTCTCTCTCTCTCTCTCAAATTATGGGTAATCCAAAATTCTAGAAACACCAAGTCTCTCTCTCTCTCACACACACAAACAAATTTTAGGTAGGAAAAAATTTGGCCTAGGGTATATATGAAAGGGTAGATGCCCAAAATGTGGAGGGTAGAAGTTTGACTTGACTTGACTCGAATAAAGGGTTGCTTGACCAGCTTTGGCCATATCTTTTTGATTGGTTTGATCTCATAGTTGACTAAAAACATTAGATGTATCACTTGTTGAACTAAGGAAAAGGTTGCTAGGTTTCCCCCCAAGTGGGTTTTCCCGAGGTAAATATTATCTTCTCTTAGTGCATTGTGATCTCTACTGTCCTTATGGTTGAATTTTTGAAGTTTAATTTCTTTATGAAAAAATGGATTTGTTAAAATAAGATCTATATCATTAGAATTGATTACCAATATTTCAAAAAAAAAATCTTGTATCTATTTCACTTGAAAAATCCGCCAAGTAATGGATCTACTTCTAATCAAATTTTCTAAAGTTGGCATATAACTGATTCTCTCTCAACATTTCTAACACTCTCCCGATATATTCCTCATGGATCCATTTAGAGTAAATGAGGATTTAATCACTAAAATACAAAAAAAACATTATCTAAATATTTAATAATGACATTATTCATGAGACCCATGAATATGTCTAGTTCTTTAGAGAGTTTGAATGTCACCACCACAAACTCATGGTGACCATACCTTGTCCTAAATGTTTTCATGTGAATATATTTATCCTTAATCCCAACTTGATGATATCCAAATCTTATATTAATCTTTGAAAATATTTTTCCCTCTTAATTAATCAAATGGGTCATCAGTCTAAGGTAATGGATACATGTTTTTCAGTGCGACCTTGTTTAATTGTGTATATTTAATCCATATTCTAAGGGTACCATCCTTCTTCTTTAAAAAGAATGTTAGTGCTCCCTAAGGAAACACATTTAATTTGATATATCCTTTGTTTAATTACTCTTGTAACTAAAATTTTCAATTCAATTAATTTTGGGTTACTTATTCTATAAGGGGTGTTGGATATAAGTGCAGCTCCCGGTACTAAATTGATTGAAAAATCAATGTCCTTCTTCGGAGGTGATCCTTGTATCTCATCTAGAAATACATTTTGAATTCTCAAAGTATTGAATAGCCTTTAGTTTTTGAACTTATATTTTCTATCATCTCTAGTTCATTAATTGCATATAATAGGTAACATTTTCTAAAATTTTTCTTTAAATGTAAGGCTAATACCTACCTTATAGAAATAGGTTATTTATGCTCTTTATTGTTTTAAAATTCCCCTTGTTGTAGCTCAATTTCACTCTTTTAAATTTTTCTTTTGAGTTCTACAATTTTTCCTAATCTTGATCTTTTCCTCATTACCCATGAAACCTATTTCCATTTCTTGTTCCTCATGATTGCAACTTTTTCTCTCACATAATGGATCTTCTCATCATTCTTAACATGATTAACAAGTTTATACACTTTCCATTTGAAACAATATCTAATGTTTAATCAACGTACATAGAATTAATTGCATTGCATGATGCTCTTCTATCCTTTGTCTTGTCATTATCGATTCCCTGACTATGTGGGAATTAGCCGTGAACATATATTATTTTTCTCCCCTTATTATAAAGTTCACATATCCTTTTTATTCTCCCTAATCTATTGTTTACTTATCTCATATATATAAGTAAAACAATAAATCAAGGATATATATATATATATATATATATATATAAAGCATGAGTGAAATTTATAATAAGGGGATAAAAATAATATATTTTCATGGCTAAGTACCACATAGTAAATAAATTGATAATGACAAGACATATTATTATACTTGGTATAATAATATAATGATATAGTGCAAGATTTTATATATAAGTAACCTTATTAACATAAGGGAATAATCACATTTTTAACTTATATAATAAGAGCTTGTCAAATTTTAATATATATACCATCATTACAAAAATGTAAGCCAGTATTACCTTATCAAATCATGAAAGGTGACATAAATTTATCAAATGCACTTGATCTCTGCCATGTTTGATTGAAATACGGGTTGTTTCCATGAGAATTTTCTAATCTAATATGAATCATAGCCATCAATCATGAGAAATATCATTCACCACCCTCTGATACATTATATCACATGTTTAAATTAACTTCCTCGCATCTCACTCTAATATGAATAAGAACCCTTAATTGCAATTAACTCATAACTGTAATTCATCAAAAAATCACATTCTAGTTCGGATACATACACATTAACTTTCAATATCATTTAATAGTTGTTGATTGAAGGCCAACAAATCCCTCATACTCATAATTATGATGAAAAAAATGTGAGTGCTAATCTACCAGGAGTAAATTAGCCTAAGAATTGAGAGTAGATATGTATTGTTGCTATGATTTATAGCAATATGATTTGTTTGTTCAATACATTCGTATGTTAGGGTGGACCATGTAACTTGTAGAAATTTAATACAAATTATGCATTTCCTAGATTCTCCTAATCTAACAATTATATGCCACTATTAAATACATAATCGCTTCTACAAAAATTCTTGCGGAATTTAAAGCATGATCACCAATTGCAATATCAAGAAGAAAGATCAATCACACATAACACAGATGTTTTTTCCAGGAAATCATAAAGCTAAAAACCCCACTATCATATATTATGTAAATTTCATGGATCATGAAACAATATCATACAAAAATATAATCCAAGAGCTCTTAGTACAATATACAATCATCTCACACTGTCATACAAAAAATTGGCAAATACATGCACCAATTTAATTCCTCCAGACAACCTGCCTCCACTGCGCAATCCCAGCTGATAGCAATCCATGAATTAATGGAATCCTTCTTGCCTTGACTATGAAATCCCATGGGAACATCCAATGTGTGTGTGGTTGCATGAGTGCACTCACTAATGTCACAATTGATAGTCAAACTATCCCTTTCACCTACATCTCAACTGGGTCTCCAATGGATCTGACATGCATGTAGTTAATAATAGTAAATATTCAGTTTCATGCGAGACCACTGATTATGAATTAATTAATAATTAATTCACTGATCTCTCACTAGTGTATATTCAATTACAACTAGCACAACTGATTTTAACTCACTTAATTGAGTTAAACTAATTTACAACTCACATAACTACACATATAACTCTATTACAACCTCGAACCACTCAGTTAGAACTAAGTCCACTTGCATGTCCCACCAACCAACTTTTGAACTCGAATTTCCTATAGCTAACTGATTTTCCACTTCAGTTAACTATTTCCAAGTGCTCATTATGAATAGATGAATGTTTATTGTCCAACTATTATTAAGGGATAATAATATTCGGCATGCATCTATAAATAGACATGTGATCTATAAATAGAACTCGCACATACATCTATAAATAGCATTTTCTCACCATCTATAAATAGAAATAATTTATAAATATAATTTTCTTATGCATTCTGAAAATAGAATTCCACGTAAAAATAGCCTAAGGCTCCATCCTAGTGTAGGTGCATAATTTTCACTATGATCTTCTTGTTGAATCTCAACACTCCCTCTCAACAAGAAAGGGATTATCCTTCACCCCGATGCTATCTCTATGGTATTTGAATTTTCTTCTGGTGAGCGCCTTCCTTAGAATATATGCATCCTGATCTTCTGTAGGAATGTACTAAAGCAACATGATCTTCCATTGCACATAATCTATGATATGATGATACCAGATATCAATATGCTTAGATCTATCATGAAACACAAGATTAATCGAGAGTTTAATGCAACTCTAATTATCACAATGATTCATTTTCAGATCTAAATGAGAACCAAGCAAACCAACTAGGATATTTATCATCCAAATAGCCTCACATGCAGCTTGACTTGCTTCCATGTATTCTGCTTCTATTGAACTAAGTGCCATGGATCTCTGTTTCCTGATGTACCAAAAAACAGTTGTAGATCCGATACTAAAGATCCCCCCTAATGTGCTCCTCCTGTACATTGGGCTATGTTATGGGGAATTATGGATTATGGTTAAAACACATTCCCTAAATGTGGTATGCATTTAGAACAACAGATTAAATACTTTGCAGACACTTTTCCTAAGAGTAAATAGACACACAAAAAGATGGAGAAACCTACTTGGAGTCCAAGTGCTTCCTATTCTCCTTCTGTCACTCTTGCTGTAGCTTCTAATCCAACTTCGATTGCCAGACTAGTTCCTGTAAGTATAAGCACTAAAAAACAAAGAGATTTCAATATACAAATGACTATTTATATTAATCAGTTAAATCAATGAAACATGAAACATAAACATCAGCTAAGAATCCATAATATGAAAGATAAAAGCTTATAAAGATACATATGTGGGAAAATGAGTAGCAATATTTATTAATGAGTAGAAGGGGGAGGTTACAACCGGTGATTGATTTGATGTCACCAACTCTGGCATCATCCCAACCTCATCAAAATGAAGATCTCTCCAATAGCATATCACTCAAATCAAACACTCAATTGAGAATCCAACAACATTTCTCTACCAAATTTCTTATTTTTCAAGCACTAGGATCTGTGCTCAATTTATAGATGAGCTAAAGGTAATTTCACAATCAATAAATTTCTAATAATAGATAAGACATGTGCCCAAGCTCAAAGGTGTTGAATGGACACATGGATTCGAAATTTGACACATATGCACTCTTCTAGAAGGCACTGGCCATGTGGAGATTATGGAACAATGAGAATTTTTCTCCCAATTAACCAACGCACCCTTGAGTGTCGGGAAGTGCTTTGCAAAGCACCCTTGAATAGAGCTACCTGCATCTGCAAAGCAGTTAGTCCATTGAGAGACTGCCTTGGTGAGCTCATAGGTGATATAACATGTACTTCAAATCTTGGAAACCTTGCAATGGAAGTCATGTATGATTTGTTCTTGTTCTTTGTCTTAGGGCATGTAGCAACTAAAATGATAGGGGATGATAGTTAGGCAAGATTTTGAATTTCAAATGTCATCTCATAACTGAATGATGCCTCATTCATACCCTATCATGACAATGATGACTGCAATATGGGTACGTACATTGAATCTCATCACTAACTGACTCATCATACCACTAACCTATCATTTCCCAATGGATTCTGACAAATTTCAGCTCAATTGATAAGACGGTTAAAAAACCGCACTTTCGTAGCGTTGGCGGTGTATTTTTCCCAGTTTTCGCTATGAAACTATTAGCACTTTCGTAGTGCAAATCAACTTTTTTGAACTAGTGGCGCTACGAAAACATGGATTCTTGGCTAATTGCGGAATTTTGACTTGAAACTTTATGGAATGACTCCTAAATGGAAATTATGGATATTTGACAATGAATGCACCTTTAAAATAATTTATTTGAACTCAATGATGACCTTTGAACTTATAGAAATCTAACCTACCCTTATCCAAATCCTAAATTGACTTCTAAACCCAATTCTGAACCATGACCAAAAAAAAACTTGACACAATGATGTTTTGAATTTTTTTTGGTGATAATAGGTTATTTTTGGTCATTCTCGTTTTCATTTGCCTCCATATGAGTGTCTGAGATCTGAAGCAGTCAATCTAAGCCTATGGTTGTTCTATACAAAGGCTATATTCATCCTAATCAAGTGAGGTTGTTCCATATACTCAAGCGAGGTTGTTCATATCCTAATCAAGCGAGGTTGTTTTATAGATTCAAGAGAAGCTGACAGGTTTTTCTAAGAAGCATGGCAGAGGAAAAGAAAGTCCACAGAGGGGGACATTGCTTAAGATATGAGCCTGAAAATATGAAGGCTATAATTGAAGATCAAACAGTGTTGGAGACTTTTTGGGAAAATAGCTACTTTATGTAATTGATTGTGATCAGTAATGTAGAGAGGTTTTCTTCTTGACAAACCTAAGATTCTCATGGGGTTTTAATGTTTTATTGATCTACATATTATGTTTAACTACTTGCAATAGATCTCATTTCTATTACTTAGAATTCATAACCCTATGCTCTGACTTCCTTTAATAATGAGATGACTTTGTTTTTCTATGTTTTATGAGTCAATTGCCTTTGAACCACTAGCAGTAGATTTCATTGCTATTACTCAGAATTCATAATTATATGCTCTGAATTCCTTTAGTAATGAAATTATTGTGTTGACCTATTTTCTTGAATGAATTGTATTTTTTAAAGATCCCTATTTGCCTCAACTTCCATGTCAAGAAACATTGCCACTAAACCTACTGATTTGTTGACTCCATAAGCCCAATGATAGTATTAGCCTTCATCTTTTAAACCTGAAAATATACAAAATAAAGACTTAATTCATAGAGTTAGCCATCTATCTATATCTTTATTCCATATCATTAACCCTTGAGAGGGACCTCTCAAGCTCAGGAGGCTAAGCCTCAGTCACAAGATTGGTTTGAAATAGTTACACTGAATTTTTCTGATGAGCAACCTATCAGCTACGGTTTTGGTGATAACACAACCTATTCATTGGTTTTGGGGATGATGTCTAGTTTAACCAGGTCATTGGGAATGGTGCCCAAATTGACCTATAACAGATTTCCCCCTAAAGCATGAAGTTATAATAATAATAAAAATATTTTGAATGAGATGCTTTACACTGTGATGGGCTAGAATTGAAGCGGAGTGGCGACCTGCATCAATCTTACAATACATTACATCATGATATATCCTCTTGATCACAAATTGTTGAGGGAAGTCATTCCCATGCTCAACACATAAACTGTCTAATAACATGTACATAGTGCAGAAAGTCGTCTACATTGGAATGTTTCCCAATACAGACATGCCTATAGATATAGGGCCATGTTCAGATGACGATCAGTATGTAAGGTCACCATACAGATGATGTGTACAACAATCCTGAAATTGCAGCCCTGATGGCTGAAAATAGATCTGGGGTCTTCTTATCTCATTCACACGATCGTTTGAGTACAAGTCTAGCCATGCGAATATATGATTTGTAGTCAAACATGGTAAGACATCGTTTGATTACCAGCCAATGATGTGAGTTGTTAAAAAACATTAGAGAACCACCATTAATGTTAATGGCCCTTAAGGTACTGCAGTACATTTTCTAAGGAGTGAAAAAACGATTTGATGTTGAACGCCACATAAAATTGTTCATTCAAAAGTTCGGAAGTGAGGATCTTGTCGATGTTGTAACAAGCCTCATGGTACTGGAAGATGATGTTTCTAAGTGAAATTCCTGGGTGATGATTTGACGTTGACAGGAAGCCACTTTATTGCGAAACGGGAGTTACTAATTTCAGAGACAAAGTATGACTTGATATAGGAATTTTCAGGGATGTCTGTCATGGGAATGAAGGTTTATGAGTATTGCAGAAGGATGAGTATTCATTGGATGACTTCTCTTGAACATATCAGCAAAACTGAGATGATTTGGCAGCATTGACCCAAAACTGAAGTGAAGGTATGATGAACCATAGGTATGAATGAGCCGTCAAGAACATTACCCAACCCAAATAGTCACAGTGATGGAGTGAAGTGTCATGTTCAAGAGTGACCTGCTACCATAAAATGTTTTGTTTACTTTCCCAAATTTTCCCTGGTCATTTGTCGACCAGTACCTCTTTATTTTTTAAAAATCTTGAGGAGGATAACATATGCTTGATCTATAATTCAACCCTTCGGGTGAATAATGTATCACTATTTAATAATTTAACAAGTCTAGCAATGAATGAAACTCGATTCTTGCCATGATCGACAAGATCGTCGCTATTTTATGTTTTAACAAGCCTAACGATAGTGACAGCCTGGTCCTTTTTCATATTTAGAGAGTTTTAAAAAGAGGACGAAAGAAAAATCCATAAGTACTTTTTTCATAAAGTTGTCGCTCATATCCGAAAAAGTGTAAAGTAATATCTGAGAGAACCTCCTAGCCATATTCAACTAAGGCATTCCTTTTTCATAAATAATCTATCTCGGTCCAGAAAATGGTTAAACTTATACTGACTAGATATTAATTCATTTACTTTTACGAGCTTGAAAAGACAAGTTCTCAGTAATCTTTTCACATTACGGAGTCTGAAAAGAGATAAAATAAGACTCTGGTGTTTCCTTTTTCATTGTTATAGAAGCTCGAAAAAGAGATAAAAATGCGCTTCAAGTCCTCTTTCATTTTTATCAAAGCTCAAAAAATAACTATAATAGTATTCTTTGTGGTCAAATAATTCTTGAAATAAATCTACACGACTAATCTACTCATCAATTGCCAACCTATTCAGAACAACATCAAATGGATTAAAAATACATGTTTCATGATAAAAAATGAATAAAACAATAGTCACAGCAATAAATATGTTTTGAAAATAATCAAATGACTAATTAAAATAGTTTTACCATTCATTTTTACCTTTTGAAAGTTACCATTTGCATTTTGGAGATCTAAACCTATTTTTGTTTTTGAACTTCAGTTGTTGATTGCGCGCACTTGGTAAGAATGTTTTGAATGCCCCCTGCAAGAGCACATGTCGAATTCCTCCTGCAAGAGAAGATGGCCCCCAAGCTTCATTTCATTTACTTAATTAGATTATTGGTTACTAATAGTTGGATGAAATGAAGGTTTATTTACGAGAACAGATGGTCTTTCTTGCGGGTTAGAAGTTTTCTTTTTCTTTGATTTCCCTTTTTTCTTACTTCTAGGTTGCTTGTCACTTTTGCCTTTGTCAAATGACAAGGAATTGATTTAGGAAGAAGGTTCAGGATCAGATGCAGTAGTATTATGTGTGCTTGGAGTACCAATCATACCGTCTTCAGCATAAGATTCCTTAATTGAGGAGGAACAGTAAAATTAGATAGCGACACGTTAGGAACTTTTTCGTAGAGCGTGCCAGTCTGAGTATAAATCAAGTTTAAATATTGGGCACAATAAATGACCTTCTCTTCAGTGACGATGCCACCCTTAGCCACATCCTCAGTTATAGATGGGAATGGGGACTTAATGAACCACTCAACAAGGAGTTGATCAGGAACAAATGTCTTAACCATTCTACGACGACGACACCACTCATGAATATGATCAGAAATGTGAGTAGCATTAGTCTGTTTAAAATTAGTCAATATTTCCATTCTAGTTTCATATCGTATGGGTAACTGGAAGTGATTAAAAGATACAGTAGCTAGGGCAGTTAAATTATCAAAAGAAGCTCTAGGTAACTCAATGTACCATTTTGTAGCTTGACCAGTGAGCATATGTTGGAAAAGACGTAGTTGAAGGGAGTCATCATTCAGGGAGTTAGATGAGCACCACAAGTGATAAGTCATAACATGATTCGATGGGTCTTCCCTAGCGTTTCCATTGAACTTAGGAATATCCGAGGGTAATTTATGGGGTATTAGCGACCACCAAGGAGCATAGTTGATTGGATCATTCCTTAGCCAGTTTAAATCCGGTAACTCTAAAGTTGCAACAAAGGGCTATTTTCGATTAAGTTCAGGTTGAGCATAGCTACGGTATGATGGAATTTCTTTGGAAACATGACTTTGAGCACCAACATAAGGAATCTGTTGCTAGTAACCCAGATAGGGGTTGTTTTGATAAGAAAATATTTGAGGAGTCTGTTGACCAAAACCTGGGTACGATACTTGTTGATATGAAGGTTGAAGAATTTTTGCCTGAGGCTACCAAGGGGTATGCCACCAATGTTATAACCCAAATTAGGATAACTTGGATTCAGTTGAGGATAAGTATAACCTGGTTGTTGTTGTGGCATCCCATAATATGGTAATCCAACTTCTAGATAAATGACTTCGGGTACAGGTTGTTGTTGTAAATTGGCTAAAGGAGTATGAAACTGTTGTTGTGCACCAGTTTGAGTCTGCAATAGGGGTAAAGATGTATTAACAAGTGGAATTGATGTGGGTGCAACAGGTTGAACCGGTTGATACGATTGTACAACCATTTGTGGTTGGATAGGAAGAGTGGGTTGCCATTGACAAACATTCATTTCGACAGTAGGTTGACCAAAAAATGACAGAGTATTGTCAAAGTGGGTGACCATAGGTTGCCCCCCAGTATGAGGAGGATAATAAGATGGAAAATATTGTTCTCCAAATGAAGGGAGTCCAGTTAAGATGGTACTAGATAGAATAGACCCAGATGGACCATCTTGATATTTCCTTGATGATTGATATAAAGGATCAAGCCATTCAGTACTCACTATAGGTTTTCCAATTATAATACCAGACGATGACATTGGTGAAGTCCATGGGTTTGAAGATGCACCAGAGAAAATTCCAGATAAATATTTATAACCTGATGGGAGCAAAGGGCCTCCATGTAAATATGACTCTGGTGAAGTTGTGAACATCGACGGGGTAGTGAGAGAAGGTGTTGACACAATTGGAACAGATGGTCCAGCCGAAGAGATGCTGGTTCAGACATGGTTACTTGACCAAATGTGTACCCTTTTGAATCAACGATAATTTGAATAGGTACAGGATCAACAAAAGAAAAGGGAGGTGATTGAGGAAAAGACTCGTAAAGGAAAATATCATCCCCAAAATGGGTTGGAGTTAAAGGTGTTTCATCTTGTGGAATTTCTTCAATCATAATCAAACTAGGTTGAATTATTTCGCTGTCAAGCCCAAAGTATATTTTAGAAGGTTGACTACACGATACGGGAGACTCAATGGCTAAAAAAAATTGTGGGCGGACAAATACAGGAACAACTTCCGGTCGTTTGACTTTGGGATTTAGATGTTCTGGAAAAGAAGAGACAGGATCTAGATCAACTTCTAGTTGAACAAAATTTGGCTTAAGAGGTATGGTCTCACTGATAAATGGATCATGACCACAGGTAGCTGTGAGGACTCCGTGTCGACAACAGCAGAGAAACTAGGATTTGTAAAAACAACTTGTGCTGACTCTTGTATATGGGAAGATGATGCTTCACTAGAGGTACTAATAGTACTGGTTTTGGTAGAGTGATGTCCCCTTCACTGGCCAAAAGTGACTTTTGGTGGTAAAGATGGTTTCAATGCTAACCTACGCGAATGAAAGGGAAAGGTATTTTCTTCTTCCATGATGATTGATTTATTTTATGACCAAAAAAAAAAAAATGGTATTGCTAGGAAATTTTTTTAAGAAGAAACTATGAACTACAGAATACATTCTGGAAAACTAAGAAGTATGGGCAGACAATCTTGCCAAATTCTATGTTCGGTGTATCACAATTTACAAGGCAGTCGACTCAGTTCACTATGGATGGATAGCAACCTAAACTTGTCCTCCCAAATATACATGAAGGTACGTGGAGTCCCAAGTCTGTAATAGCACTGTCTAATGTGAAACCGCACAGTGAGAGAACCGATTTATACTTTTCATACTATAACACCGCCCAATATACCTGAAGTCACGTGGAAGAGCTACGATATACTTACGTACGTGGAGTGACGTATCACACTCGGAATGTATTGCAGACAACTAATGACAGGTGCTATGTTTTACAATGCCAAAACACATCTCTAGCCTAGACCTTCTTATTGGAGAGGTAAATCCCCTCTGTGGACAAAGGTGATCCCTACTAGCCCAGATCGGGTCTAGCAACAACCGATTCATGCTAAGACGCAAGTTCCTAATTGCAAAAGACCAAAATACGACAAGAGGCCTACCTTAAGTCCTACGTTGTCATCGTTTGTGGAGAAGATGGTGCTTCCGTCCCCTGCTTTGGTAGATCAAAATTCTCTCGCTCAATGCGATCGAACACCTGCACGTACAAGAAGAAACAACAAACAAACAAACGTAAAAACTAATACAGGCAATTATGTATCAGTCAGAGAAGATACAACTCATAACATAAAACATGAACATCTGAGTGGAACCATAATCAAAGTCGCTTATTATTAATCAGAACAAAGAAAGATACAACGTGAGCTCTGGCATTGGATCTTCCTTCGGCGGGTCGAAAAAGGAGTACATCTCGGTAAAGCTCATCGGGACAAGGACAAGTCTCTCTCTCTTCGGTTGTCTGACGATAATCTCCTTACAACTGATTCAGCTCTATTCAGGCTAGCTTGCAAAGGGAAAATGACAAGCTTACATAGATGGTGGAAGGGGAGTTGGGATCCCTACAATGGTGGGATTGGCCCTATCCTCAAGGAAGCTTCCATGATAGGTGGAAAACCACTTCCCCTACATGGAGATCCGTAGCCAAACCTCCCAACTCATTTTAGAGACTCGTTCAGGAGTTGGTTGGAATCAAACTTCCGCCATTTATTTTTAAAAAACACTCCTTATTAATCCTGGCGCAGGTGATACACTGGGACAGAGCGCTAGTTGGCGTGCCCTCTTTGGTGGATTTCCCCCATTGGCGCGAGAGCTGAACTAGCTAGTCGCGCCAAGGCTAAAAAGGCTATTTTTAGGGCTTTTCACAAGAAATTGTCTTCAGGGGAATTATTGTCCTTGTTAAGGGGGATTCCATGAAAGTGGTTTCAGGTCATGTCTGTACTCATAGGTCATGGAATAAGCCCTCCAATGTGCAAGACGGCGGATTGCAGGGACAGTGACAAATTACTGTGTAACAGATGCCCCCTAAAGCATGAGGCCCAAAAGAGAGAGAGGGGTGAAATTCTTTACGAGAACACACCCAACTAAAAACACTGTCGTCAGAAAAACTGCGTAGAAAAATACAACTAATATCTCAAATACATGATATATATGTGGTATGGGTGCAACCATCTGTAACAGAGTATACAATAATCAAGATCCAAGGTACGGACGCAGCCATCCAGTAAAGATCCACAAAGAGACTCAGGTATGGTCGCAGCCATCCAGTGAATGAGTCATGTAACTAATCATAATAATCCAAAAAATCACAGCCTGGATTGTAACACACAGAAATCTAGGGTCTTGTGCTCCATCTTGACCCGATCAAAGTAAAAGTTCAAGCATGTGAATGAGTGAGTTGAAGTCGAACATGCAGGAACATCGTCTGATTACCAGCCAATGATGAAAGCTGTTAGCGACCGCAGAGGAACCTGGCAACTATGGCCATTTCAAAGTGCTACAGTACAAATCACGAAATTTCGAATGATGATTTGATGAACTTGGGAGAATCATCTGATCGAAGGTCAATGATGAAAACCTTGCGTTGAATGCGAAGAACCTACCATTGAGGCATGTAGGCTCCAAGGTACTGAAAGGGAGTCTCTAGATCAAATTCCTAGATAATGAGCTAAAGTCGACAGGAAGTGACCTTGATGGAAGGTGGGCCATAGTGTTTCCCACATCATCGACGCGAGACAGAGGAAAAATAATGTTTGTGAATCAGGATTGGATGAGAATCAGAGGAAGGTTGAAACTGCAGAGGTCAACTTCTCTTGAACATATCGGCGGCACGACAATGGATTTGGCAGTATTTGACATCAAAATATCAGAGGTCGTGACGATCAGGCAAAGAGCAGATGAGAGGTCAAAATGGATTACCCAATCCCACAGAGGAAAACAGATAATGAGATGAGATGAGATGTCCCCAACCTGACACAAATGCAAACAAGTGCCATGTTCAAGAGAAACATACTGCCGACACAACGACGATACTGGTTCCATTTTTCCCCACCATTTCTGGTGAGTACCCCAATTATTTTTGAGAAAAAGCTTGAAGGGGATAGCATATTCTTGTAATATAAGTTCATCCTTCAGACGAATCCATCCTAGTACATTTAATGAGCCCTAGGAAGGAGAAACTCGAATATCATCATTATGACTGGATCCAACGTCATCAAGGTTTAACGAGTCTGACAAAGGAAGAACTCAGCGTCTTTTCATGTTTAGAGAGTTTGAAAAGAAAGTGGAAAAGTAAACTCCAAAAGTCCCTTTTCGTAAATAGTTCCTAAGATCCGAAAAGGTAGAAAACTATCTCTGATAAAACCTCTTAGTCGCAATAGGCTAGGGTATTCCTTTTTCGTAAATAATCTATCCCAGCTCGAAAAAGGGGTAAACGTATACTGGGTAGATGTCATTTCGCAACCACTTTAACGAGATCGAAATGACAAGGGACTCGACAATATTTTCATGTTTAGAGTCAGAAAAGAGCTGAAATATGACTCCATAAATGACTTTTTCGTGTTTTTACCGAGTCTGAAAAAGTATAAAATACAACTCGTATCACTTGTCCAAGTCGCATAAAAACCTGTCGCTGCACATAAAAGCGAGTGTAAAACCCATTTTTCAACAAAATATATTAAAATATTGAGAAAAATGACTTTGAAAACCTAATTTTGACTTCAAAAGTTATAAATATGCCACAAATGGTAAAAAAATATTTACTTTTACTTTTTACCTCATTTGGAGAGCAACAGTGAGCTTTTGGTGTGCGAACTTGCGGCGGTGATTGTGACCAATCTAGTACATCATCCGGATTCTCGTTCATTCCAGGTAAGAGGCACTCCCCTTAGCATTGTTTTGATTCATTTTCTATAAATTTCCATTGTGTATTTGACCTCTGGAGGAACCCTTTTGCAAATTTAGGGCTCGGCCAATTGGCGTGGGTATCGGGCATGGACCCGCGCCAATTGGCTCCTTTTTGCAAAGGGGTCACGCCAATGGCGCAACTCAAATTTTCGCGTTAATTTACCAAAATGTGAACCACTCAAATGAATTTTTAAGTGTTGCAAAGATCTAATAAGTTGTTTTTGACTATGTTGGTGCAGATATCCAGGCACAATGGTGACTGAGTGGAAGGAGAGGGAACATGGGGAAGAGGAAAAAATGGCCATGGAAAATGAAGCTTGCATGAACGCCCTTTGGGACTGTGGTCTCAAGAAGTTCTTTCTCACACCATGTTTAAGAGCTCAACCTGAGCTATTGCAGTATTTGGTTAGCATATGGGACGAGAATGAAGAAGTATTCAAACTCTGAGACCAAGTACTGGCACTTGAAGTCTCTGATGTTTATTTCATAACCAGATTGTCATGCAGAGGCCTAGTGCCAATCATGACAGGCAACAGACCTTCTGGGGAGAAAATGGATATGGTAATGGTGAGAGTGTGCCCAGGGGAAAAAACGGGATCGAGCAGTGGCAAATTAGACATCCACACAATCCATGATCTAGCACTCTGAGTAGTGCTTCACACCATTATGTGGGATGCAGGATCACAGGCCCCGCATGAGGCAACCAAAGCGTAGCTCCTACTAGCTTTCGAATGCATGAATCCCACACTTTTCGATTGGGCCACTACCGTGAAAACAAACATCAAATGGTAACTAACAAAGTGGAAGAAGGCCAAACTGAAACAGTTTGGGTATGGTTCCATTCTGATGTCGTTCATTCTTGAACAATTACCAATTTTCCAGGGCCAAGGGGCGATAGTCGCCGAGCCGTCATTGAGGGAGCCGAGGATGGCTCGATGGACATCACTTATGCCTAGGTCCAGAGGAGGCCAGCAAATTTCCTGGAGGCCTAAGTTTTTTTTATGGTTACGGTGTCAGCTGATTGTAGTTGAGGATTGGCCCTACGCAGGTACCGACTTCACGGGAGACCCAAATTTTCCACTTCCGGAGGGGGAGGACTGGGACGAGGAGTTGGGTATGACTCTTTTTGATTTTTTATGTATTCATGATTTTTTTTGTGATACATGCCTGTTGTCGACAATTATTGTCTACCCTAGAGACAACCTACAGTTGCTATAGACCAGTGCCTAGGACATCTTAGCATAGCAAGGAGCTCATAATATATCTTGGGTTGTCAATCCAAAAGCTCTCTTACTATCTCTTGTAAAACAAGGAAATTAGTTTAAATCGAACCAAACTCTCTCAGAAGCTGATAAAAAGATAAGAATAATGTAGGAACAGCATGCAAAACTCCAATACAAAAGCATCAGACAGTTAAGAGACAGCTTACTGCAAAGAGGGCCAGTTCAAATAGTATGCCACAGAAATCAAATATTAGAAAGTGGATGCAGTGAGGAAAACATGAAGGAGATACTAGTTAACATGAGGCTGATACCCAGATACACAACAGAACCACATATGGGCTTATCCAACTAAGAATCCATACATGACAATGGCGTTTTAAAAGCACCCTCCTCAAGTAACTAATAAAGAAAAAAATATGAATTACATGAACATGGAACAGTATATCATGACTAGGCCTATTTAAAGCGCTTGACTAATCCAAGTATGGGCACCAACTAGGATGAATCCTTACTTAAGATCAGTGAGCCACTCGCATTCTAGAACATGATACAAGAAGATAAATGCAATGAAATGAGATATTATATTAACACATAAGAAAATATTACATACTGTGGGATACCAAAGGCCAGAATCATCATTACAGTTATAACTCCTCCTCACTGAGATCCTACGGGCTCTGAGCCTTCATACAGAAACTTTACAAGATGTATACAAAGCCTTTCACTGCACAGTTTGCTGATAGAAATGTATTATGAACAGAATGTATAAATGGTAGAGGAGGAATGTATTTGACACGTGGAGCGGTGACGTGGAGGAGTGGAATAGTGAAAAGTGGTAGAAGAAATGATATTAGTGTAAAGGCCCAAAGGTTTTCACTTAAGTGGATCACAAAAGGAAACGAGGAAAAACGATGGAGCGGAGCTGTGGATGTGGGACCTGGTCACAGCGGAGGGTGATTCATTAAGGTCTAATGAAAAATGCAAAGGTTTGACTATACATGGAAATACAAAGAAATACAATGAATTGCAATGGAACGTGGTGGGAGCGATCGTACGAGGTGGGGCCCGGGAAGCGCATCGCAAAATCACGAAGGTAGAAAATGCGATGGCGGAAAGTGGCACCAAATAGAAAAGAGCGCTCACGATATTTCGATGGGGCGGGGTTGTGAAGGGCAGAAAAATGCGATGGGGAAATGCGATGGGGGGAAATACTGTATGGTGGGCCCAAGCTGGATCGCAAAATCACAAATAGAGAAAGTGCGATGGGAGAAAATGCGACCGGCGGAAAGTTCGATGAGGAAAAATGCGATGGCGCGATCAGACGATCGCATTGCAAATATTTGCGACGCGATCACATCGCATCGCAAATATTTGCGATGGATCTAACGAGCATAACACACGAAAATGCGATCTACGATGGATGTGATTTTCGATAAACGCTCTAAAGGGCAGTGGTTGGTTACATGGTAATCAAAACAGAGGGGGCTGAGACCTCAGGGGCTAGGCCCGATATAACTTTAATCACAGATTTTTAGCCTTTGTACAGTGTAATTTCTGGGCGGGCAGGATAACGATAGACAGTATATGGAGGTCTAAGGCCACGATGGGGGTTTTAAGAGGCTTCAAAAATGACAGCAGGCCAAGAATTTGTATGTATGGGCTGACATGTACAACATCGGCTCCATCTGGGGATGGCATGTTCATCCTTGGACATGTCGAGAACACGTAGATCTCAGACCATTCAGTATGCACATTCTGTTCTTCAATCTCCCTGCGTTTCCTCTGATAATTTGTTAGCCCTCGTCCCTTATTAAAACAAAAACTGAATCAAGACTTAAATCTATACAATATGTTACAACAGGCGTTCCCAGTCTGGATCAGTATTGAAAGTAGGGCTTGAGGAACTGGCCATTGACAAGGTTGTCAAGCAGATCACCCTGTAAATTTTCTAACACGAATGTATTATTCCCCGTTTGTCTTGCAACTTTAAATGGACCGAACCATAGTGGATCAAATTTTCCATGCTTTCCCTTTTCGGCCCTTCTGACATCCCATCTAAGAACTAGGTCTCCAATCTGAAATTTTCTATCTTTTGTATGGCGATCAAAAACATTTTTCATTTTCTCTTGATATTCTACTAACCTCTGATTCACCTGGTCTCGTGTTTCCTCTAATTCTACCAGTTGATTAATTCTTCTAACCATATCATCTGGTTCTTCTTGACTTTCCTACATGAAACGTGCCACTGGCAAAGCCAATTGCACAGGAAACAAAGCTGCTCGCCCATACACCAATTCATAGGGAGATTTTCCTGTTGCTCTCTTGCTAATTATTCTGTTTGCCCATAGAGAAAACTTTAATTGGGAATCCCAATTTTTCTGATTCTCATTTGTGGTTTTCTTCAAGGCCCTCACCAGAGTTTTGTTGGAAGATTCTGCCAAGCCATTCCCCTGTGGATAGTAAGCTGTGGAGTGATTTAATGCAATATTATGCTGCTGGCAGAAATTTACAAATTTATTGGACTTGAAGGCCTGTGCATTATCAGTTACAATTCTAGCTGGACAGCCAAACCTGGATATGATGTTCTCTTCCATGAATTTGATGATTACAGCATCTGTAGCATTTATCGTAGGTATGGCTTCCACCCATTTTGTAAAGTAATATGTAGCTGTTAATATCCATTTGTGTTGGCCACTTGAAGGGGGATGTATTTCTCCAATAAAATCTAATCCCCATTGCTGGAATGGTTCATTTACATGAACCGGAATTAGGGGCAGAGCAGGCAGCTTTCGTCTCTCAGCAAATTTTTGACACTTATCACATGCTCTAACCTAATTAAAAACATCTCCAAATAATTTTTGCCAATAGAAACCAGCCTTCAGAACTTTATGGGCTGTAGCTCTCCAGCTGTAATGTCCTCCACAGATTCCTTCATGAAATTCTATCATTATATTTTCTACTTCATCCTCTGTGAGGCACAATAATAGTATGCCTGAAGGATCTCTCCAATATAACTGACCATTGGAAACTATATACTTCTGTGATTTCATTCTTACAGCTCTGTATTTTATGTTATCACAACTTAGAGGACAGATGAGTGTTAAAATATATTCAACTATTTCTTTGTACCAAGGACTAGTGAGATATTTTATGTGTATCTTTTGAGTGGCCATCTCTAGTCCATGATGCTCTTCTCCTTTCTCAGGCTTTTCATTTGCTATCATGGAAAAGTTTATACCTAAAGCCTGATGATTTGATTCAGAAATTTTTTTGGCTAGCCCCTGACCTTTAAATAGCTTAGTGGGCCTTATGTCTAAATCATATTCCTGTATTTTTGCAATCCATCTTCCCCTTTTTCCTTCACTATCTCCCTGAATGAGAATGTCTTTGACACCTGCTGTAGGGACATAGGCAGTGATGTGAGACTGCAAAACATACATTCTAAAAGCCTTGAGGGATTTCACTAAGGCGTAGGCTTTCTTCTCTAGTATATTGTATTTCAATTCTGCATCATGTAATACCTGACTGAAAAAGGCTATGGGCTGCTCATATCCATATTCATTTTTCTGCAATAAAACTCCAGCTAGAGTATGAGGTGAGGAAAATGAAAAGATCATAAATGGCTTTGTATAATCAGGCCCGGCTAGCACAAGAGCTTCAGCAAATGCCTGTTTTATTCTGGTGAATGCATATCTAGATTCTTGAGACCATTTTACTTCATTATTCTTTTTCAACATATCAGTTATATGCCTAAATATCTCAGCATAGTTAGGAAGAAACCTTCTCAGGAAATTGATTCAGCCTAGAAACACCTGCACTTCCTTCTTATTCCTGGGTAAAGGAATACTGTTTATAACTTCAACTCTCCTAGGGTCTATTTTCACACCATCTTTAGTTACAATGTGCCCTAAGAGTTTTCCCTCATCTAATGCAAATAAATATTTTTGAGGATTGAGGGAAAGACCATACCTTCTGCATTTTTCAAAGGTTCTCTGCAAGTGCTGAATGTGTTCAGTATCATCCTTTGAAAATACTGTGATATCATCAGAGATACCACCAGAAACTTGTCCTGCTCTCCAACAAAAGCTATGTCCATTGCCCTCTGAAAAGTAGCTCCTGCATTAATTAGCCCAAATGGCATCCTGGCATACATAAATGTTCCCCATGGTGTTGTAAATGCAGTTTTCTTCTGATCCTCTGGGAACACAGCTACCTGATTATAACCAGAAAACCCATCCATCATTGACATTTTGGAGGCTCCAACCACTTTCTGCAAAATGTGGTCCATCTTGGGAAATGGGTAAGTATCTTTTAAAGATGCTCTATTTAAGTTTCTGAAATCTACACACAACCTTATTTCTCCATTTTTCTTTCGAACAGGAACAAGGTTTGCTACCCATTCTGAGTATCTCAATGGCACAATTATTTTGGCCTTCAGCAACTTCTTGATTTCTTTTTCAATAGAGGGAAGCAGCAGAGGATTTATCTACATGAGCTTCTGCTTATAAGTCTTTGCATCTTCCCTCAAAGGAATTTTATGCTGCATTATATTAATATCAAAATTTTTTAGGTCCTGATAAGACCATGCAAATACATCCTTATATAACTGAAATAATTTCAGATATTTCTCTTTATATTCTTCTGGGACCTTTTCGGATAATTTGACAATTTTGGGATCAGCATAAGTACCCAGATTTAAATCTTCCACTTGTTCTTCTTCTACTATTTTACTGTGCTACAATGGAACATCGTTTTTATCAAACAATCTTTCTAGAGGCACCAGTCCTCTAGGTATGATATTTCCTTTTAGCTGCAGCACTTTATTGCCTGCTATTTTTTCTTCCCATTTGTTTTCTACAACATTTTCAGCTTCCTCTTCTTCATTATCATCAATCTCCATATTGGAGAATTCTCCCACTGTCTCCAAGAATCTCTTCATATATTCATCATCTTCAAATACCTACCAATGTTTAACATTATCTGGGATTGATGGTCTGTATCGTACTTCAATTTCATACCTCAAAAGAGGATTCTGTGGAGGATGAAATGTACTTGCAGCCACAACAAGAGAGTCTGCCATTCTGTTCTGCTCCCGGGGTGTGAACTGTATGTTAAATGCCAATAATAAATTCTCCACCATGTCCCATACTTCATTTCTATATGCTTTCAGGCGAGGATGCTTGGTTTGGCATTGATTTCTGACTTGTCTGACCACCAGCTCCGAGTCTCCCATGACTTTTAAACTTTGTATGTCCATATTCTTGGCTGTCTGTAATCCCAATAACAGTGCTTCATATTCGGCCACATTGTTAGTAGCCTCATACTCCAATTTAAAGGACAATGGCACCCATTTTCCTGTAGGAGAGATTAATAACACCCCAGCTCCATTGCCTTCTCTTGAATTTGCCCCATCAAAATGTAAAGTCCAGATGCCAACTTCATAATTTTCTGAAGGCTGCTCATCCTTAATTTTGAAGGAGGATTCAGGCACATAATTTTGATCTTATTCTAGCATAAAGCATGAAAAATCTCCTTCTTTACTATAGACTGGTGAATTTTCAGAGTTATCAGCCTTAGTAACTACCTTGACAAATTTAGTCTCTCTGTATAACCTCCTCTCCTATCCACCAAAAACTGGGATGGTAGCATATGTTAAATCCAGCTTAATTGACCCACCGATTTTTGTACCCCAGGACCTTGACAGCAACATGCCAAAGCGGGCTAGGATATCAGCCACCACAATGTCCATGACCACACTCTTTGCTAGAATTTGGGCCAAATTGACCACTAAATCTTTAATCATCCCTAGGCATTTGACTCTTTTGGAATCAAATGAATAAAGGTCTTTATATGGGCGTGTGATTTGCAGTCCTAGTTGTTCCATGACAGATAGAGGCATAAGATTATGGGAAGCCCCAGAATCTAACATACAATTATGTAACAGCAGGTCATGAATAACTAGAGACACATAAAAAGGAGGAGTAGAAGGATCTACTTCCTCAACATGTGGGCCAAAGACTACCATGGGTATTTCTTCTTGAAGGTTTAAACTATCAGGCACAATTGATATTTCAGGAGGGAGCATAAAAGAAGTAACTTGAGACTGATATGCAGGTTGTTTTAACAGCTCGGTCAAGGGGACTGGAATTTTAATTTTCTCAAGTTCTTTTTGCAAACTAAAAGCAGGAGGGGGATTTTCTATCACAACTTCCTTTGAATCTTTGTTTTCAGCAGAAAATTTAATTTCTTTTGACGCAGATTCATCATTAGGAGGACTGACTGCTTTTGAAGAAGAAGGAATCTGATCATTAGGCTGCAAGGGAGTATTTAGAGGACTCTTACCTTTTTCTGTGTTTCTCTTTGTTGCTGATTCCTTCTGAGCAGGTACCTCCTTCTGAGGTGGCTCCTCTTCTAGATCTTAAGTTCGGGTCCTCTTCCTTGAAGATCTGAGATCATATTTTACATTGAATTGTGCTTGCATGAAATCAGCAAATTGTTTACAATAATGATCAATCTATGCTTCTTCTTCTTCTTGCAATGGGCATTCTATATCATCATTGTTTGAAAAAGAAAGATTTGAGTCTTCTAATTCATAAGAAGCATCTTCAGTGAATTCATCTGCTGGACCTTCCAGGTACAATGGGTGTGGTACCTGATTTGGTTGCTCTTTTGCTTCTCTTGGAAATATCTGCAATGGTGGTCTCTTGTACTGAGGATTGTATCCTCTGTTTGGAGCATTATAAAAATTCTTGGGAGCTGAACTCTTGGCCTCCAATTCGAGCTTACCCAACTTATTAGACATATTTTTTATCATTTTTCTCATTTCTTAAATTCTGTCTATGTCTTTGTCTTGATTGGAGGTAGAAACTTCTTCCTTGCCTCTTCTCTCGGTGTCCTGTTCAACTTTTCCTTTTGATCTCCCAGTGGAGGCAAAGTTTGCTTCTAATTCTAGGGCATCTGACTAAGCATCATCTAGGGTGGCAGGCTTTCTCTCCCTGAGGGAGAAACCGAAATATGGGTCAAAAGTTGCAATGAAAACAACTTTTGCAGCGTTCTGATGAGGCTTCATATCTGCAGGGAGATTTAGATATAATTTATTAAATCTCTTAATAAAATCCGACACCCCTTCATTGTGTTTCCTCTTCAGAGTATTAAACTCAGTAAGACACATCCCATGATCTTTCTTTTCCCCCCATTTCTTGAGGAAAGTATTCTCCATGTCATCCCAGGTGGTCACTGAACGGTTTCCCAAAGTCTTGAACCATTTTCTGGCCTCACCATCCAAAGATTGCACAAACAATCTCAAGACCACATCCAAATGTTCAACATTAAGGTTCTCTGCAAAAGAGCAGAAAGTCTCAAGATGTTTCTGAGCATCAATCTCATTTTCTCCGTTAAATCTAGGAAAAATCTTCAAATAATCTTGTGGCATATCATTTAGCACTTGGGGTAAGGCCAGTGGAGCGTATTTGTTCAATAGGAAAGCTGGAACATTAGCCATTGGAGGAGGAGGGGGTTGTGCAACAATTTGGGGTACAAATGATGGAAGGGGAGGAGGAGGAAGTGGAGTATGTATAACAATGGGAATAAATTACATAGAAGCCTGAGGTGTAGATGGGAATAGTTCACGGTTAACAGCAGCTACTTCTGTGACTTATTTAACTTCTTCAGCCTCAGGGGTAGGATGAGGGTTATCTTTGGTTCTAGCACTTCCCCTGGGTGGACTATCTAGTAATATTCAGGATTTTCCTCGGCGGAGTCAAAATTTTCAACCAGGATTTCTTGAGAAGAGGAGGATGGGAAGTCTTCTACAGAATATTCAGGGACTTCAGCACGGACTGACTGTCTTTATCTCCAACTTCTCCTATGTATAATCTTTTCTGGGTCGGGCACAGAAGGTATCTTCGACTGTGATGTATCTGACCTCAAATGTGGCTTTCGAGGAGCCAGGACTACCAATAGATTTATCAAATAAAAAGCAGTGGAGTTGCCAAGGTGAGAGATACACAACTCTTCAACTCTCTCTGCTCACCTGATTAGAGAGTGAATATGATTTGTCGAGGCCCAGGGAAACTGATATTCTCAAATTCGTCCCTGGCAACGGCGCCAGAAAGATGTTGTCGACAATTATTGTCTACCCTAGAGACAGCCTAGAGTTGCTATAGACCAGTGCCTAGGACATCTTAGCATAGCAAGGAGCTCATAATATATCTTGGGTTGTCAATCCAAAAGCTCTCTTACTATCTCTTGTAAAACAAGGAAATTAGTTTAAATCGAACCAAACTCTCTCAGAAGCTGATACAAAGATAAGAATAATGTAGGAACAGCATGCAAAACTCCAATACAAAAGCATCAGACAGTTAAGAGACAGCTTACTGCAAAGAGGGCCAGTTCAAATAGTATGTCACAGAAATAAAATATCAGAAAGTGGATGCAGTGAGGAAAACATGAAGGAGATACTAGTTAACATGAGGCTGATACCTAGATACACAACAGAACCACATATGGGCTTATCCAACTAAGAATCCATACATGACAATGGCGTTTTAAAAGCACCCTCCTCAAGTAACTAATATAGCAGAAAATATGAATGACATGAACATGGAACAGTATATCATGACTAGGCCTATTTAAAGCGCTTGACTAATCCAAGTATGGGCACCAACTAGGATGAATCTTTACTTAAGATCAGTGAGCCACTCGCATTCTAGAACATGATACAAGAAGATAAATGCAATGAAATGAGATATTATATTAACACATAAGAAAAAGAGCTACATACTGGGATGAAAAGTCAAACTCACATGTGCTTTATAACTCCTCACCAGACCCATGGCCTAAGCCATACAAATCTTACAAGATGTATACAAAGCCTTTCACACGCACAAATTACTGACAGAAACTGAACCCTACTGAAGCTTTCCAGCTGGTACAGGAGAGAAAACTCTAGAGAACCAGGTAGGTGATGCACATTTAATGATTTTATTTGAAACAAAGTGGCGGAAACATTCGCGCCCATATTGTTAAATGACTAGGTGGTATTATCTTGTACTTTGAGATCTGCCTGCTGAAATAAATGCACCGGAACAAATCTTTTCAGGAACGCAGCATAGGGGTAAATCTTCACGAACATTCTGTACTTTCCTGAAGAAAAACTCGGCCGAAGTAACACCTTGAGAGTATTGCTTCCTGTACATTATACTCTCTACCTTTAAATTCCTGAATTTGAATTTGAAACCTTTCATGCCGGACATTGAATTCATTTCTCCTTCATTAATATTTTGCTGCTGCTGCATTAATGTTTTCATCCGTAAAATCTTGGTTTGGAATGGCTCTAAAGGTTTGGATAGATTTTGAACCTTGCTGTTTTAATGAGTGTCATGTCACGGCAGCTCCCCGGGGCTTCCCTTCGTAAATTTGTCTCTGAAAATTTATCTTTGGAAGAGGCCTTAGCTTTTGTAATGGAGGAGGTAATTAATGGCGATTTTCTTCCTCCCGCACCCTGCAAAATACACAAACCTAGTTAAGAAAACAGATGCACAGGAGAGTGAATGTAGTGGAGGTGACTTAGGTGACAAGGCGGTGTGATAAGATGACAGAAGCATGAAGGACAGCAGTGAAAAACACAGGGGAGCGACGATGAATTGGCTGGGTGGAGGTTGATAACGTGAACACTGAAACATGACATATGAACAGAATGTATAAATGGTAGAGGAGGAATGTATTTGACACGTGGAGCGGTGACGTGGAGGAGTGGAATAGTGAAAAGCGGCAGAAGAAATGATATTAGTGTAAAGGCCCAAAGGTTTTCACTTAAGTAGATCACAAAAGGAAACAAGGAAAAATGATAAAGCGGAGCCGTGGATGTGGGACCTGGTCACAGCGGACGGTGATTCATTAAGGTTTAATGAAAAATGCAAAGGTTTGACTATACACGGAAATACAAATAAATACGATGAATTGCAATGGAACGCGGTGGGAGAGATCGTACGAGGTGGGGCCCGGGAAGCGCATCGCAAAATCGCGAAGGTAGAAAATGCGATGGCGGAAAGTGGCACCAAATAGAAAAGAGCGCTCGCGATATTGCGATGGAGCAGGGTTGCGAAGGGCGGAAAAATGCGATGTGGAAATGCGATGGGGGGAAATACTGTATGGCGGGCCCAAGCTAGATCGTAAAACCACAAATAGAGAAAGTGCAATGGGAGAAAATGCGACTGGCGGAAAGTGCGATGAGGAAAAATGCGATGGCGCGATCAGACGATCGCATCGCAAATATTTGCGACGCGATCAGATCACATCGCAAATATTTGCGATGGATCTAATGAGCATAACACATGAAAATGCGATCTACGATGGATGCGATTTGCGATAAACGCTCTAAGGGGCAATGCTTGGTTACATGGTAATCAAAACAGAGGGGGCTGAGACCTCAGGGGCTAGGCCCGATATAACTTTAATCACAGATTTTTAACCTTTTTACAGTGTAATTTTTGGGCGAGCAGGATAACGATAGACAGTATATGGAGGTCTAAGGCCACGACGGGAGTTTTAAGAGGCTTCAAAAATGACAGCAGGCCAAGAATTTGTATGTATGGGCTGACATGTACAACAATGCCTATTCTAAAAAAATTTCTACGTGTATGCAGACGTTGGCCTGGAGAGGCCCGTGGGCATGTCGCCCATTGCGTTGAGGACCCCTCTCACATATGACCCCCAAGCTGAGGGCAGCGAAGGGAGTGAGCTGATCCAGTACCTGGAGGGCATCGCCCGGGGAATCGCGGACTATGAAAGGCTGGCAGATGTCCCGTTGGCTTACCAGCGACACACTGTGGGGGTGCCTAGTCGCCTCCATCGACTGTTGAGGTGATTGGTGCACACGGTGACATGTTATCACGAGCACCACGCTGATTAGCCATCTAGGGCTTTTTATATGCATATTTTTGAGAGACATGTTGTCTCCAGCTATTATTAGACAGAAATGTATATTTTTTGACTTTATGTGATGTACACAAACTGCAAACTATCGACATATATATATATATATATATATATATATATATATATATATATATATATATATATATATATATATATATATATATATATATATATATATATATATTTCTGGATGGATCTTTTTACATGTGATGATGTTTTTTATAAGTTGCGCAAATGTTTATCTAAAACCAAATTAGCTACTGCATCTATTAACACATTCATGTGTCTGGGTAAATGTTGATAGGTAATGTAATCAAAATTTATTTCCAGTAAACAAATACGTAGATACAAACATAAAATGGATGGGTTTCTAGCTGAATAATGACCATTAAGTTGTAATACTACAAGCTATGAGTCCAGATACACAAGTAATTCATGAATACCGAGGTTAACAGCCTTTTTTAATAATTCTAAAATGGCACTATACTCCGCGACATTATTTGTGGTAGCCTCTAGACAAAAAACTTGCAAATTAACCAACTCACCAGCAGGATTGTAGATTACCCAGGCTGCCGAGGACAAATTCCTGGTACTGCGGGACGCACCATCCACGAAACCAACAAAAGGAGTAATAAACATCTGCACAATCAGGAAGACCCAATCAACAAAAAGAAGCTTACAAAGCACACCACACCACACATACAAAAATGAAAACACTCACTTATGTACACACACACCACGCGAGAATAACTCAAGCGTAGTAATTTTTGAGGTACAACCCATTCCTAGGCAGCGCCAGGGGAACTCCTTCGTAGTCTATAAGTTCATAGGCCCCATTTTTTAATACTCATTTAACTATATAGGGCCCATGCCACATGGGCTGAAATTTTCCTGCTCCAAGCTTATCGTGTGCTTGGTCATATAGGAGGACGAGGTCTCCTTCAATGAAAGAACGAGGAGAAACTGATTGATCAAAGTGGGCTTTGACCCGCTTTTTCTATGCCTCAATGACTAAGGCAGCTAAGCAGCGGGTTTCATCCAGTCGTTCCAAATAAAATAGATGCTCTTCCTCTTGAGAAGTGTTAGGCAATAGTTCCACAACCAACTTCAGAGAAGGAATTTCGCATTCAACCGAGAGAGTCGCTTCCAAACCATACATCAATTGAAAAGGTGTGAATCCGGTTGCACTCTTTACAGACGTTCGATAAGCCCAGAGAGTTGAGAAAAATTGGAGATGTCAGTTGGATTTGTGGATACCAATCGTTCGTTGAAGAATTGTGACCAAAACCTTGTTCACAGCCTCAACCTGGCCATTCGCCTGGGGGTAGTATGGCGTTGAGCTATCATGGCATAAGCCCAACTTTGACGTCATCTCAGCCATCATGTAATCCCGAAAATGGGTGCCATGATCGGTAAAAATGGCCTGAGGGACTCCGAAACACGTAATAACATGGTTGAAAATAAATTGGGCAGTTTTCTTACCTTCGGAAGCTAATGTAGGCATCGCTTCGGCCCACTTAGTAAAGTAGTCTACGACGACGATTATATAAGCATGCCCCCCGACCGAGTGAGGGTTACATGTCATAAAACCTATGCCTCATTTATCAAAAGGGCTGATAGTAATGACAGGATGCAAGGGTAGGGGTGGCGCGCGCATCTTGTGCTGAAAGACCTAGCACGCATGACATTTTCGGACTGCAATGATACAGTCTTTGAATATAGACAGCCAGAAGTAACCCGCACACAGAATCTTCTGGGTGGTAGCATATCCAGACATGTGACTACCATAGACGCCACTGCGACAGTCATTCAAGACTCTTTCAGCCTCTTCTAGGTTCAAGCACCGGCGGAGCACGGAATCGACTCCGACACAGTACAGGGTATCTCCTACAATGCGGTATGGTTGAGATTGATGTCGAATCTGACATCGGGCATCTTTTGTCAATTCAGACCGGAATGTGGATGTTTGAAGATACACGATAATGTCACCGTACCATGGGTGATGAGTGCTGATAAGAAAGAGCATTTCATTCGGGATATGATCCTCAGATTTCGATGGAACGGAGTCTGTCGGGAGAGAGCAAATCAAATCAGCGAAAACCAATGATTTCGTCGACTTAGCAGTGGTGAACTCTAAATCCAACTCTTGAAGGATTACAATCCACTTTGAGTACTTGCCCCCCAGCAATTGTCGAGACAAGATATAGGTCATGGGGTTGCAATCTGAAACCACGGTTACGGTATGCAATAGGATGTAGTGGCGGAATCGCTGGACAACCTGAACTGTGGCGAGCGCCAACTTCTCAACATGAACATAGTGTGTTTCCATGTCGAGAAGATTCTGAGATAGATAATAAACTATGTGTTCATTTCCATCGTCATCATCCTAAAATGCATAGCTATTCTTCTAAACGCAGCGGCCAAATAAAGGGTGAAATTGCGATGATAGTCGGGAGGACGTATCAACGGAGCGTTGACGAGTAACGTTTTAAGCTTGTCAAAATATTGTTGGGCAATCTCGTCCCAATGGAAGGGAACGTCCTATTTCAAAAGACGCGTAAAGCCCTTGGACACTTCCGGATAATTCGGAATGAAGCATCGTAGGAAGTTAGCTTTCCCCTGCAGACTCTATAGATGATGTAACGAGGAAGGGGATGGGAGGTTAATGATGGCCTTGACCTTGAGGGGGTCAAGGCGAATTTCGTCTTTAAAAATGATGAATCCAAAAAGACAACCAGAATCCACACAGAAGACACACTTATGAGTATTGAGCCTAATATTGTAGCGCCTGCAGCAGAGGAAAATCTGGCGGAGGTGTTCGGGGTGGTCCTCACGCCGAGCTGAATGGGTCGATAGATCGTCCAGATATGGTTTAAAAATATGGCATATGTCGTGGAAAGCATAAGACATAGCACGCTGGAAGGTGGCCCGAGCATTTTTTAGACCGAACATGAGCTTTTTATAAGTGAAGGTTCCCCATGGACAGATAAAGGTAGTCTTGTGTTGATCAAAGGGTAAAATATTGATTTTATTGTACCCTGAAAAGTCGTCCATAAGGGAATAAATCTCACTCCCCGCGCATTCATCAATAATTTGATTTATAAAGGGAGTGGGGTAATTGTCCTTAGGACAGGCTCGATTGATATCTCGCTAATCAACAAAGATGTGTATAGTGCCCTACTTCTTATCTACAGGGACAATATTCAAAACCCATTATGTGAGGGGAATAGGATAGATAAAGTCAGTGTTAAGAAGTTTTTCAACTTCTTCCTTAATATCTGCGGCTTTTCACGGATGCACTGGGCGTAGGCGTTGACACACTGGTTTCACACCCAGATAGGTAGGAATCTCGTGCATGACTATTATGGGATCAATCCCAAGCATCTCTTCATCGGACCATGCGAAAACATCTCTGAATTCACGAAAAAGGTTTGTATAAACTTGTATCTCTTTAGGAGAACAAGTCACTCCCACATGAATATTCTCGACTACCCCCGGCTTAACGGAGATGTCGATTGGCATAGTTTGAGTGATATTACTCAGGTTTCCCTCCAAAAGAACCTCATGAGTCAGTATCGGTGTTTGAAGAGGCGGGGTGGGAACCTGAGATGCAAAGTGCTCTAGACAATCAGACATTGCCCCCAGACCAGGCATGAACAAGGAATGATGATGTGCATTGCTCCACGATAGATCTTCAAGAGACATGGTTTCAACAATAGCTTCATCGGAAGAGAAAAATTCTCTTAAAGGGTCATGCGAATCTGGATCGTCGAGCCAAGGGAATTGAGAATATATATCCAGAGCCATGCTCGAAGGAGCATGTTTGGGAGGAGGATCAGATGCAGCGACGATTTCATAATAATTGATCTCAATTGGAGTTAACGGCATTGATTCTCTAAAAGAGGTCACTTGTTCAGGTGAAGGGATGATCCAAGGGTCATCAACCCTATAGACCATATTAACTTGAACAGTGTGCGGTGGTGGCGCGGGAAAATTACCCATGAGGATGGGGTCTTTGAAGAGACCGGGTCCTACACTGTCAGGGGGATTGGGATTTTGATCCACATAAGGAACTTTGTTCTCAGAGGATGAGGTGAAGAAAGACAACTGATCCACAGTAACGATTTTTCCCTCATGAGGGAACTTAAGAAGTTGGAAGAGGGTGGACGGCAAGCATAGCATGGCGTGAGTCCAATTGCGGCCGAGAAGAAGATTGTAGTTAAGCTTGGCATCAACCACTTCTACTTCTACATTGACTGTCTTCCCCTGTAGCGTAATCGAAAAAATCTATAGAACACCCAGGGGTTTTGATTCCCGACCATCGAATGCCTCTAAGGCATTGGGAGATGATGTAAAATCCGGAGAGCCAATGGCCTTCCAGCAGGCGGATGACATAACACAGGTGGAAGCAGCTTCATTGACAACGACTCTATGGATGTTGAGGCCATTGATCCTGACTTGTATAACGAGAGCAATTTGATGTCGAAGTCGGGGGACAAAATTTTCTAGGTCGAAGGTGAGAAGATTAGAATCGACGGGATCGATTCCACCAATTGTAGACAACAGAGCTTTCCGTTGCGATGGACAACTTTGAAGCACTTCCAATGCAGACATGGTAGAAGGCGCTTATGCTAAATCCTCAACAATACTGTAGTGCTGAGTGGCACAAGAATTTGGGTTGTAGGAAGATCTTCGCAGAACACCTTTAGAAGGTGGTCTTACAACAGGTTCAGCGCTGGGCTTCTCAATTTCCAAAGGACCAGAGACAGGTGGGGGAGGTGGGCCATCCATGAATTCCTTCCCAGCTGCCTCGCATGATACAGAATAATCCTTTGAATGCATAGCAATTGAGACAGGTGCAGCACCATTCATCCTAAAGACCTGGGACCCAAATGGTGCAGATGGTGAAAGTTTCTCAACCATATGGGTCTACTGAGACGGGAACGGTTCTTTGAGAACTGCCGGAGTCCCTTTGGAGCCTTTCAGAAGTTGACTAACTTCAGATCATCGAGGACAATATTTGGTATAATGGTCTCCTTCACAGATAAGGCAGGGGTACTTCAGTTTATGCTGGGAACCGTCATCAGTACGAGGTTTAGAAGACTCTAGTTTTCGGGCGTCAGGTTTGGATTTTCCTTTTCCCTTCTTCTTTCCTTTGGAGGCCGTTTTCGTAGCATTAGCCTAAATGACGTTGACCTCCACAGTCTTGCCAGAATCTGGAGGGGCAAGAAGAGAAGAATTATTGGAAGAATTGAACTTTTGCTTCCCATTTGAGGATTTCCGAGAATTTTTAGAAATGGAACCAATAACACCATCCACCGCGGGGGTAGGTGGTGCTTTCGAGGTTCTCGGCCATGGAGCATCAATCAAAATATCATAAAGTGTGCCAGACTGAGAGTACACCAGATCCAGGTATTGGGCACGCACGATGGCTTGTTCTTCAGTCATACATGCCCCCATAGCAATATCTTGAGCAATTTTGTTAACGAAGGAGGTGGTGAACCAATGAGTGAGTATCTAATCAGTTATATCAAACCTGATCAATCTACGATGACGTCACCACTCATGAATATGATCGGATATGTGGGTGGCTTTATCGTGCTTCAAAGAAGTCAGGAGATGCGTCTTGGCTTCGAAGCGAACCAGTAACTAGAAGTGAGTCAGGAAATCCATAGCTAACGTATTTAAGTCTTGAAAGATGCCACGGGGTAATTCTATATACCACTTAGCGGAAGCACCAGTAAGAGTGCGCTGGAAGAGATGTAGACGAATTGAATCATCCACCCAAGAATTGGACAAACACCACAGATGGTAGGTCATTACATGAGCTTGGGGGTCCACTCCAGCTTTACCTTCAAACTTAGGATAGTCGACAGGTACCTTGGTTGGAACCGGAGGCCAATAAAAATTGTGAAGAATCAGATCATTGGTTAATTTAGAAACGTCTGGTAATTCCAAGGTGGCCAAGAATGGTAACTGTGGATTGAAAGGCATGCCAGGCCCTCGATAAGGACCTGTACCTATACTCCACCCTGGTTGAGCATATCCTTGCCCCCATGAGTTCTATCCCGGGGGATTCTGACCATAGGGGGTATAAGCCATATAACCAGTCTAATACGGTTGCTGGTAACCAGTGTATGGGTGTTGATAACTAGGGTATGGACCTTGATTATAAGTCGGCCCATTTGAGCAGTATGCGGAATTGGCTACTGAGTATAGGTATAGCCTGGTTGTTGAGGATAATAATGGGATCCTTGGGGCAGGTTGTAAACCAGTCGTGATTGACCTTGAGGATAGTAACCAACTTGGGGTTAAGCGGGCTGCTGATACATGGGGCCCTACTAAGCCTGATAAGTAGGGCGCACCGGTTGATTCGGTAGCGGCATCGAATAAATTGGCTATTGAGTAGGGTTGACAGGATGTGCAGGTTGGCCTGGTTGGATAGGTTGAACTAGCTGAACGGGCTGCCCTGGTTGAACAGGTTGACCTGGGTGAACAATTTGCACAAGTTGTACAGGTTGACCTGGCTGATGTGGGACACTAGGCTGTGTTGGATGGGCTTGTTGGCCTGGTGGTGGAATGGGGCCAGGTTGTGCCTGAAATCTGGTTTGACCTGCAACAGGACCGTAGGATGATCTTGGCTGTGAAAAATTTAGACCAATAGGATACTGAGGTTGCTAAGGTTGCACCATAGGTTGAGAAGGTTGGACTTGCCCCCCAGGACCGTACAGCTGCCCCGGTTGGTACCCCGATTGACCTGTGGGTCCTTGAGGCTACCCAGGTTAGACCACAAGATGAGGCTAGATAGTTTGACCGGAAGGGTTGTAGGACTATCCTTGCAGACCGTATAACAACCCCTGTTGGCCCGAAGGTTGGCCTTGTAAGAGATATCCTTGCGGGTCATAAAGATAACTAGGCTGGCCCAAAGGTTGGCCCTGGAAGGGTTTCCCTTGCAGGTTATAAGGTTGCCAAGCCTGGTTAGACATAAAACCTTGACCATGGAGATAAGCCTCTGGAGCGGGTAAACGTAAAGGGTTTCCCTGCTCATCATATTGATATGGAAAAATGTAAACGGGGGTACCATCCTGTGCATAATGTGAAAAATATGGACGGTTGGGATCTTGGGAGGATTGACCGACCTCGGGGTTCGATTTCTATAGGGACAATCGATACTCTTCAAGAGAAATTCTCTCCAGGATAGTAGATGCTATATAGATGTCTTTGGGAAGCGACGCGATCCTTACGGACTGAGTGGTAACAACGGGTGTAGATGTGGCCACATAGACAGTGGGCCTGACAGGTACTGAAGTGACCTGAGGGGATGACGTGATGGGTGTCCTAGGAGACATCCCCAATGAAGGAAAAACCGGCCTCGTAGAAGGATTTGATATTCCCATAGAGGCGACAGCGATCATAATTTGACATAAGGATCTATACCTTGCTGGAAGTGAAGGACCAGGCGAAGACATGACAGATAACCCAGGGTTGTCTTCTGGGAACAACTGGTAATATTCACCAGACGTGGGGATTTCCTCACTAGGAGAATGGCTGGATGAGCCCATATCTGAACTTGCCGCTAGATCTTGTAGCAAATGGTGAGGACTAGGAGGAATAATAGCAGCTAGAAAAGACGAACCCGATGTGAGAGGAGGGAAGTATTCCCCTACTCCGAATCCAGACCAAGCGTCAGATAAGGCCCAATTGAACTCAACTGGTCCTCCAAAGGGAAGCTCAAATAGAACCGATCCCTTGTCGGGAAACTCAAAGACAATGGGTTGTTGAGGTTCAGCAGAGGATTGAGAGACCTCTGATGAATCGTCTGTATATCGACTACCGGTAGATGAAACTGAGGGTTCCACCACTGTGACAGTAATGATGAAAGGAAGAGATCAAACACAACACACAGGCTAAGAAAAATCAAGGCACACAATCAAACGACCAACAAGAAAATTTTAACAGGGCGTGTGATCGCAGGTGATTTATTTTACTGCATTGAAACTTAGAAACTTCACCGTTTCATGTTTTAAGAGTCGAGAAATAGATGAAAGGTGACTCTATCTCTTTTAGTTTTGAAACAAGTGTGAAAGGACACGCGCTTGATGATCCTTTCAAATTTACAGAGTCAGAATAGATCGAAATGAATACTCTGGTAATCTAGGCAAAGGGTGTACCAGATATCCGTGAACTACAATATACACCTTGGTTTCAAATGAAATAGAAATCAACCAAGGACTTGATGTACATTCAGGCAATCTCCCCGAATACTGTGTCCGGTGTATCATGGGTATAAGGCGGCAGACTTGGCTTCCTATGGATAAAGGATAGCAACCTAGTGGGGTCTCCCTTTATATACGCGATGGTACGGAGAGCACAAGTCCGTACTAGTGCTATCTAAAGCCAAGAGGCGAATGACAGCTACTAGGTTTAATGACGCCGGAACACGTCACTAGCCTAGACCTCTAAATATTTCGTTAATGTTTCAATGCTGCCTTAAGGTAAATTGAATAAATTTTAATGTTGATCTTCAATTATGTTTCAATTTCCAGGCCCTACCGAATTTTATGTCTCAAAATCTCCTGAATGCACACTAAATTCCACAATGTATCATTTCGTTCAATGAATAGCTAACTACGGGAAGGTTGAGAGCTTTCACACAATAAAAAAATGATCAGAAAACAACCACTAGTGTCTCTAATGCATGCTAATGAAAACTAAAAGCTTTTCTTTCAGGGCTACAAATCACTAATAACACAGAAAAGATTCAATTTACATTAACTAATCAAAATAAAAAGAGATTTTTTGTATTTTCAATGTTTAAGAGCAAAGTGCACTAAAAAAAATGAACACCAATGAAAAGAACAATTTGAGAAGCGATAACAAAAGAGAAAAGACAAGAAAGTTCACTCAATGTCAAACATACAATCAGATCCCAAATTGACAAAGAAGTTCCTCAAATCTAAGAGAAATCCCAAAGACTCAAATGAACCATGTAATCTAGGCTCAAAATGAGACAAAGTGGAATTTGAATGAAGAAGAAGCCAATCACTCAAATAACGCAATACAATAGTGGACAACCACCAAACGAATGCAAAAAAGCGATAACAAAATTGACTGATCAAACGAGGACCAAAAAATCCCACGGGAGGCTCGACACACTACAACACCTAGATGCCCTAGGGCTAAAATGTAAAATTGATAGAAGAGGGAAAAAAACCAGAGGATGAAGATCACAGTCATTCAAACAAGGCCTAGAACACTCAGGGAGTCGAAAAAGTAACACCAAAACCACAGACCAAGCTCAGAAAGCCAAAAAAGCAGCAAACCCTAGCACCTTACAAGATTGGTGCGATTGTCAAGCTGCAACTAGCGCCAGAACAAGATTGGCATAGGTGATAAACTAGCAACATGTGCCAGCTGGCGCGACTATCAAGGAAAAAACTGTGCCAGTCGAGTTTGCTAATGGAAAAGATGAAAAAAAAGCAATCAAGAAGCAGATCATGGATGGTGAGGCTAAACAAAATTTTAACACTGAAAAAGAGCAAACCACAAGAGCTAATCAAGCAGGCAAAGACCAAAATCAACTGAAAATACAAGATAAACTCCAATCAATGTTTCCCCAGCGGAGTCGCCAGTTTTTTGGAGAGGTAAATCCCCTCTGCGGACAGAGGCGATCCCTACTAGCCCAGATCGAGTCTAGCAACAACCGAGTCACACTAAGATGCAAGTTCCTAATTGAAAAAGACCAAAATGCCACAAGAGGCCTACCTTAAGTCCTACACTGCCATCGTTTGTGGAGAAGATGGCACTTCTATCCCCTGCTTTGGCAGATCACAATTATCTTGCTCAATGCGATTGAATTCCTGCACGTACAAGAAGAAACAACAAAAAAACAAGCGTAAAACCTAATACATGCAATTATGTATCAGTCAGAGAAGATACAACTCATAACATAAAATATGAACATCTGAGTGGAACCATAATCGAAGTCCCTTATTATTAATCAGAACAAATAAAGATACAACCTGGGCTCTGACGCTGGATCTTCCTTCGGCGGGTTGACAGAGGAGTACGTCTTGGTAAAGCTTGTCGGGACAAGGAAAAGTCTCTCTCTCTTCGGCTGTCTGACGATAATCTCCTTACAATTGATTCAGATCTATTCAGGCAAGCTTGCAAATGGAAAATGACAAGCTTATATAGATGGTGGAAGGGGAGTTGGGATCCCTACAATGGTGGGATTGGCCCTATCCTCAAGGACGCTTCCATGATAGGTGGAAAACCACTTCCCCTACATGGAGATCCGAAGCCAAACCTCCCAACTCATTTTAAAGACTCGTTCAGGAGTTGGTTGGAATCAAACTTATGCCATTTATTTTTAAAAAACACTCCTTATTAAGCCTGGCGTGGGTGATACACTGGTACATAGCACCAGTTGGCGCACCCTCTTTGGTGGATTTCCCCCATTGGCGCGAGGGTTGAACTGGCTAGTTGCGCCAAGGCTAAAAAGGCTATTTTTAGGGCTTTTAGCAGGAAATTGTCTTCAAGGGAATGATTTTCCTTGTCAAGGGGGATGCCATGAACGTGGTTTCAGGTCATTTCGCTGCTCACAGGTCATGACATAATCCCTCCAATGTGCGGGATGGGGGATTGCAGGGACGGTGAAAAATTACTGTGTAACACTTCTAAATGTTATCGTTATGGTTCCAATGATTTTTTATGTAAATTGATGTAAATTTTAATTTGATCTTGTTTATCAATTTTCCTTTCAAGGTTCACCACGATGATGTGATGGAAATTCCTAAATGCAAACTAAAATGATAAGCAAACTTTTTTTATTTTAGTTTTTTCAATGAAAATCTTAGCTACTAAAGGGAAAGAGCAATCAATTTCGAGAGAAAACAACAAAGAGCAGAAACTAATATGCAACTTTCTTAATTTGTTCCTATGAAAAACACACAATCCACTATATGAAAATGAAGGTTTTTCTTTTCATTCCCCTTAATGTGAATGCAAAGAGGAAACTATATGCATCAAATCAACAAAAAACAAATGTTTTCTTCTTTGAGAAACGATGAATTTAACAACAATTTCTCTTTTAGGAAAAATGAAGGATGGAACTACAATTTTCCTATAGGAAATGAAGAATTTAACAATAATTTCCTTTACGAAAATAAATGGATATAATGCAGAGATAGAAATACTTTGAATTTGATTTTTCAATGATAAATAAAAACACTTAAAGAGACATTGAACAAACTTACTTTTCAAAGGAGGAAGAATTAGGCAAATTCACTAGTCTCTATGAGGTAATAGACAATTGAAAACACAACAAACAAAAGGCTGAATAAAATTGCAATGACAAATTCAAAGGGAAATTGTTTGGCTTAGGGGGAAACACAATCTCTAAGGAGAGAAAGTGTGTTGCAAAGCACCCCTGGGTGGGAGACAGTGCTATGAAAAGCACTGTATCTTGACCAACAGTGCATTGGGTGTAGCAGAGAACAAAAAATCAAGCTAATGACACACTTCTAATGCAATTTTTAATTTCAAAAAGCCTAATTTTTAAGAGTATATTCTACTGGGTGGATAAACATAGGAAAGCACACCAAGGATGAAGGGTAAACTCCCCAGTGGAGTCGCCAATTTGTTATGCGGAATTATGGATTACAGATAAAACACATTCCCTAAATGTGGTGCGTGTTCAGAACAACATATTAAAGAATTTTCAAAAACTTTTCCCAAGAGTAAATAGACACACATAAAGATGGAGAAACCTACTTGGAGTCCAACCACTTCCTATTCTCCTTTTGTCACTCTTGCTGTAGCTTCCAATCCAACTTTGATTGCCATACTAGTTCCTGCAAGTATAAAAACTAAACAACAAAGATATTTCAATATATAGATGACTATTTATCTTAATCAATTAAATCAATGAAACATGAAATATATGCATTAGCTAAGAATCCATAATATGAAATATAGAAGCTTATATAGATACATATGTGGGAAAATGAGCAACAATATTTATTAATGGGTAGAAGGGGGAGGTTACAACCAGCGATTGATTTGATGTCACCAACTCCAACATCATCCTAGCCTCATCAAAATGAACATCTCTCCAGTAGCATATCACTCAAATCAAACACTCAATTGAGAATCCAACAATATTTCTCTACCAAATTTCTTATTTTTCAAGCACTAGGATCTGTGCTCAATTTATAGATGAGCTGAAGGTAGTTTCACAATCAATGACTTTCTAATAATAGGTAAGACATGTTCCCAAGCTCAGAGGTGTTGAATGGACACATGGATTTGAAGTTTGACACATATTCACTCTTCTAGAAGGTATTATCCATGTGGAGATTCTGAAACAATGAGAATTTAGCTCCCAATTGACCAATGCACCCTTGAGTGTCGGGAAGTGCTTTGCAAAGCATCCTTGAATGGAGGTGCCTGCATATGCAAAGCAGTTAGTCCTTTGAGAGACTGCATTGGTGAGCTCATAGGTGACATAACATGTACTTCAAATCTTGGAAACCTTGCAATGGAAGTCATGGATGATTTGTTCTTGTTATTTGTCTTAGGGCATGTAGCAACTGAAATGATAGGGGATGATAGACCCTATTCATTGGTTCTAGGGATGATATCCAGTTTAACCAGGTCATTGGGAATGGTGCCCAAATTGACCTATAATAGGTTTCCCCCCAATTTGCATCCTTGAAGCCATGCAACTTAACCTCATATTTATGTCTGTACCATAAGCCATACTCTGATGTGCCCCTCGAGTATCCGAGGACATGCTTGCCCACCTTCCAAAAGATCTTGGTAGGCTTAACCATCACTTGAATTAGTTTGTTAACCACATAGAATATGTCTGGCCTTGTGTTCACTAAATACTTTAGCGAACCCACTAACTGTTGATAGATAGTAGCATCCACTACCTATCTAGATGTAGCATCCTCTTTCCTCCAGTTTCCTGGAAGAGGAGTATCCATGGGTTTGAAGCCCTCCATGTGAAACTTACCCAGTATCTCCCTTTCATACTTGCCTTGAGACATAAAAAGTTCACCATCTTGCTGCCATATTTCCAATCCAAGGAAATGATGAAGGAGGCCCATATGCTTCATCTCGAACTCCTTTGCAAGGTCCTCCTTGCATGAGTGTATTAGCTGCTCATCACCAGTCAGTATTAAATCATCAACATAAAGAAAAATGATTAAAAGCTTACCCTCCACCACAATTTGGTATAGGTTTGCATCCGCCTCACTCTTGGTGAAGCCAAATCTGGTGAAATAGTTGTCTATCCGAGTGTACTAATCACAGGGTGCTTGCTTCAGCCCATATAACACTCTTTTGAGTCTGCACACATGCGACTCACTACTAAAGATCTCAAATCCTTCAAGCTACTCTATGTACACCTCTTCCTTAATGATCCCATTAAGAAATGCAATCTTCACATCCATGTGATGAATGCGCCAGCCCATCTGCACTGAGAGAGAAAGGATGCTCCTTATGGAAGAATACCTTGCGACAGGTGTAAAGGTTTCTTCATAATCAACCCCTCGGTCTATGAGAAGCCCCAAACTACAAATTTGGCCTTGTATTTCTCAACACTCCCATCAACAACTTGCTTTACCTTGTAGATCCATCTTGAACCTACCACTGATTTATCAACTGGCCTTGGAACAATTCCTAAGCACTATTTCTGACAATGGAGTCATACTCCTACACCATTGCATCTACCCATGTGGGCTCCTGCACTGCTTCCTAAAAGGAAGATGGCTCAATCACAATAAATTTTCTCATAAGATCTATGTATCCAGTAAATCGGTCAGGTGACTATCTTTGTTTGCACTATGAAGTAGGGGCTCCTACATTCTACGCAACATCAAGTATCAGCTTATCAGCTTTTGTGGTACACCTTCTTCTTGTTATGATGTTTGGATCTACGTGAGTGGACTCCTCCACTCCATGAACCTCCTCCTATGGTTGATCCACATCTAGAGAATCATCTTTGGGAACCAACAGTTCCTCCTCCGCATGCAAGTCCAGCTCCCTCTCAAGTGACAACTTCATGGATTTCCCCTCATCGAATTTTATATCCCGTCACATAACAGTCATATTACTATTAGGAAACTACACATGATAATTATGGGGTGTTTATGTGTACCCCAAAAATATCCCAACTTCAGCAGTCGGTTCTAGCTTCTTCCTGGCATTTTTGGTCACATGCACATAAACAGATGAGACAAAAATCTTAAAGTGAGAAACATATGGTTTCTTATCAGTGAAATATTCTTCAGGTGTACTCATGCCAAGTACTCTATGCAGACAATGGTTTTTCACATAAACTACAGTGTTGCATGCTTCCTCCCATAAATGCATTGGCAAGCCCTGATCATGCAACATCTCTCATGCTGGACCCACGATCATTTTTTTCTCTCTCTCCACAAACCCATTTTGTTGTAGGTTATGAGGTGCTATGAGTTGTCTTCAAATTCCTCCTTTCCTAGAGAATTATTTGAATTCGTTAGAGACGTATTATCCACCATTATTGCTCCTCAGAGCCTTCACTTGCTTCCCCGACTCTTTCTCCACCAATGCCTTAAACGCACAGAACTTTGAGAATGTTTGATCCTTCTTCTGCATGAATAAGATCCAGCATTTATGAGAAAATTCATCAACAAAAATAACATAATACTTACATTTTGATGTTTATTAAACCGAGAATGGTCCACACAAATTTGTGTGAACTCTCTTCAGGATCACCGAAGCACAGTTCTCCTTTTCATGAAAGGTGGACTTTACATACTTCCCCATGTTACAACCCTTGCACTAATCTAACTGAGCAAGTGTTCCCATTGGAAGTCTAGTAGATATTTGTTGCATGACTTTCAAGGCTCCATGATGAAGATAGCCCAATCACCTGTGCCATAATTTTCCCTCATCCTAGCTCACCACTTTTTCTTCCTTTTCCATCATGGCAGTGCAACCATCTACCTTCAAATTGTAGATATTCTTAACTCAAATCCCTATCCTCTTGGCTTGACCCGTTGTTTTATGTTGCAGGAAATATTTTTCATCGCTGAAAACAACGTCATAACCTCTGTCCTCCAACATTTTGACTGAGGCAAAGTTTTTCTTCAGACCTGGAACATGCATAACATATTTAAATTGAAATGGGTTACCTGACTCCCTCTCAAAGGTAATGGTACCAATTCTAGTCACATTGTATCGTCCATCTTCGCCCATCTCTATATAGACTTGGAGATCTTTCTCTTCTAAGTCACTGAAAACCTCCTTATCTCCCATCATGTGGAAGGAAGCACCACTATCCAAATATCACACTGATCCCAATGCACTTGACACCATGCATGCGTTCAAAGAGAATTCAAGTTCAAATTTCGAGGCAAGGGCCTCACTAGCTGCAACTCTAACATCCTTCTTGTTCTTCTTCTTCCGCAGAGAGTTAGTAGCGAGATGCCCATGTTCATGATAGTGAAAACACTTCACCTTGGACAAATCTAGTTTTGCCTTTAGACTCGTATTTAGAATGGAATTTATTCCCCTTCCCTTCCTTGCCTTGGAAGCCAAAGAAAAATCGTCTTCATCATCATGATTTGATGAAGAGCCATCTCTGGTGTTCCACCTAAACTCCTCCTGCACTAGATCTAATCACAGTCGTTCCCAATCCGACAGTTTTTCCTATCCGTTGACAGAGTCTTCATAACTATGCCAACTCTTAGGAAGTCCCAAGAGAGCCAAGCTCACCAAATCATCATCAGCAACATTGATTCCCACACTCCTAGTTCCTCCCGACATTGGACAAACTTCGTGAGATACTTTGTAATGTTTTAACCCTTTTCCATCTTGATCTTCCTGAGTTTATCTTTCAGTGCCAATTTCCTATGGTTGTTGCTGCTTTGGAAAATATCCATCAAAGCGTTCCACATATAATATGGTGTGGTTTTCCCATGAAGGCTTGATACAATGTGATCTCGTACCCCTTCCAACAGAATCCTTCTCACCTTTTCCACTTTCTTTTGCCATGCATCAAGAAATGCAACATCCGTTGAAGTGGGCTTAGAAACATCAATGTCAATGAATTCCTTCAAGCCATTATCTTCGAGAAACACCTCCATCCTGTCCTTCTAGGTAATGTAGTTTGAGCTTCCCTTGATTGCATACTCTAGCCACAAGCCATTGAAATCCATTTCGACATTTACTCAACTGTAGCATCAAGAAAAATATTTCTACAAATTTGAATTGTTTCCACCAACAAACTCAACTCCTGTTTCAAAATTTCAATATTCTGTGCTCTGATACCATGTAGAAATTTAATACAAATTATGTATTGTATGGATTCTCTTGATATAACAATTATATGCCACTTTAAAATACAGAATTACTTATAAAAAAATTCTTGTGGAATTTAAAACACGATCGCCAATTGCAATATCAAGAAGAAATATCAATCACACATAACAATATTTTTTTACCGGGAAAGAATAAAGCTAAAAACCCCACTATATTATTTTATGTATATTTCATGGATCATCAAACGATATCATAAAAAATATAATCCAGTAGCTCTCAGTACAATATACAATCGTCTCACATTGTCATACAAAAACTGGCAACTACATTCGCCAATTTACTGCCTCCAGAAAACCTACCTCCACTGCGCAATCCCAACTGATAGCAATCCCTGAATGAATGGAATACTTATTTCCTTGAATGTGCAATCCTCATGGGCACATCCAATGTGTGTGTGGTTGCATTAGTGCACCCACTAATGTCACAACTGATAGTCAAACTATCCCTTTCACCTACATCTCAACTGGGTCTCCACTGGATCTAACCTGCATGTAGTTAACAGTAGGAAATATTCAGTTGCATGTGAGACCACTGATTGTGAATTAATTAATAATTAATTCACTGATATATCACTAGTGTATCTTCAGCTACAACTAGCACAACTTAGTTTAACTCACTTAACTGAGTTAAATACTTTACAACTCACAAAACTACACATCCAACTTTGTTACAACTTCGAATAACTTAGTTAAAACTAATTCCACTTGCATGTCCCACCAACCAACCTTTGAACTTTAATTTCCTATAGCTTACTGATTTTCCACTTCAGTTAACTATTTCCAAGTTCTCATTGAGAATAGATTAATGTTTATTGTCCATTTATTATTAAGGGATAATAATAGTCAACATGCATCTATAAATATACATGCGATCTATAAATAGAACTCGCACATACATCTATAAATAGAACATCATCTATAAATATAATTTTCTAATGCATTCTAAAATATAATTCCACCTAAAAATAGCTTGAGGCTCCATCCTAGTGTAGGTGCATAATCTTCACTAGGGTCTTCTTGTTGAATCTCAACATAACTTGACTTTGTTAAGTTATCGGTGGTTTTTGGGCTCCCATTTTATGAGCACCCATGGTATTCATCTTCGATGTGGCCTAGTTAAAGGCCAAAAAAACTCATGTTAAATCATCTTACTGGACAATGGGAACAAAAAATGGTTTATTTAGACACCACTACTTCTCTCGATTCTCTATGATCTGAACATCTAGTATCAAAGCCAAAGGTGGATAGAGAGATCATGACGTAGAGCTTGGTGAATATTAGAGCCAAATTGGTAAGTATCAAGGCCAAAGGAGGATGATATTATTTGGCCTATTATAAGTGAGAGATTAAATTCTTGATCAAAGCACAAAGTTAGAGACCATAGTTGTTGCAAAATGAAAAAGGAGTTGTGGATCGACAATTTTAAAGACGACCTAAATGAAGAATATGTGAGTGATATTGTATAGTCAAATTTATGATTCTAGGATTTCTTACCATCCTATATTTTGTTGTTTGTTGTGTTTTCATCAGCATTGAGAACTAGGTTCAAGTCCCATAGAGAAAAGTATGATATAATATCTATATCTATTGAGAGATTGAAAATATCGAGAAAAAGAGTGATTTTTCAATATTTTCTTGGTGATATTTTGGAGGAAAGTTAGAGAAGTCTTTGTCCAAAATCTCACCAAGGATATGTGTCTTAACTAATTATTTCTAGAGTAAGAATTGTAAAAAGGAGAGGGACAAAATTCCTGCAAATGGTTCGTTATCATTGGAATCTAGGGTTCCTAGAGGTCAAAGTTTTAGGAAAACTAAAACAAGGATAGATGCCATAAATTTTGTTGGGCCTAAAACTCGTCTACATCATCACAATTCTAAATGCGTTGAAACCCTGTAATCTATGTTAATTTCATGCACTGGTAATTCCTACTCGTGGTTTGTGTGAATTGGAATGGTGCATTTGATCGGTATTATCTTTGTGTTAAAGATTGAAATCTTGCCTTGAATACTGTGCATACTATCTTGTGCATTGGTGGAAAATCATTTTTTATGGTTGTGGGTTGTATTTAAAAGAGACATCATTGTTTCTTGTTATATGGTGATGGCCCAAATATATATTTTTGTGGTTCATGCCTCACCTATTCATACTATTTGTTGTTATTAATCTTGGTATGTGCACAGTGTATTAATACTATGGTAATTCATATGTGTTGAACTATGCATTGATATTGTATCCATATGGTTAAACATTAAAATAGCATTAATTCATGCGTTGGAGCCATAATATGTGGGATGAAAGTGCATTGAGTTATTTTTGAAGGCCATATGGTATGAAATTGCATATGTATGGTATGTGATGGCATATGATATATGTTGGAGCCATGGTATGTGTTATATATAATGAATGATGGTATATATATTATGTGATGGTTCATATGCATATGGTATATGCACACATTAAATAATTGACATAATGTATTAAGGTTTTTCCAATTTCATATTAAATTAGTTTCTTACCTAAATAGAAGGGTATCAAGTATGTTGTTCAATTGATTACAAAAAAAAAAGGCAGAGAGTAAGACTTTAATTGTTTTAGAAATTGGAAGTTGATATCTCTTTTTTTTATGATGCAATCACTCATCTCCATAGTTGGAGTGGTTCTCTCTAGAAAATAGAACTACCATAAATGGTCAAGGAAGATAAATCATACCCTAATTTTTAATTAATTTTGGAAAGGAGTGGTTGAAAATTAAGGAAATTGTAGAATGAGGTTGATTATCCTTACTTGATAATTACTTATGATATTTTTTGGAATTTTATTTATTTATTATTTACTCTTCATTGAGAAATTTCCAAAACCTAAAATGCATGAAGATCACAAGAACACAAATAACACAATATATAGGCTCCAAGTCAGGGAAAACCCCCACAATTGGGGAACACCCGAACAATCCTCTTCTTATAGAATCATATAAAAGTGAGATATCAAGACCCAATACCAAGAAAAATACCTCCATAATATCCCTAATTCAACCCTCCATTCTCTGTCATGCTTTGTCCCAAAAAATTCTAAACAAGTATGTCACCAATCCATCCCTATAGCCATCTTATTGTTGCATATCATAGTCATTATACCATAGAAATAGCCTATGTAACTTGCATTTATTTTACAAACTTCCAACTTTAGGATCTCACATTATTTTAGTCACAAGAAATCGCATGTCGTTTTATATTATATGCCACAGAGAACTTACATTTTTTAGCTTCAAAGAAACTTGCATAACCATGCCACAAAGATTAACATATATCACTTCAGAACTTCCACGAACTTGCTTCCTTTTGGTGGAGGATTCATGCAAATATATATTAGTTTGCTAATGTGAAGGGTTATGTCCATTGATCAAGATGAATTAACCAACTGGAGGGCAAACTTGTTCTTATGGAGGTAAATTTGACTCTATTTTACTTAACAAAAAATTATTTTCCTTTTCTTACAAAGAGTCCAAATGTAATTTAAATTGAAAAAAACCTAGAAGCATGGAGAACATGCTTGACTAAAGAAATAATAATAATATTATTTTTATTTTTATTTATTTTTCATTAAGTACAAAGATAATTATGAGGAATGAACTTATTTACATTTCCAACACTCCCTCTTAACTATGGAGGTATTCATAATGAATCAAGAGGTCTATATCAAGTCAAGATATTCACATAAGAAGGGATCCATATTGATAAGAATCAATGTTGATATTATCATCATACAAAACATTGTCACATTACCAAGGCCTTGATAAGTATACCCTATCTCTCCACAAGATCAAAGTGCAATGTTGGGAGGAATTCCATAGGACACCACACTGCCTCTAAGGCTCATACTCCACCTAGGATAGTCAGAGTATGTCCTCCACTAAACCATTTCCCTCAAGGTAATGTATATCCACTATACCATTCTTTGTCTAAGTCCATGTACTTGACTTAGGATGTCGATCCTAATTCGCCACAGTACATGACTTAAGAATTTCTATCCAAGATGCTTATGCAATCCATCATTATCCTTATCCATGTCCATGTACTTGACTTAGGATATTAATCCTAATTTATCACAAGACCTGACACAAGGAGAACCATGTGTCCAACCTTACTCCCTATCAACCTGAGAGGAGAAATGCATGCTCACTCCCTCTTAAACAGGAAAGTGCATTAGCAATCATCATCTTGTGTCATAATGTAATATTCCTAATTAGATTTTAGCTAGTTAGAATATTAATTTTTTTTTTTGTCAATAAGATAGATTAATAAGAGGGTAAAGGGACCCGTAAATATCTATAGTAGGAATAAAAATGCTTCTAATGTGAATGTGGATCAGTGCATCTAGATAAGATCAAGTTTAATAAACCACTCCTTTGTGTGAATGGGGGTCAATGCATGTGGATGGGGTCAAGTTGACCAAATCAATAGTAAAGTCATGGAGGTAGTGGAGACATTGGAGGACAACGCAATCATAATGGGAGTAAGTCTCCATGATATTAGTGTTGGGTCGAGGAAAAGGTACATTTTACCCCTATTTTTTGTGTTATCACCAAAATAGGACCCTGATAGGCTACTAATCAGACTACCTCACTGTAACTATTTCAAACCAATCTTTTAGCTGAGGCTTAGCCTCCTCAGCCTAAGAGGGATCTCTCAAGGGTTAATGATTTTGTATAAATATAGATGGCTAAATCTATGGTTTATGGTTTTTTATGTTTTTAGGTTGAAATATGAAGACAAGCTACCATTGGGCTATGGAGTCAGTGATAGGGATAAGATAACAAAATAGCTCTTCTTATAAAACTGAGGCTTGTATATACTTCAATGAAAGGATGACACATTCAGGAAAGTCTCAATATCTTGAGGTTCAAAGGAAATCGGAGCATGTGTGCATGAATTCTGAGTCATGATACATCAAGGTATTGAAAGGAAAGTATTTAATAGATATTTATCCAAGCTTAACACTTAAAGGAAGTCAGAGCATTTTCCCATGAATTATGAGTAATAAGCATCAAAACTATGGAATTAAAACACATGACAGAAGATAAAGCTAACTGAAGTACACTTAGAATCAGCTTCAGAAAAGTTAAACTGCTTCTGTATTTATCATCTTCTCCAAAGTATTTACAAAAGTAGCCAATTCTGATAACATTTTCCAACCCTATGCAATTCGATTTCTTCCCTCTTATAGAGTGGTCATTACATCCTTGGATTCCTTCCAAACATTTGAGAAGAAATTCAAATTTGACACCTATCAACTTCTAAATAAACTTCATTTACAAACTGACAGTTAAACTGTCTGTCTTACAGTCCTACTACAACTAGTACTAAAACACTATTTATTATATCTTAACAACCTTTAAAAACCTTATCTAATCATTAAAAACTATGCTTCACAGCTATTTCTTCTAGACTTCGACCATGATGTTGTTTATCTTCTTGCTGTTAGACCCCATCAACCTACTCCTTATCCATTCCTGCAAAATAGAAGCATTTTCCCTGTATAATAGCTAAATGCCTCATTTCTGTCCATTCAAACCAACTATTGAAGAACTGGTGCTCAAAACATGTGGTAAATGTCTTATAACCTTCATTTTAATTTGACCTTCTAGTTGTGAAAATCCCGAACCTCCAAAATAGTGCAAAAACTGTCAATACTGCTGCGCTACGAAACTGCTAAGTCTGCTATTTTCATAGCGCAAAATTTTCCTTTTAAAATCATGTTTCAAACCTCCATTTTTATATGACAAACCTCATGGATCTTCATTGATATTCTACATATACCTCCCACCAGCATCAAATCTCAAAACCAAACCCTTTTCACCTTTGAAAATTGCAAAAATTCTTCAAACTGCATCCTACAGCAGTTTCATAGCGCACTACGAAACTATTGTGTGTCACCTTCAACTTTTCACAACTTCCTTCCAAAATTTTAGTTTTCAACCCTTTAATACTATATTTCCATGTGTTTATCAACTTTCATAACCCACAAAAATCAACTTTAAACAGCTCCAAAAATGAGATATTACCACATAACCTCAAAAATTTGTTAAAGGATGACACTTATTGTTTGCACTTATTTTAGCTGTGGCTAATCTTCAAACTGTGCTAGATGTATTTCCAAGTCTTCTACTCTCCTCTTCAGCCTTCTTTCTTCAGCCATTTTCTTTTTGAAAATCTTGTATCTTCATAAATCTGTGATAATCCCTATGAAAAAATTATGTCTTCAGCAAATTATAAAATTAGCAATTAGAGCTTCCTTTTGAATGAACTGGCTCGCTTGGTAAATGAGTTCAGCCTTGCTTGATAACAATTCTTCTTCCACCAGCAATGAATTTCAAACTCACTTGATAGAAATTTTTGAAAATACTGATATAACTTGAATTTGAATGAGCAACCTCGCTTGAAATATAGTTTCATAGCCTCACTTAAAAACTTTACATCCTCGCTTGAATTTGTTTCACTAAACTAAGGTCTTTCACCATTAATTTCTTCTTCAAAACATAAGCATGCATGCACTATTGTCTTGCATGAGACAAATGAAGTAAAAACGGCCAACTGTTTTCAAATTTGAAAGGACCAATGACAACTGACCCCTAATCAATGACAAATGACCCCTAATAATTACAATGAATGGTTGCATGTGTGAAGGAGAACTCATGGACGACACCTAATGATGAGGAATTTAATTGTATTTGACAGACGTGACAGCTCAAACGCAAAAATGAGAATCCCTGATTTTGTAGCGCATGATTTTAAAATTCGGGTTTTTGTGCTACGAAATCACCAGCGTTTTCATAGTGCATAATCAAATTTTTACACTGAGCGCGCTACAAAAACGTGGTTTCATGGCTTATTCATCAAATTTTCGAAAAAAAACTTTAAAAATGGGTTTCAAAACGTGGCATAAGATCTTTGAAGAATGAAACAAGGTTAATGAAAATTGTTTGGTGATGGAATGAGACTTTTAACCCATGATCTAGACCTTTAAAAATATAAAAATGACTCTAACCCTATATAACATTATGACTTAGGAACAAGTGTAACTGACCAAGTTTCAGAAAATTTTTATAGTGATAACACCAAGTTTGAAATTTTTTTATAGTGATAATAGTGGCTCCAATTGGGATAGTGTGCCCCTGTGGTACACTAAGAACTCACAGCTCTAGTGCTATCCATTCCCTTAAAACAAAACTCTGAAATTCTGCACAATCTTCTTCAAATTGTTCCTACTAAAAATGCTCAGTCAACCTTGAGCTTATTTGCATATTCCTACCTACCTACCCTATCAGCTGTAAACTTCCTTCAGCTCAATCAATGTGAAATTTCCAACGTAGCCAATCATCTGTTTTATCTTATATTTGAGCTTTTTGACAACATCGGACTTCAAAGCAACTATGAAATTGTGATTACCACTGCCATTGAAATTGTAACTGATCTTTATGGTAAAAATAAAACTGAAACACGGGAGAGTAAAACTCTTCCATGTATCTAGCTATAGGGTCCTAGAATACATAATCAACTTGATGATCCTCATAACATCCCGTGACTTCTAAAAACTGATCTTTAGCCACAAAAAATTTACTTGATAAGCTATCCAACTGCCAATCTGAATGATTTCCATAAACAATATAGTTTTCATCATTATTATGATCATTCTTTGAAGTAATCTGTTGTAAGGAATTACAGAAATAATCAATCTTGTCCTCTGCCTGAGGGTTATTAAAACCGTCTTCTAGTATTTCTTCTTAGTATTTGCAATGATTTTCATCTTCATGATGATCAAAGGATTGACCAACCTGCTGCAAACTTTCTTAAAACTTAGAGGATGTGTCATAATTTTCATAAGTAAAATCCTGTTGGGTTTCATTTTCATCTAAGGGAGATATTCTCCTTTCTTCTTGGTGTTCTTCTTGTTGATTAAAGGTGTTGTCATGAAGGGCTTCTAAAATTTCCTCATCCATAAACTCATCATCTTCATAAAAATTCTCAAAATATTCAATAAAACTCTCAGAGTATTTACAGTAGTCTTTAACCATCAGTAAAAAGGGATGACACTCTTTATACATCTCATATAATTCATCATGAAAATTATCAAGAGAATATAATGAACCATTTGCTAAACCTTTATACCAAGACCATTCTTTTCCTTCTAGAGTGGTCATAAACATCTTCATAAGACAATCTTCAGGGATCTTAACCTTAAGAATATGTACATGAAAATGAAATCTAACCAAATGAAGAGCAACATTGTCTTTCTTTTCATCTTTAAATATTGGAAGATCATCTAACCAATCAAAATTTGGCATAGGATTTGGAAAACCAGGGATATGAGACCAATTCATAGGATCATACCTGGCATTCATTCTTGAAATGGAACTCATCTTGAAACTTCGTTAGGCTACTGATCTTATAGCAGTGGAGTCACCTTCCAATTTTTTATTTGATGTGTGGAGTCACCAAGGTAGTTTTGAAGCCTCAAACAGCTTCCTAAGCTCTTGCTACCTTCAGAAGTTCAGCTTCTTGATTTCGGGAACGAGTAATCTTCAGGCTCCTGCCAGATGCACAAAAATGTTATCACCAAAATAGGACCTTGATAGGTTGCTGATCAGACTACCTCAATGTAACTATTTCAAACCAATCTTTTAGCTGAGACTTAGCCTCCTCAGCCTGAGAGCGCTCTCTCAAGGGTTAATGATTTTGTATAAATATAGATGGCTAACTCTATGGTTTGTGGTTTTGTATTTTTGCAGGTTGAAAGATGAAAACAAGCTACCATTGGGCTATAGAGTTAATGATAGGGATACGATAACAAAATTTCTCTTCTTATAAAACTGAGGCTTGTATATACTTCAATGAAAGGATGACACATTTAGGAAAGTCTCAATATCTTGAGGTTCAAAGGAAATCAGAGCATGTGTGCATGAATTCTGAGTCATGATACATCAAGGTATTGAAAGGAGAGTATTTAATAGAGATTTATCCAAGCTTAACACTTAAAGGAAGTCAGAGCATGAATGACCATGAATTTTGAGTAATAAGCATCAAACATTGAATAAAACCATCCACAGATAGGACCTAAGAACTAAATTCACCATAAATTAACACTTAAAGGAAGTCAGAGCATGTTCCCATGAATTCTGAGTAATAAGCATCAAAACTATGGAATTAAAACACATGATAGAAGATAAAACTCACTGAAGTACACTTAGAATCTCAGGTTCATAAAAGTTAAACTGCTTCTGTATATATCATCTCCTCCAAAGTATTTACAAAAGTAACCAGTTCTGATAACATTTCCAACCCTATACAATTTTATTTCTTCCCTCTTATAGAGTGGTCATTACATCCTTGGATTCCTTCCAAACATTTGAGAAGAAATTCAAATTTGACACCTATCAACTTCTAAACAAACTTCATTTAAAAACTAACAGTTAAACTGTCTGTCTTATAGTCCCAATACAATGAGGACTAAAACACTATTTATTATATCTTAACAACCTTTAACAACCTTATATAATCATTAAAAACTATGTTTGACATCTATTTCTTCTATAATTTGACCATGATGTTGTTTATCTTCTTGCTGTTAGACCCCATCAACCTACTTCTTATCCATTCCTGCAAAATAGGAGCATGTTCCCTGTATAATAGCTAAATGCCTCATTTCTGTCCATTCAAACCAACTGTTGAAGAAATGGTGCTCAAAACACGTGGTAAATGTCTTATAACCTTCATTTGAATTCGACCTTCCAGCTGTGCAAATCTCGAACCTCCAAAATGGTGCAAAAACTGTCAATACTGCTACGCTACGAAACTGCTGAGTCTGTTGTTTTCGTAGCGCGGAATTTTCCTTTTAAAATCATGTTTCAAACCTCCATTTTTATGTGCCAAACCTCCTGGATCTTCATTGATATTCTTCATATACCTCCTACCAGTATGAAAGCTCAAAACCAAACCCTTTTCACCTTTTAAAATTGCAAAAATTATTCAAACTGCATTCTACAGCAGTTTCGTAGCGCACTATGAAACTGCTGTGTGTCACCTTCAGCAGTTTCGTAGCACACTACGAAACTGATAAGTCTTCACTTTTCACAACTTTCTTCCAAAATTTTAGTTTTCAACCCTTTAATACTATATTTCCAGGTGTATATCAGCTTTCATAACCCATAAACATCAACTTTAAATAGCTCCAAAAATGAGATATTACCACATAACCTCAAAATTTTGTTAAAGGATGACACTTACTGTTTGCACTTATTTTAGCTGTGGCTGATCTTCAAACTGTGCTAGTTGTATTTCCAGGTCTTCTACTCTCCTCTTAAGTCTTCTTTCTTCAGCCATTTTCTTTTTGAAAACCTTGTATCTTCATAACTCTATGATAATCCCTCTGAAAACCCTGTGCCTTCAGAAAATTAGCAAATTAGCAATCAGAGATTCCTCTTGAATGAACTGGCTCGCTTGGTAAATGATTTCAGCCTCGCTTGATAAAAATTATGCTTCCACCAACAATAAATTTCACACTCACTTGATAGCAAGTTTTGAAAATACTGATATAACCTGAATATGAATGAGCAGCCTCGGTTGAATTTGTTGTAGTTCTGCCTTGCTTGAAATATAGTTTCACAGCCTCTCTTAAAAACTTTACAGCCTCGCTTGACTTTGTTTCAGTAAACTCAGATATTTCACCACTAATTTCTTCTTCAAATCATAAGTATGCATGCACTATTGTCTTGCATGAGAAAAATGAAGTAAAAAACGACCAACTGTTTTCAAATTTGAAAGGACCGATGACAAATGACCCCTAATAATTAAAATGAATGGTTGCATGTGTGAAGGGGAACTCGTGGATGACACCTAATGATGAGGAATTTAACTGTATTTGAAATATGTGACAGCTCAAATGCAAAACTGAGAATCCCCGATTTCGTAGCACATGATTTGCAAATTTGGGTTTTTTCACTACGAAATCACCAGCGTTTTCGTAGCACAAAATCAACTTTTTACACTGAGCGCGGTACGAAAACGTGGTTTCGTGGGTTATTCATCAAATTTTCGAAAAAAAACTTTAAAAATGGGTTTCAAAACATGGCATAATATCTTTGAAGAATGAAACAAGGTTAATGAATATTGTTTGGTGATGGAATGATACTTTTAACCCATGATCTATACCTTTAAAAATATAAAAATGAATCTAACCCTATCTAGCATTATGACTTAGGAACAAGTGTAACTGACCAAGTTTTAGAAAATTTTTATAGTGATAACACCAAGTTTGAAATTTTTTTATAGTGATAACAGTTTGCATGATTTATCATTAAATTTTATATGTTTTCTTTCATTTCAGAAATAAATCAAAGGAGACTAATGTAAAAGTAGGGTAAAACGAATTATTGATAAAAGGTTTGTTTAATTGTATGAAAACTAAATTTTGTTGTCTTTATTGATAGGGAATCAAAACAAACCAACTTTTGACCAAAACAACTAAACAACAGTAGTCAAGAAAAGTAAATGGAATCACGTCAGTTCCTATGAATCAAAAAAGATGCAGAAAAATGCCTATTCCTGAAGCGTATGGTTGATGGCTACGAAGCCTTGGGATCTCCTAATCCTGAGGATTCATTATTCTGTTTTGTTTCGCCTTTAAGTTATAAAAGGCTATAGGTGAATGAGACAAAGAGTTGTTCATGTATTATAATTTTTTTGTAATAAACTTATTCAGATAGAACCTTCGAACTCGTGATGATGTATTGCCCCATTGATTAATGAAGAAGTCGGTGTTTTCATTCTAAGCAAATTTTGAGTATTTCTTGGTAGAAGACTTCTAGAGGCTTCAGGCCCGGTCCCTGGGAATTCTCCTGCTATTTTGTGTTATATGTATATTTATGATTCTTTCATTTTAGTTATTCTTTGTGTTTTGAAGCTTTACCATTCAATTCATTAATCACAAGTGTGATTTGTTGCAATTCTGTTCTTTTATCAGGTTGAATTTATCATTGATGTTACTTTATTATGGAGTGGTGCCTTTACATTCATTAGATTGATTCCAATGTGCTTAAGTAGTTGTTGTCCAATTCTGTATATGGCTATTTCTTAAGGTCTTTCCACCATAATTGTGAATTTTTGGTTTGTTGTTCAATTCCAAATGTTTCTAGTAGCTGAGTTATAGAGAATTCCATTGAAAAATGTTAAATAATTGCGCATTGTTCAATTCATTAGGATTGTTGTTCAATTTATTAAGGTTGTTGTTCAATTCATTAAAGTGTGTTGTTCAATTACAAAAGATCACTTATTTCAACATTGAGTGTTTATTTATGCATAGGTTTAGATTAAGAGTTTATTCCTTTGATTGATTTGAAGTATTTCATAGTTTACTTTTGAGTTGGTTTGATTGAACTTCAAGAATTAGATAACATTTCTTACAACAATTTAGAGAAGTTAACCTCTGATTTCAATCGCATATATTTTTCTCGCACTCTTGAAATAAAAGGACTTGCCCTGGGTTGATGATTAATGTGAAGCATTAAGGTTACCTTTAACAATCACCTTCTTGACTCAACATTTTGGCACCGTTTCCGGGGAGAGTGTGTAGGAGTGATGTCTTTTTATTTTTCATTTTTTTGTGAAAGAATTGGGTATTAAAAATGGGAGGTAAGAACCTGTGTATTAGCAAGTAAAATGCTTTCTCTCTAGCCCTCTTCTCAACAATTATGCAGAGGTTAAATAGGATAGGTGTTTTATTTTTTTATGACTAGGAAGAAAAATATAGAGTTAGATCGAAACCCCCCATATAAATCCGAAAAACCCAAGGGGTCAATGGCCCGTGGCAGAACAACATACATAGACAAAATCATCAGTAAAGTTGAATCCCAGACATCTATAGGACCCAAAATCATTCTTGGAAAGAGTCCTGCTATAATCCCTTAGGCATCAGCCTCACCATCTATGGCCCATGTCAATATTCACAGTGAAACAGAAGGGTCTAAACAGAGCTTTAAGACTGTAGAAAATTTGATTCCCGAACCTTCACGAGAGGGAAATTCTTGAAATTTGCAAGAACGAGAGGGAGAAACTAGTAGTGCAATAAAGATAAAAACTCCAGAGCCTAGATCTCCTAAAATATTGGTTGAGATAGAGACACCCAATATTCCAGATCAAGGTAGTGCTGCAAGGCCTCCTCCAAATCTACCTCCTAATTCCACTCAAATTATCCTCCCAGACCAGGAAATTCCTAAATCTTATTGGCACATCTTTGATCAGATGGTGCATAATCAAAACCAGAGACAGACATCAAAATTGGAGTATCCCATTGTTGATCCAACTGCAAATCCCCTATGAAATCTATCCCAATACAAAGCATCCCCACCTTCCACAGACTGAACTTAGAGGATCTAGATGCATTTTTATTTGAATTTGATGTTTTCTGTAGGGGATATGACTACATCACTGACCCTAAAAAATTGAAACTATTCCCCTCTACATTGAAGGGGGAAACACTACGCTGGTTTATGGGGCTCGGTGGGAGAGCCATTAATAGTTTCGATCAAATGAAAATTTATTTTCTTAATAAATACCAAGGTTATTGCCGGAATCGAGAACTAAAAGATGAAATCTTCAACATATCTACAAAATACAATGAGACATGAGAAGAATATGTTGAATGATTTCAGTATAATTTGCAAAGATATCCATATAATACATTGTCTAAAGATATCCTAAAATCAACAATGATTAAAGGAATGAAAGAAGAATGGGTAGAAACACTTACTATAGTGGGAAAATGGGACATATATAAAGAAGATTATGATGACATTATTGCATTTTGTATCAGGTGCTCTCGAGGTAGTATGCGGAGTAGACCAGCCGGACGGGATTCAGTTACTAGGAATTATAAACAGTCAGGTGGTAGCGTGACTAGCGTAGAATTCAGTAATCTCTTAGAAGATTTCAAAACTGATATCTTAGTCACCCTCACAACACAACTAGATGTCCTACAATCCAATCAGAAGAAAACATTAGTATAACAGAACTTGGATGTTTTGTGTCCACGAAGCACGACCAGCAGGAGTGTCCATTAGACATGGTCCAGACATGTGATATATGTACCAAGGACCACACCACTGAGTAGTTCCCTTCACTTCTATGGTTGAAAGAAGTTTTTAAAGAAGCAAAAGAAGAAATAGAATTGTTTTATTTAATGAATCAACGTCGATAGTGGCAAGCATGACTAGGTATGTCACAAGACTCATCTCAGTTATTTTATTCTCCGCAATTTAATCAACAGAACTCAAGAATAACATGGAAAATCCAACCACCATTTTCTTCTTGGTCATCCCAATCATTTTCCATACCCCCTTGGCTGATGTAATCCTCTCCAGGTAATAGTTGACCAAGTTTTCCTTTCTCTCCTCCATACTGGAAAAACAATCCATATCAGTCCTAGTGAATTGCCTCCACCTCTCAAAATACGAATTGGTCTCAAAATTGACATGGAATGACCAATTTATCTATGGGAACAAGGGATCAAACTCAACCCACATTACCAGCTCCATACCCAGTCCAACAAAATCCTCAGGCTATTATACGCCCTTGACTTCCAGCTCAACCAAACCCTAATCCTAATAACAGCCTGGTTTAGCTGATCGAGATTGTTGAGAATACAAAATATGAAACTAAACAAAATAAATTCAATGAACTTAGGCTGAGATAAGGGCACATTATTTCACATAAAGAAGATATTTCCCTGCCAAAAACTGAGCCTAAAATTCCAATAGTAGCTAAGCAATCGAATGTGACAGAAACAGAGATAGAATAAGGGAGGGACACAGTCGACCAAAAAGAACCTGAAAACTTTATTATTTCCTCTCCTCCATTCCCTGAGATATTAAAAATACCCAAAAAAAGGTATCTTTAGATTTCTCATAGGGTAATTAAAAAATATTTGCATTAAAATTCCTCTCCTACAGGCTATATAAGACATCCCTATCTATGCTAAAACTATTAAATAATTGTGTGTAAAAAAATAGGTGAGGAAAGCAAAGACTTTGCCAACTGTTCATGTAGTAGGGGCACTGTTAGACTTACTTTTGGGTAAAGAGACACTAATAAAATATGAGGATTTGGGAAACCCCATAGTCGTAGTACAGATCTATGGCTACTCCTTTTCAAACTCATTATTTAATTTTGGGGCAACTATTAATATCTTAACTATAGAAACCTACGAGAAATTTCATATAACAGCCTTAGAACCCACATCTACCTTGTTGGAACTTGCTAACAGATCTGTTGTCAAACCATAAGGTACATTATAGAACATCCTGGTTTATGTGGAATCATGGGAATACCTGATAGAATTTTTAGTTATTAACCCAAAAATTAGGTTATACGGACATCCTTTGATATTGGGATGACCATGGTTAGCGACAGCCAATACTTACATAGGCTGTCGAACAGGAAGCATGACCATTGCTAAATGAGATTCCATAAAGAATATTGGTATATATCCCCCTGCCAAACCAAGTCTTCCCACTATAAATATTCACAAACAACCACATACATACTAAGAACAAAACATTCGTTCACCATTGACAATAGTTGAAGCTCTCGAATTCAAGTATCAAACTGAAGATGTTGTGATCAATGACTTTATAAACAAACCATCTACTTTAGGAAATTTAAAGTGCCAAATGTTAAAATAATTTCTCGATAACGAAGCACAGGAAGACCCCTTAATAGATAATGATGACCAACACATACCCATGATTATTGTTCGCAACAACATGCAATGGAAATTGAGTTAGGTAAAGTTTTAAATATCAACGACAGTCTGGATAGTGACCAACAGAAAAAGCTCATTAAAATATTACAAAAATATAAAGGAGCCTTTTCTTGGGACTATCCAGACATGAAGGTTATGGATCCTCAACTGTGCACACATCATATTTACACTGAAAAGGATGCTCACCCTATTCGGAAACCTCAACAAAGGTTAAACCCGCATCTGAAAGACATTTTGAAAGGCGGATTAAAAAAGCTGCTAGATGTAAACTTCATTTATCCTATTTCAGACAATGAACGGGTCTCTCCTATAGTAGTCGTTCCTAAAAAGAATGGTAAGTGGCGAATATATGTGGATTACAGAGAACTGAAAAAAAACCACACATAAAGACCACTTCCCCCTCCCCTTTATTGATCAGGTCCTTGATACATTGGTAGGAAAGCAGTTCTTTTCCTTTCTTAATGGTTTCAGTGGTTACAATTAAATCTAGATAGCCCCTGAAGACTAAGATAAAACAACCTTTACATGCCCCTGGGGTACATTTTCCTATAGGGTATTTCCGTTTAGTCTATGCAATGCCCCAGCAACATTTCAAATGGCCATACATAGTATTTTTCTGATTTAATAAATGAAGGGCTTGAGGTCTACATGGATGACTTTACTCCATATGGAGATGACTTCGATCAGGCACTGCAAACACTGGAAAAATTATTGGAACGATGTATTGCTACTAGATTACGCTTGAGCAACTAAAATTGTCACATGATGATGCCCAAAGGCATGATCCTACGACACTACATATCTGCAGCTCGAATAAAGGTAGATCCAGCAAAGATAGAGGTAATTCTCTTATTAGCCACACCTTGTGGCTCTGAAAGAGGTACGTAGTTTCCTTAGATATGCACGGTACTATCGTAGGTTTATAAATATTTTTTCACAAATTGTTGTGCCTTTGTATGCATTAACTGGAAATGTTGAGTTCCATTGGTCTGATAAATGTGACACTACTTTTTCAAATTTGAAGAAATTGGTCTCGACTGCACTAGTCTTGTGTGGCCCCAATTGGGAGCTGCCCTTTCATATTTCTTCGGATGCATCAGATAGAGCGATAGGAATAGTCCTTAATCAAGAGGAGGAAAAGAAGCCCTATGCTATTTACTATATCAGCAATAATCTCACTCCTGCTGAATTAAATTATACAGTGACTGAAAAGGAATTCTTGGTTGTCATTTATGCTATAAATAAATTTAGACATTATATAACTAGTTATAAAGTATTCCTGTATCCCAATCATTCTGACATTAGATATTTAGCTAACAAACCTATTACAAATGGAAGAGTGACTCGTTGGTTGTTTCTTTTATAGGAGTTAGATATAACTATTAAGGACCGTCCAAGAAAGGAGAACGTAGTTGCAGATTTCCTGTCTAAAGTTCCAAAGACAAATGACCCACTAGTGGTATATGAATAGTTCCCTGATGAGAATTTGTTTTATGTGGCAGTAAAAGTGCCATGGTACGTAGATGTAGAGAATTTTCTAGTATTAGGAAAGATTCCAAAACACTTCACAACAAAGGAACACGAGATGATTGTTCAATGCAATGCTAGATTCTCCAGGATTGGTGGATATCTTTTCCATACAGGAGCTGATATGCATATACATAGATGCATTTGAGAAGGCGAGATTTATGACATCTTGAAGGCCTGCCATGATGAACCATGTGGCAGACATTTTTTAGATCGCAGGACAGGGCACAAAGTATTACAAATGGGCTACTATTGGCCCACATTTTTTAAAGATGCAAAGAAATATGTACAAGCCTGTGATAGTTTCCAAAGAATGTCGGGCCGCCCTGGCTAATCCGAAGAGATGCCATTCTAGCCACAGTTGGTAGTAGAACCTTTCGAACGATGGGCGCTGGAATTTTTTGGGCCATTCAACACGCCATCAAATCAAAATGCCTACATACTGGTTGCCACATACTACGTGACGAAATGGGTAGAAACAGTGGCTTTGTCGAGAGCTACATAGTATAGAAGAGTCTATGATCAATTTTATTTTTGAGCTATTTGTGTGGTATGGCTTACCTATGGAAGTGATAACTTATGGAGGGGCACAGTTTTTGGGACATAAAATTATGACCACTATACGAGACCACCATGTCACCCATAGACTCACCTCTCCCTACAACCCGCAGGTGAACGAGTAGGTCAAAAGCACAAATAAATTCCTTGAGGAAATTCTCACTAAAATAGTCTCAACACATCGCATAGATTGGGATACTAGACTACCAGAGGCCTTGTGGGCTTATCGCACAACTTGGCGAAACACCACCAGATATTCTCCGTACCACCTAGTATTTGGAAAGGAACCAATCTTCCCCATTGAATTTGAGATAAATATTCTTAGAAAAACCCAGGATGTGGGGTTGGATTTGATAGAGGCCCAAGTTAGAAGACTCCAACAGATAAATGAATTAGACGAAGCACGAGTACTTGCTCTAAAAATAACTGCACTTATTTAGCAACAACGAGCCAAGTGGCATGACAACCTCATCGAAAAGAAGACATTCCAGAAAGGAGATTGTGCACTCCTCTACGACTCCAGATTCTAAGACTTCCCTGGTAAGTTACAAACAAGGTGGCTCGGGCCATACGAAATTCAAGAAGTGCACAGCAACAATACCATTACCTTGACCATGATAGATGGATCTGGCTCCACCTTTCAAGTCAATGGACACTGGGTTTTCCTCTATTATAAACCACTTACGAAAGAGTCTTTCTGCCAGTAGGTGCGTGACGATCCCACCATCCAAATTTTAGCTGTAGGGAATAATGACCCGACAGCTTTAAGTTCATAGAAATTTGTTACTTCCTCTTGTAAATAGTGTATATATGTTTCCTACAATTAACGGTAATTTATAGTTCTTTTCATCATTGTATACAAGAATTCCATTTTCTTTCTTTTTGATTGTTTTGATTGTTAAAAGTCGCGCGTTTTATCTTTTTCTTTTGTGTGTTTGATTTATTTTTGTTGTTCAATCCATTGAACAATTGTTGTTCAATTTATTGAATAGCTTCCGTTCAATCCAATTGAATGACTATTATTTTAGAATGTGTTTATTTTTGTTGTTCAATCCATTAAACAGTTGATGTTCAATTGAATTGAACAACAGTCATTCAATCCAATTGAACGACTGTGTTTTTAGCATGTTTTTGTTTTTGTTGTTCAATCCATTGAACAATTGTTGTTCAATTGAATCGAAAATCTGTCGTTCAATCCAATTGAATGGATGTGTTTTTAGCGTATTTTTTATTTTTGTTGTTCAAACCATTGAACAATTGTTGTTCAATTGATTGAACAGTTGTCATTCAATTCAAGTGAACGGTTGTTGTTTTTAGTGTGTTTTTTATTTTTGTTGTTCAAACCATTGAATAGTTGTTGTTCAATTGAATTGAATAGCTGTCATTCAATCCAATTGAATGGATATTTTTTTTAATTTATTAATTTAATTAATTAATTTATTTATTTTTTAAGCGTGTTTTTATTTTTTCTGTTCAATCCATCGAACAGTTGTTGTTTAATTGAATTGAACAACTGCCGTTCAATCCAATTGAACGACTCATTTTTTTAGCATGTTTTTTATCCTTGTTGTTCAATCCATTGAACATTTTTTGTTCAATTGATTGAATAGGCTGTCGTTCAATCCAATTGAACGACTGTGTTTTTTTAGCATATTTTTCAAAACAACAAATTTTTTGTTCAAAATAAAAAATTTGTTTCTTTTGTCTTTTGATGATTTCCTTTCAAATATCCACTCTTCCTTTACACATTCTTGCCATAAAAACCATTTTATAAAAAAAGAACTTGCACCTAAAGAAGAGAAAAACAGTGATATTACTAATATTATGTTCTTTTGAAATTTTGATGGAAATCTCTACTTCGGAAGCTGGCATGGTTTATCTATATAATGAATGGTTGCATATCTCATGTTCGAACATATTATCACACAATTCATTACCATAGTATTATGTTGGTGTATCGTTTTACACTCTCAAGTGGTAGTTCTCTTCGGCATGAGGATATAGGAATAAGAGCATCATTTGTATTGGCATTATTTTTACTTCTTACACCATTCCTAACTCTTAAGGAGTTAATGAGCCTCCCTCCATTTATAATAAAAATAAAATATGTTTCTATGTGAAATTTTTTGAAGAAGAGAGAATAGGGGGTTTCATTAATAGGTGACATTCCCACAATGGCCACCACACCAGGCTAGTGACCTTCTTGATAGCTAAAACTGCTTGAAGGACAGGAGGTCTCATCACGAGCCAACCTAATCACTTTGTTAAATCCTCGTGAATGGCACTATGAATATCTAGCCACCACACCAGCATAGTGGTCTCTCCACAAAACAGGAAAATTGTCTACTTTTAAATAGAGGATTCTGGCTCATTTCTGGGTTAAAACAACAACCCTATCAAGGCTATGGATGCCTGCTAGCAACAGTGACTCTGCTTGTGGTATTGGAGTAATTTTCTGATAACAACCAATCATTTTTATGCCCCTATTTCCTATTTATCCATTCCTAAAGATGAATGTGTTGTTTGACTAAGTGTTATCATTATCAAAACCTATACGCATAATTAAATATGATTTTATCTGAATTATCTAATCATGACGAATTGAGTGATAGCAGCATCACTCATAATTTGTTACCTTTCATGCTTTCGTCATACTATGCTGTCAAAATAGGAAATCCTTTTCATAATGATTTCTACTCTGCTTTTCTCCCTTTTTGACCGTTTCCACCTGATGTACATTTGTGATGATTACCAACTTCTGACTTCTACTTCATGTGCATTCATTATTTCTACCACCTTTCCTCTTTTCTTGTGCTTGAAGACCATGGACACCCTTCTCTCATTGGAGGGGGTATGAATATACATAATAAACAGGCATGCGAATTAAACATGCAACTCCCTTCGGATATGCTGATTGGACAATATAATTATTTCATTAGACGTTATGCACTCATATTTCTAATAATAGATTTTATAAAATCCACATGCAATGTTTATATTATTTTTAACTAACAGAGACGAAAGAAACGCATGCAGAAGGGTGAAGAAACTAGTTCCGAAAAAAAAATAGCCATGGGTGAAAAGTATCTTCGCAATGAACCCAAAATATTTCAAGTCTCAAAATTAGCTTACACCATTCTCCATCAAGATGGTTGGATTCCATATCCACACAGACTACAAGGGTTTAATACAGAGACAACAATTTAATTCCTACAGAACCTGTGGGAAGGGCACACCATAGTTAAAGGCATAATTATACCAGTCTCCAAAGAAGTAATTGTTGAGGTCTCCAGACTTCCAATAGAAGGGGGAAAATGGACTGATAAACATGTCCTCATACAAGAAGAAGTTTCCGTGTATCAGGATCCAGATGAGCAACTGGTATGAAAAGGAAAAGGTATTGACCTTGCATCCTTGAAGCAGCCTTGGCAAGGACTGGAATTCTTCGTTAAAAAGTATATCACATGTGATGGATGCCAGGATGTGGTAAATTCCCGTCAACTCAAACTACTAGCTATTCTCAAACAAAATATTTCAGTTATTTTCCTTTTTTCTTGAATTCCATATTGCATGATACTGTTGTTCGGATTAGGATATCTAAAAACCCTCAAGAAGTTGTTAGCCACCATGGCTTGATAAAATTGATTATTATTCATGAGTTAAATAAACATCACTTAACATGGGATAGTTTTGTCAATCTTTCCATACCTTCCCCTAAAGAAAACCCTGACAGAACAGAAATTGAACTTCTTAGAATAGTCATGCCCAAGAGATCTAGAGGGAAGAGAATCTGCGTTTTGACCTCAGAACCAGTAAAACGGAGACGGTCTGAAAGATTACAACTACAGAAAAATACCTCATCATTTCCAAATGATACAGGGACATCCTATACACCACCTCCAGGCCCTTAAAATGCAACTTTACAAGAATACGAGAAGGAAATGGCTCAAGTATTAGAACAAATTAGAGCGTCTTGCGAAATTTATAGGAACCCATCTAAATAATCCGAGGAACAGAGGGACCATTCGAACCATTTTTCCTCTGTTGGCAACTCTAGCCATACTGAAATCCTACCTTCAAAAGATGAATTGTAGGATTTGAGGGTTTTATCTCCCTCTGATAATGAATGGGTGAATAGGGAAGACTAGATGGATAAAACATCTAAGTCTGGAAACCAGTCAGGGGATAATGTTCTATTAGAATAGGACATAAGTATTGAGACAACTCCTCCAACACCTAAAGAAAATATTGCTCCACCCAGTCAAAACATCAATGTTGGAATAACCTCTGGGATGCCTGAAGAAAAAATTGTAGCATTTAATGATAACCCTAATACCGGCACAACCCTTCCTGAACCTAAAGTCGTTGTTATTCCTTCTCTTGCTAGAACCCCTTCGAAAGAAAATCAACTAAGATTAAATTGAGAAATATGAGTAGGAAATGTAGAAAATTGAGGAAACAATAAAACAAGGGAATGGTTGAAAGAAGCAGATAAGGCCTGAAAGCCTAAGAAGGAATTAGCTACCATGGGAACCCAAACAGATTTTGTCACTCAAATGGTAGGTATTTTTGAAGTCTCTGTACATACTGATTTGATATTCACAGAGGAAAAAGAAACTATAGATGAAACACCTAGTTACAATCCTTTGGTAGAAAGAGCTACCAATCAAAAGCCCCACAATGAATTAACTCAAGTTCAGCATGAATTGGCCCAGTAAAAGAAGGAAGCAGTGCCCTTGCAAGAACATTAGGCATTACTAAAACTATTTAAATACCTTTCTGCAACTAAAGATGAAACCTTTTCCCAACTTAGGGAAGAAAGGGTAAAAGTAAAAAGGGCACAAGATCAATTGGAATAGGCTAAGAAAAAAACCCATGTTGTTTGTTCTCTTTACTTAGATGTATTGACTTGCAGGGAACCAGCCACCAATTATGCCTTATTTTTAGTAGAAAGGTATTTGTTTCTAAATATCAAAGCTATCAGAGCAGGGAAACCCACTACATTTAAAACCATTGAAGAATTTTTCCAATGTTGTAATGATCAGGATGAAAAAACCCAACACCTTCTGTGTGAATTGTATTTGAAAAAATTATTTTTAGAAGAGGATAGAGATAGTAACCCTAGTCCCTTCATTGGGGACATTCAATTCCAAGCTTTTCTGTCCTTTGCCAAAAATCATACTATATGTGCTAAATCCTACAGTATCTTTCAGAAAATAGAACATCGTCCTACGGGTTAGAGGGAGCCTAAAAAAACCCTACATTTGTTTACTCAACATAAGAAGTTTATGAAACGAGAAGGAGTGATAGCCAAGTTCGTGCCAATTCAAAAATATATTGTGCAGAATGGAAGAGCATACTTCTAGGATATTCAGGAAGAAGATTTATTAGCAGCCAAACAAAGATGGCAAGCCTCTAATAATAACGTTAAGAACAGAGAGCCATTTGGTTATAGGAATTTCAAAGACGTTGATTCTTGTTTTCATCTGTATATCAATCTAATTTTGAACATGGGTCTTACATGGATAATATGCAGATATAGATGCCCCATTGTATGGTACTCTCCTGAAGACTACCATCATGATTATGAATTATCAAAGGGACATAAAAGCTCAGCAATTTCAAAAGTAAAACAAAAGCATGGTTTTATACTTTACAAGGAAGAAGTGTATCCTGCCTATTCCTTAACTCAACTACACCTCAATCATTTGTTTGCATGAGGACATGCAAAAAGGTAAGCATGGGAGTATGTTGGGCCAAGGAAAAGGTACATTTTACCCCTATCTTTAGCGTGATTTATCATTACCTTTTATATGTTTTCCTTCATTTTAGAAATAAATCAAAGGAGAATAATGTAAAAGTAGGTTAGAATGAATTATTGATAAAATGTGTGTTTAATAGTATGAAAAATAAATTATGTTGTCTTTATTGATAAGGAATCAAAATAAACCAACTACTGACCAAAACGACTAAACAACAACAGTCAAGAAAATTAAATAGAATCACGTCGGTTCCTATGAATCAGCAAAAGATGTAGAAAGACGCCTATTCTTGAAGTGTTTAGTTGATGGCTACGAAGCCTTAGGATCCCCTGATCCTAAGGATTCGTTATTCTATTTTGTTTCACCTTTAAGTTATAAAAGTCTGTAGGTGAAGGAGATGAAGAGTTGTTTATGTATTATAATTTTTCTATAATAAACTTATTCATACAAAACCTTCAAACTCGTGATGATGCATTGCCCCATTGATTAATGAAGAAGTCGGTGTTTTCGTTCTAAGAAGATTCTGAGTATTTCCTTGCAGAATACTTCTAGAGGCTTCGGGCTCGGTCCCTGGGAGTTCTCCTACTATTTTGTGTTATATGTTTATTTCTGATTCTTGCATTTTAGTTATTCTTTGCGCTTTGTAGCTTTACCATTCAATTCATTAATTGCAAGTGTGATGTGTTGCAATTCCTTTTTTTAAATAGGTTGAATTTATCATTGATGTTCCTTTATTATGGAATGACACCCTTACATTCATTAGATTGATTCCTACATGCTTAAGTAGTTGTTGTTCAATTCTACATACGATTATTTCTTAAGGTCTTTCCATCATAAGTGTGAATGTTTGGTTTGGTGTTCAATTCTGAATGTTGCTATTAATTGAGTTATATAGAATTACATTTCAAAATTTTGAATAATTGAGTATTGTTCAATTGATTAGGATTGTTGTTCAATTTGTTAAGGTTGTTGTTCAATTCATTAAAGTGTGTTGTTCAATTTCAAAAGACCCCTTATTTCAACATTGAGTGTGTATTTCTGTAGAGGTTTATATTAAGAGTTTATTCCTTTGATTAATTTGAAGTATTTCATAGTTTACTTTTGAGTTGGTTTGATTGAACTTCAAGAATTAGATAAAATTTCTTACAACTATTTAGAGTATTTAACATCTGATTTCACTCGCATATATTTTTATCACACTCTTGAAATAAAAGGAAATGCCCTGGGTTGATGATGAATGTGAAGCATTAAGGTTACCTTTAACAGTCACCTTCTTGACTCAACAAGTAGCATCATTATTGAGTGGGGCCAAGGGGGAGAAGGCTCAAAAAGCATATAAGGAAGGGGATGGAAGCCATATAGGGCATTCTGAATATTATTTATGTATTATCTTTTATGACTTTCTACATGCTTCAGATGTTTAGCAGAGTCTGCTATGTTGTTTAGCACAATGGTGTTTCTGAGCGGAAAACCCACCCTCATCCTCGGGGGACTTTGAGTGCCCACTCAAGAGAGGTTCTTTGAGCTACATTCCATCATCTGACATCTAGACAATATTCAGCCACCTTCAGCACTGCAGTCTCCTTCAGGAATTGCACAATCTAGGAGGGCAGATTCAGTGGAGGGTTAATAACCCAAGTTTTTGAGCTTATTATCCAGTGAGGGGAGCAACCCTTCATCTAGAAAGTGAGTGGGAAGGAGTATCAAATATTTTCTCATCAGATTAGCCACATCATAGTAGTTACTCGGCTGCAGAGCATAATTCATCCCTAGAGCTACATTTTTCATCATTTTCATTTCTGGAAACCCTTTCTGGGTTATTGTGGAATTGTGCTAGAAAGCCAAGATCTCTGATCCAGACATTTTCTGAGCACCTAATCAGTAGATCTACACATTCCTAGTTTCCAACAACAATTATTTCTAGCAGGATTTTTCTTTCATAGCCTCCTAACATTTGATGTAGTAGTAGTGTTTCATGTCTTGATGTTTAGGGTCATTTCAGGCTTGTTTTGCCTAGCTTCAGTGTCTCTTCCTCAAGTTCTTACATATAATAAAATGGCTCAATGATCTGTTCATGTATTTTATGTGTTTATTTTTACTACATTTTCTAGTTTTATGTTCAATATTCCTGTTTTTCCTATTTTGGAATATTACAGTGGTATCAAAGCTTAATCTTAGCTCAGCCTATGGGGAACTACATCTATGATGTCTGAAGAAGAAGAACCTCTTACATACCGGGAGAAGTGGTATAATAATAGAGGTTGAAATTTTAATTATACAAACAACGAAGAAGACAAAGGAAAGGCTTCAATATCAAGGGAAATGGATGAAAAATAGTTTCCAAAGATTCTTCTCCAAACTATGCAAGATATTGCCAAAGAAATCAAGAAGATTAGGGTGGAAATAAAAACGGAAAACCCAATATGGTTTCAACATTGTTGGCTCGAGGGGTCCTGACCCAGGTTTGGAGGTTAAATTTTGCCAACAAACCCCTATACTACTGGCCCTTTCGGAAGTGACCTGCTTGCATAGGTAAAAGTCTCACCTGAAGCAGTATGAGAGGGTGCTGGAACCAGGTTTCTACACCCTAAGAGAGAGTAGGTAAATCAAGCAGACCTAATTTCGCAGCCTAATCGGTTTACACAAAAAAAATCTATTCGCAGGTTCGCTAATCAGTATAGTGCACATTTAATAGAGCTACTATTAGTCATAGATCTAATCAGCACCTTCGCATCAGCAATATCACATGTAATATCATAAATGCATGAACAATATATCACAGGAATACTTGATATTATAACAAATATAGATCTGAAACAACAATAGATAACCAACAGTAAGTGTAATAGATCCAATAGTTTGCCTCAACAGTAATACATTAACTCAGATAATGCAAAGTTACTCTAACCAGATTCTCATATATTAGCATCCAAAACCCAATAAAGTCCAATGCATCTTGTGCACACAGCCAGCAGGGTCCGCACACAACAGGACTGAGGATCTCCGCACACACAGCCAGCAGGAGTCCTTACCCTAGAAACCCAAACAGATCTGAAAAACATGGATAAAGTTCCGACATTTCACATTATTGGTGTGAGAAACTGGTAGTGTAGCAAGTTTCACAATGCTCCACCATGCCTACACTCCTAGCAATGGGAAATCGGGCTGGAGGACCCCAAAAGTAGGAGGCTCTTGGTGATTACTTTCTAGAATATGAATCTCAATCTCAAAGGTTCAAAGAGAATATGAACTTCCAAGAGTTCTGTCAGATCAAGGATAATAGGAGACCCTATAATAATAATAGAAGTGGAGGGTACATGCAGAACAATGATATGCATCGTATTACGGGTAGATTCTTTCTACCTACTTTTGATGGGTCATCCAAGTGCACAACCAAGGCTTGGGTGGAAAAATTAGACATGTATTTCAAGCTGAACCAAGTAACAAAGTTTGAAGCTATTAAGATAGGAGCGCTACACCTTGAAGGTGAAGCACATGAATGGTGGTTTCATGGTCTATCTACATTGGGGCATGCTGGTGTGACTGCATATGCAGAATTCACCCAGAGGTTGGTAAAAATATTTGACTGAAGAGATCCAGAGGCACACTTTTTTGAGCTAAATAAGCTCAAGCAGTCGGGAAATCCAAAGACCTATATCTATGAATTCTTGAAACTTTCCGTCATGGTGCCTAATTTATCTACATCTAGGAGAGTATAAATGTTCATTGATGGACTATCAGAGTGTTTGCATGGGTTGGTGAAGTTCACTAGACCAACTATGCTCCAAGATTCCATTGAGAGGGATAGGGACTTACAAGATGCGTTTCCAAGGGAAAGAGCTCCATTCCAGCAAAAACCCACTTTTGATTCAAAGGGGAAATGTATGAAGGTTCCTCCCCAAAAGGATAACCAGGGCAAAGGACCTTTTAGTGATGATGTCTGAAGATATTTGAGGAGGAGGAAGCTTTACTTCACTTTCCAAGAACCATGGGCACCAGGGCATCAATGTGCTGCGGGAAATGCACACTACATTGAAGTGTTCTCTGATAGTGAATAGGAGGAAGAAGAAGATGTGGAAGGAGACACCAATGCTCTAGCACCAAGAGAGGATCCACCACCACTAGGGGGTGGAATTTTAGCATTTGATCTAATTGGAGGAGCCCTTGCATCTTTGCAGGGAGTACCCAAGTATCTGACCTTCAGAGTCTGAGGCACAGTTCAAGGGTAGTAGGTGTCAGTATTGATATATAGTGGGGCTACCCATAATTTTATTGATGCCCAGCTAGTGCAGAAGAGAGACATACCCACAGATGTTTTTGAAGGATTCTCAATTTTGGTTCAAAGAGCTAGAACCATGCAATGTCTGATGTATGTTCTGACATTGACTGTAACTTTGGGGACATACACATTGACAGATCACTTATTTGTGGTCGATATTCCTGACACCAATTTTATATTGGGTGTATAGTGGTTGATCACATTGGGGAAGGTCACCATGGATTGGGAGACCTTGAATATGGAATGGGTAGATAAGAAGAGCAGTAAGCACCAAATGATCAGGGGCACACACACATATCCACCTCAAGAAGTCTCCGCACATAACATGGAGGCTGATTTGCACAGAGGAGGCATATCATGGGCATTATAACTGTGTAAGTTGGAGGTAGTAGGCAAGGAAAAATCAGTCTACTTAGATATGAAGTCTATTCTAGACCATTATTCTACAATATTTGGAGGTATTCCACCAGGGAGGCCACCGAATCAGAAGTTTGTTAAAGGGTTCTCCCAACTAGGAGCACCACTCATAGATCTAACCAAGAGGGGAGCCTTTGGTTGGAAAAAAAAAATTCAGAGGGCATTTTATAGGCTCAAGGAGGTAATGAGAAATTTTCTGATGTTGGTATTTCCATATTTCACTCAGCCCTTTGTGCTGGAATGTGATGCTTCAAGGGAGGGTGTTGGCATAGTCTTGATGTAGGGAGGCCATCCCATAGCCTTTGATAATAAAAAAATGTTTCCACATGAGAAGGTGTATTCCATATATGAGAAGGAGTTGCTGGCCATCATGCATGCATTGGCCAAATTCAGGCAGTGTTGGGTAGGAAACAATTTCCAACTGAAGATTGACCACCACAGTCTTCGGTATTTCCTTGAGCAGAAGCAGCTGCAAGAGAGGTAGAAAAAATTGGTTAGCAGAATCCTGACACATGACTCTAACATTGAATATGTCAACTGGAAAGGAAATGTGGTAGCGGATGCCTTATCATAGATACCAACGTCGCTATCATTGATGAGTGTGGATTCAGATTGGGAGTCCCAACTATTGGTGGAGTATTCCAAAGACCACTTCACATGTGAGATACTAGATGGACAGGTGACCGATGAGAGGTATAGAGTAATGGATGAGATCATCTACTACTAGGACTGAATCTTTTTTACTAGAGATTCTAAGCTCAAGGAGAAAATTCTGCATGCAGCACATGATTCACCCCTCTCAGGCCATTAGAGAGAGATTCTCATAGAAGGGTCTCAAGGAGGATGTTCTCCAGCACATCAAGGAGTGTGTAGTTTTTCAGCAGAATAAAGGATAGAACAACCATCCTGTAGGTTGTTACAACCACTTCCTATTCCCGAGTGGAAATGGGAGATCATTTCTATGGATTTAATTACCATTTTTCTAGCAATACAAGGCAAGGATTGTATCTTTGTGGTTGTTGATCGACTAATAAAGTATTCAAATTTCTTTGTCATTTATTCACGGCATACTACTTCACAAGTGGTCGAGCTCTTGTTTAGAGATGTTTTCAGACTTCCTGGTATTCCTAAGACCATAGTCAGTGATAGAGATAGTCGCTTCATGGGTGGATTTTGACAGGAGATTTTCTATTTGGTGGGTATCGAGTTGACACCGAGTACCAGTTATCACCCCCACAGAGCTTGGAAAACAGAGATAGCAAACAAGTGGTTGGAAGGCTACTTGCTAAACTATGTTTTGAGGCAGCAGAGAGAATGTCTACGCTGGCTCCACTTGAGATAATATTTCTACAATACGACACTTCATATTTCGTGTTAGCACTAGTATTTACATCCCACCCATCCCACCTTATTTTACTATGTTTTCACCTCATCTCTGTCATTATCATTGAACTTGCTTCATTTTTTTTAACCATTTTTCCCAAGGGTGCCCAAGTCATCATTATTCACAAGCACTAAACTTTAATTTCCTCTCCCACTGAGCTAGGGTTTTCTATGGAAACAGAGAAATTTGAGCATTGGAGGCATTATTTAGGTCATATCAGTAAGTATGAGGCCATTCCAACTCATAATATCATGTCTCCATCATTTTTTATAAGAATTCATTCCAAGAGTCAAGTCATTTTCCACTCATAGGGCCAGTTTTACTTCAAACTATGTTTCTGACCAAACAGAGATGAATATAAAAAAAAGTGAGAGAGGTTTTTGTAGGTCAAGGAATAAAAAAATCCTTCATTTTTTAGACAGGTGTCATGGCTTTATAGAAATGTCAAAAATACAGGTGCCATAAGAGAATTGTTGCATTTATGGAGTGACCTTGGGAAAATCATGTTTCCTCCTAGTTGGAGTGTCCAAATGACTTTCTTGATACATAAAATGACAAATAGACTGGAAGATATTTCCAATGAGCTATCATGATTTCAATTTGGAGTTGAGGTAGGCCTCCAAAATTTTCTCGCAGCAGCACTTTGCATTTATGCATTGACGCCGCGCATTTCCCTGAAGCACAGCAGAAATGTCAAACGTGCAACACCAAGGGTGTTGCGCTGTTTTTTGGAGCATCCAATGAGAAAATGGTCACCACCATTGAGTTTATAATGATGAGGAAATGCACCCTGTACATTTTCTAATCATTTGGAGGCAAACTAAACAATGAAAAGGGCAAAAAACCATGTTTCTACCTCATTTTTGGCCTTGGCGCTGTGCGTTTACCAGTATTTCGAAAATAAGTTTTTGATAGGGAAAATTACCTTCATTTTGAAAAATAAAGGAATATTTAGAAACTATACTTGGAGGGATTTCCAAAAAGCTATCATGGAGCCAATTTGGACACCTGCAACCCAGTCAAAATCAGCCTGCAAGATGCGTTACACATTTGACAGTTTGCTGATATTTTGAAATTTCACTGCAAATTTTGACTTTTGTCTTTAAAATCATTATTTAACTTATGTAAATGATGAAAATTAATGTAATTATAATGTTTTTGATATTTACTAGGGTAAATGCATTAGGTAAATAAATAAAATTAGGTGTGATGAATCACTTCATTTTAGATACGAATGAGTCACTTGGACCATCCGATACTCTAGCTATTAGTTCAGATTTTTTTGTAATATATTCCTCACCTCATGGATTCGACCCCTAAGGATGCATGAAGGTGGGTTTCATGTATATTTAGATCATTTCTTCACACTATTGAAGGGTTGGAATCAGTTTGAGTTTTGCTAGTTGATCAAGGAAACTTTGTACTCATTTTTGGCCAAGCTACTAAAGAGGAGTTGCAGCTACATTTATGGGATACCTGTGGTATTGAATGTCTATCATTGTTTCTTCTTCAATATAATCTGTTTGAAATTATTGTGTTCATTTTCACTTTCATTTCTATGTTATGATATTTTATAACTTAGAAATTCATAATACATGTTCGCACATGCTTAACTTTGGGTAACTGATCATATTTTGTTCATCTTCTTCTGTATGAGAAAAATACATCTTTTATGCTTTTCTAATCCTTCTTATAGTTTCAAAACCATTCCATAACCATTTTATTCAAGTGATATGCATTGTACCTACCTTGCCCCATTGATCCGTACAACCCTAACTCATTTTCCCTGACCTAGTTTTCCTTGACCTAAATTTCTTCATCCAGTGATTTCCCCAACCAAATCAATTCAAAACAACCCCCTGCAATCTATATCTAGCCTAAAATCCCTAATCATTCCAGCCCTCCTAGTTGTGACCCTTTTGGAGAAAGCCCTCTCCAGCTTGATGGGTCTAGCTATCAAGTCAAAAGCTTGGTTTGTGGTTACCTCTGTTGGGATTCCTTCCTTAGCCTTGGGAATATCGTGGAGTGATAACATGTTGATCGATATGTATCCATTTTGTGTTATATATGGTTATGAGGCTTTATCATTTGGTGATGTGATATGTGGAGCAAGCAAGGCTCCTAGAGCCAAATATTAGATCCAAGAGAGTCAAGATATACTCCGTGATCTTAAGGACAACATTTCTACAACCCAAAATCAACCGAACTTCTATGCAGATCATGGTCAAGTGGAGAGATAGTTTGAGGTGGATGATTTATTCAATCTTCATCTTTAGCCTTACAAGAAATCTTCGCTGGAGGAGAATGGAGATAAGAAGCTTAAGCCCCATTTCTATAGGCAATATAGAGTGATCTGTCATGTTGAGGAAGTAGCATATGAGTTGGAACTCCCCATTGGGAGTAATATCCACAACATTTTTCATGTCTTATGCCCCAAGAAGGCCATTGAAAAGCATGTAGTTGCCACTATGGATCTCCCACCTATTGATGATGAGGGCCAACTAGTTTTACAATCAGAAGCTATCTTGGATACTTGGGAGAGGTAGCTAAGGAACAAGGTGATTAAAGAATATCTAGTTTTATGGAGGAATCTACCAGATGAGGATGCTACGTGGGAAGGAGAGAATATTTTGCATCATTAATCCTTGCAGTTTCTTGAGGAAAAGAAACATTTGATAGGGGAGGACTGTAATATTCCTAATTAGCTTTTAGCTAGTTATAATATTACATTTTTTTTCTCTCAATAAGATAGATGAATAAGAGGGTAAAGGGACCCATAAATTTCTTTAGTGGGAATAAAACCACTTCTAATGTGAATGTGGATCAGTGCATATAGATAGGTTCAAGTTGAATAAACCAATCCTTGGTGTGAATAGGGTTCAATGCATGTGGATGGGGTCAAGTTGACCAAATCAACAACGTAGTCATGGAGGTAGTGGAGACAGTGGAGGACATCTCATACATCATCGGAGGAAGTTTCCATGGGAGTAGCATCATTATTGAGTGGGGCCAAGGGGGAGAAGGCTAAAAAAATATATATAAGGAAGGGGATGGAAGCCATAGAGGGAATTTTGAATATTGTTTATATATTGTCTTTTATGACTTTCTGCATGCTTCAGTTGTTTAGTGGAGTTTGTTGTGTTGTTTAGCACAAGGGTGTTTCTGAGTGGAAATCCCACCCTCATCCGTGGGGGGACTTTGAGTGCCCACTCAGGAGAGGTTCTTTGAGCTAGATTCCATCATCCTACATTAGGCCAATATTCAACCACCTTCAACAGTGTTGTCTCCTTCAAGAATTGCACAATCCAGGAGGGCAGATTCAGTGGAGGGTTAATAACCCAAGTTTTTGAGCTTATCATCCAATGAGGGGAGAAAAACTTCATCCAGAAATTCAGTGGGGAGGAGTATCAACTATTTCTCATCATATCAGCCACCTCCTAGCAGTTACCTAGCTATAGAGCATAATTCATCCCTATGGCTACATTTTTCATCATTTTCATTTCCGGAAACCCTTTCTGGGTTATCTTCAAATTGTGCTAGAAAGCACAGATCTCTGATCCTAACATTTTCTAAGCACCCAATCAGAATATCTATGCATTCCTAGTTTCCAGCAGTAGTTATTTCTAGCAGGATTATGCAGTCATAGCCTCCCAGTAGTTGATGCAGCAACAATGTTTCATGTCTTGATGTTTAGGTTCAATTTAGGATTGTTTTTCCTAGCTTGATTGTCTCTTCCTCAAGTTCTTGTACTTCATTTTTTCTATTACATATAATAAATGGCTCATAGAGATGCTCATGTATTTGATGTGTTGATTTTTACTGCATTTTCCAGTTTTATGTTCAATATTCATGTTTTTCCTATTTTGGAATATTAAACATAAGTACTCATACTTCCCTTACATCAGCTACTTGTGATTCCATGGAGGTTTGTTGTAGCTTCCTCAAGAGGCCCTCTTTTCACTGAGTTTTCTCTTCTGCAACTGCTAAAATAGGGATAAAAATATGCCTCCTACTAGATCATGAATCCTTATTTCATGATCTTTCACTTGATATCTTCATCTATTGCATCCTGCAATGTCTCCTGCATTACTTCCTGCACTGTGAAAAACCATTATTTACAATTCTATTTGTGAACAATACTCCCATCTTATGGATCTTCCCACTTGTCATTCTTCTGTCACTTTAGACATTTTATGTGACAAATCACTAATCTTATCACTATTATTAGGGTTTTCAAGACTTCCCACCTTTATTTGGGATCTTTACTGGTCTAGGGCTCCAAATGTTTGCCCTATGTTCTGCAATTTAACTCTTGAAATTGCAAATATCTAGGTACCAATCACAATGTTGTTCTAAGAACTGAATCAACTCCTCTTTGTGTTAGTCCATAATTTATATGAAACCTTTATTTTTTGTTGATTTACCACTTAGGTTCTACCTTCCTTTGAATATGTTATCCCCATATATACATATGCAACCCATCTCAAGATCTACAGTCTATATTGTAGGGATTGTTAGGGCCTAAATCTACCTCAGGCTTAGAAAGGTAAGATCTAAGATAACATCATACCACGCTTAACCTGGTAGCTAGCCCTACCAGGTCGGGAGAGGGCTCTCTCCTTGTCAATCTCAGAAAAGATGGCCAATGAAAGCTTGATATGACTGATGTGATGATTGATTTTGGGCTAGGTATGTGTAAAGATGTGTTTGATTGAATTTGATGATGTTTTGTTGGCTCAAATGTGAAAGGAAGATTTGGGCCAATAAAACATCATCAAATTCAATCAAACACCTCTTTACACATACCTGGCCTAAAATCAGTCATCACATCAGTAATCTCAGGCTTTCATTGGCCATCTTTTCTGAGATTGACAAGGAGAGAGCCCTCTCTCAACCCAGTAGGGCTAGCTACCAGGTTAAGTGTGGTATGATGTTATCCTAGATCTTACCTTTCTCAGCCTGAGGTAGATTTAGGCCCTAACAGGGATAACCTTTGTTCTAAGGGTCGTGGCTCCTTTTTTCTTTTACATAGATGCATAGTTATAAGGGCACATTTAATGGACTGTACATGTTAGGACATTGTACTCATCCAAAATTTTTTTCCCAAACCCATCAGGACAAATCTTTCACTTAGCAACCTTTATCCCCATGACTTACTATATTCACATCCCTACCACAGACCCTTTTTGTTCCTTGTATTTCTTTCAAACTTTGGTCATATTGAAATCTTTTGGTAACCCTAGCCTCAACTTGTAGCAACCCTCATTCATGGCCAACATACCCTCTTACCTTTTTTTTTTTCCTAAGGCTTATCGAGCCTCCAATCCACAATTATAATTGCCTCTTGGCCCTCCTTAACCATTCAACTAGGACCTTTGGTCCTTCTATTATAGTTATCTCATCCATTATGATTTATTAGAATAGAGATGAACTAGGATTGTTATTTGCCTCTTCTAAAATGATAAATTGGTTGCTAACCAAAGAGACACTATTCTTTCAAACTTGGATACTTCATTGCAATAATAAGTCTTCCATGAGCACGACTAGGGCTCAAAATACAAACCACAAATTATTCCTTGATAACTCGATATTTCTTGGCTAAAGTATTCTTAAAACTTTAAATTAGAATGGATCAAATCACGACCTCCTTAGCAGCCCATCTTGTCCTTCAAGCTCAACCTTCACATGGAATATATATTGAATTCCCTCTTACATCTTCGTGGTCTCCTTGAGAGTCTTAAAAAGAACTTATATCACTGCCAAAATTTGGAGGAGATAACACACATCATTATTGTAGCTCATATCATTCATATAACTGTTATTTCAAGGAAGGTAACCCACAGATCAAGGTTACATATGTCAAGCTTCATTTTCATATATTGAGATCAAATTTCTTATATTATATCATATAATTTTAGCTCGTGTTTCAGTGATATGTTATGCCTTTGAAAGAGACAACACATATCAATGTTATAACTTCGCATCATACCTCATAGAAATTAACTCGGATTGTGGTCATACCTTGCATTATATCTCAGGAGAGAGACTCACATAAATGAGAAGTGGTAACTTATATTATTTTCATACCTTAGGATTTAATTCACACCATTCAACATTGGAGAAAATTGGATCACAAAATCACATTTTAGTCATGGCTAGGAGGGAAAATTGCATAAATATTGTAATTGTCATAATGTATTCACATCAATGTTTGTCAGCCTTATTTTTGATCTTTTTCAAAGAGTAGAAAAATATAGAAAACTCATGTTTGTATTTTAATGAAAAAATACCTTCATATTGTATGGTAATTCAGATCATTGTAAAGGTGTAGCATAGTCAAGGTGTAGCACAATCAAGACCTTTGGACTTCTTCCTTACAAATTTTATGAAATCACTCAATCCACAGAGAGTAAATTGGACTTATTTAATTCAGATCCATGGTTTAGTGATGTGAACTTAGAATTCCATAGGGATTTCAAGGAACACTTAAACTATAGCTACAAACAAGATGTGGTCTTCCTCCTTCTAACAGTGGCTTTAATACCATGTTGGAAAATCAAGAAAATTGTACCTTGAAGTTTATTCTCTGTTGTATGGATTAATCTGTCTTGCGGACAAGACCGATCTCCCTAGTACTAAAAGTATCTAGCAACAAATAGCCAAACATACTAATTTTTCTCTAAGCATATAAGGTTCACAAAAGGCTCTATAGAGGTGTAAAAGACTTACCGTTTGTCCAGTGCTTGTTTGAAGTCGTTGTTGTCCCTCGCACGCTTGAAGGAGTTTTCATCGTAAACCTGCAGTCACAAGCAAGCAAAATATTACATAGCACCTGTATAGAAATCATTATAAACCATGCCTATCATAGTGATCAAGGAATCCATGAAATAAACCATTTATTGAAAGCTTATTGAGAAAAATGAGTATATTTGTATTAATTTCAATAGGAGAAAATCCTTACAACCTGAGCCTTGATGTTGCACAGGAATTTCCGGGGTTCGAAGCAGGAGTCTCCTTTACTTTGACAAGTTCTGCACTCCTCCAACCAAGACAAATAGAGGTATGTAATCTCTCCTCACAAAATTCTTAATTAACTGAGTCTAAATCTTAACAGCACTTAACTTCAAATATTCTAAAAGCTTGAACTCCCTTTGAGGCTACCCAATGCCTCTTTTTATAGTGGACAAGAGGAGGTTTTCTGTTCCAAGCATGAAGGGATAGAATCCTCCTTCAAAGGGATAAGCTCCTCACATCAAGGGGTTAGCTCCATAAGGTAAAGGATTCATGCACCTTACAAGAGCGATTCTGCCACCGCAAAATCCATTCTAGAAGCTTCCAGAATTTACTCTAATTGAGCTTTTTGGGATTTTACTTGCGCCTTTTTAATCTTACAGGGGTCCGCACCTATAAAAAAGATAAAGTGCATTCAGGAACATAGGCAAGCTGATCATTGGGTGCGGGACCGTAGGAAAGATAGCCAGAAAGTGCGATACCAAAGTTTAGGAGACTTTTAGGAACTTTTTCTGATTTTCAAGGCTTGACATGAGGAACTGATATGTTAGACTTGCAAAAGGGAGAAGTATGAGTAATAATGAGCTCATACACATGGAAAAATGTCAGGATGACAACTTTCAGTGTAACAAATTGCCCCCTAAAGTGCAAAGTATGGAATAGATGATGCTGAAGTCTGTCATATATGAAGAGTGTAGTACTTTATCATTTCAAGGATCATCCTGTGGACACCCCAGTTAGCACCTGTAAAAACATTCAATGCAAAATATATATGTATATGTATCATAACTGAGGTAGGCATTCCCATACTTAGATTAAACTAACTAAAAACTGCTTCAACTATTCTGATACAGGAATGGTTTTGAGTACATCATAGTATAGACATGTGTAGACACAGTATGGACGCAGCCATATGTTTATAAATAGTCTACTGTATAAATGATAAAAAAATTCCTCGCAGCCTGGATGGTAGAAATTAGATCCAGGGTCTTGATTTCCGCATCTCGAACTAGTACGATTCTATCCATGCGAATGAATGTGTCGAAGTCGAACACGATAGAAACCACTTGATTACCAGTCAATGATGTAAACTGTTAACAAGTGTGAGAGTAACCATCAGTAATGTCAATGGCTCTCAAAGTACCCAGTACAATCCATGAAATGTGAATGAATGATCTGAAGTTGAACATTTCACGGAATCATTCGATCGAAGGTCGATTATGTAACGTGTCGTCGAAAGCGAGAAACCTTCCATTAAGGCATGCAAATTTCAAGGTACTGATGATTTCTAGATCAACTTCCCAGATAATGAGTTGTCGTCAATACAAAGTGAACTGTCGTAGGAAAGCCCACAACACAAAATCATAGATCAAGTTTTGAAAATATATTGGCAAAGACTGACTCAGGGATGGTCAAAATGGATGACAGATATTTTGCAGATGAATGGTTTATTTAAACTGTCCTCTTGAACACATAACGACACTGCAGATGGCTTGGTAACAATTGACCCAAAGCTAATACCCAGAAACCGGATGAAGACTTTCAAATGAGGTTTGATTAACTATTAGGCAAAGGATTTCCCAACCCAGGTGAATGAAAGTGTCGTGTTCAAGAGTGGTCGACTGAATTTTCGAAGAATCAAAATACAACAAATACGCCCATTTTCCTCCCTTTTCCCCCACCATTTCTAGCATGTACCTCTTTATTTTTGACAAGCTTGAGGAGGATAACATTTGCTTGTTTATAACCTCATCCTTTGAATGAGTCCAACTTAGTTTAAGATTCGAACCCTAAGGAGTGGTTCATTCCTGTTGAAAATTGAATAGGTCCTTTACTGTTAAATTTTAACAAGTCCAGTATAGGAGAAACTCAGTGTTTTTCAATTCTAGGGAGTCAGAAGAAAAAACTTAAGAAAACTCCATGGGTGTACTTTTTCGTAAATTTAGTCTCTCAGGCCTGAAAAAGGATAAAATAATGTGGAAGAGAACTCTATTGACCGTAATTAGTCAACGTATACCTTTTTCGTAAATAGTCCATTTCAGTCCATAAAAGGGATAAACTTATACTGAAGGGACGATCATTCATTTACTTTAACGAGTTCGAACGATCAAGTAATTGGCGATCTTTTCATATTTAGAGAGTCTGAAAAGGGCTTAAAAGATGACTCCAATGTTTCACTTTTTCGTGAATTTTTGAAAGAGTCTGAAAAAGTGATAAAAGTATGCTCTTTGTTGAAAAATGATCAATTCTCCTGAAAAATCCAATTTCTGCACAAAAACTTGAAACATTACACATACTTGTTTAAAATGAGTAAAAATGCTTCAAAAATACCCTTTTTAAAGTGAAAATAAATAAATTAAAGATTCATTTATTCGAAAAAACTTATAAAAAGGACTTTTTCAACTTCATTTTTACCGTTCAAGTTCAGAGTGAAAAGTAGAAGCTTTTGGGTAAAAAAGTTCCTGTGAAGATTCTGGAAAATCCATCCATCGAAATCGAGAACCGTCAGTCCCAGGTAATCCATGACCTCTTAATATTGCATTTCATCTGTTTACAATTCGTTTTTAGGCTTTAAATTTCATTTTTAAGGGAAAAATATGGTTCAAAAATCGCTCGCGGGGGTCCGCAGGTGATACACATGGCACTTGCGGACCCCGACTTCTTCCTACAAGGAAAAAAGTCGTGGGTCCGACTTTCTTTAAAGAACGCGTGAGTTCCTATGCACTGTTTACAAAGGTTAAGTGCGGTCCCCGCGCGTTTTAAATTTAAACTCAAATTTCTCCTTTGCCGCCCAAAATTTTTCAAATTAGATTGTACTAATATATCTTTTTTCGCATTGTAGGATTAACAAGATGTTGATTTGGAGAGAACGTGAACACGAGGACGTGGATGATGCTGCAATGCTCCATTTTCCCACAATGCAAACATCAAGAGCATGCGGTATATATAAATTCTGGGCCATCCAAGGCATGAGAGCACAGGTAGAGCTCCTGACATGGCTGGTGTTGTAGACAATTTTGTCACTCCTAGAGACAACCTAGAGTTTCCATAGACCAGTGCCTAGGACATCTTATCATAGCAAGGGAGCATGAAATATAGCTTGGGTTTCAATCCAAATGCTCTCCTGCTATCTCTTGTTAAACAAGGAAATTAGTTTAAATGGAACCAAACTATCTCAGAAGCTGATACAAAGATAAGAATAATGTAGGAATAACATACAAAACTATAATACAAACACATCAGACAGTTAAGAGACAGCTTACTGCAAAGAGGGCCAGTTCAAATAATATGCCACAGAAATCAAATATCAGAAAGTGGATGCAAGGAAGAAACATGAAGAAGATACTAGTTAGCATGAGGCTGATACCCAGATACACAACAAAACCACATACGGGCTTATCCAACTAAGAATCCATACATGACAATGGCGTTTTAAAAGCACCCTCCTCAAGTAACTAATATAGCAGAAAATATGGATGAAATGAACATGGAACGGTATATCATGACTAGGCCTATTTAAAGTGCTTGACTAATCCAAGTATGGGCACCAACTAGGATGAATCCTTACTTAAGACCAGTGAGCCACTCGCATTCTAGAACATGATACAAGAAGATAAATAGCATGAAATGAGATATTATATTAACACATAAGAAGATATTACATACTGTGGGATACCAAAGACAAAAATCCTCATTATAGTTATAACTCCTCCTCACTAAGGCCCTACGAGCTCTGAATTGGAAGCCTTCATACGTAAGTTTTTTCAAGATGTATACAAGAACTTCTCACCGCACAAGCGTACGTATACAAGAACTACAATGTTTTTTTCCGAGTTTTATAGGAGAGGTAGAAAACTCTAGAGAACCAGGTAGGTGATGCACATTTAATGATTTGATTTGAAACAAAGTGGCGGAAACATTCGCACCCATACTGTTAAATGACTAGGTGGTATTATCTTGTACTTTGAGATCTGCCTGCTGAAATAAATTCATTGGAACAAATCTTTTCAGGAACGCAACATAGGGGTAAATCTTCACAAACATTTTGTACTTTCCTGAAGAAAACTCGGCCGAAGTAACACCTTGAGAGTATTGCTTCATGTACATTATACTCTCTGCCTCTAAATGCCTGAATTTGAATTTGAAACCTTTCATGTCGGACATTGAATTCATTTCTCCTTCATTAATATTTTGCTGCTGCTGCATTAATGTTTTCATCCATAAAATCTTGGTTTGGAATGGCTCTGGAGGTTTGCATATATTTTGAACCTTGCTTTTTTAATGAGTGTCATGTCACGGCAGCTCCCCGGGGCTTCCCTTCATAAATTTGTCTCTGAAAAATTATCTTTGGAAGAGGCCTCAGCTTTTGTAATGGAGGCGGTAATTAATGGCGATTTTCTTCCTCCCGTACCCTGCAAAATACACAAACCTTGTTAAGAAAACAGATGCACAGGAGAGTGGATGCGGTGGAGGTGACTTAGGTGACAAGGCGGTGTGATAAGATGACGGAACCATGAAGGACAGCATTGAAAAACACAAGGGTGTAGAAATTTGTTGAATAATGATTAATTATCCACCGGACTATCCTGATCACATACAATTCGAATTTATATGCAACACATAATCTCTTCCACTCAGATCATCAAACATGCGGAAAATAAATCAAGTGATAACACATCAAATCGTCATACACATTAACATAGTACGTATGGGGAAAGCTTATAGCTGAAAACCCCGCAGCTATTGTGTATATTATAATGGATAAAACATGTAACAAACTCAGTACAATACTCCTCACAAGTACTCAGTACTTTCTCATGAAGTTACACACAAACTAGCTTAGTTTTGAATAGGTTACTGGTTCAAAACTCACCACTAATTGCCTTGCCTCTATTGCGCAATACAGGCCTGTCTATATAGAGATCCAAGGTTCGAATCTCCTTGGATTGAATGCACAATTGTCATGGAAAAATCCTCCAAGTGTGGTGCAAATCTCATGAACAACTGATGTCGCCACTAATAGCTAACTCCACCCTTTCATCTACCTCTTTCACTGGTCTCCACTGAACTGATCATGCACTGTAGTGAAATGATGTGTTCTTGAGTTGAATAATGAGTTACTAATTAATCAATTAAATAATATTTAATTCACTCCACTCATAACTAATTGATTAGCTAGTTAAACTAATCTCAACTAGTTCAACTAAAATAAACAGAACACAACTCCACTAGCTGTCCCATTAACTCCACCAAACTTCTGCCACTGAAGTCCTAACTGAAGTCAACCATGCATGATGCCATCAAACCCTTGGGAATAGCATAATTCCTCTGTCAGATGCATGAGCCACTTCTGTAGCTCGAATTGAAGTGCTCCAAGAGAGTAAACCACTGTTTAGAGTCCAAATATTATTAAGGGTAAATAATATTTGACTTCCCTATTTTTAGGAGAGGCAGTCTAAAAATAGACTTCGACCTCTTCGACCTATAGGTCACAAAAATAGAGTCCCATCTATTTTTACCAACATGACCAATGCTCCAAGAATCTCAAACTGGAATCCCCGAACCATGCTCCATATGTCTAAAAATAGACTTTGCGCCAGAATTCGCCTGCGGGCCCACTTAGTGAAGGCGACTTCATTTCACTAAGCTCCATCATCTTGCTGCATTTTCAACACTCCCTCTCAGCAAGATATGGATTATATGCAACCCTTATCCTGCCTCTGTGGAATTCGAACTTGCTCCTAGTGAGCGCCTTCGTCAGGATGTCGGCATCCTGATCCTCCGTGGGAACATATGAAAGCATCATGATTCTCCGCTGAACACAATCTCTGATATGATGGTACCTGATGTCGATGTGTTTGGACCTATCATGAAATACTGGATTAGCCGAGATTTTAATGCAACTCTGTTTATCACAGTAGATCAATGTAGGCTCCAAATGCAACCTGAACAAACCTGCGAGGATCTTCCTCATCCAAATAGCCTCGCATGCAGCCAAACTAGCTGCCATGTACTCGGCCTCTGCTGAACTGAGTGCCACGGATCTCTGCTTCCTGCTGTACCAGGAAACTGCTATCGACCCAATGCTGAAAACTCCTCCAGAAGTGCTCTTCCGGTCCGTTGGGCTCCCTGCCCAATCTGCATCAGTGAAGCCAGAAAGCTTCGCTTCATCCTCCTGTCTGTACCATAGACCATATCCCAATGTGCCTCTTATATAGCGCAATACATGCTTGTCTGCCTTCCAAAAGAGCTTGGTAGGCTTAACCATAGCTTGCAAAAGCTGGTTAACTACATAGCATATATCGGGTCGTGTATTGACCAGATACATAAGCGACCCCACCAACTGTCGATAGACAATGGAATCCACTACCTCCGCTGAAGTAGCATCCTCCTTCCTCAAAATACCAGGAAGAGGAGTGTCAACAGGCTTGCAGCCTTGCATGTTGAACCTCTCCAACATATCTCTAACAAAATGATATTGAACATCAATGTGCTTTGTCTTTGAATGATAAGCAGGGTTCTTAGCCAAGAAAATTGCACTTTGGCTATCACAGTCTATCCTTATAGCTTGCTGTACCAACCCCATACTTGAACACAATCTCTGCAACCAAACTGCTTCCTTGCTTGCATAAGTGACTGCTATGTATTCTGCCTCTCTAGTTGAAAGAGCCACTACAAACTGTCTTTTAATCATCCAACTGATTGCACCTCCAAATAAACTAAACACATACCCACTTGTAGATCTTCTTTGGTCCAGATCTCCAGCCCAGTCTGCATCAACAAAACCACGAATGTCCAACATTCTTTCCAATCCTGGTCTTCCCTGGTAGCACAATCATAATCACTAGTGCCACGTAAATATCTGAAAACTCGCTTCACTGTTGTCCAATGCTCCTTCCCTGGGTTTGACATAAACCTTCTCAATACTCCCACTACATGTGCAATGTCTGGTCTAGTACAGACCATTGCATACATCAGGTTACCCACTCCACTTGCATTTGGAACACGGGACATATTCTCCTCTTCTTCTTGTGTCTTGGGACACTGTTCAGCAGACAACTTTACACCTACAGGAATAGGAACATTCACTGGTTTACTATCTTGCATATTGAACCTCTGCAATATAGTCTCGACATACTTCCTCTGGTTTAACCAGAGCTTCCTCTTTGCCCGATCTCTCTTAATTTCCATGCCCAAAATATAGTTTGCAGCACCCGGATCCTTCATGTCGAATTTGGAGAACAGTTGGGTCTTCAAATCTTGGATAATTTCTTTGTCATTTCCAATCAACAACATATCATCCACATACAAGACCAAATAAATAACACGGTCACCAATTAATTTAAAATAAACACAGTGATCCTCCTTGCTTCTGGTGAAGCCAAGTCCCCGTATATAGGTGTCAAATTTCTGATACCACATCCTTGGTGACTGTTTTAACCCATACAAAGACTTCTTCAACCTGCATACCAGTTCTTTCTTACCCTTCACCATAAAGCCTTCAGGTTGCTTCATGTAGATCTCCTCTTCTAGATCCCCGTGAAGAAATGTTGTCTTCACATCCATCTGTTCTATCTCAAAATCAAATGCAGCAGCAAGAGATAAAAGTAATCTAATAGAAGTAACCTTGGCAACAGGAGAAAAAATATCACCAAAATCAATTCCTTTTCAGGAATAACCTTCCCTTCTCAAGCGAGCACTATGTTGCCTCTGCCTTGCCATGCATTAATCTTCTTCTTAAACACCCATTTGCTCCCGATGGGCTTCCTTCCGATGACAACTCCACCAGATTCCCATGCCTCATTTTTGTGCAAGGATGCCATTTGCTGTCTTGGCCTCCTTCAGGGCTTCCATCCCTCTGAATCTGCCTCACACAACACATTTGGGTTCATCATCAGTTATAGATAAGGCAAAACTTGAACAGAAAGAAGATGGAGTATACCTTTCTGGTTGCCTTCTTTCCCGAACTGATCTTCTCAAAGCTGAAGTTTGTGGCTCTTCATCTTCTGAGTCTTCTTCTGTTGTAGAGTCTGATTCATCCTCCTTTAGCTCAAACTCTATCTTCTCAGGTTCCTTTGGTAGGACTTCATGTTTAACAACATCTTTCACTTCTCTAAGCACCACATCTCAGCTGTACACAACCTTCCTTGTTTCTGGGTTCCAAAGCTTGTAACCCTTTAAACCATCCTTATACCCAATAAAGATGCACCTTTCAGATTTATTATCCAACTGGGTCCTTTTCTCCTTTGGAACATGTACATATGCATCACATCCAAATACCCTTAGATGTGAAAGAGAGGGTTTCTTACCAGTCCATACCTCATGTGGAGTCTTATCCTCCAACGCTGATGAAGGTGATCTGTTAGCTAAGTAACATGCAGTCTCCAACATACGCAGAAATTCTTGTCCTTTCTAAGGTACCACTGAGCATGCTTCTTGCCTTTTCCATCAGTGTTATGTTCATTCTTTCTGCAACTCCATTTTGCTGCGGTGTGTATGGAGTAG